>OY728120.1:1909716924-1912116924 GCA_963277665.1 Viscum album
ACTTGTCTAAGATAATGAAATTGAACATAAATCAATAATAATATTGGATATTTCATGTAAAATGAAGTCATACTATCTTACATCCTAAATGACCACCGAGAACCATGATTAATGACCACAATGGTCCCATTTAGGACAAATAAAATGTGAAAACAAAAATACATAGTTGCATAAAACAACTTCATTTGTGTGAAGAATAATAATCCCATGCTCCTTTGGATATTTGAACCACAAAATCATGATTTTCAAGATGAACTTGTATCCATGAAACCATATGAGATTAATGATTCAATACATGTGTTTTTTTGATTTTCCCAAGCATTTTGAGGAACCCCAAATCAGTGAAAATGATCATTGTGTTTTAAAAAGGTGATTGAATAACTCATGTATGATGTTGAAGGTAGAATTATGAATGGTTATATTAGGAAAACTAATATTCATTAATATTTCAAATTTGACATTGTCTGAATTAGTTTCATGAAGAATAAAGAAGTACTACATGGTAAAAGGAGAGGTCCCACCGAGAGTTTCCTCTATAGATATTTTATTCACAAATAATGTTGGATTGTACAATTAAATATTTATTATTTCTTCTGTGATGAATAATTAGGGACCACATACTATTTTTCAATGTTCAAGAAGATACTACATATGTTCTATCGTGCAAAGGATAAGTTAACATTGTGTCATTATATATATATATATATATTTTGATTGAAACATGATACATAATTTTTATATAAGGAACATAGTGTACAAAAATTAAGATAGATAATATCTTAATGTTTGATACTATCTTAATCAAAGAAGTGATTATCATGAGATACTATGAATAAATATTGCAAAGAATTTCATATGAGTTCATATACATGAAGTTGTAATATTTGAAGTATTGAGATTAAAAAAACTATGAATCTTTAAAATTAGAACAGAAGAAAGAGACACCATGCCCTTACTAATGAATATGTTTAATGAAAACATGAATTGGAGAATGTGTACACTGATGTATTTATTTGAGTACAAAATTCGTGGATTTAGTGATTTGAGTACAAAATTCGAGAGTAGTGAATCATAAATTTTCCAAAATCCATAAAAATAGTGAATAAATATATCCTTGAGAATAGAAGGATATCCTTGAGAATATGTCGAAGGATATCCATGAGAAGAGGTGGACGAAGTCTAACCTGGTATCTGATCGGATGGAAGAGGTGCACCTGTGCTGGGGATTCTCCAGGGTTTCTGGGAGCCGGGCAACGCTTCTGGGAGTCACACAATCTGCTTCTAGAATCGAGGGTCAAGGGTCTCCTGCCTTAGATGAATTTGGTGGTTTATTTTCCCAACGTTTATTAAAAAACATTGGGAAAAAGTTATTTCTCAACATTTTTATCAAAACGTTTGGAAAACACCATCAAACAACATCTTTACCAACGGTTTATGGAAACTGTTGGTAAAGATCACCCATACCAATGGTTCAAAAGAACCATATGTATACAAGTGTTGGGAAACGAATGATTTCTAGTAGTGATTCATACAATGAACTGGGACCACCAACTATAAACTATTTACCACTCATGGTAACTTGTAAAAACCAATTTGAATAAAAAGGTATCAAAAGTGAGTATGAACATGATAATGAAAATATATGATCTATGGCTCATAAATTTATAGAGACACACAACAAGTTAATGACCATTCATTAAAATATTAAATTAATGATAAAAATAATAAAGTCATTAGTTCCCACCCATACATTGCTAGTTTAATAATCCTCAACTAGAATATATTACCTTATGTGTTTCAACCCATGGACATCCAATGGTTATGAGTTATTGATGGTTTTCACTACACTTTTATCTAAACAACTAAAAAAATCTATCTTTAAGGAAGTTTCAGACTTCTTCATTAAGTTAGAATAATTAAAAAATCATTCCATACAGTAGTAATTAACATGTCGTCTATGTCAACTAGAACTATCAAAACCCTTATCTCATCTCCCAGAAAGGATGAAAATAGTAAAATAGTATCACCTATCTGATAAAAATATATCTCTTTTACAATCTCATTCATATAGAGTATGACGAAACCCATCCTGTTAGGAAAATATAGAAATAACCTCATAATCGTATTCAAAAAATACTCCTAAAAGAATTTGTAAATAAATCAACCAGGAAGACACAATTTTAAAGGAATCATGATCATTGTCCATGATGTACCATTTAGAATATATTATTGATTTGAATAAAGTGATTTTGTCTTTATAATTTTGAATATAAATAATCTCAAACATACCATAGAATGTGAAAGATTATTTTGAAAATAGACCCATTCATATTGGATATCATCATGTTTTTCAGTAGGTTTCAAACCTGAAATTTCTCTCAAAGAATAAATTTTTAGGAATTAATTTTCATAAGGAAAAATACCCTAATCATGTTCATACAAATTGAAAAAATTAGTTGACTCTATATTAATATTTTTTTCTAGGGATAGAGTCTTCTCATCATTAATGGGTGTGGGGATGGAGCAAAGGTATGTGTAAAACATTCAATGGGATGATGAATCCTAATCTTTAGGACCCCTAATGGAAAAAAATGAAACACATATACAAAGTCAATTTGAATAAACTAATTCTCAGAAACTTCAATCAAGTCACAAAAAACACCATGATTATGTTTCTCAAAGACAAGAATCACCCCCATGTCATCCACATACTATAGGGCTTGGACCGATCAATGATTGAAAATATTATAGTATTGAATGATCTTCCAATGATGAATGTAACATTTTCATACCATGAAATATAATAAATAAAAAATTCATTGGTATAGTGAGTTTTCCTACTGTAACTTATAGATCATCCATCCTTCCAAAGGGATGTGTGGGTGAACTATCATAGAGTTGATAAAAAAACAACAGTTGGTTTTATATTTCTAAGACACATTTTTTGAATAAACATTGATAATTTAATTTAATACTCAATCATAAATCACACGAACAATCTAGTTTCTTGCATCCTCATATTCAATGTTGAATAAAACAACCATGGGAATCCTTTAACATTTGTGGAAACTTACTCATAATAAAAACAATACATTACTCATTACAATTGATGGTATCCAACTTCTTATAATCATTTTAATTACCTATAAACCTTTTAGTTAACCTGATATATGATGGAATTGAATCTATGTATTTCAAAAAGGGACAGTTTATGTAGAAGGATCAAATAATTTTTATAAATCATTGGTTGTATGGTTCATAAATTTTTTTATTATTCTTGGGAAGGGAATGAGAGGGGAATTTTATTTTAAAATAGTTTTATTTCCCACATACTCACCAAATTTGAAATTATTCATTCTATCCATAATAAATTCTCTCATGATTTTCCTCATTTCATTCTATTTTTAAGGTGAATTTTCAATATTATAGTCATTTTGGAAAAATATTTACAGATTTACATATTGATGGTTTCCAAATTCCATTCTCATATTTTTTTTTTATACATTTTTAACATTCATAGTTTGTTACTATATTTAATCATGGGTTTGATGGCCAGATATTGTTGTCAAATCCAAGAATTTTTCCATTGGATTTGGTACAGTGGTGCTAGAAAGCACTCCCCTCTCCCTAAAACCGAAATCTATAACTATTTAACCCATTTGAAGTTCTAAACTATGAGTTTTAGTGTCTATATATTTCCTTATTAAATAGATCTTACCCATCACCTATTGAAACATCCGTATTAACACCACTTTATAATTTGATGTCATCGTACTATATAGATTTTGTAAAAATTGTTTGGGATTTCATTGGAAACTAGGAGATGTGGGATGTTTAATTACACATTTATATTTTAAGATTGATTGGGGTGATTATTCTATTTAATATTTTATTTGCTTAAAAATAGTTCACGATCCCACTGATTTTGATATTTATAAAAGATAATGTAGTAGTTCTTCTAATGATGGACATGGAGGATAATGTTTGGGTATCATTTGAGTATGATAAAATACCCCATAATGATAACACTTCTTCTTTTAACCTCTATCATCCAAAAAATAATCTTGGCTATTTGTTTTAGCACTATGAATGAATCTCTCTCTTGTTAAAGCTTTATCGCACTTTAAAGAAATTTATCAAAAAAATTAAGATCATCAAAAAATAAATATAATAAGTAACACACACAATATTGGTTAGTGAAATTATGATTATAAGGTGTAAAAGAATTATTAAAAGTATCATTGGGATTATTGGCACCTAATTAAAATATCGTAATCTGAATAATAATACATCAAATCCTATCCCATACTTCGTGAATCAAATATTACTTATACATGACAAAACTCTTGATGTTATGCCTCAGTTCCATTGTGGGATTCTTTGATGTAGAATTTAGATACAGGGGAATCAAACACAGCACATTATTTTTCAAAAATATCATCATCTATGTTCTAGAGCCATGTTATAGCCTTCCCATTAAGAGAGTATAAAATATATCAACCACAACTCTACATTACAAAAAAAATAACATTAGAATTTGTTTGAAAAAACTCTAAAGGTAATTAATAAATATTAAAAAGACATTTATTAGTGGACCATTGAAAGAAGGAATTCGAGAGAGATGAGACTTATTAGTCTCATAATTCTATGACCAAGGAGACAACCTTATATAAGAGTGATTACATTATACAGTGTGTAGTTGAATCCCTCTTTTTCTATGTCTCTCATGGGTGAAATCATCAGTTCTGAGACATTAATGTTTTGATTATTATATCCTCAAAAATATATATTGTCTAAATTTTCTGTTTAATTTTTAATTTATTTTCTATGAATATAATAGTGTATACAGTTTGATGAAATTTTGATATCATGGTCTAACATAGAAGACCTTGTGTCGACAAATAACAGACAAAAAAGTTTCAATTTTTTTAAAGTGTTTTAATATTTTTTCAATTTTTTATGATATTGAGGATTCTATATTTTATGTATTTTTTATCTAGTACTTTTTGTATTTTTATGAATTGGTCTCACATTAAATTCATTATAATGATTCCAAATTCCGACACTCTCATCATTAATGACATGCACATTTAATATTTATAAAACATAATAATTACTAGTATTTTGGTGAGTAAGAGTATTGTATCCACTAGTATTGACAACGGTGTGAGAGTCCATAAAATAAAGGAATAATAATAAAATAATAAAAAAATAGAAAAATATTAATGTAGGGTGAAATGGATGTGGTGTGGGGAGAAAAAGATATTGGAAAAAAAATCGAAGAATTTTCGATCCTCTGGTTATTCGGAAATGATAAAAAGATAATATGTTCATCTAAAAATATAAATAAATTATTTAGCGCATGAAAAAATGTGTAGTTTCATTGAGTTATCACCTTAGTCCGCACCCATTTTTCAGTGAACCGTATTCAGTTACAATATTTCGATCTTAAACTAATAGTTTATCTATGTTTATATACAAGAGAAATAATAAACTTTTCCAATATCTGATACTTTGGTCAATGATCTAGGTTGAAATGACTCACATTATTCACATATTGGTAATTGAGTAGTTCAATATAATGATCATATTTAAATGGATAATGGCATCAAACATGAAAATTCAATAGATTGAATCAACAAAAGAATAATGGATAAAAATATATTCAGTTATACTCACCCTAATTCTATTAACATAATAATATAATCGTGCATGGAAAAAAATAAAATGTGAAATGAGAGAAGAAAGAGATTAGAAAACATCTCTCATGAAATGAATTTCTTTCTAAAGATCTAGCTCCAGATCTTATTCAATATCCCATCAAAATTATCTATGTTATATTATCTGGATATCAAGTGTTATTGGTGGATTCAATTCATATCACGAATCAGTTTGTTCTAGAATTGACCTCCTTGAACCCTTGTGCCATTGATCAATTATCTAATTCAATAGAAAAATTCTTACGCCTTGAGAGTCCACACAATAACACTCTCCTCCACATGTTGAATTAAGAAATTCCTACCATATCACTTGGTAATATAGCAGTAAAAATAACAAAAATCTTACAATGACCTGTGTTTTCCATAAAAAATTACATAATAAAACAACCTGAATTATATGTTCCCATGATCTACATTGGTTGCGATTAGATGCTCCAGAATCTTCTAGACAATCAAAAATGAATTACAAATTGAACTATTTTAAATTCCCTAAATTGAATTTTTAATTTAATATATTTTCTTGAAAACAATCTATTGTCTTTTCATTGATGATCCTGGGTTCCCAAGTACATTTTTTTGCACTGATGCATCAAAATAAATTTTCTAGGCATCATTAAATTTAAAATTTTACTCATAAATTTATAATAATTTATTGTATTATATATATATATGTGTGTGTGTGTCTGTGTGGTTGTGTGTAATTGTTATAAATATAAATATTATTATATATAAATCATCATATTCATTTATTTTGTCCCATTCAGGGATGATCTACTTCTCTATGGAGGGATGAAAATATTTATTAGGAGGCCTTGGCCTCTATTTGAAAAATATCATTTATCATTAAAGATGATTCATGGTAATAGGTAGTTATATTCTCCAGTATCTTCGAGTTTCAAATGGGACCTAATGTTCAGATTAATCAGTGGAGATTGAGTTATTTTCAATTTGGATGAATCTGGGTGACGGAGATTATGCATTTGTAACTCATGGTGGATGGCCTTCACCACGCTTTTCTTGATGGTGTGGATATTTAATAGTGAGGTGAGGTTATCATCAACTGTGGATCGAGATTGTGATTCCTGATGGTGGTTTGTAATATTAATCTATATCTGGGATCATCAATGGTGTGAGGTTTATTGTCACTAGAAATCTCCACTAAGGACATGTATAGATGATTTAGATCAGAGCATTATTGCACAGAAGATTATTTGGTGGGTTCCGGTACATAGTTTCCTTAAACTCCATATGTAGTGGTAGGTTTAACAATAGTGATAAAATATGTGAATTATCTCGATGGATCATAGTGGGTTAAAGAATAAGTGGTTGGTCTACATTGTAGGCATTCCAACACTGATAATATAATATGGTGCAGTTGAGTAATCATTGTCAGTAGGGTGTCCATGAGATAGGTGCAGTGGAGTCATGTTAAAAAGGTATGGAGGTAAAATTAGTATACTGACCACATGTACATAGCCTGGAAAATAAATAAAATATATTTATATGTTATTTTAAATTAGAAATAAAATATATAAAATGAAAAAAACAATTTATTATTGAAAAAAAGAATAAATAAATAGAATTATTAAATATTGTACAAACATCAAATTAAATTTAATAATTACCAACGATAATTGTTCAAATGAATGAATTTTTAAACAAAATATAATATAAAATAAGAAAAATTATTCAACTTTAATAAACATGAATAATGAATTTATAAAATCAAGTACTAATATTAAATATTTAAATTTTTTATATAAAAAAATAAAATAAAATAAAAGAATTTTTTGAATGATATCATTTAATTAAAATTAATAAGAAGAATTTTTTTATATAATTTTCCATAGAAAATTAAAAAAATGATGGGTTAGAATAAAATTTCTTATTAAACTAAAAAATGTTAATAAATAAAATAAAGCAATAAAATACATATTTTAATATAAAAATTGTAGAATGAATAATTAGACTCAAAATACAATATAGTTATAAAATAATTATTGACATAAATTAGTATTGACAATAAATAAATAATTAAATACAATAAATTATATATAAAAAAGAACTGAAATAAGTGCCTCATCAATATTTATGTCATAAATAACATATATATATATATATATATATATAATAAAATAAATCATTATATCGATCCATGAGATGTGGATATATAATATTAGATAAATATGTTTGTGAGGTGGTAGTCCACCATACACACAATCAATTGTCTCATTTCCCATTTCATATAAGAGCAGATGTATATTGGTTATAACATTAACATAATAATATATATTTATATTATATATAATTATATTATTATGTCCTCTTTTTTATGAATATATGAAATAGTTAGATGATGAAATAATAATAAATTGATCAGTTAAGAAGGATAAATATTATTCATCATACCGCTTTGTAGTTGCACCAAAACCCTTCTTATGTGGATTCTATAATAAAAATGACAATTATAGGACATGGGGAGGGAATTAAGGGAGGGAAATTTTAAGTCTTTTCAGAACATGAAATCATTGTTTGTGGGAATATGTGGGTAAAGGGGTTGTACTTTTAAAAGTAGGGTTGAGAATCCACTTGGAAACTAGTAGAAAATTTCAAAATGGAATATAGAATGATAATGTCATTTCCATGAAACATGGTTCCTAATTATTGTATTTTCGATGGTTGTATATGTAAATTTATAAATATGGATATCTAATAGGTTTTACAAAATATTAATTTGAAAAATTACTCTTATCCTTTGGTTTTACCCCACTTAATCAAGTTTTTTCTTTAATCATAGAAATTATTTGTTTCTATTTTTACAAATAATTATGAAAAATATATGTTAATATAATTATATGAAATTAATATGGAGACTGAAAATATTTGATATATTTTAATAAATTAAAAACATAAAAGTATTATTATTTTATTTAAAATTAAACCCATATATAAAATAAAATGATTATTTTTCCAATAAATTTTTTCATAAGTAGAAAAATATTTCAAATCATAAAATGAACATAAATTTTATTTCAATGAAATAAATTGGATTAATAATACTATTATTTAACATATTTTACATTTAAAACCATCCTAATGTAATGTTGAACATTTTTATATTTTTAAAATAAAATACAATTTTTTTAATAATAATTAGTATTTTTCACTAATCTCCCAAAAATCAATTTTGTTTGAAAATTCTCAAAAATGAACTGTACGATAATTTTGATATGATGATTTAAAAAATTAATAATATTTTGAAAAAAAGTTTATTTATATTTAAAATTGAATTTTTATAATACGTTTCTAAAATTAGACGAAACTTATTTTTATAAAAATATACATTTAAGCATAAAACATGATTTATTATTTTCCTTAGAATATAAAAATATTAGATTATTGATAAAATATTTGAAATGATATATTATATATATATATCATTATAATTGAACAAAAATAGTGGATAATTTAATTTATTAATATAAAAAAACATTTCATGCATATAAAATGATTTCCTGAACAATATTTCATTAATTTCGAATGGTTATTTATATTTTCATTTAAAATAAATTGATTAAAATTATAAAATTTTATTTAGTTGCAAACAACATAAATTTTATAATTTATTTCTTCTATTCATACCCTCCAATTTAACTACCAGGTTATAAGGGTATACTATATTACATTCAATTAACACTAGGTGTTGTGCGTAACACAAGCAATCGAATAAATTAATTTTATTTAAAATTATATTACTATGAATCTTCGGGGGTTGAAACATTCTACGAAAGGGTGAAAGAAAACATTTTCCTCAGAAAAAATATTTCTAAAATTATCTTGGACTCCTTATATATTGAGTTGAGGATGAGTAAACTATAACAATCATGATATATATTATGAATTGAAATATAATATTCCCTTCCCTAGCATGAAAGTTATCCCTAGGATTAGGTCATCACATTAGATAACACCCTTGTTTCCCACATATAATACATCAAACTATTAATGGTTCAATACGATGAACATAATTATCATCCATTAAAATCTCCATTTTTCCTCAACAATTAGTTACATTATCCTCTTCTTTTACACACATAAAACATATTCTAATTCCTTTGAGAAATTTACATGATTAATTATTCGTACATACTTGATATATAAGATTATCAATATTCATTCACCCATGGTATTCATAAAATAAATTCATGTGAAACTGAATTTATCTCTTATTACTTGTGTTATAAAACTCGACTATGTTGCAGTTTTTAATTATATATCAAGAATTTGTTTTCGAATAGTCATAAGCCTTCATATTCGAACTCTAATTCCATTTGGTTTCTCGAGAATACAGTCATTGAATTTAAAATAACATTTTGTGTAAACATGATTCCTACTAGGTAAATACATTTACTAATAATAATAATAATCATTGTATGATAAAAAAATAATCATAGAGTGTAATCATAAAATTGTGAAAAATCATTCATCGTGGAAACTTTATTTCCATTTTTTAACCTTTTAGGTTTACCCTAGATCAATCAAGGAAGTAATCTTTTCAAATACATTATAATGATTCATAATGAACATGCGAATTAACTAAATTATACCCCCATGAGTATCTAGATAGGTGTGTGGTTTTAGTCCCACTCATTTTGTTCTAGTGATGATCTAGAAAATACATAATCATCCTATTTTAGATTTTAGACCGTAAGGGTAGTTTTCCCTATATCTGCATCCATATTCCTATATCCATATATTGATATATATTCTAGAGAAGCCACACAATATCTACATTACAAAATCATTATTATTTTATTCCATAAATAGAAATATCCCCATGGTTTTTAAAAAGTTTCTCCAATCCTAATCTCTAAAAATAACCAATCCTTACTCTTATAACAAATTAAAAAACATGGTAATGTAATCTATACATATTAAATTATTATAGATGAATATCTAATATAGTTTATAATAATGTATAACTAATTACCATAGAAAGTTTATTTCATTGTTTACTATATTCATAATCGTTATATATATCGAAATGTCATCAACATCTCCAACAATGATCTAATCGAATAGTAAACTTGTTAGACATGAACTAGTTGAAACCGTTCTTCATAGTTGGGGGAAAGGAATCACAGTAAATTTACAGATCATACCCTCATTATAAAATTTTATGTGATAATAATAAATGATCAAAATTGGGAAAAAGATAGTATGCAGATAATGAAAACATGAACAATCATATAATAATTAAACCCAATTATTTAATTATCATTAATCAAAATTTATTGTATAATGAATTTTCAGAAAAAATGAAAAAGAACATAAAGTGTGTGTAATCACAAATAATTAATCTTTATATATGAGGAAATATCATATTTATAAGTTATATGTCTATTGAATACACATAAGCATATAAAATAATTTACCATTTTAAGGATCTTATCCAAGATTATCATAGTGGATAAGGATCACTCTATATTTAACAATTTAATTTGTTAATGATAACTCCTAAAACTCTCTTATAGAAAATTGTATCTTATTAAATTCAGTTAAATAACCATTCAACTACTAATTAACTCATGAGATGTTAGTTTTCCCAATTCAGTAGGGATAAGTATTTAATGGCCCAACAATATCATTATTAATACAATATATACATATTTAACATGATCATAAAAAATTAATCATACAATCTTATCATCACACATTGATTGGAATTAGGTTTCATAAATTTTAACCATTTCTTCATTGGATAACCCTTTAAAAATTAAATATGTTTCATTGAGGTTTTTTCAACTATAAATTTACAAATTCAAATGAAATGGTAGTCATATAATCATACATAATACATAATCATCATAAGACATCAAAAGAAGGAATGTGTAATTTATCATATGATCATATCCCCACTGAATTATAAAATCACATAAAGTATGTGGACATATATAGGATAAACATATAATAGAATAGTCTAATGATTCATAAAAATATGAGAAATTGTCATTTTACATGGATAAATTTTAATCTGATAATTTTATGAATTTTTAGAAAACCATTTTCATTGAAATTATCCAAGGAAAATTATAATTTATTATAATAATAAATTAATTGTCTTTACAGCATCAAAATAATTTTCTTCTATATATGTTAAAATAAATCATTATCATCATACCTCTTTAAAAAGTCCTAAAACAACATATTTAAAAGACTTTTATAATTATTATCTTTAAAAACTATTAATAATTTAACGGAATGTTACGAGAAATGTTACAAAAAAATTATTTAATGGTAATAAAATTCATAATACTATTTTCAAAATAATGGAAATGGATGAAATTTTTTGTTGAAAAGGAGAAAATATTTTTTGTATTTTTTTTAAAAAAAATCTAGAGAATTTTAAGTAATGAAGAGGAAAATGGTACTATTATATTTAAATTAAATTAATGACCATAGAATAAGAATTAAAATGTGTTTTAATGGATAAAATTCAAATAATTTCTTCAAATATAAATTTATTACAGAGATTCCTAAAAATATGTTAGATTTTTTCAAAAAACTCTCACCTCAAGACTAATATATCTTCGTACGCATTCAAATTTAATATTTAATAAAAGTATATTTATTTTTAATATATTAAAGATATATATTAATATATAAAATAATTTTCATATATCCTCTACATTTTCAAATTATCCTTTAATTTACAATTTCAAAATTTAAATGACCATTTAAGTTAATATTGGTATATTTTCAATTCGTGTTTCAATTCAATGTTTTCAGCAATTCCACCGAGGTCATGGTATCATTCTCTCCAAAAAATGAATCATTATAAAATTATCATATATACTAATACATTCCTTATTTATAATTATTTCTCTAGAACAATTATGGGAAAAAGGACATCATTGTTTAGAGGTGGAAATCCACACATACACACAAGATCCTTTACCATTTCCAAACAGATGAAATGTTAAGAAGGTAAATAAATAATTATAATTAAAAAATCATTATTATTTCAAAAATATAAAATATATAAATTAAGATAATCATAATATCCGACAATGAATTATGTGTATGGAAAATGACTCATATGGATATGTGGAGTCAGTAGTCCACTTGTACAAACAAGTAATACTTTCATTTACCATTTAATGAAATGGATATGTAAAATTGTTTTTCCATCATTATAAAAAAATTAGGTATATTTATGACAGTACATAATTATTTTATAATATATTTTATATAGTTATAGGTGGTATAAGATTAAATAAAATTGAATGTATTATGTCAATATTTATACAACTTTGTTGAGAAAACTAATTTGTCTTACACCATATGTTTTGAAAAGTGGATATTTCCATTAAATCAAGACCTATAATTTCTGAGTAGTTTTGTTTGGAATGGATTTTGGGAGGGATATTCTACGATTAGTGGAAATTAATGTGTGAGGATGTTAAGAGAGATGGTTTTATTTTAAAATATATATATATGACACAGTTAGAAATTCTCAAATGATTGAAATTTATTATTGACTTACTCAAAAAATATGGAACCAAATTTATTTCATGAGAAAGAATAGGATGATATATAAAATATATAATTTTTTTAAATAGTATTTAGAAATTAAATTATGTAATTTTAACCCTTATTTATTTCATTTGACTCCTTATTAACTAGTTTTAATCTTTATCAGAGTAGTGAATTTTTTCATCAATTACTATTCATAATGATCATAAATTGTGTTGACCATATAATATAATATTAAATATTATGATTGTAAATTTTTATTCCATTTTATATAATTTAACCTCTATATTTTTGAAAAATACATTCAAAAAAATTCCATAAAACATGGGAAAAACTATTCTCTTGAAATATGTATTTTTATCAAAAAAATTATTTAATTCCAAAATTAATTCTAAAATATATTTGAATGAAATTAAATTTATTATTTTAAATAAAAATTATCAAATTAAATTTAAAAATCATTTTTTAAAAATTATTCTTTGAAAATATTCGAATGGTAAAAAAAAATTTATATATAATTTGAAATTTTTTCAATGTTCTGTGAAAAGTTAAATTTTACATAAAAACTCAAAATTTATTCACAATATATTATTTATATATTAATTTAAAAAATTATATCAAATTTTAAAATAATATTTGCAAAATTAGAAAAACATATTTATGATATAGAGTTAAAAATGAGAAAAAATCTTTTTGGGAAGAAAAATATTTTTAGACCTTAAAATGGACTCTTTCTCATTCTATTTATAATAAAAATTATTATATTAATGTTAAAATTTTTACTTTAATTTATAATTTTTTCAATACATTTAATGGAAAATAAATATTTACTTATTTAATTTAATATGATCAAAAAATATTATCCACATGAATATGGTTTTATGGAAACTGTCTCTTTTTACATTTAAATTGTTTTATATAAATTGATACTTAAATGATAAAAAATGAAATCATTTTATAGAAACATTAAAAACCTATTTGATACTTTATTTAATCCAATTCATACCCTCCAATTTAATTTCCATGTGATAACTCTCACATCAAACAACAATAATTCAATAGTATATTATGGTTTGATGAAGACATTACCTCTTGTAATGAAATTTATTAACGAAAAAGAAATATTATTTAAATTTAAATATATCATAAAATATTTAGTTCATACTTTTTGTATTGGTGAATTCATCAAATAATTAATAAAATGATCCCGGTAAGTGGTAGTTGGAGCCAATGGGAATGATGAAGAAATGTAATGTTATTGTCTGTGTAGTTTCGATTTTAATGGAGTTTAAGACTCAAAATTTGTAATGATTATTTTTATAAAGTGTTTCTTTAGTCCATAATTACTATACAATGATTGAAAAATAATAGAAGTGGTTTTCGAAGAAAATATATAATTGTGGGGATGATTTAGTTGAACTCTACGGGCTGGTATAAATATTATTTTCTTTATGTGTATGTATTTTTGTTACTCAATGTAGTAATATTAATACATATTGTAAAGTATTCAAGTTATATTTTGGAAAAATGACGGTCGAGTCATTTTTGTGGTGATGAATGGTGATTCTTGGTTTAGTTTGAGTAATGAAAGAAGGGGGGATGAGGTTTATGTCCCAAAATTTCATGATTCCCTAATGTGAAAAGAATGATGCAGATATGTGTTAATGGGTGGGGGATTACATTGAATCTAGTGTGCATGATGTTGATTCTATTTGTATCTACAAAACCCTTCTGATATGTGGTTGTATACATTTGGAATTTTTTTATTGGATATTTATTATTGTGGAATGTGAATATTTGATCCCAAGATGGATTTGGAGTGAGTTATAATTGATGGTGCATCAATGATGACATTTCATTCTTGGATCCCAAGTCGATTAGGGATGGTTTTTTATAACAACTCACTTTTTGTTTGAGTTTGAGCAGTCCGTGGACTGAATGGTTAATTAAGTGGGTAACTTCCTAGAATTTATTTATTTATTAATATTGATTATGGTTATAGAGTAGAAGATGTTCCTTTTTTATTCATTATGGAATTATTTTAGTTCATCAGTTTTGGATATGGTTGAGGATGTTGTGAGAAGTTTGTGAAATGGATGAATTACATAGTGTTTGGTGTTCAATGTCTATGTCATTCAAATTATTATCTATTCTTTTAATTGTTACTATGTTTTAATAGTTTATATCACCCTTACAAGTTTATTTTTATATATTTCACCATGATTTATAATTTTTTAGAGGGATAATATTACTTGTTACTACCAAGTTCTCACCACACTATATTTCACATATTATTATTTAGAATGATCACCAAGGATTGGATTTATTTTTCAGGTAGTATTGATAGAGTTATTCGATGGATTTTTGAGTTATAACGTATTCTTCTACATATATTCTTATTTTGATGTATTTGATATATTGGTATCATTTGTGTTATGGAATTGATTTGGAAATATAAATTATGGAGGGATTATTAGTGATTGTTTCATTATTATTGGCATTTCATGAGGCTAAATCATCCAATATAAATTCTTCACATCCTCAGTTATAGTCACCAACCTTGTTCATAATGGAGTTTGGTGTGAGGAACAAGTCTATTATTCATTTTATGGCCATAAATGGTTTTGACATGGGAGATTCATGAGACTTCTCAAATAATGAATTTCCAATATCCCAGAATGAATCATGGATAGACATAATGTGTTCTGTCATGAAATGAACTTTAGACCTACCCCACATGACCTGAACATCATATATCCCACCATCCTATTCATCCAAAATACCATAATACAAAATCTAGGAACTATTAATTAAAAAACAAACTTGAGATACACGTAGACTAGTAAATCGAGCCAATTATGGAATGTCTCTATGTGTTGTCTGAATCTATGAGTTAGGATACTAGTTACTAGGAATAAATAATATTCTTGGTATCTATTTTCCCAAGTATAAATCATTAATGATCAAGAAAAGAACCCATAATAACCTTCCCATAACATCGTGAGTCCTTATCTGAAATAAATGGTACTTAGATCAGAAACATATCATCATATCATTATATAAAAAATATTTAAATGGATGTAATTAAATCCAAATATAAAAATATAAAAAATTCATCCCTAAAAAACATAATCACATGATGTGTTATGAATACACATATACATAGTGGAGTTTAAAGAATTCAATAGGTGATTAATTTGTATTATATAAGAATACAACATAAATTTTAAACAAAAACCACTACACATCACTTTGGGAAATGTTGATTCACACCCTCCATCGAACCATCACTAATCAAATGATCAACTAACAATAATACCATCTACCTCTATGTATATCCTTAACATTATTTTTTTATATTAAAATAGGTACAAAAAACACTCATTGGCTGTCTATAGTTTATGATCACAACTATCATAGTATGATCAAAATGTGTGTTTTATATGAAATCATTATTTTACAAAAACATGAATTATTTTCTTATAATAATCCATATGTAAATATAATTTTAAAATTTAAAATGATGATGAAAAATATATTATTCATTATAATGTTTAAAATATTAATTTAACAATAATTTAAATAAACATCATAAAAAACATATTTGGGAAATCTCAATGGTATCTAGGTTTAGGTGAAACCAAGTATCCTAATACTATCAAAGTGCACGAATTAAAAATAATCATTGTTTCATAAGCCTCTTTAAGAGTAACCTCTACCCCTATTTGAAAAGGTACACACTTGAATTTGATAACCAATACATATCAGAATCTTATTTAGTTAGTGTTGTTGTGTTTTCTAATGTAAGGTTGTGTGCCTGAAACCTACTCATACACTTATTAGTCCACCTATATATGTACATATTTTTCCATGTTCTATTCCCCTTTCTAAAGATAACCAGTTCATAATTTTCAACAAATTTCAAATTTCAAATTTAAAATTAATTTCATAATTTATAATAATTGAAGCTATATATTTCATATAAAAATCATTCTAATAAATTCAATTTGATTACTAATATGAAGAGAAATTTTCATAAAAATAATTATATCACATATATCTACTTTACAATCTTTCATACTGTCCCTTAACATGTATTTAATCATTCAATTAAATAATGACATCCCTCAGGGTTCATTAATTGAAGGTGACATACCAAACCACTAACAATAATCACACAAAAGGACATGGAAATTGAGTAAATACAATCATATTATGATAGAATGACCTCAAAATAATAAATAAAAATAATTATAATCTTTTAAAATAAATCCAAGTCCTTCATGGCTCTAGAGGATAAGGATACCCATACAAATATGTGGAATTGGGATTAA
Organism: Viscum album; assembly: GCA_963277665.1. Lineage (NCBI taxonomy): Eukaryota > Viridiplantae > Streptophyta > Magnoliopsida > Santalales > Viscaceae > Viscum > Viscum album. The sequence goes on from OY728120.1 coordinate 1,909,734,515, forward strand.
AAATAAGGAAGGAATTATGTTGAACAAACATTTTAAAAATATACATGAAATCATGAAATAATATATTAATTGGAATGATCAATGTAGAAAAAGTATAGGTGTTCAAATAGGCGAGACAATATAAGAGAAACAATATAAAACATGTATGGTATGATAATTATATTTATATATTTAATGATATTAGGTAATCGTAAAGGTATGGCCGCACAGTTTACCAAACTATGTCCCAACCATACATCTCTCCCTTGATAATCATAATGAAGCTTCATTGTTTTATTTTATTTTTTATAAAAATATGCACAAACCTTGAACACACTACAAAAATACAGGGACACCCTTGTATTATTGAGTTTTTTGATTTTCAATAACCATGCACAAACCTTGTGATAAAAAATCTCCTGCAAAATTCATGAATTAAAAAATAAGTGATCAAAAAATATTTTGGAAAATAAATATAAATATATATATAATTAAATTAATACCAAAAAATGGCACTAACAGTGTGATAGATATAGTCATTAAAAATTCAAAATGGTTCTAAAATTAATTTGAAACCATAATCCATAAAGTTTATAACAACAATACTTTTTTATTGATATTTATTTTTTAAAAAATATATATATTAAATATAATATGATTTTTATATAATCTAATTTATTTTATAAAATATGAAAAATTATTTGAAATCATTGTTAATTTTTGGTATTTATATGAAAAAGTTTATTTTTAGGTGAATATTAAAAAATATAGTTTATATAAATTCCAAATTCTTAAGATGTCGTTATGATATAAATAGATATTCAACATTTAGAAATCATTTTATGGAAACTAAATTTTATTTTATGATTAATGTAATGAATTTTAAAATAAAATAAATAAGTTACAATGATATAAATAAATTTTCAAAACATAAGAAAGAATGTATTATAATAAATAGTATTTTTAATAGTTTACTTTGAATTAAACATTTATAATATTCATTTTTTATTTTTTATGTGTTAACCTGTTGATGAAACAAATAATATTTACAAAATCAGTAAAATATTTAATAATAAAAATTCTAATTCATATTTATTTTCATAATAAATAAAATAATAAATTTTTTATGCAATGACACATATATTATTTCACTATATAAATTACCCACATCCTCCTATTTCAACTCACATCCAAAACAAATTCTTTCAATAATATCTTCCCTATTCATTATATAAAATCTTCGAGACATGTTTTAATTGCTCAATTATTTCAAATATTCCTCCAATTAAGGATTCAGATTTGTCCTATTGGTGACTCATAATGGTTTCAATTTCCCTTAAATTTATTATTTGTTGTTATTTTTTATTAAAACTATTTTAACCCTTATATAATTTTTCTTTTATGATTATTCTTTAGTGGAATTAAAATCTATGTATACCATTATTGAATTTATATTTCCCATTCAATATAATTAATCCATATTTCATAAATTTAAACAAAGGATCCCCAGAGTAACACTCATAGATCTGGTAAAAACATATACATTATTTAAACACTAGATTCAATACAATGATATATTAATCTATCATTATCTAAAAAAATCTATATGAAAAAAATTATATCTCACCAACAAAAAATAATCTATGAATGATAGGTTTAGTATCCTTGAGGATACTCTCCATAAGAATGTAATGAAACAATTATCCATAATGAAACCACAAAATACGCCCTTAGAGATTTATCATAATTTACACTCATCATCATAACATGGGAAGGGAAACATAATAAATGGGTGAGCTCCCTGGATTTGTAAGTGGAAAAAATCAATATGTAATCTAGGTTTATATTATAGGAAAACATAATTATGGGATAAATATATTATTTAAATAAATATTCAGAAATAAAAGGTATCAATAACCGATGTTAGTATGATTTGAATTCAAAACTAAGAAAACACATACCACATCATGGTTGTGTTGTATCATGAGATAATAACATGATTCTTGGATAATGGTAATAGGACGAACGATATGGAATATCATCGAAATGTTGAATAATAACAAAATAATGAAAAATAATAAGCATAGTAATTCATTACATGGTAGATTAAGAATCGTGAACCAATGAAAAATAATTTACTATGGTATAGAAAAATATTTTATATATGTGATATAGGTCTCCATTACATATGTAGATTTGGTTTTATAAACCAATGGACCATAAGTTACATAGTTATAAAATATCCTTTAGTCTATAAATGTGTATGGTTTGACAAATCCATGGTCAACAATTGATATAGGTTTCACAAACACAACGTCTACAAGTGACGTTGGTTTCAAAAAACTATAGTCTATAAGTTGATTTGGTTTAACGAACATATGATCCATCAGTGACCCATGTTTTAAATTTTTTTTTTCTATATGTGATTTAGGTTTTATAGACATGCAGTCCATATGTGTAAGTGTTTTTAAAAACATACTTCTCTAAAACAATTCATGAGAGTTTGAATTATCACCATTTCATTTGATGTAGACATTAAACCCTCCCCCCAACCATCCATACATATGTGATCCACATGAAAATTATTATTAATCACATAATAAGGAACTCATCAAAAGAGAAATTTCTTTTGTAACATTTGATGATGGTATCACCATAATTGACATTACGAATGTAAGTAGTTTGACATAAAAAATTCAATAACCCCATAATCATAGTATAGATGAAAATTTTGAGTGTGATACATGAAAAATAATTTACATTTAAATAATCATATATAACTAAATTTAAAATATTATTTTAAATCATAATAAAATTTTTTAAACAAAAAATATCTTTGGTTTTAAAGATAAACATACATTCACATTTGAATATTTTCATTGAAAATGTGGTTTTTTTGAAATTAAAATGAAGCGATTTTTCAAATATGTATTTCGAAATTATTATAAATCTTATGCCCCAATAAAATTTAATGGATTAAAAAAGTTAATGTTACAACACATTAAAAACTTTTACTTGTAAAAAAATCTTATATAATAGCGGCTTGAAAAAGAATTTTTTTTAAAAAGCACAGGTGGTTTTTTAAAAAACAATTTACAGTTGGAAAATAAAATCCAATAATAGGTCAATGAAATTACATAATACTTATAAAAATTAATGTGGACTGAAATATGGATCATCTTATTTTGAAATTAGGTAAAACATTTTTAATATTTTAAATTACCCATTTTGAAAACCCGCATCTTAAAATGATTTAAGACATTTTTTCAAAATAAAGGGAAATGTTAAAGTTATATTAGATATCACATAATAGGGTGTCAAAATATATAGGATAAAATTCATGGGAAATGAAAAAATAGAAATGGATGGGAAATGTTTAATAAATATGATGTTAATTATTTTCAATAATGATATACTTTTTATAGGGAAGAAGCTCGTCAAGGATGAGAATTGAATCCAAAGTCTCATTTTATATAGATATAATATGAATGTACCATGATGTAAAATAATATATTGGAAGAAACAAATTATTAAATTAATAATTTTAAAAGGATAGATTAAAACTAAATAAAGGGATTTGTATTAGAAATCACCCCAAAATCACCAATTACATATTCTATTTAAAAGCACATAATAAAATATCAAATTCATAACCACAGAACAAAAAAAATTTCATTATTATATAGAAATAAAATCATTATTCTGTAATATCAAAATTAATATCAATTATACCATTGTTCATCAAAATAAATATGCCTCAAAGAATTAAATTTTAGATAAATAACCCCTTACCTGGTTTTCCATCATAGTCGAACATGCAATAACCATTTTGATAAATCAGTATTTCCCATGGATATATCTTTGTAAATTGATTAAATATGATATATAATTGATAATAGATGCTCACTAAAATGATATTATATTCTATGAGTAGGTATATTTATGTGTTTCAGGAGAAAAATATAATTTATTGGTGTATCTTGATGTGGGTGAAAGGATTCCCCTTTAAAAGACATCTAAACAACACTTTTTTGAGCACCCATTATTTTTAAATAAGGGAATGAAAATATTAAATTGTAAATGGAAATAAATTTAATATCCCAGGTAATTAAAGATTATGATATTTTCATATTTATTAATATTTTTGAATTAAATATTACTTTTACTTTATATTGGATTATATGTTCAATGGAATACCTGATAGATAACAGTGGGTTTCTCTGATATCACATGTTGTACCCAAGGGTGAGTCATTCTGAAAAATAATAATGTAATATTATTATTTAAAATGGTTGTTAACGCCAAGCCATTTTATTAGAGGGAATGAATATAAATAACCATATTATGATTGAATATGTATGTTAATTTTTTTTCTTTTCTCCAAGAAAATTTAGAGGCTTGAAATGAGAATGGATCAAATTTTAGAAATAAATACCCTATTATTTATTAATGGTAGTATTATCGCCTTTTAATGGAGAACCCTTTTTAAATATTGTTTATGTCATATTTATATGTTCCACATGACAAAATAAATTTCGACTTTAGAACCACGACATCAAAATATAATTTGGGTAAATTTTTGTTATTATTATTATAATGTTCAATTTTTTAATGAATAGTGAAAATACATCATTTTAAGTCAAAATTGCATTTTCATATGATTTATTTATGCGATTATATTATGTTTTTAACTAGTTATAATGTGTAATGAGATTATTTTTTTACTATATAATCCATTTTTTTCATTTAATGTAATTTCAATTTTCAATTATACATAAACATATGTCAATATTTTGATAGTTATTATTTTTTAAAAACACGATTTTTGGATTTCACAACAAGAAATAATTTCCAATTAGTTTCATCATCTTATATGTTTTTAATTTGGAAAAATGGATTCCATATTTGGAATATGGAGGTACAAATTATTTAAATAGGTAACTTTTATTTTTATACGTTATAAATAATAACTTTAATAAATATTTTATTCACTATGGATAAAGTGTAAATCTAGTAAATATGGGTTAAACTAATATTACAATGTTATTAAATTATCCCAAATCATATATTAACCCCATTTTATGAGATATTTCCTTCCATGGACATCCTAGGGTCTTTTTTAGGACCCCATGGAGTCACTTGTGTGTGCAAATGAAAGTTAATTACATTTAATTTAATGTTAAGGAATATATAACATAAACATGTATCTTTTACTAAAACTATTTTGATATGCGGTTATATAAGTGATATCATAGACTATAAATGGAAATTATAAGTATAATAATATTTAGTATAGCGTGGTATATTATTTATAATTTTATAAATCCAATAAATAAATATATTTAAGACACAATTATGATGTATTGATTAACTTATTAATGAATGTTTTAAATAAATGAGATTAAAAAAGCAAAGACCTCTTTTAAAAAAATGAGATCAAAAATTTCAAATAAATTTATTTTGAATCTTTTCATTCTATAAAATAATTTTATGGATGATTATGTCTTGTTATATTTTTATTAATGATGTTTTTTAGAATTAATCATGTTGTTATGTATTTTTAAAATGTAATGTTATTAATAGTATAAAAATTGACACAAATATGTTCTAAAAAAATAATATTTTATTAAATTATATAATAGCCCTAAAATTTAACACTAAGAATAATTATATAGATAAGGTTAACATGTCATTAATGAACCACTTGAGGTTCTATTGGAATTTTATTGTAAATATATTTTCCATATAGTATGAATATACATGAAGACATGGTAAAAGTTATATTAGTTTACTTAGAGTTAAAGCTAAAAGATAAGGTTATTTTTGTGACTTAAACATGTCTAAAAACAATTTTATGATAGTATTTCAGACCATATTCATCTTATCTTCTAAATATATCACTTTGGGTTATTATACTTTGAAAATTAGTTAATAATAAAATAATACATTAGAACTTTCCTAAAGTACCCCTCCTCCCTCTTATAAAAGGACACTAACTCTAAACCTTACTCACACAAATCAAGCCCAGTTGGATGATCCATAATGTTACCAATTAACCTCTCAAAATCCCTATATTCCTTATATAAGCCTTAAATTGGACAGAAGGAAATTAAAGAAGGCCTTTTAGCTTAAATCAAAAGGAGTTACTGGATTTGAGGTAATGTCTTATCTGAAGATTCGTTCTATTTTTTTACTTCTCCAATCCCCTAAAATCGAATTATTCAATTATTTTATAATAGCACCAGAATCTTCAAAATATTAGGTTTTTTTTATGAGAAGGATTCAAACTACAATTATACACATCCCTACCTAATGCATGTTGAAAAGACTTTTTCTCTGGACGACGAACTACTACCTCACGAAACAATGATTGTTCAATATTATTGTAACACCTCTTATGGTAGAAATCATGATGGAACTATAATTATATATGATATATAAAACATTTATTTTATCTATATTCTTCTTTAATTAACATTTAGAACATACCTTTATGATTTTCATGTTGTATAAATACGATAATTTAATTTGAGGAAAAACGGACTATTGCCCCCTAAAAGTGATAAGACTCGTTAATGTTATACATGGAACGTATAAAAGATGTAATTAGTGAACTTAGTTAATTTATATATATCATATTATATTATACTAGAATTATTATATAAATATGTACCATTTACATTTCATTCTATTAAGAAATGATAAAAATCGAATGAATGTAGCATTTATGCGTACGTATGACTTAACATATCCACAGAGTGTGCATTTCAATTATTATCTCCAAATGTTATGGAATATTCTAAATATATAAATACTGGATATACATTATATATATTATATCTAAATAATTAATATCATTTTATAGATAATTCAATTTTCACCACATGGACTATTTTTAAATATAACAAATTTATTTTTGACTTATGTTCCGAATATCGACAAAATGACTGATATGAACTCAAAAAAATTACTAATTTTTCTAGAAAGGTAATAAGTGATATAAAAGGAATAAAAAAAATTAAAAAGGTTCTTAAAAAAGTATAAATTATATTATTCTAATTATTCAAAAATAACAAGGAACTTACGAGACAAGTCAGGCTCGATGTAAGGGACATTGTCTCAAAATCCTTTCATTACAGCATGTTTTGATAATATACATATATTTATTTTATACGGTGTATAATAAACCGATTTTAGTTTTATTTTCATTCAATGTGAATATTTTTGCGAAAATATTTTTTACTAAATGACAAAAGGAATGTATTTTAACGTATGCGGGGACAACAACCTTTCTACCACCTTGAGCATTACTTGATATTTGGATTCCATAATAATTCATGATGTTTTTCAATGGAAAATAAATACATTATACAATTTTACATATTTTGGTATTGAAAATGGTTTTAATAGTGGATATTAATATTTCTATATATTTAAAATATTTCATTTTATTGCAAATGAAATATTATGAGAAAAATGATGATATTTGAAATCCTTTATGTGTGATAATTATATAATTGTACTTGGACATTTGATATGTTGTTACATAATAAACCAAATGACTGGTGGTTCTATGATAAACCAAGGATGGTTGGTTATGTTATAACCTCTGATTTATTGCATATGGAAGTTGGTCATATAGCTATTCCATTTGTAAGAATGATTTGTGGTGGTTGACAGTATAGTTATTCCATTTAAGTATGATTATGTCCCATGTTGGACTTTAATTTGTTATGTGTGATTTCTATGGGTTTTATGGTAATATTTGGTTACAAAATGGTATACAATGAGGTTTTATTTAGTGAAGTTTATTTACTACTTCATTGAGGTGAAAATAATTACTTATGATAATGTATTCATGGTTTATATGTTGATTTGAATAAATAACAGTTTTCATTCATTACATATCCCTTAATGAGATTATTATTCTCAACCAATGTTTTTGAAATGTTTTTCACATGAATTATGGTGGAATAAGGTCAAGTATGGGATCAGGGAAATGTCAAGCTATTTAAAACATGGAACAAACATGTTTATTTGTTTATGTGTTTTTATTTTATGAAAAAATTGATACTGAGTAGAAGTCCCTACATGTAATATAAAAGTTGTTATGTATATGTTATGACCTAATTTTATAATTCTATAAACCTAAAAATTTCTTCAATAGTAATTATTAACATAATTAAATATTATATATTGTTTAAGGTCAAGGCCTTATAGTTGGTATCAGAGGTCAGTTTATATAACTTTAGAAGTTGAAATTTTGTTAATAGAATATCCATAAATTATTTTTTACATTAGTGTAAAATTGAAAATATATTGCATGTGAACACTACTGTGTTTTTTTATCTAGGATATGTTTGTTCAAAATATTTTACCACAGAGGGAATAGGGTAATAGTGCAGGGAAGGCATACAGATGAGAATAACCATCCAAATCAGCATCTTGAGATGGTTGGAATCAGAACAGAACAGTTTTTTGTAGTGATGGATCATTTGACATGGGATCTAAATTGTGTTATTATACATAATGAGACTAACCAGGTCAACCTAAAAGGAACATGTGTACAGTGGATCATTTCATGAGGCAACATCCCACATCATTGAAAGGATCATCTAACCCTATTCAAGCTAAAGGGTGGATCAAAGAACTATAAATGATATTCGATCTTATGGGTTGTACTAACAATCAAAATGTTAGTCTTTTTTTATTGTTAAGAACAAGAAGAATATAGGTGGTGGTTGATGTCTAAATGTATCATGTATAGTGTGGTGATTTATGCTCTTTGATGGGATGAATTCAAATGTATATTTCTTGAGAAAATTTTTTGAAGGGAACTTCGACTTTGGATGGAAAAATAATTCATGTAATTGAGGTAGAATAATGAAACAGTGGATGCTTATAATGAAATGTTCACTCAACTAGCAAGGAATTCTCCAAATGTCATCTGAGATCTTAATAGAAAGATAAATCAATTTTACATAGGACCGAAGTAGCGATATCGAAGAACATTAGTCTCTTGTGAATTCCAAATCTCTGAGAAATTTTTTAGATGATCCAAGAAGGTAGAAATGGTGTGTACTGATGATCAGGTGTACCAAGAGCTAATGAAAAAGAAGTAGTTCAGTTGGTAGGAAAAGGGGATGAATTCATAGAAGAAGCCTAGAGGTAAGAAAATTGAATTTTCATCATGTGAGAAGTGTGATAGAGATCATCCTAGAGAGTGTTTATAAAATTATAAGAAGTTCTTTTTGTGTGTTAAAATAGGTAATATTATTTGTAACTATAAGAAATATGATCAATCAAGAAATGAAAAGCCATTGGTGAGATGTTTTAGTTGTAATTACTGTGGGAATTATGCTAATCTATTTCCAATGTTGATTACCCAGGGTGAAAACCAGACAGATCCAAAGTAGAAGGGGAGGAATCTTTTTCTCTGACTACGGTATAGGTGGTACCATAAAATGATGTGGTATCAAGTATTTTGTTTGTTTTGTTAGATTATGCCAATGTGATGTTTTATTTTGGTTCAACGAATTCTCTAATTTTTATTAAATTTTTAGGTAAACATATGGCAAAATCACCTATGGGAAATGTTGATAAAAATAAATAAATTTTAAGAATCATCATATTTTTTTATAGAAATAAATTTCCTTCAAAACTTTTTGTTTTTTTCAGTAGAGTTGGATGTTATTTTGGGAATGGATTGGATTTCTATTTACCATGCTATGATTTACTGTAGAACTAAAGAGGGTTATTTTTAGAAATACTATCAGTTTTTGTACAATAATTAACCCTTATCTTCAATAATATATCAAGATTCTGTGAAACTAGTGAAATATGGAATAGAATGTCAACATGCACATATTTTTGAAAAAAAAGGAGTTGTTCTGATTAATGATGTTCCTATAGTAAATGATTTTCTTGATGAATTTCTTGGTATTATACCTAGTCAAGAAGTGGAATTTATTGTTTAATTAGTTCCTGATGATAATCTAATTTAAAACATCCCATATCGAATGTCTCAAAATGATATATTCGTGTTAAAGAAACAATTTCATGGTTTTTTAAATAAAGGTTTCATTAGACCTAGAAAATAACTGTGGTGTTCTCCTATATTGTTTTTTTAAAATGAAATATGGTTCAATGGTACTTTTCATTGATTATAGATCGTTTAATAATATCACTATTATGGACAAGAATCTTTTTCCTCATATCGATGAATTTTTTGATCAGCTCATTAGAGCTCAGTATGTTTTGAATATTGACTTGATATAGGGGTACCATTAGTTGAAAGTAATGGAAGAAGACATTCAAAAGACTATGTTTCATACTAGATATGGCCATTATGAATTTTTAGTTATGCCTTTTAGGTTAACCAACGAACCTGTTGTGTTCATAGATTTATGAATATAATTTTTTTGACATCTTTGATAAGTTTGTGGTGGTGTTTATTGATGATATTTTGGTATATTACAAATTTAATGATGAACATGAAATTAATTTAAGGGTTTTTAGGAAAACCATTAAAGGAATGAAATTTTATGGGAAATTCACCAAGTATGATTTTTGGTAATAGAAAAGTTCATTCCCTGGTCATATTATTTTTAAAGATGGAATAATTGTTGGCCCTTTTTAAATAAAAAATCTCAATGAATGGATAATACACACATATATAATAGGGATCTGCAACTTTCTTGGTTTGGAATGCTATTTCCTATGGTTTGTTATGAATATTGAATAGTTATCTAGCCCACTGACAAATTTATCTCAAAAGGAGTTAAACTTTTCTGAAAAAATAATGTGATGATTTTTTTCATAAATTTAAAAGAAGATTGGTGAATTTTCTAGTTTTTGCATTACCTTCCAAAAATGGTCAGTTTGTTATCTATAGTCTTTCTTCGTTGAAAGGACTTGGTTGTGTCCTAATGAAAAATGATCAGATAATTTCCTATGCTTCATGTCAGTTGAATGCTCATGAGTTAATTTATACAACAGTAGATTTAGAATTATCTGATGTTGTTTTTTCATTAAAACATTTGAGGCATCTTTTGTATGGATTAAAGTGTTAAATATATAATGACTAGAAATAATTGAAGTAGATATTCCCTCACAAAGAATTAAACATGAGATAGAGGAGATGGCTGGAATTAATCTAGATTATAGTTGCATGATTAAATACCATCCAAGAAAAGAAATGAATGTTTCTGATGTTTGGAGTTGAAAATTTAATGCTACATTAACCATGTTACGTTTGGAACAATATCTATTGATTTACAATTTGATAAACTTTATCATAGAATTTTTTGGTTGAGAAAATTCCATTGTTTTCTTTCAAGTGTCATGGAAATCACATCTATTATATAGAATTAAGGAAGCCCATAAGTAATATAGTGGTTTTCCGAAAAACATAGAGTTGGTTCATAAATGTATGTTTTCTTGAATTTATAGGTTATAGAGACTGTGTTTTGCGGTTTGGAAAGAGATCATGTGTGCCTTGTGATTCACATTTAAAGAAATATTTTCTATATTGAGCTCATAGTTATCTATTTTCAGTTCTTCATGGTAGTACTATGATATGCATAGATCTTCAGGAGTATTATCAGTGGGATGGAATGAAAACTGATATTTCGGAATTTACTGTTAATTTTTTTACTTTTCAAAACGTTAAAGAAGAGCGGATGTTACCAAAAGGTATCATTCAGCCTTTACTAATGCCAGAGTGGAAATGGGAAAATATATCCATGGAATTTTTTTGGGATTACCAAATATTTCATGATCTAACAATGCAATCTAGGTTATTATGGATCAATTGACTAAATCTTCTCATCTTCATCCTATTTGATATACTTTTCCTCTAGATCAACTTTCACGTTTCTATATTAAATAGATAGTCAAGTTACATGATGTTTCCCTCTTCATTATATCTGATCAGGACCCCGGGATCACTTTTAACATTTTAAAGGGCCATTATATGACTTTTGGTAATGAATTAAATTTCATTAAAGCTTTTAGTTCTCATTCATATGGGGAGTTAGAATGAAAAATTCAAACATTTTAAGATATGCTATGTGGTTCTTCAATTGATTTCCAGGGATTTTGGGACCAATATATTTCTTTGGTGGAGTTTTTTTATAGTAACAGTTTTCGTTTTAGTATATAAATGGAACCAGTTGAGGCATTATATGGGAGAGTGTCCAAATCCATATTTTTGGGATGATGTAGGTGAAAGGAAATTTATGGTTTTAGAATTGGTAGAATAGATGGGATAGAATGTTTGTTTGATACAAAAACACATGTGGACAGCTCAGACCAGGCAAAAAATTTATGTGGATAACCAATAGAAGGCCCTTTATTTAAATGTATGTGATCCTATATTTCTCATCATTTTTCTATGGAACTGTGTGATGAATTTTGGTAATAAGGTGTAGTTGAGTCCATAGTTCATTGGAACTTTTGAAATTATATACCAATTTGGGTCAGTTTCCTACATATTTTCTTTAACTTTATGTTTATATGAAGTACAAAATGTTTTTCATGTTTCAATTTTGAGAATGTATATGCCAGATCTATCTCATTTTTTGAGCCTAAATGTAGTTCAGTTTGAAGAGAATCATTCTTCTGAAGAACCACTAGTCCAGATTCACGGCCGAAGAGAGCAAGTGCTGTGGAATAAGGAAATTCATCAGGTAGAATGTTTTTTTGGAAGAAAACACATTATTGAAGAGGAATAATGGGAACCTGAAAATGTTATAAGGGATAAATAACCAAACTTACTTGACAATTGAATAAAATTGTGAGTATTCAATTTCCAAAAGGGTAGAAGGATGTAACATTCTGGTAAATAAAGAATATATTATTTTTATATTTATTAATATATATTAATTAAATATTATTTTTACTTTAATGGTGATTCTATGTTCAATGGAGTACCTAATACAAAATAATGAGTTTACTTTAAAATATCATGTTACACACGAGGCTGAGCCAAACTATAAAATAAAAATATAATATTATTATATTAAATGGAAGTTAACGCCCAACCCTTGTATTGGAGGGAATGAATAGAACAAACTATATAATTATTAAACATGATTTTTATATGTTTTTACTGTTATCCAATAAAATTTAGTGGATTAAAATGAAAATGAACACAATTTTAAGCATAAATACTCTAATAATTTTTAAAGTAGTCTTACTGCCTTTTGATGGTGATCCCTTTTTAAATCTAGTTTTTTTTATTTAAAAATTCTATTCTAAAAAATAAAATTCTTATTTAGAAAAGGGACATCAATATTTACTTTGGGTAAATTATATTTATTTTTTTGATAAAGTTCATTTTTTAATGAATATTGAAAAATACTGCATTTGAAGTCAACACTGACTATTCATATGATTTGTTTATGTTGTTATATTATCTATTAAATTTGTTTTAAAGTGTAATTAGATTAAATTTTTACCATTTTATCAAATTTTTGTCATTGGAAGTAATTTTAATTTTTAATTAGACATAAACACATGTCAATCATTTGATTGTTTTTATTTCATAAAAATGCACTTTTTGGTTTGGAAAATGGAAATTAATTATATATTAATTTTTTCAAATTCATTTTAATGAATTTGAAAAAATGGATTTTATATTTTGAATTAATATGTACAAATTGTTTAAATATTTATCTTTTATTTTTAGACAATATGAATATTCATTTTAGTAAATATTCTATTTACCCTGGTGAAAGGGTAAATCTAGAAAATAAGGGTAAAAATTAATTTCAAAATAATATTAAATTACCCTAACACATGTACAAACCATATTGGATGAGATATTTCTGACCATGGTCATCCTTTGGTCGATTTTAGTTCCCCATGGAGCAACTTGTCTGTGAAAATGACATTTAATGACATTTAATTTAATGTTATGGAAAGTATTACCTAAACATGTAACTTTTATTAAAAATAATTATAAGAGGTTATATAAGTGATATCTTATACTGTAAGTAGTAATTAGAAATATAAAAATATTTCATACACCATGTAATTTTATTTATTATTTTTAAGCATCAAATAAATAAATATATTTATGACACAATAATGATTTAGTGATTAACTTGTTAATGAATGTTTCGAATAAATGAGATTATAAAAATTAAAATAAATTTATTATGAATATTTTTATGCCATCCACAAATTTTATGGATTATTATGACTATTTATATTTGTATTAAATATGTTTTTTCCAATTAATCAATTTTTATGGATTTTTTCCAAATTCATGTTATGAATATTATAAAAATTTTAAAAAATGTGTTTTCAAAACAAAAACTCTATTTTTAATTGATATAACAGTCCAAAAAATATAAGATTTTTCCAAAAGACATAGATATGATTTCTCATGTCATTAATGAACCACTTTAGGTTATATTTTCATTTTAGATTAAATTAATTAACTATATAGTATAAATATACAAGAAGACATTGTAAAAGTTTATTTAGTTTACTTAGGGTTAATGCTAAATGATATGGTTAATTTTATGACCTAAAGTTGTTTAAAACCCATTTTATGAAAGTTTTATGACCCATAATATTATTATACTCTAAATATTTCACATTGGGGTTATTAGAATTTCAAAATATTTTAATAATTAAATAATACTTTCCAATATTCCTAAAGTGTCCCTCTTGCCTCTTATAAAAGAACACCACATCTAACCCTTACTCACACCTTTAGAACCCCTTGGCTCATCCAAAATCTCATCAAATAAGATTCCAACATTCCTTTCTTACTCTTATAAGCCTTACATTAGGTATAAGGGAATTAAATAAGGCCTTTTTGCTTAAATGAAAAGGAGTAACCATATTTGTGGAAATCTCGTCTCTCAAGATTGTTTCTTTTATTTTTCTATCCAACACCCTAAACTATCTTTATTAAATTATTTCATAACAAAACCAGTATCTCAAATATAATAGGTTGTTTTTATGGTAAGGATTCGAAACTTACCCACATCTCTCTCTAACAAGGAATAGAATATACTATTTCAGTGGACGGAGAACTATTGGCTCATGAAACGATGATTGTTAAATATTATTCTACCACCTATTATGGTAGAAATTATGATGGAACTAAAATTTTATATGATATATATGATATTTATTCTATATATATGCTTATTTAATTCTCATTTAAAACATAATTTATGTTTTTCATGTGGTATAAATATGATAATTAAATTTGAGGAAGTGTAGACTACCGCCCCCTCAATTTGATATGACTCGTTCATGTTATACTTGAAAGGTATAAACAATGGATTTAATGAATTTATGTAACATATATATATCATATTATGTTAAAGTTTAATTATAATATAACTATGTGTTATTTAGTATTTATTTCGTTAAAAAGGAAATGAAAGTTGTATTCATGCGTATGTACGGCTTACCGTCTATATGAATGGGGAATTTCATTTCTTATGTCCAAATTTTATGGAGTGTTATAAATACATAAATATAGGATAAAAAAATATATCTTCTATTTAAATCATTAATATCATTCTATAGATAATGTACTTTTGACATCAAGGAAAATATGTAATTATAACAAGTTCATTTTTTACTCAAGTTCCGAAAATCGACCAAATGTTTTATATGACTAAAGTAATTAAATAATAGTTATAACAGGGTAATAAGTTATTTAAAAATAGTAATAAAATAGAAAAATGTTCCGAATCAAGTAGAAATTATTATATTTTTATTATTCAGGATGAACAGGGAACATACGAGATTAGTCAGACTCATGTTAATGGACTTTTTCTCAATCTCTTTTCATTAAGGAATATTTTCATAATATAAACCTACTTATTTTGTACGGTGTATAACAAACCCCTTCTAATTTTAATTTCATTCAAACAAAATTATTATTCATTGAATTTTTTTAAATGACGAAATAAATTTTTTTAACATATGTGGGGACAACGATGTTTCCGCCGCGTCCAGCATTATTTGATATTTAGCTTCCTTAACAAATCATGATGTTTTTAAATGGAAAAACATACCATATAACCTTTTCCAATATTTTGTTACTTTAAATGGTATTGAAAGTGGATAATACTATTTAATATCATGAAATTATTTCTTGTGATTATAAATAAAATTTTATGATTGAAATGTTGATATTTGTAATCTGTTATGTGTGATGATTATATAATGGTACGTGGACATTTGATGGGTGGTTTCATTTTAAACTAAATTATGGGTTGTTCCATGATAAACCAAGGTTGTGTGGATACATTATAACCTCCAAAACATTGAGTTTGTATGTTGGATGTATGGCTATTCCATTTGTAAGAATTATTTGTTGAGGTCGACCATATAATTATTACATTTAAGTATGATTATGTCCCAATATTACCTTTTATATTTTATGTTTTCATCATATAGGTTTTATTGAAATATTTTGGTTAATAAAGGGTATACAATAAGATTTTATTTAGTGAACAGTATTTACAAATTCATAAAGGTGAAATGTATTTCTTATCATAACGTATGGATGGTTTACATGATATTTTTAATAACTAATAGTTTTCTATCTTTATGTAACCCTTAATATTATTTTCATTCTCATCCTATGTTTTTGAAATTTTATTCACCTGACATAAGGTGTAATAGTGTTAAGGATGGGATCAAAGAAATGTCATGTTGTTTAAAACATAGAACTAACATGTTTCTTTTTTGATTAGTTTTTATTTTATGAAAAAATAGATACTGATTATAAGTGTCTATATGTAATATTAGAGTAGTTATGTATATGTTATGAACTAATTCACTAAATCTCTAAACATAAAAATATCCTTAATGTGATTTATTATCTTAATTAAAGATTATGTAATGTTAAAGGCCAGGGACATTTAAATTTTTTTTATAATAATGGATTTTTAGGTGTAATAATAGATATAAATCCACTAAAACATATTTCAACAAATGTTTCAATCTTATTTCAAGCTTTTATAAATTTATTTTCTATATATTTTACAATTTTGGTTGTTACCGTAGTAACTAGTTTTTACCTTTGTAATCAATATTCCAATTAATTTATAATGAATCCCATCATAGAAAATTGGATGTTCTAAACTGAAGGTTATTCTCTATTTAATATAATTAAATTCTACAATATGATAAAATTTACCTTGAAATTGAATCATTTGATATATATGAAGATATTATTTTTTACAAAAAAATTTTGTCTTCCCCATTTTGGGGTCAAAATATTATATAAAATTAGTTTCTAATTAAATAGGAGATCATTTAAATAAAATATTTCAAATCATCCTATAAAATTCATTACAACAAATTGATAAATTTAATATATTAGATAAACATTAAACATTAATAATAAAACAATTCATTGAAAATAACCCTTTCCACATTATAATTGTGATTATGGTTAATAATAAAAATAATAAATTCAAAAAAAGAAATAAAATTTATTTTATCAACTAATATTTTCAATTTATATGACATATGAAATATATTTTTTGAGATTTAGTTTCGAAAAATGATAAAATCAAAATTTTAATATAAGAAAATAGAAAAAATAATTAGTTAAATATTTCTTTAGGTTTAAAAATTTTAAACCTGAGTTATAATTATTCAAAAATCATTATAAATGAATTATTTTAGTTTATAAATATATCACTAATATATAAAAAGTTTCTCAATTATTTAGGTCATTTTTTTGTAATGACAATATAATTAATATTGTAATATTAAATACATCATTTTTTCACTATTCAATAAATAAAACTTATTTGAAAGAATATAAAATATTAGGCTAAGGTAATATTAAATTTATGAATCCGTGGTTGATTTTAATTTAATCCAATTGAAATTAAAATATTTAAATATTTTTCTTTTAAAAAAATATATATTATATAAGGGAAAATGATTTTAATGAAAAAATTAACTTATAATGAATTTTGTTTTATTAATCATATTTTCTATCAATATTATTGATCTCATTATTTTTATTTTCAAATTTTTTTATTATTGTAAAATTTTCTCAAAAGAATTATATTGTAACTTTTATTAATTTGGTTTCTCAAGTGGTGAATTCTATGGAAAAAATATTTATTTATATAAAAATATACTCTAAAATCTAGGGGTGTTACATTATACATATTTAAATATTATGTATCATTAAAATTTTAATTTTTACATACTAAATAATGTTATACAAGTGAGATAATGATTTCAGATATAATTTCTACAATGTTGTCAATAAACATAATAAATTTATCTTCTCCCCTCTGAATTGGTCAATCCCAATTTGGATTTTTATCCAAAAATTTGAGCTAAATAAACCTAATTATTATATATCATAAAACCTATAAAAATTACTTTTTAGAGATAACATATAGTTATCCATTCAGTAATATATTTTTATATATTGTTTGGATATATAAAATAAGGATTCCCTATTTGTTGATTATTGGGATTTCTATGTAGATATAACAAATTCATTCCCAAAATTATATAGATTTACATAAAGGATGTGTAAAATTACATTCATAGATGATATTATATAATACTAAATTTGGGATAAAATAATAATTGATAATTTTACAAAACATTATGAAATCATTGGGGTGTTTATTTGATGACCTTACAAATATTCCAAGTCCTGTCAGGGTTTCTAGAAATAAAATCAAATTTGATATCCACAAATCTAGATTGGAGGGTGACTGCACCTTTTCCCCTTCAATTTCATGACCAAATTTTAGTAGTGAAGATAGTATAGGATTTTTCATGTTCCCCTATTTTAGGAGGTTTGTGTTGTTTATTACTATTATAATCCATTGGGTTATTGTACCATTTTCCATACCAACTATGATCATAATATCTAATAGAAAATTCATTCTTCACATCTATTTAATTAATTATAATAATTACCCAATCTCAACAATATTGATATCAGTGGGCAATAATTCCAAAAATGAAACACATTTATGTTCCACTCATACATTCCATTAGATTATTTTTAAAACATTATAAACATGTATAAATTTTAAACATCATTTCTTATTCATCATCTTCATCCACCAAAATTATAAGAAAATGCATCTATACCTTATACAGTGTGTTCATTAGTTTTTAGATATTCATGTTATTATGTATAACTCAATATTGCTGGGTGATCATGGTAATAATTTCTTTAATGATAGATTCAATCCTATATTGTTTCTCATTTGAAAAATATTGACATTATCTATAAAATCCATTATTAACAGGGTTCCATCAGGCTTCATCCATGACTAAAACTAATAGGATCTAATCATGAGTGATAGAAAATATACACCATAATATAATTAATTTTAGATGGAAAATTTTACCATAAAATATTTTTCCCATTTAAATTATTCCATTAACATTCAGTTCAACCAAAATCACTCTAGGTTCAATATTGATTTCTTTACATTGAGTTATATTATATTAAAAACACTAATTAATTTATATAATAATTTTTTTAATGGACCATAAATAGAATGTGATAAAACAAATAACATCCCCCAATATTTAACTGATAAGTGTGCAGTCCTAGTCCCACTCATCGTTTACTATGGGGAATATTTATTTGATAATCATGCTACCATTATCAGGGTGATTACAATATGGTGAATTTTTTATATATCCATATCTTCATTCCAATATAAATTTTTGGAAGATTTTTTTGGAAACTTGACAATAACTACATTTGGAAAGCATTAAGATGTTATCCTATACATAAACTAGTCCACTTGACATATCCCTATGGGTCTCACTAATTTTATCTTATCCTAATGAAAACAAATGAGTAAGCTAACACAAAAATAAATAAATAATCCTTGATCTGATACTAACTAAGTCACCCAAATCCATACTCAAGGATCTGGTGCTAGAAAAACACTATTTAAACATTGTCATTGAAACAATATTATATGATCATATCTTAATTTTTCAATGTTTCCATAAGCTAAATAATGAATATCACAATCAATAAAAAATACTATGAATGAAATTTTTAGTATTTTTAGGTGAAAATATATAAGAAACATATTGAACACTTATCCTATATTTAACAACACTATACTCTCTTAAATATTATTATAAGATATATTAATCATCATAAACCTGGGAAATGACACATAAGAAAGAGGTCAGACAAAATGCATAGTGAAGGAAAAAATATCAACTTGTGATCATTGGTAATATCATGAGAAAATTAGACCTTGGATAAAATATATTATAATATATAACCTAGAACAATAACAGTTATCCCCATTCCATTTATGTAATATTTGATATCTCAAATGAGAAATCATATACAACAACATAAGTGGGAGGTTATGTGGGACAATATCAAGATAGATTGAAAATAACAATAACAATAATGATATGTAGTTTCCAAGAAAAGTATAATAATAAAAAAAATTTATAACATTAAGAACATGAGTTCATTTTAATGTAGCATTTTCATCAATAACCTATAGACCATTTGTATGATTTTTATAATATAGCAGTCCCGAAGTGAATAAGGATTCACAAACATGTATTCAATATGTTCATTAGGTTTAAAAAAACATGTTCCAAAAAATAAATTGGTTTCATAATCATAGGGTCCATAAGTCACCTACGATTCAAAAACATATAACCTATAGGTGACATTATATTCACAAACCCACAGTCTATAATTATGTTAGGTTCCACGAACATACTCTCCATAAGTGATTTTGGTTTTACAAAACGGTAGTTTATAAGTGTCTTTTGTTCAATAAACCTAATCTACATTAGTAAAATATGTATTAAAATCCTAGGATCCATATGTGACATTGGTTTCTCAAACTTGAGGTCTGTAATTGACATAGGTATCACAAAAATATGTTCTAAAAGATGAATATATTTCAATAACATATAATCCAGAAGTGATTAGGGTTGTAAAATCTATAGTGCATAAATATATCATGAGGTGTAAAATGATGACCAGTGTATTAGAAGTAGATATAGGAACCAAAAAATAAATCATCCATTCATACATGTTGTAGATGAATACAACCATTCATCACATCCTAATGAATCCATAGAAAATAAATGGTTTCATAACATGTCAAAATTGTATAAAATATGTACATCATGAATGCAGTTATTTGATACCCAAAATTCAATCACCCAAAAAGAGTATTTTAATTAAACATTAATATGGTGATTAATGAAAGGAGAATTCGTAATTAAATAAATTATTTATATATTAGGATTTAATTAAAGAAAATTTGTCACAAAGTGTTTTTAAAAAAAATTATCAATGACATAACATATGAACTTACTAACACATTAAAATTTATTTTTTCAATGGACCCCATTATAAATTAAAATTAATAAAATTTAAAAACCAATATTCAGATGGAAATATAAACTCAAAATCCTTGAATAGATACAAATGTTTCAAAAAGGTGATTAAAAACGCATTGAAAAAATTTACATTTAAAAATAAAATTCGACAATTAGAATGGAAAATATGATGGTCACATTAGATAACATATAATTTGGGTTTCAAGATGTAAATTATATCATTGGTGTGAATTTCAAATATAGACAAGGAAAATAACCCATCATAAAATAGGATGGTAATTACTCTCATAAATGATATGCATTTTATTTTGATGAAATTCAATGAGGTGGATGATTTTGAATTTAAAGTAATATTTTCACTAAATAGAAAGTGAATACACCAAAAAATAAAATAAAATACTCGATGAAACCAATCACGTATGAATTAAATTCATGAAGAAATATCATAACTCAATTATGAGAGTTGAGTTAATGAAAATACATTATAATTATGGCATTTTTATGAATCATTATCAATTCAATAATTAATAATGATAAGGTTTTTTACATACCCAGATTTTCATTAATATCAAAATAGCATTTCCTTAGATATTAATCACACAATATCAATGTTATCATGGTACATAATAATAAATATACCTATATTAATTACAAAAGATATAAAGAACCACTTTCTCTGCATTCTTGATTACTAATGTTTTTTCTAACCTTGTAATGAAATTGAAATCTCACATAAAAATATCATTCGAAATAGAATCCTTATGTAATTTTTTTGGTCGATATATTTTATATAAGAATTTTAATGTCTATATTTTTGTTTTTTTAACCATGTATTGGTTGAATCTTGGGTTTTATAAGTTTTATATGTGTTTAAAATCGGAAAAGTGGGGTTTAACGGTTTTGGTCTGAAAAAATCATGCACTACACCCGGGTACACGATGTGTTTCTTTAGTCTACCTATATGTAAAAAATCCAATGAGAGTAAATGTAATTCATAATTATTTTCCAAGCCATGGTATATGAGTGTGTCTATTGTTGAAAATGGTCTGGGTAACTACACCATGCTTATTTTGGAGGGTGTGATTATGGAAAAAACTATGGGTTTGGGTAGAACACCAAAAGGTTGGATATTATAGAATTTAGGGTTAAATAATATGATAACCATGAATTGGAAATAGTATATGCTTTTTTGGCCTTAGATATGGATTTAAAATTCCAAAATTAATAAAATTCTTATTAGATCGTGAATATGTCCAATGGAAAAAAAATGTGTGTATTCAGCTGTGCTCTTAAATGAATGTTAAATTGATTCCATTACTCTTTAATCTATCATTTCCTCGTACATAATGATTCCTAGTTATTTCTATGAATTTATAGACAAATTTGAGAACTATTTTCTGATTTAGTATGGCCTTCATAATTTTTCCCTTCCTTATTTCCCTCAAAATATCCACCACATTGGCTGATTTGTAGCCAATGTTTATCCCACTTTGTTGGTGATTCTGGTTTGGGGTGATTTAGTGAAAAATTTGATATTAAATTCTTGGTTTGGCTATTGATTTTCATTTTCATCTTGACCCATTATTGAATTAGTTTGTTTTTATTTGTTCATTATCATAAGAGCCATTAATCCCTTTAATTGTTGCTATCCATTGTGAATTTGTATTCCTACTTCAAGTAGACATTAAAATTACCATTTATATTAATTGAATTTTTGTTAAGTGTTGATTCTACCCTTCTATTGTTCTTTAAATCTTATTTTCTAAATAATCTTTGTCATCTTAGATTGGAACATATTCTAGGAGTTCTAGGAATACCAGTTTTCTAGTTAGTGTGAGGGAATGATTTTGGTGATTATACTTTTAGAAAATGTAGTTATTGATGAAGAAAAAACTGATGTATGAGTTTCATTACCGTATAGGTCCTTCTATATGATTTTTTCACGAATTTAAATTTTATATGATAATCCACGAATGATATGTGATTTAATGTGGTTGTGTGAGTATCCCTTGAGACCCTTTTGGATATAGGATCACATTCCTTGGGTGTGTCCCATAGGTAATATTTAATGATTTTTCTTATTTTCCATTGATGTGATATGTATTACTTGTGGTATTTGACAGAGTAATAACCATTCTCAGGTACATGGATGACCAAGTTGATATGTTTCTATTAGATGATTCCATGGGGAGGGAGTTTGATTACATGATGATGGCCACAAACCTCATTTGTTGGTATGTAAAGATCATATACATGTTTCATAACATAAGAATAGAACATGAATTTGAAATTTGAATCCATAGTCTACTGGAAAACATGTTAGACATCAATGGAGAGGGGATGTGTATATTTATATACTTCAAAAATGTTATGTGGGACATACCATTAATTAAGGATAATGAACGCTGTCTGGTTGGAGTGTGCATTATTCTTAACAATGACCACCATCAGTATAGGTCATGCAGAACATTACATAATTTGATAGCATGGATTGAAAAGACCAACATATTGTGCCAAAAAATTCCTGTACATGTGACACATCATGCAATGTTTAGTGGTGGACATTGATATCTTTACTAGCAACATTAAAAAGAAGGTGGGGCTGTGGTGGCTTGGTTAGTGAATGTTAACTATACACAAGTGTGGTTGGGTTTATTTTAGAAGTTACATAAGGTCATGAAATATATATGTGTATATATATATATGTTTTAGCTTATGTTAAGGAAGAATTTTTTCATATAAGTATTATACCCACACCCTACCCAAGAATATCTATGTGTGTGTAGACTTCATTATCAAGGACCTAGGGAAGGAAAAAGGCCCCAAAATAGGGATCTTGTGAATGTGAATGATCATTTGAGGAAGTAATGGGACATACACTATAGTGATGATGTAATGTTTATATTTACTTTTTTTTATTTCATATACTCTTGATTGACCTAACATTTAGCGGGGTCTTCGTTAATTAATTCTGTATGACTTGAGGTAATTATGGAATAAATTTTATAAAATTTCATATCTATTATATAATGATTATTTGATTTATTATTTGTTCATATCCTTATTGATAGTAAGGGTACATTTTTCCAATTTACGAAACTTATACACTCACTAATAGTCGAAAACCCCTTTCATATAGGGAGGCACACATGAGGCCAGGTGTCACTGTGGCCCAAATTAGGTGATTTGTGTTGGGTTGTAAGATAGTGTTGTTAATGGAAGTATTCTTTATTTTTATCTTGGTTATTATTGTATTTTATATAAATGTGATTGTTTTCGTGGGCCTTAGGTAATGTATTTTAAATATTCCATACTATTCCTCATTCAACAAACTGTTATACATCTATTGATGGTATTTCTATTATAATTTGATCGTATTTTGGTAGATTTAATCCAGCATTAGAAGGCACATAGGATAACATGAATTATATATACATATTTTTTTCTGGATACAATTTCTTTAATTCAATTCCTTAAATTGTACTATATTTTCAGGATTGAAATTATTTATCTGTTGTGTGATATATCAGTTTTCCATGCCATCCTGATATATCTATGTCGCATTTATCTAGTTAACTGTGTTATTATTTCTAATTTTTATTTATGTGTTACTCTGACTAATATATATGGATGGAGAACCATGGGTATTTTGATCAGGGATATAGCTTTGGTTATGTATATCCTTTTAAGAGAACCACTATGTGATCATATTGATATATTTGTCACTATCATGATTTAATATCTTTTGCCATCATAATTTTTCTTTTTGGAATTTATGTAAATCCATTGTGGAGTGAATTTATTTTAATACTAGATGAGGTAGCCGAGGAAGATCATGCTAGGGAGGACATACCTGCACCATCACTTGCAGTCCTCTTGGATGTACCCTAAAATATTGACTTACTATATCCAATGATTCAGGTTGTATAGCTTGTTCGTATATAATAATTTAATTTTTCCCCCATTCCAGGAAGAAATAATTGTAACATTTTGGTCTATCATTCTAGGGACATCAATTATAAACCATAATTTTTGGGTTTTAGAGGGCCATATGAATCATAGGTCAATATTAATTTCATTGAGATAATTTTTTAATTTTGTTGTAATCATATAGATGAGTCAGTGATGTTGGTGACCACAATGTTCTAGGATATTATAAGAGATCGTGGACCATTGTGAATCATGTTGGATGACAGTAGAATATTACATAGACGACCATCGAAGTGTTTTCCCTCAATATATATTTTCATAATGAAAAAACTCTAGACCATTCCCAGATGTACGTGGAGATGCATCACATATTTGTGTTTGTCTATATACATTCCTCACGTTTCACAAAGTGCCAACACATCACCCCTCTTCTAGTTTGAACAGGGCATAAAAGAATATAATGATAAAAAATATCATGTATCCTGATATCAAACAGTATGTAATGATATTTTTTTAGACATCATACCTAATTTTTATACGGACATAGATCTTTAGAAAGGACTAGATGAGGACAAAGTAGAAGGCTTACAATGGGTTCCTAGAGGATCGGTGAGTGAGAATTCTCTTACTATCACGAGATACTTTTATTTTAGTAGTTAGAAGAATTATAATCATGTGAAGTATTAAATTAGGTATATGGTTTTGTATAGGACTTATCTATTTTCCTATTTGGGTTTGGATTCTACATGGTTGTTTAATTCCGAGAAAAGAGTGAATTTATACAATACATGTAGGAAACTACATGTGAGTTCTGTCGTTATGCGATAGCTATTCACTTTTAGTGATTTTGTTCAATGTATTCTATTTAGATTTTTAGGAGATGAAAAAACTATTTTGGGTAGTGGACATCATCAAATTATGTAGACTATATAAGATTTTAGGACATAGAGTTATGTTAATGGAGTTAAGGTAAGATAATTTTTTTACAATGGATTAGACTCTTATTGATGGTGATGAGGGACCATATACCATTAAAGAAATGTTATTTATAAAATATATTCTAAATGCATCATTTTTTGACACTGGATATTCCTGTTCTATTGTCTCCATCCAAGTTGTTATGATAATAGACATACCAGTATGAATATATTTCAAAATGGATTCTCTAAACCAACCCATAGGGGTGAAAGTTGACCACTCTTTGATGAGTCATAGATGTCATGAAATGATCACCAAAAATAGGATTTTTTTTCATAATCCAGGATATTCCTATGTATTATGTGATCTTTTGGATAAACATTCTTATTATTTAGTTTGAAAAAATTAACTTCAATTAGATATAAATATCAGGTACCTCAATTACGGTGGAAAAGAGTGTTATTAATAGAGAATTGGAGTAGAGATGTAGTAGAGTGGTCCAATATTTGAGTCATACACGAGATCTTACAATAGATATTTTAGTCCTAGATCATTCATTAGGATCTGAATTAGCCTGATATCTTTTCCTATAGTTGTGGGTCTTTATTAGGACGTGTTTTCGAAAAACCTTTTAGGTAAAACTCCTGATAGAGTGTGTGAATTTGAAATAGGACTCATGGTAAGGGAATAAATTATGTTTATTCCACCTTATCATATGGAAAATTATTAGTTTCTACAAGTCAATTTTTAACATGAAGACTAAGAATAAAAGGTTTTTATTAAAAAAATCACCCCACAATGGGTTATTCGGGTCGTGTTTTAAAAAAAATGAGAACTGTACTATTTGGATTTTTGTGTATTACTGAAATTTGACCCAACTAATGATGAATAAAATTTATCATTTTCCTAGGATAAAATATAATATATATATATATATATATATATATATATATATTTGGGACCTCATTGGTTTTATAGGATTGGTCAATGATCTACATATCATCATTATTAGGGTAGGGATGAAGAATTATAAAGGAAGGAAAATAAAAGTAGGTATAGGCTATAAGAGTTATTTATTTCCATTTTATTTGATAAATGCTCCTCTAGTGTTCATGACCCTCATTAACAATATATTCAACCAATATCATTATAAATTCATCATGGTGTTCTTTTATGACATCCTTATCTATTCAAATATTTTGGAGAAGCATAAAATTCATCTTGATATAGGCTTCAGAACACTTTGATCACATCAAATTTATTTTGAGATGTGAAAGAATCACATTCAGATCCATAAAGTGAATTTCCCAAGGAATTTAGGGTGACAAGTAGTATTTTTAGTGGACATTGATTACAAGGAGGTGGTGATATCACTAACACTCCCTCAAAATTAATTCATGATTTACTGTTTCCTTGTATTAGCAGGGTACTACCAATATTTCATCCAGGAGATCCCATATTGGTTATCCCCTATGATAATTATGCACCTAAAATTTATGAATTTGATTTTGTTTTATTTTTATGTGGATGTTTTTATTATGATAAATAGAAGGTTGAAAAAAAATCTAATGCTGACATTTCAAGAACATGGGATGGGATATATGGTCTTTAATGAAACATGAGGAGATGTTTTTGGAGTGGTACGAAAGTAGATTGAAAAATTAGTATCTTATGGTTCTTTTAAATGGTTACCCCATGATCAAAACTACTAGATACGTGAATTGTAGTATGGAGTTTTAATTCACACATTGATGTTTTGGTGGCCCCAGATCATTGAGTTAAGGTAAAATTTTCTATTTTTCCCCAGGTCATATGTGATACATCCATCCATTACGGTGCATAGTGCATCCACATTAAATGAAGATGTATCATAACTACAAAAAACATTTTTTATACCCATGTATCAATTGATATATAATGTTTTTTTATCATGATTCCTTACCTTATAGAGGATAAAGGTTGAGGATCATCATCGCAATGGTTTACATAAGCCACTTCTAGTTACCATGTAAAAATGGTAAAGTTTCATTAAAAAGTTTATGATAGTGTCACAAAAGGCCTCAGAAAATAATAATGTTGTATGGGTGATAGTGGATCAACTATCAATAGTTGAAAAATTCTTTTTGATCTAATATAAAAATTATATGGATGATTGGGAAGGTTATATGCCCTGGAATTTGTATGTCATTATTGATTTCCCATAAACATTGAATCATAAAGGGATGCATTATTTTGTCATGGCTTTGGAAGGGATTGATGAGGGATATGGGCAATCAGGTGATATTGAGTATGGAATATCACACATAGACTAATGGATTTTCTTAGAGGATGATCTAGATTCATAATTATTTTCATTATGTTTTGGTCCAAGAATTTTTAAGATCATAGGGTGAGTATATAGATTAATTTTAGTTTTCATATATTAATAGTTTTTAGGATTCTATCAATGTAATTCCTAATGATGTTCTCTATGGTCAATCTTATCACTACATCATTTATAGAATGATATGTGGGAGGTATTAGTGGTGGATTTGATTTGGGAGAAAGATAATTATCATAGAGTGAAACTAATCTATAAGTGGCAAGTCAATGATCAATATCAAAAAATTTGAATAATGAACATCGGTGGAGACCATTTATGTTCACCATTCATGACTGTGTTTTCTTATGGTTGACTACTTAGTTGGGGAATCAAAGTATTTAGAAATAAGGAAATCTAGTATAATGTTTTGGTGGACCATTCATGATCACAAGGACACATGGAAACTAAATTACCATTTTTGTCTTTTTCATCATATACAATGTATGTGTGATATGTTCCATGTATCAAATCATTATATTTATAGTCCTAATAATATTAATATGTTATAGTACGTGGGTCCCAATTTGGAACCAGGATCATATTTTGGGTAGAACATGGTGTCGATCATAAAATGATTCGAGGATGTTTTTTGGGGTATAATGGTTCCACATTTGTGGATCCTATGGAGTAATGTATGGGTCTAGGAGGTGTATGGGGAGTGGGAGTATGATATTCCAGAAAAATGGAATTTTTTAATCTAGGATAACTCAAATTAAAATTCTTAAAGATGCTAGTTTCATAGAGGGTGAGAATTGTAACACCATTATTTCTGGGGATGTATTTTTGTATGAACTATGTTTGATTTTGTAATTTTTTTAACAATGTATTTTTTAATAATGGCTTTTGTGATTTTTTTTCTCAAAAAACATGAACTATGCCCTAGTGTATTTGATTTTGGATCTTGTAATCCACTATGTTTTATATCAATGGAGGGAAAATGGATTGGGTGAGATATAACCCAATCAAGTTACTCATGAGTGGAAGCTGTTGGAAATTGTCATGGTGACACCACCATTAGAGGTATTTTAAGGTAAAATGGTTAGGTATTATATAGAACAATATTGTTTTGGATGATTATTCATAGAGGGTTTGACAACACCAGACCAGGGCTAGGCCTTGGTGGAGGCCATCGAAAAGGTCAGGTTTGATTTCAAATTCATTAAATCTTCTCTGTTTTCCTCTGGTATTGAATATTTCATAGTGGAAATAATCTATGGGTACAATATTATAATTAAATAGATTTTATTTAAATATATTATTATATTAATTGATCTGTTCATCCTCCTTGATGACACCTTATTAATCTAATTAATTTCATTACTCATTGATGAACATGGTCCTCATATTGTGGATCCTTATTCATGGTTTGATGTTATATCTAGATGGTATCAATTCATACCTCCCTTTGCTCATTAAAATATCATTGTTCTTCATCCTTTTTTGGTTGTTCTTGTCTTATGTTATTGAGTTATAAAGTCTAGTGAGTCATTATTTGATTGGAATTTTTTTAATCTTTATGGGATTATCAAGGAATGTGTTTATTCCAATTGAATTGGACCCATAGGATCTAGGAATATATTTTTATGAAAATATCCAAGAGAAAAATGTTCTTATTCATTAAAACATAATCAATTATTACATTTTATGGTCAATAAAAATTGGGTTAGTATTGATTCTATAATTTATTACTTCAAATTCGACACCTTAACAAATAATCCTTTCTATTTTGGATTGAAATAGGTTCTATGAGTCTTTGTAGCTAATGATTTCTACATGGTATGTGAGTGCAGTTTGGGTGAGGAAGATATTGGTAAACATTGATGTTGACTGTGACATGTTTTTGGTAGGAATTTCATTACCATATAGGACCCATTATATGACGTTTTCACTATGCTATTAATGATGCATAATTACTCAGTCTTGATATGTAACTGCATGTGGGTGTTTGTGTGGCTCATGGGGCCCTTTATTGATGTGTGATCCTATTATTTGTGTAGATCCCCATGTGAAGTATTATTGAAATTCCATATTGTTCCATGATAGGAAAAATATTTCTTATTGTATTTCATATCCTTTCAAACCCTTTACCAGTATATGGATGACCAGGTTTCATAGTTACAGTTGGATGAACCCATGGAGGTGGAGTGTGTTGACCTTATAAAGGCTATAGACTGTGGCTAATTAGATGGAATGAAGAGGATAATAGACGTGGTTTTTCATGGTAGAATACCATAAATGATAATTTATAATACTTTGGATATTGGCTGACATAAGATAATTCCATGTAATAGAGATGTGATTATCCATATACATCAAAAGAGTCAGGGTGTACATATTATTAGTTAAGGAAAACGACCACAATCCTAGTGTGGCATTATATTTTCTAATAGTAAATACCATTAGGTAGGGGGTATGAGAAACTTCCCATAATGGTATAACATGAATATGAATGATAAGAATTGGTAACTAACTAATTCAAAGAATTGTGATTTGTCATTTGGTACACAGAGGAATATATTAACATCCTAATGGGAAACATACCAAAGTAGGTGGTGTAGGGGTTCATAGATTCATGGATAGCATATAATGACTCATGTAAATAGTATTTAATGGGTTATTTGATCATTTACATTATTTCATGATGAAAAATTTTATATATTTATGTGCACTTATTTTGAGGAGGAATCGATGGTGTCCTATTTGATATATATTCATACCCACTATGGGAATTTCAATGTGAATGTAGAATTCACAACCAGGGAACCAGGGAAGGAAAATTTCCAAGCCACCAGGAGCAAGAATATGAAGCATGGATTTCATTATTCATACTGAGATAGAATCTGAATGTATTCCACCATTTTTATATTTACATTTATATATTTATCATACACTTTTTGACCTTCCACTATGGGGATCCATTGTTGTTTATTCTTTATAAACTGAAATACATTTCGTGTCATTTGTTTTTTTTTGTGTTCCAAATTTTATATTAGTGTAATTATTTATGATTATCCTTATCAAAACATTGGGTATACAATCCCCATTAATAAAATTGGACCCTTAACAGTATTAGACATCCTCTTTTGTACATGGAGGAATGTGTGAGGCCATGTGGTACTCTGGAATGATCCTAGTGATACCTGCCTTTAAATTAAATATAAGAAATTCTAATTGAGACTAAAACCTCTAGAACAAGATGGGATATTCATAGATGATAAAAATGGAATATGTTTTAGGATGAAATTCAATTGTATAGGTATAGGGAAATGTGGTTAATGTTATCCTATTTTATATGAAATGAAAAGGGATCTTTTTTAGGTTACATTATATTTCATTAATAGAAGGATACTATTTCAGGGTCTATTTTTCAAAAATTGTGAAATGATAGATTGTGGGGTGATATATGGTCATGAAATTTTTTACCAATTTATCTCTAACATGTTTTTAACATTTTTTATTCGTTTCAAAACATTATTGTTTTACATACTGTAAATTATTATTTTTACCTTGGTAATAGATTTTACAAAATTAATCTATATTTTATTAAAAATATAAGGTATTAATTCCAAACCAATTTGAATATGTTGAAATTGAATTTAATCATCATATAATCTAATTCAATAAGATAAAATTAAATTGTAAATTAAAATATTTTATATTTATATAAAATATGTATTATAAAAAAATATTATTTCTAATAGAAATTTTTCTTAATCATTTATAACATTAAATTACTAATTAAATGAGTAATAATAAATTTATTAACATGTGTTAAATTTTTTTGAATTAGTTATTGAAAATATAAAATAATAATTTATTAGTTAAAAATTACACAACATTAATAAAAAAATCATTGAAAATAATATATTAACTATAAACATGATCATTAAATTTAGTCAGAACTGTCATATTTTTTTTCTTATAATTGAAATTTACTATATTTAATAATATAAAATATTGATGTAAAATATGAAACCCATTTTTTTATTTAATTTCCCCACATCATGAAATCAAATTTTACATATATTATAATAATAATAGTTTTTAGAGTAATATATCACTAAATTATGAGAAATGATAAACATGGGTTCTATAGGTTCAACATAATATTTCTCAATGTTTTATTTTATTATTTAAATATATTTTCCTATTAATTTTTTTAAGAACATTTAAATAATTATTTTATTAAGATATTTTCATAAAAGTGACATTATTATAAAAATCATTATTTTTTCACTATTAACGTAAAATAAAATAAAATTATAAAAATCCTAGAAATTAATCTTATATTAATATTTAATTCCAAAATATAAAAAAGGATTATTTATTCAACATAAAAAATTAAAAAATATGTATTTAGTTTTTAAAATAAAATAAATTATATAAATGAAAATATATTTGGTTGAAAACTTCCCTTGTAGGACTTAAAGTGTTCTTAATCTTATTATGTAACCATTATAAATTAATTACCATATTTTTAATCAGTAGTGGTTTTATTATTCTTAAATTTTCATCATAATTAATATTTCATGGATCATTTTTTATTACTGGTTTCTATGAAGAATCCTTTCAAAAATAATATAAATTGAAAATAAAATATATATTCCAAAATATCATGTATTTTATATTTAAAAGTCGAAATAAAATATTCAATATATATGTTTATTCAATTCATGACCACTCTTTACACATTTAATATAATACTATATCATATAAAGTGAAATTGAATTTAATGTATTAATATACATTAATGTTTTTTATAAATAAAAAATATTCATTAGTTATCCCATTATTTAAAAATATTTTAGAAAACATATTTAACCAATTAGGGTTTTATGTTTCCTATGATAACTTTGATGTTTTTAATTCCCACCTATTCCATTAAAAAAATATTGAAAAAAATTAGTTTTCCTAATTTAATACAATAGTGAAAATAAAAATATTATATTTATGATTCTATAATGATAAAAGAAGTTTGACGATAATGATATAAAATTAAAGGTATCATAGTCATTTTAACCTTTCTTAACATGAATACAATAAATGGAATGTTGATTTGGTATAATTTTATTATATATATTGATCTATGTAACTCAACAGATTGTGGAATTAAATGAAAAAAATACTATAACACATCTTTAGTTTAAAGAAACACTTTGTAGTGACCTACATCAGTTACTTTGACAATATACCTGATTTGGAATGCGGAACCAAACACCCATCAAATGACAAATTCAATAATAATAAAAATTATTAATAAATAAAAAAATATAATATATTACTTAAAAGTGAATAATAAATTTCAAATAAACATTATATTTTTTCTTAATAAGAAAAATAATTAAAATAATTTTATAATTAAGGAGTTTATATGAAAAGAAATGTTGAATGGGACTTGATTTAAGAGTCTTATTTTAAATCTCTACTTATTTCAAGTACTTTTACTTTATTTATAATATTTTATTCTATGTTTAATATTATAGTCCATTATTTTTTACCTTATTGTCTTTTATTCATTTGGAAGTTACAATTGGATCATTTTCACCCATTATAATATAAGTTTTGTAAATTACTTGTTCGTATGGAGTCTATCCAACTCATTTATATTTTTATGGTAATATTATATATCGCACTTTATCTACCTATCTTTCAAAATAATTATTTATATAATTATCTCATTATGGTTTTTTCATTATTTTATATATTTATTCTATGAATATGAATCTATTTATAAATCTATTACTATTCATCCCTTGACAAAACTCTATAGAATTTATCTAAATTTTTTTGATTAATTATTATATTACCATATAAATATATTCATTATTATTATATTTATATTAAAATTTCCATTTTCAGGATATTAAATAGTAAAAATAATTTTTTAAAATAATTTTAATCTCATATTTATAATGATTTTGTAGAGTGACTTATTTCTGTATTTTAATGAATATGTAGTAGTTTGGAAAATGTATTTCATGATATTTCATCATTTTTACACTCTATTAATATTATATATCATTAATAAATTTATAATATAAATTATATTCTCCATTAATTATTTATTTTTAAAATTAAATTTTTATTGAATATATATATATATATAAATATACATTTTTTCATCTTAAAAAATAATTTTCTTATTTTATTATGAATTTAAAAACATTAAAATATTGACAAAATACCTATATAGTTCCATATATTCTTCAAAAATATTATTTATATATATATATATATAAATACCCATTTTAAAAATCTACCATTATAATGTTATTTAAGTTATTTTCTTTTTTATTATACACCTTCGAATTTTTAATATAGTAATATAACAACTTCTGTCTTCATCTAAATTCTATTGAATGTATTATATTTATAAAACGAAATCTATTTAAGGGATATGATCCCACATAACTTGGGTCTTCATTTATCAGAACTTATTCCTAATAGTAAATTATTGGCCAATTATTTTCTTTTTGTGACACACAATACTTATTAACTCTTATTCAATGGTGTATAATTAGATAGTTATATAGTAAATTGTTTGAGGGAATTATTTACACCAACATATAAACATTATTGATTACTATATGAATATAATGTTCATTATTTTCATGATTTATGTGTGTTTAACAATATTTCTACACTATTTCACTGGATTACATTTTTTATATGGTTTATTAATTATATAATGGATTTATTATTGTTTTCATATTCATGTTTCTTGCCTATATATTCATATATCAATAAAATTCATGGGGTTGGGGGATTTCCCTCTAATTTATTATACAAATAATTAGTTTTATAGATAAAATAGTGTTTTTGGGACAAGGGTATAAACACAATAGACTATGTCTATGAATATAAAGATTTTACATAATATAAATTCTATGATGGTCTTGTGTGAGTTCCATTACCTATGATATTATTTTTAGGCTTCTATATTTTCCAAATTCTAATGTCAATTAATATTTTAACACCTCTTTCCACGGTTTATAATTATTGTTATATAACATCAAATTTGTTAATTGGGTTTTTATGTTTTTAGGGCCATACTTTTATGGATTTGATGAAATAATATATTAATTTTCTATCAAGATCACATATTATTATTTAATGAAATTATATTATGAATAATTAAATTTGACCCAATAACATATCTCTCCCATTTTTATAATTTTTTTATAACTCCTATTGGTTATAATAATATTTTTTATCCTTTACTAAGTGTTGAGATCCCTCATTCCTAGTGATTTTACATTTCTCATATGATTTTACATGTTCAATAGATATTTTTTCATTTTATAATTGGTATTTAATGAAGGGTTTGATTAAAATTTATGGACTGATTATTTAAAATGTACATATATTCCAAATATAGTGAACTTTTTAATTTTTTGGTTCTGTTTAAATTTATTGATATGTGTAAAATTATGTTTCTTTATCACTAGATCCAGATGTGTTGTTGTAGGATAATCTCCAAAAGTATATAATTTAAGGATATGATTTGGGATTATTATAGAACTTGTAATATATAAATAATAATTTAGGATATTATTTTAATAAACAATGAGTTTAAAGATACATATTCATTATCATTATAAAGTTGGATTTTTTGTCTTTATAGGACACCCCTAAATTGCACTTATAACGTCCCCACCCGGAGGCTACAAAACCGGTGCTTCAAGCCGCTTCGCCACAAGGCCTCAAGCATGCCTCCCTGTACTCCAAAGGCAGCTGACTAGTAGGGAGGGCCTAGGGTGTGATAGTGGGGAGACTATGCCCTCACACCATAGTTAGAAAATAGTGTAAATAACTAATCATCATACACAGAGAAAAGTAAACAGAATGCGGTAGCAAAAAAAACTGTAATTGAACAAGCTGTAATAGTAAAAAGCTATAAAATCTCGAACTACTATGCAATACAAAACAACACTGGTCACCCATCGGTCCAACCATACAAATACAAGTACAAAATAAACTTAACGTAAAAGTACAGGGCTCTGCTACTAACTTTGAGCCAATCAACGTACCCGATCTCCAGAAACTATCGAACTACAGTAGCTCGGTCAGTAGAACAACTTTAGCAGATCTGCTCGATCATGAAATAGTGGGCCTCAAACCTATCCACTATACAACCTATGCTCAAACTGAAAAGAAGACATCAGGTCTACACATACACCAAGGTGCATGTGCAGGGGTGAGAAATAATCTCAATAGGGCACCATGACAAGCTACCTACAACTGTGCTTCAAAAAGGGTGCGAAACAACAATGTGCTCAGCCTATCTGGGACACAAAAAAAGAATGTAAACCATAACATGAAACCACAGTTGAACTCAGGGTATGTAATCCCTGTCAACTGGGCAAGTCCAACCCTGGATGTCCATATCTATATGCGTACACATGTATAGTCCCATACCAAGACACATATACATAAATCTGAATATTCATGGTGAAGTGATTCAAATAACAAAAACAACATTAGTAGTCAATCCTTCGGACCGTAAGCCCAATCTCCTAGACATCCTATTCAAGGGCATTGAGCTAGACATAGTTCCACTCAAGCTGTATATCAAATAAGTCGATCTCTGGGTCCATAATCCCATCAACATGTACCTGCTTTGGCCAATGCCAGAGATATGCCTCTTAACAAGCTAAACAAAGACAAGCTATCCTATAGTTCAACCGATCAATCACAAACAAGAAGGAAACACAACAGGTAACCCTCTAGGATGTACTCACATCCAACCCCTCTGGTCCTATCCATGAAGTAACAATAACCCTCTGGGTAGTGCACTCAGCTTGTCCCATCTGGTTTGGTCATACGAAATTATAGGACTCGTGGTGGAAGATCACTCAGTCAATTCCCCTTATAGTTTAGGGTATTTAGGGACACTCTGAAGAAAATCACGTAGTCTAACCCTCTTATTGATCCAAGGTCCAGAAACTCTATGAGGAAGCTCACTTGGTCAATTCCTCCTATTGTCCCAGGTCTTTCATAGACTCTATGAGGAAGCTTGCTCAGTCAATTCCTCCTCTAGCCTGAAATGGTTTAGAGAAATACAAAAAAGTAATGACCCTCTGAGGAAGCTCACTCAGTCTACCCTCCTGTAGTCTATAATATGCACGAATCTCTAGGAAGCTCACTCAGTCTATCCCCAATAGTTTAATATGCCCAAGACTCTCTAGGATGCTCAGTCAGTCTTTCCCCAGTAGTCTAAAATGTCCAAAACTCTATGGGATTCTCACTCGGTCTATCCCTTATATTCTATAGCACCAGGTTCTCGTGGTCCCAAGCCATTCAGGGCATAATAATGATATAAGGCCAAAGTACACCTATAGAGCTACTTGGCTAAGCAGTCTATAAAAACAAGAATGTCAAGAATATCATTCCAATCTACGGTTACAAGTCATGGAAAAACATGTATAACGACCAAAGTCTATCAAGACCCAAAGGTCATAAATAGAACATGGCATGGGAAAAACATTCAAGTACATCGATTATCAGAAAACATGATCATCTTACCTCTACACAATCATAAAAACAAGGTAGGAAAACAACATTGAAAAAATGGTAAACACGCAATACCATGTTCACAAGAATTTGTGGAATTTGAAAATATAAATCAAGACTTCGAAAGGTAAGGCACAAACCACCTACTCAATCACACAAGTAATAGTAGGCATCCCAAAAAACACAAAAGAAATCTCGGGCCAGGCTCAACAGCCACCAACCAGGAAGCACCTCTGGTAAACAATACAGAAACAGAAAAAACAAGTCAGATATAAACAAACAGTGAGGGTGGCCCGAACACCAGACCCAAAAATACTTTCAAATTCCTAAGGGATTACCAGGTTGGCACGGGTTCTAGGTGACACCCAATCACCATCTCTACCTAACCCGACATAACAACTCAGGGCCATTCAAACAATAATAACCCATTGGGTTCCTCAAGTAAAACACT
Organism: Viscum album; assembly: GCA_963277665.1. Classification (NCBI taxonomy): domain Eukaryota; kingdom Viridiplantae; phylum Streptophyta; class Magnoliopsida; order Santalales; family Viscaceae; genus Viscum; species Viscum album. Next base: position 1,909,773,043 of record OY728120.1, read on the forward strand.
GAGGAAGCAGCATACTCGGGATTCTTTAGGTAAACACACATGAAGGCATCCGACACGGGATCCTTAGTGAAGATTAAGGGAGGAATCCTACACGGGATCATCAATTTAGGACAACATAGGCATTCCATAACAAGGTTCTCGTTAGATTAAGAACAAGAGAGAGATCCTACAAGGGACTTCCCTAGTCAGTACACAAGCAAAGGAATCCCTCAGGGGGACCTTAGAAGTAATAGGTCTCAAAGCCACATAGGCTAGAAAGGAATTTCTCACAAGGGGAACGTTCTATAAATCATAGATTAAGGGAGATGTCTTCTAGCCCAACTCCTATTAATGGTCTCAACTATGCTGGTTCTAATACCCAACAAGTCATCCACACCAAATATCACTCTCAGGTGACAACTGAACTCGATAAGTGGATGAAGAACCCCTCCATTTATATAGAATCCCACAAACCCCCATTATATGATCTCTAAAATTCAAAAGGATTCCACCATTGAGAACTAAATGAAAAAATTCTCAGAATCAACTACTCACACGCCCAAATATGACTTCCAGAGCCTAAGATATCTCAAAATTACTAAATTGAAGTAGTATATGGCCAGAGTACATAGCCAGAGCACAATGGGCATGTCTGTGTAATAGTACACAACATTTAATTTATAGTAAACAGATTTTACTGTTCAAAAAAAGTTACTCCATGTCTGTTTTCACCCAAACACATGCCCATGTACCACTACATTGTGTGTACATATAGTACACGACATGTACTCCTTAAAAACCACTATTCTCTGTTCTATTTCGCATGGCCTGCCACACAGCTACCCACTGTATGGTGAGTAATCAATGTAAACGGAGTGTAAGTAAGAAAACATCATCTTACCCGAACGGGAAGAACACATGGCGTGTTCCCCCGGAACACACACCGGGTATACTGGGTTTTCTGATGGGAAATCCCTAAAAATGCCCAATTCACCCGTTTTCACCCCCGAAACAATAGATCGAGCCCTATGAGGATACAAGGATGAAATATAAGGCTTTAAAGACATTAAATTTTTTTAATGGGGATTTTTGGAGAAAACATAAATAGCCCTACCTTCGGGCAGAAACCACTGAAGCTTCAGTTGATTTCACGGCTCACGGTTGCTGCACACCAACTCTGCGCATCGGTAGCTTCTAATCGGCACCACTCTCGCCTTCCTTCTCTCCCGTTTTCTTGATCTCAAAATTCTCCCATAGTTCACGACCAAGAATGAGCGCTGTACAAGACGTGATCACGGAGGAGAAGGAATGAGGAAAGAAAAAAGAAAAGGAATTATGAAAAGAAAAGGAAGAAAAGGGGGCTCAGGACGTCCCCGGTGCCTGACATGAGATTATGCCTTCCCTAGGCTAAACTCCCCATTCCAAACTTAACGGCGCATATGGAATCTAACTCTGATGCTTCGTTTAAAAGTTATTTCCAAACGAACCTACACGAATAATATAATATTTAATTTAATAATATTGATTAATAAATATTCTGACAAAATTCGAACAACATAGATTTCCACCAAACTCATTTCCTAGGGTAAAATCCATATTCCAGGACCAACTGAGTTGTTAGAAAAACTATCTGAGATTTTATGGTAGGGTAAAATGACAATTTTACCCCTCATGAGCACCCAACAACAAAAATTCAAATTTCCGCTCAAAACGATTGTTCGGAGAAACCTGGGTTCTTACAAACTTCCCACCATAAACCTTCTCGTCCCTGAGAAGCCTAGAAAAAGTCCCAGTAGTAGGACCAGTAGCCATGCCCCCACCCCGAGCATCTGCACAACCAAGCTACCTGGATCGTCCAATGACCAGCCTTAGTGTTAACAACTACCTTTAACACAGAATATATTCAACTACAACAAACTGGTACTCCCCACTATAGGAATACCCTTGTCGTAATCTTAAAAGAATACTCTGAGCTCAAAATCTCTTGGAAAACACTGATGTTTAACCTAAACAAGGAAAACCACCCTCAAAAAGCAAAAGCTGCACTCCCCACCATATGGATTTCCTTACACTGCTCCGAGAGTACAACAAGAATTGGTTCTATCTTCTACATAGATGAACATTTTGAAAGAAAAAGGATATTGATGCAGGGTCGAAGCTCTCTCTACATACTAAAGATGAATCAAGATATCACATGTACACAGTGTGTACTATTCACAAAAAGTTATGCCGAGTCCTTATTCACCCAAACACAAGCCCATGTACCACTACACGGCGTGTACTTAAAGTACACAACATGTACTCCTTAAAAACAACTATTCTGTGTTCTATTCACATGGCCAGCCACACGTCTACCCACTAAATGACGTATACTCAATGTACATGGCGTGTACTTAAGAAAACATCATCTTACCCAAATGGGAAGAACACACGGCGTGTTCCCCTGAATCACACACCGTGTATATTGGGTTTTTAGACGGGAAATCACTGAAAGCGCCCAATTCACCCATTTTTTCCCCTCGAAATAATATATCAAGGCCCATGGGGATAAAATCAATAAATATAAGTCATTAAATACATAAAACAAAGTTTTTAACAGGGATATATGGAGAAAATATAAACGGCCCTACCTTCGGGCAGAAACCGCCAAAGATTCAGTTGATTTCATGGCTCACGGATGCCGCACACCGACTCAGCGCGTCGAGAGCTTCGACTCGGTACCACTCTCGCTTTCATTATCTCCCATTTTCTAGATCTCCAAATTCACCCATAGGTCAAGTCCAAGGAGGAGTGGTTTAGGAGACGTGTGTGAGGAGGGGGAGTAAAGAAAATAGAAGAAAAGAAAAGGAATGAAAAAAAAGAAAAGGAAGAAAAAGGGGCCCAGGCCGGCCCCGGCACCCAACATGAGTTTATGCCTTCCCTAGGATAAACTCCCCATTCCTGACCCAACGGCGTAGATGGAATATTAATCCGACACTCCGTTTAAAATTTATTTCCAAACAAACCTCTAGGAATAATTTAATATTTAATTTAATAATATTAAATATTAAATATTCCACCAAAATTCGAACAGCTCAAATTTCTTCCAAACTATTTTCCTAGGGTAAACTCTCTATTCCGGGACCAACAGAGTTGTCAGAAAAATTATCCAAGCTTTTATGGTAGGGGAAAATGACAATTTTACCCCTCACGAGCATCCAACAACAAAAATTCAATTTTTTTCTCAAAACGACTACCTGGAGAAACACGGGTTCATACAACACTAATAAATATTATGTTCTAAATTTTTACTCTTCTTTAATAGGAAGAATATTTATCATTATAAAAACTATAATTAATTAAAAAATATTTATTTTGGAATTAAAATAATTATATATTTGACAATATTACATTAAAACATATTTATAAAACATAACGATGTATCTTTTATCTCGAAAACCTTTTATTTTATTAATTTAATTTATTTTTATAATTTTTTCCTATAAATAAAGGAATGAGCTAAAAATCATGATATGGATATGTTAATAACAAGGTATATTTTAAAAAATAATCATCTTCTAAATGAGGATTAGAGAATGTTATGATCGGATAATAAAGAATGATAATCAATGAAGAGGATACCAATATAATTATTTAATTACCATGAAATATATACAATATACAAATCATTATCACCTAAAATTAATTATTCACAATTGAATAAAATCATATTTTAGGTTGAGTGAGAATCCATACAATAATTGACCATATACAATCCAAATAGAAACCAAAATACAAGTATAAAACCCAACCAATAAAACCATAGAGTTTCAAAATTAACTTCTAAATGTGGAAACCAAATTTTACAATCTAATGAATCATAAATGAAAATAAGATAGGAATCAAGGGATCCCTATTTTCCATTAATATATGTGTTGATCCCAAATATGGAATTACTTATGTAAACCACTATTCACTATGCTATCTGGACCGAGATACCACTGATATTTTGTCAAGGATGGTGGCCCACATTTCCCCAAGCATGCCTCCCCGTATGCTGGAAGATGTCGACTAGTTGTGGGGTCCTGGGGTGTTTCTATGTGGAGACTATGTCATCTAGTAATAGTATAATATGGTTGAACTATATATAAATGTATATGATGAATGTCAATAATGGAAACAATAGAAAAAGTATGTATAAACATTCACGCACTAAAAATTAATCAAATTTAGTAATTTATTCATATTCAATGGAGGATGATTTCATGTAACTAAAAAATAAGCGGTACATGTACACATAGAAATAGAAAGTAAATATAGTACATGGTATAAAAAAGGTACCAAATAGTGAATGGTATTATCCATGTATCCTAATTTTCAGCCTGGACATCTACTACCAAGCTACCAAACTACGTCACACAAGAAGTCACACATCCATACATATAATATTCCCCTTATCTACACCAACATTCATATAGTCTACATAGATATCATTAGAGAATGATATAGGGTTTGAGAAAAACTAAATAAGACACAACCAATTATATATATAAATATATTTTTAGTATATAAAATATGGTATTCTAATGATATTATAATGAAAATTAGTGATAAAAATCAATAAGGGGTAAACCCTGGTTCCTGTAGGAAAATATAGCTAACACTACCTTCTTTGAATCCGGCCAGAATATCTATAAACAAGTGCCTGTGTGTATACAAATATATACACTTTATAGGTAGTGAAATCAATAACCATATATGTACATAATACTACTTTAATGGACTTTAGGTATAACTCATACAACCATTAGTTGTAGTTTGAGTGTCACATATATCGTGGGTTGAAATGTCGAGTATCATAGTAGTAAGGGATTCCATTCCCATTATGACACTAGTGAGGGTCACCATGCCTAGTATCAGAATCATATGTAATCCATTCCATGTATCAAAAATCATAAGGAATCCATTCCTAGTATCACTATAGTGTGAGACTTTATGCCCATTATCACAATCATAGGGATGAAATGCCCAGTTTCATAGTAAGGACCGTTATGACCATATATAACAACACAATTTTTCATCCCCATATCACATTTAAAAAGAGTTTCTAGGTTCATATGATATTTATAAAGAAACTATATTACCAATTATAGTTATAATTGGATTCCATACCCATATATATATATCATTATCATAATGAACACCATGCCCATATAGTATAAAGCAGCAGGGTCACCAAGCCCTTATAACATAAAGTAAAGTGGATTCCATTACCATAAAATATAAATCATATGTGTCTTAATCACCTTATAAAAAATCATAGAAGATTCAATTAACATATAATATAACAAAGATAAGTATCTATTTGATTTAATACGATCTATATGTTGATTCATAACTCATTAATATTCCATAAAAACAAGGGAATAATAGTTTTTCAATTCAATTATGTGATATGGTCATAATAATATCCACAACAAAATTGATCTTAAATTTATTGGTTTTCTAGGAATTTTATAAAAAATTATTATTAATTTAATTTTTTTTATCACAATTTAAATTTTTTCCAAAAACCAATTAGAAGATGGTGAACCATTCAATCATTTTTAAACACATTAGCAATGTAATCAGCACACTGGAAGGGGTATACCCCATTTAAGGGACATAATAAAGACATATGGTTCTCAATTAATGAAACCATTTAAGATCATAATAAATTAAGGGACAACATAGTGAAACAGGTGTGTGGCACAATGAACCAAATCATAAAAATCTCAAATTTGAGGGATAAGAACAAGATAACCAACCTTATGCCTATACAGAAGAACACATCCTTTATCGATCAATAGTTTGGTCCATATCAAGAGAAAATAAAAAAACATATGAACACCATAAATATTTATTATATGACCATTAACCTCAATAACTCTATTCTAGTGAATGAAAAATGAATAAAGGTGCAAGAAGATTATAATAATTTACCGACACGGCTCTAATGAGATGAATGGTGTACGAATCCAAACTCAGATGAGGAATTAGGATAAAAATAAAATATTTGAGAAAAAATGGGATATCCCAAGAAAAACATATCGGTTACAATGAACAAAATATTGAATGGCTAAATTAATAAGAAATTATGGTCAATTTTGTAAATTCACTAAAAATATATGGGTCGTATAGTTAGGCCAGACTTTGATCCAATTGTGAAACTCCCAAAACATAAATAGAGACAACACATGAATTCTTGCAAACAATTTGACTAAATTTTCACTAATCATGATGCATTCATTTTCTAAAAGTTTCAGACATACCTGCATGGGCATGTATCCTTAGGCGTATAGTTAGGAAAAAAGTGCACCCTTCCTTCCCCTCTAGAATACCATGCATGAGTAGGGAAAACTATGCAGACTGGCTCACATGTTCTATACTAACAGTGTGTTTGAATTCTATTTTCTAAAAGGCCAGGGTTTGGAGATTTGAAAAATCCCATGAACACACCCAAAATGTATGTGAACTCATTAGGCATCCATATTAGGTCAATGAAAATTAATTAGAACTAAATTTAAAGGATCCCTAGCTCAATCAAAAAATATTTTCTTATTTTCTTCCCCCATTAATGGAACTCATCCAATATTTTTCATACAAGGGTGGTGAAACACTATTTAAGAATCACTCCAACCACTTATCACATATGTCTTTCATCCACTCCCAGGTCTCATCATCTACCCATCCATGCTTCTATAGCTCTCATACTAAAGGTAAATATGAACCTTATAAATCCTTTGTGCTATAGAAAATTATGGGTGTAGGATACTCCTCAAAAGAATAATTAACATCTAATTTAACATCCTTGGGATGAATAGTATGAGACTGGTCATCATGATAACAATGAAGCTATGAGATATGGATGGTTTTGTGAATGTAACAGTACCACTTAGGTAATAGAAACTAATATGATATCATCCGAAATCTCTCCAAAATCTAAAATTTTCAGAAAGAGCATGGTGACACCATCTATTTCCTTCGCATCTATCTATGACCAAGTATTGGTGATACCCATAAGAAAACACAACCCTTAGCCTTGAACTTCATAGGACATTGATGGAGGTCAACATATTATTTTTATCTAGGATAAGAAGTAGACATACAATTTATAATCTACTGAACCTACTATGAAGTCTTCTTAATGAGATGAGGATCTATTATCACTACCTCTCATCCCACTATGTATTATAGGGGTTACAGGAATGACCTACCATATAATACCTCATAGGGATCCATCTCTATCATCTCTTGATACCAATTGTTATATGTCAACTTTGTGAGAGGGATATTATTCTTCCAAGAACCACTAAAATTATGGATTAATTCTTATATTGTGTCCATTGACACCTATAGAGTCTATTCCAACTGACCACTGGTTTGAGGCTTAGATGTTATTCTCATAACGACCAATGTACACATTGATTTATGTAACCCCTTATAGAACTGTGATATGAAATGAGCATCCTTATATGAAATGATAGTAAAAGGGACCTCTTGTTTCCATATTGATTAAAAGACATAAAATATTACCAGATCATGAAATGAGAATTACTCTCTTAAAGCAATAAATTTGATCAATTTCATCAACCAATCAATGATTACCAAAACCTCATTTCTACCTCAATGACACCACTGTAATCCTATGAAAAAATATATAGCAATATCATACCATTTCTATTCTATGACCAGTAAAAATAGTAATTATATTGAAGGACCTTAGTGCTCTACCTTCCCTTTCTTATAGGTAGAACATCTATTAATAAAACCTTATATATCATATTTCATCCTAATCCACCAATATTATTGGATCATTTTATGATCCAAATTGGAGATACCTATATGGGATTTCCATTAAGAATATTTTGAATCTACCATCATCACCTCACACATAATGGTGGGAACCCGGATACATCCATGTATAAATGGGATTTTTTCATCATCAATAAAAAAATATAGAGGCTGGCCTCTCCTGTAATACAATCTCACAGGACCAAGCCTCCCATATCCAAAAATTACCTCATATCCTATCTCCCCAAAAGTGAATATGTCACTGATAATTACGATATTACATGATTTCCATGATGGTATTTCACCTCTACCTGCATTTCATAATACTTGGCCAAAATCTTTCACTCACTAATGGCCTTTAGAACCAATGGTTTTTTCATCCTCTTACTCAGATCTTCTGCAATAATATTGCTTTTCCTAAGTATATAGGCCAGCTTGAAACCAATGCACAACAGATAATATACCAAGATTTTCTTCATAATATTAATGTCACACAACAAGAATATACACCTGATACATTTGTGGTCTCTAAACACCACAAAATGATGTCTCTATAAGTAATTCCACCAACAATGCATTGTGTCCTCAACAATGGATAACTAGAGATCATGCATCAGGTATTTTCTCTCTTGAGGCCTCAACTATAATGACCCTTATGTGATGACTCTACCTTCCTAAATCATAACATCACCTTTACCTATACCTAATGTGTCAAAATATACTATATATATTCTACTCAGATCTAGTAGAATCAAGATCAGTTTTATATTCAATCCCCCTTCACACTCCTAATGGTTTGTCTCGTACAATTCAGACCTTATAGACTTCACACCAGTCATATATATGCTTTTAATATGTTTTTATACATGTGATATGTCATGTATGAAATGACTATAGTAACCAACTATCCCCCAAAAAATATGTATGTAAAAAATGTTATTGAGAATATCAAAGGTGATTATGACACTCACCTTCTTCGGGTCATCTAAAAGTCTTACCTATAAGATATTAAAAGAATATACGTGAACATTGTCGATCCATATGTGAAATTTACTATGCTTATAAAATAGCTTCTTCCCCATCAGTGTATTCAAAATTAATTCATGGTGTTTTTCATGGTCTATTTGAGTATGAGAATACACAACGATTATATCTAAGAAGCCCACTAAAAAGGAATCCAAATTGGGATAGAGACCCTTATTCATTAAATCCTTGAATATGGAAGTCACATTCGAAAGACCAAATGACATAATGATATACTCATATAAATAGTAATGTCTAAAAAAATACGTACATGGAAGATATAATGTGATGAATCAAAAATGATCTAATATTGATCATTGAGAATACCCACACTCCTATGAGTTGGTTGAAGTGTTCATATATACGATTTAAGGGATACCCGTTCTTTATAGTACTATGATTCAACTTCTAGAGATCAAAGAAAATCCTAATGGTTTTGTCTTCCATTTTTTCAAATGGATCAATTAACATTTAGTTGATGTACCGGGTTGTATAAGACCCTTACCATTAAAATATTCTAGCTACATATTGAGATCCTTCAACATTGTAGTATTCATCCTGTAACAGCCCCGAGATTTTATGAAAAATATTCTTTTTAATTTTATTAATGTCTTGTGTTATACGCTACACCAAAAGGAGCTTTCACAACACACATCCTTGACTTTCCTTGCATTACACGCAATCACGACCTTCCTCGATAGCGTATGTAATACGCAATACCGAGTTTCACTAAACAACGATATGCTATTAAAATATTATTAAAACTAGCCATTATGAATAGTAAATAACCACCTTTTGAAATTATGTAAATCTTATTTTTCAAAATGGACTTCATTTTTGGTTTCGAAGTATCAAATTTATCCTAAGGTGAAATTTTGGTACTTTTCGGATAACTTTTATTTTCTGATAAATAGTGAAAATTACTAAATTTTAATTAAAAACAACTTTTTTAATAGAAATAATTAATAGTGATAAATTATTAATTTGAGTGGTTTTAAAGTATATTTAGAATATATTTTTTACAATTCAATACAATGTTGGTCATTTGATGTAATTTCACATTTACAGCCGACATAAACAAGTGTTAATCTTTTGATAGTTATTATCTCTTAAAACCACTCTATTTGTTGTGACAGCGGAAATTAATTATAAAATTAATTAATGCAACTTATATGTTGGGAATTTTAAAAAATAGAAATCATTTTGGAATTTGGAATATCAATTATAGCTTATGGTGAAATTTTGGCATTTTTCCAAAAAACTTCAATTTTTGATGAATAGTGAAACTACTAAGTGGTAGTTAAAAAAATTAATTTTTTCATATATCTTAATTTTACCGCTTCTGTGAATGGAGTTTCAAAAATACGAGACACACGGTTGATTTAAGTAAGTAAAATGTGGTTCAATGAGATGAAAATAATTTTTGGTGAATAGTAACTATTTACTTTTATTTACCACGGTTAAAAGTAAATAGGGTAATTAAGGGTAAGAATGATATTAATATTACCCTAACACATGTCCTAATTCTATTGGACAAGTGTATCTCGACCAAAAACAACCTTAAGTGTAAAATATTATCATTTAGGCCCACATGGATTAGATTAGGACATTTATAATTAATTTATTTAAAGAAGGGTTAAAATAGTTAAAATCAATGTTTAATAAGTAAATCATTTTTAATATCGGATTATACATAAGTTAAATTCGACTATAAATATTCATTAGAAATCTAAAAAGATTTCCTACATAATGGTATTTTATTTATAATTTTTAGAAATTAAATAATTTAATTTATTTATGACACAATGATGATGCAGTAATTATCTTATTAATGAAATATTGACATAATTGATGTTATAAACACCAAAATAAATGTAATTTGATACTTTTTATGAATTCCACTAATTTTATAGGTTATTATGATATATTAGTGTTGATTTAATCAACTTTTTTTGAACATATAATTCTGATATGACTTTCACAAAAATCATATATCAAATAGTGTCAAAATTGACACAAAATAGTTTTTAAATCAAATATTATATTACTAATTGTTATTTTATTCCTAAAAATATAAGGTTCAGCAAAATGACTTAGATAAGGATATATATATTAATAATAAACAATTTGGGGTTCGTTTGGCATGTTATAGTAAGTGTATTAACCATATAGTGAAAGAAAACAAAAAGACACGGTAAAAGTTAAATTATTTAACTTAGAGTTAAATCTAATTGATAAGGTTAAAATAATACCCTAAACTTGTCTAAATCCTATTGGTGGATAGGATTTCGACCCATCCCCACTTTATCTTCGAAATAAGACAATTTGGAACCATTATAAACTGATTTTGACTTTAATATATAATAATATTTTGAGATATTCCTAAGGTGCCCCTCTCCTCCCTTATAAAAGGGCACCTCCTCCCCCTCATCCTCACACCAAATTGAGCACTCAAGCTCAGCCAACCCCTTACAAAATCCCTTCTCCACTTCCCTAGAATAATCCTAGAGGTCCTGGTCTTCTTCAAAGACCAATATTAGTTCCCTAAGTGTAGGATTCAAAGAGGCGTTCCAAAGAAGAGGAGGTTGGGACACTTACAAAGCAAGTCAGACCTAAGGTAAGGGAAATATCGCAATCTCATTTTTATTCGAGATTGTTTATGCTTTGAAATTTACTGGGGTGTATTTTATCGTCCACATCCATGTTCCCTTAATATGTAATATTGTTTCCATCCACTTAAAATAGTTTAAATCCAATTTTACCCTTCGGTGAGTTTTTAGTAAAGAATATGAAAGGAATCTTTTGTCGTTTTTTCGTATGAGGTACTTTTTTTGACTTTTCCGACAAAAGTATGAAGAATGTTTTTTTTAACTTATACGGCATGAATGGATTTTTAAAACATTAATTCCAAGAATCTTCCTTTACAAGTTTTCAAGTTTAACTGTAATCAACTTATTTTAGTTTATAATTGTATGACATGTTAAAAAAAGAAGAGTGTTTTTGAAGAAGAATGGATATTTTACTCAAGAATGGAGTTCAAGTATTTTATCAAAATTATTTTCCATCTAAGATAATAAAAGGGTTCTGTTTTTATCCGTATTATTACATTTATTTGACTATGTTGTGATGGAATTATGTTTATGAATTCCTTTATCTTATATGAATTGTTTTATGATGTCATGTTGTTTAAGAATCCCATTTTTATTACATGGGTTATGCAATGATGTATGATTTATGATTTTGTGGCACACATAATAATGGTATCATTATGAGAAGGGTGGGACCTATATCTCCCTCCAATGCATTGGGTAAAGATTTCATATCTCATGAGATAGACATGGCTGGAACGGTAGGTTATACCGGTTCAGTGAAACAGGACTGAAACGAGTGTGACTCGGTTCAGAAAGGGACTTTGTCAACTAAGATAGTCTTGGAAATGAGTCTTGACTAACAAGAAATGATTCTCTATGATTATGTGTGAATGCCACAAAGTTTCATGTTTTAAGTTATGCTTATTGGGATTTCATTTCACTACTATGATTTATCCCATGTTATAAAATTATGATCTCTTTTGCAGGTTAAGATTTCCAAAATTTATGTTCTTATGAATATGATGTGGTTGATTTTATTTTTCTTTTGTTTACCCTTACTGAGCATTTGAGCTCACTCTTTTATGTTTTATTTTACCCAGGATATAAAGAAAGGTTTTAGGTAAAAAAATGGGAAGATCTTTATGGGAGATATTGAAGATCTTTCACCACGATTAGAAGATTACGTTCCGAGTTTCCAAAGACACTAAACTATTACGGTCCTTGTGTGTGTGTTTTATTATGTACTACGTATTCCGCAAAAATAATGTAATGTCAATGTACGTCAGGCTTCGGGTCTCTGCAGTTGGTATCAGAGGAAAGGTTTAGTCAACCTTTGGAAACTAGGATGTGAGAATGTTAGTGAGATCCCTAGAGATATTTCTAAGGTATGTCTAGGGATGTCCCTAAGGATAAGTATACGTATAAGATACAGTCCTAGAACTATGGTAACGATAATAGAATTTATCCTAAGAAGGTAGATATTGAGGATACTCACCCTTTATAATGTTGTTTTCCCTAGCATGATTTTTTCCTCTCACACTATTCTTTTTGGGTTTTAGATGATGGCTGGAACCCGAAGGAACCGTGTTGATCAATGCAATGGAAAATGCAATGATTGTCCTCCTGAACAAAAAAATGTTATGGGAGATGGAGTGAAAAATCTTATTGCTATACTTACACAAGCTATGAATCATTCTGGACATCCAAATGAGCAGAGAAGGGAACAACATCCTATTCAGTCCTTCATGAGGCAACGTCCACCTTGTTTTAATGGGTCTTCCGATCCACTTATTGCTGAAAAATGGATCAGTACCACAGAAAAGATATTTGCAGTTCTTCAATGTTCTGAGCATGATAAAGTCATCTTAGCAGTATATCGTTTGGAAGGTGAAGCTGATCAATGGTGGAATCTTATCAAGAATACGAGGCAAAGAGATGAAATTGATTCCATGGAAGGGGACGAGTTGAAGAACTTGTTTTTCAGTAAGTACTTCCCACATATTCTTCGAATGAAGATGGAAAAGGATTTTCTTGAGCTGAAACAGAAGGATGATGAATCCGTTGGTATATACGAAGAAAAATTTACAAGACTTTCAAGGTATGCATCTGGCATTATCATCCAACCTGAAAGTAAAGTTGATCGGTTTTTCAGTGGCTTAAAACCAAGTCCTCGAAGGGCATTAGCTATACGAGACTTCAGTAGCTATGAAGAAATTGTGCGTTGTGCTATGAAGGTAGAAATGGAAGTTGGTGTTACATATCCATCTCATGGTTTTGAAAAGAAACGAAAGATGGAGTTCAAGGAGAAATCTCAGAATAATGGTGAAAAGAAAATGAATGTTTCCTTATGCTCAAAGTGTGGAAAGAAGCATGGAGGAGATTTTCTTAAAGGGACTAGAAAATGTTTTAAGTGTGGAAAAGAAGGTCATCGAGTAGCTGAGTGTAAAAGTAATGGAAAAAGGGTTTCTAATGATGTGAACAAAGCAAACACTGTAGAGAACGCACCACCAACACTTCAATGTTTCAAGTGCAAGGAGATGGGACATTATTCCAATAAATGCCCTAATCCAAGGGTTAGTGATGATCAACATGAGCAACCACTTAAGGAAAAGGACAAAGGAAAGTCACATGCGATCACTATTGGCGATGTTGAATATGACAATGATGTGGTGGAATGATTAAGTGTTTATGTAATGGGATTCCAAAATAGTGTTGTATATAGTATCATGGAATATTGGAATATTTATGTATTGGTCTATTGTGGTTTTCAATAATTTTATGGTGTTTGTAACCATGGAAAGTGATTGAGATATTTTTGGAAAAAGAATGATTTGCGCATAATGAAGGGAAAATGAGAAAATTAAATATTTGACAGTATTAATGAGCTCATGATTGATATAAGGACTAAGTGATATCATGGTTTGAGTATATAGAATTCTGAGGATTTTGGTATGTGGAAAGTGTTAACTTTTAACTGCATTAATGTTTTCACTAACGTATTCAAGAGAATACATGATTAAGGACTTTGAATGTTTGGAATGTGACCAACAAAACATATCTTATGATATATGGGGATCGACGATGGTAATCGTTTTCACTATGTTATGAGAATGGACTGCAGTATTATGGATAAGCCTAAAGATTGGAATGGATTATGTTAGACATAAGTTAGTATTGTTTAAGGATAGATGTTTTGTGATATTATTGATGAGATGTTATAGTAATATTGTTTTAGAAAAAGGACAACCTGCAGGACGGGCGACAGCCCATCGCGTCGGACAAGGCTGTGGGAATCGAACCCACAACCGAAGTGCGACTGGCCTTTATCGCCTACCACTGGCCTACATGAAGTCCATGTTTAGTAGAAACTAGTTTTATTATATTAAGCAGTATGATATATGAAGTATAAGTCCATTTTAGGAACTATATATGATTAATTTCACTATAGATCAACTTATGTATATAATTTTTGCTAACCTTTTGTTTGAGACAGATGGAATGACCCGTCATTCTATCACATGATCTGCTAACACTTCACGAATAACAAATTCAACTTCATTTAATTAAGAAATGAAGTGGAAATTGTTAAAGGCATGAACAACAGTGAGATTGTACCAAAATAAAGTAAGTATTTATTCTAATTCTTTAACTTTAGGGAAACGATCTTGAAAACCAAAAATGTTGTCCTAGTGATCTTATACCTAATGAATCAGATGGTACCTTATATAATCACAAATCTATGGATTTTTGATTACTGGCTTTTCCATAGCCATGTTCTCTACCACTCTCCATCAGAACATGGTGGTTAGATTTCTCTTCCATATCCATATTTTCACCAATGTTGAAACCCAGTGATTAGTTTATTTGGGTAACCGTTATGTTTCATACTATTGTTTTTAAAGATTGGTTTTGATATTCCTTTTTACGATGTGGGTTTCTATTAAAGAAACTTTCGAATAGTAAACCATTTATAACCCCGAAGAATTTCGAGGGTGAAATTCATTTTAAGGGGGGTAGAATGTAACAAACCGATATTTTATGAAAAATATTCTTTTTAATTTTATTAATGTCTTGTGTTGTACGCTACACCAAAAGGAGCTTGCACAACACACATCCTTGACTTGCCTTGCATTACACGCAATCGCGACCTTCCTCAATAGCGTATGTAATACGCAATACCGAGTTTCACTAAACAACGATATGCTATTAAAATATTATTAAAACTAGCCGTTATGAATAGTAAATAACCACTTTTTGAAATTATGTAAATCTTATTTTTCAAAATGGACTTCATTTTTGGATTCGGAGTATCGAATTTATCCTAAGGTGAAATTTTGGTACTTTTCGGATAACTTTTATTTTCTAATAAATAGTGAAAATTACTAAATTTTAATTAAAAACAACTTTTTTAATCGAAATAATTAATAGTGATAAATTATTAATTTGAGTGGTTTTAAAGTATATTTAGAATATATTTTTTACAATTCAATACAATTTTGGTCATTGGATGTAATTTCACATTTACACCAGACATAAACTAGTGTGAATCTTTTGATAGTTATTATCTCTTAAAACCAATCTATTTGTTGTGACAGCGGAAATTAATTATAAAATTAATTAATGCAACTTATATGTTGGGAATTTTCAAAAATAGAAATCATTTTTGAATTCAGAATATCAATTATAGCTTAGGGTGAAATTTTGGCATTTTTCTGAAAAACTTCAATTTTTGATGAATAGTGAAACTACTAAGTGGTAGTTAAAAAAATTAATTTTTTCATAAATCTTAATTTTACCGCATCTGTGAATGGAATTTCAAAAATACGAGAGACACGGTTGATGTCAGTAAGTAAAATGTGGTTCAATGAGATGAAAATAATTTTTGGTGAATAGTAACTTTTTACTTTTATTTACCACGGTTAAAAGTAAATAGGGTAATTAAGGGTAAGAATGATATTAATATTACCCTAACACATGTCCTAATTCTATTGGACAAGTGTATCTCGACCAAAAACAACCTTAAGTGTAAAATATTATCATTTAGGCCCACTTGGATTAGATTAGGACATTTATTATTAATTTATTTAAAGAAGGGTTAAAATAGTTAAAATCAATGTTTAATAAGTAAATCATTTTTAATATGGGGTTATACATAAGATAAATTAGACTATAAATATTAATTAGAAAGATAAAAATATATCCTACATAATGGTATTTTATTTATAATTTTTAGAAATTAAATAATTTATTTTAATTATGACACAATGATGATGCAGTAATTATCTTATTAATGAAATATTGACATAATTGATGTTATAAACATCAAAATAAATGTAATTTGAGACTTTTTATGAATTCCACTAATTTTCTAGGTTACTATGATATATTAGTGTTTATTTAATCAACTTGGTTCGAACATATAATTCTGATATGACTTTCACAAAAATCATATATCAAATAGTGTCAAAATTGACACAAAATAGTTTTTAAATAAAATATTATATTACTAATTGTTATTTTATTCCTAAAAATCTAAGGTTCGGCCAAATGACTTAGATAAGGATATATATATTAATAATAAACAATTTGGGGTTCGTTTGGCATGTTATAGTAAGTGTATTAACCATATAGTGAAAGAAAACAAAAAGACACGGTAAAAGTTAAATTAATTAACTTAGAGTTAAATCTAATTGATAAGGTTAAAATAATACCCTAAACTTGTCTAAATCCTGTTGGTTGATAGGATTTCGACCCATCCCCACTTTATCTTCGAAATAAGACCATTTGGAACCATTATAAACCGATTTTGACTTTAATATAAAATAATATTTTGAGATATTCCTAAGGTGCCCCTCTCCTCCCTTATAAAAGGGCACCTCCTCCCCCTCCTCCTCAAACCAAATTGAGCACTCAAGCTCGGCCAACCCCTGGAAAAATCCCTTCTCCACTTCCCTAGAATAATCCTAGAGGTACTGGTCTTCTTCAAAGACCAATCTTAGTTCCCTAAGTGGAGGATTCAAAGAGGCATTCCAAAGAAGAGGAGGTTGGGACACTTACAAAGCAAGTCAGACCTAAGGTAAGGGAAATATCGCAATCTCATTTTTATTCGAGATTGTTTATGCTTTGAAATTTACTGGGGTGTATTTTATCGTCCACATCCATGTTCCCTTAAAATGTAATATTGTTTCCATCCAATTAAAATATTTTAAATCCAATTTTACCCTTCGGTGAGTTTTTAGTAAAGAATATGAAAGGAATTTTTGTCATTTTTTCGTACGAGGTACTTTTTTTGACTATTCCGACAAAAGTATGAAGAATGTTTTTTTTAACTTATATGGCATGAATGGATTTTTAAAACATTATTTCCAAGAAGCTTCCTTTACAAGTTTTCAAGTTTATTTTTAATCAACTTATTTAAGTTTATAATTCTATGACATGTTAAAAAAAGAAGAGTGTTTTTGTAGAAGAAAAGATATTTTCCTCAATAATGGAGTTCAAGTATTTTATCAAAATTATTTTCCATCTAATATAATAAAAGGGTTCTGTTTTTATCCGTATTATTACATTGATTTGACTATGTTGTGATGGAATTATGTTTATGAATTCCTTTATCTTATATGAATGGTTTTATGATGTCATGTTGTTTAAGAATCCCATTTTTGTTACATGGGTTATGCAATGATGTATGGTTTATGATTTTGTGGCACACATAAGAATGATATCATTATGAGATGGGTGGGACCTATATCTCCCTCCAATGCATTGGGTAAATATTCCATATCTCATGAGATAGACATGGCTGGAACGGTAGGTTATACCGGTTCAGTGAAACAGGACTGAAACGAGTGTGACTCGGTTCAGAAAGGGACTTTGTCCACTAATGATAGTCTTGGCAATGAGTCTTGACTAACAAGAAATGATTCTCTATGATTATGTGTGAATGCCAAAAAGTTTCATGTTTTAAGTTATTCTTATTGGGATTTCATTTCACTACTATGATTTATCCCATGTTATGAAATTATGATCTCTTTTGCAGGTTAAGATTTCCAAAATTTATGTTCTTATGAATATGATGTGGTTGATTTTATTTTTCTTTTGTTTACCCTTACTGAGCATTTGAGCTCACCCTTTTATGTTTTCTTTTCCCCAGGATATAAAGAAAGGTTTTAGGTAAAAAAGGGGAAGATATTTATGGGAGATATTGAAGATCTTTCACCACGATTAGAAGATTACGTTCCGAGTTTCCAAAGACACTTAACTGTTACGGTCCTTGTGTGTGTGTTTTGTTATGTACTAAGTATTCTGCAAAAATAATGTCATGTCAATGTATGTCAGGCTTCGGGTCTCTACACATCCTGTATGGTGAAATGGTTATCAGTTTGGCTCCAAATACAAGGTTTATAGTGAACTATACTGATATCTCAAGTGGATGTCTACAAAATATTTTGAGGAAAACAATCCGGAATAGATCAAATGTAAGAGTGAATATTGACTTATGTAATTCTAGATCATTGATATAAATTCATGAAGACCTGGTGGTTGCTCCACCAAGACCATGTTTCACATGTCTAGCTCTTCCATGATGGACATCCAACTCACCCGTGTGAGTATAACTACCACCCTCGAGTGATGTAAATGAAACCCTCTAGTAATAACAATTCACATAGTTTTGATGGGGATACACCCCGTCCATCCTAAGAATTACATAATTTCCTTCCATATCAATGATGAAGAGGTAATATAAGAATAAATGGCTACCTAACTATACACAAGAATCCCTGCACTAATGCACTCTCTCTGATCATATACCCAAAGGTTTATCTAGTGTCATAACACCACAAGACTACTCGACATGAAGTCCATGTCTCTCCAAAATATCCAGGCAGAGAAATGAGTGAGATGAACCTTTATAAAAATGGAATACACTATTGAAGAGCCTACTGGAATAGTCCTTCAAACAGTCAACTTCCCGATTCCCGAATCCTCTAGTATATTATGCACTAAAACGAAATGGCTTGATCTCCAAACCATTGTTGTACAATGACTACCTGGATTAGATCCTCTCTGCTAGATATGTATATCTAATGCTTGGATACCAAATTCATGACCTAACCCTCTTCCTCCAGGGCCATTAGTAATCTAGATAACCTTCTAGAAATGTTCAATAATTCCTTCATCAAAAGGTGGAGCTAGAACAAATCTTCTCACACTAGGAAATGATCTGAAGGTCATACAAAGAAGTTATATATTAATAAGTCTTATTCGGTCTTGGAAATTGATATAATAGCTATATTCCTGGGATTCTCATAATGTGGAAAACCCACATAAATATTATAGGGTGTCACATGGATTTCACTACTCACACACATAATCTAAATCAGTCGATTCTGACAACTACTTAAACCAGTAACCTATCCCATTTCTACAATGAACTAGATAACACCATCAATAATCACTAGGGTTTTCTTGTTGACATGATTTGTGTTTACTATATTAGATATAGTATTCCACTAGATAAGATTTACCTAAGAAAAAATAAGATTCCATATAAAACACTAAAATCATCTCATTTTCTATTTATCAACTCATGTATAGATAGATACATAGTACATATTCTCTTTAAAATGATTTTAATAGTCCATATCTATAATTAAACTCTAAAAATGGTTCACTAAATCCCTAGAATGATTGTCCTGTATGTTCAGAGGAATGAATTATTCATAGAATCTCAACTCGAAATCCCCCAAGTCACTTCTTAGTACTGACTCACCCTGTTCAAAATATCACACAATTATTTGTTAGATCCCTGGATTATATATGTAAGAAGTTTCAAACTTATCTTAATAGGATTATCTAGGTTCAAAAATATGTGAAAAATTACATCAATAAAAATTTCTACATCATGTTGTCCACAGACCCTTGAAAACATGAGCATATGCAACTACTAAAACTCCTATCTCTACTCTCTGAAAGATGGGAAAGAGTGGGGAGCTCTCGGTATCATCTGCATAAGAAGTAGGATATATGCTCGGAACTAGGAATTATCACCTACATTGGGATAAAGAAGAGGTTCAACTGGTTGATCAATTGGAGATATCAATAGTGTATCAGGGCCCACCACCAATCTATCATTCTTATCACCACCATCCTAATGTACGACCAGATGACATCATGGTGTAATTTCTCTATAAATGCCAAATGGTTGCCTTATAAAGGATTTGGTAGTGATAAAATTACCAATATGAAAATAGGATAGGAAAAAATCATCTTATTTAATAGTCACACCACTCTACATGTTCAATAATATGGGTATGGGTGGTATAATCAATGATGTAGAACATAATAGACACTGCCTACATCCATCCACTATTCTTGGGTCTAGATCAAGCACTCTGTTTTCCAATATCCATTTATTTTTAAATTTATATTAATAATTTCATTTTAATTAGAAGGATAAACCAAGTGGTTCATTAGATGATATATAGAAGGGACCATACACCTTATCAACCAAAATTTTGCATCCAAATAATCCAAAAAATAACATGTTTCATTATATATAAATGATGATCCTTGAATTAACATTCCAAAATTGAACACATAGGGTGTTTGCAATATCCTAAGATAGAAAACATAGTTTTGGTTATCGATGATGATCTATTTAAAAATTATTTTTCTCAATTTTCTATAAGAATCTTTATCCAATATAAATTCCAATTATAATGGTGAAATCACTCATGTAAATCATAGGAAATGTAAAAAACATAATGCTCCAATGTGTCTTTGTATGTGAATTTCCTATAATGTTTCGAAAATGATTCAGTTTATGGCATGAACTCAAATAAATTGGATATTCTAAAATAAAAATTAACATTTACAGAGAAAATAATACCATGATTCAATTGTATCAAATAGTAGTTATAATAATAAAAATTCCTTATACTAGGAAATTTGGTTATTTCCGGAACATGGGATAGATACTACCATGAAAAAATAATAACCAAATAATAAAGCACTCTTAAACATCTTTCTTTTGTCTGAAAATAGTATTACATGAAATGAAATCTTTGATATCACTTTGTGGCCTCTAGACATAGATTCCAATGAAATGTTTCTTGATTTGGTGGGCCACATGAACTCCATATTTCCTCCCCATATGGTAGTGGTAGCATACTATCATATATGGCCTAGTGTGTGTGTGTGGGGAGACTATTCCATCTTTTTAGTGTAAAACAATTTTTAAATACATAGATAAATAGCATAATTAAATCAATAGTGGAAATAAATTTGGAAGATCATATAAAAATACAAGAAAAATAATAATAATAAAATGCATAAGTAGAATCATATATAATGTATGATAATGTCATGTCACTTCCAAAAATGGAAAATTTGTACACAAAAATTTCGGAATTCAATATAGTTTAATGTGCATGATAGGTAAAAAGACCAAATAGGACTACCCAAGAATCCCAAACTCCATCCTGATCATCTTAACCACTATCCCATCTTATGTCATCCATGAATTTATGCATCCATAAATGGAAATTCCCTATATCGACACCAGATTGTATAAAGTCAGATTGGGTACCATCGGCTTCCTCAATAGGGTGTGGGATATACTCATCATGCCAAAACCAATGATGTCTATAAATATCTATTTATCTTATACAATATGTAATGGTGGAGATATAATAATGAATATATGTGACATTAATTGTAAATGGGTTTTCCATGGTTCCTATTGGAAAACCATGTTGACACTATCTTCTTAAGATCATTCCAGAATGTCTCTGAATAAGATTCCATTTGTATACACATTTATTTATTATATATGTATTGATTTCTACTACCGTATATATGTTTAATGAAACTATACAAGACACAAGGTGTAACTCAGAAAACTATAAGCTATAATATGAGTATCACATGTATCCTGGGTCACAACACCCATTATCATGGAAGTATGGGACTCCATGACCAGTACCACAATAGTAATGGACTCTAGGTTGAGTATCATAATCATAGGTAATGAATTCCAATTATCGCAATCATAGGGATTCGATTCCAATATTCACATTATTATGTTTTTTCATGACTAGAATCATAAATATAGGGAATCCATGCATAGTATCATAGTAAGGATAATCATGTTTGTATATAACATCAAGGTTTTTTCATGCATGTATCACATCTATAAGGGGTATGCATGACCATATCTTATTTATAGAGGGACTCCATTCTCATACAACATTTATAAAGGGATGACATGCCCATATATATAGCATTAGAATAAGGGATTCTATCCCCATATAATATGATTTGGAAGGGTCTCCATTCAATTTTAACATAAAGTAGAAGGGATGAAACACCTATATACTATAATGAGTAAGGGTTTCCATAACATTGAAACATAAAGCATAGGGTACACCATAACCATATAATATAAAAATGATAAGTAATTGATGTCTTTTATATGATCCATAGGTTAATTAATAACTCATTTATATTCATAAAAAATGAGATCCTTAACATTGTTCCATATAATTAGGTGACGTGGCCATACCACTCAAATCCATTCAATTCATCTTAAATTGATTTGTTTTCTAGATATGATATAACACAATGATTTTAAATTTCATTTATTTTAACAAATTTAGGATTAATTCCAAAACCATTTAGATTATTGTTAAATTTTTAATCATTTATATGCACATTAGAAATGTAATCATCACACCACAGTGGGTGGTCACTATTTATGTGGAATAAGAAGGTTTTAAAGTTCTCAATTAAGTCAACATTTTTTGTTCATAATAAATTTATGGGAATTATATAGTGAAATTGTTGTGGAACACAACAACACATTTTATAATCATCACAACTCTAAGGGATAATAACTAGACCCTTTACCTTATTTCTATAGAGTATCAATCACAGAGTATCATAAAATAGTTCAGTCAAGATTGTAAAAATAGAAAAATAGTAAAAGATACTGAAAATAGAGAATATGATCATGCACCAAAACAACTTCTTTGGAATACTGAAAAATGGAGAATGGAACAAGATGATAGATGAACATACTGCATTGATCCAATGAGACATACAGTGTTTGAATCTAAGGTCAGATGACAAATTGGGATCAAAGGATATGAATTGAGCCCAAGGGGGATCTCCCAAGAAATATTTGTCTACTATAATGGAAATCAATATGGAGGGTTGAACAGATTGCATGAATGAGATGGTATGGAACCTTCCATCAGGGCAAGCCTGTTCATGCACGGGCAATCCTAGCAGAACTACCATTCGAAGGTGGGGAGCTGATTTCACGATGAAGATGCTGGGGAGGAGTCGTTGCAAGTTGTTAGTCTAGGTTTTATGTAATGTTTTAAGCCTACTAGTAATGAATTCTTCGAAGGCCTATGGGATATGTAATACATATTCCTACAGGCCTTGTAATGGTTCCACATCACCAATTGAAATGGGGATTATCAAAAATCAATAAAAATGAAGGCTTTCAGGCATTGGAGGTAGTTAAATTTGGTAAATTTACCAAAAATATCTAGGTTTATTGGTTTTCCGGCCCAGTTGTCCAAAACATGAACCAACCGTGTTCCGCCCACAACCTAGGGAGGGAGCATGCATGGTTTATTGTGCTTTATTTGACTAACTCTGTGAAAACCATGTTTCAATCCTCTTCTAAAATTTTCAAAGATACCTGCGTGGGTGTATGATACTGGGTGCATGGTTAAAAAATATCATTAAACCATATTTTCCAATTTAAATGTGCCACATTTTTATGGTGAATCATGCAGAATAGATCTCATGGTTAATAATTATGGTGTGGAATAAATTTATTCTCTATTGGTAGGGTTTATGGGCTTAGAACAAGAACCATGAACCCTCAAAACATCTGTGAACTCATTATAATTCCACATTATGTCCAACATAAATAATTAGACCAATATTTAAAGGATCAACTCCTTTTAGATGAACCGGGTTCGATCATTCACTGTACCCTAGATTCACTAAGGTTTTGTAATGAGATCAAATGAAATGGTTACCCATGAATGTAATTCTATTATAATAATTCATCATACATGTTAAAATTATAAAGGAAATATTATACAAATAAATTGGGTACATATATAAAATTTTAACCGACAATAGAATAAATTCTATAGATTGAATGGTCTGAAGGCCTCAATTTTTATTCATTTTTGGATGAACCCCCTTTTAAGGGTAAACGGGAAAACCTTAGAGACATCAAAGACATAGATAAAAAACAGAACCTTAAGGTCAAAAGGGTCACAATCATCCTGGGACAAGACTATTAAGGAATACCCATCCCCAGCATCAATATTATTATGGTAAGCCTCCACCATTGCATGACTGCTCACCAAGCTGTCCAGTGCAGAAATGCATAGTCCTGGTACGGATGGCAGGGACATACCCTCTCAAACATCAAAATTTGAATATCCATACATGATAAACGCTACCTACTTTGATCCTCTTCTAGAGAATTTCCTTGTTGAATGTCTGAAAGAAGAAGCCCCTGAACCCTTCTGCATATATCGAGAACTCCTTCACCAAATCCTTCATTTCCTCCACCAAATCCAATACACCAAAAAATGACAATCACATATTTCACTGCAAAGCAAAAATATTGGTCCACCCAATACCAAAGCTTAATCATCCTATATAGATTACACAAATCTCAATCAAAGAAGACCATGGCATCACACGAAAAACAGTAGGAACCCAACCAAAATCAATGAACAAAGGCACCAAAAAAGATCAAAAGACTGCCTTGACGACGCTTCCTCACTCTACACACCTCCATCATTCCAAAAACTGAAAATCATCACCAATTGATAATTATCACACAACAGATCTCAAACAACCAGAAACAAAAAAAAGGATTGAAAAACATCACCAGGAAGCCAGCCACCCGAACACGTGACAAAGGAAATGTCCCACCACAAGATAGAATTGCTACCATCACCGCCTTGCCAACTGCACATGAGACTCCAACATACCTCCCAATCACAACCACAACAGAAGCGAAAACGAGTCTACAAACCTCAGCATAGTAGTAGAACTCGAACCCTAGACCTACACCACACCATTGTAGAAACCCTATCATATTTGGAAGGAAGGGAAATAAGATGGAAGCATAGTCGAATCTTGTTCGATCCACAAAGTCGTGATGTTGCTGGTGGATGAGGACACACACACCGCGATCACGATGAGCATAAGTGCCGCGAGAAAATTCATCACCGACCTGTGGTGGTGAAAAGGAAGGCGGCGATAATGGTAGAACCTACCTATCAGATCCCTTTACAGGCACATACCTCATATAGAATTTAGTTAAATAATTGAATGAAATTTCATAAATGATTTCACTGTAAAAAGAATCAATCATTGGGAACAATTTTCAATTTTTACCCGCATATAAATAATGGATGTTTTTTATGGACATATATAAAAAATATGGTACCTTGTGGAGAGGAAAATGATTAAATCATTACTAAACATAATTATTATGATTGTGTATAAAAATTATTTCTTGGTTTAATGGATTCTATTTTGTTTTTTTAACAAAAATGTCATTAATAATCAAATGATACTATTGTTATTGACTATAATGTTATCCTTATGAATGAAATACAATTTATAATGTATTAAATTAATGGAATGAATTAATTTCTAAATCCCCAGTAAAATTACGATTAATGAATCAATATTTATTTTTTACTAGGGAAACAAAATTTATTATGAAACAAATCTTGGTACTTTTTTTATTGATAACAATTTTTCACTGATGACAATATATTGAGTTCTGTATTTCAAGTCCTTATATGAGATAGATTCCATATATATTAGATTTATAATGATATACCAATTCCATAAAAATTTTGCATCTATCATTCAATAAATAAATGAAATACAAGGTATTGGTAAAAAAATATTTTCGGATAATAATGGATATGTCATCTTGTAGATTCATTTTATCTAGAAATGAGTTTCATGAAATTGTTTGAAAATACATCATACTGGAAAAATAAATTTATTATATTATAATTGATACAAAATGATAATTTTTATTAATTAAATGTAAAAGATCATCCTAATCACAAACAATGAATATAGGATATAATAATATTGGAAACCCATACCTTACATTGTGATTTGAGATAACATATGAGAGGAACCATTAATGTCGTGGGTGCTTCTGGATGAAATGCATTATAGGGTAAATGAAAGAAGAACACTAATAAGATGATTTTTAGTAATGATAATTAGGTTGATATATTAATCTATGTATTGAAATATGGATAATAAATTAATAATACTTTATAGAAAAAATGAATATTTTTATAATATATATCTATATAAAAATTAAGTAATATTACACAAACTATATTTTCCTATGTATTAGTTTTTCACTACTATATTTATTTCAAATTTTAGTGATTTTATATAACATGGTAGTTTTTAGATTTTATAAAATTTATAGAAATTTAGACATATTGAGTAAAACTATCTATAGTACTTTTAAACCCATTTTGAAACATTAACATATAAATTATCTTTCACAAAACTTTTACTATATGTTTAATATTTTTTAAAAAAATTATAGACCATGATTTTGAACATCCTTGTCCTTATATTGAATATTTGTAATTTTTTTTAAATATTTTTATCGTTATATTTATCTCATATTAAACGTCAAAAAATGGATATGGCTACCATCCATCCGGATAACCGACCTAGCATGTGGCATGGCCTGAATGGAATTCCCAATCCCCAGCGGCTGGAAACTAGTTCCTGGTCACCAATTGACACGTTTGGGATTTATTTTCCCCAACATAATCAACAAAAAATAAACAATAATTACATAAAATAATAACCAAAATCCAAAATATTAGTGATCAAAGGAAAAAATACAAGTATGAGTTAAATATTTAGCATTTACAATCGAAAACCAAAATAACCAAAAAATGGTATCGGATTGACTAGCTAAGAAACACTATCGAACAAATGTGTTGTTAACTTTATTCCACTACCACCATCACCATTCAATTTATAAAACCAATTTCAAGTAGAACCACCATCACCACCACAGAAGGCCTTGCCTATTCCTGAATCAAAAACAACATCTTCTACATACTCCTAAGGAGGTATATAATTTTGGCCTAATTTTCCCAGTTTGATACCAAGTAAAGAGTTCATTTAATGAAATTAAATTATAAATTAAAATGTTGTTTATTTGTAAATATATAAATTCAATCTAATTGAAAAAAATTATTTATCATAAAAGATGAATCAAATGTGGGAAAGAAGCTAAAATATAAAATATACCATGAGAAACACAGGTAATCCCTATGTGACTAGTTATATTAGGTTAATATGATCCTTTTAATCTTGGGGATCAAATATATGACGTGAAGGTACCTATCTTTCTGAATCCAATCAATACCCATCATGAATGTTTACTTAGTGCTGTGGCGTACACATTATTGGGAGACTTATCCTCGGCCCAACTAACATGTCTATCATACATAACCTAGTCTACTGACCAAAATTACTAGGATTACTATTTGATATATTTAAATCCATTTATCTAGTAAAATCCTTTTTTATATATTCACAATCATAACAATTGAAACCAATATTTAGAAACCACCACTTACAAATGTAAAATCCCAAAAAAACATTGAACTCACACTAAACCATATGGAATATAAATCTCACACCAACAAATCAATTTTTACATCTCATTTAGAATCCAAATAATGAATATAAAAATCATCATGTAATGTCATGTCATCGAATGAAGTACCATTTCAATGAAATCATCATAAATCTATGTGGAAACCAGAAACTGCACCAATAAGAGACCATATAATAGTAAGAGCACAACAAAACCTACTCGATTTAATCCAAATAAAATATATTAGGACCCAAACCAGATTAAAAACATTTTTGGAGAAAGAGATAACAATAATAATAGAAAAGAGACCACGAATATGTATAAAAATAGGAGAGGGAAAGATTACTTGATGATTTCATGAAGATTCCATGAAAAGTCCCCGAAAAATTATTATCCAAGGTAGAGGAAGATGAGAGGGAGGAACAAAAAGGGATGTAGGGGTTTAATGTGGTGAAAAGTGGGTTTGAGGATCAATAACATGGAGGGGAAGTGTTAAAAATTTTACAAATGTAATGTTCTTGAACACCACATAGTTTGGTCACACTGTCTACCAGACCGTGTGCCAACCATTAAACATCTCTATCTAATAGGGACAGAGGCTGCACAATTTACTTAGAATGGGCACATGCTCATTAACATAGACACGTGTCTTGTATTGTTCCATTGGCATGGTCACATGGCTTATACTAGGGGGCCAAATTCCTGTGCACTAGGCTATCCGACCTTGAAAATTCCACTACCATCGCCAAATTATTTTCACTAGTCTAGAACAGGAGTTCTACCAACTATGTGCCAATTGTGATCCTCCTTATAATCTACCTTAAATAAACCATTTTCCCTACAATTATCAATAAAACCATATAAAAAATATGAGACCAAAAATAAAATTGAAAATACACAAAAAGAACACCTTAGATGTGGCAATTTTCTACACCATGAAAACCATCAACACTCAAAATTTCAAATAAATGTAAGATTAGAGAATTGAAAATGATATTGGTCCAACCAAAATTTCATTTCTAATATCTCATGCTCCTCATTTTTTTCAATGGTCCCAGACCAATGGTTGGTATTTTCACTAATGAACATTCACTTGGGTTCCAAATCATCACTAGTTAGTCAAACATTGATAAGTCAGATTCTAGATCCAAATATTCATTGTATATAGTTTGAGTTGGGTTCAAATTATATTTCTCCAATTTCGAAGAATGGAACAAATCTGTGATCAATGTCAAATGGGACATTGAATAAAAAAATTATTCTAAACTATCGAATCATTCTGCAATCTCATAAGTTACAGAATACCTCATCATATGCTTCACCTACTAACCATGATGATGGTGACCCCGATATTGTGTCACCATTATAAAGACACAGTAAACAACAAAAAAATCCATGTCTCTTCACTGATGATTGACATAACACTTATGGAGCCTCCTCAATATTTGTATCGTATATCATATCAATTGATCATTATCAGATGTCTCTTGCACAAGGCTAAGTATGAATAAGGGTCTCCCACCAACATCCATAAAACATTGGGGAGAATGTCAAGTCTGTCTATAATGATCCTAAAATGGATCAATTTTAAACATGTATTTCTAAATACTATAGTTCAAAAATTACACCAATACAAAATGGTTATCCCATGAGCCTATATAATAGAGAACACATGCATGTAGAATATCATCCAAAATATAGTTCTCCCTCTCAATCTGAGCCTTATTTTGAGAATTATGTTCCATACTAAGATTCATTGTAGACCAAATTACTTTTTTAAGGTGTTCAAAAAACTGAGTGGTGAAACATGGGTCCCTATATGATGCAATATCAGATGGAACACCGTGAATCTTTAGAATTTCGTGAACATAATATTGTCCCTACGCATCCACCATAGTCAAATCCTTGATCGAAATGAAATTCTAATACATGGTCAGATGGTTAATAACCACCAAAATAGTGTTTCATCCCTGGTTTATATTTGTAAATCAAATAATGATTCCCATGGTCACATTGTCCCACATTTTGGTACGAAGGGGTAGTGGCCGTTTATGAACTAAGGTTTTTTGGTGATAATAATTATTCAGATTACATGTATAACACCTGGATACAAATTTAGGTATATCACACCTCATACATGGCCCTAAAAACTAGTTGCACATGTTGTAAAACATCTTAGTTGTCCCAGGATCAATGTCCCATTAAGATTAGTGGATTTGTTGTATCACCACCATCCTCAAAAATAGTGGATCTAAAAATATTCCCTTGAAAAGAAGAATTCCCACCAAAGATAGTGACTATCTAACATATCCTCAACATCATTTAAGAGGTTATAAGAACCCGAACACATATCATCCTTATGATTTTTTCATGAATTAGCTGTAAAGAATAGAAAATCTACAGAATTCATTTCATGAACATGCCACAACATTTTTCCGCAGTTTCTAGGTGCAAGTGGTAAAAACCTCAAATAAAAGTCCAATCATCACAAGAATCTATTATATCCTACATTAGCGTCTTCCATGATAGGGAATCTACTACCCATTTCCCCATTCTCAGGGTATATAAAATGTAACTGTCAAACCATAAGGTAAACATTCCATTATCTCTTCCACATATTTGTATCCTTCTAAGATAAAATGTGGGACATTATATTATGGTCTATGTAAATATTGAATTTATCTATAAAATGATAGTGACTCCATTTTTCAACCCCTACATCACCCCTGCCAATTCTATGTCATGTGTTGGTTAGTTCCTTTCATGCAGTCATCATTTGTGATAGCCATATTCCAAAACACGGTCGTCCTGCATCACTACACACCTAAGAAACATACCTAAAGAAAAAGAGTAATCCATGTTTCCCTTTCTCAATTATTGTAGGATAATTATATTGGTGTTGTTCAATATCCATTCGTGCTCTTAAAATACACTTTATAGCCAATTATATATTCCAAATTTCCACTATCAGGGTATAGATATACATGGGAGATGCGGACCATGAAAAATCCTTGAAAAATAAGTCATATTACCCCACTATGAACAATATGCTCTTAGTCTTGAATGAATTATTTAGTTTCTTCCTTGAAAACATCACTCTTCTTTTCATAGGGTCTTCCAAAATCCCTTGTTCTTGAATCATGTGATCCATAATTATTACATTCTAGATTGATATTGTTCCATTCAATAACATAACATAATGGTGGTGTTCTCAACGAGTGACTAGAGTGGTCATTAGGTGATGTCCACTCTCCTCCTCTGTCACGAAAGAGGCTAGAATGATGTCCACCAACACTACGATAGAGGATTCATGTTAGTAAAATAATATAGGATTCATAAGATCCATGAAAATTATTGTAGCCTTTTTCTTCCCGAATGGTAGGACCAAATACAAAATGTGGCCACACAATCTTCAAAAAGCTATATTTGGAATGTCTTCTTGTCTCACATTCGAATGATGATAACCAAAACATAGTATGATATTGGAGAACCATCATTATCCCTAGATGGGATCGAAGAGATAAACAAATCAGGGTATGGGATATTATCAATCAGTTGCGACCCTATTCAAATTCCCATAATCTTTTAAAAAATATAGGGTTCTATCAACCTTTTTAGAAAGCCACACTAGGAATCCCTAGGTCAGAATCTTTGATGAATGAATCCTTTGGATTCTAAATTTTATAATAGTATCATTAATTCCATCAAATAGGTGGGGGTCATTTGATATGAGGGATATGATATATTCTATGTTCCCAATTCCAAGTCAATGATTAAAGTGGTATCCCTCTGTGGTGGTAAACCTATGACTTAATCATTAATTGCCTCTGTAAAATCATCCACTAAAGGAGAAATATTATTATTTGAACCTCAACAATCATCTTATAACAAAAGTGAACATACATTGAAAACAAGGCTTCCATACCCTAGAATTAGAGGTCATGTTCGACCTAATTCAGGATCCCATTCATCATGGAAGACTTGAGTATTCCCATTGGGTTCTATAAAAGTTACCAATCATCGATAAAAATTTGCAATCTCATTAAAAGACACCACCCAATCCATTACCATAATGACATCATTTAGGTTCATTTCAGGAACCATGAAGTCCCATTAAAATTTAACCCCTAACAAGCATTGTGTGCGGGATAGAAAAATGAAAACTATTTCTATATTATTTCCATGATGTGTAACCAACCTCATGGAATAGTTCATAGGTTCGGTTGAAAATTTATATATTTCTTCAATACAAGAAGAAATAAAATAATCAAAAGCACTCATAGAAAATAATGTGATGGTTATGGATGATGTAATAAAAAATAACTCAATCAATTATAGGTCATTCATCTGATTCCATTGGTTTCATATCCATAGCATGAAGGTGCTTCATTTTTTTCCAATTCCAGAGACAAACTAAAAAATCTTGTCTCTTTCATGAGATGAATCTACCCATAATAGGATACACCCTTTCCCCCACTCCCAGTAGTCTAAGAACCAAGATGCCTTGATACCCCAGGCTAAGCTATAAATTCTCTATACATTGAGTTTCCCACAAAACTGTTACATAGAAAATAATATTACCAAACCTTTTTAAGTGAACCAAGATCCCAGACTGATGGTAGGGTCTAGGTGGAATCAGAAATATTAACCACCCATGCCCCGGAAATCCACACTAATAGCTCAAGATTGACCAAACACCAATGGTTACTAACAAAGGTTGTTGAGATGGGTGTCCCAAATTACCACATACCATGTTATCATGATGATAAAAATTTCATTAATTCTATAATGTTTTACTACCACCCTTTCCCATTAGTTGATTAATCTTTGAAAATACTAACTTATCCACCAAGTCAATTTCAACAATCATAGTTCAATCCACTAGCTAAGAATATGTATTTAGCGTAAACATGAAGGATTGAGATTAAATAACAAGCTAT
This sequence comes from Viscum album, assembly GCA_963277665.1. Lineage (NCBI taxonomy): Eukaryota > Viridiplantae > Streptophyta > Magnoliopsida > Santalales > Viscaceae > Viscum > Viscum album. The sequence goes on from OY728120.1 coordinate 1,909,806,099, forward strand.
AAAACCATTTCAAAATGATGATAATTTAATAGATCACTAGAATCAACCTATATTGTGAAACATATGAATTATAGAAAAGATTTATTATATTCCATCATGGTGGGATCCCTCTGATGGAGATATAGAAAATATTGGGTCTAGGTGAGGGATATTGTCTTTGGAAAATACTACTAATTTAAAGTGAGGTTCGTGAATTTTTAACCCATGTAGTCATATTTCCCCTCCGAAACCAAAAGGTCCCAACACAAAATATTGGGTGGATACAGCATAAATGAAGTATATATCACTTTGACCTCATTAGGAGTCTTAACATAATAGACGATCCTTTAAATCTATTCATCCCCTTCCTTGGCTTCCAGAGAATTGTTTCTTCCCTGAATGGAAGGAGGATTGTTCCTGTGGAACTCATAAACATTTTCCTTCTAAATACTATGTCTTTTTATTTATATTGAGTAGGACCAATTCCAACTCCTTGATAAAAATAGTGGAAGTCCTAATACAAAACTTCCAATAATATTCTATCAACTATAAAGAGAGAATTTCCCCCAGCTTCTTCTCATTGTTTCATGAGTGGTATCCACAGAGGCTTAATGGTAAAAAAATTAAAAAAATTAAGAAATAATCTATTCCTCCCTAGATAAAATTATATAAATAACACGATTAAAAAAATTTTATATGTTAAAAACAAACCATATTGAACAAAATATCATTCCTAAAACATAGAACCAAAACATAGTGACCATGAACAATATTCACCTTACACATCACACCTAGAGGAGGAGTATATCCAACATTGAATATCTAATGGTGAACCAATGAAAGTCATGATGTATGTTTTCTAGAAACCCCATTCTTATCTTGAACTTCCATCCTAGATAGTCATACCTTATGTATATCTAAACTATCATAAATAACATTACCTAATTAAATGAAAAAACCTTATTTGATACCATTTTTTCACAAACTGGCACAGGCTTCCATCCATCTTGACACCCAACATGCACTTTTTAATGAACAGAAGGGTGTTATCAATCCCCAAGGGCTGATTACTTGTGTATAGGCATCATGAAACGCCTTTAGTAATGAATTCACTAAAGAGAATAAACAATTAGTGATTAGTAATTACAAGACATCCTATATATCATCTTTTATTTGATAGATCAAAGGAAGAAATCTACAATCATGTGTTAAACAATCACCATTTTCAACTAAAAAAAATAACCAAAATCTGTGGGGTTATGAACTAGAAAAACAAGACTCCAGGAAATATATGGGTAGTCTTACTTATGACACCCCCACCAAAACCCATCCATAGAATGAAACCACAGGAACATTAAACAGCCATTATCGCCATAGCATGCCTTAAATTTTATAGAATCAAACATAAAAAGTTTTACCAACACCCAAGGATGTCTTTGGATTTTGAGATATTTTTACCAATAGTATACAACCAAAATATTCCATGAAATTTTAATAAATTATAAATTAACATGTTGTTTTTTATTAAAAAAAATTTAATTAAAAACATTATATATCATTAAATAGGAAGTAAATAAGGGAAACAAGCTAAAATGGATAATATAGAGTGTGAACTATTGGAAATCCGTATGTAATTAGGCCTTTGGGTCAGTAGGGCTTTCGGGCCACCTTTAAGGCTCTCAGGCCACCTAAAGGCCTTCAGGCTACATGCAGGTGCTCCAGACACAATACAAAAAAAAGAGGAGCCCCATAAAAGGATTCAGAGTAGGTGAACTCACCAGAGAAGAGCCAAATGGACTGTCAGAATGAGAGGGTATGGCTATGATATTGGTACCAGCCTATGCTTGCACGGGAATCCTAGCCAGACGGCCATGCAAAGGTGCAGTGCTATTATCATGACACAGATGCTGGGGAGGGGCAGTTCCTTGTAGAGAGTTTGGTTGAATTCCCTATGACATTCGGGTCATGTAATCTACTAAGCCTTTGGGCCTTGTAATCTCAGAGCCTACGGGCTTTGAAAGGGTTCTCCCTAATCCTTTGAAAGGGGGGTTATCAAAAATCAAAAAAATTAAGGCCTTCGGGCCATTCGGGCTATGTAACTAGTCTTATGTAAAGACCCGAAAATTTCAAGGAATTTTTTTTCTTAATTTCATTGGAATTTTACGAGTATGAGGTTTCCGACGGCGCCTGATTCTGAGGTCCGGTGCGCCTGGAAACAATTTCCTAGTTTAGCTCTGGTACGTTCAGTGAATGAACGATTCGGTTTTTCTAACATTTGAACCGGTGCTCGGAATTTAAATTTGAGGTCACTGATGAACTCGCAGCACCGGTAATTGCTTAAGAAGACCCTTTCTGGAGTTGCGTTTTCTCAGGAGGAGTTGTTAGAGAAAAACAGAGTGAGGAATAAAAATAGAATTGTTTTAAAATTTTATTTTTATTTCTTTCTAAGTGGATTAAGTGTTGTGTCACAACACTTTCTCCCTCTCTTATGTGGTTTAACTCCTAGGTGTGGGAGTTGTAGTGGGACACGTTGGGTTGCTAACTTCCCTTGAGAGGATAATGGTGGGGTGGGAACCACACGATCCCAACCCCTCACATTCCAAACTCCTCAAAACCCACCACATAAGTTATATAACTCATGAACGCCTCCTTTAATGTTGTGAATTTCCCTCTCCTCTCATTTAATAAATCCAACACATTTATTCAATTAATGGATTTGAGTCTTTAAATTTGGAACTCATGACATGTCTTAATAAAATAAATGGGGCTTATTTTATTTTTGGGTTAGTGGGTTGTGTTAAGGATTGGAGAAGAAAGCCCTAGTTTTGAAGAACTCCATCTCTTTCATTGAAGAATGCTACATCTCCGAATAAGGACATCGACTTGGCGGTCCCAGAATTCTCCATCCACTTCCTCTTCTGCGACAAGGAAGGAGACGCCGACCATGGAGACCGATGCCAATAACAATGTTCTTCTTCTTCTTCCGACGTCGATGGAATCGATATCGTTCTTCCACGACACCCGAATACCGCAACGTTCGACTTCCATGACTCGATGACGTGCGACGTCAATTTCGAGGTAGGGGTTTTCATATATAATTTTTATGTGAATTATACCCTCGTGCGTGGGTATTTAATTGCAGGGTGTTCATATAATTTATTTTGAGTAAATTATACGATCGTCATTTATTAAAAGCAAGTGTTTAAATGTTTTCCATCTGATAACACCTAACGCGGAGGGCGCGGGCCGAACAAACACGACCCAATAACCCTACAAAGATTTTTTATTGATGTATGGATTGGAGACAATGACAAAACGGGATGCAATGGTGTTTTGAGGCCTTCGCAGTAATGTACAGGTCCCGAGATGAACACCAGCGCAGGCAGAATTGAAAACGGACCACCGGAGCAACTCCGGTGGCCCGCGGACATCACTGGCGGTGTAGGTCGCCGGTGCGGCGTCGCCCTGGCGCGCCCCCAGGAGGAACCGAAACGGCGGCAGGTGGCTGGTTCCCGTAGTTGTGCGGGATCCATGGGAACAGGACGCGGCGCTCACCGCGTCCGTGGAGCACAAAGACTATGGGGGACCGCGTCCCCCGCTCGGCTCGCCGGCCGAGCCAGCGTGCCCCCGGTCGGGCCGGGCTGGGTTGCTCGGACCGGGCCGGGCCACACCCTGCTAGGCTGGGCCGCGCCTAGCCATGTCGGACTCGGACCCGTGTTGGGTCGACCAGTTTCGGGCCGACCCAGGGGGGTGGGGCCGGGTCGGACTGGGCCCGGACCCCCCATTTTCAGATCACTTTCTGTCTTTGGCCCATATCATGGGCTACAGACCACTGATAGATGCACCGTTAGTTGCGTAGCGATCATTGGATCGAAAAGGTCATTTTCGTTTATTACACTAAAGGTTTCGAAGAACTTTGGGTATGGCCGGGTTGGTTCGAACCTGAAACCAATCGGGCCCGCGGAGCAGAAACGCTTATAACTTGAGCTCCAGACGTCCGATTGGTGTTCCATCAACTTTGTTTGATTCCTATTGATGAGATGGAACTTTTTGAAAACTTCACCTATGGTTTGGACACAGTTCGAGTAAGGTTGGGTTGGATTTTTCCCGATATCCAATAGGGCCCCTCGAACAGAAAAGAAGATAACTTTCAGACCAGACGACCGTTTGATGAACCGTCAGCGGCGTTGGTGATCACGTTGAGAAACGGTCCCTATGAGTATAACCTATGTGAGTTTGGGGTAAAGTTGAGATACGGTCGGGTTGGTTCATACATGAAACCAACAGAGCCCCTGGGATGAAAAGTCTAATAACTCACAGACTGGGCGCCCGATTCACGCGCCGTCTGTTGCGTTGAGACCCCTATGGCAAGGCAGTTCTTTGCGAAACTTATTCATGGGATATTGAGATACTTAGAGTATCGACCTGTATCTCGTGGAGTATACCCTCTCAGATATGAGCGTACGGAGTACGGAGACCGTGTAGCCAGTTGGGACCTGACGACTACTTGATCGACTCGACATGGAGTGAGTCGACTAGACCAGTGGACGGAGCACTACTATGATTGGGTACAGACCCATGGTGGATTGAGCACTATTGTGTTTGGGTGAAATCCCGTGGTACTAAACAGAAGGAGTACCTCTGTAGGCTATTAGGGGGGGGGGGTGCACTACTGTGTTTGGGTGGCAGAGCCCGGTGGGAAGCACTACAATGTTTGGGTGGCTGACCCAAGGTACTCAATAGGAGGAGTACATCAACAGTCTTAGGTTAGTGAGCAGTACCTCGGAGACGTGATAGGATCACTGCACTCGTCAGAGATGGAGCCCTTCAGCAGTTACAGTTTCGATAGTGAAAATCCTAGTTTGAGATGAGTCTATGACCTTTGTGTATATCTCATGATTGATATGGGTCACTTGAAAACTTAGGTATTTGTATGGGCACATACCTAGGTAGTGGTTATCCGTTGATTTCATAACCTTTTTGTTTCCTCATGATTGAGATGGGTTACATGATAACAAAGGTATAAGTATGGGATTATACCTAAGTAAGGGTTATCTGTTGTGATCCTTCATTGTGGTTATACTTGAAGGATTTAGTGTGACCTTGAGGGTATCAGGGTCCCTAATGAATATCGTATACTCACTGCTGCGCGGGCTATGCTCGCACCTCATTGTGTTGGTTGTAGACGATGGGCAGCACTGACTTAGGCTGAGTGTTCGAGGACTGGATGGTACCCAGAGGTGGACCTCACAACGAGTCAGTATTCGGAGTTGGAATTCATGACGAGAAGAAACTCTGAGTAGGTATACATGCGAGATTGTTTTGGAGGCTATCTGTACCTACCCTTTAGGTAGGATCTGTGGTGGATGATCCAGGAGCCGCACTATCTGTACCAACCCTTCAGGTAGGATCTGAGGTGGACGACCCAGGAGCTGCTTCTATTCTTCCATCTATTTTTCTTTTCTGTTGTACTTTTTTTCAGTTGTAGTTGTACTTTCAGTTGGGTTTGTATTCTAGCCCACTTACTTTTCACCACTTTCTTTTGTACATAGTGTATTACTTCCGCTTGTACTCTGTGGTATTTTGTTTACTTTTATAAAGGTAATGCCTTCCCAGTTATCCAGATTTACACCTTTGGTGCTTGTCGCCAGCCCCTGGCCTATGGAAGGCAGGATTGGGGTAGTCACGGCACGGGCCCCGAGGATGGGTCGTGACAAATTGGTATCAGAGGAGTCGGTTCTACCGCAGAACGTATAACTCTAATATTCCTTTTCTGTGAAGAAATAGTGTTAAGGGTACCAGGGGTGGTTTTCAGTTATGGGAGTCCAGTGTTGGTGCCGACAGCCGATGTATGCATACACCGGGACCCTGACTTCTGATTTCCGACTCAGTGTACAAAAACACTAATTGTGTGTGTGTTTTCAATGGTTTTCCTTTAAAATAGCTCAAACTTGGTCAACTCACCAGGTATTGTCTTTGACTATGTCACGTCTGATTCTTTCAGGAAACTTTATCACGGACGATTAGCTAGAACCCCGAGAGATATACGTACTGACAGCCTACCGAGTGATGAGGCTTCGGTACATGGAACTCTTACAGTTGAGGCACCAGGAGAGGCACCAGTGGTACTACCATATGTTGGGCCTCTGATGCCACAAGCCCCATTAGCAGGTGATGTACGCCACTTGAGCATGCCGCATGAGTTCCAGCACCAGAGGCCACCCCGGTTCTGGGGAGAGACGGACCCACATGTGGCTGAGGATTGGATAGAGGCTGTGGCGGGATGTTTTACGATAGTGGGTACACCAGCGGACTTCATTGTGATCTTTGCTGCATGCCTCCTTTAGGCAGCAGTAGGCAGATGGTGGAGCCAGATCCTCCATTTTTGCGATGAGATTACCTTCACATGGGGAGACTTTGAGACCTTCTTCAGGGTGGAGTTTATAACATTGACTCTACACCACGAGCGTGTTCAGGAGCTTCTGCATTGTCTGCATGATTTTCCATCAGTAGCCGAGTCATCTGTAGGCAGTGGACAGATGATGAAGAGGTCCAAGAGGACCAGACCAGTAGATGGGTGATCTCGGGTTATAGGATCGATACAGCGGTGCACCCAGGGTGGGCTCAGAGCCTGGAAATCCAGAAACGAACAGTGTTTCTCCTGCTGTAGGAAGGGTCAAATGGCACGTGACTGTCTGAATCCCCATACAGTTGATCCGAAGGCGTTGGAGGAGCCACAGAGACAGAACTAGTGGCAGGTTCATGAGCAATAACTGAGCAGTGGACAATGTAGTAGAGCTCCAGAAGCAGGTGTACAGGAGTGGAACTAGTGGAATCTGTTTTTTTTGTACTTCTAGTTCCATGTTGCTTTTGTATTTGTGTATTTGTACTTTGAGATACTATTATAAAAGACACTTATCTTCGTGATGTTTGCTTTCCTGTCCTTTTGTTTGGTTGATACTGAGAGGTCCTGGTTAAAACTTTTGAATTGACACTCACTTTCGTGATTTCTACTGGAGGAGACCCACTGACCTCACACTGATGCCAACAGTGTGACTCGACCCTTAGCGGTGAGAGTGACAGTTGGATCTCTTGGTAGTAACGTCGAGGCCTTACGAAATCATCCATGGCATGAATGCATCATTCATGCCAGGATTTACTGTATTAGGAAATGGGCACCGATCATCCAGGGGATGAGACCGAGTTTCTCTTTTCGGCATAGAAGAAATATTAACAGCTCATACAGATCGAATGCAAAGAAGGTGAAGATCATCCAGGAGCAGATTAAGACTGCACAGTACAGTAGAAATAGGAAACTGACACCAGTCTCAGAGACTCAGGCATGTAAAATTTGTCAAGAAGAGGAAGCATTAATGAGATATGAGTTCGTGAAGAAACAGACATGGAGGCAGAGGTAGGAGAGCAGCATGAGGTGGTGTACATTTCAACATGCTCAGCCACCTGCCTTAGTTGTCCCCTCCAGGCTCATGGAGATGGAGGGCAGGGGAAGAGTGCAGCTGCTTGCAGTCAAGGAGTGTGACCCAATGGCTCTAAAAATGATTCAAGGGACAATCTGTGTCCACTACTAGCTGTCGTAGTAACAGACGTTGTTATGAATAATTCCTTCCTTCCACGAATCTTGTCCCAAACATATAGTTTCCGTTAAGCTGTATACTTGACCCTCACGTCTAGAGATACCTTGGGAGGACACTCGATAATCACCCTTATGCCGAAAATATGGTATGACCCTCGAGGTGAGAGTTTCAGTGGGAATCTCTTTGTGGCAAAGTCGAGGCCTTACGACGTTGGTCTCGGTATGGATTGGATTCACAGTTCATGCTCAGATTGACTGTATTAGGCCAAAATTTTGTGGTGTAACTACAACGTCGGTATGGGTTTTCCTTGGTCGGTGAAAAGGAAACCCCAGGAAGCATAGGATAAACTCATGCATAGGAGGGTTTGGTCAATAACTCTTGGGTTGGCCAACCTTAACCTCGTGGCAGTATGAGTTTTGTGTTTCTGTTCTAATCCGGAAATGGAGGTCTCTAGAGTTCGAGGAAAGCGATCACGTCCTTATACGGGTCCCACTTCGATGAGTATTACGGAGATGTGGCCGAGGCGACAAGTTATCTCCGAGGATCAAAGGACCTTTCTAGGTCCTCAGCAGGGTAGGCGAGGTGGTTTACCTCTTGACCTTTCCACCTCAGTTGCACCAGGTGCATGATGTCATCCACGTATCTCATCTGAGGAGATACGTGCATGATCCTTCACACATCATCGTCCCCAGGAAGTAGGATGTCTATGGTAGGGCAACATTCACGGAGGTTCCAGTGGGGATCGAGGATCGACGGGAGTGGATCCTACATAGATGGTCGATTCCTCGGGTGCACTTTCACTAGTAGTACAAGATCCTCCAGGTGAGCAAATGGGAGCAGGAGGCTCAGATGCATGCTCAGTACCACTTTTGTTTTCCTAGTTTGTGTTATAGCTTTACAGGGACGTAAATCCCTGAGGTGGGAGTAATGTAAAGACCAAGAAATTTCAAGGAATTTTTTTCATAATTTCATTGGAATTATATGAGTATGTGGTTTCTAACAGCGCCTGATTACAAGGTCCATTGCGCCTGGAATTAATTTCCAAATATTAGCTCGGGGACGTTCAGTGAACGAACGAGCTGGGTTTTCTAACTTTTGAACCGGTGCTCGGAATTGAAATCTGAGGGCACCGATGAACTCGCAGCACCAATAGTTGCTTAAGAAGACCCTTTCTGGAGTTGCATTTTCTCAGTTGGAGTTGTTAGAAAAAAAAGAGCGAGGAATAAAAATATAATTGTTTTAAAATTTTATTTTTATTTATTGATAAGTGGTTTAAGTGTTATGTCACAACACTTTTTCCCTCTCTTATGTGGTTTAACTCCTAGGTGTGGGAGTTAGAGTGGGACCCGTTGGGTTTCTGACTTCCCTTGAGAGGATAAAGGTGGGGTGGGGCCCACACGATCCCAACCCCTCACTTTCCTAACTCCTCAAAACCCCCAACTTAAGTTGTATAACTCATGAACTCCTCCTTTAATGTTGTGAATTTCCCTCTGCTCTCATTTAATCAAGCCAACACATTAATTCAATTATTGGATTTGAGTTTTTAAATTTTGATCTCATTACATGGCTTAATAAAATAATTAGAGATTATTTTATTTTTAGTTTAGTGGGTTGTGTTAAGGATTGAAGAATAAATCCTTAGTTTTAAAGAAATCTATCTCCTTCATTGAAGAACTCAACATCTCCGAAGAAGGACATTGACTTGGTGGTCCCGTAATTCTCCATCCACTTCCTCTTCCGCGATAAGGAATGGGACGGTGACCATGGAGACCAACACCAACAACAACATTATTCTTCATCTTTCGACATCGATGGAATCGATACCATTCTTCCGCGACACCCGACAACCACGATGTTCGACACCCGTGACATGACGACGTGCAATTTCAATTTCAAGGTAGGGGGTTTTTCATATATAATATTTATGTGAATTATACCCTCGTGTGTGGGTATAAAATTGTAGGGTGTTCATATTATATATTTTGAATAAATTATACCCTCTTAAATGATTAAAAGCATGTGTTTTAATGTTTTCCATTTGATAACACCTAACGCGGAGGGCGCGGGCCGAACAAACACGGCCCGACAACCCTCCTCAGCTTGTTTTTTGATGTGCGGATTGGCGGCGGCGATGAAACGGGCCACAATGGTGTTTTGATCCCTTCACAGTAAAGTACGGGACCAGAGATGAACACTGGCACAGAAGGAATTGAAAACAGACCACCGGAGAAATTCTGGTGCCCCGTGGACATCACTGGCTACCGAAGGTGGCAGCCAGCACCGGTCGGCCGCCCGGAGGTGGCGGCGCCCCGGCGCGCCGCCAAGAGGTACTGCCGCGGTGGAAGGCAGCTGGATCCCACAGCCGCGCGAGATCCGGGGGATCAAGACACGGCATTCGACACATCCGCTTAGTGCAAAGGCTGCGGGGGACAGCGTCCCCCACTTGGCTCGCTGGCCGTGGCAGTGTGCCACCCGGCCGAGCTGGTCCGGGTTGCGCGAACCGGGCCCGGACCCCCAATTTTCGGATCACTTTCGGTCTTTTTCCCATATCATGGGATAAAAACCTCCAATCGATGCACTGTTAGTTGTGTAGCGATCCTTGGATTAAAACAGTAATTTAAGTTTATTACATGCAACGTTTCAGCGAACAGTCGGTATGGTCAGGTTGGTTTGAACACGAATCAAACCGGGCCCGTGGAGCGGAAACGCTTATAATTTGAGCTCCAGATGTCCGATTCATGTGTCATCAACTTTTTTAGATTCCTCTTGATGAGAATAAACTTTTGGAATATGTCACCTGAGGTTTGGACGCAGTTGGAGTAAGGCCGGGTTGGATTGTACCCAAAATACAACCGGGCTCCTCGAACGGAGAAGCCGATAACTTTCAGACCAGACGACTGTTTGATGAACCGTTAGCAGCATTTGTTATCATGCCGAGAAACGGTCCCTATTAGTATACCCTATGTGAGTTCGGGGTACAGTTGAGATATGGTCGGGTTGGTTCGTACACGAAACCAACCAGGCCCCTAGGACGAAAAGGCTAATAACTCACAGACTGGGTGCCCGATTGACGTGTCGTCTATTTCATTGAGACCCCTATGGTGAGGCAGTCCTTTGAGATACATCTTCAGGGGACTTTGAGATACTTGTAATTTCAACCTCTAGCTCGTGGAGCGGACCCTCCTGGAGATGAGCGTACGTAGAACAGAGACCGTGTAGCCGGCTGAGACCTGACGACTGCTTGACCGACTCGACTTGGAGTGAGTCGACTAGCCCAGTGGATGGAGCACTACTATTTTTGGGTGCGGGCCCATAGGGGATGGAGCATAACTGTGCTTGGGTGCAGACTCGCGGTGCTCAATAGGAGGAGTAACTCTGCTGGCTATTAGGGGGTGCAGTACTGTGTTTGGGTGGCAGACCCCAGTGGGAAGCACTACTGTGTTTCAGTGGCTGACCCATGGTACTTGACAGGAGGAGTACCTCATCAGTCTTAGGTTAGTGAGCAGTACCTCGGAGACGTGATAGGATCACTGTACTCGTCATAGACTGAGCTCTTCAACAGTTATGGTTTCGATAGTGAAAATCCTGGTTTGAGCTGAGTATATGACCATTGTGTTTACCTCATGATTGAGATGGGTCACTTGATAACATAGGTATATGTATGGGAATATACATAGGTAGTGGTTATCCGTTGATTTCATAACCTTTGTGTTTTTTCATGATTGTGATGGTTTATTTGATACCTTAGGTATAAGTATGGGCTTATACCCAAGTAAGGGTTATCTATTGATATCCTTCTTTGTGGTTATCCTTGTTGGATTTAGTGAGACCTTGAGGGTCTCGGGGTCCCTACTGAGTATCGTATACTCACCCCTTCACGGTTTATGCCCGCACCTCATTTTGTTGGTTGCAGATGAGGGGCAGCGCTGACAGAGGCCGAGTGTTCGAGGACTAGACGGTACCCAGAGGTGGACCTCACGACGGGTCAGTATCTGGAGGTGGACTTCACGATGAAAAGATACTTGGAGGAGGTAGACAGGCGAGATCATTGTGGAGGCTATCTGTACCTACCCTTCAGGTAGGATCCATGTTGGATGGTCCAGGAGTTGCGCTATCTATATCTGCCCTTCTGGTAGGATCCGACGTGGAAGACCCAGGAGTTACTTCTATTTTTCTAGCTGTTTGTATTTTATGTTGTACTTTCGTTCAGTTGTAGTTGTACATTCAGTTGGGTTTGTATTCAGGCCCACTTACATTTCTGCACTTTCATTTGTACTTAGTGTATTACTTCCGCTTGTACTCTATGGTGTTTTTATTTCTTTTATAAAGGCAATGCCTTCCCAGTTATCGGGATTTATGCCTTTGGTGCTAGTCGCCAGCCCCTGGCCTATGGAAGGCGGGATTGGGGTAGTCACGTAATGGGCCCCGAGGACAGGTCGTGACCTCTTAGTATTGTGCCATGATCCTTACACTCTTAGTTATCAAATCCTTAACATGAAGACCTATATCTTTCTTGAGCCAACCAATCCTAATCATTAATGTTTAGTTAGGATTGTGATGTAGTCTTACTAAGGATATTTGGCCATGTCTCTATTGACACTCCATGATTTCTAGAACTAGTCAACCCACATGGATACCATGATTTCTCATTTTCTTCATTAATATGTTTATATCATGTAAAATAGCAGTTTATACAATCATAATCATAACAATTTAAACAAAAAATTTAAAATTATAACTTCTAATGATAGAATATCCATCAATCATTGATGACACACCAAAAACCATCAAAAAAAATTTCCTCACCAACTAAAGTATGTTTAAAACCAATTTAGAATATAGTGCAATAATAATAAAATTATAAAGTAATGTCAATTCATAGAACCACCAATTTTTTCCATGAAATCATCACAAATCGATGTGGAAACCACAAAATGCATCAAGGGGAGAACCTGTAAAATAAATGAAACACACAAAAACAGAATTTAACCCAAAAAAAATATATTTGGACCCATCCATGGTCAATAATATTAATGGAGGATGTGAACTAAAAGAATAAGTGAACTGTACTAAGAAGATGGAGTAAATTAGTTCAAGAGTGGCTTACTAGATTATTTATTGATGATTCCAAGCAGAGACACACAAGATATTGAAAAACAAAGGAGAATGTGGATATGGAGGATTTACTAGTGGTGGAGGGGTCTTAGAGTGTGATAAATTGGGCTTTGAGGGTTAAAATCAGGGAAGATAATAGATGGAAATCTAAAAAATTCAATGATCTGGCATGCCACACAGTTTCGCCGCATGGTTTGCAAAACCACGAGACACCTCATTCCAATAGAAAAAGAAGCCCCATGGTTTAATTGGAGGTTATAGGTTCCTATGAGACTATCCATTCATCTTGTAGTGTTCCACATTCTTAGTCACGTAGTTTTTATTAGGTGGGAGGCTTACCAGTTTGCAAGGCCTGGTGGCCTAGATAGTTCCATTTTCATAGAAGCATGTTTTTAACTATTCTAGGACACAGTTTCTATCAACCATGAGCCATTTCTGTGCCTTCTTATATTCTACTAGAAATACACCATATTCCTAAAGTAATACATGTAAAACAATTTAATAAAGTTAGGGAAAAATAGAAAATACCAAAAAATTACACCCCATATGTGACAAAATGTAAATACACTATCTTTTTTTGGAAGCCTGGATATAAATTTTATATAAAACAAATATTATTATACTAATCCAATCCATTATTGAATCCCACCTATAGAACCATAATTCATTCATTTTATTTACATGTAACCCCTTATTTTAATCTCTTTAACACATGTGATATATTCCCAAACCCTATAGTCTGAAGCTCCATACACAACTAATTTCACTATGATATCATCCTTTTATTCAAATTTTGTCATCCATCAGAACCATTGAAAACCCCCCAATCACCTTCTCATTTAAATCCATTCCTGTATATATATATCCTCTAATATATCTCAAACCCTAACTCACTACACATTGACAACCCAGTATAAAATAAAGATCTCTCTTCTTTATGGGAACCCACATAAATAATAGCTTTTATTTAGTGACATTTTTATACAAGTGACTTGGTTTTTTAAATTTTTTATTTTTTATATAAATAATTTCTCACATTTCTTTTAAACATACGTAAATTATTATTTCAATTTGGTTTTATGATTTTTAGGTTTCATATACCTAATATTTTTACTCTTATAATAATTCACATATATGTGATAGAAAATTATAATTTTTGAATAATTTATTGAATATATCGATGAGAAATATTTTCATGGGGGTTTAAAGAATAATAATAATTTATTATATTACATTAATATAATTATTCTAGATTAGTCATTTTATTATTTAATATTAGTAAGGATTAAAATATGAATGTTGTTACACATATATTTTTAATATTAAATTGTACAGTCAATATAAATCAGAATATTAATAAAATATTTTTTTTATTAAAAATCATTTATTTCAAAAAATATCTACTTCTATAGTATAAAAATGTGTTTTAATTTTAATTACCTAGTTATATAAATATTTATCTACTGCAATTATATAATTTTAATATTTTATTATTTATATTCCGATGTTGTAAACCTGTTTGTATTGTAAATTTTCACCATATCATTTATTGTTATTGTTCCTTTAAAATAACCGCACATTAGAATACATAAAATATCTAAACCTTTTATGTGAATATCGTTTTATATTTATAGATACACACACTCACTATATTATACATAATTATAAAAAACTCAACATTTCTATATCTCATTATATAGTGTTAAATTTACTTCCACTATTTAATTTATTTAATACATCATTACTTCCCCATAGTTCACTACTAAGCCATTTTTCCAATTATTTAATAGATTTAAATTAAATAAAACATGGTAAAAACATTTCTTGAGATTAAAAACTAAATTTATTTTCAATAAATAGATTTTGGGTGATTTTTCATTATAGGGAATCTAATGAGTATCAAATTCAACAAAATATATTTTTTATTTCACTTTACATATGGTTTTGGGGTATAAATTATTTAATCTTATTATTATAATTATATTAGATGATCATTTTAATCTTTTGATGAATTTGGTTATTATATCAATGTTTTTTGTTTTTTTTCAATCTATGATGCATAAAAATATAATGTTTAAAAATTTCATTATGAATATAGTATGGGGCGACAATATAGGGTTTATAGGGAAGATAATATTATTGATCAGTTTTCTTTTATCATTATACATATAGTGCTCCAATATTAGAACTAAAAGTCCTAAGTTAAAATTAAATAAAGATATATGTATCGTGTAATAAAAATGATGAAAATTTGATATTTAAACATTTAATGTAGGATGTTAGGTCACACATATATCATGGTTATGATAATATGTCCAAAAATGAATTTATGATTTCGTTATTTCTTAGAAAAATCATATTCAGATTTGGTAATAGTGGTATTGACTATTTTATGTAATCTATAAAGGAAATAATTTTAGTATGTTGAAAAAATATTTTAAATTATATGGACGTGTATCTATAAAATAACCATGTTTTATTTTCTTCAAATAAAATTCTTTTCCAATATATTGATTATATAGTATATTTTGATGACAATAAATCACTAATGTATTTTAGTTACTATTGTTATTTTTAATAGAATCCAAATAAAAATAAAATGAAATATATTTTTATATTTAAGGCTATTTGGAACATTACTATTTCACTATGTATTAATCATTTTTTTTGTAAACAAATTCCCACATATATGACATACAATTATGAGTGAAATAAAAAATGTAAGGAATTGATGATCCTAATAAATATTTTCATTGATGGTCTTATAAAAAATACATTAAAATATATCCTCACAACTATTTAATGTGAGAATGGGGTAATCTTATAGTGATATTATCATATTTTTGGTAGAATCATATAATCCTCATACCTTAATCATTCTCCATTCATATATAATCTTCCCATGTAAATGTTCAAAATGACACCATTTAAATTCATGAACATATGAATTTATTTTTTTAATTGATCATAAAAATATTATATATTAGATTGTTTAATAAATGGCATTATAATTAAATTTGATATATAATTTAGGTGTGTATAAATACGACACATTAATAATGGATTAATTTAATTTGTATTCTACTATTTTTTGGAAGATAAATTATTTTGATCTTTATTAACTAGAGATCGATTAAATTATGAAGGGGAAGTAGTCAGGTCAAATATAGAAAAAAATAAATGACACAGGATAATGAAACATCATCAATTTTGTAGTTTTCTTATTTATTGATGTTTTTATCGATGAGACATATATAAGGAAATAATTATTGAAATTTTGAAATTGATGTTGAGAATGATAAGCCACCAAAAAATGGGTTGGGAAATGAATATCAGAAAACATAAATAGGTAAATATAATTTTTAGTACCATTGTTAACATTCAAAAAATATAATGAGTTCACCAGAAGATACTGAATTCCATAAGATAAAGAAGCATATATTATTTTATATTCATTTTTAATAGAAAAAAATTTATAATTCTTTTGGATTTGATACATATTAAGGGAAATGTTTATGAAATATTATATTTTTTTATATTGAATAAGAAGGTGAATATAATTATTGACCAAAGAGAATGTAAATAGCTAATGGACTATGGAATTATGAAATATCATTATCCCAATGTTGTTGAAGAAAGAAATGTTTTCTTAATCATTCTTGTAAGATGATGGATAGTACTCGGTGATAATTCTTTTGATTGTATTGTATGGTATAATAGTTTCAAGTGGTTATTTAATAATTATATTAAAATTGGTAAATGTTATTGAGGTAAATTAAAAATCCATTATATTTTCGAATTATAAAATACTTTTACATCAATGAATTAAAATAATAAATAATCTTGTGTTTAAAAAATAAAAGGGTGGGTTTTATTCATTTAAATAACCTATATATATACATATTTCTTATAAGATTATCTAAAAATGATGTGATGAAAATCCAATAAGTTGTATCATTCAATTTATTTTTTATTAGTGAAATTATTTATAATATATATCATCACTTATATAATACATCATGAAATATACCATCCTAAATGAATTATTATTACTGGTATAGTTTATTATCTGTGATTTTTTCCAACTAAATAAATGATATATATCTCAAATTATTATGTAGAGAATAAAAAAAGTTATGATAGATACATTGAAATTTTTATTTTTTAAAAACATCATATAAATTTATTTGATAATGAATTAAGAGAGTGTTCTAATGTTGTTTAATCCTTCAATGATAAATTAAAAATTTAAGTGTAATCCAACTATTCTAATGTTTCCGTAACTACCACAACTATATCGAGTTGTTCGCTCATACCCCATGAAAATGCAGAACAATGGGGAGAGTATGCTGACACATTATTTGAAATCTAATGATATTATATCAAACTCATCACATTTTTTGTTTTATTACTTTTCAAATTTCATGTATCTAATATTTTATATAAGGAAGGTGGATATTTCACCTACAATTGTTATAGCTAAAGAGATTAAGTCACTCACATTTGGTATAAATACTGTGGTACATTAGTGTAAATAAACTATTTTAAATGGGTACATGTTTATAATTTAAAATTTTAATTATTTAAGCATTTATCTTAGACATTTTAATGATGAACAAAACACTGCAATTATACTGAATTTATGTTAAAAATAAGTTTTTTATATTTTTTGAATTTTTTAAGTTAATATAACTTTAATTTTAAAATAAATTTTATATATATTTATAATATGATATTATATATAAGTATTTATCAATTAAATTATACTTTATAATACAATATTCCAATTTATATAATATTTAAATTTCATTTATTATATAAATTTTTATTTGAAAATTATTTTATAAATTAATAATATTTCATTCAATTTAGTATAATTAAGATATATCATCACTATAGATTGTGTCCTATTATGAATAAATTAGTTGAAGTATAATTTCTCATAATGATAAAGATAATTATTGGGACATCTATTTGACACTATTATTGACATATCATCTATATATGTGTTATTTTAAATTTTAAAGAGTTTTTATTTGAAAGTGTATGACTCCTAAAAAAATTACCATGTTACAAAAAATAATTAATGGTTTATAGAATTTTTGTAGCCAAACAATTAATAATAAGAATATCCTATATAGTAGTAAATTTATGGTGGGTCCATAGTTTTGGAAAAATAGTTTGGAAGTAATTATTATTTTATAAACCGATTCCAATGATTTTTGTTCAATTAGCACAATGTTTTATAAATTATAAGACCAACCATTCATATTTTCAAAAAAATTCATTTTGTATTATTTAATTTTCTCTTGGTTAAATTTAACCCCACATTTCTTCCTTACATCAAATATTCTGAAGACACTTCTATATATCTCTATGGTATAACCTCTTCTTCCTTCTTCAATCATACAATCCCAACTGTAATGATTTAAAATTGTTTTTATAAGGTAAACACCGCTTTTCTCCTTTATTTTAGTTCTCATTTATACATTTTCTAATTTAATTATATTTATCCCTCAATTATGAACCCCAATGGCCCCTATGGATGAACCTAGAGTCTCAGTTTCTCAAATCCTAGAGAATTTATTATTTATAACCTATAATGGTCTCCTACTTATAGAATATTTCATCCACTATCATATGTATAATTTAACCATTGAATTTTTTAGATTATCATTTTGAATCAATTTTAGTTTATATTCTATATAACACAAAGGATTTTTTAAATTATTTTTTTATCAATTTTTACCTATATATGATATCCTCTATGTGTTTATATATTATTTTTAAATTTCTTCCAACCATGTAATAATGGTATTTTCATTGGTTTTTTTAGTCATAAATTCAGAAAAAAATTATTAGTGCCTACCATGTGTTTTTATAAATACCAAATAGGTTATTTTAAATGAAATTCATAACCAAATAGGCGATCAATACATTAACTAATTTGAAAATTATTTTACCCATGATTCAAAATACTTATGTTTAGATTAAATTTATTTTTATTTTATATTTAATTTTTATGGTTTTTAATTATTTAGGATTTTATTTAATTTACATTATTTGGTTGAGTTTTATAATTTTGTATGTGGAGTTAAATTTTTCATTTTGAATACTTCTATGAATCATAAATGAAGATTTAATAACATGAGTTTCATATGATTCATTAATGACGTGTTCATTAATTTTAAAGATTATTTCTTGATACATGTAATATGAATAGGTATATTACACTTTTTTTATTCTTTTGGTGTGTTTTAGGCTCATATTTACTAGTTTGAATTATTATTGACATGTGTAGGGGGATTTTACATTGAGGGTGTTTTAGGTGGGGTAATGATTTATGTGATTATTAGGTTGATATTATAGGAAGAGATAAAAAGTTATTGTTTCCTCATCTCTAATTAGGTATTTAAATAGTACCACTTGGTTACTAAGTGAGAGATATATATTATTACAACACAATTTTCGGATCATGTGTGAGCTAGTGTCATTAAGGTACAATTTCTTTTATTTTGTAGTGTGACCATGAAATTTTATGTTCATAATATGTAAAGAGGTAATTTCCAAGGATCAAAATACAATATAGTTATTTTATCCACAATATTATGTCTAGTATTTTTTAACATCAGGACCTAATGAGTCTCTCATACTGTATATTAAATTATGTTTCAATATTGGTGATTATGATATTTTACCTCATTGAATTTTCATTAATTTTATTTTGAGAAGGATGTAAAAAAGTTTAAATATAATGTTTTGAAGCCATAATATTTTTGAATGTATTTTATTTAAATAATACTATATTTGATAGTGTGTGGCATAAACAGTACAGAGATTAAATGAACCAAGATATAATTTTTAATATTATTATTTAAATATGATTAATATAACATGGAAATTAGTTTAACAGGTATGAAAAACAATAAACATATCAGAAAATATATTTATAATTTATTTCCTTATTAAAATTTATTATTAATCATACATTAATTATTAACTGGTTAAAAATGAAGGCAATATAATCTCTTAGTAAATGATAAATTTGTCATAATACTATTTTTATGTGCGTAATGTATTTTTTTCAAAATAGATTATATTAATCCCTATTAATAAATGATTCTAATGAAACAAACATGTTATATATCCAATAATATTAATTAACATTTATTTTATTGTGGATTTTATGCATGTAATGAGAATCAAGTCAATAAATGCTTCAAAAAAATCAATTTCATCCAAAATGGTTTTTAAAACATTTTCTTCAAAAATATTGTAATTAATTTCTTCAATGATTAATAATTATCTCTTAAAATTGATATATAATGTTTGGATTTAGAAAATACAAATTTTCATTAAGTAATTTTTTGTGTTTTTTCTCAAATGATTTATTTCTATACAAATAGTAATAATTTAGATATTTGCAAAGTTGTTATTTATTTTCATTAAAAAAATTAATTCAAAAGGATAAAATATTCTGGATTCTATTTTCATGTACCATAATATTCCTTGATTTTATAATAATATATTAAATTCCATATGATTCCATATACCTGTTTTGGTATAAGATAATTTTATTATTAAAAACTATTTATCCAAAAACAATTTTGCATTTCATTTTAGGAAATTATATTATCATAAATTATTTAAATTTTATAAAAATGAATATAAAAAAATTATTTGAAATTTGGAATATGGGTTTCAACATTTATAATATGTTAAATTTTTATATTTTGTCAAAATTAAATGATACAGTGGTAAAAAGTTGTCACCACATTATAGTGTAACACAACTTAGTTATGGTAAAATAGAAGTGATAGGGTAAAAAATATATTAATTATAATTGGATGAGATTATTTATTCCCTTATAACATAATTTTATAAATTGAAATTAATTATTTCCACATTCCCAATTGTTACATCCCATCCTGGGAACAATTCTACGGTGCCCTAAGATAAAGGATTCCAACTAGTAGCGAGGGTCTAATAACTCTTTCATGGGGAGACTATACCCTCATTTATCAGAGTAAAAATTCATTGTAAATAAATAAGAAAACATATAAGAATATATGACTAGAAAAATAATCATGTTAAAAGATAACCAAATAAGAAATAGAATACCCAATTGAATGGTAAAAATTGATATTCCAATATATGATTAAAGTGTCTATAACGAAATGGAAATTAAAGACACTATGACTCCCCATGAGGTTTCCAAACCATGTATAATCCCCTCACCCAATCTCCATCCCTAATCAATAATCCAAAATATGACATTTTCCATTATCTTTTCCTAAAATAATAATATCTATTCAAGAACTGATTAGGCATCCCGAGTAGGATGTGAGTAAAACATAGTAGGCCACCACCAAGGCTGTATATAACATGTCTAGTCCAAAGGTAGTGTATAATGTTCTATAAGAAATGAGTATCATACATAAATAACAAGGTATTATTTTATCAATTATTATTATTTAACTACATTAATCCCATGGTTACCATGGAGAAACTTATGCAAATAATATTTTCATCTCATTTCGGAGCCTGAATTTTTTCTTAGGTCTTATCATAAAATAATAACTATTTATTTTCAGAGCTCAATGTATTTAAAGGCACTATGATATATATATATATATACATTATTTGACACATGTTAGAGTTTGAAATATTCTCGATTGAGGCCATAACTCAGAGTATAATGATATGTATTCTTTATTTTCATATTTATAGTCCACATTTTCAAATTTACCAATTTAAAAAAGATAATTAAGACGTACATTATACCATGGTTATTCCTACATATAATGACCATGTGCCAATTCTCCTTACTCATAATTAGGACAACCATGTTTTCATTCTTACACATTAATAGAATGGTCATGTTTCCATTTTTTTACGCATAAGTATAATAAACCTATTACCAGGAATACTTATAAATTTAGAATGACCATGTTCCCATTAATTCAAAAAGAATTAATTCAAAATTAATTAACCTAATCAATTACATTACTAATCCTAGAATTAATCAATCCCTTCAAATCCAATAGATAATAAAACAATTAATTAAATAACTAAATCCCATTAATTATTTCTATAAATAATTATCAAGTATCACCATTCATATACCATAATTAATTTTCCAAAATCAATTACCTAATTCTAAATCTAAAATCCTCATAATTAATCTTAATATTAATTATCTAGATCATAATTTCAAAGAACATATTTAATTCTCATTTAATTATCTCAACTTAATCAATTCGATATCTCACTATAAATCCACTGATTATTCATCTAGATTAAAATCCCTAAATCTCATAATAAATTTCCCAAATTGATTATCTAACATAGAAACCCCATTGTATCATGATTAATTCCACAATTAATCATTCAATTCAAAAATTCCTCAATATTTCAATTTATTAACATAATTAACCCAATTTATGAAAATAAATTTCCAAAGGATGTAAGATAATATAAAATTTTTCATATACATATGAAATACATGACAATGGGAATTATATTTTAGACCACCAACCTCAATTAATTGATGAACATTCACTCAATATAAATCCCCAAAATTCGTGTACATTAACAACACATATTTGAGTTTGGAATCAAAATCCCTAAAACAAAACCAAGATTTCAAGATCTATTCAGTCTAGATCTAGATCTACAATATTAGATCATTATCTAACCAAGTAGTTTTATGTATAAATAAAAAAAGGATATCTTCCATCAAAATATCATGGAAAAATGAAGATAATGAAAGGGAAATTCATGTGGATGAGATCCACTTATTAGGAGGAGGGTGGATCTTCGATTTAGGAGTTTGATCTCAATGAATGAAGGTATGATGAACATGGAATCTCAATGAGTCTATAAGAGAACCTTTTTCTAGAATTAGAAAGTAAAATCTCCTATTAGGGATGCATAAGAGAATAAATTGTTCACTAAACAGTAAAAACAAGTGAGATCAACAATTTTTGGATCTCACTAGTGACCCGCACAAGGTTTAGTCACACGGTCAGACAAAACCTGTGCTAGCAGGGCATTAAACCCTAAAACTAGGGGAACTCGTTCAATTTCATCACACAACGTCCCAAAACATGATTTAACCATGCAGAATAATCTTCCTGAAAAGAAAAAAGAGAACATAGCTTCTCATAGACACCCACATTGTTTTTACAAACCATGATCCAACCGTGTTCTGCCCCTTTTTTTTGAAAAATATTATTATACTCCACCCAAACACACCCCACGTCATAACCCCCATAAAAGGTACTTAAGTAATAATAACATGTACTAAAATTATGCCCGAGATAACTCTATAAAAGTTTGAGATCTTAAAATCTCCCCACCTTATAATTACTCATCCTCGATCGACACTTCCATGAAATTATAGTATTCCGAGAAAAAAATATCATCCCATTAAGCCCTCATATCTTCTTCTCATTCCCATGTTTCTTCTTGTACACTTCCATGTTTCAATAACACAAAAACTATTGGTACAATATTTCCCCAAAACACATTCTCACTACGATACCACAGACATATCGTATGATTCTCAAAGGACACATTCATCTCAAGGTAAAAATCATCATCATCGATCATATTAGAGGGGCCGTAGAGATATCACTGAAGTCGTAATAGATGCAAAACATCATTCATAACACTATATCTCTGTGGAAGAGATTATATGTTCGGCACCGGCCGGATTATCACGATTATCTCAAATGGTCCGAAAAACATGGGCACCAACATTCCCTGACTTTGTATCCTGTGTTGACCCAACCTCGATGATACCTGAAATAATTCATGATCACCCTTTGTAAGCTCTTGCTGTTATCTAAATATTTTTATAAATGAATTCTTTCAAATATGATCCACATCCAAATGAATACAAATAAACTATATATAGTTTGATGTCTCAGGCATGACACTCAGTCCAAATAAATCTGACTCATGAGCCTCCATAGAGCATAATGGTGTTCTACATGGCCCACCATAAATGGAAATTTTATTGTTTTGTCTATATAGTTTCCTGATAATTGTTGTTATAGGTGAACTACACTAAATATGATTGTTTTTCCAAGGTCCACCAATGTCACGAATATATGCTCGATGCATATCCTCGTGCACCTGTATAGTACATTACGACTACCCTTATACATATGGGTGGAATGTTGATATCAATAATAACTTTGTGTGAAGCACTATCTACAAGGCCTTTGCGAAGCGTGAAGTAAAGAGTGAGTCACAATCTAAAACTATAGTCCATGGAACTCCATGCTGATGGACTATCTCTCAAACATATAGTTTACCCAATGGTTCTACTATAAAGGATTCTATTATAGAAAGGAAATGTGATACCTTATTCTGTTGATCCACAATGTCCCAAATAGCATCATTCATCTTATGTTTCTTCAGAAGACCCACCAAAAAATCCATGTTCACATCATACCACTTATATTATGGGATGGGAAATGAATGAAAAAAAAATCCAGGTTGTTGATGCACCACTTTCACCTACTAACATGTGAATCATCTTATCACAGACCATTATATATTGTTTTTCAAGCCTGGGAAAAAATATTGTCGTAGTATATAAACATAATTTTGGGTTACACCTTGATGCACCATCCATTTCGAGGATTGAAATGCCCGAATGAGCTCTTCTCACTTTCTCATAGGTACCACAACTCTATTATTCACATAGATGATCTCAACCTCATCTATTAACCAGTTAAAATATGTCTCCCCACCATCAAATCATTCCTTCAAGGTTATGGATTTTAGATCCTCATATTATATATCTCCGATCAGTCTTAAAAGCTTATACTCAACTACAAATAAAATCAAGAATCATCTGCTCCCGAAATTCCCAACCTAACACATGCATTTCATCCAGTGAGGTCATTATCATCAACATTTCACTCAACTCCTGAACCATTAGAGTTTATGTTTCTCTACATATGTCATCAATCACACCACTTCAATTCTGGGGTGTGTATGAATGTTCAAAATCAAAAGACTTCATATACTCAAACCATCTCCACTACTAAAGGTATAAATCAATATTTGAAAATATATACATCATGGTCGTATGATCTGTATAAACTGTAATATTTTCACAAAAAATATAGTGACTCAAACACTAAAGAGTATAAACGACTACTGCAAACTTGAGGTCATGCGTAGGGTAATTCTTTTCAAGAGGCATCAATATCTGAGACACATACACCATAAATTGATCTCACTATATTAGTATAACTCCATGTTCGATGCAAAAATAATCACAATAAACCGTATTCTCCTCACCTGACTCAGTTAGGATAAAAATTTGTTTCAATGTTAAGAACTTATTAAATCCATGAAAATTTATCTTGTAAGACTCTGACAATTCAAACATTACACCCTTTTGGGTTAAGACTGAAAGTGGAACTGAGAAATAGGAAAATAATTTTATGAATGTCATGTATTATCGAACTAATCCTAGAAATATTCAAATATCAAAAACATTCTTGGGTTTCTCCCATGAAACCACTACATGAACCTTCTTTGGGTCCACTGACACACCTTCCTGTCATATTATGTTCCCCATAAAGTGTAACTGGTCAACTCAAAACTGACACTTATGTAGCTTGGTGTATAACTAATGCTCTCTCAGTGTACTCCAAACTATGTCAAGATGTTGGTCATGATCCCCATGAGTCATGTTGTACAATAAGATGACTTCCACAAAATCCACAACAAAATGATCCATATATGGATAAAATATCCTTTTCATCAAGGACATAAAATCAAATGGTGCAATTTTTATCCCAAATGGAATTTAAAAAAACTCATAAAGGTCATACCAAATCTTCATAGATGTCCTCGATATATCAGAAGTCCAAAATCTCAACTCATTATTCCATGATCTCAAATCTATTTTTAAGAACACAGAAGCTCCCTTCGACTGGTCAAATAGATCATAGATACGTTGAAGAGGATATTGGTTCTTTAATTTAATGTTGTACATATTTAGGAAATCAACACACAAACATAAGTCCTTAGTTGGAGGAGTGGGAAATCATGGCTGTATAAATCTATTTTTCTATAGTGTATTGGATTCTAGATTAGACCCCAAAATGATCTCAATAGAAAATTCTACATATCTCTCAAGTGGTTGTGCTAATAAGTCTTCAGGAAATCCATTTGGAAATAGTTCCACTATAGATAGAAGGAAATATTACATTACGCCCCAATAATCTATCAATAGACTGGAAAATTAAGTTATGAGGTCACATAGAAGCTGACAGATTGTCCCTGCTTAGCCTACCTAGATATCCCACATTCTGAAAAGAATATACTATTCACCCTTAGGAGACACACAATTAAGTCTCCTATGGTAAAATTCAATGTGGGCTTGGTAGTAGACTAGCCATTCCATCCCTATAATAAGGTCAAATCCCATTATGTTAAAAACGTAGGGATCACTTTGAAAATTATATTCCATGATCTCTTGTGAATATCCCTTGAATAGATAGATATATCTATACTACATTCCCAATGGTGTATGTATTGTCATTACCCCACTCACAAGATCCACCATCGGGATCAATCCATCAACAAATTATGAATATATAAAGGAATGAGAGGAAAAAATATCAATCAAGGCACTAGATAATGTAGAAAATAATAGAAAAGTACCTTCTACAGTCAATGGTCCAGCCTCACTATCCACAAGTGTAGGATGTATTACATGTAACCGTGCATCCCTCTTCCCTGTGATGCTTCTTGACTCCCCTCAGTAGAAAAACTCTGTTGATGCAGGTGCTCATTCCCAGAAGCACCATGTCCACTATGTCAACCACCTAGGCCAGTAGAAATCCAAATGCCAGGCCGATATATTGGAAAAGATCTTCTTCCCATACACTGAATCTGCATAATGTCTCTTTTAGTACCAGTCTTTTGTTGTGACCTACAAAACCTCTGTTTATGTCCCATATTGATTTCATATCAACACTCCACTAGTGTTTGGGAACAATGTCGATGGTAGTATTTTGGCTTACCAAACAGATGAAAGAGAACACCAATTATTTCCGTTCCTACCAACCCTCCTATCACTATACTATGCTTACCACTACCTTGGATATGGTTTCAATAACATCACCACCTTCTCTCAAAATTATCTCCTCCTGGTCATCCAGTAACAAATAATCATCCAGTACTGGAAGCCTCCTAGATCACTTCTACTATATGATCATGATCGACCACTTTTGTAAAATTATTCATCTGGAAGATACTAACCTTGGAATTAATATCAAACTGAATTCCATCCTTAAAACCATTCACAGTATCTACCTCATCTCTTACCAACAATTGGAAAAAAATTGCAGATATGTATAGAGTCTAGCATACTCCATCGCTGAAATTATCCCTTGTGTCATATGAATGAACTCAAAATAATTCTCTTGTCTTAGTGTATCTAAAAAAAGTACTCTCAAAACCTCTCAAAGAAGTCCCTACATTACCTACAATTAGCATTTCCCTTTCATTCCCTA
Organism: Viscum album; assembly: GCA_963277665.1. NCBI lineage: Eukaryota > Viridiplantae > Streptophyta > Magnoliopsida > Santalales > Viscaceae > Viscum > Viscum album. The sequence continues at coordinate 1,909,833,337 of OY728120.1, forward strand.
ATGTCCCAATAGAACTTAACTGATCCCCAGAGCATATAAGAACCCGTCGTGAGTCTCCTCTCTGGTGGAGTCCCCAAATGGTCAAGTATTGTCTCCATGGACTTATCCTCTAATTTAGCCTCCTCATTCACCCTTTCCAGTAATAGTCGAAGGGTGAGGCAACTGAAAATACATTTTCAACTCAGACATACTTTTCCAAATTCTCCTTGGGTATCATTCCATGATTTTCATGAAGCGATCATAGTTCTCTTGAAACTTCTCAACCTCATCTTCCACTAAAATGATCGGTACCTCAAGTTCCCTAACTGGAAACTCATTCATACGCATGATCCTCAGTCATACACTCAATAAGAACCCTGTAGGAATACTCTCTACAATGTTAAACATATGTATTATGTCTCATAACACAACCTCATAGAATTTGAATAATAGAAAGTTATCACAATAGGTTACAACATGAATATTCCCCCAAATCATGTCACACGGTCACCCTGAGCCACTATCACTACCCTATACCATTGTATTCTGTGGTTTTGGATATCAAGGGTAAACATACTAGCATAATCATGTTTCTCATTTCCACACCCAATTATTCTCATTTCACATCATTTTTACAACCCATTAAATTCATGTCAGTAACCATTTTTTATTAAATCTCACAATCAAGGAAAACAATTCTTCATTAACAACATATCTATAACATGTTTTTCTGTGTGTTCCTAAGATGGTGCATGTCATAAAATAATCCTAAGTCCCAAGAATGATACATGAAGACTCCTCTCTCCATCCATTCCTATCCAAGAGTCAATATTCAACAATTTTTAGAAATAATAATCTCATCACACCACAACTGCATCACAAAAGGTGAAATAATATTCAATTATAATAGAAAACATCAATAAAACCAATCCCAACCTCAGTGCTCGAGGTTTCCCATGTACATGAGTCTGCAACTCTCCTGCACGATCCCATTACGATGCCTCGACTATTCTAAGTATCATGTATATCATTCAAAAAATTATACGTAAAAATAATATGAATGAAAAAACGGCCTATGAAACCAGTTTGTAACATCCAAACCCAGGAACCGCATGATGGTGCCCTAAGCAGGTTCTCTACATGAACTCAAGTGTGACTCCTCAAACACAAGATGGAGATGACTAGCATCAAGGGATTGATATGTCATTTATGGGGAGACTATACCATTATTTATTAGTGTAAAACATCAATGGAAATAAATAAATAAAAATGCAGAAGCATATATATCTAGAACAATACTAATGTTACAATATAACCAAAAAATAGATACCTTTCTCAATAAAAAGGGAAAAGAAAATATACTATTATAAGTGTCATGTGTTTATAATGAAACTAAATGTAATGAATCTAAGAATTACTATGTGGGTTTTGAACCATGTCGGGTCCCCTCATCCAAGATCCATCTCAAATCAGCAATCCATCCTTGGGCCTTTTCCCTTATCATGTCCTGCAACAATATAATCTATTTTAGTACCGATCAAGCAACCTGAGTAGGGTGTCAATACAACTCAGTAGTCCTTCTCCAAAAGTTTCTACAAATAGTCCACTAAAAATTTTATGCATGCAATTCTATAATAAAAATGTAAAATGCATAAATAAAAAATTATTACATTTTCAATTATTCTTATCAAAATACATTAAATCTAGGGATCCCTAGGAGACCCATAACCCAATACCGTCTTCATCTCATGTCGGTGTCTGACGTATTCCCTTGGTAATATCATATCTTAATACATGCTTCCTTCCAAGGCTTGATGTATTCAATGGTGCTATGATATATAGGTACATGATTAAACTAATTTCAAAGTCCAAAATATTCTCATGTGAGTCCATAACATGGAGTGCAATTATTTCCATTCATTAATTTCACATTTACAATACACAATGCAAAAGTTACCAATATCACAAATGTTTGTATGATTATTATGTTACCATGGTTACTCCAGAATAGTATGACCATGTTCTCATTCTTTTTACTCATAATTAAGATGACCATGTTTCCAAGATTACTCCTCTATATAATTACCATTCACCCATTCTATTTACCCATATGTATAATGACCATGTTACCATGTATACTTCTCAATTTTGAGTGACCATGTTCCCAATCATTTACACATAATCAATTTGTAATTAATAATAAATATCAATTCCATTATTATTCCAACAGTTCATCTAATACATGAAATCCATTAGTTAAAAAAATTAACTAAAATCATCAATCCCACTAATTAATTAAATATAAAATTAACAAATATCACAATTAATATACCATAATTAATTTTTTTAGATTTAATTATCTCCATCTAAATATCAACTCTTCATAATTTATCCCACAATTAATTATCTATATCATAATCTCAAAGCACACAATTAATTCATAATTAATTATCTCAACATTACAAATACAAAATTTCATAATTAATACCCTGATTAACAATCTAGATTAAGATCCCTAAATATCATAATAAATTTACCAAATCAATTATATAATAGGGAATCCACTTATCCTTAGGGATAATTCCTCAATTAATCATTTAATTCAACAATGCATCAATAAATCAATTCATCAACCTAATTAACACAATTTTTGAAAATCAAATGAAAATTGGTGATATAAATTTTAATATATTTCATATACATGTCAAATCCTAGTCTATTGGAATTAGATTTTAAACCACCTACCTCGATTCATTGAATGTCGTGTGCTAAATGACAATACCCGAAATCCGAGAATCACAATGACATAGATATGAGTTCTGGAACTAAATACATTAACCAAATCCAAGATATCAATATCTATTCAATAATTTTCTAGATCTCACCAAATATGTTTAGATCTAAATAAATATTAGAAATATTCCATTAAATGATCAGGATAATTATGATAATGAAAGGTAAAGGCATTGGAATGAGATCCACCTACCAGACGAAGAGAGGATCTTCAATTTAAGCATTAAATCTAAAATAAAAGATGTTTGTTGGACATTGAATCCCTCAAGGATGATGAGAGAACCTTCCATTACCATTTGTAAAGTAAAATCCCGTGTTAGTACCACATATAAAAAATAATGGGTCACTAAAACAAAAAACGAGTGAGATCCATAATTTTAGGATCCCACTACTATCCCACACAAGGTTTTATCGCATGGCTCAACAAACCATGTTATAACCATGTGTTAAAACATTATCAAGGGGGAACTCAAACGGTTTCCTAGCATGGCCTCCCAAATTTCTCTTTAATTGTGAGGAATCTACTACCTCAAAAGTTCCGTGAGTTCACGATTTCTCCTAGACAGAAGCATGGTTTTTATAAACCGTGCACCAAATGCGAATTTCCCCTTTTTCTCCATATTTTTCTTAGACTCCGCCCAAACACACCCCAAGTAACAAATCCCATCAAAGGAAAGTAAGAAAAAACAATAATTAGTTACTCTTGTACCCGAGATAATTCCAAAAATGGATGGGATCTTACACCATGAGTGTTAAATTTATAATATTTGATAATTAAGGATATTACAAATGGCTCACCCTCACGTATATAAGGACCCTAACTCTCCTATCATGATCACATTTAATAATTCATATTTTCAACAAAAAAACTAAATATCATAAATACCATTATAAATATGACCTATATTCTTTTTTCATTAAAATACCATCCTAGAGGGTTTGAGTTGTAAGTTGTATGGGGTTTTATCAAGATGAGATACAACACTAAATCGAGTTCATTAATTATATTTATTCTTATAAAACCTTCAAGACTATCCAGAAAATGTTGAAATAATTACCTAAATGTCTCCAATAAAATTTAATTTTATCATGTTTAGGGTATTTTTCTTTTTTTTATTTTATTTTCCATCAGTATAAAATGAAAACATCTTTTTAGAATTTGTATGAACTATGGTCTCCACATAACAACATGATTCATTATCCATTAACACCTCAAATAGATATATAAAATTATGGATTATATATATATATATTATATTTATTAATACTGTTATCATTATATAATAATAATATATTACTTACATTATTTCCCCTCAATTCATTGGAAAATTTTAACATCATTCATGTGTATGTGTGGACTACCACCTCAATGAAGTGATGTGATTCATTTTTCTTTACTGAATATCAAAATAGATCTTATGGATCAAACTAATTAAAAAATATTAATTATATAACATATTTTTTTAGACATAAATATTGTCTATATTTTTAATTTTATAATATATATATAAATGGAATCATCTCTCTAACATATGTACAAACTACTATCTCCATGGATTGATGCGATTAATTTTTCATGACCACATAAATGGTTATTGTTGTATGTATATTTATAATAAAAAAATTATAAATATGAAATTTTTACGATTTTGGATCTTATTGAATAATGAATCCTTTGATGACAGTCAACAAACCAATCTTATTTTCAGATTATTAATGAAATAAATTCAAAAAAACTGATGTAAATATAATAAAATCAGTATCTAAATAAATCATGGTACTAAAAGATATAAATGAAAAGTAGTAAATTCTAGTTTTTTCATATTTTTTAAAACCACTGTGATTTTAGTTTATAGGTTTTACGAGAACGAACGCATCGAGTATGTATATGAGGTAAGGGATTCCTCATCTCAATTCACATTCATTATGTTTTGTTAAATTTTCAACAGTTGTTATAAATTTTGGTTGTAATTAAGATCCATATAGAAGAATTTTAGAATTAATTAAATGAAAATAACCTGGTATAAATTTCCATTTAATATTCGCTCCCCTTGTCACAACCCATTCCCTGGGGCCCGTGCCATGACTCCCCGAAGCCCAAATCCCGAAGGCTCGGGGTTAGCAGCTAGCGCCAAATGTGTCAACCTACAGGTTGGAGGAATTTAATGAGTAACTATACACATGATCATACAACCACATCCCATGAAAAATTTAAAAGAGAACATGGATGATACTAAACAACCCCTGAGTGTAAAGGTAGAACTGAATGTCAAATGTTCCAGAATACAAACCCAAAAAAAGATGATATGAAAATAGGAAAGTATAAGGAAACTCTCAAATACACACACTAAAATCCCCTCCTTATAGGAAAGTGTAGATTAGTATCTATAAGCCATAGAATCATTCCCTTCCTTCCTGGTCTAACTGGGAACCATTGGGTCCTAGTCCACCAAGTTGTCTATAACGGTGGTGGTTGTCATCTCCAAACACAACATGTGCAGGAAAATCCCATGCAGGTGTGAGTAACCACATACAGAGTTGGGACTCCAATCCAACGAGGAAAGCCTGCAAGAAAAACCAAAATAATACCCTTAAGAATGATAAAAAAGCATGATCAAGAATAAATAATTCTCACCCCAGCTATAATTATAATCAGAAATTAGAATAGTTAGTGATATCATTGAGCACCTTGGCTGTTGTATAACTCCACTATAAATAGTATAGTGGGCCTTCCAAGTCCTATAGAATATACTTCCCACTATCCTTGGAATATTGTGGTACTCATCCCTGATTATTACTGTGGGTATGCCGAGTCACATAGAGTCTCCCCCCACCATGGGCCTGCCAGGTCACACAGAGCCACTTCACACCTTGGCCATACTGAGGTACTCCTCCCCATTATGTACAATGGGTATCCCGAGTCACACAGAGTCACTACAGAGAATGGACTTTCGAGGTCACACAAATCTTCTTCCCAATGGGCCATTATATCTAATCCACACAGGGTCTCTTTTCAAAAGTCTTTAAGTCTCAGGGAACCATAGTTTTTTTGAACTTAACAAACTTGTTCTCTTTTCTAGTTTTCATGGGATGTGGCTGTATGTGTGTGTGTACATGTACTCTGGAAATGCCTCTAACATACAGGGTGACCCCCTTGGTTCTAGTATCCAACCCTTTTCCTTCATTAGACGGTCATGGGTGTGTCACGACATAGGCCCAAGGAGAAAGATCAGGACAAAGTGGTATCAGTGGTGGTCGATTCTACCGAAAGAACTAATTTTCCATAAATTTGTATGGGGGAAACATTGTTAAGTGTTTTGAGTTTGGATTTTTGGCAGGGGAGTCTAGTGTTTGTGTCGTGGACAACGTATCCAAACACCAGGACCCTAAATTCTATTTCTTGAACCGGTACATGAAAACATTATTTACTTGCATCATTGAGAGTTTTTCCATGATCTTTTTGAGTCAGTGTTAGCTCACCATGTATAATAAATTGGCTGTTGTTCATATATTTTCTCTTTAAAGATTCCTCCATGCAGAAAGCCAGATAGGATTATAGTGTGTCACAATGAGGATGGTATATTGAGTGATGAGGCTTCGACATAGGGATATCTTTTCGAGATGGTACTTTCGAGTAGGGTCCTACCGATACAATTTCCCATTTTTTCATCAGTTTCTACCAGTACTACAAATATAGAACACATGATGTCTTATTGCCTTTCATGTGTTTCAGCGACAGAGACCCCTCATGTTCTGAGTCAAGCCTGACTCACAGTCAGCTAAGGACAAGCTTTAGGATCTGATTAAATTTTCCATCTTTCTTGGGAACCATTTGACTAGATGGAGGTCCTGGAAGTGAGTCTTCTATGTGGCTCAATAGGGATATGTAATGGTTGAGATTACCCGATCATTTGACGAGGTGACTTTTCATTGGATAGAGCTAGATAACCTTTCTCGACGAAAGTGCTATGGCCATAAAATCTAAGGGGTCTGCGTGCCGAAGAGCTTCTATAGGGTGAAATGTCGGTAGATGAGTATTTATTAAGGCACACAGAATATTCCAGGTACACGATGGATATGATATGTCATGTTCTTCATGGCTCAGACCTCTTAGAAATATGTGTTTAGGGACATCCGAGCTAACACTATTAGTCTATTCCTTCCTACTTATACTATTTTGTTAGAGAGAAACTTTGTGGTTAAAAGTCATTAGGCAGAGCCGATATAGCTAGTGGGTGTTGGTATTGGGAAAGAAAGTAGTTTACCTCAGTCTCAGATACATGGATGTGTGATTCGTTCTGGGAAGTGGTCCCAAGTATGGGGATCTACAACTACAGTAACATTGGGTGAGTTCAGTAAACCTAGAAATAAGTTGTTATTTTCAAAAGATGATAGGGGATATCTCGTTAGGGATTTTTGAGCCCATCATTCTAATTGTGAAATGGTGGAGGGTCCACTTGGTCAGTGTAACTGAGAGGAATAGATGAATCAGCATGGTGGAATATTTGGAAAAGGATCATGGAGATTAGTAGGAGGTGTTATAAATTTTGACATGTTACAACCACCACCCTATCATAGTCTACACCAGGCTCACAGGAATGTAGTATAGTGGAATAGAGAAGCTAAATATTGTCAAGAAGAATAAACCGAGGGTTGTAGGAATGATTCTAGGTATGGACTATGTCTACTACAAGCTAACGTATTAGTATATATATGTGAAAATCATTCCTTCTTGTCATGAATCTTGTTCAATACCTATAGTTTCTAGTTAAACCATTGTCTTGATCATTATTCTTGGATATATCTATGGGAGGAGACTAGATAATCACACATATGTTAGTGGTGTGATCTTACCCTTGAGGAGAGAGTTTTGGTTGGAACCAATAGGTGGAAGCATCATGGCCGTATGTAGTTAGTTTGGGTATGGACTAGTCATCCATTGTTCATGCTCAGATTGACTATTTAAGGAAAATCGATGTGGTATATCCACAAGGTTGGAATGGGTTTTTCATTATTTGGTGAAAAAGGTAACACATGCAGCACACTATAAACTCATGCATATGAGGTTTCAGTCGACCACTCTTGAGTTAGCTATCCTTTCACTCGTGGAAGTAGATGTTTTGAGTTTTTTGATCCCAACAGTAGTAACAGAGTGCCGGGATATCCTTAGAAAATATGTTTCAAGAATTACCTCCCTATAGGGAGAGGGATTTCAGCATCATTATACACCATACGATAGCACTGATATAAACATCATTATATCAGAGGGCTTCCTTAGAGCATCATGAGTAGGGGCATAGGTGAGGGAAATGAAGAGGAAGGGCTCAGTAAGATCCAGCTTTGGATGTTATTTTCATATTAATGGAACATTAACAAGTTTACGGGGAGAAAGATTACCCACTACCAAAGGGTCGAGGGGAACATCAATAAGTTAAAATGGGTATCCATTCGTGTATATGGAAGGGATCCCATAGGCTTTTTAGTAGTTGAGAAAGAGATTATGGATGAAGTTCCTCCAAGACTATGCCTTCAATGTAGTCTACACTCTAAGAATAGGAAACACGGTAGATGATGCTCTTAGTTGGAGACCCAGTTCACAACTACTGAATGAGGCCTCAAATCAGTTGGTGTTACCTCAAATATTTTTCATGGATAGAGATGAGACAACTTTTGTTCAGTCGATGGATCTTTTCCCTCTACTCTTACAACATGTCATGCAGGCATAGCTCAGATATGCCTGCTACATATCAAGACATGCTCAATTACTCTCAGGATAAGAACCTAATTGTTTTTTGATAGGCGTAGAGCCCATCATCCTTTTCAAATGGAATATAGTAGTACTAGTGGCATTGCGAGAAGAGATTTTGAGGAAGGTCCATACCCCCCGCTAGGCGGTACACCTGGGAGTGGGGATGATATACAATGATCTTTAATGTTAGTAATTGTTTACATGAATAATGAATGTAGTGGAAGAGTTTGTTTCATGATACCTCACATGTACACAAGTGATCATTGAGCATCAATATCCCATTGGCTTGTCCCTACCACTTGAGTTACTAGAGTGGAAAAGGGATGTTATCTCGATGGCACTCATTACTGGGTTACCACGCCCGTCCAGGGGCCACCATTCTATCAGGGCGATTATTGATCGACTCTCCAATTTATCCCACATCCTACCCATCCACGAGAATGGATCATTTCAGCGATTGGGAAACCTCTATGTTCACAAGGTATTTTGTATTAATGGGGTTCTTTCGATGAACGTCTATGATCTTGATTCATGCTTTACATCCCAGTTGTTGAAGGTATTGTAGGAGGTGTTTGGGACTCAGTTGTGTTTGGGAATTATAATACACCCTCAGACAGATGGGAGATGGAGTGGACCATAAATAACATGAATGACATGCATCCTACCTAATTCTTTGATTTTGGTATCATTTGGGAGGACCACATACCACTGGAGGAGTTTTCATGAAATATCATGGCACCATTCATGGGGTTGTATGAACAACCATGTAGATTACCACTATGCTGGATAGGCCCAGGGGAGTAAGTACTCATTGGTCTAGAGTTGCTACGAGATACCACTATAAAGGATCAGATCATCCAAGAGTGGATGAGGACTACACAAGAGAAGAACTAAATCATATGTGGATTGGAGATGGAGGCCCATAGAGTTTGAGGGGAGAGACCATGTTTTCTTTTGGGTATAACCACGACGGGGTATGCTGAGATTTGGTAGGGACATCAGGTTATCTACGAGGGTCATTAGACCATTTCAGTGTCAATGAAAAGAAAATGAGATGGTGTTCTTCCTAGATCTCCTCCCATAGATTCCATAGGTACATGATGTTTTTAACTTGTCACAACGGTGGATATATGGGCATGATCCATCATATTTCATTTATTAGGGTGAGCTAGACATTGACGATGATGAGAAATTTTCAGAATTCCCAGTGGAGATAGAGGATCGATAGGATTTGGTCATTCATGGACAGTCGATTCATCTATTTCATGTTTAATGGCAACACAAGAATCTCCTGGAGAGTGCATGGGAGTGGGATGCTCAAATTTGTGCTCAGTACCCCCATTTATCTCTTTAGGCTAATTTTGGATTGCAAGGGCATGAAACCCCATGTGGGGTAATGTAATGTATCAGAAATCCCATGAATGTTTCTTATTATAAATAATTATTTTGAGACCAGGTGTTGAGGGGATGTGAAATTCCGAGACCTAGAGAGCCCAAAATGATCCATAAAAAATAATGAGATTTAAGTAGTGTGCATGAGTGATTTTCCTGAAAATGTGGAATAAATATTAAAAGCGTGGCAAGGCCAGAAATATGAGGGCATTATTGCGTTATGGGAGAAATTTTTACCATAGGTGCGACCCAAGATTAGTCGGCCTAGGCCTCCAGTGAGAAAACCCAAAAATGGACTAACCATAAATAAAATAATTAAATAAAATCAATTTATTTTCTAAATGATTATAACTGATGAACGGTTACACGAATTGAAAATTCAACACCACCATTGACTTCCTGAGGTAATTCTTTCCTCTGTAAGATCCTAACATTGGCCGACATGGGCCAATAATGAAATATAGTTTTTGGCCATAAATAAAATAATTAAGTAACAATTATTTTATTATCCAACCATTATAACTCATAAATGGAAACTCATATTGAAAATATTACAGTACCGTTGATCTTGTGAGGGTGTGTTCCCTTAGGTGGAGCCTAATAATGACCAGCACAATTCGAGGGGGAAAGTTTATTGTTGAAATTTTTTAAGGATTATTTAAATAAACATATTAGTGGGTTTTTATAACTTTTAAACCTGTGTTTGAATCAAAAATATGTGGGCACCAACGAACTTAGAACAGTGAGATTAGCCTAGAATGTACGTAACCCCGATCGGCGTGGATTGAGGAAAAATGTTTTTCTAGAATTTTTAAATAAAAATTTAAAAAATAAAATAATATTTTTTGTTTTATTTTTCTGAATTTTCAAATTAGTGAAACTCAATAGTTTTCCAACCATGTGAAACTGAATACAATATTTCATTAAATGAAACATCCTTACAACTATATAATAGAAATGTTACTAAAACATTGATTTGTGTTTCTTCATTTAAATGGCCAAGTATAAAACATAAGATTGTTGGAATAATCGTGGTTCATCTCTAGAGCTCAGGGGGGTGATGATGATGAGTTCCAACTAACCCCAATCATCGTACCGTGGAGCAATTAATAGAGGAAATGTTATTCTTCGAACCATCGAACAGATCATCACCAAGAATGAATAAAAAACATCCACAAACAAAGGATAGTATAATGATGAATGCAGAAACACTGTTCATCTCCAACGAATGATCTAACCAATGTTGGGGTTTGATTAATTTTATGTTTTTCACCATTCATTATTTTAAAATGAAGAATGTGGGTCAAACAATGAAGAGGTTGACCCACGGTCACTCGTTAATGTGGGAGGGTGCCTTTTTCTTAGGGTAAATTTTTATAGGGATTTAATTATTTTGTTTGATAGAACATCATCCCAAAACATCACCGTATTTTGAAATTCTAACATGGAATGTGCGGGTTGACACAAACAAGGACAGAGCCCTTCAACTTTTGTGTTACTCTTGATCATGTTTTCGAAATGGCGAAAAAGAATATTTGAGGCCTTATAAAGAAAAGAGACTCCCCACAGAGGCTGAAGGCATAGACAACTTGACGAATGGACCACTATTGTGGAATCAGTGGTTTAAAGAAGGACCCAACGGCGTGTATGCTCCAGCTATGTCCATGTGCACATGGTGGAGAGACACGATGAGACACCAGTGAAGGTAGATGCAAGCAAATTGGCCTGTAGAATGGTGGGAGGAGCATGCGGTAGGGCTAGCAGCTAGTAGAATGATGTGGCCACTCAGCTGAATTTGTGGAGTAGCCCGTAGACACTGGTCACAGTTCTTAGCACATGTGTTTCACTGACCACATGTGAATGGATATCCTGCTAGATTGTAGGCTTCATTGTGGTGCCTTAGATTCATCATGCATCCATGATGGAGGTGGCGACCCCACAATGACACGTGGGGAAGGATGTGGATGTGGTTGCCTCCTGCGTCCAGGCTAAATTGGGCACGACCTAGTAAGGATGGGATGGGGGTGGGCTGCCCCCCCGTACTTGGACCCGCACCATCATACTAGAACCATGCCCCGCGAGACAGACCCACCCCTTTGGGTCGGGCCAAATGATACCGAGTTATTGAGTGACCTGGAAAGATGGACCATCAGCCAAACCGTGGCGGGTCTAGCGAGGCCTAATGGGCCTGGACCACTAGTCAGGCTGAATTAGACTGACCTAAATCTGAACCGGAGCTGGTCAGGTTAGTCAAATAAAAACAAGAAATGTGGGGCCCCATGGATAGGTTGATCTTGTTGGTCTGATTATATCGGATCCGGTCCAGAGGCAACCGACCCCTAATTATAAATATACCAATAACATGAAAACCGTGCATCTGATTGATGATCCATTTGTTATGTTGTAACCCTCGTGGTGAGGCTGGCCTTTTAGTATACTCTAAGAAGTATTTCAGTGAGGTTGAAATATGATGAATGTATTGGGGATCAATTCTCCCAAGATCAATTGTTCTATATATGCAAATAATTATTTTATGTGAAAATAAGTTTCCTAAAAAAATAGCTGATATTATTTTATGTGAAAATAATTATATTTTAATTCGATAACAATTATAAATTTTATTGGATAAAAATAATATCACATTTAAAAAAATAATATAAGATGTATGCATGGGATAAATGACTATATTAGTCTGGAAATGATTGATTTCTAATTGAATAGCGAAAAATAAAATTTTCTGTAAAAATGCCTTTTCATTCATTTTTTTTAAAATTATTCACTAAAATTGATAAAAAATTAAAATAAACCCCCTTTTTATATTTTCTAATTAATTAATATTTTAAAATATTTATTAGTAATTTTATAATATAAAAATTATTCTACTAAAAACTAATTTGTCTAAATAATAGTTTAATTCTATTTTATGCATTTTTATTAAAATTATTTTATTTTATATATTGAAATTGAATTTTATTATTTGGAAATAATTTTTGGGTTCGTCATGCGAAAATTTTTTATGGAATATTTTTTTATATTTCTGTGAAGAAATAAATTTTTTGGTGAATAATAAAAAATATAGTTTATATAAAATACTGTTTTTTATGATATCACCAAGACATAGATTAGATATGAAACACATGATACTATGTAAAAACATATTTATTACAATATAATCTATATAACATGAATAAATAATTCAAAACATATAAATAATAACTAATTTAATGATAATTAAAAAAACATTTTAGTGACGCCACAATGCTTATACATAACTTGAAAAGTAAAATTTGATGTCCTAAAGGTGATATTTTTGAATTAATGTATGTTTAATCAAAAAGATGTTTTTATTTATTATTTTTATCATTATATCATAATTTTTTAGTTATATTATAAGTTACTCATACAAATGATTACACAATTCTGGCCTAAGTCTTGAAAACACAAAATAAGATATTATATAATTTTTCATGCCATATATTTTAGTAAATAAAATATTTGAAATAATATAAAGGTTTATTTTTATATTAATTAATCAATTTTTGATATTTTAATTTTAATTAGTTTTTAGTGATGAAATAATTACCATAAATTATTATACAATTTCGATAAAGTTCTCGTACAAGTTGTCAAATAAATAAAGTAAATGATTTTAAAAACTATAAAAGATTATTTTTGTGGGTCAGTAAAAGTGTCCCACAAAATTTTAAGGTAAATATAATATATTATAGAATTTTAAAGTCTTTATATTTTCATTTCAATATTTTTATGCATTTTTCAATGTCATATTATAAGAAAAGCTCTTAAATTGTCATCAATGTTATTTTTTGATAAAAAATATGTTATTAAATAATTTAAAAAACATAAAAATAATGAAAGAGGATAATTAGGATGATAAGTTTTCCCATGTTCCATACATCATAAATTTGTTAGAAAATTTTCACCTTATTTTAAAAACTATAATGCATTAATATTGATGAAATAATTACCACAGTTAGGGTTAAAAATGGTTAACCATGGGGGGAGAGCAAAACAAAAGGCATTAAATGATATCTAATCTAGTAAAAAATTAATTTAAGATTATATTAATTCCATTTATTACTTTTCTACAAATAATTATTATTTATGAAATAATTTTCAAGAGTTAGTAGCATATTATGTTATAATATTACATATATCTCCAAAAATAACCTTAATGATAATTTATAACAAACAATATTTTAATGAATGATTTAAAATTAACATAAAAATAATATTTTACTAATATTTTGTTATATTTTTTATAATATAAGGCATCTTCCATTTTACATTAACATTTCCATTTATAATAACATTAATTACCCATAATTAGTAAACCAATTATTCTTATATTAATTGTCAAAATGGTTAACATGATGAGAAAACTAAGAGATATGGGTGAATATAAATCCAAAAAAATTTAAAAATCATATTTCATTAAATTATTCAGAAACATACTTATATTATTTTATAATTACATGAATTATGATATATTTTATCTCAAAAATTAATTTATATTAATTTTATACTTTAAGTAATTATAAGAGTGGATCACCTCTAACATATAAAATGGACCTCTTATATTTTATTATTCAAAATGATTTAACCATATGAATTAAAAAAATACATACACTAATATCATCCTATATTCTATTAACACAACCTATACCATTTTATATTTTATAAAATAAAATCCCTTAAAGTAATAAGGTTTAATCCAAAAAAACGTTTCTCAATGAAGAGGTATAACTCATAAATGAGCATTTTCAATTTAATTTCATATTATACCTCAACTAAATCAAAGTTAAAAAATCTAACATAGTGATGTTAATATATTAATTATATTTAATTGCTATTATGACTAATGAAGAACAAATTTAGAAATTCTATTAATTATATGGATATAAAAAACCCCCTTATGCGTATGTATGTTTTAATGTTTTAATATAGGGGTGTAATTCGTATTTCGTCACCAAATTTCATTGGTTTTTATAATTATGGAATAAATAAATATATGTTTTATTTATGATATTTTTTTTTGAATGGTTGAATTATTTTTTATAATTCCCTTGTTCCATACTTTGAAAAGTAAAAACATCACTCGTTCATATATATAAATTATCATCTCTACGATGTAATCTGATTCATTTTTCATCATCTCCTTATATGAATAGTTATTGAAGTAAATACATTTTTTAAATATGATAATTATTTCATTATTAAAATTTAGGATACGATTAATCCATTATCAGCGTTTATGTTCTAAGTCTTTGGAGCCAAAAAATGAATTTAAAACAAAGCAGTTATCCCAAGAAATAGTTATTTTATTAAAACATTGTTAATAAATGGGTGGTATAATATTTCAAAGGAAATCATATTTTCTATGTTATATATATATATGAGTATAGTTATTTAATTAAATTATAATAAATATATATTTATTATATTTGGGGTTTTAATGTTTATAAATTAAGACATTACATAAGGTAATGGATTTACCGCTCAATCATATTATTATTATTTTTTATTCATAAATTTTGATTGAGGAAATTAATTTATCATTATTAGATAAATCAAATTATTTCCTATAATAATATACATATTTATCTACAGTACATGATGTTCCTAATATATTTTAACTTTTTAATATATATTAATGAGAATAATTTTTTTCACCAAATAACAGTCATTTTGGGGATACAATTCTTTATATTAGTGATTATGATGATTTTCAGGTGTTTTCCATCCAATTTAAAAATTGGAAAAGGAGAGAACAAAATTTCAAATATACACGGCGTGTACTTCTTACACACACCGTGTATTATTTCCACAACATTGATTAGCATGACAAGATACACGCCCATGTTACCAACCAAAACATACACACCATTTTCTTCACATATACACGCCGTGTTGTCCATTATAGAAGAATTTGGTGGTCGATGATTGAAGTTACATGCCATGTAGGTCGGTAATAGATTCCATGTATCACCACCTACCTAGTGTTTCCATGTTCCATGTCATGGGCAGTGAGGTAGATCAATTACCGAAGTAGAAAGGATGGAAAAAATATGTTGACCAAGAACACGATGTGTACATTGATGTAAACAATGTGTATTCTTAAAAAATATAAAAGGTGGGAAGGCCCTCCATGTTCAGAACAGACTCATTCCAAGAGACACCAAAGAAGAAAAATTCAAGAGGCGCTCAAAAAGAGAAGGGGAGAAGGGAAGAAAAAAGGTGTTGACGCTACCTCCCTGATGATCTTCATTACCAAGTTTGAGTAATGTTTAATTCAGGTATCACCAGTAGTTTAGTTACTAGAATCTCCATGAGTAGCTAAATCCCCTATGTTTTCGGGATGTGGATGATTATGGTTTTAATTTTATCAACTATGATATTTTATTCATGTTATTAATTATTCTCTCATAATTTCTTAATAATTATTTCTAAATATCAATAGAAATGTTGTATCAGATAAAGAATATGATTTATAGGGAATTTATGAGGAATTATGATTATGAACATCTATGATCATTGGATGTGTTTATCATCTCAAAAGGGTTTTTATTAATCAAATTAAAAGATATCAAATTCCATTCCAAGGAATTTTTTTCTTTTCATTTAAACAATACTCACAAGATCAAGGTGTACTATTACATTAAAAAACCAAATATTTGAATTATCATGAACAAAAACACCTAATAAGAAAATTTATTTAACGATATCTTAAAAATCAACAACCCCGATGCATTTTTTCATTTGTCACCAGAAATCTAATATTTGAGTTATCATGAAATTGAAATTCAATCACCTTGTTATTAATACACTGAAAACGACTCTAAATTTCAGAAAACATCACTAAATTAATCATAAACTAGAAAAACCAAACACTATAACTCCCTCTCCCTGTGGATTGATCCCTTAATTAAACTCTACTTGTTTGGGTATTATAATATGGATTATCAAAAGTAATACTTTGGATGAAATAATACCAAAATTTGGTACCCTTTTCGGGGTTACAGAGAGTTAGTTGTATTATTTCTAATTAGTTTGTATTAAATAAATTGAAAATAAGAATAAAAAATTCCAAATATTCTATTCTTAATCTCATTTATGTTTTTCAATATTTTATTTTTCCCATTTTATGCCCGTTTTCTTGTTTAGTGATGTGAAGGTTCAAAAGTTCACGATGGGCTGAATCACACGTTCCATGACTGTTGAATCATCATAAAACCATTCGCTTGATCTGTATATCGAACGAACGATCTTCTGGCGAGGAAGGGAACTTATAGATGTGCACAACCAGAACACTCTCATGGAGAACATAGAAGGGGGATATCTAGATGCTATCTAAAGAGTGGGGAAACCATTTTTACTGAATGAAAACTAGAACCAACATATAGCTATGGAGAATGAGAAGAACTAACATCCACTGACAAACATAATGGAGTTTATCCCACAGAACAGACAAAGAAAACTAGCTTAATTTGTTCCAGGGTATGGCCTATAGTAACCCCAGCAATTCCCACCTATGTGAATGCCATACCAGCAGCTAGTTCAGGTGCCTTATTTTTCTCCTGAGCAACAATTTTTTCCACAACATACTTGTCAACAACTTCCCCCATGTTGTACCCTTATGTATAATGATATTTTTTCCATCTATGGGAATGATACCAGAATTTACAAACCACCAGTGAAGGCCAAACATTTCAAGATCAAGTCAGCCATCATTCAACTCATCCAAAACAGAGTGAAATTTGGGGGATTATCCAGTGAAGAGCCCAACTCTCATCTCTCTAATTTCTTGGAGATATTTGACATATTCTGATATGATGGGGTGTATGGGGATTCTATTCACCTTCAATTATTCCACATTTTATTATGGAAAAAATTTAAGGTCTAGATTGAATAATTACCTAAATGCTCTATCCTCTCTTCGGATGCATTAGCCCAAGCATTTCTGTCAAAATATTTGCCACCCTCCAAGATGGTGACACTATGGAATGAAATTCATAATTTCTAGAATCATGATTCAAAATCCTGGTATGTATCTTGGTATAAAATTAATCAAATTTTAATTAATTTCCCTCATCATGTCAATCCATTATGGGTGAAAGTCATAATATTCTACGGTGGTCTCACAACAAACACCAAATATGTAGTGGACACATCAACTGGAAGAACATTAATGATAAAATCACTGGAATAACTCTTCGAATTTTTTGAATAAATGTCAAAAAATAGAATCCAATGGAACTCATTATGAGGAACTCAGAAGGGGAGAATCAACAACATTGATTCCACTACGATGCTTGTCTCTCAACTCGATATAGTGTCTAAGAATATCGAAGCGTTAAATATGAAAAAATGTGTCTAAATCACAAACAGTGAATCACCCAACATGTGGCGAATGTGGTGACAACCAAATTATGGGTGAATTCCCAGGAAAAAGTGCCAGTGCCTTGAAAAGTGAAGTAAATTTCATTTCCTTGAACCGTGCGCCAAATACGAACCCTCAGCACCAAAACATGACATGGAACGATGACATGAATATGGGCTGGGGGAAACAACAATAAAATTCTAGTCCTTACCCCCAATGGAAGATGGGTTATTGGAAAAAATAATAAAAAAATCCATATCAAAGAATGAATAAATAGGGATCCGTCCTACAATAAGGGAATCAAATCTCTCGTCGGATAGAACAACCGAGGTAGCCACAACCTCAACCGGCTGCCCAACACCCTCAGCAAAAATGCTAATCAATGCTAGAAGAGATGATGAAAAAATTCAAAACAACTACTGAAAGAAGATTTCAAAATTAGTAGGCAACCATTCAAATCATTTATAATTATATTAGACAACACTCCAATAATCTATCTTCAAGGAAGCCTAGTATTATTCATGGAAATACCAAGAAGAACCCATGGTAGGAAACTAATGCTATCGTATTACGATGTGGGAAGAAGCTACATTAGAATACATATGAAAATCAAGGTGAAAAGTCCAACTCAACCAATGTCCTCTTATGAAAATGAAGTCAGTGTCAAGGAGTCTCCCTTAACATAGGAACTACAATAGATTATACATGGTATGTTAACCAGAAGTGGTTAAATATTTTAAACCCACCTTACCATTTCTTGCATAAATTAATAAAAGTAAGCTGGACCAGTAGTTCCTCATAATTTCAGAGATATTTCAGAAACATTATATAAATATTCCATTTACTTAGGTATTAACTCAAATGCCAATGTACTTGATGTTTATGAAGGAGATCCTATGCAACCAAAAGAATATAAATTACTTAGGGACTATTCCTCTCACCATGGAAGGCTCAACAGTTGTAATACATTCCCTTCCTTCCATGCTCCATGATCCATGTATTTTCAGAATCCCTTGAACAATTGGATCCTGTGAGTTTGGGAAATCCCTTTGTGAATTGGGGGTGAGTGTTAACCTTATTCCCTATGGAGTCTTCAAAAATATGGGGCTAAATGATATAAAACCAACTCACGTATCCCATTATCTAGCAGATCGACCCTTCAAATATCCTAAAGTGCTACTGGAGGACATTATCATGTAATTGGGAAGACTTATTATTCTTGCTAACATCGTCATACACGACATTAAGGATTATCAAGAGGCCCTTCTCATTATGGGAAGATCATTCCTAGAAATGGGGAAGGTGTCGATCGATGTGCACAAAGGTGAGTTGATCATCTGAATGGGAGATGAAAAATTCTCCCACAATGTCCTCAAAGTAGTTAATAAGGTGTCACTAATTGTGAATGAGGATATTTTTCCTTGAAAAATGTGAATGATCCTTTGGACCATATGGTGGATGACATGTAATGTTCTTCTATCACCACTGAACAAGTCATAAGTGACATACAATTAGAATATGATCCAATAGAATTGAAATTCACCACTGGCCATGGAAGTTATTATTTGAAACATCCATTCATTCCAGATATCAAAGAGAGAGCCAAGGTAGAACCCATGGATCACTTAGTTTTAACGTCCCCTCAACATTAACTCAAGCCTCTCCCATCATACTTAATATATGCGTAAGTGGATGATGAAAAAATTCTACCAGTCATCCCCATTTATTCACTCACAAAATATCAATAGGATGCACACCTACATGTTCTTAAAATAAGAAAATGGGCCCTTGGGTGGACAATTGTGGATCATAAATGGATTTGTCCAGCTATTTTCACTAATAAGCTGTTACTTGATGAAGGACTCAATCCCTCTCGACTTCCAAAACAACTGTTAAATCATCTCATTAAAGAGGTAGTGAAGAACGTTGTAGTCAAGCACTTAGATGTGGGAATCATCTACCAGATCTCTGATACACCATGGTTATGTCCTCTTTATGTACAGAAAAATGGGGGTTATCACCATAATCAATAATGATAAAAATGAACTTATCCCATCATGAATAGTCACATGATACAATGTGTACAAGGATTACCAAAAACCTAATGATTCCACTCGAAAAGACAACTTCTAAAACCCTTTTATGGTTCATATTCTATAGTTCATAGTAGGGAATGAATTCTTTAGTTTTTTTATGTTTATTGTAATTATAACGAAATATATATTTCCCCTAAAGACAAATAAAAAATTAAACTCAAATCCCCATATGACACTTTTTCGTATCGAATGATGTATTTTGGACGGTGTAATTCTTCATTCACCTTTTAATATTTCTTGTTTGATATATTCGATGATATGGTAGAACAGATTTTGGAAGTCTTCATGAATTTTTTTTATCATCTAATGGAAATCATTGAACACTTGCTTGCAAAATCCAGATTTTATATGGCATGGTGTGAACACACCAATATGGTTTTAAAAATTGAAAATTTCCACTACATGGTTCAACAAGGAATCATCTTAGGCCATTGGATTTCTATGAATGACATTGATGTTGACCAAACCATGATTGAAATAATCTCACAATTTCCAAATCCCACTTCTTTTCAGGCTATCTGAAGCTTTCATGGGCATGTAGGTTTCAACAAGTCATTTGTTCATGATTTTAAAAATATAGATAATCTATTAACAAATCTTCTTACAAAAGATTCTATGTTTTAATTTTAAGAACAACAAACAATATATTTCAAAATTCTAATGAAAAAATTAGCAGAAGAACCTATAATGATTGCCCCAAATTGGGATGAGAAGCTTATGGTCACATGTGATGCAAGGGACTATGCAGTGGAACAGTTTGTGGGAAAAGACTCAAACAAATCTTCAGACTAATATACTATTCTAGTAGATTCCTTAATGAATCACATATAAAATACACTAATACTTAGATGTAAATTCATTTCGTGTTTTTTAAATTTGATTTCTTTGGTTCTTATTTAGTTTTATCCAATGTAATTTTCTACACATACAATGTAGTAATTTAATTAATAATGAAAAAGAAAGATGTAAAACTGTGATTCATCTGTTTGGGGAATAATCTATAAGAATTAGTCTTGGAGATTAGTGAAAATAAGGGCAATGAAGATGTTGTTACGAATAAACTCTTAGGGGCTTAATTACAGCCTATAAAAAGGGAAGATTATTGATAAATTAAGGAGGACTTCCAGGATGAGCATATTTACTCTATGGGAGCTTCACCTCATATGTGGTATTATGACATAGCCAATTACGTGTCCACAAGAGTAATTCACCCTAATTTAACATTCCATCAAAATAAAATATTTCTCTCTGATGTGAAAATATAATTCTAGGATGACCTTATACTCTTTTTCTCATGTGGATATGGGATGATCTGATGCTGCATCCCGAAAGATGAAATTCAAGAAATTATAGAATTCATTCATTCATCCCCAACATGGGGACATCATGGGTCGGACCAAAAAAATGGAAAAAAATTATCGAATATAGGTTTTTCTCACCCACCATGAACAAAGATGAATGAAATTTTGTGATACTATATGGTCGATGCCCATGGACAGGTAACCAGGGTAACCGAGTGGAAATGCATCAACACCCCATACGTGAGGTTGAGATCATCAACATATGGGGTATTGAATTCATGGGACCTTTTCCTCCATCATCTGGACACTCATACATATTAGTTTTTGTGGACTACTTCTCAAAATGGGTGGAAGCCACTATCACAATAGAGAACACTTCACAATCATTGTGGATTTCATGAAGAATAACAGATTTAGTAGTTTTGGTGATCTACGAGTGCAGATCAGTGATAGTGGAACACATTTTGACAATTTGTTGATGTGAAATGAGATCTTGAAGTATGGAGTAATGTATAACCAAGGGACACATTACAATCAACATTCTAGTGTCCTGGTGGAGGTCTCAAACAATGAATTATATAATATCCTAAAGAAGATGGTGGGAGATTCAATGAAGGACTGGTCCAAGAAACTTAATGCTGCATTTTGGGCATACACGACCACCTTCAAGATACCACTTGGGATGTCTCCATTTATGTTGATCTATAGGAAGCAATATCATTTTCCTTTAGATCTTGAGTATAAAGAATATTGTTCTGTGAATTACCTAAAGTAGGATCTCATATATGTAGAGGAAAAGTTCAAGTTTTAACTAGCGAAACGTGATGTGATTCAATAAGAGGCATATGATAATGACATTCTATGTGTAGAGAAGAGAAGGGAGGCCTAGGGTTTTTGGGCCTGTAAGGGTCACAATGGTTTTGGGTGCTCTCCTTGTCACCGCCTCCTTCCCAAGGGTTCTCGCGGCGGTCTTCCTTATGTTCGGAGAGTCCTGGTAGTTCCTCAACTCTGGTGGCTTCGGGGTTGCCTTCAGCTGTCTCGCTCTCACTGCTTTCTAGCATGCCCAATTCCCTTTACTGGATATGGGTTTCATTGGCATTGTGGTTTCGGTCAGAGATCTCAAGATCCATTCTCCTGTGGACATGGCCTTGCTTCTGGTGTGGGCGGTTGGTGTTTTTCGGCGGCTCTCAAGGTCGAAAAAGAATATTGGCGACGACATATGGGTTACAAGGGTCCTCTGCTTACAGCGGCTTCCTACTCCCTCATTTTTGGTGGATCTTGGTTCCTTGATGGTGGTGATATGTGCTGATGAATCTGAATACAGAGATGAATTCTGAATAGGGTTTGAAGGTTTGAGTTTTTATTTTTGAATGTGTGATTTTTAATTTTTTGGATCTTTATCCTGGTGATTTCTGTCTAGGGATATAAATGCTTCTTGGTGGTTGGCCTCACTTGTTCTCTGCTCCAGTGGTGATGCTTGACGGAGCTTCTGGTTGGATCTACAGGTGTAAGACCGGTTTTCCACTGGTATACTCTTCAGAGCATTTTGGGTACATCTTGGTAGCGCATCGGCATCTTCCATGGCGGTTGGTTCTTGGACATGGAAGGTTGTTTGTGTTTGGATCTGGATCGTTGATGGTGATGATTATGGACATTGGTGAAGCTCACCTACATTCCGGTTGATGCGGTTTTCACTGCTATGTTTCTCCGGTGGGCGTGATGAAGGTGGTGGTCATCTGGGATTCGGCGAAGACGAGCGATGTGTCTCTGGTGACGGCTCCGATGTCTCTGGTTCGGCGAGTCTCGCCGGTGGCATGATTGGTGGCCTGGTGGTTTCTGCGTTTCGAGGTGGTTGCGTGGCTCGAGGTTGCTGATGCGTGATGATGGGCTCACGGCTCGAGGTGGGGCATGTGGTGTACGGTGGAACATGATTGGTTTGAAATTTGAATTTGGAATTTCTCAGAATTCGGTTTGAGGTTGGGAATTCTTTGTACGGTTTTCGGTTTTCCTTAAACCGGTTTGGGTTACCGAAACCCATAAATCAGCTTCTGAAAATGGGAAAAAATTTATTTGAAGCTATATATAGAGAAGATAAATGGAGGTACATGACTACATGATCTTTCACAAATAATTTTAGACCGAAGATGCGGTACTCTTATTTAACTCCCTTTTGAGAAGATACATGGTAATGTAAAGTCTCTGTTGTCTGCACCTTTTCACATGATCATGTTTTCCCACCATGGTGTGGTGGAAGTGGATCGACAAGATGGAGTGGAATTCAAGGTAAATGGGAAGCATATGAAACCTTATTTTTTTAAATAGAAGATCTGGTGGGTAGAATATGCACCTGACAATTCAGGTAGTAAAACGCTAAGGTTAGGTCAAGCTAACGACGTAAAACAAAGGCGCTTCCAGGGAGGCATCCCAGAGGCTAGACGCCGGTCCCACCATATACATGGCATGAACATTACTTATTAATTTATATTCTCATATATCTAGTCATATTAGTATATATTTATCATGTAGATAAATAGTGATGATATTAGTGTCGATGGTAAGGTCGCTGGAATATATACGAGCCATCGTCGGTTAGAATCCCCCTACCTACCTTCGACATGAGGTTCAACCATTTTAAACTGGTATTTACATAAACAGAATTTGTGATACTTTTTAAAATAAAATATAACATTTCAAAATAATATAAATTCAATGGTGGGGATTTACAGACTGTATAGGGTCGTAAACCGGATCCAAAGGACCCAGATTAGAACCCTGACAACTAGCCAATTTCCATTATTTTTCATTTTAATAAAACCAAAAGGAAAGCATTTAGAAAAGCATCGTGTTTTACATGTTTTCAATAATATTTTAAAAAGTAGTTGAAATAAGAAAATACAAGTAGGTGATGTTTGAATATTGGTTGTGTCTCAACCCTAGATTCAAAATACCCGAGTTCGAACATGTTTAATATCCCTACATCATCACTTTTATCCAAATTAAAATAACATTCCATGCTTTTCTTCATGCCGTGTAGAACTGTACCTCTACTTGAAATATTATTCATAACTAGAACCATGCAGTACTACATCATTTTCAAATGTGGTTAGGGGAATGCATTTAGAATGACCGATCACCGGTTCGAATCGCGCCCCAAACACTAGACCAAAGGTTGTAGTTCCAATTTTCAAATTTTAGAATAGAAGAAATGTATTTCCCTAATACATTACATGGATAGATTTATTTTTGGACAACAATATATATATATATATTGTTTTTATTTTAATTAATAATAATAATTATTATATAGTTTACTATAATAATTATATTATATATTTGATTTAATATATATATATATATAGTGCATGAACACTCTACTATATGTTGTGTACTCTAGCTATAAAGGGTTGGCCTTACCCGACCATTGGTCGTGTTGTGCAACTCAGTAAGCTCAACATTTTCTTCCTCTGTAAGCTTTCCAATTTCCCTCATTTCAATCCCCCATTTTCATGCATTTCTGATCTTGATTAATTTCACATTTCATTTGTAAAGACCCGGAAATTTCAAGAAATTGTTTTCATAAATACTTTTGAATTTTATGAGTCTGCGGTTTCTAACGACACTTGATTCCGAGGCCCGGTGTGCCCGAAATCTATTTTTGAAGTTTTTTTGGGTACGATTAGTAAATGTACGTGTAGGTTTTTCAATATTTTGAACCGGTGCTTGGAATTGAAATCTGAGTACAATGATAAACTCATTGCGTAGGAATTTTCTAAAGGGGACCTTTACCATAGTTGCCTTTTATGAAAGTCGAGAGTTAATTTTTGGGGATTTAGAATAAAATAAATAAAATTGTAGTACAAAATTTTATTTAACGATGTTAGTTATATCCTACAAGGGGAAGTTATAGGTTGGGCCCACACCCACATAACCACCCATGAGAGGATAATATGAGGTGGGGAAAACATGAACCCCTAAACTTTCAAGTCCCTTAAACTATCCATTAATCCCCCCTTAATTAATTTGACAACTCCCCCAATAATTAATGTAATCTCTTCATGTCCCTCTCTCCCATTAATTTTTTTCCAACACTTTTGATTATTTAATTGAACCGTAAAATTAATTAATTAATGTGTTTGAATTTTTAAAATTCATGTGTTAATAAAAAAAATATCCTTAGATATTATATATTTTTGCAGTCATTGTGTTGAGAGAATTTTTGGAGATCTCTTGAGAAATAGAAGAATAGAGTTCTTCTTTAGATGAAGAACCCCCGAAAAATGATGATCATCTCCTTCGATCATCGACCAACACAAAGGAGAGGGAGCCACCTACAAGGAATGCAGACGATGTGACATCCTCAACCCCTTATTCCCTGATGAGTTGACGCTGCCTCCCCGTGACTCTGTCAATGAACGAACCTTATTTTGAGGTAGGGGTTTTGTAAAATTCTACATGAGTATATTATACTATTCATGTTGAATCTTTTGGAATGTATTTGGCCAACTGCTACCACCTAACGTGGAGGGAACAGGCCGAACAAACATGAGCCAACGACCCTCTGATGTTTCCTGATTTTATTCGAAATGGAAGCATGTTGGAAGAGGCGGTGAAGAGAAAACACGGCGGCCGCGTTCCGCCCACATGCGGAAGAACCACAGCCCGCAACTGTGGGCCGCTCGACCAAAGAAGAACCGGCCGGCTCATCAGCTGGCCGGTTTGGAGGAGGTCACGGTGCCGACTGGCGCAGCGTGAGGGGGACAGCGGCCCTCCCAAGAGGGTCGCTCGCTCTGCAGAAGACCGGCTAGCCGGACAAGAGGGTGGTGCCTCTCGGCACCACCAGTTCGGGAAGTCGGGGGGGGGGGGGGGGGGCACCTCGCTCGGCCACCCAGGTGGAGCTGCAGCCAGCGGGGCCGGACCGCGCCCCGTCGGGCCGGGCCACACCCAACCGGGCCGTGCCGCACCCCTCTCGGCCATGCTGCACTTCACTGTGCCAGGCTGCCCCCTGCACGGTTAGGCTGCACCCCTCATGCAAGGCCATGTGATTCAGAGGCCCAATCTGACACCATCTGGGTCGGACCCGCCAAAACCGGGTCGACCCGACCTGCCAGCCCACTGGGCTTAACAGACCGGTCCCGTTAAGCTTAAATGCGAATAACTTCACAGCCTTGCATCCGATCAACGCGCCCTCTGGGGCACTGGGATACTCGTGAATAGTCGGTCTTTTTTCAATAATCATAATGCTTTTTGGATGAATTTGAAAAACGTCCGGGTTTGGAGTGAGCGTAATTCCAACCGGGTCCCTGGAACGGAAAAGCCAATAACACTCAAACCGGGCGTCCGATTGACGCACCGTCTGTCATGTTGGGATCCTTTTGTCGAGAAAAAATGTAGATATACATCAAATATGGACTTCATGATAGTTTATGTATCGACCCCCTTAACTCGAGGAGCAGACCCTTCCGGAATCGAGCGTGCTGTGTGCAGGAACCCTAGAGCTGGCTTCAACTGCGATGACTTCCGTACTAGAATCCTCCATGGGTTCGACGACGACTACTGTACGGGAATCCTCTGTGGGTTCGATGATGAAGACTACCATACTAGAATCCTCCATGGATTTTACTATGATGAAAACTGTACTGGAATCCTCCATGGGTTCGACAGTGATGACTATTGTACTTGTATCCTATGTGGGTCTGACAGTTAGACTTCTGTTCTAGTATCCTACATGGGTCTGACAGAGTACCTATTGTAGTATCCTACATGGGTCTGACAGCATAACTGGTCTAGTATCCAATGTGGGTCCGACAACTTAGATTAATCAGTGACTACATATGGTCATCTCTATCGCTATATGAAAGATGTATACCTGTGTGAGCTGAGTTTTTACATTCAATCATTAGCATCAATGTGATTGACTTATTTCCTGTGTGGACTAGGTTGTTCTTGGTCTCGATAGTAGGAGCCGAACCGTGATTGATAACTTAGGTATATGTATGGGAATATACATATGTAGAGTTGGTTGATACTTTGTGATTGTATATTTCTTCTATGGTTATCCTTCATGGATTCTGGGAGACCTTCGGAGGTCTCGGGGTCACTACTGAGTATCGTATGCTCACCCCTGCATGCGATATTCCCACACTACATTGTGATGGATGTAGATGACAGACATCACTAATTGAGGTAGAGACTAGTAGATCTAGACGGTACCCGGAGGTAGACGACTTGGCGAGACTTACATCGAGCATACAGACGGACCCGAGGTGCTGAGGAGGCCATATTTACCCACCCTTTAGGTGGGATTCCCAGAGGATGACTTGGTGTTTATTGTTTTACTTTACTGTAGTTGTACTAGATTTTCAGTTGTACTGTACTTACTGTTGGGCATGTATTTCTAGCCCCATTCTTTTCAGCACATACTTTTGTATACATTTATGCTTAGTGCTTACTTCAGTTGCATACTCTGTTGCCTTTGTTTACGTTTATAATGGAAATGCCTTCACAGTATAGGGATTTACGACTTTGGTGCTAGTCGCCATCCCTTGGCCTATGGAAGGTAGGTTTGGGGTAGTCAAGGCATGGGCCCTGAGGACGGGCCGTGAAAAATTTGTATCAGAGGAGTCAGTTCTGTAGTAAAACATAGGAATCTGATCTATCTAACTGTGAAGAAATAGTGTTATAAGTATTGAGTGTGTCTTTTAGTCCAGGGAGTCCAGTGTAGGTGCGATGACCGACGTATCCATACTCTAGAACCCTGACATCTGATTTCCGACTCAGTGCACGAAAACACTGATTGTGTGTGTGTTTAAAATGTTTTTTTTGTGATTAATTTGTGTCAGCTCACCAGGTATACAGTTTTGACCATGGCGCAATTGTTTCATTTTAGGACGGCCCCACGAAGGCAGCCAGCTAGGGTTCCGAGTTACATACGGGATGGTAGCCCACCGAGTGACGAGGCCTCAGTGTAGGGCCCCATCACCATGGAGGCACCATCTATAAGGCCCCATCCTTAAACCATACTTAATCTTGAGTTATTACAAGATTACACATTGAGGATCTTTTCGGGTTTAGAGTTTTAGAGAATTTGAACATAAAACTTGCATTACATTCCACATATAAACAAAGTGGTTACATAAAGATAGTATTATTCTCTCACATCAATGGAAACATATTTAAAATAAAACATGGATTCTTTCTTGACACTTCCTTGACACTATCATCATAACATGTACCTTTCCCTTGACCTGTGAAAAACATTTCAAAAAAAACTTCGGATGATCATAAAAAGCTCAGTACGGGATATAAAAATATGGAAAGGAAACATGGGTACATATATACATAAGAATGAAATCATACTTTACCCATAAAACATAGGCACTTTAACATACCTCATCAAATCATGAATAAATCATAGAAATAATAAGACATAAAAGGTAACTGGAGGCATTCATAACATTCTTATGTAGGGAGTAACCCTCTTGGTTACGTTTGGAATACCAACCACAGTATATTCCCTAAATCTCTTTGGAGAAAACTTAATGTTTCACACCTTCACGTTAGCCAAGGCATTGGAGAGCTATATCGGGCTCACCCGCCCTTAATCTATTACGGAACCACCCGTCTTCATAATAATGCCCAAAAACCTCAACATAATCGTATCACAGAAAACATGCATAAAGGAAACATAACATTTCCACCCTTCAATCACAAGATATCAATACAAAAAATTGATATAAAAACATTACGAAAACCTATTTCAATACCAAAATAAAAGAAAAGTAAAACATGGTATTTATTTTTCTTTTAAAAATACGTATGGCTTGTAGAGGTAGCTGAAACTCAAATAACGGTCACGGCGGCGGAGAATTCGTTGTCGCCACATACGTACGACAAAAACATTCCCTTTTGTCGTTTAGTAAATGCTTAGTATAAAAATGATTCCTTTTTAATAAACTTAAAAGAAAATGGGGTTTATACACCGTATAAAAGAAGGATGTTTATAAAACAAAATATGCCTCAATGAAAGGAGATCGAGATGAAGTCCCATACAAAGACGGTATCCTTGGTTTAAGGAAAAATCATTTAAATAATAATGTGTGACAAACGAATACACCAAATATAATTGGATATTAAGTGTAAGATAATAAAAGGTCATTCACACATATTCAAAGGATTAAATATCCAATAACTACATGTTGAAACCAAAGAAATCGAAATTGGGTTAAGAAGTTCCCTTGACAGCCAAACGGCGTCACATCAAAATGAGCTGATGAGAGATAAAAAAAGGATATCTCATCACCTGGACATAAAATTTACATCAATAAGGATATATGAGAACATATCCCAACATAAAAATATGTAAAATAAAATACCCAACAAAAGAAGTCTTTTAAAAAGAGGAGGGTGAAAGGTTCCTTTACCGACATGGGTATCTTTCGAAACATACGCCCCGTGAAAGAAGGACAATACAACATTGATGTAAATACTCATAAATGAAATAATATTACACAATGAGTAAAATAATGGTCAGTACATACACCAGTCAAATGTAATTGTGGCAAATGTAGCATAAATGTTACATGAATAAAAGTGAGATGAAAAATCCCTTACGAAAACTCGACAGCCTAACGACGACACTTAAAACTTCCAAAAATATATTGATGAGATCAAATGGGGTATCTCATGACATTAAAGTAAAATTTACAGAAACAGGAATATAAAAGAACATCCCCCATCATAAAAAAGTGGAGCTTAAAAGAAGTGACATAAAGGAGAGTACTTAAAGAGAAAGAGAGAGGTTAGATATCTTATGAAAATTCGGCAGCCAAACGGCGCCACTCAAAACATCCAAAATGGATTGATGAGAGAGAATAGGGTCTCTCATCATATTAACATAAAAATTACTGTATGATTAAAATAAAAGAACATCCCAATCACATGTAAGATGATCTTATAAAGAATTACATAAAAGAGTGTACTTAAAAAGAAAGAGAGGAGTAGGATCCCTTACCTCAAGTCCAACTTGTCTTGTTCGTTTCTTTATATTTATGAGTAATAAACTTTGGTCAATTAATAATTTCCTAAGTACCTCCTTTAGAGATTATTATTCAGTTAATATCACATATTATAATGTTATAATCATTGTTTAATAATGTTACTTCATATCAGACGTTTTTGCCGATGTTTGGTACATGAGTCAAAAATGAACTTGTTTGAAAAAAGATTTCCAATTTAGTTATAAGTAAATAATTTCCAGAATAGTATTAATGATTAAAATATCATATATATCCAGTAAATATTAATTTTATAATATTCCATATCATTCGGAGAAAGAAAAAATGAAAGGCACCGTCCATGGAGACGGTAGGCCGTACGTACGCATGAACGCTACTTTCCTTTTTTTGTCATATTAATGGAATTAAAACAAAATGAGAGAGATATATATATTTCATAATTCCATAATGATATACATAATTTAGATGTAATATATTACATATATATCCATTATATATATTTACTTATAATATTAAATAACATTTTGTGATAATAAATGAAATGTACCGTTCATGGAGACGGTAAGCCGTACGTACGCATGAACGCTACTTCCATTTATATTTCATATTTAATGGAATTAATACATAATGATACATAATAGTATTTTAATTCTAGTATGGTATCATATATAATATAATTAAATATATCCTTTATACGTACCACATATGGTATTAACGAATCAAATCACTTTGAGGGGGCGATAGTCCGCACTTCCTTAAATGAAGATATCACGTTTACCCATAACAGAAACCATAAAGGTATGCCATAAATGAAAAATAGAGAATCTTAAGAAAAACATAAACAAATTATATATCATATATAAATATATTGTCATCTTCATGGCCACCATTGATGTTGTTAGAAGAATGTTGAACAATCATCGTTTCGAGAGGCAGAAATTCGTGATCCACGGAAACAGTATGTTCTTTAACCATTAGATGTAGGTGTGTATAAGTATAGATCGAATAATTCTTATAAAAACATCCTAGTATATTTGAGATAATGGATTTTTTAGAAAATAAATGAATAAAAATAGTTTAGGGGGTTGGAGAAGCAAAATAAAACAAAAGGACACAAGTGAAGAGATTACCTTAAAATCAGGTAACTCCCTTTGGGTTGAGCTCAAAGGCTTCCTTGGGAAGACTTTTGCCCAATGTGAGGCTTAAAGGAGTAAAAGAGGGAAGTGGAGAGACAAAATGGGTAGGGGTTGGCCGCGCCAAAGGCTTTGGGAGTGTGGGTATGGAGGTAGAGGTGGGGCCCTTTTATAAGAGGAGAGGAGGGGCACTCTTTTAAAGTTACAAAATGTTACTTTATTTTCAAAAGATTATCGGATTTTAAAGGTCCCACATTGATTTATTTCGAGGATAAGGTGATAAGGGTTAGAAATAAACTCATCCAATAGGTTTTGGACATGTGTAGGTCTTAGATATTACATTAACTTTCCATTTTATTTAAATCTTTAAATAATGAGGTCATCGCTGCATCATCATGATGTCATAAATAATTTAATTTATTTAATGTCTATAAATTAAAAAAAAAAACTATGTTGTAGGAAATATTTTTAATTTCCAATGAATATTTATAGTGAAAAATATTACTTCTATAACCCCATGTAAAAATTGTTTTAATAAAACATCTCATGTTTGTGTCATTTTTACTTTAACATTAAATAAAAAGATATTTATGTCATTTCCCAACCAAAGGGGCTCCATGGGGTCCCCAAGTTGACCCAGGGATTTTCTTGGTCGGTAATGACACATCCAATGAGGTTAGGACAGTGTCTAGGTCATTTAATTTTATTAAAACATTATTCTTACCATAAACTACACTAATTACCTCTAATCGCGATTAAAAACATAATAAGTCACTATTCACCAAAAAATTATTTTTATCCCATTGAACTACATTTTACTTCTTAATGACAACCATGTATGTCGGATTTTTGAAATTAAAAACTCAAAGATGGGAAAATTTCATTTAAATGGAATAATCAGTTTTTATAAGTACCACTTAGTGGTTTCACTATTCATCAAAAATTGATGTTTTTCAGAAAAATCCCAAAAATTCACCCTAAGCTATATTTGATATTCCGAATTCAAAAATTAAGTCTATTTTAAAATATTCAAAACATATAATTCACATTAATTAATTTAATAATTAATTCCTACTGTCAGAGCAAATAGCGTGTTCTTATGAAACAATAAGTATCAAAAGATTGACACTAGTTTATGTCTGATTTCAAAGTGAAATTAATTTCAACGACCACTATTGGATTTAATGGTAAAAATATATTATAATTTCAATTTGAAACCAATTCAAAATATAATATAATGATATAAATAAATTATATTAAAAAGTGGTTTTGAATTAAAATACAACATTTTACACTATTCATTAAAAAATGAACTTTATCGGAAAGATACCAAAAATTTACACAAAGTAAATTTTGATGTCCCAATTCATAAGAAGAGTTTTATTTTGTCCAATATAATGTATAATAGTGAACAAAACTATATTTAATGACGGTTCGCCATCAAAAGGCGAGAAGTGAACCTTTAGTGAAAACTAGGGCATATACGCCTAAAATTGAATTCTTTCCGTATTTTAAGCCTTTATCTTTTATTGGATAAATGTAAAAACATATATAATCATATTTTAGTTATTTCTATCCATTCTTGCCAATAAAATGGCTACATGTTAACTACCATTTAAAATAATATTATTTTATTATTAGAGTGCAACGTAAGATTCCCAAGAAACTCATTGTTGCGTGTTGGGTACGCCATCGAGCATAGCATCCCCTTTAAGGTAATATTAATATATTATTCAAAAATATGGATAAATATAATTATGTCATATTCGTTATTTACCTGGGGTGTTACATCCTTCCCCCCTTTTGGGAATTGCGTCCTCGAAATTTTTAAAATTGAGCTTGGAAACATCCTTGAAAGTCCCACATCGGAACAAGATTCTGTAAAAAAATCACTTTAAATTAATGGAAGATAAGTACAGAGGTCACCCAAGTTAACCCATACTAGGATTCCATTTAGAAAAACATGGACATGGAAGAAAAAGCAAAGGGTCATGTTCTTGAGGGAGAGTGATAGTAAACATGTCTAGGAGAAAGTTAACCATAAGAAAATCACAAACTTCTGATGGGCTAAACTGTATTCGATTCCCCAGTAGGAAAAGTTAATAAATTTTTTTTTTGTTTTATGTTAAATTTTATTGAGGAATTTATTCATAAGGAAACATAATCACTTATCATGTTGACTTTAAACTTTTACTAGATTCCTTAATGAAACTCATATTTTTTCCAAAAGACGAGTATTTAGGGAGACTTGTCCACATTAAGAGTACTATAATAAACTTCTAGAGAGTCACCTAATCCACAAAAGAGAACTATATACTTCCCATTCCATTATTCTTTAACCAAAACAAAAACCAAAAAGTTTAGTACAAGATCAGATAATCCAGAAAAGGATAACCCTTTATAAAAAGAAAATCTATTCTTAATCTCCAAAATTTGTCCAACAAAACCCAAAGTTCAATGAGGACCATTCTATAATCAATTTTTCCCTAAAATTCTTCAAATTAAACCAAACTAAGATTGAAACCCAAATATTTGAATGATTTAGTCACATTGTCTTCCAAGTTAAATCGTAACATTTATCTCCAAACAACATTAGTTGCTCCTAAAGTCTCATATTGAAAAGTAATTAACCTAATCACGAATCCTCCATGATAGGTTAGTCATTTTCATAAATAACTGAAGATCAACTTACTCTTAATTCATAAAATCATATAACTAAAAAGAATCAGTCAAACTAACCAGGGACTTCACGTAGTCCAGTGGTAGGCAATAAATACCAGTCGCACTTTGGTTGTGGGTTCGATTCCCGCAGCTTTGTCCGACGCGACGGGTTGTCACACAGTCTACGTGTTGTCCTTTATCCGAAACTACATAATTCTTAAAACATTCCCCAAAATGAGATAAAATCTTCAAAAATAATCATAACATATTTTAACCTCAATTTTATCTCATGCCTTTCATTTTCCATCATAACATATAATAACCCATAATTACCTCAAAAGTAAGGATCATATAAACTCTAATGGTTACCTTTATAATTATTACCTGAACTTCCACATAGATTGTTCATCTTGTACATGATGCATTATAGATCATACCAAGGTTCAAGTGGTTGATCATTACTCCTTGATAGTTGGTTTAGAACAACCACGAGTTTCCTCATTGAATCCCCCATTTTATCTAGTATCTTAATCAGAGAACCACCACAGTTTCCTTCAAACTTGTTGTCTCTTTGGTGCCTACTTGATCCATCCATTCACTGAAAACAGAAATGTAAGTATGAGTATATCAACAAAACCATAATATACTAATGAGGAAGGTAAACACTAAGATATACATACTCATTCACTTTCTCTTAAACCAGGACTCTTTCTAAAATAATAACCGTTATGGTAATGTCACTTATTCTTAGAGGATACCTTAACCTCTAAAGTTATCTAAACCGGCCTTTGATACCAACTATAAGGCCCCAGCCTTAAACCTTACTTAATCTTGAGTTATTACAATATTACACATTGAGGATCATTTCGTGTTTAGTGTTTTAGAGAATTAGATAATAAAACTTGCATTACATTCCACATATAAACAAAGTGGTTAAATAAAGATAGTATTCTTCTTTACCATCAATGGAAACATATTTAATATAAATCATGGATTCTTTCTTGACACTTCCTTGACATTATCATCATATCATGTACCTTTCCCTTGACTTGTGAAAAACATTTCAAAATAAACATTGGATGAGCATAAAAAGCTCAGTAAGGGATATAAAAATAAGGAAAGGAATCATGGGTACATATATACATAAGAATGAAATCATACATTACCCATAAAACATAGGCACTTTAACATAACTCATCAAATCATGAATAAATCATAGAAATAATGAGACATAAAAGGTAACTTGAGGCATTCATAACATTCTTACATAGAGATTAACCCTCTTGGTTACGTTTGGAATACCCACCACAGTATATTCCCTAAATATCTTCGGAGAAACCTTAACGTTTCACTCCTTCACGTTACCCAATTAATTGGAGATCTATATTGGGCTCACCTGCCCTTAGTCTATCACGGAACCACCCGTCTTCATAATAATTCCCAAGAACCTCAACATAATTGAATCACATAAAACATGCATAATGGAAGAATAACATTTCCACCCTTCAATCACAAGATATCAATACAACACATTGATATAAAAACAATTTGAAAACCATTTTCAATACCAAAATAATAGAAAAGTAAAACATGGTATTTATTTTTCTTTTAAAAAAGTATGGCTTGTAGAGGAAGCCGAAACTCAAATAATAGTCACGGCGGCAGAGAAGTCATTGTCACCGCATACGTACGACAAAAACATTCCCTTTTGTCGTTTAGTAAATGCTTCGTATAAAAAAGATTCCTTTTGAATAAACGTAAAAGTCAAATGGGTTTATACGCCATATAAATGAAGGTTGTGTATAAAACAAAATATGCTTCAATGAAAGGAGATCGAGATGAAGTCCCATACAAAGACGATATCCTTGGTTTAAGGATAAATCAGTTACATAATAATGTGTGACAAATGAATACACCAAATATAAGTGGATATTAAGTGTAAGATAATCATAGGTCATTCACAGATTTTCAAAGGAAGACATATTCAATAACTACATGTAGAACCCAAAGAAATCGAAATTGGGTTAAGAAGTTCCCTTGACAGCCTAACAGCGTCACATCAAAATGAGTTGATGATAGATAAAAAAAGGATATCTCATCACTTGGACATAGAATTTACAACAATAAGGATATATGAGAACATATCCCAACATAACAATATGTAAAATAAAATACCCAACAAAAAAGTCTTTTAAAATGGGGAGGGTGAAAGGTTCCCTTACCGACATGGGTATCTTTCGAAACATACGCCCCGTGAAAGAAGGACAATACAACATTGATGTAAATACTCATAAATGAAATAATATTACACAATGAGTAAAATAATGGTCAGTACATACACCACTCAAAGGAAATTTTGGCAAATGTAGCATAAAAGTCACAGGAATAAAAGTGAGATGAAAAATCCCTTACGAAAACACGGCAGCCTAACGACGCCACTTAAAACTTCTAAAAACTGATTGATGAGATCAAATAGGGTATCTCATCAAATTAAAATAAAATATAAAGCAATAGGAATATAAAAGAACATCCCCCATCATAAAAAAGAGGATCTTAAAAGAAGTTACATAAAGGAGAGTACTTAAAGAGAAAGAGAGAGGTTAGATCTCTTACGAAAATTCGGCAGCCTAACGGCGCCACTCAAAACATCCAAAATGGATTGACGAGAGAGAATAGGTTCTCTCATCATATGAACATACAAATTATAGTAAGAGTAAAATAAAAGAACATCCCAATCACAAGAAATATGAGCTTATAAGGAATTATATAAAAAAGTGTACTTAAAAAGAAAGAGACGAGTAGGATCCCTTAACTCAAGTCCAACATGTCTTGTTCGTTTCATTATATTCCTGAATAATAAACTTTGGTCAATTAATAATTGCCTAAGTACATCCTTTATATATTATTATTCATTTCATATCACATATTATAATTTTAAAATAATTGTTTAATAATGTTAGTTCATATCAGACGTTTTTGACGACGTTTCGTACATGAGTCAAAAATGAACTTGTTTGAAAAAATATTACCCATGTAGTTATAAGTAAATCATTTATAGAATTGTATTAATGAATAAAATGTCATATATAGCCAGTAAATATTAATTTTATAATATTCCATATCATTTGGAGATAAAAAAATGAAAAGCACCGTCCATGGAGAGGGTAGGCAGTACGTACGCATGAACGATACTTTCATTTTTTTGTCATATTAATGGAATTAAAAAAATGAGAGAGATATATATATTTCATAATACTAGAATGATATCCATAATTTAGATGTAATATATTACATATATATCCATTATATATATGCACTTATAATATTACATAACATTTTGAGATAAGAAATAAAATGTACCGTTCTTGGAGACGGTAAGCCGTACGTACGCATGCACGCTACTTCCATTTCTATTTCATATTTAATGGAATTAAAACGTAATGATACATAATATTATTTTAATTCCAGTATGGTATCATATATAATATCATTAAATATATCCTTTATATGTACCACATATGGTATGAACGAATCAAATCACTTTGAGGGGGTGTTAGTCCGCACTTCCTTAAATGAAGATATCGTGTTTACCCATAATGGAAACCATAAATGTTTACCATAAATGAAAAATAAAGAATCTTAAGTAAAACATAAACATATTAGATATCATATATAAATATAGTGTCATCTTAATGGCCACCTTTGAAGGTGTTAGAAGAATGTAGAACAATCATCGTTTCGGGAGGCAGAAATTCGCCATCAACGGAAATAGTATATTTTTTAACCATTAGATGTAGGTGTGTGTAAGTGTAGCTCGAATACTTCTTATAAAAACATCCTAGTATATATAATATACTGGATTTGTTACAAAATAATTGAATAAAATGATTTTATGGGGTTGGAGAAAAAAAATAAAACAAAAGGACACAAGTGAAGACATTACCTTAAAATCGGGTAACTCCCTTTGGTTTGAGCTCAAAGGCTTCCTTGGGAATACTTATGCCCAATTTGAGGCTTCAAGGAGTAAGAGAGGGAAGTGGAGAGACAAAATCGTTAGGGGTTTTCCGAGAAAAAGGCTTTGGGAGTGTGGGTAAGGAGGTAGAGGTGGGGTCTTTTATAAGAGGAGAGGAGGGGCACTTTTGTAAAGTTACAAAATGTTACTTTATTTTCAAAAGAGTTTAGGATTATAAAGGTCCCACATTGATGTATTTCGAGGATAATGTGATAAGGGTTCAAAATCCACTCATCCAATAGGTTTTGGACATGTTTAGGTCTTAGATATTACATTATGTTTCCATTTTATTTAAATCGTTAAATAATGAGGTCATCGCTGCATCATCATGATGTCATAAATAATTTAATTTATTTAATTTATAAAAATTATAAAAAAACTATTATGATGTAGGAAATATTTTTAGATTTACAATTACGATTTATAGTCAAAATTATGACTTGTATAACCCCATGAAAAATGTTTTTTAGTAAAACATCTCTTGTTTGTGTCATTTTTACTTTAACATTAAATAAAATGATATTTATGTCATTTCCCAACCAAAGTGGCTCCATGGGGTCCCCAAGTTGTCCCATGGATTTCCCTGGTAGGCCATGACATATCCAATGAGGGTAGGACATGTTTCTAAGTCATTTCCTTTTATTAAAACATTATTCTTACCATAAACTACACTAATTACCTCTAATCGCGATTAAAAACATAAAAAGTTACTATTCACCAAAAAATTATTTTTATCCCATTGAACCACATTTTACTTCTTAATGACAACCATGTATGTTGTATTTTTGAAATTCAAAACACAATGATGGAAAATTTCATTTAAACGGAAAAATCAGTTTTTATAAGTTCCACTTAGTGGTTTCACTATTCATAAAAAATGATCTTTTTCAGAAAAATCCAAAAAATTCACCCTAAGCTATACTTGATATTCCGAATTCAAAAATGAACTCTATTTTAAAAAATTCAAAACATATAAGTCACATTAATTAATTTAATAATTAATTCCCGCTGTCAGAGCAAATAGCGTGTTCTTATGAAACAATAAGTATCAAATGATTGACACTAGTATAAGTCTAATTTCAATGTGAAATTAATTCCAATGACCGCGATTGGATTTAATTGTAAAAATATATTCTAATTTCACTTTAAAACCAATTCAAAATATATTATAATCATATAAATAAATTAGATTAAAAAGAGGTTTTGAATTAAAATACAACATTTTAAACTATTCATTAAAAAAATGAACTTTATCGGAAAGATACAAAAAATTTACACAAAGTAAATTTTGATGTCCCAATTCTTAAGAAGAGTTTTATTTGGTCCAATAGAATTTATAAGAGTGAATAAAACTATATTTAATGACGTTTCGCCATCAAAAGGCGATAAGTGAACCTTTAGTGAAAACTAGGGCATATATGCCTAAAATTGAATTCTTTCCGTATTTTAAGTCTTTATCTTTTATTGGATAAATGTAAAAACATTTAAAAACATATATAATCATATATTAGTTATTTATATCAATTCCCGCCAATACAATGGCTACATGTTAACCATCATTTAAAATAATATTATTTTATTATTAGAGTGCAATGTACGATTCCCAAGAAACTCGTTGTTGCGTGTCGGGTACGCCATCGAGCATAGCGTCCCCTTTAAAGTCATATTAATATTTTATTCAAAAATATGGATAAATATAAAGATGTCATATTCTTTATTTACCTAGGGTGTTACATCCTTCCCCCCTTTTGGGAATTGTGTCCTCGTAATTTTTAAAATTGAGCATGGAAACATCCTTGAAAGTCCCACATCGGAACAAGAGTCGGTAAAACAATCACTTTAAAATAAAGGAAGATAAGTACAGAGGTCACCCGAGTTAACCCATACTAGGATTCCATGTAGAAAAACATGAATATGGAAGAAAAAGCAAAGGGTCATGTTCTTGAGCGAGAGTGATAGTAAACATGTCTAGGAGAAATTTAACCATAAAAAAATCACAAACTTGTGATGGGATAAACGGTATTTGATTCCCTAGTAGAAAAAGTTAATAGACAACATTTTTGTTTTATGTTACTTTTTATTGTGGAATTTATTCATAAGGAAACATAATCACTTATCATGTTGACTTTTAACTTTTACTAGATTCCTTAATCAAACTCATATTTTTTTCCAAAAGACGAGTATTTAGGGAGACTTTTCCGCATTAAGAGTAATATAATCAACTTCTAGAGAGTCACCTAATCCACAAAAGAGAACTATATACTTCCAATGTCTTTAGACTTTAACCAAAACCAAAAAAAATGTTTAGTACAAGATCAGATAATCCAGAAAAGGATAACCCTTTATAAAAAGAAAATCTATTCTTAATCTAAAAAATTTGTCCAACAAAAACCAAAGTTCAATGAAGACCATTCTATAATCAATTTGTCCATAAAATTCTTCAAATTAACCCAAAATAAGATTGAAAAACAAATATTTGAAGGATTTAGTCACATAGACTTCCAAGTAAAATTGTAACATTTATCTCCAAACAACATCAGTTGCTCCTAAAGTCTCATATTGAAAAGTAATTAACCTAATAACATATCCTCCATGATAGGTTAATCATTTTCTTAAATAACTGCAAATCAACTTACTCATAATTCATAAAATCATATAACTAAAAAGAATCAGTCAAACTAACCAGGGACTTCACGTAGTCCAGTGTTAGGCAATAAATACCACTCGCACTTTGGTTGTGGGTTCAATTCCCGCAGCTTTGTCCGATGCGACGGGTTGTCAAACGATCTACGTGTTGTCCTTTTTCCAAAACTAAATAATTCTTAAAACATTCCCCAAAACGAGATAAATTCTTCAAAAATAATAATAACATATTTTAACCTCAATTTTATCTCATGCCTTTCATTTTCCATCATAACATATAATAACCCATAATTACCTCAAAAGTAAGGATCATATAAACTCTAATGGATACCTTTATAATTTTTACCTGAACTTCCACATCGATTGGTCATCTTGTACATGATGCATTATAGATCATACCAAGGTTCATGTGGTTGATCATTACTCCATGATAGTTGGTTTAGAACAACCACGAGTTTCCTCATGGAATCCCCCATGTTATCTAGTATCTTAATCAGAGAACCACCACAGTTTCCTTCAAACATGTTGTCTCTTTCGTGCCTTCTAGATACATCCATTCACTAAAAACAGAAATGTAAGTATGAGTATATCAACAAAACCATCATGTATTAATGAGGAAGGTAAACAGTAAGATATACTTACTCATTCACTTTATCTAAAACCAGGACTCTTTCTGAAATCCTAACCGTTATGGAAATGTCACTTATTCTTAGAGGATACTCTAACCTCTAAAGTTATCTAAACCGACCTTTGATGCCAACTATAAGGCCCCTACCTCAAACCTTACTTAATCTTGAGTTATTACAAGATTACACATTGAGGATCTTTTCGGGTTTAGATTTTTAGAGAATTAGATCATAAAACATTCATTACATTCCGCATATAAACAAAGAGGTTACATTCAGATAGTATTCTTCTTTCCCATCAATGGAAACATATTTAAAATAAAACATGGATTCTTTCTTGACACTTCCTTGACACTATCATCATATCATGCACCTTTCCCTTGACCTGTGAAAAACATTTCAAATAAAACTTTGTATGAGCATAAAATGCTCAGTAAGGGATATAAAAATATGGAAAGGAAACATGGGTATATATATACATAAGAATGAAATCATACATTACCCATAAAACATAGTCACTTTAACATACTTCATCAAATCATTAATAAATCATAGAAATCATAAGACATAAAAGGTAACTTGAGGTATTCATAACATTCTTACGTAGGGAGTAACCCTCTTGGTTACGTTTAGAATACCCACCACAGTATATTCCCTAAATCTCTTCAGAGAAACCTTAACGTTTCAGTCCTTCGCGTTACCCATTGCATTGGAGAGCTATATCGGGATCACCTGCCCTTAGTCTATCATGGAACCACCTGTCTTCATAATAATTTCCAAGAACCTCAACATAATCGTGTAACATAAACCATGCATAAAGGAAACATATCATTTCCACCTTTCAATGAAAAGATATCAATACAACACATTGACATAAAAACATTATGAAAACCATTTTCAATACCAAAATAAAATAAAAGTAAAACATGGTATTTATTTTTCTTTTAAAAAAAAGTATGGCTTGTAGAGGAAGTCGAAACTCAAATAATGGTCACGGTGGCGGAGAAGTTGTCGTCGCCGCATACGTACGACAAAAACATTCCCTTTTGTCATTTAGTAAACGCTTCGTATAAAAAAGATTCCTTTTGAATAAACGTAAATGTAAAAGGGGTTTATACACCGTATAGAAGAAGGTTGTGTATAAAACAAAATACGCCTCAATAAAAGGAGATCGAGACGAAGTCCCATACAAAGACGATATCCTTGGTTTAAGGATAAATCAATTACACAATAATGTGTGACAAACGAATACACCAAATATAAGTGGATATTATGTGTAAGATAATAAAAGGTCATTCACACATATTCAAAGGATGACATATTCAATAACTACATGTTGAACCCAAAGAAATCAAAATTGGGTTAAGAAGTTCCCTTGACAGCCTAACGGCGTCACATCAAAATGAGTTGATTAGAGATAAAAAAAGGAAAGCTCATCACTTGGACATAAAATTTAAATCAATAAGGATATATGAGAAAATATCCCAAGATAACAATATGTAAAATAAAATACCAACAAAAGAAGTCTTTTAAAAAGAGGAGGGTGAAAGGTTCCCTTAACCACATGGGTATCTTTCGAAACATACGCCCCATGAAAGAAGGACAATACAACATTGATGTAAATACTCATAAATGAATGAATATTACACAATGAGTAAAATAATGGTCAGTACATAAACCACTCAAAGGAAATTGTGGCAAATGTAGCATAAATCTCACAAGAATAAAAGTGAGATGAAAAATCCCTTACGAAAACAGGGCAGCCTAACGACGCCACTTAAAACTTCCAAAATGGATTGATGAGAGAGAATAGGGACTCTCATCATATGAACAGAAAAATTAAATTAAGAGTAATATAAAAGAACATCCCAATCAGAAGAAAAATGATCTTAGAAGGAATGACATAAAATTGTGTACTTAAATAGAAGGAGAGGAGTAGGATCCCTTACCTCAAGTCCAACTTGTCTTGTTCGTTTCTTTATATTCCAGAATAATAAACTTTGGCCAATTAATAATTTCCTAAGTACCTCCTTCAGAGATTATTATTCAGTTCATATCACATGTTATAATGTTATAATAATTGATTAATAATGTTAGTTCATATCAGACGTTTTTGCCGATGTTTGGTACATGAGTCAAAAATGAACTTGTTTGAAAAAAGATTGCCCATGTAGTTATAAGTAAATAATTTTTAGAATAGTATTAATGATTAAAATATCATATATATCCAGTAAATATTAATTTTATACTATTTAATATCATTTGGAGATTAAAAAACGAAATGCACCGTCCATGGAGACGGTAGGCCGTACGTACACATGAACGCTACGTTCATTTTTTTGTCATATTAATGGAATTAAAAAAAATGAGAGAGAAATATATATTTAATAATTCCAGAATTATATCCATAATTTATATGTAATATATTACATATATATCCATTATATATATGTACTTATAATATTACATAACATTTTGAGATAAGAAATGAAATGTACCGTTCATGGAGACGGTAAGCCGTACGTACGCATGAACGCTACTTCCATTTCTATTTCATATTTAATGGAATTAAAACATAATGATACATAATAGTATTTTAATTCCAGTATGGTATCATATATAATATCATTAAATATATCCCATATACGTACCACATATGGTATTAATGAATCAAATCACTTTGAGGGGGCGGTAG
The DNA here is from genome assembly GCA_963277665.1 of Viscum album. Lineage (NCBI taxonomy): Eukaryota > Viridiplantae > Streptophyta > Magnoliopsida > Santalales > Viscaceae > Viscum > Viscum album. Next base: position 1,909,877,829 of record OY728120.1, read on the forward strand.
TCCGCACTACCTTAAATGAAGATATCACGTTTACCAATAATGGAAACCATAATGGTATGCCATAAATGAAAAATAAATAAGCTTAAGTAAAACATAAACATATTATATATACTATATAAATATAGTGTCATCTTAATGGCCACCATTTAAGGTGTTAAAAGAATGTTGAACAATCATCGTTTCGGGAGGCAGTAATTCGCCACCCACGGAAACAGTATGTTCTTTAACCATTAGATGTAGGTGTGTGTATGTTTAGCTCGAATCCTTCATATAAAAACATCCTAGTAAATTGAAGATACTGGATTTGTTACAAAATAAATGAATAAAAAGAGTTTAGGGGGTTGGAGAAGCAAAATAAAACAAAAGGACACAAGTGAATACATTAACTTAAAATCGGGTAACTCCCTTTAGTTTGAGCTCAAAGGCTTCCATCGGAAGACTTCTGCCCAATGTGAGTCTTCAAGAAGTAATATAGGGAAGTTTAGAGACACAATTGTCAGGGTGTGTCCGAGACAAAGGCTTTGGGAGTGTGGGTAAGGAGGTAGAGGTGGGGGCCTTTTATAAGAGGAGAGGAGGGGCACTCTTGTAAAGTTACAAAATGTTACTTTATTTTCAAAAGCATTTCGGATTTTAAAGGTCAAAAATTGATTTATTTCTAGGATAAGGTGATAAGGGTTACAAATCCACTCATACAATAGGTTTTGGAAATGTTTAGGTCTTAGATATTATATTATCTTTCCATTTTATTTAAATCGTTAAATAATGAGGTCATCTCTACATCATCATGATGTCATAAATAATTTAATTTATTAAATGTCTAAAAATTATAAAAAAAATACAATTATTTAGGAAATCATTTTAGATTTCCAATGACTATTTATAGTCAAAACTATGACTTGTATAACCCCATGTAAAAACTGTTTTAGTAAAACATCTCATGTTTGTGTCATTTTTACTTTAACATTAAATAAAATGATATTTATATAATTTCCCAACCAAAGTAGCTCCATGGGGTCCCCAAGATGAACCATGGATTTTCATGGTCGTCCATGACACATCCAATGTGGGTCGGACATGTTTCTAGGTTATTTCATTTTATTAAAACATTATTCTTACCATAAACTATACTAATTACCTCTAATCGTGATTAAAAACTTAATAAGTTACTATTCACCAAAAAAATTATTTTTCTCCTATTGAACCACATTTTACTTCTTAATGACAACCATGTATATAGGATTTTTTAAAATTCAAAACACAAAGATGGAAAAATTTCATTTAAACGGAAAAATCAGTTTTTATAAGTACCACTTAGTGGTTTCACTATTCATCAAAAATTGAAGTTTTTCAGAAAAATCACAAAAATTCACCCTAAGCTATATTTGATATTCCGAATTCAAAAATGAAGTATATTTTACCATATTAAAACATATAAGTCACATTAATTATTTTAATAATTAATTCCCACTGTCTAAACAAATAGCGTGTTCTTTTGAAATTATAAGTATCAAAAGATTGACAGTAGTTTAAGTCTGATTTCAAAGTGAAATTATTTCCAAAAACCACTATTGGATTTAATGGTAAAAATATATTCTAATTTCACTTTAAAACCAATTAAAAATATAATCTAATAATATAAATAAATTATATTAAAAAGTGGTTTTGAATTAAAATACAACAGTTTACACTATTCATTAAAAAATGAACTTTATCAGAAAGATACCAAAAATTTACACAAAGTAAATTTTGATGACCCAATTCATAATAAGAGTTTCATTTGGTCAAATATAATGTATAATAGTGAACAAAACTATATTTAATGACGGTTCTCCATCAAAAGGCGATAAGTGAACCTTTAGTGAAAACTAGGCATATACCCCTAAAATTGAATTCTTTCCATATTTTAAGCCTTTATCTTTTATTTGATAAATGTAAAAACATTTAAAAACATATATAATAATATTTTAGTTATTTATATCCATTCATTCCAATACAACAGCTCAATTTTAACTACCATTTAAAATAATATTATTTTATTATTAGAGTGCAACATAAGATTCCCAAGAAACTCGTTGTTGCATGTTGGGTACGCCATCGAGCATAGCGTCCCCTTTAAAGTAATATTAATATTTTATTCACAAATTTGGATAAATATAACGATGTCATATTCTTTATTTACCTGGGGTGTTACACCAGTGGTACCACTAGCCGTTGGGCTACTGATTCCACCATCCCCAGCAGCAAGCGATGCACGCCGCAAGAACACATAGCACGAGATATAGCACTAGAGGCCACCCAGGTTTCGGGGAGAGATAGACCCACAAGAAGCTAAGGATTGGCTGGAGGTTGACGTCAGAGTTTTTAGATTGGTAGGGACACCATCCGACATTATGGTGATCTTTGTCGCAAGTCTTATCCACAAAGCAGCACGTAGATGGTGGAGCTTGATGATTTAGGTGCATGATGAGGCATGTTTACTTTGGACTGACTTTGAGGGTCTCTTCCTCTTAGAGTTTTTTCTAGCCACCCTTCGTGCGGTGCAGATTCAGTAGTTACTTCATCTGCAGTAGGGTGGTATGACAGTAGCTCAGTACTTTGCGAGGTTTACTGACCTCTCACGCTACTCCATTGACATGGCACGTGACCCATTCATCAGGGCCTAGAACTTTGAGCCAGGACTCAGACATGAGATCAGGGATTTGTTGATCTCCCTCAGTATTCTGAAGCATGCGGAAGTACTGGAGTGAGCACTTCTTGTGGAGAGCTTTATGCTTAGCCGACACCAACTTCGAGACCCACCACATGACGACACATATCAGAGACTTCTACAGCCGACAGTAGACAGTTGATTTAGATGTCCATGTGGACCAAGTCAACAGGTGGGTGACCTTAGGATTCATGTTCGACTATGTGGGGCACATGAAACCGAGCCAACTATATGAGGAGCAGGCAGTGCTATGCATGCGGCGGGCAGGGTCACATGGCTCGGGACTGCCCGACCCGCCATGAGAACAAGAAATAGACAGAAGAGGGACCTCCCAGGCCGAGGCAGAGGTTTGACCATGGAAATCATCTGAGAGTGGGCGGACGTGGTAGTAGAGCTGGCCGAGCAGCAGGTGGTGGACAATGTTTTGAGGCTCTACCACCACCACCACCTAGAGGTCCACCCCGACTACAGGGAGTTGGCGGACAGAGACGGGCTCAGCTCCTGGTAGTCGAGGCCTATGACCATGGTGCACATGAGATAATTTGATGTACTATCTGTGTCTACTACACCCTTTCTTTAATACTTATAGACACAGGTGAGAGTCATTCTTTTATTGTCTCTGCCCTTTTTTGGAGCTCGGATATTCTGATGGGGTCGTTGGATTGATCCTTATTCCTATAGACTCTTACAGGAGGAGACTCGATGATAGCGCACTGGTGCCGGAAGTGTGAGCTTACTCTAAGAGGTGAGAGCGTCGGCTTGTATCTTCTTGTATCGGCATCAAGGCCTTAGGACGTCATCCTTGGTATGGACTGGTTGTCTATAGTCCATGCTCAGATCGACTCCAATAGGCACAGAGTGCGGTGTGTCCGAACGGATGGGACTAGGTTCACCTTCACCAGCAAGAAGGCATCCATTGTAGTGCAAGATGGGAATTCACAGAGGAGAGGTCATCTGATCACACATCAGTTAGCTAGTCTCATCCTCAGAGCGGTTGATGTGCAGAGTCCATGTTTTCCTGTTGTGGTGGATCAGTATGCGGACGTTTTTCCTAAAGACATTCTAGGACTACCTCCTCACAGAGAGGTATACTTCTACATAGACTTGTACCCTAGGACATCACCAATATCTATTATATCATATTGGATGGCTCCTGATGAGCTTCATGAGCTGCGGGTACAACTAGTGGACTTGTAGGGAAAGGGATTTATCCGACACAATGATTCACCATGGGCTTCCCCGATTTTGTTCGATAAGAAGGTTGAAGGGAGCTTGAGACTGTGTGTCAACTACTGTCACCTCAATCAGGTTACCATGAAGAATAAGTACACACATCTAAGGAATGAAAACCTATTTGATCAGCTTAAGGGATCATGATGGTTCTCAAAGATACACCTCAGGTCCGGCTTTCACCAGCTCAGAGTTCGAGATGATGATGTGTAGGAGACACCCTTCAGGTGTCTGTATGGCCATTACGAGTTCTTGGATATGCCCTTTGGCGTAACCAACCCTCCAGTGGTGTTCATGAGTCTCATGAACAGGATATTCTGGCCTTACCTCGATAGATTTTTCGTGGTTTTCGTCAACGACATACTAATTTACTTGACTACTGAGGAAGAGCACACCTACCACTTGCTGGTTGTACTGGATATACTCTAAGAGCACCAACATTATGGTATGATCTCCAATTGTCTGTTCTGGATTCGAGAGGTTCACTCCTTGGGACACGTCATCTCATAGGCTGGAGTTGCAGTGGATCCAATGAAGATTGAGGCAGTACTTGCATGGGATCCACCTAGGAGCATGACTGAGGTGCAGAGTTGCCTGGGTATGGCTAGGTACTATCAGAGATTATTTCCAGACTTTTCCAGAGTTGCAGCACTATTTTCATCTTTGAAAAAGAAGGGGAGACCCTTCGTGTGGTAAGATAGATGCCATCAGAGCTTTCAGGAGATGAGACAGAGATTGACCAGTGCACCCATCTTGTGGCTACCAGAGGAGGGAGTTGCATATGTAGTTTACTACGACGCATCTGGGACTAGACTCGGGTGTGTCCTGATGCAGGAGTGAGCAGTGATCTCATATGGTTCACAGTAGTTGAGACAACATGAGCAGGACTACGCTACACATGACATGGAGTTACCTACAGTGGTATTTTCCTTGAAGATGTGGCGACACTATGTGATAGGTGAGTGCTCTACCGTCTACTCTAACTACCAGAGTCTCAGGATAAACTTCGCGTAGAAAGACCTGAACCTGAGACAACAACGTTGTATTGAGTTCCTCCAGGACTATGACTTTTTTGATAGTCGATACTCATGAGAAGGGGAACGTTGTAGCTGATGCTATTAGTAGGAGATCAGACTTTCAACTGCTAGGAGAGCCGACAGAGAAGCTATCCACAGTGCATATATCCATTGTGGGTATAGATAGAGCATCCCTTCTTCATTCTCTCATAGTCACTCCTTAACTACTTTAGCGAGTCAGGGTGGCACAGTGTTGCGACATTGACTGTGAGATGCGACGTGCTCAGATATCCTCAGGGCAAGCACCTGATGGATTTTCTGAAGGACAGAGCATGTCATCCTATTCAGGGGACATACTATGGTACATGTTTCACTACAAGAAGATGTTGTGAGGGAGTTTCACACTTCCCATTTAGCAGTACATCCAGTAGTTTAAAGGATGTATCAGGACCTCAGACGACAGCACATGTGGCTGGGTATGAAGAATGTGGTAGCATAGTTCATTTCATGATGCCTCACTTGTCAGCAAGTGAAGGCGGAGCACTAGGTACAAGAAGGATTGGTACAACCCTTAGAGTTACTATAGTGTAAGTGGGATGGGATATCTATGGATTTCTTGATAGGGATTCCTCGTACATCCCGAGGACACGACTTTATATGGGTGATCGTAGACCAACTCACCAAGTCGACCCACTTCATACCGATTAGAGAGTACGGATCAGTAGAATGCATGGGATGTCACTAAATTCAGGAGATCGTATAGATTCATGGTGTGACATCATCTATCCTTTCTGATCGAGATGCTCAATTCACTTCCCAGCTATAGAAGGGGTTACAAGAGGCTTTTGGGATGCAGATACGTCTGAGCACTGCCTTCCATCCTCAGAAGGACGGTCAGACTAAGAGGACCATTGATGATCCCGAGGACAAGATCTGTGCATGTGCCATTGATTTTGGTTGCATCTGGGAGGATCATCTACCCTTGGGGGAGTTGTCGTACAACAACAACATCCACTCCACCATCGGGATGGCCCCTTACGAGGCACTGTACGACCGACCTTGCAGATCACCTCTGTTCTAGAATTACCCAGGGGAGTCAGAACATGTAAGACCAGAGATGGTTCAGGATACAACAGAGAAGGTGCAGATCATCCAGGAGTGGATTAAGACTCCACAGAGCAGACAGAAGTCCTATAATGATAGGAGACGGAGACCACTGGAGTTCAAGGATGGCGACCACGTCTTCCTATGGGTCTCACCTCGACGCGGTCTGCATAGATTTTGTTGAGGCAGAAACTTAGCTCCACATTTCATCGGACCTTACTAGTTCCCTTACAGAGTAGGTGAGGTGGCATACCGCCTGACCGTTCCACCTCAGTTGTACTGGGATCATGATGTCTTCCACGTATCTCAACTGAGGATATACGTGCATGACCTGACCCACATCATCGATCATGGGGAGCTGGACATCGATGATGCTGTGAAATTCATAGATGTCCCGGTGGAGATTGAGGATCGATAGGAGCAGGTCCTACGTGGAAATTCGGTTACTCTGGCGCACATCCGCTGGTAGCACGAGAACCTCCAGGAGAGCACTTGGGAGCGGGAGGCTCAAATGCGAGCTCAGTACCCCCATTTGTTTCCCTAGTGTTTGTTGCATCAATATGGGGAAATAAAGCCCTAAGTTGATAGTAATGTAAAGACCTGGACATTTCAAGGAAATTTTTTTCTTAATTACTTTGGAATTTTACTAGTCTGCGGTTTTTGACAGCACTTGATTCTGATGGCTGGTGTGCCCAGAATAAATTTCAGATGTTTTGTTCGGGTACGTTCAATAAACGTACGTGTGGGTTTTTCTGCCATTTTAAACAGTGCTAATAATTGAAATCTGAGGACATCGATGACCTCACAGCGTCAATATTCACATAAGGGGACCTTTCTCGCAGTTGCGTTTTACGCGGGTTGAGAGTTAATTTTTGGGGATTTAGAGTTAAATAAATAAATTTGTAGTACCCAATTTTATTTAAATATGTTTTCTATATCCTACAAGGGGAAGTTATAGGTGGGGCCAACACCCACATAACCTCCCATGCGAGGATAATGTTAGGTGGGTCCCACACGAACCTCTATCATTTCAAATACCTTAAACTCCCCATTAATCATCCCTTATATAATTTGAAAACTCTCCCTTTAATTAATGTGATCTCTTCACCTCCCTCTCTCTGATTAATTTTTTTCCAACACTTTTGATTAATGAATTGAACAGTACGATTAATTAATTACAGTGTTTGAATTTTGAAAAATCATGTGTGAATAAAATTAAAGCCTTCACTATTATTTTAGATTGGCACATGTTGTGTTGAGAAAATTTTGGGAGAGACCTTGAGAAATAGAATAATAGAGTTCTTATTTCGGTGAAGAACAACCGAAGAATGACAATCATCTCATTTGATCTTCGTCCAACCCAAAGGATAAGGAGCCACCCACAAGGAACACCGACAACGTGCCATCCTTGGCCCCGTCTTCTCGAACATCAACGAGTTGACACTGCATCCCCGCAACTCCGTATGCGAATGAACCTTATTTAGAGGTTGCGGTTTTGTAAAATTCTAAGTGAATAAATTATATTGTTCATATTGAATCCATTAGAATTTCTTCGGCCAACTGCTACCGCCTTACGTGGAGGTCGTGGACCGAACAGACACGGCCCGATGACCCTCTGATGTTTCCTGATTTTATTCACAATGGAAAGGGTTTTTGAAGAGGCGGTGATGAGTAGAGGAAGAGGCTACACACCATCCATATCCGGAAGTACCGCGGGCCGCTCGACCAAAGAAGAACCAGCCAGCTGGGCTGGTGGAACCGTGGCGCCACATGGTGCCGCGCTGTGGAGGACCATGTCTCGCTCTCCGCAGGCTGATTCGGCAGGCAAACCATCTGGCTCATCAGCCGGCCATGTTAGAGGATGCCAGGACACCTCCTAGCGCCACGTGTTGAGGATAGAGGCCCGCCCAAGCGGGCCGCTCGCACTAGAGAAGATCGGCCAGCTTCGGCCGGCCGGATAGGAGGGCGACGCCGTTCTGGGACACCGATAAAGGAAGTTGGGGGGGGGGGGGGGTGGGGTGCCCCCTGCATCGTTTCACCTGCCGGGTCGGGATGCACGCTTCACCGGGCCGGTCTGACACCAGCCGGGTCAGACCCACCAAAACTGGGTCGACCCGACCCGCCATCCCACTAGGATTAATGGACCGGGCCCGTTACGCTTAAATGCAAATAACTTCATAACTGTGGGTCCAATAAACACGCCATCTACAGAACTGGGATCCTCTTGATGAGGTGGTATTTTTGCGATACACTTAGCGAGTTTTTGACGACTTTGGAAAACGGCCGGGTTTTGAACGAGAATAATTCCAACTAGGCCACTAGAATGGAAAAGCCAATATCTCTCAGACCGAGAAGGTCCGATTGATGTGCCTTATGTCACGTTGGGTTCCTTTTGACGCGACCAAACTTCGAGATACATCATCTCTGGACTTCGTGATAGTTGATGTATCGACCCCCTTGGCTCGATGAGCGGACCCTCCCGGAATCGAGCATGCTGTGTGAGGGAACCCTAGAGCTGGCTGCGACTGCGACGACATCCATACTGGAATCCTTCGTGGGTTAGATAACGATGACTACCGTGCTAGAATCCTCCATGGATTAGATGATGAAGACTAACTTACTGGAATCCTTTGTGGGTTCTACGATGATGACAATTATACTGGAATCCTCCATGGGTTCGATAGTGATGACTACTATACATATATCATATGTGGGTCTGACAGTTTGACTAATTTTCTATTATCCTATGTGGTTCCGACAGAGTAGCTGGTCTAGTATCCTATGTGGGTCCGAAATCTTAGCTGGTCTACTATCCTACGTGGGTCGGATAGCTTAGACGAATCATTGACTACATATGATCATCTCTATCAGTATATGAAAGATGTATACCTGTGTTAGTTGAGTCTTGACTTTCAATCACTATCATCCATGTGATTGACTTCTTTCTGGTTTGGACTGGGTTGTGCTTAGGCTTGGGAGTTGGAGCCGAACCGTGATTGATAACCTAGGTATATGTATGGGAATATACCTCAGTAGAGTTGGTTGATACTTCATGATTGTATATTTCTTCTGTGGTTATCCTTCATGGATTCGGTAGGACCTTCGGGGGTCTCGGGGTCCCTACTCAGTATCGTATACTCACCCCTGCACGGGCTATGCCTGCACTATGTTATGTTGGACGCAGATGATAGACAACACTGATTGAGGTAGAGACTTAAAGAGCTGTATGGTACCCGGAGGTGGACCACTTGACGGGATGTACATGGAGTAGATAGACAAACCCGAGGTGCTGAGGAGACCAACTATACCCACCCTTCCTGTGGGATTTCCAGAGGACGACTATGTGGTTTCTGTTTTACTTTACTATAGTTGTACTAGCTTTTCAGTTGTATTGTATTTTCTGTTGGGCTGGTATTTCTGGCCCCATTCTTTTCATCACTTAATTTTGTATACAGTTCAGCTTAGTGCATACTTCAGTTGTTGACTCTGTTGTGTTTGTTTACTTTTATAAAGGAAATGCCTTCCCTGTATAGGGATTTATACCTTTGGTGCTAGTCACCAGCCCTTAGCCTATGGAAGGCGGGATTGGGGTAGTCCCGACACAGGCCCTGAGTACGGGCTATGACATCATTCCTCAAATCAGGTATGATGTTTTCAATCATTATTTTCTAGTTTTTAAGCCATATATGGTGATTTCGATATGGATGACCCATTGGCTCCCACGTAGTACATGTGGTGTATGAAGAACACACACCATGTATATCTTGTACACAACCAGAAACCAATTTGATTCCCATTTAAATATACAGGTAGTTTACCATTAGTACACACCATATACCATGCCGCCCCTAGCCATCCGACCCATAACATGCCCTCCAGGACACGACTACATCCAAATTCACTATACACATCGTGTCTATTTAGGACACATTGTGTCCTCGTTCTTTTTGGGGGACACCTTGTGAATGGTGTACATTCCTTGCAAACTATGTTAACACACATGGCCTGTATCGCATTCCACACAATGTGTATATGGTCTAATCCCTACCCTAGTCTAGCTGTGTATATCTCCATACACATGCACCAATTGATGTTGTACTACATGACATGTACACATTGTTACATGCCATCTATTTGTTTTACACGACACATGTCCTCGCTGTAGGTCTATCCAAAGTACACTAGTTCTTACACTAATCTGACTACATGCCATGTACCCATGATATATATACCATGTTATATATAATTTTATATTTTATCACATTTTCTTTTCTCTTATTTTCCGTCTTTTCTTTTATATTCATTTATTTTCTTCCAGGTATGGCTGATAGAGATCATGTGAGTGGGAAGAGGCCTCCTTCAATTTCTAAGGGTGAGCAGCCTCCTCATCATCAGATTCAACATCGATATTCCGGGGGGGCCCATTTTTGACTTTACTGTTTCCAACACCCAACATTGTCCGCTCTTCCTTCTATTATAATGTTTCCTCCCAATGTGACATCCACTGATCTAGTAGTTCCTTTGGTTCCATCTCCTGCCCCTGCTTATCCTTTAGCGGTGACATCCTTACTATCTAGTATGGCAGTGAGATCCTCTATCACAACTCTATATTCCAGCTTTGTTCCATCAGATCTACCCTGCATTAAAGTTGTAGATCTAACTGAGCCAGCACCTTCTCCCACTAGCTACCCCTCTGAGCCATCTCAAGTATCCATTGCTCCACCTCCTACCACTGCGGCAGGACCATCTGCTCCGGCACAAGATCTTCCACCACTGCCTTGACCTGCTGCTACCTGCCCTCAGCTGCATCCATGAATGATAATTCTTGAGGGAATCTCTGTAGTAGATAGATTGCAATGATTCTTTTGCCTCACTATCCAGTTGAGTGGCCACATTTGGACTTCAGCGTTCCCCAGTGTCTAGTCATTTGGGAGGAGATTATGTAGCTTATGGTCCATACTCACATATTGGACACATTTCAGGCAAACACTCCAAATTACTGAGATTTATTTTTGGAGTTAATGCCCATGATAGAGTTCTATGGGCCCACCTAATATTAGACGCCCTCCAATGCAGCCCGCCCAGTTTGTTTTCAACTGGTAGGATTCCCATTTTCCCTTATCAGGTAAGAGTTTCTCCGATGGAGTGGCTTCTACCCCCATCCTACATCCCCACCTCCTATTTCCACCCTTACCCACCCCACGAACTCTGACCTTGTCATCATATGGTGGATGATTTCTAGGCATGACCATATGTACACCCCCACATCACTGAATTACATGTTTATCATTGAACCTCCACTTCGTTTACTTCACTGGTTCATCAACACCATCCTTTTTCCTCTCCACGAGGATATGGGTGTCATGTCTAGCCAAGACATGGAGCACCTTACATGCATTTTCTGACACGACTACCATGACCTCCCCTACCTTATCGACACCTACTTATATTCAATGATTCATGAATATAAGGAAAACTTGAAAGACAGTTTCTATGATACCCACATGACACACCATTTGGAATTTTTTAATCCGTCTCTCCCTAATGATCCTTGAGGATTTCCTCAACATCTCTACTTCATCATGTTTGTCCACATGCATATTTTTGAACATCTGGGTGATGGATTTATGCTTGTGTAGGATACCCCAGATCTAATAGGGGTGAGAGCTAACCTAGATTATCCTAATGGTGTTTCAAATCACAACCTCCCTCATCCACCATCAAATGATCCCTCCCCACCCACCGCCATCTTATAGCCATCCATCTTCTTCCACCACCCCCTCTTCCTCTCTACCTCATACCTCTCATCCTCCATCGGCACCCAAGAGTGATCTTCCCTCCGACCCAAACCTAGTCATCCATGATAATCAACAAAATTCCCTTCTTGAGTCACAAAAAAGATTGGTCATATGTCGATCCTAATTCATCAGCATCTAGGAAATCTACCACCCCTAGCACCTGATCCTCCATCTTCTCTGCATCCTCCCGCCACATAGTCGCTGTCGGCACCTCTGGACATAGATTCCATTATTGTATCACCAACAGGGTTAGCTGTCACAAGCATGCCTCATATGGCATATATTATTGTTGAGCCTCATCATTAAGGAATAGACCCCACACCTCTAGCCACAACTGGTACAACTAAGCCTCCATTGATAGATTCTTTATTTTGTTGAGGATGTCTACTCTAAGGAGACTTAGTGACTGGATTTTCTAAATTTATCTCCATTATATATATCACTTTTGTTCTATGCTAGGGATGTGATTATATATTTATATACTGATTTGTTTTTTCATTCCCTCAACAGCCACCAGTACTCTAGAGTGACAAGGACATCTCTTATTCGACTACTTCTATATTTGTCAAATCACCATGGGGGATTATTTTATCCTTGTTTCTTTTTATCCATTTCTAAATTGGATTTAATTATTCAATTTCATCCCCTAATCATCCATCCACTATTTCCCCACATTGTCTCTACTTCCTTAGTATTACACTTGGAGTACCACGTGTTGTTTTAAGTATGGGGGAGGGTCTCTGACTACACAAGTCATTTCCTTGAACTGATTTAATATACATCATTAATAGATGAAATATATTAAACTATGAAATATTTTTGATTAATTATAATTATAAATAATAAATAGATAACAGGTAATTTTAAGAGTTAAAAGCTTATTTCAATTTTCAAGTTATTCTAAAATGATTGCTATTATAGTTTGATCCTGGATTTAATGTCTTGGATATTTACATTTATTAGAACTAATCAATTGTACTCATGTCTTGACGTCATTGACCTTATATTTTTCCCATTCTCAAGTGGTATTATAATCCTTTTTGACATATTCTTTTTTATACAAACTTTCTTGATAGATTATTGGGATATTCATAAATACCATATCATTCTAGTTTTTCTCTAGAAAACATGAATATTTTTTAATCAAATAAAAATGATTGAGGAAATTTTTTTGTCACCCCCTTTTTCCTTGAGACCTTCCCTACATCTGATATTTGAAAAACCCTTAGAATCCATGAATTTCCTATATAAGAAGCAACATTACAAGCCTATTTTCCCTTCCCACCCTAATTCTTTTATAATTTTCCATGATTATTCACATGATCGTTAATGTTTTTTTTAAGTTCATGGTATAAGATTGTGAGAATCTTTGTATTTAAGCGTGTGAGAGTTTATCACATGTTCTATTTTGGTAGAATGCTTTACAACACCACTATTAATGGTTTATTAGTGGTCCTTGTTAAAAAAGGAATACTAAAAAATGAAAAATATTGAACAGATTAATTATTACATATTACTGATGGTTTATAGGCCCATATTAGAATGTGAATATCATGTGGATGATACCCTTTGAGATATCATTATTGGGGGATATTTTTTATTAAGCCTTATTTTGAATATCATGGATTATTGTTAAAGATTTCAACCTACATTTAAATCCTCTGAGATTTATATTTCATCATCACCTACCAACCCATAGCTTCAAAAACCATTGAACCTTAACAAAATCGCTCCAAATTTTTGTGATTTAATTTTTTGAAGTCGAGAATGAGAAATCATACAAGCTTATGGATTGAGTTCATATACTTAAGATTGAGCTTAACTATGATTAAATAATCTTGGGTGATGAGTGTGGTACTTTTGATGAGGAAAATCATCAAGTGGTATGTTTATTTTTGAAATTTTAATTAATGTGGATGAAATAGGATGAGTTTTTGTAATTAAATTATATATGTGGAATGATTAGAATACACTTTTAATTGAAATATAATTTCTGCCTTTTAAAATATTCTGTCATGACTATAGTATTTACAATTATAATTAGATGAATGATTCCCTTTTTAATGTATGGATCCTATTGAATTGATGTTGATATCTTTCATGATGACAACCAAATGACTATGCGTGGGGGAGTTTAATGTACCCAATGTGTGTATATTTTTTCATATACATTATTTGGCATAAAAAGTTGTTTTTCACCAAATATATTTCATTTTGTTTATCAAATTATTTATATTGGCGATTTTGATTATTTTCATCTATTTTCTATCCAGTGTCACAAATCAGGAAAGGAAAAAACAAAAATTCAAATATACACGGTCTGTACTTTTTAAACACACCATGTATTAATGCCATAACATGGATCGGTAGGACTTAATACATGCCCATATTACCGACCAAAGCATACATGTAGTGCTCTTCCCATAAACATGTTGTGTTGTACCTTTTAGAGGAATTTGGTGGATTATGATTGACATTACAAGCCATGTCGGTAGGTACCACACACCGTGTATCTCCCACCTACCAGGCAATTCCATGTTCCTTCTTAAGGACGGTGAGGTAGCTCACCTACCAATGGAGAAAAGAGGGCCATCACGGGTTGGCTAGGATATACGCTATGTATTTTCTGGTACACACCGTGTATTCCAAAAAACTATAAAATGAGGTCAGGCCCTCCATGTTTTGGACATACTCATTACAAGTTAGACCAAAGTGGAAAAATTATAGAGACCCCCAATAAGAGAAGGAGAGAGGAGAATAAAGGAGGTGGTGCTGATACCTCCTCGACCATATTCAATCCAATGTTTTTGCAATGTTTAATTAAGGTATCATATGTAGTTTAGTTATTTAATATTCTATGAGTAGCTAAATACCCTATCTGTTGGGGATATGAATGATTGTGGGTTGTATTTTGTTGACTAATATATTATATTCGTGTTATTCATATTTCTCTCAAAAATCATTTATATATCTTTCTAAATATCACAATAAATATTATATCAAATAGAGAACAATATTTCTATAGAATTTATATGGAATTACTATTAAGAATACCCATGACCATTGGATGGGATAATCATCACAAAAGGTTTCAAATTAATAAAATTAAATAAAATTAAATTGCAGAATAAGGAATTGGATTCTTTTGAATTATACAATACTAACCACAGCCAGGGGGTTCTATTAAATTAAAAACAAAAATATTTGAGTTATCAAGAATAAAAAAACCTAATAAATTAATTGATTTAATGTCAACATTTATAATCTATAGCCACAACACATTTTTCCATTTCTCACAAAAAATCAATATCCGGTGATTTTATTTTTCTTCAAAATTAATTTATCAAGAAATTGAAATTCAATCACTCTATTATTAAAACATAAAAAATGATTATAAATTTTTGAAAACATCACCAAATTAATTAAAAACTATGAAATGAAAACAAAATAACTTTCTCTCCCTATGGATTGATCCCTTACATGCACTATACATGTTTGGGTATTCTATTTTTGATTTTTGAAAGTAATACTATGGATGAAATGTTAGTAGTACATTCTTTCCTTTCATTTTCGTCACATTATGTACTCTTGTACGTAAAATATGTTTTTATAGAATAATATCTACGCTTTTCAATTAGGTGGAGAATCTTTTTCTTCTTTCTCCAAGTATTCAATAAAATATTTTCTAGAATGTTTTTTATTATCATCAAATTAGTTTTTAATTAATGTTTTATAAGTTTTAGATACTGCCAAAATGTTTCAAAGGTATCATCCTATAATTTTCTAAGGGAGGTTTTTATTAAGGAAAATATGAATAAATCTATCCTCTAACATACACAACCTGAATTAAATTTCTGTATATCCCAATAACTTAATGATCTTAATATTCATTTTTAAATTACCTATATTATTCATAAATAATTTATTTTATGATATTCTAATTTTTTTTTAAAAAAATATATTTTTTTAAATGAAAGATGTATATTCCTAAATAAATATTCTAGTTATCGTTGAATGGAATTATCATCAATGATGACATATGTTGAGGTTATTATTGTTTACCAATGATTTGATCTTATGATACCATCCTTGTTCTTTCTCTTTATGGTTTGTTTTTATGACGATGATTTATATTCGAAACCAGTTCAATTATGATTGTTTTTTTATTTTTTAAATACTTTAGTATTTATGAAATCAGATTCTTTTTCCTGGAATATAATATATGATAGATTATTTATAATCTTATTACACACAAATGTATGCTTTTTATAATGTGATGAGTGAGACTGAAATTATAAATACCAATAACGAATTTTGTAAATATGGATATCTTATGAGATAATAAATATTTTAATGTAGAGTGAATCCTATTTAGTATCAGAATATAACCATAGTGATAATATTAGGAGTGAATATTATTTAAGGATATGATAGAATGACTGGTGAACCCAATCAACTATGATTATTTTAGTAGTGATCCATGACTATGTAAATGAATTTTGATTATTTTTTTAGAAAAATAATATATTTTCCCAATGTTATGATTTCATGACTCATTTTCTTTGAATCCTTTATGAGTTTTGTCTTATGAATGTACATGACTTATGAGATAACTCAATATTATGACTTATGCTATGTTGAGTATGGTTTTCAATTGTTAACATCATGTTCTGATACATTTTTTCTAATTTTCTGCACAAGTCATCATTGATTTGTCACTATTTTACATATGCTAACAATCTTATCTCACCATTTCAGTAACACCCTATGATTTTGAAAGAACTATATGATCGACATCATATATAGATCCTAACACTGAGTTTAAAAGAATAAATTTGTATTATAAAAAATTATTATTAAAATGTGTCCCTTAAAAACATGAAATTAAATATCATATTATTAATATAAATAAAAACATTTTTAAAATTATGTATGAATGATAAAGAAAAAATCATGATAATGTAATACTTCATTCTTGGTAAATTATTTGTAGGCTACCAAACAAAAAATTATCAGAAAATTATTTTATTATTTTTTTGTAAAAAAATTATAAAATTAATTATTTATAAATCATAAAAATTAATTGAAAAAATTAAACATAATTTTTTGAAATAAAATTTAAAAACTATTTTAGGGTGATTCTTTTCATATTTTTTAAAATTAATTTATGTTTTTAATGATAAGTGAAAAATAATGTGTTTTATTAATAACCACCTTTTATTTAAATCATTTACAAGGATTAATTTTGTTTTAAATATTTTTAAAACTAAAATCTATTCAATAATTTTATCATAAATATAGATTATAAAAATTTAATAAATTTCATTTTTAATTTTGATATAATAGCTTTGTATACTTATCAAAACACTTTCTTTAGAAAATCGTTTTTTCAATGTGTTTACTTGTTTAATTTAAAATTCACTTCCACCATACCAGATAATTTAATTTAGAATAATATATTTAAATGTATTATCAGTCATATATAATATAATACATTATATAGACAAAATTGTTTCTATAATTAATAGTAATAAAATAAAAAATAATTACCATGGTTAATGAAAAACGAGTTTTCTAGGGTTTAAACTCAAAAGATAATGGTTATAATATCATAATATCATGTTTAAATACAATTTTTTTGAAATATATCAACATTTAATCATATATTTTTAATTAATTATCCATTTTAAATATTTTTTGAATGTGTATAACGTGAGTATAACTTTTTCTTTCCTAAAATACCACAAGTGTCCTAACCCCCTCATATTAAAGGGAACCCAATGTCCACTCATATGGAAACATAATAAGACTTTAGGATCATTACAAAACTACCAAAATACCTTCATTAATTCCCAACCCATTTCCATGATCCCATTCATCAATCAGAGATCCAGTCGTGGGAGACATTTGGTATAATACTAATGAGATAGTCTGATGAAGTGGTTTCTTTCTTAACTGAGATTATTTATTTAATTTTCCATCCACCTCTATAAAATACTACAAACTCATGATGATATAATAAAATCTACATATAAAACATATTTTCATGTTATTATGTTCATGTCGCAAATTAAATCCATCTCTTAATCCAAAAATCCAGAAATGAACTCATGGTTTTTGTGTAAGGTGGAATACTAAAACGTGAAGTGATGCAATTTTTTACCTTCATTACATCATATATCTATTTATTATGATGGAGTTATTTTCTAATATATGATATATATATATATTAATAATTCTCAAAAAGTAATATATCATATATTTTCATACATTACCATCAATGGAAATAACGAGACCACAGTTTTTGTGTATGGAAGACTACCACCTCGTGAAGCGTTCTGATTTATTTTCTATTACTAAATCACATTGATAGTATATTTGATTAAATTTAAATAAATAATATAATATTTTTTATAATATTATCTTTATTTAAATTTAAAATTACACTTAAATTATTTCCTTCATTATAATTGAAAAATGTAATTGTTACACATGCATATGTATGACCTACAATCTACAAGATTGTAATGTACATCATTTTCCATATACCTAATTCATGGTTATTTTTTAAAAGTATAATTAATTAATAAATTTATATTTATTTAAGGATTATTTCTTGTCATCATCTGGAAAACTTTCCTCTTTTACCATGGTCAAAATATTGATTCAATATTTCAATTATGAATTGAGCATCATCAAAACTGTTGACATCGACAAACCTAATTATGTAATTACAAATTTCATGAAAATAAACGAGTGAACCCAATTAATTATCAGTTATTAAAACTGTAATTGTTTCAAAAAAATTTAAAATAATTGATATATGAAAATTATATAGGATACAAATGAAATACATCATAATGTTTGGACATGAGGTAAGGGTTTTATCAAAAATATTTCTTCTTTGAGACACATGTTCTATTATAAAGAAATTTTTTTAAATGGTATATATACTATCCCTTTACATATTATATAAATAATCCTTCATAATTCAATATATTTTATGTTTCAATTCATTTACATCATTCATTAGAGTTATGATTTAAATGATTGTAATATTTTAAGGGTTTCTGTTTCAATGTCAATTTAATTTGGATTATTTATTCTTGAATATATATTATAAAGAAGTATTTTATCAGTATCTATAAATAATTTTTATATTTTTATCCAATTTCCCTTCATTAAATTTTTAAATAATACTACTATTATCTTCTCATTTTTTTACAAATAAATTGAAAAAATGTTTTTAAAAAAATTTGATTTTATTTAACTTTTATAACGTCCAAAATATTTATTAAATATATATTTTACCCAAGTTTTAAATATTAAAAAATGGGTTTAATGTAATATTTTTTTCATTTTATGAATGATTTACTTTTTAAAAATATTTAAAATTGTAAAAGGAATATTTTATTAACTTATACAAAATATATAAAATTAACATTTTTCAAATCCATAGAATTATTTCTAGATTCTTTATATTTACCCATTTCTATTAAAAAAATATTTGGTAAATTTTTTTGAAATTAGATATATTTTGAAGAAATTATTTCAATGTTAAAAGGGTATTGTGCTAATGAAATACTCTCTCTAATTTTTTTATTATTTTAATCATAGTGGAAAACTTTTTCTGATATAGATTTCTTCTAAATATTTATATATATTTCTAAAATGTATAACAAGATTATTCTAACTTATAATTAGGGGGTAAAAATTAAATATTTTCATCTCTCAAGTTCCCTTATTATTAAATTTACTCTGATTTTGAAATGTGAAAAAAAATTATGAATCCATTTTCATTCAATAATTAATTTATATGTTTTGACTTATGATAAATTTAATTTTTTCACACAAATAATAATGTACGTGTTATGGTGGGTGTTTCTAGATAGTCCTCGAATTAATTGGGCAAATATTTAGTCTCATGAGTTGTAATATATGGGATTAAGGAGGAAACATAACCAATTACGGGTCATTTTCAAACATATGATATTTTTTTTATAATGTTAGTGTCCACTGAAGTTTATATCATGTTATACATTTCTAGGACATTTCCAATGATTCCATGATCTAATAATTCCATGCTCATTATGTTACAATCCATTGAAAATACCCTTGAGCCCTGTCTTTTATGATATCATGTTATACCTTTGACCTACACATTATATTTATTTATTTATTATTCCCTTACTGGTATTTTTGGGTTACACCTTTTTTAATGTAGTTACCAGGTTATCTACTGCAGTTTTAATAGACTAACATGTTTCATGATCTCCTTATGGAGAATAAAATATATTTTTTAAAAATTTTTACTCAATATTAATCATTTATGAACCTAGTATTAAACTATTCCTCCATATTTTGGGTTAATATTAATATATATTTATGTTAAAAATCTTTTAAAAATATGATTAAAAGGATTTAATCAAAAATTTTGGTATTAAAGAATGTTAAATTGATTTTTTTAGATTAGTAATATAATTATTTATTTTGGACCTAATGGATAAAAATAAAAATAATTATATATATAGGAAAATATCTATGAATTTTGGTTATGCTTAGTGTGATTGGTTTCTTTAAATTTACATCCTGGTATGGATACTAAAAGTGGATGTGTAATAGGTACATTTGTAACTAGGGATATTAAATAAAAAAAGGTCACATTAGGTTTTGAAACTATTGTCACCAGGTGCATAAAGATGGGAATTACAATACACCTATTTATAATATCTGAGGAATATGTTTTGGAAATTCAAAAACTCTTTCTTAATTATTATAATGGACTTTACAAATTGTTAGGTTAAATATAAAAGATGGGAATGAATACCCTAGATAACCTATTTTGAAATGAATCAAATCATAAGTCAAGATATATATATAATTTATAAAATATTGATTCTATGTTTATTATTTTCAATATTTAATGTTAATGGATTCTCATTTCATATAATTTATTCTTATTTGTCAATGGTGGTAATTTGGAGAAAGAATTCCAAAAAAATTTAATGGGAAATGTAATGATTTTCTTAATGAGTTGACTAACTAAATCATAAGGGAAGATAGAAATTTTTTGATTATTCAAAATTAACCATAAAAATTTATTGCTAACAACTAGATCATAATTGAATTTTAAAACATGCTAATTAAGGGAAGGATAAAATCTCATGGAAGTTCACATTTTAATGATGATAAATAATAGAAGATTCAATTTACATCATTTTAAAAAAAATTGGAACAGGATCCATGGAAAATGCATTAATCGAAATGAATGACTATTATTGTTTTATAAAGGGGGTATAAATTAGATAATTGTCAAAAAAAAATTATAGTTTGAAGGAAAATGGAAAATAATGTTCAAACTAAGGCACTACTAATAGATGATGGTCATAGATGTACAGAAAATTGATATTATCCAAGTCAATGATCTAATAATAAGATTAATTCCTATGGGACTATTTCATAAAAACTATTTATGTATAATTATTAGGGTTCTTATATATTGGAACTCAAGAATCATTTTGTGGAATAATTCATTTCAAGGTTATCATAGTTATATAAATCATGAAATTTCTAATGATTATTCTGTAATAGTTTTTTAATTATATTAAATAGTTTATTAAATGTCACTAATTTCATAGAATTTTTATTTAATGGTGACATAATATTTTTTGGGAAAAAACTTGATTGTGGAAACTAAATATCTATTTTTGTCTTGATGTGAATGTATTTATAGTCAACTAATTATTTTATAATGAGGAAAAGGATGGGTTGGATTGAAAAATATAGATGTCAAAAACATGTAACTGGTGACTAATGTTATTTTTGACAAATTTCATCATATTCATGAATGTATTATAGGTTCATGGTTAATAGTGAATATTTTTGTCATGTATGGTTTACGTTTTTTTAGAAAAATTTCAACTACTGTTTGGGAGACAACCTATCACGTCTAACAACGCCAGGGTTCCTAAGCCCATAATTGAAGGGTTAATAAGGGTTTTGTTCAAAATATTAGCCTTTTTTATTTATAATTTAATATGAAAATGGTTTTGAACAATTGATATGATGAATAAATGATATTTTGATTAATTGAAACATGTTTAGTATGAAATATTATTGAATTTTTCAAGGATTTCTTTGTGATTACAGATATTTTGGGAAATGTTTCATGTTGTTTAGGTTTATTTAGACCTTAGTTTTAACCTATGATTTAACATGAAGGATTTTTTGGGATGAGATTAATTAGATTACTAAATGTTGATATTACTTTTGATATATGTTTATTTAGATATTTATTGATTTTTTGTTAAAAATTGGATTTGAAAATAGATATGATAGATTATTTATTTTTGGGAAATATATTAAAATATAAGAAATATTTATAGTTTTGATTAAAGTCTAATTACTAGAGGAATATCCTAATATCATTTTATGGAATATTTTGATTTGTTTGAACTTAATTTTGGTGATTCAGGGATATAAAATTCATATTGATTATTAATTATTTTGAGAAAAAATATGAGTTTTTGGAGAAAGAATGAATTATAATGAAAATTAGAATTATTCAGTATGTATATTTACATATGATTATTATATATGTGGTAAATGTATCCCTCTACTTTATGAACGTAAGGTTGAAATGAAAATGATATTCTTTTTTTGAAAAATCAATTAACTATTATCTCTTAATTTTTTTAACATTGTCTCTTAAATAGAACTTCTTTTAAAATCGCTATTTTTTCATCCCAATTATATTCTCATATATAAAATCCAAGTAATATGATATACTTTTTATTTCCCTTTCAATATTTTAATGACAATTATTTATTGAACGTTTTTATGATCTGGGGTATCCATAATGAAATATTTTAATATTAAACTATTGTTTATTGAAACAAGTTCAAATTACAAGTACAAAATTTATTTAAGGATCGATGAATGGAACTACTGATGATTTTAAAGGGATTATATTCTAAGTAGTTTACACAACACCCTAATGTGATGTTAAATGAAGCACAATATATTATTAAATATATTATTTATATGGACACGACCATTATATCTTATCCATTAAATTTCTAGGTATAAAAAAAATTCATTTTAATGATTATCTTTGAACAATAAATTAACTATATTGATAAAAAAAATTATTTTTATAATCTTTATTGGTTGATAAATAATTTTTTCAAAAAAAAATATTTTGAATTTTTTATATAAAAAAGGTATTTTTTTCACCTTTATAAAATTGATATTTCAAAATTTAAATCATATTTGGGATAAAAAATTAAAAATTATATTATTATCAATTATTGGGTATTTTCTAAAATGTTGTATTTTTTCATAAATAGTGAAAAATAATAGTTTTTATTTAAAATGTAATTTCTATTAAAATCAATTTCAATGTTATATAACGTTTCAAATTAATTTAAATGTAAAATTAGGTCATTTTTTTAGTAATCCAATTTATGACATTATTTTAAATTTCTTATTTAATTTGGATATAAATTATTTTTCTTTGGAGACATTTTTTTATCATGTGTCTGGGTCAAATTTTAAATTAAATTCTACAAATTATTGGAATTGAATATGGCAAAAATTTATTCCCCATTTCAAATCAACATTATTAATGTTATATAATAATTTAAACATAATGTTTTTTCCTAATAAATTTTGAAAATAGTAAAAAAAATTATGGTGAAGGTTGAAGTTGGTTTATTGAGGGGTAAAATTAGAATGATATGGGTTAAAATTTCCAGAAAACATGTCCAAATTAGTTTTCATAGAATTATATATACCTTATATTCTATATATTTTGACAATGATAAAATTTTTCACCCTGTGGTATATGTAAAATTCGACTATAATTTTTTTTTGGAAAAATCCATTTGAGTCCTCTCAACAACTGATACATAGGAACCACCTCACATATCCAATTTACATTTTAATATAAATGTTGTTCAAAAAATACCATCTCAATTACAATCCATTATTCCCTCCCCCATTCCTATATTCCTTGGTATGATCATAATGTATACATATCGAAGATTTATATATAATCCAAAAAAGTGGGTCAAAAGAAGAGATATCCTTCACGTGAAATCATATTTGTTTTATTTATTTTTCCACATCTATTCAATATTACTATATAATGATTATATAATATGATAATTATTTAACAAATATTGATATTTTCTTATTTTAATTTCATAAATTAAATCCATTTCTTTTCCATAAAATGGCTAATGAAACAACATTTCATATGTATGATGGATTACACCTTTCCAAGCCAATGTATTTATTTTTCCTTGAACACCTATAATTTTTCTATAGGATGTTGTATATAATATTTATTTATTATATTCCTGAAATATTAATAATTCTTGAAATTTAATATATAATATATTTTTTTACATTACTGTACAAGGAAAAATAATAACATCATTCACGTGTATAGCAGACAACTGCCTCGTGAAGTGATGTGAATTGTTTTATATAAATTTATTTCATGGGCAGTATATGTATGTGTATTTTAAAAAATAATGATATATTTTTGATAATATTATAATAATTTAAATATAAAAAACACATTACTTATTTCCACCATTTTCTTTAATAAAAGGAAATGTTAAAGAATTGTTTTTATGGCCTATAGTCTCCATGATTGTCATGTAGTATATTTTTCAAAACCATAATTCAGGGAATAATTTTAAATGTATAATTTATTTATAAAAATTATAATTATTTTATTATTATTATTCATATTATGATTTAACAATGAAACCTTTTACCAAAATCAATACAATTATTCCATAATGAAATTATGAAATCAGCATCCTCAAAATAACTAATATGGACATAATAGATTATGTAATTAAATAAATATCTAAATAAATAAATAAAATTGTTTATATATATGTTATTAAACAAGGATTTGGTTTTTATGAAATAAAATAACTGAAATAATTTTACCCTAGAGATAAAATACATAAACCGCTTATTTTAGACTTAATGTAAGGGGTTTTCTCAAAACTCTCTTCTCAAAGACACTTTTATTTTATAAAACTAATTTGATTAAATTTGTGTACTTTCCTATAATATATGCTACCATGAATCATAAATATTTTATTATATTTTATGTCAAATTCATCTACTTCATTCACTAGAGTTATAATTAAAAAGTTTTTGTAGAGGAAAGGGTTTACGTATTAATATCATTTTAATTGGTAATATTTATGATTGAATTTAAATTATTGTAAATTATCTAACTATTTTATAATAAGACATTAAATTTTAATTTTTCTATATTAATTAATGTAGTTTTAATGTAATATTATATTTATCATATCATTTGTACTTAAATTTATTGGGAAATGTTTTTTTAGAAATAATGATTTCATTTCTCTATTCGGACTAAAATCATTTGTCTTCCTTATCAGTTAATTTTAATTTTTTTCAAAAATTGTTTTAACAATACTAAATTAATTTTTAAAATCAATTTTTTGTATGGTTGTTCTTTTTAAGAATTGTTTCACATGAATATTCCTATAATTTTTTAAAATAGTTACTTTTTAACTATTTTTGAAATAGTGTAAAAGAAGTATTTTTTTAGCTTGTACAATATGTATGGATTTACCAACCACTAATAATAGTAAATTATTTTAAGTTTAAATTATATATTTCAAAATTTATTTTTTTCTAAAATGATTCCTACAATATTTTTTATATTATTTATATTACGAAAAAGTGATATGAAAGTTAAAATGGAATTTTACTTTATAAATATTACATGTAATCATTTAATAAAATATTCATCAATTAATAAAAAAAATATTGTTATAGATTTATTTTAAATTATGTATATATATATATCTAAAATACTTACTTATAATATTCAATTTTAATTTTTTGTGATGACATATTCCTTTTGTCTATATCTTAAATGAATTTGTTACAAAATTTTTTTAGATTATGATATGAGCAATGATTATTCAAGCCATTTATTTCCATAAGAAATTATTATGATTATATGAACCTATTATTATGTGTTAAATTAGATAAATCACCAATGAATTGTTTAAAACATTAGCTGCATGATGCCTCATTTATGGTATTAGAGAGTAAACCAAATGAAATATTAGATGTTTTCAGCCATGTGATATTGTTAGGATAGTTATCCCTGAGACATGTTTTTTTATGATATATGCTACCTAAACATGTCTAATGATTATTTTATCTTATGATTCATTATTTTTATGTTATAATCCAATGTGATTACCCTTGGGGCTTCACATTTATGATATCATGTTATACCTTGGACACACATGTTATGTTTATCTATCATGATTATTTAATTACATGGATTTTTATGCCACCGATTTTTTCTATGTATTCCCAAGTTTATATAATATATTTTTAGAAGATTTAATGGATTTATAATAACCTTATGGAGAATAAAATAAATAATTACTATTTTATTCTCACATTATTGTATAATAGAGATAGTCTTTAATATACATTAGTCCTCACAATCTATGTGTTCCAATTAAAATTTATTTATGTCTAAATAACCATATAACCAAATTTTAAAAAGGAATTGGTCATTATAATTTCTTGTTCTTATTTTCCCTAGGTTAAGAAGAATCTTTTTAATTAGTAAATGTCTATATAGGGTGATAGTTATTAATAACATAGTGGGAGATGATTTATATTTCTTATGAACAAGTTGTTTATATATCCTTGTTTCTAAAGATACAAAATTGATAGATTTTGGGAATGGATTTTAATTTTTGTAATGAATACATATCAAATATGGTTTCTTTTTTATATATGAATTTATAGTATTGATATATTTGGTATCAAATCTTGTTTTATATAATCATTAGATATTACGATTAGAAAACTTTAATAAAAATATTGGGTATAAACCTATGTATAATATAAGATCCTAAAATTCTAGTAAGATGTTGATTTATCATTTTCCCTATAAATAAATCCCATCCTAGATACTAAATTTGGATGATATTTTTATAGAGATTTATATTGTTATAATAATATCGAAAACATTTGGTCTATGTTTATCTCAAACATTATTCGATTCACGATGATTTTTTCTTTAATTTTTGCATGGTTTAACATTCATGTGGGATATTATCTGGATAATTAAAATTTTCCTTATAAACCATTATTATGGATTTGAATATTATATAATCATGGTGACCATGGTGAATCCTAGGTTTTCATAAATTATAATAATGGTGTCATAATTTAGATGTATTGTAAATTATTTTTCATGACACTACTGTTTTCCACAATAATAATTTTATTAAAACTATTAATTTTGGGGTTAGTCAAAGGATAGACAATGAAGAATATATTTAACACAGAATGATATAGAGAAAGGAATGTATTTTCTCATTTTTATCATAATGAAATAGTATATGAAAGGAGAAACTTTTTTATTTTTCCCATTCATCTATCTTATTATATGTTTAACGACCTTTTCCTGGGTGAGTTTTATGACACACAAAATAATACAAAATAGATTTTTATTAACACCAATTAGGTAATATGATTTATATTAATATATCCCATATATATTGAAAAACCCAATAATGGAATTTTCATAGAGTAACTATAAGTATTTTTGTAAGGAAAATAGTTTCATATAGTAAGAAATTTTTGAATAAAGATTATGAGATCAATAATGGTATATGAAGGGTACCATGTAGTAAATGATATAATATGATTCGGTAAGATGGCCATTTTTAGAGCCAACTCCCTAATCCATGAGTTAACTATTATACTAGGAATGAACTATGATTTTTAAATCATTTAATAGAATGTATTTATATATTTCCGTATTGGGATATGATAATTACGTTGTATAAGTGTTATATCATCAATATTTTGGTTATTGGAATAATTAATAATCTAAGGATTGTTAAAAATTATATTTTTTTATTCATTTGAAGACATATTCTGAATAAAAAAGATAACCAAGAAATGTGATTTAGTGGTAAGGTGATATTTTTTTAGAAAACATGATTAAGGGAAAGATAAACCTTAATGTCTTCTTGATGTTGAGTAAAAAAATTTTACTTGTGAGAAATAGTGATTATATATTAGTAACATATGTATAATCATGTAGATAATAATTTGAATAAAAAATCATTTGGAGAATAAGTGATTAATGAAAATTTTAGAGAAGATTATATGTGAAATATGATTTAACATTATGAAAAGTAGTGTAAAAATGGTGATAATTTTGTAAAAATTCATTTAATTTAATATGAATGAGGAATGAAAAATACATTGATATTATATTTATTTGATGTTAAGATAATATTAATCCATTATTATAATTTGAATTTATGGGAAAATATGCTTTATAGAAAACCATAGTGATTAAAATGTGATGAAATCCTTAATGTTGTTTGGGAGGAAGTTAATTATAATTTTGGTAACATTATTTGAATATTATTAATATAGTTTTAGAAAAATATAAAACCATAGGAAATATGACACCGCATCACATTCAGCATGATCTCTAGTCTTTGGCCAATAACCAAAGGAGGAAAAGGTGGCATAACCTAACCCTTCCCTATAAGATTTCCGTGTTAGAAAAAAAAATTCACTAAAGCTATTTTTTAGGTACATATTAAGCTAAATATGGGAAGTTTAAAAAATTGTGTGGTAGTCATGATATTTTAGATAATTTTTTATCATATTTTTTAGAATATATAATTTATGTATATTCATTTTTGGAATGTCAATAATATAATGGGATCTAATATTTTTGAAATTTTTGGGAGTTTAATCTAGTTAAGAAAGAAATAAGGATACTTTTAGTTTATCTATTGGTGGAAATTTTGGAATAAACTATATAATTTATTCATATGATGGTTTATAAATTATTGATATTATCATATATTATAATAAATAATTTACTATTGGATAACATATAATGACTAGAGGAATTTCTAATTCTCCAATTATAGATAATGTGACTGATTAGATGTTAATTTTTCATTCATTATGAATGAAAATATTCATCTTCAATACTGATTATTTATTGAAATAAATTATATTTTAGTGGAAATTTATTAAAGGATAAACTTATATTATTGTAGTAATAATAGTTCATTATGTTATAATTCTTGATGTATATTAATTGGTAATGTATAGGGAATGAATCTTGAAACCAAAAATTAATCCTCTTATATTCATTTAATAGTAATCGATATTCTTCTTCACAACACGATGATTTATGGTGTTGTGATCATTAACATTCTCATGATCATTCAAATTGTTATGATTAATGTTCTCTGTCAATATCCATCATTATTTGGAAATTAAAAATTCCTCTACTGTTGAGTCAAAAGTCATCTTTTGACTTTTATATCTTGTTTTGAAAATCACAAATGTCCTTTTTCATGATTATTGTATCGTACGGACCGTACTAATCATACTTATCATGCTGATCGTACTGACCATAATGATCGTACTGATCATGTTGATCGTACTGACCATGCTGATCGTACTGATCAGGCTGATCATACTGAACATCCTGGTCGTACTGATCACACTGATCGTACTGACCATGACAATCGTACAATGCTGAATGTACTGACCATGCCAGTCGTACAATGCTAATCGTACTAAATATGGAAATTTCATTGACTCTTCTACTCATATCTTTCATTACATACTTGTTTTCGTACTTAGTCAAAAACACATGTTTCATATACATCGTACTCATGATTATCTTGTTCATATATCTTGTTTTAACCAATACGATGTCGTTAAGTAAGTTACAAAATAATCAAAACGATGTCGTGCTTTCTGTTTCAATATGACCATTATGATGCCAGGTGTCCAAGTCCCTCTGAGTTTTTCGGAGAAATATGACCATTGGAGGAGATTTGATCGTTGGAACCCGAGGCCTATAAATAAGAGGTCATTTGAAGCTGAGAGTACAACAGACAACTGAGAGAACTTTGGAACTACTGTGATACTCTTCTTCTATCACGTTCTAGAGGGAGACACTGTGACTTCTCTCATCTGCTTTGTGCATCCGATCATTGTATCGAGGGATGTCAAGTAATTGAAAGACAGAGTTGTCGATTACCTACAAAATCAAGGGCTTCCGGGGATAGGCAGATGGACGTTCCGATCATCATATCAAGGGCTTTCAAATAATTGAAAGACAGAGGTGTCAATTACCTACAAAATCGAGGGCTACCGGGGATAGGCAGACGGACAGTCTGATCATCGTATCGAGGGCTGCTAGGGATAGGCAGACAGACGTTCCGATCATCATATCGAGGGCTTACCATGGTGTTGGTGAGACATACCTTTTATCCTAGCTGAATGGATAACCCTTCTTTTTGGGTCAAAAGAATTATAATAGTTTTACTTTTCTATTGATGCTTGTATTAGAAGAGAATTTGTATTGTTTCCTTTCTTCTTTACATATTCAATTGTAATTGTGTCAATTACAATCATTCTATCACATATTGTATTGATTGATTCTATATGCTTTAAGATAGAATCATTCATCTTTAGATTACTTTGATTATTGTGTTCATCTCGAATACAATTGTTTTACATTTCATTAGTATTACATTCATTCATACCATTTATTCAATACAATTGTGGTTGTTTGAATTGTATTAGTTTAATATCTTTTAAACTAGTCTCTTTAAGTGTTTAAACTCAATGATTATTAAACATACAATTCACCCCCCTCTTGTATTGTTCCATCTAATATACTTATACATCTACATATTGGATCTAACAATTGGTATCAGAGGGGGCTTCCACTTTTGTATTACTTGTTCTATTTTTACTTACTACACTAACGTGTGGAGTGGAAAAGATTTTTGTTTTATTAGACGACAGTAATGAATATTTGGTCAATAGACAATCTAAATCTTTCTATGCCACCTATCTTTGATGGGAATGATTATGAGTACTGGAGAGATCGTATGAAGACTTTTGTGATCAATACTGACGTAGACAATTTTATTATGCTAACGGTAGGTTAAAAATTCCTAACAAAGAAGTCAGTACTTTCACTAACCAAGAGAAGCAAGAATATCAACTGAATTACTAGGTACACAATACTTTATTATTCTCTATGACCAGGAATATATACAGTTAGATATCTTCATGTGAAGCAGCCAACTGTATTTGGAAGAAATAAGAAGTCACACATTTTGGTACATCCAAGGTTATAGAAACAAGAAGAGGAATGCTTCAAGGAGAGTATCATGGATTTTTTTTCCTTATGGAGAGCCAGTATGTAAAGTGAAACAAAGGTTTATGACAATTGTCAACAGTCTACAATAAAAGTGTAAAAAAGTCCTTGATGATGATGCTCTATTAGATAAAATTATAGATATAATGCCAAATGAATGGGAGTCAAAAAGGACAGCTATTGATGAAAATAGAAAAGTTTCCTAGATTACTCTTGATGAACTCTCTGGAACTCTTCTACAACACAAGAGAATAATGAAGAGAGATACTAATTTCAACAAGAAGGAGAATCGAAATAGAAGTGTAGCCTTTACATCTAAATCTAAAACACCTGAAAGGCTTACAAGATCCGAATCCAATAAAGTGGTTATATCTGATTCAAGTGATTGTGAACTTTGGGATAATGAGCTAGCCAATCTTGCTCGAAGGATGAACACAATTGTGGGAAAGAAAGACTTCCAATATAGATTCAATAAGAAAGATAGGAAGGATAAGAATGATTCAGAGGAAACATGTTATGAATGTAAGAAAGTCGAACATATAAGGCATGATTGTCCTTTACTAAAGAGGAAAGATAGAATGGAGAAACACTTTGAAAGAAAAAAGAAAAGGTTTTATAAGACAATGAAAGTCTTAAAGGCAAATGATACGTGGAGTGCAAGTGGTAGTGATTCTTCATATGATTTTTCAGAATATGAGTCCTCAGGACCAAATAATATTGGACTTACAGCCAGATTACCAATAGAGAATCATGGTCTCATGGATAAGGTACATAATGCTGAAGCTATTACAAATGTCTCTTTAAATAAAAATTATACTGATAATAGATATTATGAATCTCCAATGATGAATATTTATCATGAGAAGATGATACATTACATTCTTTTTAAGAAGTATCCAGATTTTCTAAATTACTTGAAAATGAAAATTCCAAACTCAAGAAAGAGATTGAGAAAGAAAATTCTAGAATTACAATTTTAACTAAAGAAGTGTTAGAACATTAGAAGGATCTTGATATGAAAACTTCTGATTTTGAAATTATTTTAAAAACCCTTGAGAAAGCCAAATTTGATAAGGATAAACTTCATAAGGACCTAGAAACTATGTTTTCAAAGAAAAATGTTTTAGAACCCATCTGTAGCTCAAATTCAAACATTTTGGAGAATAACAATTTAGTTTTGAAATTAAAGTCAAAAATCATTTCCTTGAAAAAATGTTTTTCAAACATTACTCATGGAAAATAAAATTTTGACAAAATGTACTCCCAAATCCGACCCTTGAGAAATCATTCTAGACTTGGTTATACTTATTCCAAACCGATTTTTAGTAATAACTATTTTGTTCCTCAAAATACCATGTTTTTCTATTAGTGTCAATGTGGAGGACACTGGAGAAGAGATTGTTCACTTAATAGAACTCAATCTTTAGGATTTCATAAAGCTCATTTTGCAAAACAAATGTGGATTCCTAAAATTCTTTTATCTAACCCTTATCGATCCAAACAAGTTTGGATTCTGAAAAACTAATTGTTTCTTTTTCAGGAAAATGAGAAGTGTACCAATAAGAGTATTTGGTACATGGATAGTGGTTGTTCTCGACACATGACCGGAAACAATGATCTCTTTAAAAAGGTTATCAAAACAAAAGTGGAAAAGTTACCTTCATAGATAATGCTCGAGGACAGATTGTTGGTATAGGTAATATCATCTTTCTATGAAAAGTTATTATTTCAAACGTTTGGTTTGTTAATGGTATTAGGAACAACCTCATCAGCATAAGTCAATTATGTGATGAAGGTTACCTTGTGAATTTTAGAAATGATAGGTTTCCAGTTCACAATTCCAAGGATGAGTTCATTCTATCTTCCCATAGGGAAGAGAATGTTTACACTATTAACATAGAAGACCATAGAAGCCAAAACTTACCCTGCTTAAGTGCAATATAAGACCAATCATGGATATGGCATAGAATACTAGGACACTATAATCTGAGAAACCATAGTAAACATTCAATGAAAAGGCTTGTGAAGGGACTACCGAACCATAGATATGATTCTACAAAAGTCTCTGATCCTTGTAAATTTGGAAAGCAACATAAAACTAGCTTTCAATCAATTAATGAGGTTTCAACTTCTAATGTATTACAGCTTGTTCATATGGATGTTTTTGGTCCCACACAAACTGGAAGCATTGGAGGAAAATACAATGTATTTTCTTTCGTTGATGACTTTATTAGATTTACATGGGTCTATTTTCTTATAAAGAAATATGAAGCCTTTTCCTATTTCAAAAAATTTAGAGCCCATGTTAAAAATGAGAAAACCCTACCATTGATAACTATTCATAGTGATCATGGTGGTGAATTTCAAAATTCATAATTTGAAACTTTTTATAGTAAGAAAGGTATTACTCACAATTTCTCAGCTCCAATAACTCCTTAGGAAAATCGTGTTGTTGAAAGAAGAAACCGTATTCTTCAAGAAATGACTAGAACCATGTTGACTGAATAGTCAATTGCTAAGCACTTTTGGGATGAAGCTGTTAGTAGGGACTGTTATACTATAAATCATGTTTTAACTAGACCATTTCTTAATGAAACCCCTTATGAGTTACGGACTGGCCAAAAACCTAAAGTTCCGTACTTCAAAGTTTTTGGGAGCAAATTATTCATTCTGAATACAAAACGAAATCCTCAAAAATTCGCACCAAAATCTGATGAAGTAATATTTCTAGGTTACTCGACCAATTCTAAGGCTTATAGAGTTTTCAATAAAAATACATGTACTGTTGAGGAAATAGTACATGTAAAATTTGACGAAACTGATCCTTTTGTTTTCAACCAACCCAAACCTACATCCTCAGATGTGTTTTCTAAAAATGTTTATCAACCGTTATTCGAAGATCATTCTGCTAGGGAAAATATT
The DNA here is from genome assembly GCA_963277665.1 of Viscum album. Classification (NCBI taxonomy): domain Eukaryota; kingdom Viridiplantae; phylum Streptophyta; class Magnoliopsida; order Santalales; family Viscaceae; genus Viscum; species Viscum album. Next base: position 1,909,911,864 of record OY728120.1, read on the forward strand.
CAAGAAGATACTTCGGAAACATTTACCAGAAAATACGTTCTACCATACGTTAATGAACAGGTTCTATAAAACCCAAATCAATTGTTTCTTAGAAATCATCCCAATGATAAAATCACTGGTGATGTATATCAAACTATAAGGACCAGAAATTCCTTAGGAAATCAAATAGAACATCTTGCTTTTCATTCCTAATTTGAACCAAAAAGTCCACATGAGGCCTTAGGTGATTAATATTAGATCAAATCAATGCAAGATGAACTAAATTAATTTGAAAGGAATCAAGTCTTGACTTTAGTTGATAGACCTAAAGAAACATCTGTAATTCGTGTAAAATGGGTTTTCAGAAACAAATGTGATGAAAATGGAATCATTGTAAGTAATAAAGCAAGACTTGTTGCTAAAGGCTATAATCAACAAGAGGGAATAGACTATGAAGAAACATATGCTCCTTTATCTAGACATGAATCTATTCGTATTCTATTAGCCTTTTCAGCATACCTTAATTTGAAACTATTTCAAATGGATGTAAAATGTGATTTTCTAAATGGTTTTGTTCAAGAAGAAGTTTTTGTCGAACAACCTCCCGGTTTTCTAGACCCAAAACATCCTGATCATGTTTTTAAACTTACTAAGGCTCTATATGGTCTTAAACAAGCCCCTAGAGCATGGTATGATAGACTTAAAGGATTTTTATAACAAAACAATTATACAAAAGGTACACCAGATCCAACCCTTTTTATAAAAATGGAAAACAAAATTGTTTTGGTTGTTCAAATCTATGTTGATGACATCATTTTTGGATCAACTAAGAAATCTTTAACTAATTCTTTTGCAAATTTAATGAATTCTATGTTTGAAATGAGTATGATGGGTGAGTTAACATTATTTTTAGGCTTTCAAATTTCACAAAAACCAAAAGGAACATATATATCCCAACATAAGTATATTAATGACTTACTCAAAAAGTATGGATATGGCAAAACTAAAAGTATTATCACTCCAATTGGTACCTCAAATACACTTGATCTTAATGAAACTGGAAAACCAGTAGATTAAACCATCTTTAGAGGTATGATAGGAAGTTTGATATACTTAACGTCTAGTTGACCAGACATAATGTTTTCCATATGCTTATGTGAAAGATATCAATCTAATCCAAAAGAGTTTCATTTAAAAGCCGTAAAAATAATCTTTTGGTATTTAAAAGGCCCTATAGATCTAGGTCTCTTTTATTCTTCGAGAGATGATTTTTTTTAAAAAAAAGTTTTTCAGATGATGACTTTGGTGGTTGTAGAATGGATAGAAAAAGTACATCTAGAACATGTCATTTCTTAGGCGGTTCTCTAGTTTCTTGGTCCTGTAAGAAACAATACTCAGTAGCACTATCTACTACTGAAGCTGAATATGTAGCTGCTGGATGTTCCTTTGTTCAAGTATTGTGGATGCAACACACACTCACTAACTATGGATTGAGTTTCTACAAAACTCAAATTCAATGTGATAATACTAGTTCCATAGCTCTTAGTAAAAACCCAGCACATTAATCTCATGAAAAACACAGAGATGTTAGGCATCACTTTCTTAGGGATCACACACAAAAAGGAGATATTATTCTACAATTTATCAGAACGAAAGAACAACATGACGTCATTTTTACAAAACCATTACCTTCAAATAGGTTTGAGTTAACAAAATAGAATCTAGGAATGATTACATTAAAATAGTCATATAAATCAACTTCTTATTTTTTATATTTCTCCTCACAGGAAACAACTCCCTTAGAAAGGGGGAGGACATTTATTTTTTTTCTTACTATGTTTTTTTTCTATATCATTAATTATTTACTCTCCTGGTATGTTTTTTTGTTTTTTTGATTGTCATATTGACAATTTTATTGTATTATTGTATCGTCCGATCATGGTAAGGAATTTCTTTTCCATCGTATCAACCGATCATGGTAATGAATTTTTTTCCATCGTATCGACCAACCATGGTAATGAATTTATTTTCCATCGTATTGATCGATCATGGTAATGAATTTATTTTCCATCGTATTGACCGATCATGGTAATGAATTTCTTTTCCATCAGCTTGTCAGTTCATGGTAACAACTTTGTTTTCCATCGTATTGTCAGTTCATGGTAACGAGATTGTTTTCAATCGTATTGTCAGCTAATGGTAACGAGAGTGTTTTCCATCGGCTTGTCAGTTCATGGTAACAAGATTGTTTTCCATCGTATTTTCAGTACATGCTAATGAGATTGTTTTCATTTGTATTGTCAGTTCATTGTAATGAGATTGTTTTCCATCATATTGTCAGCTCATGGTAACAAGATTTTTTTCCATCGTCTTGTCAATTTATGGTAACGAGATTGTTATCCATCGTATTGTCATTTCATGGTAATGAGATTGTTTTCCATCGGCTTGTTAGTTAATGGTAATGACTGTGTTTTCCATCGGCATGACGATTGTTTTTTTCGTACGATTGTGTCTTCTTTTTAGATATACTAAAACCAACAATTACCTTACGTTCTCGGGCAGGTACTTTAATTTTTTTTTAACTTTTCCTTCATTTCGTTATTATCCTAACCATTGAACTTTTTTCCTCTAATCTTTACCGTATAAGATCAACGGTCACCCCTATATCACCTATAAATAGCCCCCTCCCAAAACCCACATTGGTTTTTCAGGTTTCGAGGCGAAGCTCTACTCTAATTTTTTAAGGTCGTCGTATGATCTTTCTTCGGCAGCACCTATATGTCTCAGTCCTCTGCTAATACTCCCGCTGAAATATCTTCAAAGACATTTATAGAGAAAGAATTTTTTAGATAAAGGTTATTTTCTCGGGAATTTTTTGATTCGTATGATTCCACTATTAGAAGAATCATTCTATTTCAAGGATGGGAACATTTATGTGTTGAAAGACCAGTTTCTCAAGATCTGGTTCTCATTGATGAAGTCAGTCAGTTCTATAAAACCGTATCGTTCGACAAAGACATGACTATAAATTTTGTTGTGTACGATAGAATGTTGTATATGTCTGTGAAACAAGCGGCTCATTTTCATAATGTCCCAATAGAAGGGGATTCTTTCTGTCCATCTCATAAACTCCCAGAAGAGGTCGGTATGTTTAATAGAGAAATTACTGAGAATTATTTGTTTGTTTTTAATGAAGAGAATAGGAAAGTGGCTCATCGTTCTCCGGAAAATCGGTTTGTGACATTATTGATGAATGGTTTTCTTATCCCAAGAAAATGGGATATAGAAACTCTGAATGTTTCTGATATCTTTATGTTGGACTACCTTGTCAACATGAGAAAAGTAAATCTCATGGGATATTTTTTTGAAACTATAGAAAATGTCAAGACAGGAGGAATTAAGTCCCAAATGATTATGTTTCCAGCTATACTTAAAAAGTTTATTCTTGAGAGTATGAAGTTTTGCAACATTCCTTTGAAAGGAAAGATGATATATTTGAAGCCAAACTTGATTAGTAAAAGTTCTTTGAAGAAGTTGAATGTTTATTTTGATCATAATTAAAAAAAATTGTTAATGATGTAGAAGTTGAATCTCCTCAGAATCAATCAGCACCTATAGCAGCCAAAGACTTTCAATCTACTGGTATTACTCAAAAGTCTAATCTGCAAACTAGATCAAATCTTATGATGAATCCAAATTACAATAAATAAGTTTTATCTAAATGAAGAAAGGATAAGGAACAAAGAAAGGAAGCTGATCCAAAGTTTGGACTTGATCTAGCCGAAGCGTTTTCTGAAAGAATTAGGGTAGAAGAAACCCTTAAAGCTTAAAAGAAAAAGAAAACTGGTTTAAAAAAGAAAGGCTCAAGACATTGATATCTCTAAAGTATTGAAAATGGTAGAGTATGCAAGTGCTCAACTAACGGAAGAAGTTCATGAAGATCCCATCATACAGAGTATTCCAAAAAAAGAAAAAGGAAAACAAATGTTAGAAGAGATAGACGAAGTGGAAGAGGATGAAGGAGATTTTATTTTAGAATTCCTTCAGAGTTCAAAGAAGAGTAGGGAGGAATCAGTTCAAAGGCAAAGTGAAGGTATTCAACAAGTTCCTCATGCCGATCAAACACTTTTTCAATCTTCTGAAACTCCAGATAGAATTTCGTCTCAAGTAAAGCAAGGTTCTCAATCCTCTCATACTGATAAAATTATTGTCATTAGTGATAATGTGGAAGAAGAAAGAATGAAAGAAGAAAAATAAAAAAGAAAACAGCCAGTAGTAAACTCAAGCCGATCAAATGAACCGGTTTCGTACGATGAAGATACTGATTTAGAACACAAAATCTCTCTCAAGAAGAGTGATTACATTGTCCATGTTTTGAGAAGGATTGAAAAGACCATTCCATATTTCCATAGGCAGGAAGGGAATATTGATTTTATTACTGACAATCAGACAAATATGTTTGGTTCTGTAAAAGAATTAAGAAAGAAAGTTTTGTCAGTCAAAGCTGATTTGAAAGTTCTTTCAAAATGTTCGGCTGCCCATAAGAAGGCCTCCAACAAGATGACCAATGGGTTGTACAAAACAGAGAGCTCAGTCAATGATCATGAGATAGCAATTGAAGATATAAGAAGGTTGTCAAATGATCATTCAATTGATATCTATAAGCTTGACAGAGAAATGGTTGAAAGGTTGAGTCTTTTGTCCTCCTAACGAGCCAATGTTCCTTCAGTAAAATAATTGTAGGAGAGAATTAATGCCATTCAGGATGATTTTTTGAAGGTCTCATAATTCAAAGATGAAATAATTCTCTTGAAGAAACAGAACTATGGGTTATCCAAAGAAACCAAGAATTTTCAAGATATAATTGATACTCTTGAAGAAGTAATCAGAGTTCAGGAAGAGACAATCAGAAATCAAGATCAACTCTTTTCCGATCAACAAGACCTTCTCAGATCTCAGGGTGATGCTATTTCTGAAGACAAGAACGAGATAAAAAAGAAGAATGCAGTTCTTCATGAGTTGATCAAAAAAGGAGAAGGAAAGAGAAAACAAGTGACTTTTATTTGTTCTCATGTTTAACATTGTTTGTTATCGTAATGAAATTTATTTTATCCATTGTCTTGTATTAATTTTATAACTCTTTCATACAATTCATGTTTACCCCTTTCTTTTTGTAAATCACAAAGGGGGAGAATGTTTACAAAAGGGGATATTGTTTATAAAGGGGGATAATGATTTATAAATGGGGAGACTGCTTTACAACATTTAAAGGAAAATCTATGAATACAATCCTTAGGAAAGTCTATACCTAACGGGGAGTTAGTTGTATTAAATTTCTTATTCAGAAGAGTTTCCAATAAGTCAGGGGGAGATACATATTTATTTTATTTTTTATTTTTTGATTTTTGATTTCCAAAAATGGGGAGATTATAGAGTCAAAAGTCCTCTTTTGACTTTTATATCTTGTTTTGAAAATCACAAATGTCCTTTTTCATGTTTATCGCATCGTACTGACCGTACAGATCATACTGATCATGCTGATCATACTGACCATAATGATCGTACTGATCATGCTGATCGTACTGACCACGTTGATCATACTGATATTGATGATCGTACTGACCATCCTGATCGTACTGATCATGCTGATCGTACTAACCACGACAATCATTCAATGCTGATCGTACTCACCATGCCAATCGTACAATGCTGATCGTACTGAATATAGAAATTGCATTGACACTACTACTCATATATTTCATTACATACTTGTTTTTGTACTTAGTCAAAAACACATGTTTAATATAAATCGTATTCATGATTATCTTGTTCATATATCTTGTTTTAACCAATACGATGTCATTGAGTTAGTTACAAACTAATCAAAACGATGTCATGCTTTCTGTTTCAATATGACCGTTATGATTCCAGGTGTCCAAGTCCCTCCGAGTTTTTCGGAGAAATATGACCATTAGAGGAGATGTGACCATTGGAACCCAAGGCCTATAAATAGGAGGTCATTTGAAGCTGAGAGTACAACAGAAAACTGAGAGACTTTTGGAACAACTGTGATACTCTGCTTCTATCAAGTTCTAAAGAGAGACAATGTGACTTTTCTCATCTGCTTTGTGCGTCCGATCATATTATCGAGGGCTTTCAAGTAATTGAAAGACAGAGGTTCCAATTACCTACAAAATTGAGGGTTTCGGGGATAGGAAGATAGACTGTCCGATCATCGTATCAAGGGATTTCATGTAATTGAAAGACAGAGGTGCCAATTACCTAAAAAATCGAGGGCTGCCGGGGATATGCAGACAGACATTCCGATCATCATATCGAGGGCTTACCAAGGTGTTGGTGAGACAGACCTTTTATCCTCGGTGAAAGGATAACCCTTCTTTTTTGGGTCAAATGAATTGTAATACTTTTACTTTTCTGCTGCTACTTGTATTAGAAAGGAATTTGTATTTATTCCCTTCTTCATACATATTCAATTGTAATTGTTTCAAATAAAATCATTTTATCACATATTGTATTGATTGATTCTATACGCTTTAAGGTAGAATCATTCATCTTTATATTACTCTGATTATTGTTTTCATCTTGAATACAATTGTTTTAAATTTCATTATTATTACATTACTTCATACCATTTATTCAATACAATTGTGGTTGTTTGAATTGTATTATTTTAAGATCTATTAAACTAATCTCTTTAAGTGTTTAAACTCAATGTTTATTATACTTACAATTCACCCCCCTCTTGTATTGTTCCATCTAATATACATATAAATCTACATATTCGATCCACCATCTATTACTATATTTTCACTTCCAATAATTTTTTCCAATTCAGAAACATGGTTAATTTTTATTACATATGACCTTTATATTACTCATTTCATCTTTTAGAGAGGAAGGATTATTAACCCTTTTTATGATGGTGTTTTTTTAAAAAATAATTTTCAAATATAAATCTCTTCATTATAATAGAAAATTTAAAATGGAGATGATGATATTTATTAAAGGGGGGAGAATGTAACACCATATTATTTTAAAATAATAATTTCTTTGATTAGAGTACACAACAAAATACACCAAGCATTAAAGAAAAACAATGTATTATTATAGGATAGATGTTATGACATAGTTGTCAAATTTGTTGTAATAGATAGAAGTACCTGAAATATTATATATATATATATATATAATTTTAACAATCAATAAAAATTAATTGATAATTTATTGATAAATAAATAGTCACTTTTTATTTGTCATTTAATTTTTCAAAATAAATTTCTTTACCAAATAGTTTTATTAATTCCATAATGTAGAATGTTATTTTTAAATTCATGATTTTTTTAAAATTTTATTTTACAAAAAACAATGTTATTTCAGAAATTATAATTTCAAAATTATCTTAGGGAGATATTTTGGGTCTTTTATGAAAAGAATGATTTTTAGTGAAGAGTAAATAATAATGTTTTTTTAAAACAATATTTTTCATTTAAAAAATCCCATTATGAATTTAATTTTATCATAATGTTTCTTAATTAATAGTTTTTTGGTTCTTATATAAGTTATTACATTATAATAATCATTAGTCTGTATTTTGTTTTAAATTTATTTTTTGGCATAAAACACAATTTTCTAAAAAATTATATTCATTCCATTTTAGGAATTTATGATAAAATTATTGTTTTATAAAATTATAGGAATATAATTTTATTAAAAAAAATCATTTATTTAATGTAACAGTTTTTTAAGGATGAATTTTTTAGATTTATCTGAAGATGTCAATTTTTTTGTTTATAGTACAAAATAATTTTTTTAGAAACAAGGATTATTTTCTGATATCACCAAGATACAAAGAGGTTATAAAAATTTATGAAACCCATGTAAAAAATTACCTATGATAATAAAAACCACATATTAAACAAAAATAATTCAAATCTTATAAATTATTATTTATGTTTTGATAAATACAAACATCATTTTTAGTGTCAACGCATTGCTTTTGCAGCACTAAGAAAGTATAATTTGGTATCCAAAAGAGATAATAATAAATGTAGGAAGTATTTTATAATTTTTTTATTAAATAATATGTATTAAAACATATTTTTATGTATAAATATGAATTTTGATGTTATATAAAAAGTAGATTATTGAAATGCTTTTATAATGCATGTGCAAGGATTAAAATGTCAAAATAAAATATTAATTAATTTTTAATGACATAGACATGGGTAAATATACATTTTTTTGGAATAAAAAAGTTTTTCATAACATAGTTAATTTATTTTTATGCTGGTGTTTTTAATGATTATATATTTATATTACATACACAACACCGACACATTCCACATGCATGAAGTAAAACAATCTAGGAAATGATTTTAAAAACAATACAAGGGAAAATTTTAAGTCTATTATTAGTTCACCAAAATTCCAAAAATATACATATGACATACTAGGGATTTTTTGGAAGCTTATATTAAAATTCCATTATTTTTAATTTTAATTAAATTTCAAATTATTTGAATAGTTATTAAAATAACATTAATAGTATTTTATGATATATAGAATTTTTAAATTTCTTTAATTACCATTAAAATATTACAAGAAGAAATGTATGATAAAAAATGGACTAAAATTTCTCCAATTTTCCATTTATGTGTTAATTGTATACTTATAAGTAATATTTTAACCATTTAATGTTGGAAATTTCATTAACATAGTTAAGACTGAAATTGGAAAACCAAAAGGTTAACAAAAATATATTATTTAAAATAACATCTAAAATCCAAAATATTTTGTTATATAATTATATTAAGACCACATATTCATTATAATAAAATAAATTTCATTTTGGAACCATTATAAATATTATAGTCATATTTTATATCACAATATTCTAGGAATTTTAAAAAATGATATTTGTGATATTTTACAATAATTTTAATTTTATTACTTACAATTCTTAAAATAATATATTCTGTCAATATAATAGAATATATTTTAATTTTACATCCAATATAAATTTTTTGTTCAATTTTTCTTTTATAATTACATTCCCAGAATAATAAACAATAAAAACATTGATATCTCAACAGTTATCAAAAAGGATAACCATGGGTTCAAACTATATCATATGCATGAATACATTTCAAAAAATGTATAAAATTTAATATATTGGCTAATTATGTCTTAAAATATTCTTATCATTTAACTGTGTCAATTTTGAGCATATGAGAAATAATTTACATTAATTTATACAATCTAAAATTTATAGAGTTCACCACACCACACTTATAAAAAGGAATATTCTCTCCTACATTATTCTGAATGTTTAATCCATATAACTTAGACAACAACTAAACAATTATAAATGAAAATTCCATTACAAGATCCTATAGAATTTTTTTTTCATAAAGACTAGTGTTTTAAGGGTTAAGGTGTAAGGGAAAAAATTATTCTAAACTAAGTTGTATAACTCATAAGTAAGAATTTTCTTATTTATTTCAGGATATAATTCCATGAAATCCATGGTATCCATTATAAAATATTAGATTATATATCTTCAAAATACCTAAGTTCTTATTATGACAATAGTAAAACCAATTTCCATTTTTATCTATCCTATTAAAAGTGGAAACTTTGCTCGTGTATACGTACAATGTTCCATTACCACATAATAGTGTAATTCATTTTTGTAACCAGATCACATGGATGATTATAAAGATGTTTTTAATAAGTAAATGTTTTATTTATGATATTTTTTGATTTTATAATAGAGAATTATTATTTATCATTCTTCCATTCAATTTAATAAAAATTTGTAACATCACTCGTGTGTAGGTATGAATTACCTTCACTAAAAAGTTATGAAATTAAATTTCCATCATCCTTACATGTGACTAATAATATTAAAATTATATATAGAAATTTAATATTATAATAATTACATTAAAAAAAGCATGAATAATGAAACAGTTATCACCTCAGACCATTGTAATAATAAAAAATTGATAACAGATAGGTGAAAATATATTATATGTATATAATATATTATATAATATATTATATAATATATTATATAATATATATAATTATATTTATATAATTAATATATTATATAACTGTATTTATTGTAAATGAGCTTCAAATGCATCTAAATAAATTTAATACCTGTGTTGAGGGATTTACATCTCAATCTGATTTATGTTAGGATATTTTATGATGGAATTTCCATTGAGGAAGTTATATGATCATTATCAGATAAATACCATTAATTTGTATCACGTCTAGTTATAATTATTAAATTCCAGTGTTCCTTTTATTTTCTTCACTTTATTTACTCAAGACATTGCAGCAACGTTTTTAAATAAATCATATTATATTACAATATTAGACTAAGAATATTTTTTATTGTTTGTCATGTTTTCATTAAATTATTTTGAAGAATATTTTTTTTGAAAATTATCTAATGATTATTTAATGTCACTTTTAAGCATATTTTACATTCATTTAGAATTTTTTAAATAAATATTCCAAACAATTATTGAATGAGGTAATTTTTAATAAAATTTCAATGGAATATTTTTTAAATATACCTGACCTGAACATAATTTACTACTTCTATTGGTACTTAATGATATAAAACATCATTTGAAATTTCCTTGCATATTTTAAAATAATTTTTTTATTAAAAATATATAGTATCTTTATTTTAAAAGTTTTTTAATTGAATTTTTTATTTTCCTCAAGAAATAATCTAGTTATTTTTAATTGAATTCTTAAATATAATAACAAACATTGATGTTAATTATTCATTACATGGGATATGATAAATTGATATGATCCTCATTATTTCTCATGATATTTTGTTAGTATTTTGATAATACATTTAATAAAACTACTCTTCTCCATGGTATTTACAATGTTAAAACATTGAATTTTTTATGAAACACATTTCCTTTAAACTTGTTATGATATATGATGTCTGATTTATGAACTATTGGAACAAATGTGTATGATTTTAATACTATTATCTTTGAGAGTAAAATTATATATCACTCCAATTAATAAGGTAGAAAAATATATTTCATGAGTTAATAAACAATAGAATCGGTAGGGATCCCAATTCCAAAATGGAATTTTTCCACTAAGATAGTCTTGCGAGTGAACCCGGAATATTTGGAAAATTTTACGAGGTGTAAACCCAATCTAATTCAATTGAACTGGTAGTGATCCTTGAAAAAATAAAGGATTTTATATTCTTATGTTTATAAAATAAACTTATTTTTTATTCCAATGTTATTATGTCATGGATCATGATCATTTATTACAATATTATTTTGGACTCATGACCTAAAAAAGATTTATTCTATGAATGAAGATCATAAGAAATTGAATGCTAGATATGGAAATATTCAGAACATATTCACTTAACATTATTATGATTTTATTCTTAAGTGATCACTGATATCTCTGTTGTTTATCCTTACTGAGAATATTATCTCACCCATTATTATGTTTCATTCCCCTATGATATAAATAATAGTTGTAAGTATGTTTTGTGTAATAATGGTAGTAGTTTTCTAATACTTAATGGGGTTGAGTTAGATCTATTAAAGGGATGTTTTTTAGGTATCTATGTTTCTAGATACACTAAACCATTATGAATTTGGAATGTATCATATGGTAGGTAGTGAATATTCATCTAAAATAATTTAATATATAAATAATATTTCATGGGTTTCTATTTTAGTGTTTTGTTCATTGGACCTGATTTGATAAGTACGATATCAATTATTTGACCACAATGATTTTTTATGAAAAAAGTGAATCCTTTTGATGGGTTAACAATAATATCACATGTAATAATATGTTTTGAAAATCCCATGTATATTGTTAATGATTGTTGATATATTAGTTATAAAAATATAATTAGGAAAAAATTCAATGAATAGTGATGTCAAATATGATTAAGGATTAATAATGTAAATAGAATGATAGGGTCTTATGTGATTAGTGATTAATAATGATTTCCTATACGATTATTGATGATTCATAATTTTTTTATAGATTTATTAGGCGTCATTTACTATAAAATTCTTTATATAAACAATGAAAATAGATTGATATTATCTTATGTTAAATGACTTGAGTCTATAATTTATGACACATTGGTTTAAAAAAATGATTAAATAAATTAATACTATCAAAATTGTTAGTTTAATAAATAAATAAATTAGTTCATGAGAATTATTATTTTTTCAGAAGAATATTTAAGGTATTACTTATGAATTTTATATTTCTCTTTGATTTGAGATGGAATAGAATTAATTGTTTATTTACTAACAACTTTATATTTATTAATAAACTATTATCCAACTATTGGCCCTCAAAAAAATGACCTCATACACATGTGGGACAAGTGGTTATCCATGCCAGAGGTAGGTTCACTACTAAATCCCATAGTTGTATAGGTAAGGATACATATAATGATAGGCATGATGGGAGTGCATAACACCCACAGAGTGAATATAATATTTTCTATGGGGCTGAGGAGCCATCGTGTAGGATGGCATGATAGAATATGGGGGGAGTGTGTGAGTGTTATGGGTTACAAACCCAGGTGCCTACTTAAGGGAGAAGATACATGAATAATATTATATTTATGTGATAAACTGTTCACATGCTTGATGTGGGTAAGTGACATGGATTCTACTATCCATCAGTCTTTAAAACACATATATATTATTTTTCCTACCCAATAAAATCGATCTAGGATGTTTGATAGATCCAACACATAACGTATTCAATGTGGTGTCATGTATTAACTGCTACATCATCAGTGTTGTTGTTAATTAGGTTTTTCAGTGAAAATATTGAATAATCAAAAAAGAAGATTCACTGATTATGTATACCATCATGTGATAAAATGAAAACCCATGCTTGAATATTTCACAATGTTGATATATGAAAGAATTTAAAATAACTCATTAACAATATATTATTCTTAGTCATTTAATATGATCAAAGTTATTTTAAATCATATAAAAATATCAATGGACTAAGGTAGTGGAATGAATCCATTAAGTGGGAAAATGGATTCCTCTTTCAATGATAAAATAGTTCATTTTGAAATTCATATTTTGTGAATAGAATTTTCCTTGAAACAATATTCTTACATGAAAAAAATAAACCCATGATCCTTATATATCTATGTGAAGGAGAGGATTTAGTAAGTAAATTACTAGATGAATATGACTCTATGTACACTTGTTATGATAGTCACATTCATTATGTTATGTGAATATATCAAATATAATTATTTATGTGAAGGAAGAGAGGGTTCACATAGTTGTTGTTTGTTTCATGAAGAAGATGTTTCGCATACCTATTATGGTTTTCAAGAATAAACATTGACGATATGAGTGATACATAGGCTGAAAATGATTTGAGTTATATGAATATGTCTTCATTCATGAACTGATGAAGGTGATACACCTATAGACTTTTCATGATGTCATAGTGAACCAGAAAGAAGATAGATCACACATACATATACTATTATGTGAAAGGATTGAAAAAAGTGTTTCTAATACTAGTAGCATACCATAAATGAATTTCATGTTCTATATGTGCATACATTCAAACACATCCACAATTTATTCAAATAGAAAATTAGAATATTTATATATGTATACCATGTTTATTTAATGATAGTGGTATTAAAGAATTCATTAAACTATTAAGAATATAAAAAATATATATTCAAATACATCAGATAGTTTTGGTTATGTAATTGATTTATTATATAAAATAATATCGATGTAAATGTGGGCATCACTTTCACACATATTTTTCATTTTGAGGATAAAATTAATATAAGGATTACCTTCCCTAGAATTTGAAAATAGACAAATAATACAACATGGAGTAATATTAATTTAACAAGAACCGATTATTCGGATAGTGTATTGATATAGTTGGACCAGCAAGCATGGGAAATCATTGAAAATACATAGGTCATTGAATATATATTTTTTATGTAACATGTTTATTCAGTAGATTTAAATACATCGAATATAATAGAGATATATTGTTCAAATGTTTTTTGAAATGATTATTTAAGGAACTATTAGTTCCATTACAAATTACTACAATGGAGAATTGTATTTTCATTTATAAGTAACATTATCTATACTTTACCATAATATGATATTAACTTATATGTTTTTATGCATTTAATTGCACATGTACTCACTAAAAATTATAGTGATAAGAAAATCAAGGAAACATCCAAATGTTTATCGATATAAGTATTACTTTCTCACATTAACACTGGGCCTTGTATAAATAAATGTGTTTTATATTATCTTTTGTAATCTTCATTACAAATGTCTGTTATTGATGTTATTCCACAACAAACCCATTTCTCTTAATTGAGGGAGAATATTGATTTTAAAAGGGTATAATTGAAAATAATTAAAAAATCAATAAATTTTTGATATTCTAATTGAACCGACCCACTCGGTTTCTATATTTAATCCATATGGGCCCTACTAGTGGTATGAGTGTGTGGGATTCCTTTGATAAAATCAAATATTTTTATTTTGAGGCTATATAACCTTGTTTATAACTAGTGAGTATTGGATGTTTATTGTAAAGTAACTCATGTGGAAAATAAATTATCCACTAATATTAATGAAAAAATGATGGTCTCCTATAATTCATTAGAAAACATGAATAATATTAGAGCTTAGAAATTAAGGAATATCATAATGAAAAAAGAGGAGCGACACAACTCTCTTGTCAAATTAGTTTATAGCGATCGTTTGGATTTAATTATATCAAGATATGTTGAGTGTGAGTAATATTATTCGATAAAAACTATATAATAATTCTTCTCTCAATTTTAATGATGTGTAAACTATATCATGATGAATTGGTTACATAAATGTTTCTTTTAAAGGAGATATCTGATTAAAGACACATCTTGAAGTGGAAATTTATAAATTTGAGGATTAATTTTTCACATAATTCTACAGGATTAATGTTCTCATAATCTTAATTGAAAAAAATAAATAATCTATCAATATTTTTGATAAATGTATTGTAAAGACCCGTAAATTTCAAGGGAATTTTTTTTCTAATTTTCATTTGAATTTTACAAGAGCGCAGTTTCTGACGGCACCTGATTCCGAGGCCAGGTGTGCCCAGAATCATTTTCCAAAGTTTGGCTCGGGTACGTTCAGTGAACGGACGAGCGGGTTTTTCTAACTTTTGAACCGGTGCCCGAAATCGAATTCTGATGGCACCGATGAAATCGCATCGCCGGTATTCGCTTAGAAACGCCTCTTCCGGTGTTGCATTTGCTCGGGTGTGGTTTTTAATTTTCGAGCTTAAAGTTGAGAAATAAAATAATTTTCTGACAACTTTATTTTATTTAACTTAAGCCACTCGGAAGCCACTTGAAACCACTTAAAGGCAGCTTGAACTGAGTAGAACCGGATAGGATGCTATCCAGAAATATCCTACCCTCTTGGTAGGATATTTGTGAGGTGGGGCCCGAACGAGCACCGCCGTTTCTTTCCGCTATGTAATGCACCCGCGAAAACCCGTCATTATAAAAGTCAACTGACACATTTTATTAATTTCTTAATAGACCATTTAATTGGGCGGTTTATTTCGTAAATTAAATGAGCTGTTTCTTTCGTTGAATTAATTCAACGAATTGATGGGTCGTTACTTACCTGTATTCGTGTGTTGGCATAATAATAAAATAAGACCAACAAAAATCATTTGGAGGATTACTCGCTGAGACAGAATCCTTGTATCTTCTTCCTCCTTCACGAAGAATGCGAAGAACGTGAAGAACGCGAAGAATGCCGAACCCGGAAATCGACGACGTGACGCCGTGATCTGCGACGCTGACAACGTTCTTCTGCGAAGTCTCTTCCTCCACGACGGATCATCGATCGGCTGCTTGAGGTAAGAGTCTCAGACCTTCCTTTTCATCTTCTTCATGGTTCTTAACCAAAACACGTTTAATTAGTTAAATTAAATCTGCAGTTTCATGGTGCGTTGAGTTCGCCGACTCAACACCGTGTTCCGCGACGAAGCGACGCCCTTCCGCGATGACGCGATGATCTCCACCTTCTGCGACGAGCAATTCCGCGAAGAACGCTCACGCGCGATGACTACGAGGTAGGGGTTTTTTTTCTTTTAAGTGCCTATTTTTCCCTTGTCATTTCTGTTCAAATTGAGAAACCCATTTATAAAACAATTTTATTTCATTAATATGTTTTTCGGATATGCGTTCATGTGTTGAACTTTAATTTCTCCCGTTGTTTATATATAACGCGGAGGGTGCGGGCCAAACGAACACGGCCCGACAACCCTCCGCCGTTATTTTTTTGTGCGTATTTGACGGGCGATGACGGAACGCGCCGTAACAGATGTTTGATGATCCCACAGTGAAGAACGAGTCCCGGGAGGAGCAACGGCGCAGACGGGAAGAAAAACGGGCCACCGGATCGCCTCCGGCGGCGCCGGCACCCGGCGCGCCGCCGGACGAGACCGCCGCGGCACCGGCCACGGCGACGGTGCTCGCAGGACGCGGCTGAAGCCGCGTCCGGCGCCATGGAGACACCCCGCGGGTGTCCCGCGGGTGTCACGCGGGGGCGGCGGCTCCCCCCGCGTCAACCGGGACGCGGCTTCAGCCGCGTCCGGTCACCTTGGCGACACCCCGCGGGTGCCGCGGGGGTGTCACGCGGGGCGGCGGCTCCCCTCGCGTCGGCCACTCGGCCACTCGGCTGAGCCAGGCCGGTCTGGCTGTGCCAGACCTGTCTGACCGGGGCGGACCGTGTTGACCCGGTTCGGCCGACCGAGGGGAGGTCGGGACGGGTCGGCCCGGACCCGTACCCCCCGTCTTCGGACGGTGATCATTCAAACGCCTGTAACTTGAGCTAATGGCCTCCAAACGACACGCCGTCAGCAGCGACACGATCCTTGGATCGATATGGTCGTTTCGGTATATCGCACTCAAGGTTTCGGGATACTTTGAGTCGGCCGGGTTGGTTCGTAAACGAAACCAACGGGGCCTTCGGAGCGGAAACGCTCATATCTTGAGCTACGGATGTCTGATCGACGTGCCGTCAGCTTTGTTGAGTTCCTCTCTGTGAGACGGATCTTTTGGCACACTATGCCCAAGGTTTGGACGCAGGTGGAGTACGGTCGGGTTGGTTTTGCCTTAAAAACCAACCGGGCCCATGGGACAAAAGGCCAATAACTCTCAGACCCGGCGTCCGATTAACACGCCGTCTGCGACGTTGAGTTCCTGTTGACGATACGAAACTTTTGGATACATAAACTTCGGACTTTTTGTCAGTTGATGTATCAGCCCTCAGCTCGTGGAGCAGACCCTCCCGAACGAGATTGCTGTGTGCGGGAACCCTAGTGCTGGCTGCGAATGCTTCTTCGACAGCGACGACCGTGCAGAGATCCTCAGTGGACTGCGGCGACGACCATGCAGAGATCCTCATTGGACTACGGCGATGACTGTGTAGAGATCCTCAGTGTACTGCGATGACTACTGCACTAAGCGATCCTACGTGGATCAGTGCTACAGGTCCTGTGTGGACCCGGTCCTGTGTGGGCCCAGTTCTGTGTGGGCCCGATCCTGTGTGGGTCCGATCCTGTGTGGGTCCGCGCTAAGCAGTTCTGTGTGAGCCAGCGCCTACAGGTCATGTGTGGGCCCGATCCAGTGTGGGTCATTGCGGGGGTTAGTTACCTATCGATCCTTCATGGGTCCGACGACTTAGATGGATTACTGATCATCTTTATCGTCATCCAAAGAAGTATACCTGTGTGAGCTGAATCTTGTGTTCCTCTCCTTTGTGGATTGTGTTGAGCTATCCTGTGTGGATTTACTGTTTACTCTCCTTTGTGGAATGTGTTGAGCTATCCTATGTGGGTATACGTTTTGCTTTCCTGTGTGGACTGGGTTGTGCTTGGGCTCGGATGTTGGAGCCGAACGGGGATTGATGACTTAGGTATATGTATGGGAATATACCTAAGTTGTGTCTGATGTTACTTAATGATTGTATCTTTCCTTTGTGGAATATCCTTTGTGGATTTTGGGAGATCTTTCGGGGGTCTCGGGGTCCCTACTGAGTAGCATATACTCACCCCTGCACGGGCTATGCCCGCACTACGTTGTGTTGGTTGCAGACGACGGACAACGCTGATCGTGGTGGAGGCATACAGAGCAGGACTGTACCTGGAGGTGGACCACTGGGCGGGGCATACTTGGAGCGGTCAGGTGGACCCGAGGAGCAGTGGCGGTTATCTGTACCCACCCATCAGGTGGGACTTCCAGAGGACGGCTCGATGCTGCAGTTATTTTTCCTTTCATTTGTTGTTTTCCTTTCAGTTGTACTTTACTGTTGGGCTTGTATTTCTTGCCCCTTTTACTTTCAGCATAGCCTGTACCGTTTTTACTTAGTGTTTACTTTTCTTCTTGCTTACTCTATGATGATTTTTTACTTTCAAAGGCAATGCCTTCCCTTTTCTTTTGGGATTTACGCCTTGGTTCTAGTCGCCAGCCCCTGTCCTATGGAAGGCGGGCTTGGGGTAGTCACGGCACGGACCCCGAGGGCGGGTCGTGACAAATTGGTATCAGAGGTGGTCAGTTCTACGGTAGACTCTGATCTTTCTTCTATGTAAATCAATAGTGTTTAGCGTATTGAGTGTGGTTATCAGTCCAGGGAGTCCAGTGTTGGTGCGGCGGCCGACGTATCCGTACACCAGGACCCTGACTTCTGATTTCCGACTTAATGCACGAAAACATTTATTGCATGTGTGTTTCAAGTTTTCTTTGTGATTACTTGAGTTAGATCACCAGGTATACTATTCTGACCGTGGCGGACTTGTTTCCTTTTCAGGATGGCCCGACGACAGCAGCCAGCTAGGGTTCCTAGAGTAGAGCGCAACGACAGCCCGCCGAGCGATGAGGCCTTGGTACAGGGCCTGTTGATCGCAGAGGCACCGGCGGTACCATTACCCACCGAGCCCCTGATGCTTCCAGCACCGGCAGCTGACGACGCACGACGTCTCAGAGCTCTATATGAGTTCCAGCGCCAGCGACCACCCAGGTTCCGTGAGCAGGTGGACCCCCAGGTAGCCGAGGACTGGCTGGAGGCGGTCGTCCGAGTTTTCAGAATAGTGAGGACACCAGCTGACCTCATGGTGATCCTCGCGGCGAGCATACTGCACGCGGTAGTAGGACGATGGTGGAGCCCGATGCTCCAGGTACACGATGAGGCCTCCCTCATCTAGACGGATTTTGAGAGCCTCTTCTGCTCAGAGATTGTCCTGGCCACCCTCCGTGCGGTGCGCATCTAGGAGCTTCTTCAGCTGCGGTAGGGCAGCTTGACAGTCGCTCAGTACACGGCGAGGTTCACCGATCTTTCTCGCTACTCGACAGACATTGTACGTGACCCCTTCTTCCGGGCCTGGACGTTCGAGCAGGGATTGAGACACGAGATCAGGGCATCGCTGATCTCCTTCAGCATCCCGACCCAGGCAGGAGTGCTAGAGCGAGCCCTTCGGATTGAGAGATTTCTGGCTGAGTCCACAGCGAGACCTACCGCAGGGCGGCAGGTAGCGGAGTCTTCGGCAGCTGGTAGCCGACGGATGACTCAGGTTTTTAGGCAGACCAGACCTTCTGACAGACGACCTCGTGACACTGGCTCAGCAGTGCGGGGCACACAGCGCGGAGCCAGTCCTCCGAGAGGCAGGCTATGCGACGAGTGCGGCGGGAAGGGCCACATGGCTCGTGACTGCCCAAACCGCCGTACCGAGGGGCAGCAGACGGTGGAGGGGCCACCCATGCAGAGGCAGCGGGTCGACCGTGGCGGTCCGCAGGGAGGAGGCGGACGAGGAAGAGGAGCTGGCAGAGTAGTGGGTGGTGGGCGACGCTTTGAGGCTCTGCCACCACCACCACCAGGAGGCCCGCCCCGACCACAGGGAGCTGGCGGGCAGAGCCAGGCTCAGCTCTAGGCAGCAGAGGCCTACGACCACAGCGCGCCAGAGATGATTTGAGGTACGATCTGTGTCTATTCCACCCTTGCTGTAGTTCTGATAGACACAGGAGCGAGTCACTCTTTCATAGACACTGCCCTTGTTCGGAGCTCGGAGATTCCGACAGAGCTGTTGGCTTGATCCTTACGGCTGGAGACTCCTACGGGAGACGACTCGACGATTACGCACTGGTGCCGGTAGTGTGAGCTTACTCTAGGAGGCGAGAGATTCGGCTGGGATCTTCTTGTAGCGGCGTCGAGGCCTTAAGACGTCATCTTGGGCATGGATTGGTTATCTAAAGTCCATGCTCAAGTTGACTGTTTTTGGTGCAAGGTGCGATGTGTGCGCACCGATGGGAGCAGGTTCACCTTCACCGGTGAGAAGGGAGCCTTCGCAGAACAGCATGGACTCCCGCAGAGGAGAGGACAACCCATCACTCATCAGTTGGCTAGCCTCATCCTTGGAGCAGTTGACGTGTGGAGTCCCAGTTTTCCTGCAGTGGTGGATCAATATGCGGATGTCTTCCCTGACGATGTTCCATGGCTACCTCCTCGCAGGGAGGTAGACTTTTATATTGATCTGTACCCTTGGACAACCCCGATATCCACTCCAGCATATCGTATGGCCCCCGTCGAACTTCGAGAGCTATGGGTACAGTTGGAGGACTTGCAGGGCAAGGGGTTCATTCGACCCAGTGTTTCACCCTGGGCTTCCCCGATTTTGTTCGCCAAGAAGGCGTACGGGAGCTTGCGACTTTGTGTCAACTATCGTCGCCTGAACCAGGTGACAGTGAGGAACAAGTATCCGCTACCGAGTATTGATGAGCTCTTTGATCGCTCAAGGGGGCACGATGTTTCTCGAAGATAGACCTCTGGTCAGGCTATCTTCAGCTCAGAGTTCGAGACGAGGATGTGCAGAAGACGACCTTCAGGTGTCGGTATGGCCACTATGAGTTCTTGGTTATGCCTTTCGGCGTAACCAACGCCCCAGAAGTGTTCATGAGTCTCATGAACAGGATCTTCCAGCCATACCTCAATCGATTTGTCGTGGTCTTTATCGACGACATTTTGGTGTACTCGACGACGGAGGAGGAGCACGCCTACCACTTGCGCGTTGTACTAGACACACTCCGAGAGCACCAGCTTTATGGCAAGCTCTCGAAGTGCCAGTTCTGGTTACGTGAGTTACACTTCTTGGGGCACGTCATTTCTGAGGCAGGAGTTGCAGTGGATCCCACGAAGATCGAGGCAGTGCTAGCTTGGGAGACACCCAGGAGCGTGATGGAGGTGCAGAGTTTCTTGGGTCTTTCCGGATACTATAAGAGATTTGTACCAGACTTCTCCAGAGTTACGAAACCACTCTCAGCATTGACTAAGAAGGGGAAACCCTTTGTGTGGTCAGACAGTTGTCAGTAGAGCTTTCAGGAACTGAGGCAGAGACTGACCGGCACACTGATCTTGAGGATGCCTGAGGAGGGAGTTGGATACGTAGTCTACTACGATGCATCAGGGACTAGACTCGGGTGTGTCCTGATGCAGGAGCGGGCCGTGATTGCCTACGGATCACGTCAATTGAGGCAGCATGAGCAGAACTACGCTACAAATGACCAGGAGTTAGCATCAGTGGTCTTTGCTCTGAAGACATGGCGGCACTATCTGATGGGCGAGCGCTTTACAGTCTTTTCTGACCAACAGAGTCTCAGGTACATCTTTTCTCAGAAGGCCCTGAACCTGAGACAACGACGATGGCTCGAGTTCCTCCTGGACAATGACTTTGAGATAATCTATACTCCTGGGAAGGGGAACGTGGTAGCTGATGCCCTCAGCAGGAGGACGGGCATCCAGCTATTTGAGGAGGCGACAGAGCAGCTAGCCGCTTTGCAGATATCCTTAGTGGATAGAGACGGAGCAGCCTTCCTTCAGACTCTCACCGTCTCTCCTCCACTACTGCAGCGGGTCAGAGAGGCACAGCGTGGGGACGCTGACTTTGAGACATGGCGTGCACAGATATCCTCGGGACTGGCACCTGATGGTTTCTCCCTTGGATCAGAGCACGATGTCCTTTTCAGAGGACGTACCTTGGTACCAGTCGCTTTACGAGAGGAGGTGCTGAGAGAGTTTCACACTTCTCCTTTGGAGGTATATCCTGGAGTGGCGAAGATGTACTAGGATCTCATACGACAGCACTGGTGGTCGGGCATGAAGAAGGCTGTGGCAGATTTCGTTTCACGGTGCCTCACCTGCCAGCAGGTGAAGGCAGAGCATCAGGTACCAGCAGGCTTGGTACAGCCCTTGGAGGTCCCGGAGTGGAAGTGGGACAGGATATCTATGGACTTCGTGACTGGACTTCCACGCACTTCCAGAGGTCACGACTCCATTTGTGTGATTGTTGACCGACTCACCAAGTCGGCACACTTTTTACCCATCCGAGAGCAGGGCTCAGTGGAGAGCTTGGGGCGTCTCTACGTCCATGAGATTGTACGGCTTCCCGGTGTGCCATCTACTATCGTCTCTGATCGGGATGATATCTTTACTTCCCGGCTTTGGAAGGGGTTGCAGGAGGCGTTCGGGACGCGGTTACGTCTAAGCACCACCTTTCACCCTCAGATGGATGGCGAGACAGAGAGGACCATTCAGACTCTCGAGGACATGCTCCGCGCATGTGTCCTCGACTTTGGTCGTAGCTGGGAGGACCTCCTACCCTTGGTGGAGTTCGCATACAACAACAGCTACCACTCCACCATCGGGATGGAACCATACGAGGCGTTGTACGGCAGGCCTTTAAGATCTCCTTTGTGCTGGACAGACCCAGGGGAGTCAGCACTTGTGGGACCAGAGATGGTCCAGGCCATGACAGAGAAGGTCCAGGTCATCCAGGAGCAGATGAGGACAGCTCAGAGCCGGCAGAAGTCTTATGCTAACAGGAGGCGGAGGCCACTAGAGTTCGAGGATGGCGACCACGTCTTCTTGCGGATCTCACCTCGACGTTGTTTATGGAGAATTGGCAGAGGCAGCAAGTTGTCTCCACGCTTCATCGGGCCTTTCCAGGTCCTCTACAGGGTTGGTGAGGTGGCATATTGATTGGCTCTACCACCTCAGTTGCACCGAGTACACGACGTCTTCCACGTATCCCAGCTGAGGAGATAGGTGAACGACCCGACACACATCATTGACTATGGGGAGCTAGACGTGGAGGATGGGGTGACTTTGCAAAGGTCCCTGTGGAGATAGAGGATCGAAAGGAGAGGGTCCTACGTGGGTGATCGATTCCTCTTGTGTGCATCAGATGGCAGCACGGGAACCTCCAGGAGAGCACATGGGAGCGGGAGGCTAAGATGTGTGCTCAGTACCCTCATTTGTTTCCCTAGTTTTTGATGTATCTTTACGAGGACGTAAAGACCTGAGGTGGGAGTAATGTAAAGACCCGTAAATTTCAAGGAATTTTTTTTTCTAATTTTCTTTTAAATTTTACAAGAGCGCAGTTTCTGACGGCACCTGATTCTGAGGCCCGATGTGCCCGGAATAATTTTCCAAAGTTTGGCTCGGGTACGTTCAGTGAACGGACGAGCGAGTTTTTCTAACTTTTGAACCGGTGCCCAGAATCGAATTCTAAGGGCACCGATGAAATTGCAGCACCGGTATTCGCCTAGAAACGCCTCTTCTGGAGTTGCGTTTGCTCGGGTGTGGTTTTTAATTTTCGAGCTTAATGTTGAGAAATAAAATAATTTTGTGACAACTTTATTTTATTTCACTTAAGCCACTCGGAAGCCACTTGAAGCCACTTAAAGGTGGCTTGAACTGAGTTGATCCGAATAGGATGCTATCCAGAAATATCCTACCCTCTTGGTAGGATATTTGTGAGGTGGGGCCCGCATGACCCCCGCCGTTTCTTTCCGGTAAGTAACGCACCCGCCAAAACCCGTCATTATAAAAGTAAACTAACGCGTTTTCTTAATTTCTTAACAGACCATTTAATTGGGCGGTTTATTTCGTAAATTAAACGAGTTGTTTCTTTCGTTGAATTAATTCAACGAATTGATGGGTCATTACTTACCCGTTTTCGTGTGTTGGCATAATAATAAAATAAGACCAACCAAAGTATTTTGGAGGATTAATCATTGAGACAGAATCCTTGTATCTTCTTCCTCCTTCGCCAAGAATGCCAAGAACGCGAAGAACGCGAAGAACGTGAAGAACGCCAAGAACGCCGAACCCGGAAATCGACGACGTGACGCCGTGATCCGTGACGCCGACAACGTTCTTCTGTGACATCTCTTCCTCCGCGACGGATCTTCGATCGGCTGCTTGAGGTAAGAGTCTCAGACCTTCCTTTTTATCTCCTTCGTGGTTCTTAACCAAAACACGGATTTAATTAGTTAAATTAAATCTTCTATTTCATGGTGCGTTGAGTTTTCCGACTCAACGCCGTGTTCCACGACGACGCTATGCCCTTACGCGATGACGCGATGATCTCCACCTTCCGCAATGAGCAATTCCGCGAAGAACGCTCACGCGCGACGACTATGAGGTAGGGTTTTTTTCTTGGAAGTGCCTCTTTTTCCCTTGTCGTTTCCGTTCAAATTGAGAAAGCCGTTTATAAAAAAAATTTATTTGATTAAAAATTGTTTCAGATATGCGTTCATGTGTTGAACTTTAATTTCTCTTGTTGTTTATATCTAACGCGGAGGGTGCGGGCCAAATGAACACGGCCCGACAACCCTCCGTCGTTCTTCGTTTTTGTACGGATTTGATGAGCGACGACGGAACGTGCCGCAACGGATGTTTGACGATCCCACAGTGAAGAACAAGTCCCGGGAGGAGGAACGTCGCAGACGGGAAGAAAAACGGGCCACCGGAGCAACTCTGGCGGCCCGCGGAAGCCGGCAGCGGCACGCATCGCCGACACGGTGGCGCCGGCGCCCGACGTGCCACCGGACGAGACCGCCGCGGCACCGGCCATGGCGGAGGCGCCCGCGGGACGCGGCTGAAGCAGTGTCCCGCGCAAGGGAGACACCCCGCGGGTGTCCCGCGGCTGTCCCGTGGGGGTCACACGGGGGCGGCGGCTCCCCCGGCGTCACCCAGGACGCGGCTTCAGCCGCGTCCGGTCGCCTGGGCGACATCCCGCGGGTGCCGTGGGGGTGTCACGCGGGGCGGCGGCTCCCCCCGCGTCGGCCACTCAGCCGAGCCGGGCCGGTCTGGCTGAGCCAGACCGGTACGACCGGGTGGACCGGGCCGGACCGGGTGGACCCGATTCAGACCGGGGTGACCCGTTTCAGACCGGGGGGACCCGGTTCGGCCGACCCAGTGGAGGTCGGGCCGGGTCGGCTCGGGCCCGTACCCCCCGTCTTCGGACGGTCTTCATTCAAATGCCCGTAACATGAGATACGGGCCTCCAAACGACCCGCCGTCAGCGGCGACGCGATCCTTGGATCGAGACGGTCATTTCGGTATATCTCATGCAAGGTTTCGTGATACTTTGAGTTCGGTCGGGTTGGTTCATACACGAAACCAACCTGGCCTTCAGAGCGGAAACGCTCATATCTTGAGCTACGGACGTCCGATCAACGTGCCGTCAGCTTTGTTGAGTTCCTCATTGTGAGATGGATCTTTTGGCACACTCCGCCTGAGGTTTGGACGTATGTGGAGTACGGTCGGGTTGGTTTTTCCTAAAAAACCAACCGGGCCCCTGGGACGAAAAAGCCAATAACTCTCAGACCGGGCGTCCGATTGACGCGCCGTCTACGACGTTGAGTTCCTGTTGACGATACAGAACTTTTGGATACATCAACTTCAGACTTTGTGTCAGTTGATGTATCAGCCTCTCGGCTCGTGGAGCGGACACTCCCAAATGAGCTTGCTATGTGCGGGATCCCTAGTGCTGGATGCAACTGCTTTTTCCGACAGCGACGACCGTGCAGAGATCCTCAGTGGACTGCGGCGACGACTGTGCAGAGATCATCAGTGGACTCCAACGCCGACCATGCAGAGATCCTCAGTGGAATGTGGCGACGACTGTGCAGAGATCCTCAGTGGACTGCGACGACTACTGCACTCAGCGATCCTACGTGGATCAGTGCTACAGGTCCTGTGTGGGTCCGGTCCTGTGTGGGCCCGATCCTGTGTGGGTCCGATCCTGTGTGGGTCCGTGCTCAACGGTTCTGTGTGAGTCAGCGCCTACAGGTCCTGTGTGGGCCCGATCCTGTGTGGGTCATTGCGGGGGTTAGTTACCTATCGATCCTGCGTGGGTCCGACGACTTAGATGGATCAATGATCATCTTTATCGTCATCCGAATAAGTATACCTGTGTGAGCTGAATCTTGTGTTCCTCTCCTTTGTGGATTTTGTTGAGCTATCCTGTGTAGATTTATTGTTTACTCTCCTTTGTGGATTGTGTTGAGCTATCCTGTATGGGTATACGTTTTGCTTTCCTGTGTTGACTGGGTTGTGCTTGGGCTCGGACGTTGGAGCCGAACGGGGATTGATGACTTAGGTATATGTATGGGCATATACCTAAGCCGTGTATGATGTTACTTCGTGATTGTATCTTTCCTTTGTGGATTATCCTTTGTGGATTTCGGGAGACCTTCGGGGGTCTCGTGGTCCCTACTGAGTATCTTATACTCACCCCTGCACGGGCTATGCCCGCACTACGTTGTGTTGGTTGTAGACGACGAACAACGATGATCGTGGTGGAGGTGTACGGAGCAGGACGGTACCTGGAGGTGGACCACATGGCGGGACATACTCGGAGCGGTCAGGTGGACCGAGGAGTAGTGGAGGCTATCTGTACCCAACCTTTAGGTGGGACTTCCAGAGGACGGCTCGACGCTGCAGTTTTTTTTCCTTTCAGTTGTTGTTTTTCCTTTCAGTTGTACTTTATAGTTGGGCTTGTATTTCTGGCCCCTTTTACTTTCAGCACAGCTTGTTCCGTTTTTACATAGAGTTTACATTTCCGCTTGCTTACTCTGTGGTGCTTGTTTACTTTCAAAGGCAATGCATTCCCTTTTCTTTTGGGATTTACGCCTTGGTGCTAGTCGCCAGCCCCTGTCCTATTGAAGGCGGGCTTGGGGTAGTCACGACACGGACCCCGAGGGCGTGTCGTGACATGTATTTTATTAATTTAATATTAATTGAGAAATAATGTTTATGGTAGGATCATAAGTAAATATGTTTTTGTAGAAATCCATACACATGAAAAAATGTTAAATTTTTAAATGAATATAAAAAATTATATACATTGAGGTAAAACATACTAGTCCATGTATCATGACATATTAGGGGAAGAAAAGAACAAGTTACATGAAGACTGTATTACGAATATCCATTATATAGATGAATCACCTAAAGCTACAATTTGTTTAAAAGAAGCCTAATTGAATGTTATATCATGAAGAATAAAAGACAATGAAAATGAATTGAATGATGGTAGCATGCAACATATAGATTATATTAATAAAATTAATGATTAATTTTAGGTAGTATGACATCATATGAATATAATATGTTTTCCCCTAGCATGAAATGTATGGAACTGGATGTTAAATTTTTCAAATATTAAAGACACATATGGTAGAGCATCCCAATTTTATGAGATGAATAATTCATCTACCCAATCACTTGAAGTGTGTCATGCCCCAAAAAGGTATTTTTATATTAAAACCAATAATAGAACACATGACTCTAAATAGACTCATATTTGGGATAATATGAATATATAATCATCTCTTGATCAACCTTCTACATGATCAAGGATGTTGTTAAATTATAACCTAGTTAATTCTATTTATAATAATTGAGTAACAAGGGCTGACACATGTTCAAATTCAAAATGTAGGATGATGTGGTATAGAATAAAATTATCATAAACAAAATGACAATTCTATTTTCCTTTATGTAATGATTATGAAAAATATATCCCAAAATGATACACCAAATAAGGAATGTTAATTATAGAAAAACAAGGCACTCATCCATGAAAAACTGATACTAGAATCAAAAGAAAGTGATTTATTTGTTTCAATTAGTTTTTTAGAAATTTTGGAAATTAGAATTTTGTACATTGGAATGACATTGAAATGTATAAATATTACAAAATACAAACATTCAATGGGGTGAAAATTGATAAAATAAAAAACATTCTAAATAAAATAATATTCTTTAGAAGATGAAAAAACAACATAAAAGATATAGATTCAAATGTATTGAATATTTATTTGAGTAATAAAACATATGTTGTAACATATAAGAATATTACTTGTATGAACAGCTAGGTGAAAATCATTTGTAAATGTTATTAGAAGACCAAAACCTAGAAAAAAGAAGGTTAGAAATACAGAACTATATTACATGGGATAAAATAGGTGATGAACGATATTCAAAAAATGGATGGAACTAATGAACAATTACCAAAAATAATGACAAGATGAATTCAAATAATTTAATTTCAATCAGTAAAAATTTATTCTACCCTGTAAATGGTTGTTATAACATGGAAATATTCAAAATATCTATAGAAATAGTGGAATTAAGAAATATTAATAAGAGAATATATCATGGGGAGAAACAAGAATATAATTTGGTTTAAATAAATTAATAATGATGATATTGGTAAATTCCCCATGAAATGTAACTAAAATACATTAAAAAATACATGTGTAACCTCGAAAAAATCATACATTATGAATGAATTCTTATTTACATTCCCCAATAATGTTAAATATCCTTGAAAAATATGAAAAACTAAGGATGAAGAAATATTTAGATATAATGAAAAAAGAAAACAGGTTCTCCCACATAAATTAGAATAAATATTTCATTACTAGTTTTCAAAAAATAAAAACCCATGTGTCTCAAAAAAGTTATGTGGAATGTGAAATAAAACTAGACATAATGAAATATATAGTATGAATATTCATATTCTAATAATTTAGATGACGAATAAATAAAAATAAGAAAGAGGAAAATCTATTGAACTAATAACCAATGTGTACACAAATAATCCACAAAATTTTATATTGAATGAATGTAATGAATCAATTCAACAAAATAAATCATGTTTTTTAAAATTTAAAATAGTATAATACATGAAGAGTACAACTCAATTAATAGATACTATGGAATTTGTCTCTGATTTGAGATCAATAAACCAACCTAGTTTCACATAATAAGATACTCATAATTTTTTAAACATATCACCAATCTTATTGTTTATTATTTTTGTTCTTAGATTACATGTAATTGATGATGAATTTTATTCGCAAGAGGATAATTGAGTGCACGAAGAGGAATAAAAAAATTTGTAATGATTATTTAAGATTAAATATAAAACATTAATTGTTTCACATTATTTGATATAAAATATGAACATATTAATGATTATCTATTGAAACTATCCATCAGGTAAAATGAAGGGATCACACCCCTTTTGGGGGATGAAACCTAATTGTGATGTTTTAAAAATTTCTTATATGAATATATGTATTGTGAAGTCATCCCGATTAAAGATGAAAATAAATGTAACCCCAATACACATTATACCTTGTTCTTAAGTATATCAATTATATGTATAATTTGAGGGTTTGGGTTGATGTGTTTACTCATATAAAGGTGGAGTAAATTATTTCTTAACATTAAATTTTTAATTAGATTTATGATGATTACATGGGTATATGTTTCTTGATAAATAAATATTTTACATACCCCATTTGAGAAATATATATTTTATTATAATTAAATCATATCTATATTTTGTAATGAATATCATATACAATATTGGGATTATCTGACATTCTTTCTACAATGGTTTATCCCATGTTGACATAGGGTAGAACAAAAAAAGAATCTTTGTTAAAGAGAACCTGGTGGTATCATTATTCTCATAGAAAAGGAAAGAGAGGACCAATTGTAATAACTAGTACAAGAATAAATGAGGAAAGCTATTCAATATTAATTTGAATTTTTTATCAATAAGTTTGATAATAGAGAATAACAATAGTTATGGAAATTGTGTGGAAAACAAAAAAAATTGGGAAATTAAGAAGCCAATATAAATGGTTTATGATCATGGTTGTATTTGTGGTAAATATAAAATAAGGAAACAATTTCAATTAATAACTCATTCCTTATTGATTATGGATTAATAATCGGTAGAAGAAGATATATTCTAAAATTTTTAGTGATTAATCCTGAAGCACTTTGTTATTGCTGATGATTACTGTAGAATAATTATGGAATTATGGGATTTTAGTTGGTATGATAATTCTCCATGTCAGTTATAATGATTTATTTAAAAGATCGTAAGATTAAATAAAAAATTCAATATGGTATGACACATGATTTAGAAATAATGGAGAAATAATTGAAGACTATTAAACTATTTATTTTCATGAATAAATATTAAGTTACTGGAAAAGATTAATTTACATAATTTATATTAATAGTGGATTCTTGAAGTTTTGGTTTGGAATATTAGTTGGTGATGAATGTATATATATTTTTTATTTTATAACTATTTTAGAGTGATTACTGAAACATTTACCTACCATAATCCCACAAAGGACCCACCTTAACCACATGTGGGATTAGTCCTAAACCATAAGGGATATTTATGGAATTTAAAGGCACATGGAATCCTGGGTATGAGTTATTATAACGATAGATGTGGTGGGACTAAATAAATCAAATAGAGTATGCACATAAATGTATATGTGGGTTCCAAGGTGACTTTCTAAGGTAGAATAATGTCTTGTGGGAAGATTGTTTTATTATTTCAGGTGTCAAACCCTAGCGCTTTCATAGTGGTGATGTGGGTAAAAAAATATTATATAAAATAAATAAACCACTCTTGTGTGTGAAATGAGGAAATTGATATAAAATTATAATTTATATTTTTTAAAAACATAATTATCTAACAACACCAGTATGATAAGATGAATAAGAGGATATTTATAGACCTCAAAAATCATTTATTTGAAACACTTTTATATTTATCTTCTAACCTCACCAAGGGTGGTTTTCATCTTGTTATTCATAGTCAATCCTATGATCATCCAACCTAATGAAAAAATAAATCAATTCATAATAATTTTATAAAAATGAATAAAATGTTTTCCAACATCAAAATGTCATGATCTTTGAGAATTCTAACTCAATAATTTACAAATTATTGTTATTGAATATTTTAGTAGATTAAACTCAGTAAAAAACCACAAAAATCAATGAGGATCCGAGGTCAGGTATTGTCTCTACTGACTGAGGTGGAGATTCTCATTTCTGATGAAAATATTTAGCATCTTTAACTTATTGTTTCTTGATGATATATTTTTACAAAGAACTCTCCTTATATGATGAATAAGAACCTACTCTAAGATTTTTATGGATTTGTGAAGAAGATAATAAACTTAGTTATTTTTTATGAGAAGATTCCATGTAAATATCTTCTAAAATTTACATATCGTTTGTTTGGTGATTCTGATTCATTTTACTTTTTTATGAAATGTAAAAAATAGATATTTCACAACTGTTTGATGTTCCATAAAGAAGTTCCATATACCTATAATGGTTTACATGAGGAAACCATGAGGATCCATGTTATACTTATGTTATAATGTAACAAATATATGAATATTTATATTCAATTTAAAATAGTGGAGGGTGATGTACATATATCCTTTACATGAAAGTATAGTTAACATGAATTTAGGTAGATCATAAATCTATCAACAATTAAGTTAGGGACAATAGACAAGGCTTCCCTATATATGTTTCTTGAAATACATTAATTATAGGGACTCCAGTTTTATAAATTTAATCAGGTCATAATTTTTTTAATAACAACAAATAAAATTATTGATTTTTGTAAACAATTTTTATTGAAATATAATAGTATTAATGAATTTATTAAAACTGGGATGAATATAAAATTAAAAAATGAATAGTTTTTATGATTAGGGTCTTGAGATAGTTATGGTTTTCTATGTTATTTATTTCATAAAATAATGGCAATGAATTTGTGTGAATCACTTTCCCTCATCAATTTGATGTAGGGATCTTAATTAATATTAGGGAGATATGCCTAAGAAATTCACAATCATTGTGGATGATAGAAATGTGTAATATGTAATTAATTACCATTGATTATTATGATATTGAGTTTATTTAGTTATACATGAGTAAATGATTTATCATTGAAAATAATTTACTTGTTAAAGATATTTATTTTTTTGAACAAGAATACATAGTTGATGAAAAGTCATCTATTTCGGTAGATAGTCCTTCTTAAGATGTTTTTTGAAAAAAAAATTTAGGTACTTGAGATGCCAATAAAAACAACGCAATTGATGGACCGATGATTCTAATATGCATAAATCTGTATATACATTACAATACATGGATATTACTTATAAAAAATGGGTGTTAATTGAACAATAATTGTAATGAATAAAAATTATATTGATAATAAAATCGATGAAAGCAACAATGGTTTATCACAGAAAGGGTTATATGATCACATCGAGACATAACCTTGTAAAAATCATTGTTTGTTGTTTCATTTTTTTATCTAATTTATATGATATTGTGATTATTGAGAGAGAAATGTATACCTATTATTCTTAATTAGGGATTTAAATCATGTGTAATGGGTATAATTGAAATGAAATATAACACTGGGTAAAATTAGGGTACCATGATTCACATCCCAGTACGACCCATATAAAATCAATATATTAAATTTTATCTTAAATCCCAAAAGATATTTGTTTTAATAATCCAATAAGTTTATATTTTTTTCATAGGGAATAATGATGGATAGTAAATATTATGAATTATAAATCTGAATAAAAGAATTTTACCTTTAATAAAGCGTGTTTTAATAAAAGAAAACACATTGTGAACTTAAGAACCCATTTTTTAGATAACATGTACACTATGGGGAAATAATCTTTTTTTATGTAATGATTTTCCTAATTCCAGTCAAACATAAAACAAAACGACCCTAAAAATGATATAAACAACAACTGTTGGTATAAATCATGAAAATTGTTTAGTTAATAATGTTATAAGGAAATATCAGTGGAATCAAAGTAAATATTTAGATCAATTATAGGATAGAATGTTGTTAGATGATAATAATATACAATACTTAAAATCATCTAAAAGGTAATAAGAATGTTTATTATCGAAATTAAATTTATTAAATAAATCAAATGGTTTATATGTTATATGGATTTATTGTTGAATCAGAAGAGTTGAATAAAATATTATATGGATAAAGATAACCTGGTTTTTTTCAAATTTCATAGGATGATTTATTATGATTTTATTTGATATAATCATAGTAACAGTTTTTTTCTTAGTAAGTATCTCAAAATAGAAAGACTGAAGTCAACAAAATATGTTATGGAAAATGTGGTGGTTGGACAAATAACTAACCGATCAATACATGATAAGGTGTGAAAAAAATTTATTTATTCGAAAACAACAAACTGTAGTTATAAATAACATTTAAAACCCAAGGGATTATCCAAAATCTCAAAAATAAAAAAAATGAATTTCATGTTATTTTAGTTGATTAATATCATGATGGTAAAAATATTTATCTTCAAATAAATTAATAATTTGGGATGATTATCATTGTTAAATTTATTAAACGAATAAGAAGATGTTTCATATGTGGAAATAGAGAGAATAAAAGGCAAAGATACTAATGGAAAATAATGTGTTTGGATAATATAAACAAGGGTAATAAATTTATTCATTAGGTAAAAATTTAATGTTTAAATGTTTCTGTGTATTTTTATTAAAAAATCAATGAACTAGAATGAATTCTAAAGAAGATGATTAATATTATCATATGAACCATGATTTATCATGGCCATTTCCTAATGATAATGAAACAAATAGTGAAAGAAAAATTTTATGTGTCATTTTTTGGTTCATGTTTTTAGATTTATGAATCATAGGACATGATTGGTATTTTGTATCAATGAATTTTTGTATTATGTAATATAATTTTGAATCGTTATTGATGGTTTATTACGAATGATAAATTATTAGTCTTCACATATATCGTTCTAAGAGTTATGATTTTTAGGTATTTTATTTAGCTGTTGACAAATTTATGTTTTATTATAAGTAATTTATACCCTTTAAATGTTTTAGGGGATAAATGATTAATACGATTAAGGATACTTTGGAAGAGATTGATTAAAATTTAATATCTGGTCATGGTATACGTGACCTTTAAATTTAACATGTGTTTTAGATAAACAATTATTTTAGGTGTAATAAAATAATATTTTGTGTAAATAAGTTGACTAGTATTAATTACCCATATGGTTAATATGATAATGATTTTAGGGTAATAAATTTAATTTTAAAAAAGGTTAATAAATTTTTTAAACTTTTCTTTAATCATATAGATAACCATGGGATCGGGAAATGATTTTTTAACAAAGGGATTAGAGTCATTTTTTAATATGATTTCTGAGGTTTGGGTAAGTAATATCAATTTTGAAAAATTTTATTAGATTTTTTATGATTTGTTTTATCTTATAGATAAACATGGTATTGAAAAATTATTGTGTAAAAAATTTAGTAGTGTCATTTTTAATGATTATCACTATATTAGAAACATGATATAATAAAGGTAAATAAAATATTATTAGAAAAATTTATATTTCAATTTTTAAATATAGGATGGATATAATATAGGAGGCATACATTAAATTTTTATATCTTCAGGGGGATTTATATTATATACTAAAAATATTAACTATTTAGGGAAAATATGATTAAGGGATATAAATATTTTTCATATATAACTTTATGAGTTACTATTATTTCATGGATTGAAATGTTCGTTTAACATATGAAAAATCATAATATTATTTTTTATTTTAGTGTTCATAATTTGGTTACATATATTTTAAATACTATAAAATAAAATAATTTAAAGATTTTTAATATTAATATTGGTCTTTCAAAGAGGTTCCTTTAGATATTGATGTATTAATTTTTTTCTTATTATGTATAACATTACATTGTTTTAAGAATTATTACTTTAAAAATGGTATAGTGGTAAGATTAATAACATGGTATCCTTTTCATGATCATATAATATGTTAAAAGTTAATTCATTTCTTTATGCATGAAAAATTAATAATTTAAAATAAGAGATGAATAAAATACGGAAAACATCTCGACACAAAAATGATAGATGGAATTGTGATTATCGAATGTAAGAAATTAAAGTATTCATGTTGTCATATATTTTATATCTGATTGGTAAAATAATTCCTCAAAACAAGAAACATAATGATATATCGATCCGATATGAATGATTTTTTTTTCAGATACTCATTCCCATGTATGTGTCTCACAATAATAAATGTTTGGGTCAATTAATATTTAAAAAATTATTTGTATTATAGTAATAAAATAGGTATTAATGTTATTTTAAAAAGGAAAAATATCACTATATATTAAATGATATTTCATTCCACAAATATATATATTACTTCTTCACTATGAATTTGATTTTGAATATATTTTGAAACATTTCTGTTAATGTGAGATAAAATTAAGATGTTAAAATATCATTATGTTGGATTGTATGCGAGACTATAATATTTTGGGATACATTTTCATTAATAAATACTATATTTTATAGTGTGTGGTATACAAAAACTTGTTTCTAAGAAAACGAGGATGTATAATAAAGTATTTATTATTTAATATGACAGTTACAACCTGGTTATTTTTCTGGTAGTATGGAAATGAATAAAAATATTGTAAAATATATCTATATAATTAACCATTAATAAAATAAGAATTCAATCACACATTTATTATCAATTGGCTAGAAATGATGATAAAATCTCTTGTTGGTAAAAGATATATTTCTATGTAACTAATTGGTATGCTTCCAGTACACAATTATCTCAATAGATCAAATTAACAAATAATTATAAATTATTTTAATGAAATGAGTTAATTATATATCGATTTAAATTAAATTAAATTGTTTTAATTGTTTTAATTAGGAAAAAATGAGAAAAATGTAACTTAATTCATGAAAAATACATTTTCATCAAAAATAGTATTTATGGAATTTTTTGAATGAATATTATAATCAATTTATAAAAATTAAATAAATTTATTAAAAAAATTTGAATCATTATTATATTCTTCATAATGAAATTATCTTAGAATAATTTTTTTTATTTTCATATAAGTATTATTTTTTAGTGAATAGAGAAAATTATAAATTTTTAAAAATCATTCATTTCTTTTCATTAAATGAAATATTTTAAGAGTCCCATTTTAAACTGAATTTAATTTTTTGGTAAAATTAGATTCATTTTAATGAAAATAATCTAATTTATACCATATAAATTGACATAATATTTTATATTAGTATATGTTCAATTTGATTATTATAAACTCATTTATACAAAAAGTAATATTCCATTACACGTAATGTTTAAATATTATTATTACATTCGTAACATATATACAATTTTTATCATGAAAGAATGATTTAATATTTTTAATAAGGAGGGTAAATTTTAGAAATATGGTCAAGTTTATTTTTACACATAATGAATAGTGACCAGGTTAAAAAGTGACAACCATATTTAACTGAAAAATATCTAAATTATTGTTTAAAATAAGTTATAAGGTAAAAAATATAATCATAGTTCATATTTTAAGATATTATTTACCCACTTATATCCTTAAATTAGATTCAATTTTTTGACATTTCATTGAGTAGGTAATTTATAATATATAAAATATATGAAAAATTTAATGAATTGCACACCCTAAACATACAAAATGGTACAAACACCCCAATATTACCAATAGATAATGAGAAATTTATCTAAAAAATCCCAAAAAATCACTTTCCAAACATTATACCCGGATCCTAGAGTCTCCTGTCTCATGAAATGACTAACCTGTAAGTCTTACGTTTTAATCTAGTGTAGGTTTTTCAAAGGAGTGGTATAACTCTTAACTGAGTTCTTTCATTTTATTTATTCTTATAACTTACTAAAACCTATTATAACCCTGAAG
Source organism: Viscum album (assembly GCA_963277665.1). Classification (NCBI taxonomy): domain Eukaryota; kingdom Viridiplantae; phylum Streptophyta; class Magnoliopsida; order Santalales; family Viscaceae; genus Viscum; species Viscum album. Next base: position 1,909,949,012 of record OY728120.1, read on the forward strand.
ATATAATAACATAAGTATCTCAAATATAATTAAATTTTATTTTTTTTATTTTATAAAAACTTTCCCATTTTCATTTTCATCATATGGGAAATGACCACATTAGACTTGCATACACATAGACTACCGTCTCTATGTTTTGATGCAATTCAATTTTCATCACCATCTCAAATGGATGGTTAAAATAATGGATAAAATGAATATGTAACATAATCAAGAATATTATTAGAATTACTAAAATTTAATATATATTACTTACCTTTCTCCCATATATCCATTGGAGTCTTTCAACATCACTCATATGTACATATGGACATCAACCACCACGAATCAATGCGATTAATTTTTTGTTATCACATAAAATAGAGTTTAATGTATGGATGAGATTAATAAAAAAATTTAAAATATTTTTATGATTCTAAAAAATTATAATATTATTTAATTTACTTATTTTTTACAATCTAGAAATGTGTAATCATATCTCATGCCTATATACATATTGTTATCTCTTTTAATCTAAGTAAATAATTTTTAATGAGAAAATTAAATGGATCACTTAAAATGATTATCTAATATATATATATATATATATGAAAACTATAGGATTTTTTTCTATACATGTTTTATCAATGAACATTTTGACTGTGTCAACCCCCTAATGTTATTGTCTATTTCTGAACAGAATGACATTAAAACACCCAATTTGGAACATTTCAAATCTGTAACTATATAATTACTGGTAATAAATTAAGAAAAATAAATAATATTAAATTAATAAAAATGAATGATTTTTTTAATAATGTATAAAAATAGAAAAAAATATTATTATTCAAGAGTTAAAAAAAGAACAAAATGAGTCAATACCTGATGTAAGATATTTCTCTTCTAGATTCAATAACATTGAGATTTATGTCATCATCACCACTTGTATTGATTGGTGGGGTGTCTCAACTTTCAAATAGATATCATTTAACATTAATTTACCAATATTTTATGTTTTGAAAAACCAGTTTTAATGTTTTTTTAACATTATTTTATTTCAAATGTAACAATAGTTGAAAATCATTTTTCACTAAATAATTGTTTTAACACGTTTTTAACACCTTTTAACAAAGGTTCATGTTTCATTAAATTTATAAATACTATTATTATTTCATATTAGATGATTATTAATATTAAATTTAAATTAATTATATATATTTTTTAATTTTTATAATGGAGCCTTTTCAATGTTATATGAAAATTTCAATTTTTATTTTTTTATAAAAAGTGGGAAAAGAATTTTTTTAACATATATGACACAAAATAATTTTACCATTACTATGAAAATTATTTATTATTAATAATAAATTATATATTTTTAAAATAATATTATATTTCTCATGTATATGGGAATGTTTTTGTTTTATAATATATCAAGGAATAATATTTTAATACATATTTAATGTGAATCATAATAGTGATTCTGTATATGTGTTGAAAAATATGTTATATTATATTAACATGTAAATGATTTATTTTTTGTTTTTTAGTAATTATATAGTCCTGGTATAAATTTCATGATAACAAGAGACATTGATATAGCTTTGACAATAGTTGAGAGCAATATAGATCTCTAATTCATAATGTAATGTGACATAGTTAATGATATTTAATTTACTCCAAAGGGTTATTATCGAATTTACCTTAATGGTATCTCATTTAAAAGGATATTATAGAAATTAATTTAAGGAAAATATCATTGGAATACAGCATGGTTTTTCATTACATTATATTGTAATGACCCGAACCTAGTTACCTACAGTCGGTGCATTATTACATAACATTGGCATGATCATAAAAGATCAAGTATCGGAAGACCGATTAGTTTAGTAGCCTTGGAATCACTAGGTACATTCATAAAGGTTACATTACATCATAAAATAAAAACTACAACAACATCATGTCTCTACACTCATATCCCCTTAGACTATACCAAAAGGTCATTCATAAAATACTTCTTCACATCTTGGGTAAAATAAAACATAGAAAGGGGTGAGCTCTAATTTCCAGTAAGGATAACAATATAGTGGAAACATTCATAAATAACCATAATCATTTGAGGAAATGTATAACTATAAAAAAAGCCTTTTAAACATGAAATTATGCATAATATGGCAAAAATAAAATGAAATAATCCCATTTAATTATTCACATGGATAATATACTAATAGAATAATGACATGCAATATCAATAACCACTATAATAATGATGGAATGAATAATACCAGACTATCATAACCACATAGCCAATGCCTCATGCCAAGACTACCAATAAGATTTTGTCAAGGCCTCATGCCAAGACACCAGTTTGTCTCATGAGACCTACCAATTCATCAAGGAGATACTACGGGCTCCACCTGTCACTTATTAAGTCCAATGCATTCCTCATATGAACATGTTTAAACATAACATAAACATTCATATAAAACTAGTATACGAAATGTCAATACTTTCTCCATAAATCATGAATGGTATAAAAATAACACATCCACTGTCAAACATATCCAAAAAACTTCAATACAATATATATATTTTGTATCATAATAAATCAACTTTAAATAAACTTAAAATACATCCAAGGATGTTGACATAGATGAAATCAACACTATTTAAGAGGAATATCAATTTTTTAAAATCATTTAAAAGACAGATTATTAAAAAAAATATTTACTTTGATGATATTCTTATAATCTTGTAAGGGAAGCTTTGACAATTTTATAATGTTAGAAAATAGATGCACCTGCCGTATAAGTTAAAAAAAAGACATTCTTACCTTAATTCTGTGGAAAAGGTTAAAAAGGACATTATTTGGAAAATAACGGAAAGATTCTTTTATAAACATCTTATAAGAAGTCAAAAAATGGTATAAATGTCTTTAACTCATATTCTATAAAATATTAATAATGATTGGAATTACATTTTATGTAACATGGATGTGGATGATAAAGAGTCCTAGTAGATAATTACATATAAACAACCTCAGATAATGAAGAGATTGTGAAATAAACCCTTACATTGTACTTTTACTTGGTTGAGGGTAGGTTAATGTCATGTATAATGGTGAAAAAATTGTTATTAAATTATACATGAATCATATACATTAATATGATACCATATATGATCTTTTAATATTGATTTGTTAACATTATCATAGTATTATCATCGTTTCGGGTGTTAACTTACCCGTTTTATTTTATATATTTTGTTAGATAACTCGTGTTTGATATTGATAGGTTGTATATTATTCATATACATAATGATATCAAGTCCTTAAAAATTACTTTTAATCATCAAATGGGAATTATAATTGCATGGATACGATGGGGAGTGAATCTCATCGCGTTCATGGAGACGGTAGTCCGTACGTACGCACGAGCGACAATATCATTATTTTGATTTTAAAATAATATATAATTTGATGGTATTTCAAATATACAGAATCATTACCATGTTATATTTATTATTTACATAAATTACATATCTTTATCATTACCATCAAAATAAGAATTTTTTTGAATAATAATTACAGCACGGCGTGGAGATTATAAGCCGTACGTACACACGTATGGTGACATGTCATTAAAAAGATGGATAGAATACTGAATATGGTTGTACCGTCTTTATAATAACATCATAGTATATAAATTATACTAGAGTTATTATTTTAGAAAGGAAATAACAAATAAAGAAGAATTTGAAGAAGAAAGGAACTTGAAAAATGGTGGTGAAAACATTACCTCTTCTTCAGGTTCTTCTATTTTAATTGATCAAAAGGGCTCCTTAGGCTGGCTTTCTGATCAGACTAAGGCCTCTAGGTTCAAGTGAGGGAAGTTGAGAGATTATCTGGGCAGTGGGTGGCCGAACCAAAAGTCTTTGAATGTTTGATGAATTGGATAGAAGTTGTGTCGTTTTATAAGGGGGAGGAGGGGATCTTTAGGAAAATCATTAAGTAGTAATTTATAATAAATTAATATTCGGTTTCTAATGGACCCAAAGTGGATTATTCAAATTCAATGTTTTGGTTGGGTCAAAATCCTTTCAACTAATATATTTTATACCACTTTAGGTTATTATATTAACCTTATCTTTTAGTCTTAACTCTTAGTTAATTAGACTGACATTTACGAGGTCACTTTGTATTTTTATATTATATAGTTGATAATCTTAATATATACATCCAAGAGACCCCTAAGTGGTCCATTAATGATAAAAATATCATGAGATAAGTCATTTGGCCGAACCTTATATTTTTAGAAATAGAATATAAATTAATAATATAATATTAGTTTTAAAAACTCATTTATATCATTTTGACACTATTTAAGAATTGATTTTATAAAGTCTTAAAAACATTATTAATTCGAACCAAATTCATTTAAGTAATACTATCATGTCATATTAACCAATAAAATTCTTGGATGGCATCAAAACTATAAAATTATAATTATTTTAACTTTTATAATACCAATTATTTGATTCTTTCATTAATAATGAAAATAATGCATCATTATCGTGTCATAAATAAACTTAATTATTAAATGTATAAAAATTATAAATAAAATACCATCAGGTAGTATAGCTTTATAGCTTTATAATTAATATTTATTGTCGAAAATATAGCATATAAAACCCTATGTTACAATTGTTTTACTAAAATATATATATGCTTATATAATTTTTGTATTTACTTTAACATAATTAATATAAATTGTTCTTATCACCTACAATTGGATCCATGGGGTCCCAAAATCGACCCAAAGATGCCCATGGTCTGAAATGTATCAACCAATATGTTGAAGACATGTTTACGGTAATTTATTATCATTATAATATTATCTTTTACCCTTATTTACCGGATTTCCCTTTAACCATGGTAAATAAAATTTTTACCAATGTAATTGTTCAAAATGTAAAAAAATAAAAGTTAACTATTTACACAATTTAGAAATCTAGATTCCAAATATGGAATCCATTTTTCCAAATTCAAAACACAGAAGTGGCAGAAATTAATTATAAATTAATTCCAACTGTCAAAACAAAACGCCTATTTTAAAAAAAATAATAACTATCAAAATATTGACACATGTTTATGTTCGGTTTAATTGTGAAATTATTTCTGGTGACAAAAATTGAATTATATAGTAAAAATATATTCTAAATATACTTTAAAACCACTAAAATTCATAATTTATTACTATTAATTATTTTGATTAAAAAAGTAGTTTTTAATTAAAATTTAGTAATTTTCACTATTCATCAAGATATAAAAGTTATCCGAAAAGTACCAAAAATTAAACATAGGATAATTATGATATTAAGAATCCAAAAATGAAGTCCAATTTGAGTGATAAAATTTATAAAATTTCAAAAACTGGGTATTACTATTCATTACAGATACTTTGATTAGTCGCGGTGTGTTAGAATCTCGAAGATGTGTGTACAACATACACTACTGTATTATTCAAAGAGAATCATACCGTGGAAGCTTGGGGTGTCTCATTCTACCCACTTTCAAATAATTTCATCCTCAAAATTTCAAGAATACTAACACATGAAAAGACTCGGGTGGTTCTTCATCATAAGTTCCTCGGGTTCCCACGTTGCCTCTTCCTTCTTAAGGTTTCTCTATTGCACTTTTACCGGACAAGTCGTCTAGTTTCTCAGAACTTATTCTCTTGTATCAAGAATCCTGATGGGATCTTCAGAATAAGAAAGATGAGGTTCCAGTTCTAATTCCTCATAGGGAAGTACATGCATTGGGCCAGGCATGTATTTTCTCAACAGTGATACGTGGAACACATCATGAACTTTGGACAGATTTGGAGGCATTGCAAAACGATATGCTACAGCCCCAATTTATTCTATAATTTTGAAATTTCTGATGTACCTAGGACTCAATTTACCTTTCTTACTGAAACATATAACTCCCTTCCATGGAGATACCTTCAAGAAAAAATGGTCTCCTAACTGAAATTCCAATTCCTTCGTTCGTTTATCGGCATAGCTCTTATGCCTACTTTGAGCTGCTTCGATGTGTTTTTGGATTACCTTTACCTTTTCCATCGTTTCCTCCACTAGTTATAGGACTATAAGATTTCTCTCACCATCTTCATCCCAACAGGTCGGTGTGTGACATCTCTTCCCGTATAACGCTTCATATGGTACCATCTGAAAACTTGAATGAAAGCTATTGTCATAGGAAAATTCCACCAGAGGTAAATATTGATACCACTTACCCTGAAAGTCATTTGAGCATGATTGAAACATGTCTTCTAAGGATTCAATTGTCTATTCTGGTTGTCCATCTATTTGAGGATGGTAGGCAGTGCTCAAATGAAGTTCAGTATCCAAGGCCTTCTGAAGACTCTTCCAGAATCATGAAGTAAAACGGGGATCACGATCAGAAAATATCGATATGGGTACACTATGAAGTCTAAAAACATCATTAATATATATCCTTGCTAGACTATCAAGTGGTAAATCTTACCTTATAGCAATTAAATGTTCTGAATTTGTAAGATGATCAACAATAACCCATATTTCATCGTCCCATCTAGTAGTCTTTGGAAGTCCGAAGAAAAAGTCCATAGTGATATTAACCCATTTCCACTCATCCATGGTAAGAGGTTTCATTACTCCTCCAGGTTGTTGCCTTCCATCTTTCACTTGTTGAAAAACCATACATATTGACACAAAATCAGAAATCTCCCTCTTCATGTTGTCCCACCAAAAATGTTCCTTCAAATCAATATACATTTTGGTGCACCCAGGGTGTATAGAGAATTTGGAACTAGGTGCATCATCCAACAATTCCCTTTTTAGATCATGTATATCCGGAACAGAAAGTCTCTTCCCAAATTTCAATATTCCATCTTCATACACAATGTTACTCAATCTCCCATCATTCACAGCTTTAATCTTATTTTGAAATTCTTCATCATCGGTCTATGAAATCTTTATCATTTCTTGTAAAGATGGTTTGGTAGCCATTTGAAAATGTTTTGATGTTTCACATTCCATGTTATTTCCCATATCCATCTTCACTAGATCCATGAAAATAAGATCCCTTTCAATTCTAATCACATTCAAAACTCCATGATCCTTTCTGCTCAAAGAATATGACACCTTATTTACCTTACCCGTGTGGTAGTGTATCGTTCAATCAGAATCCTTGAGTAGTTCAAGCCATCTCCTTTGCGTCATGATGAGTTCATTCTGTTAGAAAATATACTTCAAACTCCTATGATCGGTATATATCTAACATTTTTCACCATAGAGATAATATCTTCATATCTTCAAAGAAAATATTGCATCAGCAAAATCAAGATCATGAATATGATAGTTTTTCTCATGAATTTTTAGCTGTCGTAATGTATAGGCAATAAATATATCATTCTATATAAGGACACTAGCAATGCTTTCATTATTGCATCACTATAAATAACAAACCAATCATTACATGATGATAGAGTCAATATATTATCATTGAATAATCTTCACTTCAGTTCTTCAAAACATTCTTCACACTCTTTTTTCCAAAAAAAAATTAAACCCCTTTACGTGTGAGCTTCGTTAATGTGTTAGGAAACTTGGAAAACATCTGGGTAAAACATCGATAATAACCTGCTAAGCCAATAAAACTTTGTACCTCGATTATACTCGTTGGTTCTGGTCATTCTTGGATTGCTCTTTTCTTAGAAGGATCAACATAGATTCCATCCTTAGAGACAATTTGGCCAATAAATTAAATCTCTTGAGGCCGAAATTCACACTTGATAAACATCCCATATAATTCATGTCTTCTTAGAGTCTTCAGGATAATGTGCAAGTGATTTTCAGGATCTTCATAGCTTTTGGAGCGTACCAAGATATCATCAATAAATACCACTACCAAATCATCTAGATATTATTTGAAAAATCTATTTACTAGATCCCTGAAAACAGAGGGTGAATTAGTTAGCCTAAAAGGCATTACTGTAAACTCATAATGACCTCACCTGGTTTGAAATTCTATCTTCAGAATTTCTTCCTTCTTCACAGACAACTGATGATATCAAGATCGAAGGTCAATCTTTGAAAAGTATGGAGCTCCAAGCATTTGGTCAAATAAATCATCAATGCGAGGTAGGGGATACTTTTTTTTATTGTTATAGCATTGATCTCTCTGTAGTCAATACATAGTCTCATAGATCTATATTTCTTTTTAACAAAAAGGACAGGGGATCCCCATGGAGAATCACTAGGGAGAATAAATCCATTATTACCCAATTCCTATAGTTGTTTCTTTAGTTCAACTAATTCCACAATGGCCATTCCATAAGGGGTCTTCGATATAGGCCTTGATCCTGGAATTAAATCAATGGAAAACTCAACATCTCGTTCTGGAGGATGTCCCGGTAAATCTTCCAAAAACACATCTACATATTATTTCACAATATTTACATCCACTATTTTAACATTTCGTTCCTCACTCTAAATCATTTCTTTCTCTTCCTCCGTAATAATTGTATTTAGTAGAGCTACTGGGGGTGGATCAAGATAGGAATTAGGTGGTGACGATTCTGCTCTTAAGATAATGTGTTCCTTATCATCATCCTCAAAAATCACAACCTCTTTATACTTACAATAAATCCTTCCATCATGGTCCGAAATCCAATCCATACTGAGGATTATATCAATCTAAATCATAGGTATGCAGATGAGATCAGTGGATAAAGAAGATTTATATGCTCTAATGGGGACTTATTCACAAAAATTTGTTATAATGTTACTTCCCTTAAGAGTTTTAACTTATAAATCCCTTGTTAAATCAAATTGGAAATATCTAATTCTCTTAGCAAACTATGAAGATACGAAATAATGCGATGATCCAGAATCAAATAAACCATTTCTTAAACATGATGAAACCATTAAATTACCTTCCACCACGTCTTTCAGATCTTCTACCTCATCAGTAGTGATAGAATAAGCTTTTCCATGATCCCTTGGAAGTTTCTGAGGTAAGTTCCCGTGACGCATAGGAAATTAATTTTCATAATTTCCCATCTCTCTACAATTATAGCATTCCACATTGATAGCAACTCTCTTTCCCTTGAAATCAGGATCTTGGTGGCCTTTTCACCACACTTGTAATAGACTCCCATTCCCTTCAAGAAAGTACCGGGGTGTTTCTTCTCACATTTACTACAGGATGGATAATCAACTATTCCCTTCTTCCCTTTATTTCCATTTCTAGAGTGGTCAGCAGATCTCCTCTGCTCTTGTTTTGCCTTAAAGTCGTAAGACTTAGCGAATTCCTTTTCTATCGTGATAGGACATGAGAAAATATATTTTTACGACGATAATTATAGTGAGACTAATGCTCGATGGAGAAATTGTTTTATCCCATCAAAGAAACCATCAATTTTACTTCTTGGGTTATGTATATAATCTGTTGCATGCCTCGCTATCCTTATAAAGATAGACTCATACTTTGCGAAATTCTCATTCTCCTTTTACCTCAGCCTTAGAAATTGCCTTTCCATATATTCTTGATGGTCACAAGGAAAGTATTTTTCTATGAAAACCTCTTTGAACTCCCTCCATTCCATATTTGATACTTCATCATCTTCCTTTATGTTTTGTATTAATGTCCACCATTGGTCAACATCTTTAGTGAGGCGATAAACTGCCATGACAGCTTTTTCCCTTTCACTATGCCCCAAAGCCTGAAATATTTTCTCTAGGGAACTTGTCCATTGCTCAACTACTAATGGATTTGTACTCCCATTGAATTTTGGTGGTTCCTGCCTCATGAAGTAATCTAACATTGATCCTCCATGCTATGGATCAGGGTACTCCATACAGGTAAGGTTATTATTCATAACCTGAATGAGTTGTCCCAGTATGGTGATTAGTAGATCAGCACTAGTTGTATCACCAACTCCACTATAATTATCTTGAGCAGGAGGGAAATCCCTACATGGAGTGCATGTATTGATACGGTTTCGTTTCCTTACACTAAGCGCCATTTCTAAACTATGGCATAAAATAGATCAATTTATGAATCAAAATACATAATTATATACTTGTAAAACACTTAACATAAATTGAACTATTTATGGATATAATCCACAATCATAAAAAATCATTTTCCTTATGGATGTATATACTCATAAACCCTTCATAATAGATAGAAAAGAAAATGAGAATTATCCTAATCATATCCCCCGGGAGTTTCGTAACCAAGAATGCAGCAATTCCTATTGGCGTGCACCAGTTCCCAATCGATTCTAGCTCAAAGCTGTGTTTTTGGGTTTTACCCCTAGGTATTTCTTTGCTAGAGCCACCTCTACCTACTCGTATCTAGACTGGGATGTATTTCACTAAAAACTCACAAAATCTCAACAATACCAAATTTCTTGGACGTTCTTCTATTCTAATCCTCAAATTCCACCTTAGGTCTATGTAATCTAATCAGAGTTTATGTAAATCTAGCTTACAATTATTGTACTAAACTTCCTCTGATACCAACTATAATTCCCCAACCCTAGTTACCCAGAGTCGGTACATTCTTACATAACATTGGCATGATCACAAAAGATCAATTCTCGAATGACCAATTAGTTTAGTAGCCTTGGAATCACTAGATACATTAATAAAGGACACCTTACTTCATAAAATGAAAACTACAACAAAATTTTGTCTCCACAATCATATCCCCTTAGAATATCCCTCCTGGTCATTCATAAAATACTTCTTTTCATCCTGGTAAAAATAAAACATATAAATGGGTGAGCTCAAATGCCAAGTAAAGATAACGATATAGTAGAAAATTTCATAAATAGGTAAAAACATTTAAGGAATTGTATAACCAAAACAAAAGCCTTTTAAACATGAACATCAGCATAATATGGAAAAAATAAAATGACATAATTACATTTACTTATTCACATGGATATTCTACTAATCGAATAATCACATGCAACATCAATATCCACTTTCATAATGATGGAATGCATAATGATAGACTATCATAACCACATAGCCAAGGCCTCATGCTAAGACTACAAATAAGATTTTGTCAAGGAATCATGCCAAGACACTATTTTTTCTCATGAGACCTGCCGATACATCGATGAGCTAAAGCGTGATCCACCCGTCACTTATTTAGTCCAAGGCATTCCTTATATGAATAGGTTTAAAAATAACATAAACATTCGTATTAAAACAAGCATATGAAATGTCAATATTTTCCTAATAAACCATGAATGGTATAAATATAACACCTCCATGGTCAAACATATCACAAAAACTTCAATACAGTATGGATGTTTTGTATCATAATAAATCAACTTCAAATAAACATAAAATCCATCAATGGATTTTGGCATAGATGAAATAAAAACTATTTGAGAGAAATATCTCACTTTTGAAATCATTTATAAGTCACATAATTATAAAAGAAAAAATTTATATTTAAAATATTCTTATATTCTTTTAAGGGAAGCTTCAATGATTATGACGCTGGAAAATAACCACACCCATCGTATAAGATAAAAAAAGACATTCTTACCTTAATTCTGTCAAAAAGGTTAAAAAGAACCTTGTTTGGAAAACGACGGAAAGATTCCTTTATAAACATATTATAAAAATTCAAACAAGTGTATTAATGACATTAACCCATATTTTGTAAATTATTAAGAATTTTTTGAAATAAATTTTTATGAAACATGGATGTGTATTATAAAGAGGTCCATGTAGATAATTACGTATAAACAGCCCCGGATAATGAAGAGATTGTGAAATAAACCCTTACCTTGTACTTTTACTTGGTTGATGGTATGTTAACCTCCTGTATAATTGTGAAATAATTGTTATTAAATTATAAAATAATCATATACATTAATATGATATCATATAAGATATTTTACCATTTATTTGTTAATAATATCTTAGTATTGTCATCGTTTCGGGTGTTAACTTACTCATTTTCATTTATATATTTTGTTTCATAAGACATGTTTTTTTATGGATAGGTTGTATGTTATTCATATCCAGAAAGATATCAAGTCGTTAAAAATTATTTTTAACCATAAAATATGAATTATAATTGCATAGATACGATTGGGAATGAGTCTAATCGCCTTTGTGGAGACGGTAGTTCGTACGTACGCACAAGTGACAATACAATATTTTTGATATTAAAATAATATATCATAGGATGGTATATCATATATAAAGAATCATTATCATGTTATATTTATTATTTACATCAATTACATATCATTATCATACCCATCCATATAATAATGTTTTTAAATAACAATTACACCACGACGTGGAGACGATAAGCCGTACGTGCGCACATATGGTGACATGTCATTCGAAGGATGGATATAATACTGAATATGTTTGTAACATATTTATAATAACATAAAATTATATATAAGATGCTGTATTTATTATTTTAGAAATGAAATAACAAAGAAATAAGATGTTGAAGAAGAAAGGAACTTGAAAAAGGGTGGCGAAAACATTACATCTTCTTCAGGATCTTTATTTTGATTTTATCTAAAGGGATCATTAGGTTGGATTTATAATCAATATAAGGCCTCTATGTTGAAGTCAATGAACATTAGAGAGTATTTGGGTAGGTTTTGGCCAATCCAAATGGCTTTTAAGATGTGAAAATTGGTTATAAGTTGTGTCTTTTTATAAGGGGGAGGAGGGGATCTATAGGAAAAACTTAAAGTATTAATTTATAATAAATTAATATTCGGTTAATAATGGCTCAAAAGTATATTATTAAAATTATAAGGTGGATAAGGGTCTATATATTTTCAACAAATAGATTTTAGACTGGGTTGGGTCATTATATTAACCTTATCGTTTACTATTAACTCTTAGTTAATTAGATTGACATTTACCACGTGACATTGTATTTTTATATTATATCATTAATAAACATACTATATACATCCAAGAGACCCCCAAGTAGTCCATTAATGATACACCTACCATGATATATGTCATTAGACCGATCCTTTAATTTTTAGGATTAGAATATCAATTAATAATATAATAATTGTTTTAAAAACTCATTTATGTCAATTTTGACACTATTTAATAAATGATTTTTGTTAAAGTCTTATCAACATTATTAATTCCAAATAAATTCATTTAAGTAATCCTAAAATTTCATATTAACCAAAAAAATTCGTTTATGGAATCAAAACTTTGAAATTATATTTATTTTAACTTCTATAATACCTATTATTTGATTCTTACATTAATAATGAAAATACTGCATCATTATTGTGTCATAAATAAATGTAATTATTAAATGTATAAAAATTATAAATAAAATTCCATTATGTAGGATATCGTTTTAGATTTTTAATGAATATTTATAGTTGAAAATATAACAAATATAACCCAATGTAATTTTTTTTCTAAATGATATATGCATATGTCATTTTTGTATTTACTTTACTTAACTAATATAAAGTCTTCTTATCACCTACAAGTGGCTCCATGGTGTCCCAAAATCGACCCAAAGATGACCATGGTCAGAAATATATCATCCAATAAGTTTAGGACATGTTTTAGGGTAATTTATTATTATTATAATATTATTTGTTTACCCTTATTTACTGGATTTTCTCTTTAACCATGGTAAATAAAATATTTACCGAAGTAATTATTCAAAATGTATAAAAATAAATTTTAGCTATCAACACAATTTGGAAATCCTAATTACAAATATAGAATATATTTTTATAAATTCAAAACAATAAAGTGGGAGTAATTAATTTAAAATAAATTCCCGTTGTCAAAACAAAAAGCATTTTTTTTAATAAATAATTACTATCAAAAGATTGACACTTGTTTATGTCCAGTTTAATTTTGAAATTATTTCTAATGACCAAAATTATATTAAATGATATAAATATATTCTAAATATACTTTAAAACCAATCAAATTAATAATTTAATACTATTAATTATTTTGATTTGAAAAGTTGTTTTTAATTAAAATTTTGTAATTTTCACTATTCATCAAAATATAAAAGTTATCCGAAAAGTACCAAAATTTCACCCTAGGATATTTTCAATATTCCGAATCCAAAAATTAAGTCCATTTTGAAGGATAAAATTTATAAAATTTCAAAAATTGCGTATTACTATTCATAAAGCCAACTTTGATTGGTCGAGATGTATTAGAATCTCGAAGTTGCGTACAACACACACTACTGCATTATTCAAAGAAAATCGTACCATGGAAGATTAGGGTGTTACATTCTCCACTCCTTCAAATAATTTCATCCTCGAAATTTCTAGAATACTACTGCATGAAATGACTCGGGTGGTTCTTCATCATAAATTCCCCATCTTCCAACTTTTCATCTTCCATCTTATGGTTTCTCCATAGGACATTTACCAGATGAGTAATCCGGTTTCTCAGCACTTGTTCCCTTATATCAAGAATCCTGATGGGATCTTCACAATAAGACAAACAGGTTCCAGTTATAATTCCTCATATTTGAGTACATGCAATGGGTCAGACATGTATTTTCTCAATAGTGATATGTGGAACACATCGTGAACTTTGGAGAGATTTGGCGCCATTTCCAAACGGTAAGCTACAACCCCAATTAGTTCTAGAATTTTGAAAGGTTGGATGTACCTGGGACTCAATTAACATTTCTTACCAAAACATATAACTCCCTTTCACAGAGACACCTTCATGAAAACATGGTCTCCAACCTAAAATTCCAAATCCTTACTTTGGTTATCGGCATAGCTCTTCTGCCTACTTTGACCTGCTTTGATGTGGTTTTGGATTACCATTACTTTTTCCATCGTTTCCTCCACCAATTCTGGGCCTACAATCTTTTTCTCACCAACTTCAAACCAACAGGTCGGTGTGTGACATCTCATTCCGTATAATGCGTCATATGGTGCCAGCTGAATACATGAATGGAAGATATTATTATATGAAAATTCCACCAGAGGTAAATATTGATCCCATATACCCTGAATGTCGTGTGAGCATGATCTCAACATGTCTTATAAGGTTTTAATAGTCCGTTCGGATTGTTCATCTGTTTGAGGGTGGTAGGTAGGGCTCAAACAAAGTTCAGTATCCAACGCCTACTAAAGACTCTTCCAGAATCATGAAGTAAAATGGGTATCACAATCAGAAACAATTGATAGGGGTACTCCATGATGTCTTGCAAATTAATTAATATATATCCTTGCTAGAAATTCAAGTGGTAAATCATCGCTTATAGCAAGAAAATGTGCTGAATTGGTAGGATGATCAACAATGACCAATATTTCATTGTTCCTTCTAGTAGTCTTTGGTAGTCCAATGACAAAGTCCATAGTGATATTATCCCATTTCCACTCAGGTATGGGAAGAGGTTGCATGACTCCTCCAGGTTGTTGCCTTCCAGCTTCACTTGTTGAAAAACCATACATCTTGACACAAAAGCAGCAACCTCCCTCTTCATGTTGTCCCAAAAAATGTTCCTTCAAATCTCTATACAATTTGGTGCTCCCAGGGTGTATAGATATGTTGGAAGTATTAGCATCATCCAACAGTTCCCTTTTTAGATCGAGTATATCGGGAACACAAAGTCTCTTCCCAAATTTCCATTTTCCATCTTCATAAACAATGTTACTCAATCTACCATCATTCACAGCATTAATCTTCTTTTGAAAATCTTCATCATTGGTCTGAAAACTCTTTATCATTTCTAGTAAATATGGTTTGGAAATCATTTGAAAAAGTGTCGAAGTTTCCCCTTCCATGGTAATTCCCATATCCATCTTCACTGGATCCATGAAAATAGGATCCCATTTAATTCTCATCACATTAAAAACACCATGATCCTTTCTACTCCATGAATCTTCTACCTTATTTTACTTCCTTGGTTGGTAGTGTATCATGAAATCATAATCCTTGAGTAGTTTAATCTATCTCTATTGCCTCATGTTGACTTCTTTCTATGAGAAAATATACTTCAAACTCTTATAATCGGTATATATCTCTAATTTTTCACCATAGAGATAATGTCTCCATATCATTGAAGAAAATATTACTGTATCTAACTCAAGATCATGAGTAGGATGGTTTTTCTCATGCATTTTCAATTGTCGTAATGCATAGGAAATAATACTATCATTCTACATAAGGACACAACCAAGTACTTTCGTCGATGCGTCTCTATAAATAATGAACCCATCATTCCCCAATGGTTGAGTCAACATAGGAGAAATGACTAATCTTTTCTTCCATTCTTCAATAAATTATTCACATTATTTTTTCCAAACAAATTTAACCCCTTTACGTGTGAGCTTCATTAATGGGTTATCCAACTGGGCAAAATCCTGGATGAAATGTTGATAATAACCAGCTAAACCAATAAAACCGCATACCTTGGTTATACTCATTGGTTCTGGCCATTTGTGGATTTCTCTTTCCTTAGCAGGATCAACAGAGATTCCATCCTTAGAGACAATATAGCTAAGAAAAGAAATCCCTTGATGCCAGAATTCAGACTTGCTAAACTTCCATTATAATTCATGTATTATCAGAGTCTTTGGGATAATGAGAAATTTATTTTCATGATATTCATTGCTTTTGGATTATACTAAGATATGATCAATAAATACCACTACAAAATCTTCGAGATATTCATTGAAAACTCTGTTCATTAGATCCATGAAAATAGAGGGTGCATTAGTCAGCCCAAAAGGCATTACTGTAAACTCGTAATGCATGTACCTAGTTCGAAATGCGGTCTTCGGAATGTCTTCCTTCTTCACACACAACTGATGATATCCAGATCTAAGTTCAATCTTTGAAAAGTATTGAGCTCCATGTAGTTGGTCAAATAAATCATCAATGGGAGGTAGGGGATACTTGTTCTTTATTATTATAGCATTGATCTCCCTGTAGTCGATACATAACCTCATAGATCTTTCTATCTTTTTTACAAAAAGAACAGGGGCACCCCATGGAGGAACACTAGTGTTATTAAATCCCATATTACTCAATTCCTCTAGTTTTTTTATTTATTTCAACTAATTCGACAGTGGCCATTCTATAATGGGTCATCAATATAAACCTTGATCCAGAAATTAAATCAATGGAAAACTCAACTTCTCATTCTGGAGGATGTCGAGGTAAATCATCTGGAAACACATATACATATTCTTTCACAACAGTTACATCCTCTATTTGAACATTCCATTCCTCACCCATAGTCATTTAATTATCATCCTCCCTAATAATTAAATTTAGTTGAGCTATTGGTGGTGGATCTAGATAAGAATTAGGTGGTGAAAATTCTGCTCTAAAGACAAGGAGTTCCATATCATCATCATCAAAAACTATAACCTCCTTCTTCTTAATATAAATCATCACATCATGGTCTAAAATCCAATCCATAACTAGGATTATATAAACCTTAATCATAGGTATGATGATGAGATCAGTGAATAATGAACAGTTATCTGCTCTAATGGGGACTGATTCACAAAACATTATTGCAATGATACTTCCATTAAGATTTTTAACCGACAAGTCCTTTGTTAAATCAAATTGGAAATATCTAATTTTCTTAGAAAATGTGGATGATTTGAAATAATACGATGATCCAAAATCAAATAAATCATTTTATATACATGAGGAAACCATTAAATTACCTGCCACTATGTCTTTCGGAGCTTCAACCTCAGCAGTAGTGTTAGAATAAACTTGGCCTTGATCCCTTGTCCTTTTTTGTGGAAAGTTCCCCTGACGCATAGGAAATTTAGTTGCATAATGTTCCATCTCTCTACAATTATATCATTACACATTGACATCAACTCTCTTTCCTCGGGAATCATGAGCTTGGTGGGCTTTTTCACCCCACTTGTAATAGACTCCCATTCCCTTAAAGCATTTACTAGGGTGTTTCTTCCCACATTTACTACAGGATGGATAATCAGCTTTTCCCTTCTTCCATTTATTTCCATTTCTAGAGAGGTCATAAGATCTCTTCTTCTCTTGCATTTCCTTAAAGTTGAATGAATTAGTAAATTCCTTTTCTATCTTGATTGCACATAAGACAATATCATAGTTCAACGAGAAAGATTGTGAGACTAATGCTCAACAGAGAAATGGTTGTAACCCATCTATGAAAAGATCAATCTTACTTTATGGGTTACGTAAATAATCTGCTCCATGCCTCGCTAACATTGTAAAGTTATCCTCGTACATTGCGACATTCACATCCTCCTTTTGCCTCAGACTCAGAAATTGCCTTTCCATATCTGCTTGATGGTCAAGAGGAAAGAATTTTTCTAAGAAAATCTCATTGAACTCCCTCCATTCCTTATTTTATACTTCATTATCTTCCTTCATGTTTTGTATCAATGAGCACCATTGGTAAGCATCCCTAGTGAGGTGATAAGCATCCATGACAAATTTTTCCCATTCACTACTCCCCAAAGCCTAAAATATTTTCTCTAGGGAACTTATCCATTGCTCAGCTACTAATGGATTTGTACTCCCATTTAATGTTGGTGGTTGATGCCTCATGAAGCGATCTAACATTGATCCTCCACGCTGCGGATCAGGGTGCTTCATATGGGTAATGTTATTATTCATAACCTGAGTGAGTTGTCCCAGAATGGTGATTAGCTGATCAGTACCTGTTTCTTCACAAGATCCACTATAATTATCTTTAGCATGAGGGAAATAAATATATGTAGTTCATGCAATGATACAGTTTCCATTCCTTCCACTAGGCTCCATTTCTAAACAATGGCATAAACTTGATCAATTTATGAATCAAAATATATAATTCCATATTTCTAAAACACTTAACATAAATTGAACTATTTATGGATATAATCTATAATCATAAAAAATCGTTTTCATTGAGGAAGTATATACTCATAAACCCTTCATAATGGATTGTAAAGAAAATTAGAATTATCCTTAGCATATCCCCTCAGAGTGTCGTAACCAAGAGTGCAGCAAGGCCCGTATTCGTGCACTAGTTCTCGTTCGAGTCTAGCTCAAAGCGGTGTTTTTGGGTTTTACCCCTAGATACATTTGTGACAGATCTGCCTCTACCTACTCGTATCCAGACAAGTATTAATTTCTCAGAAAACTCACAAAATATCTACAATACCAAATTTATATGTAGTTCTTCTATACTAATCCTCAAATTCTATCTTAGGATTATGTGTTATAATAAGAGTTTATCGAAATCTAGCTTCCAAGGTTTGTACTAAACTTCATCTGATCCCACCTATAATGCCCCTACCCTAGTTAACCAGATTCAGAGCATTATTACATAACATTGGAATGATCACAAGAGATCATGTCTCGAAAGTACGATTAGTTTAGTAGCTTTGGAATCACTAGATACAGTCATAAAGATTACATTACATCAGGAAATGAAAACTACAACAACATCATGTCTCCACACTCATATCCCCTTAGACTATCCCTGCAAGTCATTCATTATATACTTCTTCACATCATCAGAAAAATAAAAAATAGAAAGGGGTGGGCTCAAATGCCCAGTAAGGATAACAATATAGCAGAAACATTCATAAATAAGCATAAACATGTAAGGGAATGTATAACTAAAACAAAATCCTTATAAACTTGAACTTCATAATAATATAGAAAAAATGAAATAATGCCATTTTCTTATTCACATGGATATTCTACGAGTCGAATAATCACATGAACCATCAATAACTACTTTCATAATGATGGAATGCATAATGCCAGCCATTTACAACCACGTAGCCAAGGCCTCGTGCCACGACTGCAAATAAGATTTTGTCAAGGCCTCATGCCAAGACACTAGTTTGACTATTGAGACCAACCAACACATCGAGGAGCAATATAGTGCTCCACCCGTCACTTATTAAGTCCAATTCATTCCTCATATGAACAGGTTTAAACATAACATAAACATTTGTATTAAAACTATCATACGAAATGTCAACACTTTATCCATAAAAAATGAATTGTATAAAAATAAAACAACCACAGTCAAACATATCACAAAACCTTCAATACAATATGGATGTTTTGTATCATAATAAATCAACTTAAAAAAATTTAAAATCCATCAAAGGATGTTGACATAGATGAAATCAAAACTATTTGAGAGAAATATATCTTTTTTAAAATCATTTAAAAGTGACATATTTATAAAAGAAAACATTTACTTTGAAAATATTCTTATAATCTTGTAAGGGAAGCTTTGATGGTTTTATAATAGCAGAAAATTTCTGCACCCACCGGTTAAGTTAAAAAAATACATTCTTACCTTAATTCTGTCGAAAACGTTAAAAATAGCCTTTTTGGAAAACAATGTAAATATTCCTTTATAAATATCTTATAAAAATTAAAACATGGGTATAAATGACTTTAACCCATATTCTTGTAAAATAGTAAGAATGTTTTGAAATACATTTTTGTGAAATAAGGATGTGGATGACAAAGAGGTCCCAGTAGATAATTACATATTAACAACCTCAGATAATGAAGAGATTGTAAAATAAACCATTACCTTGTAATTTTCCTTGGTTCAGGGTAGTTTAAACTCCTATACAATGGTGAAATAATTGTTATTAAATTATAAAATAATCATACAAATTAATATGATATCATATATGATCTTTTAACATTGATTTCTCAATAATATCTTAGTATTATCATCGATTTTGGTGTTAACTTACTCATTTTCATTTATATATTTTCTTACCTAAGCCGTGTTTATTATCGATAGATTGTATCTTATTCATATCCTGAATGATATCAAGTCCTTATGAATTATTTTCAATCATCAAATGAGAATTATAATTGCATGGATACGATGGGGAATGAATCTCATCTCGTTCGTGGAGACGGTAGTCCGTACCTACGCACGAGCGACAATATCATTCTTTTGATATTTAAATAATATATAATTGGATGGTATATCATATATAAAGAATCATTATCATCTTATATTTATTATTTACATAAATTACATATCATTATCATACCCATCCAAATAATAATGTTTTTGAATGACAATTACACCATGACGTGGAGACAGTAATCCGTACGTACGCACGTATGGTGGCATGTCATTCAAAGGATGGATTGAATACTGAATATGGTTGTACCACATTTATAATAACATAAAAGTATATAAACGATATTGGAGTTATTATTTTAGAAAGGAAATAACAAAGAATGATGAAGTTGAAGAAGAAAGGTACTTGAAAAAAGGTGGTGAAAACATTACCTCTTCTTCGGGTTCTTCCATTTGATTTGATCAAAAGGGCTCCATTGGTTGCCTTTCTGATCAAACTATGGACACTAGGTTGAAGTTAGGGATTTTGAGAGAGTATTTTGGAAGGTGTTGGCCGAACAAAAAGGCTTTGATGGTGTGAAGAATTGGTTAGAATTTGTTTCCTTTTATAAGGGGGAGGAGGGGCTCTTTAGAAAAAACATAATGTATTAATTTATAATAAATTTATATTCGGATTATAATGGCTCCAAAGTGAATTATTAAAAGTATAAGGTTGGTATGTGTCAAAATCCTTTCATCCAGTAGATTTTAGACAGGTTTGAGTCATTATATTAACCTATCATTTAGTTTTAACTCTTAGATAATTATATTGAAATTTACCATGTATCTTTGTATTTTTAAATTATATAGTTAATAAACATACTATATACATACAAGGGACCCCCAAGTGGTTCATTGATGATAGAAATATCATGATAAAAGACATTTTTTAGATCCTTATATTTTTAGTAATATTATATCAATTAATAATATAATATTTGTTTTTAAAAACTCATTCATGTCAATTTTGACACTATTTAATAATTGATTTTTGTTAAAGATTTAACAGCATTATTAATTTGATAAAAATTTATTTAAGTAGTCATAACATGTAATATTAACCAATAAAATCCGTGGATGTAATCAAAACTTTCAGATTATATTTATTTTAACTTTTATAAAACTAATTATTTCATTCTTTCATTAATAAGGAAAATACTGCATCATTATTGTGTCATAAATAAATTTAATTATTAAATGTCTAAAAATTATAAATAAAATACCATTATGTATGATATATTTTTATCTATATATTTAATATTTATATTCTGAAATATAACATATATAACCCTATGTTAAAATTATTTTTCTAAAAGATATATTCTTATGTCTTTTTTGTATTTACTTTAACTTAATTAATATAAAGTGTCCTTATCACCTACAAGTGGCTCCATGGGGTCCAAAAATTGTCAAAAACATGCCCAGGGTCGGAAATGTATCAACCAATAAGGTTAGCACACGTTTTAGGGTAATTGTTTATTATTATAATAATAATGTTTTACCCTTATTTACCGGATTTTACCTTTAACCATGGTAAATAAAATATTTACCGAAGTAATTATTCAAAATGTCTAAAATTATATGTTACCTATTTGAAAAATTTGGAAATCATGATTCCAAATATGGAATCCATTTTTACAAATTCAAAACACATAAGTAGAAGAAATTAATTTAATATTAATTCCTACTGTCAAAACAAAAAACATATTTTTCTGAAATAATAACTATCAAAAGATTGACACTTGTTTATGTCCGTTTTAGTTGTGAAATTATGTCCAATTACCAACATTGTATTAAATGCTAAAAATATATTCTAAATATAGTTTAAAACTACTCAAATTCATAATTTATTACTATTAATTATTTTTATAAAAAAAGTTGTTTTTAATTAAAATTTAGTAATTTTCACTATTAATCAAAATATAAATGTTATCCGAAAAGTACCAAAATTTCACCCTAGGATAATTTCGATATTAATAATCCAAAAATGAAGTCTATTTTTAGAGATAAAATTTATAAAATTTCTAAAAGTGGGTATTACTATTCATAACAGCTACTTTGATTGGTCATAGTGTATTAGATATTTGATGTTGCGTACAACACAAACTACTATATTATTCAAAGAGAATAGTACCATGGAAGCTTGGGGTGTTAAATCTATGTTATATAATTGATATCAATTGATTAATTAAATTGAGGAATATTTATGATCATCTAATGGTGAAAGCATTATTTTTTCGAGAATAATTTTCTTGAGTGCCTTTGTTTTATCAAGTTAATATCTTTTTTATGATTTTTAAATTATTATTACAAATGATTTCATTAAATATTTTAGATTTAAGGTTTTCTTCCTGAGTATGTAAAATATTATTTGAGATTAATGTATGTTGTGTAAAATATGGAACATATTTATGGGTTTTTTGGAATTTTAAATAGAATAACATGTTTCCATTATTTTTATATCCATACATATGATTTTTTTTCTTCTCACAAATCTACTAATTTTTTTCTTGTGTATTAAAAATGTGTAGAAACATTTTTGAAGTCGAACTATGAATGAGGGAAACATTCCTTAAATAAAGGAGGTGTGTCATTATAGAAACATGAGTGTGAACATAAAAATATATATTTTTTGGTAAAAATGTACAGAACATATATGTTTATTATTTTATATTTAATCAATATCCTATTTATCAAAAAAAATAAGGATAAATGATCATTAAAATATAGGATAATTTAACACCTATTATAAATTATGTATTTATTGGTTAATTATGGTAGAGGTACTTATAAACAACTTTAATTTAAAAATTTATTTTATATTTAAATTATCTTTTATAATTTTTATTCATTATAAATAGATTTTAATATGATTTTAAAAAAATGTCATAGAAGGTAGAATAAAAATTCGATATCATTTTATTTTGTTTTATGGTATGCATTTCATGAATTCAAAGTGTTTAATTTGTAAAATCATTTATTCTTGTTCTGGTTAATATTAAAAAAGGTAAAGTATGGTATTAAAAAAATTATTAAGGTATGTGAATATTGTTTTTATATTACGTCACATACTAAAAACCTATTTTATAATTTTTTTCATTCTAGAATTAATAAAATGTCTTATAAAATGAATTTCATGAACTCTATGGTGAAATCCTTCAATGAATGTTTAACTAAAACCCTACATTACATTATATGAGGCTTTTATAAATCAATATAGGTGGAAAATTTTTAATAATATTTTCAATTATCATAGATATAATGAGATGTAGAGGTGACCATGGGAACATGAAGTTGAATTTTTAAAGATATCGGATTACAGATCATCACTCTATGTTCATGTATCATCAAAAATTTTGACACATTTCTCTAGGTTTCCATTATAACCATACTAATTATATATTTTCAAATTATGTTTTTATTATTATTCTGAATAGTTGGTTTCTTTTTTCACTATATATTTTTATTTTATTTATTATTTATAAATAATTAATTTTTATGCATGTCAGTTCACCTTGTGGAAATATGATGTCAAATTCTTGATAAGAGTGTGTGTCAAGATTATTCATATTTTGAGGCCGATTAATTCATATTAGGTAATATTTGATTACCAAGTGATTTTCACCTACCCCGGATGTATGATAATGTAATTTGATCCTTTTTTATATCCATGATAGGTAATTAAAAAAGTGTATTAGTGCCCATATTTTTTCGATCTATAGTAGATAAGATAATGGGTCATTTGAAGACAAGAGTTAGGCCTTGATTCTGTGAATAATCATCAATTTTAAGGACAATACATTAGTTTCCAAGGTTATTAAGCGTGAAGGCCTTGAAATATATATATTTTTGAAATGTTATAATGATATAGTCATAAAAATTTACGGTATTTGTAATCATATGATTTTTTGAAGAGTTGTTTAAAAAATTAACACGTTTTTTGCATCAAGATAGTACTAGGATCCGGGGAAAAACATTTGGAACATAATATAAAAAACCCTATGGGTATTTTGAAAATATTTATAGAAACATTCAATGACTATAAATTGTTTGGAACATGATATGAATAATCATGTGGCTGAATTTTTAATAATCATAACGCCCTCTGTCTTATGTTATTTTATATATTAACTTCCAAATTAAATCTAATAGATATTAAATATTTTTGAGTTATTTATAATGAAATAACATGATATATTAATGTGTTATAAATGTTACCTCTTTAGTGTTATGTGTTATAATACTAATGCTATATTAATAAAGGTTATCCATTACATGAAAAAATCATTTGTTATGATGTGTTGATATTATCAAATTAGTTCATGATCCGTACCTAATATTATGTTTTTTAATTTATAATTTATATTTTTTTATGTGAAAATTTTAATTATAAGAAATGATTTATTTCTTTTGTAATAAGTATCATCATGTATTAGTGAAAATATCAATTTTTATTGAAATTAAATTTAAAAGGATTTGATTTTGTGATGCAATTTGGGGAATATTTTAAAATAAAAGTGAATTTTATAATCATTTTTACTTGAAGAATATTATAGTTTATTTTACAATATATGATATTTTTTCAACATGTAAATAAATGATTTTGAATTTTTTATTGTCTAATTTGTAATTAAAATGGATTTCTAAATTCTCATTGAAAAAAACAATTTTTTTGGAAAATAATGTAAATTTGTAAAACTATATCTTGGAATATAGATATAATAAAATGAATATTCTTTGTTTTTTTAAAAGCCTAATTATTCTATTTTCATTATTTAGATATTTTATTAAACTGTGTTTTTTTATTTCAAATTTTTTTCTTTGTGAATTTAATATCATTTTGATGTAGTATATATGTGATTTATTTAAGTAAAATTTATTTATATATTTTATTTTCATAATTTTATTTAAATAGTTTGACTTATATATAAATTCTTATTTTATATTTATTTTATATATTTAATTAGTTAGATTTCTCCTATTAGGAAGATGTCGATGAATTATATAAAGTCTATCTTAAGGGATGATTCCTAAATAGATCAATTTCATTGTCCTTGTCACAAATGGGTCTTCTATATAGATCCCACACCCCACCTTAACATTGTTATATGCTCCTAGACCTCCAGGTACAACAATTTACCAAAATACAAGTGGTCCCCTACCTATGACCAATCCACCTACCTGAATGGATTACCAGACTAATGGATATCCCAATTTGAAAACATATGTTCTCTTCAAAATTCCATTTCCTCAGTTACACACACCGTGGGAATCCTCATGGATGGTCACCCAACCTAATCACCACTCTAGTCCAAGAATAACTAACTTTAGAGTTATAATTAGGTATTCTAGAACATAGAAAGGTGCTCCTTGTGGACATTTGTTATATCATTTATCCTTTTAAACCTTCAACATTCTATAGTATGACATTTACCCCCATTTAGAAAAAATCATCCTTGTTTTTGATCCTATGTCTCATCCCATGCATTTCCACCACACATATAGTTGGGTTCCTTCTGTAATACTAATGTAATAATTGGGCCATGTTGATATCACAAACATCCCACTATAACATGGGTATCAGGTCTTGTCCCTCCAGGTTCCACAAGATTCTCGTCAGACATGTTGTCCCCTACATGGGGCCCACCCATGTGCCTGAATGGGTTATATGAAAAATTAATGTCTCCACAGGCCAAAACAAGTTCTTTCCATTTTTCTTTCCTCTCACTCACACACACATTGGGAATCTTCCCAAAAGGTGAATCATTTAATCAAAACATTATTCCATGAATAATTAATGGTGTATTTTTTATCAGGTAGGATCCAGAATGAATAAGATAAACATAATGACATGATTAATATCATTTATCCATTTAACCCATTATCATTAAAGAGTATTATATTTTATGTGTGTTCTATCTATTTGTTGAATCAACCAACACTCTAAATATAGTGGTGGATCTGAGTTCTTCTCCACCCTTAGATCACATAGATTATTTCACGAATCAAAATTAGCACGCAATTCATGTTGTTCAAGGTGAGTGAGTTGGAATAGAGTGTAACGTCCCGGTTCTGGAAGCCACCCAGAGGTGCCCGTACCCAATTGGTCATATGGCCTCATGAGCATTTCCCATAATGCCAGAGGCTACCAACTAGCAGCGAGGGCCTCGGGTGTGATAATGGGGAAACTATGCCTGCATTGGAAGAGTACACAACAAAAAAGAGAAATAATAAACAATAGAGGAAGCAGTAAACAATCCATACACAAGTGAAAAATAGAAGACTAAAACAATAAACAATAGGAAAAAATATATAAATTATATAATACATGATACATATGTCTAAGAAAGCTTCCGAACAAGTCACAATGTTTAATATAGTTCTAGACAAAAGTACTAAAGAAATATCGACAAGAAAATCCTTCGCATCACAACCCTCATCTTGGTTCCATTCTCTATTGCTCCAATTTAAGTCATGTACCTAATGTAGAAGGGCACTTTCCCTTTTCTATACCTACAACAATATGATGTGTTTGGGCCCAAAAGAATTTCCCAAACAGGTTGTGAGACTAAATCCGAAAAAGAAACCACCCAAAGATCTATGCCTAACAGTAAGTGAGTATATGGCAGGTAAGGTATAGTAGACAGTAAACAGAAAGATATAACCAGCAATAAACAACAGTAAAAAATCCACAAAATCAACAAGCAGTAGTGAAGCAAATAGCTAATCACAACAGGTAACCCTCTGGGAAGTACTCACCACCATCCCCTCTCGTCCTATCAAAAAAGAACCATCAACCCTCTGGGAAGTACACTCAGCCTAACCCCTGTAGTTTGGTCAAACTAAATTATAATACACTCTCAGGAAGCATACTTAGTCAATTCCCCTTATAGTCTAAGGTAGTCGGGGACTCTCGGAGGAAGATCATGCGGTCTAATATCCTTATTTCCCCAAGGTCTAGAGAATATATAAAGAATCACACTCGGTCAATTTCTATTATAGCCTCTGGTCTATCACCGACTCTCTGAGGAATCTCACTCGGTCAATTCCTCCTATAGCTTGGAATGGTTTAAGGAATTCAACAAAATAAACAATGAACCTCCAAGGATCCTCACTCGGTCTACCCTCTTATGGTCTATAATATCCAAGACTCTCTGGGAAGCTAACTCAGTCTATCCTCTGTGGTCAATAAACTCAAGAATTTATGAGGAAGCTCACTTGGTCCATGCTCCTGTCTTCTATAAAATCCAATACTCTCTGGGAAGCTCACTCGGTCTATCCGTTATAGTCTATAATATCTACGACTCTATGGGAAGCTCCCATGTTGTATCCTGTATAGTCTAAAGCACCTGGTTCTCACAACCCCATGACAATCAACGCATAATAATGCTATATGGGCAATGTAAACCTACAGAGCTACCTGGATAACCAGTTTATAGCCTAACAAGCATGTCAGGAAAACAAGTCTCTATCCTACGGTCAAAAGGCGTGGAAAGTTGGTACAACCGCCAAAGGTAGAACAAGACCAAAGGTTGAAAATAGAAAAATCATGGTAAAAAAATCTAGTCATGGCATAAATCCTCATATGTAACCAAAATTTTCCTCTACACAGGCATACAAGCAGGGCAGGAACACAACAGGGGAAAACCGTAAACACGCAATACCCCTTTCACGGGTATTAGTGAAAATTGCACAGAAAACTCAAATATATCGAACAGAAAGGCAAAAATAACCTACCTAGATGCTAGGATATTGATATACTTGAACCACGATGATTGATTATCCTTATAACGTCGATGATCTGAGAAAACATTCAAAAAACATAACCGAAAATATCATGATTAAGAGGGAAAAACATGGAATGAAACTCAAGAATAAAGAAGAGCTCACCACTATGGTTCCAAAACAATCAATGGTGGTCGATTCATATAATGGATGGAGGATCTAATGCTCAGAATATGTTTGCAGCCATATAGGACACTCTCGGTCGAAGAAGCTAGAGAAGAAGACAATTATGTCGATTAGACGTGACCCCGACCTGTTTAATAAAAAACAAAAATGCACATCATTTAATTTTGATTTACATGACATGTACATGGCTTTTCCATACTATGATTTAAGGGGCCTCCACATCACCCCTAAACACTGTGTGTGTGGCTCGGACATGTCCAACACACGGCCTTGTGCGACATCAAAGTACACAGCATGTACTATTAAAGTACACAACGTGTATTTTGAAAATATCCAGATTCTCCTCTTTTTCTCAAAACTACAGAAAAAAACATACCTAATAAGAAGGTAAGGGTTCTTACAATCTTCCCCACTTAACGAAATTCATCCTCAAATTTCCCTAGCGAGGCGTAGAAGAAGAAACCCCAAACAACTCCGGCCACTACAATCGTTCATCGGCCTCCCTTGCCCAAGTTTCATCTTGTACTCGCCTGTGCTTCCATAAAACCCGTACCAGAGGAACAGAATGGCCATAGAGAACTTTCTCACTATGATCAAAAATCCGAATAGGATGCTCCTCGAATGATGAATCTGCCTCGAGCTCAACCACTTTATGTTGAAAGACATGAGACAGGTCTGAAACGCAACATCGAAGATGAGAAACGTGGAAGACGTCGTGCATAGCACAATACCTCTAAGGTAACTGCAACCGATAGGAAACCAGCCCAACTCTTCTCAACACCGCAAACGGACTGACGTACCTCGATGAAAGCTTAACCTGTCTCTAAATCCTAATGTTTCCCAGCCTCGATGTGACACGCAAGAAAACCTGATCCCCGACCTCAAACTCCAGAGGTCATCTCCGCTGATCGGCATAAGAGTTTTGTCGAGACATTGCAGTATCCATCCTCTTCCGAATCAACTCTATCTACTCTAGCGTCTCCTAAACAAGATGAGGTCCCAAAAAAGCTACCTCTCCTACCTCCAACCAACATAAAGGTGATTGGCATGCCCTACCGTATAAGGCTTCATAAGGAGCCATCTAAATAGTATCATGGAAACTGTTGTTGTAGGGGAACTCCACAAGAGGTAAATGCTTCTCCCATGAATATAAAAATTCCACAATGCAAGATCTAAGCATATCCTCCAGAACCTATATCGTGCGCTTGGAATGGCCATCTATCTGGGGATGGTATGCTGTAATTAAAAGCACCAGTGTACCCAAATCCTTCTGATGCATTTTCTAGAACCCAGAAGTAAAATGTGCATCTCTGTCTGAAATACTAAAATGTGGAACTCCGTGTAGACGTACAATCTCACGGATGTACAACCATCCTAGATTGTTAACACTGAAGGTCTCCTTGATCGGAAAGACGTGAGAAACCTTAGTAAGTATATCGATGACTACCCAAAGAACATCATTCCCTTGAGGTGACCTCGACAACCCAGTCACGAAGTCCATCGCGACATCGTTCCATTTCCACTCAGGAATGGATAATTGCAGTAAAAGACCTGCCAGTCCCTAATGGTCCACTTTCACCTATTGACATGTAGAATATCTCATAGCAAAACAATCAACATCTCTCTTCATAGCTGGCCACCAATACTAGCGATGAAGATCCCGATACATCTTGGTGACACCAGGATCAACTTACCAAATAGAGGAATGAAAATCCTGCATCACCTCCTCGTGTATGTCTGTTGGCACCCATATGCATCCCAAGAAATGCAAGATCTCATCCTCACCCATGGTCCATCCAGGAAGATGGTCCTATCCTGACACACTCTCCCACATGACTAGGCCTTCTGAGTCTCATAGCTGCCTCATCCGTACCCGATCATGAAGTATAGAGGTGACTACTATAGAAGATAGAACGGTCTACCCCTGTCTGTTGTGCACCTCCAAATGCATCTCAGAGAACAGAGCCATAAGATACCACTCACTTCTGGCCTCCTAAACTGCCTGTATCTGAGTTCTCCTACTCAGTGTATCAGTAACTGCATTGCCCTTCCCAGGCATATAGGCAAGCTCATAGTCAAAAAACTGATGATACTCAACCAACATGTAGTGTCTTATATTCGGGTCTTGCTGAGTGAAAATATACTTGATACATTTTAGTTTAGTGAAATCCACAAAATGATCCCCCAGAACGAAATGTCTCCAACAGCGTAAGGCATGAACAACAACTGCCAACTCGAGATCGTGTGTCAGGTAGTTCCTCTCACATGGCCTCATCTGCCGAGACCTGTATGCAACGACTCCATCTCCCTACATAAGGACAGCTCCCAGCCCGATACCCGAAGCATCACAGTAAACAGTATAGCTCTTTCCTGGATGATGCAAGAATACTATTGGTGCTAACATCAACCTCTCTTTCAGCTCCTGAAAGGCTAAAACACAAGAATCTGACCGTAAGAACTTCGTCCATTTCTTGGCCAGACATGTCAAAGGTGCTGCTATGCGTGAAAAGTCCTGAATAAAGCGCCTATAGTATCCATCCATCCCTAGAAAACTCTGCACCTCAATGAAGTTATTCATATGATCCCAGGAAACTACAGCTCCCACTTTCTCTGGGTCCACTAATACTCTTGCCTCCGAGATGACGTGACCTAAGAAGTGAATCATATCTATCCAAAACTTGCAATTCGAGAGTATACATTAAGGTGATGCTCTCTCAATGTACTCAAAACGATCTCAATATGGGTATCATGTTCGATTCGAGTGTGGGAGTACACAAATATATTGTTCACGAAGACCTGGACGAAGGAATACGTGTATGGAGGGAAAAACTGGTTCATCAGCACCATGAAAACTATTGGCGCATTCGTGAGATCAAACAACATAATTGTATACTCGTAAAAACCATACCTACTCCCGAAGGTTGTCAAAGGTATATCTGATGGTCTAACGTGCAACTGATGATAGTCGGATCTCAACTCAATCTTCGAGAACACTCAGGCTCCTCGAAGCTGATCAAAGAGGTCATCGATCCTCGATAAGGGTTATCGGTTCTTGACTGTCAACTGGTTCAACTTCCGATAATCCACAAAATTCCAGAGGGTATTGTCTACCTTCTTTGTAAAAAGGGCTGGAGAACCCCAAGGAGAAGTAGTGGGTCGGATGAAACCCTTTTCATGCAACTCCTGCAATTGCTTCTGGAGCTCCTGCAACTCAGGTGTAGCCATCTTATAAGGACGAATGGACACCGGTGCCGCTCTTGGCACGAGATCAATCAAGAAGTGCACCTCACGCTCAGGAGGAAAACCTGAAAAGTCCTCTATAAGGACATCTCTGAAACGATCCACCATTGGAGGAATGTCTAACTGTGAAGCCCCCTGGTCATCCATATAAATACTAGCAATCTGGGCGGTGACTCCTCCTAGACCCTGATGCTCAGGTCCTGCTAGCATTTCCTAGACATCCCACTCACCTCTATAAAGGAAGGACTCACCCTCTGAAGATACGAAACTCACTCTGCGAGGATAGTAGTCGACGACTGCCTGAAAGGGAACTAACAATTCCACCATGAGAATGAAATCATAGCTCGTCATCTCTAGGACATAGGGGTCCCATAAGAAGTGACACCATGTAACCTCAAGAGGAAACTCTTTGTGTTGACGTACGCTAACTTCTCTAGTCCCCATCGATGTGTCTAGAGTCAATGTACCAGTAGTGGAAAAGATATAGAACTCAAGGCTCTCCACAACAACGACAAAGATAATGCTTTGGGTAGCATTAGTATCAAAAAAAGTTGAAGATAAAATAGAGGCTACTATGATCGTACCTCGAACTGTAGAAGGTCCGAGATCCTACTCTTGATCGGTCAGCTCCCCAGTGAAAGACTGGCATATACTGTGGACCTGTTACCCTGGCTGACTACACTGAGATGATCCGCTCTACTTTCACTGGTAACTTGGTGGCTGACCACCACGGCTGCGACCTCCACCTCGGACGGAATGGCCGAAAGAACTTCAGTTCCCAGACTAGTGAGAAACTAGTGATGCATATCGAAGACATAGGATCATAGAAGAGCCCCAACCACCTATCATAAGTTAGAAGATATAAAAAAATGCTGTTGATGGCCCACATTGACGCAAGATCGGCACTCCATTAAGTCTCTCTGACACTAAGGCCTAGTATTCCCACTCCTCCTGCACTGGTAGCATACTACCTGGCTACCAAAATATTTACTCTACCGACTCTGATCTCTTTGAGATAGCTCCCTGTGGTGCATCCTGCTATCAGAAGGAGGAAAAATAGCTCTGGTGGTCAAACTACCCAGGCTGACTGCCCTAGAATACCTTAGATTGTGCACTGTGATCTGCTCCTGGTTGATTATAGGTGATATCAAAGTCAACCTAAAGTTGTTCAGCTGTGAGCGGATGTCATGCCTCAGACCATCCTCGAACTTCCACGCAAGGAACAACTCATCGCCTACTGGGATAAGTGTGAATATCTGTAGCTTAGTAAAGTGAGACGATTACTCCATAATAGAAAGAGTACCATTCTCCAGACTCATCAAATCCCATGCTCGATCAGCCCTCAAGGTCTCCGGGTAGAAGTAATTGTAGAAGATGCGCCGAAAATCATCCAATGTCATACCCTGCTGGTGGTTGAAGAGTGAGATAACCTCCCACCAAATCCTGGCGGAGTCTCGGAGTATATAGGTTGCGAGCTTCACCCGCTTATCTGGAGGTGTCTCTTGAGGCTCGAAGATCATCAGCATGGATTTGGGCCATGACTCTGCAGCCTGAGGTCCTATATCCCTTGAAAATGTAGGAGGATGATACTACTGGAAAGCCTTCATCAACTTAGCCATCGATGGGGCACGAGACGATGCTCCCAAGAAGGTTTGAATCATCCTAAGGAAACCCTCCCTGATCTGCACATTGGCGCTCATAACTGCTATAACTGCTGGTTTCAAGGATGGAAGAGCATGAGGATCTAAAGGAGGTCCCTGATCGGCCATATCCGGTGTCTGATCACCATCTGGAAGCTAATGTATAACCAGAGGACATCTCTGTGGCATTACTCTGAAAGGTCAAAAGTATACTTTAGAGTAGGATTATCAAGGATTGAAAACACCAGAGTACAGGAGGATAAACAGAAGAAAAAAAACATACATGTTATTACAAACATGACTACCCGGCGTGTATACAAACCACACGACATGTATTTGTAATCCATTCACATGGGCATGTACTTCTGCTACAACTATTCATGTAACACCCCAACTACATGGAATGTTTTTCCCCACATGGCATGTACATAAACTCTATTCCCCCACCCGTGTCTCCTGACACGGCTATCCCAAATGGTTCTCTTAAAATAAGACTACAAGGAATGTAACGAACAAACTTGACATGTATAAGGGAGGACAACACTGACCCGTTTTGATCATGACAAGGTCGGGTGCCTAGAACAAGACTACACGGCGTGTTCATACTGAACACGACATGTACTACATGAGCTTCCCCGACCCGTGTTGTCAGTGACATGGCCATGTAATTGGGTTACATGACACAGTTTGAGAAAATAGGACACGATGTGTAATGTCAAGGTTTCATCCATCCCTGTCATTAGTCACACGGGTAGACACATGGTCTCTACAACACGGCATGTACATACCTTACATGGCATGTTTCCGAAGATTTTCACAACCCCGTGTTTCTTCCCACATGGTTGGAAACATTGTTTGAAAACTACACGTATTATATTCATAATTACACACCGTGTATTCTGGGTTTTTCCGGGAAGTAGCTCAGAAACTGCTCAGAATCCCATAAAAACAAGGAAAACAAGCTTGAAGGTGCCAGATTCTAATCCGTGGGGGCCCATACTCCCCCCAATCAAATCCTGGAATCTCCTACATATCATGTACAAGGGAAAAAAGTCAATGATTTACCATGTTATGATTCATGAAGGCCCATAACACATCAAGAATAATAATTTGGCTTTTATTCTAGTAAATATCTATATAAAAAATTGTCTATCAAATAGCGGAGATTCTACCGAAACATATATCACAACAGAATGCATAATCTACACAACATCTAACACAACAACATGTAATCGCTAATTCATCCTAGATGACATGGCATGATTGCATGGCTTGTGATTTCTAACATGTTCTTATATGATGCATTAGATGGCATGCCCTCATCTCATTGGGTTGCGACAGAAATAGATCTGAAATAACAACAACAGAAACAACACAAAGCATTTGAATCACTCTAGGTGAAATAAAATCAATTGTAATATAGAAAAACCAGAAATGATAACAAGCTAGGTAGATTGGGTTTTCCCTGTACACAGGATAACTACTATCGGGAACAGTTTATTACCAAAATAGTATTCTGTCCTATCCCTGGCTAATGGCTCCAAACATGAGGTTAAGAGAAAAAATTACCTATGATACCACTTTGTAACATCGAGGTTCTCGAAGCCACCCAGCGGTGCCCATACCTATTTGGTCATATGGCCTCAAGCGCATTTCCCCGAACACCAGAGGCTGCCGACTAGCATCAGGGGCCTTGGGTGTTATAATGGGGAAACTATTCCCTCATTGGGAGAGTACACAGTGGAAAAGAGAAATAATAAACAATAGAGGAAGCAGTAAACAATCCATACACAAGTGACCAGCGGAAGTCTAAATCCATAATCAACTGGAGCACATATTAAAATAAAATAATGCGTGATACATATATCTAGGAAAGAATCAAACCATGTCATAGTGGAGAATATAGTACTAGACCAAAGTATTAAAGAAAAACAGATATGGAACACATCAGTATCGCAAGCCTCATCTTGGTCCAATGCTCTCCTTCTCCAATGTAAGTCAAGTACCTGAAGTAGAAGGGTGCTTTCCCATGTCTATACCTGAAACAATATGATCTGTTTGGGCCCAAAATCTTGACCTAAACATGGTGTGAGACTAAATCCCAGTACGAAACCACCTGAATATATGTGCCTAATAGTCAGTGAGTATATGGTAGGTATGGTACAATAGAAAGTAAACAGTAAGTAGTAACCAGCAATACATAGCAGTAAACAATCCACAAAATCAACAAGAAACAGTGAAGAAAATATGTAACCGTAACAGGTAACCCTCTGGGAAGTACTCACATCCATACCCTATGGTCCTATATAAAATGTACCAACTATCCTCTGGGCAGTAAACTCAGCCTAACCCCTCTGGGTTGGTCCTATGAAATTATAAGACTCTTTGAGGAAGCACGGTCAGTCAATTACCCTTATATTATAAAGAAGTCAGGGAATCTCTGAGGAAGATCACGCAGTCTAATCCACTTATAGACCCAGGGACTAGAGACACTCTGAGAATGAGAACTTAGTCAATTCCTCATATAGCCTCAGGTCTATCACAGACTCTCTTTGGAAGCTCACTCGGTCAATTCCTCCTATTGCTGGAATGGTTTAAGGAATTCAAAAAAACAAAGAAAGACCCCTTGAGGAAGGTCACTCGATCTACCATCGTATAGTCTATAATATCCAAGACTCTCTGGGAAGCTCACTCGGTCTGTACCCTATAGTCAATAAGCTCAAGACATTCTGAGAAAGGTCACTCGGTCCACCCTCCAGTAGTCTATAAAATCCAAGACTCTCTGGGAAGCTCACTCAGTCTATCCCTTATAGACAATAATATCTTGGACTCTCTAGAAAGCTCCTTTGGTCTATCCCGTATAGTCTAAAGAACTGGGATCTCACGACCCCGTGCCAATTAGTGCATAATAATTCTATATGGGCAATGTAAACCTACGAAGCTACTTGAAAAACCATTCTATAACTTAACAAGAATTCCAGGAAAACAAGGCTCCATATTACAGTCACATGGGATGGAAAGTAGGTACAACAGCCAAAGGCAGAACAAGACCAAAGGTCGTAAATAGAAAAATCATGGGCAAAACATCCAGGGGCAGAAATAATCCTCATATGTAACAAAAATTTACCTCTACCCCGGAATACAAGTAGGGCAGGAACACAACAGGGCATAACCATAAACACACAATACCCTTTCACTAGTATAGGAATAAATTTCAAAAATAACTCCAATACATCGAACGGAAAGGCACAAACCACCTACCTGGATACTAGGAGATCGATATAATTAAACCACGATGATTGATTCTCATTAGAACATCGATGATCTAAGAAAATGTCCAAAAATCTCAACACATGATATATTGAGGAAGAGGGAATAAAATGGAAAAATACTAACGAAGAAGGAAGAGCTAACCACTGTGGTTCCAACGCAATCAACGACAGCCATACGAGATGCTCTTGGTCGAAGAAGTTAGAGAAGAAGAAAATTTTGTCGATTAGATGAGACCCCGACCAATTTAATAAAAAAAGAAAATACATGGTGTTTACTTTTGATGCACATGGCGTGTACTTAGATTTTCTATACTCCGCTTTAAGTGGCCTCCACACCCCCCCCCCTACACACCGTGTGTGTGGCCCAGATATGGCCAACTCACAGCCTTGAACGACATCAAAGTACATAGCGTGTACTTTTAAAGTACACAACCTGTATTTTGGAAATTTCCAAATTATATTCTTTTTCTCAAAACTCCAGAAAAGGAAAAAATTACCTGATAAGAAGGTTCAGGTTATTACATAGAGTGTTTAGAATGGATTTAAGGAATCATTATCTTTATAGAAGCACATAAATAATAGAATGTTAATATCATACTAGGATTGTTTTAGGACCATGTCAAATGTGGTTGGATAACTATATCCCATCTCAAAAAAATGATGAAATAACATGGGAACTCATCAATATGATGTTAATTAAGTAACGTTAAAATAAGAGTTTGAAAGTATAGAAATTTATATAATTGATTAATCACTTAAAAGGTGTGGGAAAACATGAAGAGTATGATAATACCTTATCTATGTTGGTGTTCATGTCACCATAAATAATAACAGAGTAAACTTTTAAGGTTAAATAATTTCAAGGTGGTCTTTTTCTTGACCCCATGTTATATCAATTTAATTTTATCATAAATTTATATTATATTGTGGGTTAAAAGTCAATGAAAGTGAATGAATAAGACAACCCATAATTTTTAAACATTTTTATTATATCATTAATGATGAATATTGCTTATATTACACATACACAAGAATGAGGAATGTAAAGGTATATTCACATAGAAACATGTAACATATTATTCTAATTTTGAGAAATATCTTTAACATTTACCATAAATATCATACCCTTTATAACTCCTATGTAAATCCTTTCTTTATAACCTATTGGAAGGAAACATAAAAATTGTGATTTTAGATGCATATTAAGGGTAATCATGGATGATATGTAAGAATAACATGAGAATAAGGTTTTGAAAATAATAGCATATCATCTGAAAAGAATACCTTGTATATCAAAAATCCTATTCTAGAATCATGTAATTAAATATTTCGAGTTCATTAGAAGTAAAACACAAGATAGTCAAAGAACACGATCAATGAGAGTATAGAAATATCATTAGATGTGGAATTTGTTTTATAAATGTAATATTATAAAATATAATGTTAATTATACCTAAATAGTCATTCATTGTATGTTTGGATATCATTAATCAACCATGTTTTTACTTCTTTCATTGGATACCCTACCATTTACATTCATGTTTAGGAATTTGGATGACCTCTTGTATACTTTTTTATTGTGGGATAAAGATGAACTCATTTATTCCCTATTATTGCAGGATTTGGATGTAATTTCATGTACCTTATTGTTGGGTGATTAGGATGTCTTCTCTTTTGAACACTTTTCTAGGGAATATGATGATCTCTTATATAACATTTTTTATCATATAACTTTATCATTACCCAATTCATTTTATGGAGATATAGGTCCCACACATTACATTATAAAAACTATACACATGTGTTACACAAGAATATAAATTATTAATAATAAACATAAAAAACCATATAAATAATAAGGATAAAATCCTTGAATGGTACACCTAGTAAGCCATAAATTACATCAAATAACAATATCATAAATGGAAAATGATTTTGAAAGATCATTTGAAATAATAATTGAGAAAATATCCTTTCCTTTATGAGAAATTTTAACTAAATCACTATATCATTTAACAATATTTTATCATTTAAAATAACCTATTTAAATTATAATAAATCATAGATATCTATTTTAGGCATATTTGAAAAACAAATTCATTAAAATTTCATAAATGATCATTTAAATGCATTTAAAATATTTTTTTTAAAAATTATTTTGATGGAATAATGATTTTTGACTAAAAAAATAATAACATTACATAAGACATATAATATATTGAAATTCAGGATATTTATGATACAACATGTAAAATGGTAGTATATACAGCTCATAAAATAATATAGGTTCCAAACATAACATTTTTCTT
Source organism: Viscum album (assembly GCA_963277665.1). Lineage (NCBI taxonomy): Eukaryota > Viridiplantae > Streptophyta > Magnoliopsida > Santalales > Viscaceae > Viscum > Viscum album. The sequence goes on from OY728120.1 coordinate 1,909,988,325, forward strand.
AATGAAGGAAAATTGAGTAAAAATTACTATTCTGATTTTTTAACTTTTTAGCCTTTAACCCCATGAAAGTGAGATCATAAAATTGATATTTAATTACCCATAATATTAAGGGTAATGATAATATATTAAATTAATGGTTACTATATACACACCATAAATAAATAAATGGTGAATAAGGAATAAGTCTCATAGAAATAAAACTGAGACTAGAAATCCCCTTACAGCAAGTCTTGACATCCTTATTGTTAGTTAAAGACTAAATTATAATAAATATAAGTTCATTATTCTTATTCCACTAAATAATTTTCATAAATATAATCCCATGTATTATTTTTATATAACATCATATTAATATATTAATGAATTTTCATTGTTAAGGTTATGTTTTAGGTAAAAACAGCTTTGTTTTTCGTACATGTTTTGACATTCTCTTCATGATACACTTACATTAATAATGATTTCATTATCTAAATAATTATAAATTTGAAATTAAAGTAATATATATTAATTATATATGAATTTACAATTATTCATAAAATTTATAGTTAAAAAATAAAAAAAACCATTCATGGAGATGGTAACCCATACATACACATATAGGATATTTTGTTTTTATTTTCAGGTTAAGATAAATAAAATAATATGATATATTATCATTAAAAACTAATTTTGTTTCACTATGTTACATATTTTTATTAAATAAATTCTTAATATATTTCATTTAATGTTTGAATGAATCGTATCTCATTGGGAGGAGGTATTCTATCATATACCCGAATGATGTTATCATATTCCCAAAAAATCAAAAGCAAGAAGATATGTGTGATATAAGAATTCCAGAATCATAATAAAATCATAAAAATGATATATATAATATATAAAACATAAATACATAATTATTACCAATATTAAAATACAATAATGTAATAAGGAACAACATATGTTCGTGAGGCAGTAGTCTTCCATAAACACGAACAATGATTGTGTATCCCATTTGATGTTAGTGTGTGTTGTTTTATGTTGAAAACATAAAATAACAAAATATATTCATATATAATATAATTAGGTTATTTTATAAAAATGAAATAAAACTAATATATTTGTTTTAAGGAAGAAATAAAAAAAATTTGTTGACGAACGTTACCTCATCTTAGAGTGTTTACTTTTTATTTGTACAAAAGGACTTCATCGAATTGATTTCATCCAAAATGAATGGATCTATTATTAATAAATGTACGTTGGTAAGATATATTGATCCATTATTTATATTCCAAAATGGTTTTTATGTGTGAATAAAATATTAGAAGAGGAACCCTTTTATAAGAGAGGGGATGGTATCTTTTGGAATTTAACAAAATATTAAATTATAAAAAATTAAATCTCAATAAAAATACCAAAAAATTATTCTATTTATAATATATTATATTATAATAGTGTAATTTAATCAACCAATATATTTTATACATTTGTTATGTTAATTTTAAACCATAAAATATTAATTAACCCTTTTTTAACACATTTTAATTTTAACTACCATAATAGTTTATCAAATATATCGAGGATGTAATTTTTACTCATAAATTTTCAATGGTACCATAAATGAAATATTTATGATTTTTTAGAGATTATATAATACCATTGTTGCTATTTTATATTTTTTTAATTTTTAAATAATTTAATAATAGTTAATATTTGTATAACATCATTAGTGTCAATTTTTACTATATTCATTTCATTAACTTTACGAAAAAATTAAGAAAATTTATCTTCAATGAAAATCATTTAATACACCCCTAAAATTTAATATTAACCTATAAAAATAATTATTAAGATTAATTAACTAAAATTATTATTATATTATATTAATTATATAATTTAATTGATTTTCTCATTGATTGAATAATTTATGCAACATCATTTTAAAATTATTTGTTATAATTTTATCTTCATTAAAAATTAAAAATATAAATCCATGATTAATATAAATATATAAATTTTTAATTAATATTTATAGTTGATAATATTCTTTAGATAACCCCATATTAAAAATATTTTATTTGTCAAAAACAAGAGTATGACATGTTTGACTCTTCTTTGACTGAAATATTATAATGTTTATAATATAATCTAAAAGGACATAAATGTACATAAATGACAACCTTTAATTATTATCAATCAATAATAATAATTCAATAATTTTTTTCATGCTTTATAATGACCCAAATTTTATTTATAAATTTATCATAGAACTATTAATTATTTAATACCAGTTTAAAATATAAATTAAATATATAAAAAAATAGATGAAAAATTAGTTCTCAATTAAAATCAAGTATTTTTCATTATTCAAAAAAAAATTGAATCTTAAAAATCATTTATCAAATATTCATCATAATAAAATTTTAACATTAATATTTCATATAATAAGATAATTTTGTCAAAATAATTTTATAAAAGTTTAAAAATATGTCATTCAGACAAGGCTTCCATTAAAAGGAGGAGAAACAACCTTTATGAAAATATATTTTTTATGCTTACAGTTGAATTTCATAATATTTTATTGGTATACAACATTTGGATACATTTAAAAACATTTTATTGAATATATTACTTATAAATTTCATTAATACCAATACTAAATTGAAATTATATAAATTTAACAAGTTCAAACATTTTTGTTGAAATAGATAGAGATTTCAATAAGACACATTATTTATATTCAATTAGTTTTTATTATTATTTCTAATTAATTATTGAAAAAATAAATAATTTTATAAAAATGTTCCATGTGTATATTTAAAATTTATTTAATCTTATTCATTACTAAAATTCCAATGGCTAGGTGATTACTATCAAAATAAATAGTATATTGTTTTTTGTTAAAACTATGTATTGAGTGTAACACTAGCTGTTGAAGGAACTTGTTATTATGTGTTACAAATGAAAATATAAGGGTTTCATGTACTGAATTCCCAAATCTATGTTTCATGCATTATAATTTTGATTATAATTAATTCGTGAATTGGTTTATCCTGAAAAAAAATCCATCAAAAACATTATCATTTTTTTGTTAAAATTAATTCATGAAATGTCACGGTGTAACATTCATCCTCCATTAAAACAAAACTCACACCACAAATTAATCACTCCAATAAAATAAATAATTATACATCTATATCATCACATATAGAAATTCATACATTGCTTCTTTATGTTGGAAATTTCTCTAAAGAAAATATTACCAGGTACTTGGTTGTGTTTTATATAACTTTATATCAATGATTCAATGTTTCTACAAGTATATCTTCATAAGAATGTTATTTCACTAGTGGTAAAAAATATGAGTTAAATACCTATACAAGATCAGGTATTTACTTCCTCATAATAGATACATATAACACGTCATAAACTTGAGAGAGTTTTTGTAACATTAATCGATAAACACCATTCTGATACGATCAACAATTTATAAAGGAAATTGCATACATGCAATTTAAAATTGCACAATGCGATTTGAAATCGTACTTCGAAATTCAAATGTTGATGTTTGAAATTTTATTTATTGGAAACTCACATCATATAGGGGGTTAATAAAACATCATCATAAAATGTGGTAAAGCATAATATGAATATCACCGCATAAAAAAGAGTCAATTTAGAGAATATTAGTAAAAATTAAACACATGGACATTGGAGAGAATTAATACTATCATGTTCTAAGGGAGATTGATAGAGAAAATGGCCATTATAATTTTACCCATCATGGAATTGTAAATCTGTAATGATTTAAGAGATTATTCAATTCATTAGAAATAAAGGTACATAGATTATTGATTTCATGATATTATTCTTAATTTCGAATAATTTTCACAAGAAGATAAACTCACCTGATGTCATTCCATTTATTAAGGGTAGTCTCATCCATCGGTTTCAAATTTTTTAATTTCCACTTCATATCTTACTACAAGAAAATATGAATTTAAAATTAAAATGCATGAAGAACATTTGGATCATAAGATCTATAATGGGATAACAAGTCATTCCTTATAACATTAGATATAATCACAAACAAATGGTTAGCATGGGTTATCCAATAGAAATAAATCATTATATGGTTATGTAAAACAATAATCTTTAAATCCTAATCCAATGTTTAGTTGAAATAATTACATAAATGGTTACCATTATAAACCATACAAAAGATTAAAATCCAAAACATTCAAAATTTGGTTAAAAATATTAAAGACCCACAAATCAATATCCTTTAAACAGTCTGATATAGATCATCATCATCACATACCAAACATGATATGACCATCATCATGTATTTTCATGAAACTGAAAAATATTCTGAAAACCCTTATTTAATACACACTTGATTCATCATTTCGCATATAATTACTTTTCCTATTAATTTTTTTTGGAGGATTGGGTTCAACCTTCTACTAGTAGAATCTTTGATTTGATTATTCTATATACAATTATATAATCACAAGAAATATAACAAATGGATGAACAGTAATATTTTTATAGAGCTTATTCATTCAAAATAAATCGTGATACTACCAAAAGGGTAAGATTATAATTATTACAAAATTAACCTGGCTCAATTCATCAATTATGATCACATAATATTTCCCTTTATCCTTGGTACTAATGGGTTTTTGTGTCATTAAATGATAATTAGTAATTTCATTGGGGAACTTGTTAATAAAATTCCTAACTCCTTGAAATTGAAACAATGAATTATGGGATATGAACATTTTAGAGAATTAACTTTATTCAAAATATATCAGAATTAAAATTCCAAATGACATTCATTTCCATACTTGATAAAATTTATCTATCCCCTTAAGATGATTTATTCCATGTTACCTTCCACACTTTGGGAAAAAAAAATATTATCCTCTTCTCTCTATAGATTTTAGAGTATCTATTGAAATTTATCATTATTTACATATCATAACCTTGAGATTTATGGAAAAATGAAGTATCAATTTTTAATATGTATATAAGTAAATTAATTATTGGAAAATAATTTCTTGAACTCCTCAAAATCCATGGATTCAAATATATATTGTTTCCTCATAGTATTGCTAAATTTCATAAAATTATTAATTATATTTTCTAAGTGATAACTTCCCAACAAACTTTTTTCACATCTTTAAAAACATATAATTGAAAATATAATTTCATTGGTATATATCCATTTCATTGAAACTAGTGGATTTTTTATTACCCTAAAAGAAAGATGATGTTTCCTTAATAATAATTGATGAAAATGTGGTTCCATCCTTTGTTTAATTTAATTCTCATCATGATTCATGGATTGATAAGGTTGTGTGGTAATATAAATGGTTTTTTATTACATATTCAATAAAAATTACTTTATTAGGAGAGCCATCATTTCATTATCCATTGCACTCCACATTAACGCGCTTCATTTTGTTTCTAGCCAATGAATTAAAATGGGAATGCATAGTGTGAGAAGGACTAATCACAATGGGGAAACCAAATAGTCAAGGGAAATTTCTTACAAAAATTCATTCTGTAAACCCTTAGGTTTAATCCTAGTTTATTCATGATTTACATAAAATCTATTTGATAGTACCCTATACATGGACTTATCCTTAGAGATCATAATAAGGATTTCCCATCATAGTTTCCATATGATGACTAAAACATTCAATTGATACAATTTATAACAACCCATTGTTTTCAAAAATGGCTATTATATATTATTAGATGTAGAATAATTAAATTACAGAAACACATGACTGAGGACCGTAATATATTAGTTCCTTTAAAAACATGGAAGTCATTCTATTAATTTTATTAATGATCTCCAAAAACTCCAATGAAGATATTACCCTTTAGAACTCATGCATAAATCCTTTATTTATAATATGTTTAAAGGAATCATAAGAAAGGGTGATCATAGATGCTCAGTGAATATAATTAAACAGAAAATGGTCGTAAGAGAATTCAAATAGGGTCATAACATTTTACAAGCATACCCTTTATATCAAATATAAAAAGTAAGAATCATTGAATTAATGATTGGTAATTCTTAAGATCTAAATCATAATATAATCAAATCAAATGGGCCATGAGAGTATAAAAACTTCATAAGACATGAATGTTTTGGCATATCAATTATATTAAAAAAATTTAGGTTATTAATGTCTACTAAAAAATTCATTGTATTATAGGCTTGGGATAGCAACATATGTAGATACTTTGAGGTTTGGATGAATGATTTTGTACCATCTCGGTTTTGGCTTAGGATGACCTCATGTTTACCCTTATGTTGTAGTCATAGTATGAACTCTCTTTTACTGTCTTTTTATGTGATTAGGATGACTTCCCATGTACCATATTGTTGCATTATTAAGATGAACTCATGTGAACCCTCTTTCTGTGAGGTAATGATAACCTCTCATTAAACATTATGCTTATAAAACATTTATCATTACATAATTAATTGGAGTTATATATAGTACACACCAATCACATTATGAAAATATTACATATGTGGGCCATAACTTTATAAATAAATCATTATTAAACAAAAAAACAAATATAAATAATAAGGATAGTATCCTTGAATAATAACCCTATTAAATCATAAATAACATAAAATATTGTTATCATAACTGTAAAATTATTTCAAAATATTATTTGAAATAATTCTTAAGGAAAATAAACTTTCATGTTTGAAAATTTCATTTTAAATCATTAACAAATTTGTTAACATTTTTCACTTTAAAAAACATTAAAAAATTATAGTAATCCTTGAATGAAATTTTAATCATATTTGAAATCGTTTTTCCTTAAGGATTCATAAAATATCCTTTACAACTATTGTGAAACATTTTTAGAAAACCTTGATTTAAAAGAACATAGATGTTTGAGTGAGTATAGATTAACAATTCATCAAACATATAATATCATGAAAATATGGGTATTCATGAAAAAACATTTAGAAGGTTAGTATATATACCTCATTAGTTAATATAGGCTAAAAACATAAAATGTGTCACAAAGAAGGAATATTAAAACAAAATTACACTATCAATTTGCCATCTTTAGAACTTTATACCCCATGAAGTAGATATCATTAAATTGATATATAAATACCCATAAATTTATGGATAATGGTAATAGACTAAATTCATTGTAAATATATACATCACAAAAAAGAAACATGTGGTGAATATGGAATATGTATCACTGATATAAAAGTTAGAATATAAATCCCCTTACATTAAGTATTAAATTCTTTTATATATGTTAAAACAACTTATATATATATTATAAATATAATTTTATTAAAATTATAAAAAACAATATTCATAAATCTAATACCATATGTGATTTAATTTGGATTTTATATAACTCTGTTATTAAAAATCCAATGTAAAAGTTATGCTTTGGGTAATAATGACTTTGTTTTCAAAGAATGTTTTAACTTGTTATTCATCATCCTCTTACATATATAATGATTTCTTAATCTAAATAATTATGAACATGATATAAATATCATATATATTCATAATATATGTATTTATGGTGTCATAAAAAATTTATAGTTAAAAAATAAAATAGACCGATCATGGACACGGTAGGTCCTACTAATTCATGAAATCTGTTTTAATTTTCTTATCTTGTCAAAAGAATGAGAAATACTTGATATAATATAATTAACCAAACATTTTTATGTCATATATATAACATATGTTTATTAAAACCATTATTAACTCATTCCATGTAATGTGTCAATGAATCTCATCGCTTCTAGAGGCTATAGTATGTTGTACACACGAATGATGTTATCGTATTCTCAAAATATAGAAAACAAGAAGGTATATATTAAATAAAAATTACCAGATAATAATAACATCAAGAAAATAATATATATAATTTATATATTATAAATCCATAATTATTCCCATCCATGAAATGTGGTAATGGAAGAATGAACGACATCGATTCGTTTGGTGGTATTCCTCCAAACACGAGAATGATGATTTTGTATCCCATTTGATGGATGTTTGAGAATATTTCGGTAATACCCATAAAAATTATCTTTTATGTATATTTATTATAATTATGATATTATATACATTAAATATAAATAATTTACGGGGTTTATGAATGAAATATGTCAAAAATAGTTATTGATGATTGCTCCCTCTTTTAGTGTACCACATATTGATTTTAATAGAAATGAATTCATTGGTTGGATTTAATCCCAAATTAAGTCATATAAGATGAATGGAGGTATTTTTCGAGATATTTTAGAGATTATTTTGATCCAAATTGGTATTTATGTCTGTATAAAAGTGATGAACAGTTACCAATTTATAATGGAAAAGAGAGGATATTTTGGAATTTCTCCAAAGATGATATTAAAATAAATTAAATAAACATATAAATAACTCCAAAATTAAGTTTTTTGAAATAAAATTTATAATATTGTTTTAATATCACTAACCAATAGATTTTAGACAAATTTTTCTGTTATTTTAAACCTTATTATTTTGATTATACATTTATTATCAAATTTTAATATTATATAAACCAGGCCATAAATATCTATTGTACGATATTTTCGACTATATATCATCCCATTGTCCTTATTATTTAATTTTTTATATAATTTTATAAGATTTTATTTTCATAATATATTGTTAGTGACAATTTTTATATTATTTATTACTTTCAATTTATGAAAATAAATATAGAAAGATAACTTCAAAAAAACATTTAATACACCCCTAACATATCATATTCACCTAAAATAATTGTTTTTATCATTATTTAATTCATGCTATATTTATTTTAATATGTCTAATAGAATATAATTTATTTTTTTCATTAATTTAATTTTTATTACAGCATCATTTTGTAATTATTTATGATAATTATTTCATCAATATAAAATTAAAATAAAATTTCACGATGAAGATAAATATTTTATTTTTTAAATTAATTTTTATAGTCAAACATATCATATATATAACAATGTATTTAAAGTATTACACTTATACAAAACACAAGTATGAGAAGTTTGAAATTTTATTGAATAAAATATTATAAAGGATATAATATCATCCAAGAGGCCATAATTGGTCACATAATAGATCATTTATTGTTTTTGAAAAAAATAATATAATAAAAATGGGTCTTGTTTAAGGATAATTTAATATTATTAATAATATTATGTTTACCCTTAATTACATGATTTAACCTTAACTATGGTAACAAAAAAATACACATGTTTCTATTTATGTTGGAAAAAAGGAGCCTATTTACTAAATTTGGACCTTCAAGTTAAAAATATGGAGTCAATTTTAAAATTTTAAAACTCATAATTAGGTAAAATTAATTTAAAATTAATTTAAAATTAATCTCGTATATGGGAAGAGATAGTGTGTTTTTAAAGTGAAAATGATGAAACGTTCACAATGTTGTTGTATTCTATTTTAATGATAAATTTATTCAAATGAAAAAATTGGATTTATATGTGTATAACTAAACTAGTTATTGTTTTAAATGAATATGAAATATAATATAACTATATAAATAAATTATATGGAAAATCACTTTTCAATTTAAATGATATATTTTTAACTATCAATCAAAATGGCAAACATATCTAAAAAATTCGACCAAATTAAAATTTTTTAATCATATTTAACGTAATATGATTTTTCCTAAAATAAAATTTATAAATTTATCAATAGTTTTCATTAAAACGTGTCATGGATTAAATAGATGAAACCCTGCTTTTTATAAAAACATTGTAAAAATTATTAAAATTATATTTGTCCTTATTTTATAGATATAAAACTTTGTGGATAAATTTCTAAACATTTTATGGAATATATGACATATAAATTTACGTATAACCATTAACTAATTATGATATATTCAATTTTTTGAGACTAAACATATTTCTAGGCATAAATATAACTTTTCATTAAAACACATCCTCAATAATCAATTGGTTTTTGTTTTGATTTATAATTAATTAGACACTAAGGAATTAATTTTATAATCATTGTAAATCCATATTTTAAAAATTAGGTTGTTATTATTCATCACAACTATTCCAATTCTGTGGTGATAAGTATCATAACAGATAGAATATTATGTTAGAAAAACTCTGTCTTGTGTGTGATAGAATATATCGAAGGAACTTGATATTTTGTGTTATACAAGCCAAAATTAGTCTAGCATGTTCCGAAAGCCAAACTATGTGTTTCCTGTTGCACAATATTATGTATAAATCTAGCATAAATTCATATATATTGTAACAAAATCCATCAAATAAAATAATTTATTTGAATAAATAATAATTCTTAAAAACATATTTTTTATAGATAAAAACACGGATGAACACCCTTTAAAGATGGTCCCTCCATTAAATATAGAATAATTAAGAATATATAGTCTTATAAGAAATAAAATAAATATATCCTCAATATTTACTTTTAGTTTGATGTCAGATATTTATCATATTTGATTCAAACTCTTAAAAAATATATACTTAATGTGTGTCTAGTGTGGTAAACCTAGACCATTTGTCCCCTCTACATATGAGTCCTTATTAAATATTTAGTGACTTTCAATTATTATTACCTATATACATTGTTTTATATAAACATTCAATGAATAACAAGTCAATTCATGACACAATACAAATAATAATGATAATCTACACTGGGAGTTTGTATTAAAAAATATATAATGGACTAAAATATTTAGGGGAAATATTAATTTGATTATCCATGGAGTATATCTTTTATTTATTTATTATATTATTATTTCTAAATCCTCTCATATAATACTATAGAAGTAAGGTAATTCCCATTAATTAGCCTCTTTTAAAGATTAAAACAACATTATATGTGATTTTATATGGCTTAATGGCTGATCATGATAGCCATTATAGGCATTATTGATCATAAGGAAACATTGTTTTAGTTTATTTCTTATAATAACGTATTCTATAAATATATTAAATATAATATTATTTTTAAAAAATTATTAATAGAGCGATATATTTTCCATCTTTTCTATGAAAATATCTCTACTTTATCATCACAATTCTCTTGAATTATTTTCCTGAAATATATTCTTTGGGATTCACATCCCTTTGATTTTCACTTGTGATGAATTTTTTCGTTCCAATCGATTAAAAACTATAGTAATATGGATTAATTTTTTGTAGCCTTCATGATTTATAATAAATCCTGATGGTGTTATGTTAACCAAGTATTCTCAATTTTTTTATATTTTAATGAATTGTATGATGTTCTATTTTAAAATTTTCATTAGACCAAGTTAATAGTAACCAAACCTACCACCTCATATATTTTTTTGAATGGATAATTTTTTGAATAATTTTATATATCAATTATTGTTTTTAAATGGATAAGATGTCAATTTCATGAAAATTATTTTCTCTATTAATTTAAATGAATATTTTCATGGTATACCAACACACCATGTTTGGTTGAAGATGTTTTAATTATCATTATTTTGTAGATATACTGTTGAATTTATAATGATAAAATGATTCAAAGAGGGGAGAACTTGGACACCCCTTGTAATGTTTTTGTAGATATTTAAATATTTTGGAGTTATTTTTTATTTTGAAGATTTTTTAATTTTAAATTTGAGAATTTAAGAGAATTATACAGATGTAACAATGGATTCACCATTAATATTAACCATCTATCATTACCATGCATTGTATAAATCTCTTATATTGTGGAGAATAAATGGTCATCACATGTTTGTGAAATAATGTGGATAGACTATTTTAGTTCTTTTTGTTTAGTCTGGAGATAATTATTCAATTGGTGAACAATATTATAACTATTATTAAAAACCCGTACAAGATGCCCAAAAATTTAAGTTGTGATCTTATTATTTTTCTCATCATTGAATTTAACCACAAATGTATTACATTCCACTTATATTCTATTGATTAGTCAATAGAACCATAAGGGAACTTCTCTTCTTCTTCTATAAGGTTTTGAAGATATTATATCATTATTTAATAATGTATAAAATGTAAAACCATATTTCCCCATTCATTATTCTATGTCATTCTATAATTTATTAATCCATCAACATTATCCTTCCCCAATAAACTGTAATGGTTGTTTTGGATAAACCTATTGTTACTGTTTCTATATTTCATAGTAATCAGTTGTTCGTAGCTTGTGAAGGGAATTTTTTAAACACCTGGATATTTTGAAAGAAAAAATTATGGTTTATATAAAATATGACCCATGAACATTAGAATGGATGAGAATGTAACACAATGAGACTTTATGACATGTCTGCCTATAAATAATTTTGATCTCTTTGATAACTTGAAGACTATGCTACACAGATTCTAACTAACCATAATATAGTATATCATTATAACTTATATGTTAAATTTTTTATGAATAGTCTAAGAAATCTTATGAAATTTATATGTTTTATTTATATATAAAAATTAATTGGTTATTTATTTTTTATAAATATAATGAGATTCATTATATATAAAAATTAATTTTTTTCTAAAATACTGTACTTGTTCTTAAATCATGTCCATTATGCATTTATCATATATTATAAAATTACATTAGAACCATTTATAAAATTTAATTAAAAAATAAACATAATTTTTTATTTATACATCTGAAAACTATCATTATGATGTTTTTTGGGATTTTTCATTAAATGATAACATTTTGTTGAATATTGAAAAATAATGATTTTTATTAATATAAATTATCAAGGTTATATTATATTGAAAAAATGTTTACAAATATTTTTTCTAAATTATATTATAATTTATCCCATTTATATCATTGAAATAAATTTCATTTGGAATTATGATATAATTCTAGTTAAAAATGTTTATTTATTTTGTTAGAAAAAGAGTTTTTTGACGTGACTGTGAGTTTGTTTTTAAATTAAATTTTGCATCATCAATGAATTGAATTTTTAAATTTGGATTAAATATTAGGAATAAAAATAATTTATATTATATAAAATATTCAACATAAGTTATGAACATTATAAATAGTGAATACAATATAAACATATTATCATGATTAGGATAAAAAATGGAATTATATTGGGTTATAATCAAAAGATAATGGTAAAACATTTCATAAACCATGTCAAAAAATCATTTTATTCCCATATTTAGAACTTATAATATATAAGGTACTATAACATCCCATTTTTTCTGTTATGAAATGAGAAAAATGTGGTCATTACACTATCTATATAAATATTCCTTGTGTGTTCCCTCCCCAAATTATAAAAGGCCACCATTATCCTCTCATATTCACATACCCAAAACACATTTAATCATACAATAAATAATAAAGTATCTTCAATACGACCCTACCCTCGTTCTAGAAGTCTTAGTTTTCTAAGAATCACTCCTATGAGGGGATTAGGTATAAACATAAAGAAACTCTCTAAAGAGGTGGTAAAGTTCTTAATCATTTTATCATGTAATATTTATTCTTACACCTCAATAAAATCATATTCAAAAATTTTATTATAATAAAAAACATATCCCCTATATACAAAAATTTTAATATGTTAATTTAATAAACCATATCCATCTCCACTATTAGAAAATGGGAAATAAGAAAGTCAATCATGTGAATAGAAGACCACCACCAAGTGAATCAATGCAATTTATTTTACACCACCGCCATTAAAGAAAATATATAATGATGTATTTAATTTGTGTATTTTATATTAATGATACTATTTTACTTCTATAATTATAATATCACATATAACTTCTTACTTCCCAGATATTTAAATTAAGATAATTTCACTCATGTGTATGACGGACTACCACCTCATGAAGTGATGTGATATTTTGTCCCTAATGATTTACATTGATTGTAATAATGTAAATATTTATTTAATATTATATATATATGAAGTTATTGTGATTTAAATAATTAATATAACAACTACTTCCATAACTGTTCTCCTATTATGGCAATGGTAACGTCACTCATGAGTATGTATGTCTTTCCATATCCATGAAGAGATGTGATCCCTTCTCCATGTTAAAATATTAAAAATAAATTTATTTTTTTCTAGTTAATATTAATTATATTTATAAACTTAATATAATACTATATATTTTGGTTCTATATAATATTCTAATGAATTGGAACATTCATATGGAAACATGCATTAAAAATCAATGTAATTATTACCTAAAACAATAGTAATAATGAACTATTATTATAGAATATTGGATGAGATTTTATAAAAGGATCATATATGATATTAGGAATATTAATAAGCTTCTTATATAAGTAAATAACATGTTTGAAACCACTATATTCGACCTTAAATCATGTTTAACTAAAATAAATCATGATGTAAGCACTTCAATTATATTTCACTTCACTGAGGCATATTGTAATGTGACACACATAATTTTTTATATATTTTCTATATAGTAGAAATAGTTCATGTAATATCAATTATATTTTTTATTTCAGTGTATTTTATTTTTAGATTTCAACTATTTCATCTAATAGTATTTAAAATTAAAACTACCAAGTGGTATAGAATTTCTTAACTCGATTTATTTTCATTCAGTTATATTACTTCATAATTGTACTAAAAATTATATGATTTTATGTTTATAAAATTTTAAATATATTATGTTTAATTTTCACTTGTTTTATGTGGATATAAATTTGATATGAATAATCAAATCATTGATTAATTGTTAATGTTATAAACTCTGTAATAGGTTTCTGTATCAGTCTCATATTAATCAGGATTATTTATAGTTGAATTACCTTTAATGGAAAATAGTTCATCATTTTCAAATTTAACAATTTTATTATATTCTACTATATTAATTCATTTTTTCAAGTAACAGAACTATGTTCCCCTATTTGGTACATAAATTTTCATAAAATATTTTTTTTAATAAAATCCAACTTCATTTCTCTCTATGATCATACATCCTTTTTCTTCCAAAACCTTGTTTTATGACCATGTTTTTCAATGTTAATTTAACATTCTCAAAATGATTCATTAATTATATTTTCATCACATTTAATATTATTTTAAATTAATTATCTTTTCATATTCTAAACAAGTCCCATTATACATTTACTAGAAATGTGAATGAGAAATTTGTTTAATAATGTACATCCAATACAGAATTTCATTCATCATGATCACTCAATCGTTTAAAGAATAAATTATTTGTCAAAATTTACATCTTCAAATAAAAAATTTTCTAAATATTTCGTGAAATTTTAAATTTTTATAAATATTTTAAAAATAAAAAGTTTATTTTCCCAAATAATATTTTTAAAGAATTTTTTATAGAATTGATATTCATCAAAGTTATCAACCCTTTATTAAACCTATGATCCATTAAGGATAAATATTATTAATACAATATTTGTTGTTTCTTATGAAGGATTATGATCACTTTTACTCAGTTAAGTAATAAAATTCTCTTTCTTGATTAGTTTTTTTGATCACCATCTTTCCCTTTAAATAATAAAATTCATGTTATAATTATCCATGATATTTAAGATAAATATTGATATTATTTATCATTTATATTTTTTTAGTTAATATATTTATAATTTCAATATGTACAATTTTAATTGTAATGATATATGATTGACCAGTGAAATTATTGTTAATTTTTATTCCTTACACGATAAAAAATTTATTGATAAGGAATATTTTTCATGAATTAAATTGATCATTTGATAAATCAGGAATGCATTGAACATGTAGGTAAGGGTATGACCTCGTTATAGGTATAATCATGATGAATTAGTAGCCTCATAAGATTAATAATTTGGTAGCCTTTGTAAAATGGGTTTAAAGTGTACACCTACCCATCAGGATTAAACTACCATATTAAAGGTCTTGAAAATATAGTTACCATGATGCATGAGATCATAATGTCTAAATAATTAATAATTTTCTTCATTAAGAATTTAGTTGTAATTATAAATTATATTTTTGGAATGATATTATCTCTAGATAATTTTTCATTCACATTTTATTGATTAATTGGCAGGTGTTTTTACTTATTTACCACTCCATATTTATTATTCCTTATTTACTAACGATTTAAATGTTTTTAAACAGATTTGTTCAGTCATTTAAATTTCCATATTGATTATTAATTATATAATCATGCATTTAAATTATTTAGGTGACATGTTTGTTTATTTATATGTCTTACATTATTAATTATTCCGTATAAATTAATGATAGAAAATTTATTTAAAGGCTTTTGTGTTCTATTATTTTCCGTTACATACTGATTATTCCACAACATTTTCATGGAAATAATGTTATTTAAATTTCATCTATGTGTACTTTATTTCCTTTTTGAATTGAATATTCCTTATATCTTTATGATATCCATGTTATTTTAATTTAATTTTTGTTTAGTTGTTTACTTTATAATTAATCATATAATGATGAGAGTCAAGTAATTTGTTAAATTAATGCGTGTACAATTTTTTACCTTTTGATATTTTATTATTCTTATTGATTCATAATAGATTATATTATAATTAACCATTACTGGTTGTTTCTGATAACCCTTATTGGATTTCCTTTACACCGAATCCAATAGGTTTACTATGAATTATAGGGAAGGATATAATTGAGGGAATACTCGTATTGAGGGCAAAAATTATGTTTTAATTTTTTACTCAAATGTAATATGAGAATCCTATTTGTACAAGTATAAAATGAATACTATATTATTTTATCCTTTGCGATGTGATCACATGTATCTTATGTCAATGCATTATTGTGGCCATCAGATCCAAGATACTAGAATTAATGTATTAACAGTTGAGTTCAATGATATTTTAGTAGAAACCATATGAACAACATTTAGAATTACATGAATAATGAAACATAAATCATTGATATACCTTGTTTATAATTAAATAACACTATCCTAATATTCTAGTTATTTGGATATTATATGGTTTTTCATTGAAATACACCACAATTGAGATATTACAAGCGGACATGGTTATATCACAAACATACCTAAGGGTAATAAATCTGATAAATGAATGTTGATCTTGACTTGGTCCATACCTGGTACATGAAAAATCCTTACTTCACTCATAGTTTGACACACCGATGGGATACTATTTGAATAATTAATATTTTATTTACAAACCAATATGAACCATTTGAATTGTTAATGAAAAAAAATATCCTAGATTATAAAAATGTTTTTTATAGTGACTATAATTTTTTAGATTTTAGATATCTAATAAATGATTCTACGGTTATTCTACAATGATTATTATTTCTCAAATTACAATTTTTTTAGTCAAGGGATGAAACCTAATGGAATTGTTTTATCATTGATCGTGAAGGGAAATGTCGAGAGTATGAACAAAAATATTATTAAAATGACATTATTGAATGATATTTTCGTTATTCCTAATTAGGTTTCCTAAAATATGATTAAAAAGTTATACATTAAACAAATAATGGACTCACTAAATAGAATAAGGATGGAGTTCGCAAATAGCCCATCTAGTGAAGATCGTGGTGGAAAAAAAGGATCAATTTCATTCCTGTGCGAAATATGGAATTAAGAGAATGGTTCCACATAATAATGATAATAAGTTTTACATGGGGAATATATGGGAATAAATTAATGAACTCCTAAGAAAAAATAAATTGTATGATAGACTAAAATAAATTATGTCCTATGGATAAATTAATATTTCAATGTCTTAAAAATGGAGAAAAAATGAATTAGCTATGTTAATTAAACCCTATAAAGGATAAAATGTAGAACAAGAATAGATCTATGTTTAACTAAATTTGATGAATTACATTTTTATTGTGATTCAAGAATGAAATTTTAGATATATTTTTACTATCTTTATTTTTTTCTATAAGAATAATGAAACATCTACGGATTGTATTAAATTTTAGATGCATGTATATCTTTATTTAAATTGGAGTTATGGATAGCCACATTATTTTAGAAGTTAATGGTATATAATATGTTTAACATATTATACACCAATTTTAATTATTTTTGGGTGGGATTATAACATTATTACAGATATTATTTCCAAAACATTTATAGTAATAAAAACTATTGATTTATTATATGAATGTGTAATTTGATGAAGAATTAATTTACATTATTAATTTAATTAAGGTTAATGTTATTCATATCCTTTATGTTTTCTAATATAATTTATGATTTGGTAATTATGGTTCATCACAACTTAAGAATTATTTGGAATTGTAGTGTTATTTTGGGGAAAAATGATAACCCATTGAATTAAAAAAATGGAATGGGGCTTGAACATACAACATAAGAGAGTAAAGGGTTTGTTGCCTACCACTATTGTATATAATATTGTTTTTAATGTGTCATTTTTTTTAATTAAAATATATTATGGATAAATATTAATGTTAAAGAAGTTGTGATATTCTTGAGGTTTAGAGATTAATATATCATATTTGATAACTTGTGGTAACTATATTAGTTTTGAAAAATATTCAGATATATAGAAAAAGTCTTTTCACCCATTTATAGATCATTTTATATATAAAATATTAAATTTCAATGATTTGGGGATAAAAAGTTAATTTTTGGATATTCATTTCATGGAATATGATATTAAGTGGAAATTGATTAATGCACAAATAAAGGATGAAATTTTTATTATGAAGTGGAAGTATTTCATGACATTATATTCCCATATATTATTTCTAGAATAACATAATAAAATGTATCTTGAATTTATTATCATATAACCTTCATATATAATGAATCAAATGGTAGTTTGAATTATCAATGATTTATGGGGTTTAGGTCCTTAACATTCCATTAGTCATTCACTTTATTGTTATAAATGATCTCTATCAATCTCCATAATAATTTTTGTTTTTTATTGGTCTATATCTTCACAATCCACCAAATCTACTCTATTTTTAAATAGAGTACGTGTTAATATATATGTAAATTATAATTCACATTATCTATTATTATGAGGGTGTTTTATCAAGATATTTTTGGATGCTTGTTTTCAAATAAAATATTTACAAATGTAAAACCCTTGAATACCATGGAAATGATTAAATTATAAGCAGAACATTATTTATGATGTTGTATATGACATGTGAATCTAAGGCTGGAAAATAATTTAACACACCAAGACCTTCTTTTATATATTTTCTAAATAAACTTGATGTCGTTTTTAACTTTTGAAACATGTGACCCTGAATCTAAATGGACTTGAATATAGTATAATGTTATAAACTCGTAGTTAAATTGGGTGGAATTAATAGAATAAACTAAATTACAAAAATTATATGGTTTAAACATGTATACAAAATTATTTGTTTATATATTTATTAGGAATAAAATAAGAATCATTTAAAAGAAAAATTGTTTTTTCTTGAAATGGTATTTCTTCTAAAACGTTGTGTCATCATGCTTTGTGTACATATTATAAAAATATTATTTTTAATTAGTTATGAAAAATACTTAATTTATTGAAAACTATATTAATATTTAAATAAATTAAAATGGTAAATAATATTTTAAATTTGTTATAAAGTATAATTAGTTCAATAATTTGAAAATGTATCCAATTTAGGTCATTTTAATAAATTTAATTTCTAATTATTATATAAAAAGTTATAAACATTTGAATGTTATTCATTGGAAAAAACTAGTTTTTGACAAATATGCAGGTTTAAATTTAAATCAAATTATTCTAAATTAGTGAATTTAAATTGAAAAAAAGTATTCCAAATTTATAATCAGAAGATTTTATATTACATAATTAGATAGTATTATAATTTTTTTGATTGTTTAAAGTATAAATTGTAAAAATCAAGTATCGTAGTTAAGGTAAAAATTTGTTTACTAGGGGTTAATCTCAAAAAATATGAGTAAAAATTGAAATAAAATATTAAAAAACCCATTTTATGAATATATTTTAGATTAATGACCAATAATGTTATATAACTATTAATTTTGAATTCTTTTGAATTGAAAAAAAATGTGGTTATTACTTTATCATTTCAAAAATTCCATGTCTTTCTGATCTCCCACTTATAAATGGCCACCCAATATCCTAAAAAATTCACACATCCAAACCCATTTGGTTCATAAAATATCAATCCAAATATAATTTTTAAATCCATATGAAATTTTTTTTTCCTTATCAGGTGTATGATTCCCTACAATGAAAGATTTTGGTTTTAACTTGAAGAGGCTCTCCGAATAAGAGGCAAAATTCTTAAATGTGCATATATGTATTATTTCTACATCCAAATTCTTAAAATCATATTGATGTATGATAATATAAAAACACTAGTATCTAGTATATTCAGATATTTTATTGTGTTAATTTTTTACCCATATACATCTTAGGATCTATCAAATAAAAATGAAATCATTGATCGTGTGTATGAGTTAAATACCGCCTAAAGAACCGATATAATTTTTTTCCATCACCACCATTAAAGGATTGATAAAATGACAAATTTAATGTATATATAAATAATATATATATATATATGATATTATTATACATTTTTATTATAATATAACATAAACCTTATTAATTTCCATGCAATTTAAATTAAGACAATTTCACCCATCTGTACGACGGACTACCTCCTAATGAAGTGATGCCATTATTTTTTTAAATATGCAATACATGGAATGAACTAAGGATAAATTTAGTCAATATGATTGATATATTTTATATGATATTTCATTTGAAAATTTAATATATCACATATTTTAATCTCTTTTTACTCGTTAAGGAACTAATAACATCGATTGTGCATACGTATAACCTACCATATTAACAAAGTGATGAGATCCATTAACCTTGTTAAAAATTAAATAATTATTCTAAAATTAAATATAATGAATGAAAATAATTTTTACAAAATAAATATCAATCTATAAATTATGGAACTATATAATAATTTCATGAACCATAATTTTCATTTTATAAAAATCTTGTGAAAATACGGGAGTTATCACCTGAACAAATGTTAGTAATGAATGATAAATAATAATTGAGAGATATGTTATTTTAAAAGGATCATATATGTTATTATAATTAATAATATTGTCCTTGAATAAGTCAATATATTTTTTAAAACCTTTATATATGGTGTTATTGTGTGTTTAGCTAAAATGAAGCATGATGTAAGAAAATTCTTGTCAATTTCCTATCATTATGGAATATTGTAATATTATACACCAAATTAGTTTTAAATTTTTTTATTTATTCTTTTTTATGTAATATAATAAATTATTAAAACATGGTAGTATTTTTTATATAAATATTAATTATTTAATATAAGGGGATGTGAGTTGAATATTACCAAGTGGTAAATAAAATAATAACCCCATTTCTTTTCATTTTGTTATATTATTTCTTCATTATCATTGAAATTATATGATTTTTGGGGTCAATAATTTTTACTATAATTTTTTTAATCACACTTTTTTTGTGGATTTTATTATTGTACACAAAATTGATTCATTGATTAATTATCAATATTATGATCTCTACATGATATTTATATTTAATTATTATTTTAATTGTGAATGTTTCTACTTGAATTTCTATTGATGGTACGGATTTGATAATTTTGTAATGAAAATATTTTATTTTATTATTCAATTTTTTTTCGTTTTCATGTAATATTACAATATTACTCTCTTTGGTAAATAAAATGGTTGAGAAAATGTTTTTAATAAAATCTTACATTTTTTTTCTCTTTTGTCAAAAATATTTTTTTTCTTCCAAAACAATTTTTTATAAAAATGTGTTCAAATTTTTTTAACATTATATAAACAAGTCAATAAATAATTTTTTATGAAATTTTAAGAAAAAATTATCAAAAGAATTGTCATGCTATTTTCCAAATAAGGCTCAAATGATAGTTATTGAAATTTATAATGTAATGTATGTTTTAACATCTACATCATGTACTAAATTTACATTATCTCGAACACAAATTTTTTTAAATATTATTTCATATGATTGAATGGTAATTTTAAAAATAAAAGTATAAAATTTTATTTTTTTCAAAATTTAGTTTTAATAATTACATTGGAAAGGAAAAGGATATTCTACATAACATTATTTATAATGATATTATTTCTGTATTCCCACCAATAAATTAAATAAATCCTTTATTATACATATGATATAATAGGTATGTCTTTTATTCCTACAATATTTATGATTTATCTATATGTTTTATGATTATTTTTACCAAGGAATGTGAAAACATTCTATTTCATGTTCATTTATTGGTAATAATTAACTTTCCATTGAAATTTTAAATTTCATGTTATTGTTGGAAATTAATTTTCCCCAAAATATCAAAATTATTTTTTATGGATATTTTTTACACTAAAACTATTTATCATTTATACATACGATATTATAATATGAAGCTTATATGATTCACTATAGAATTTTTTGTTAATCTATATTACTTAATCAATACAAATTTTTTACAGAATAGTGTTCATTAAATAAATATATCCTTAGATATAAGTGGAATAAATTTGAATTTAAAATAATGGTTTCGATCGATTATAAATATCCCCTATATGTGTTAGATGCCTCATGAGATCGATTAGTTTTCTAGCCTTAGTAAAATGAGTTTTAGGTGGATACATACACATCAATTTTAAACATTATATTGAAAGGTTTCGATATTAGTGGTTACATTATTCCAATGATCATTACATACAATAATAAATTATTTTCTTTATTAATAATTTACATCATATTATCTAAGATATTTTTTTATTGATATTTATATATTTTTTCATTCTCAATTTCTGGATGAAATGAAATTTATTTTCAGTTATATAACTTTCTAGAATTATTATGACTGATATATTCATGAAAGTCATGATATTTTAATTTAATGTGTTATCCATTACATACCATTCCATATTTATTTTTTCATATATATTACTGAAAGTAAAATTATTTAAACGGAATTCATTTTTATTTATTTACTTTTCTAAGTTGATTATTCCTCAACTATTCTTAATTGTAATGTGATTTAATTAGATTATGTGTTCCTCTATTTAGAATTCCATATTGATTATTCCTTACCTAATCATGGTAATAATGTTATATATATGTCATTTGTATTTAGTTATTTACCCTACCACATTGATTAATACTTGTCAATTAATGATAGAAATGTTTTTTAAAATGTATGTGTGATTAGTTATTTTACAATAAATGAATTATATAATCATATTAGATGTAATTTATTAAATTCAATGTCTGTACAATATGTTTACATTCCATATGGATAATGAATTTTCATTTAAGATACCTTCCACTATGATTACCTCTTATTGTCCATATGATATTTCCTTTATTTTTTATACATTCATAGGAATCCAAAAAGTGATATATGAATGAATTGAAAGGATATAGAAGGGGAAATTATTATATTCTTGAAAAAAATATGTCGTAATTTTCTGAACTCAAATGTAATATATAAATCACAAACACACACACACACACATATATATATATATCTAGTTTATGAATACTACTAGACTATTCAGTCCAATGGGTTGGGATCACTTGTATCTTATGAAAATATAATATAGTAGACATCCAATCCGAGTTATTATGGTTGGGTTCATTACAGTTCGTATGAGAGAATATTTGGTATAAAATATGGGAAATATATTCATGAAAACATATATTACGGATCATAACTCTATGATATAATTTGAATATAAGTACAGAATGATATCATAATGTTTTGGTATGGAAGAAATTATATGGGTTTTAATGGAAATAAATCCATGTCTTTATAATAAATGTGGGTGTGGTTCTAGAAAATTTTTACTTAAAGCTAATAACTCCAAAAAGAAATGTAGAGAACGACAATGGTTTTAACTAGTACATGATAATTTTCCTTACATTAAGTGGAATGGTTCTCTAATTCCTCTCTCTCAGCCGAAAATTTGAATATTTTCCATTGATTTACTATAGGTATGTATATTCAATATTTTTTATTTATCATATTGCGTTATACTAATGTTTTCTAAATTAATCTTTCAAAAGTTTATAACTATATGTGACATATTGGATGAATTTATAAAATGTTTTATTTATTTTACACACATGGAATAAATGGATTATCAACTATTTCTAGATGTTCATTATTATGAAAAAATTATTTCTCTCACATGTTTGCGTAAATTAATAAGTGGATATTCATAATTTATATGTAAATCAATAAGTTTATATGAGTCTTAATATATTTATATATCAGGTAAAAAATGTTTTCAATGACTTTTTTTTAATATAATTTTGTTTTTATATTGTATTAAATTAATATTGATCTAGTATTGTTCAAATTAAATTAACCCCTTTGAAGAATTAAATGTTTTTTTTCAATTATAAATTAGAGTTATCTCTTCTAGTTTATCATTAAAAATGGAATATAATTTCTAGAAAATAATTTAGAAATGTTTTTATACAAATTCTCGTGATTTCCATGTAATTTTTATATGGAATTATTCAGAGACCGTGAAATTCGACGGGACATGATTTTGAGGTCCGGAAATCCCGGAACAGAATTTGGAACCTTTCTTAAAGTATATTAAGTAAACATATGACCCACATTTTATATCTTTTGAACCATCACATGAATCAAAAATATGAGTGCACCGTTGAATTCAAAATGTCTAGTTTCACCTAAAAATGACTTAACTTTGGTCAGAAATGGCCAATTAGAAAAGTTATTTTTGGGAAGTCTAGTTAAAATTTATAAAATAAAATAATTGAATTATTTTATTTTCATTATCACTTTTGAGTGGCGGACATCGATGCTGGAGGGCAGCAACATAGTGTCGACGATTCATTTTGTTGAGGCTCATCAATGTCTCATTAAAATCACTGTGTAATGATGCACTAATGGTGCATAAGAGTGATGATGTTTCATAAATGAAATAGTGTAACGACACATCATCACATCACAATGGGAATGCAATGATTTTCTACTAATTAATGATCATCGTGCTGGGGAAATATGCATTAGAAATTTGGAGGATTCTATGGAGAAACTATGACGGACTTCCACACCAGTGAAGAATGACAAATGCCTATATATCTTCACCACATATGATTCCTTTCGAATGTGGGATTTGGGAAACGACATGGACATCATAAACACTAGAGGAAAAATTCTCCGAAATTGGAATTCGTAAGAGTGAGGGGTTTGTTTTTGTTAAATATATTCCTTATTTTTCATTCTTTTAAAATGATGGATGTGGTTTAACCCTTTAGTAGGATGTTATTTAAGTCAATTACTCATTTGGGAGGGTATCATTAGGCGTTGAAGGTTGGGATAGATTTATTTTGGTTTAAACTGCACTGTATGAAATCTCCCCAGTTTTAATCCTCTGATGCAGAGTGTGTGGGCCGACAGGAACAGAGCCTGAGCCCATCTACATGTTCGTTATTTCATTTCGGCACATTGAAATTTATGGAAATGTGGATCTAGATCTATCGAAGTGAATAGTGAATCACCTAGAGGCCGTAGGAACAAACGATGTGAAAAACAACCCACCAGAGTGCATTCGGAAGCCCGTTAAAGCTACGACCGATGGGTCGTCCATGTGCCCGACGGAGAAGAAGAGGGCCGCTAGCCCGGCCAGTGGCCGGATGTGGAGGCATGCCTATTTAGAAGAATCCATGTCTGCAATGGGTGATGGTGCATTGTTTCATTTCCTGGAGAAGTCAACCTGCCATGTGGGTTGGCATGGGTGATGCGGCGGGTGGGCCCGAACACGTGAGCAGGTGTTGGACACGGCTTTTCTAGATCTGGAGAGAAGGGGGCCACCCCACAATGGTTGGCCACACTACCAGTCAGGCCAGCCCGATTAGGCTTCCCTAGAGGGATGAGCCCACCGGCCTAGAGGGTGGAGACCATAGGCCCATCGGGCTGGGTCGACCCATGATTTATCGGACCCAAGCCGGGTCAGACCGGACCCGAACCCATTTCGACCTAGTTGTGCTTAACGTGCTATATCTCTTACACCAGACATCCATCTGAAAAATCATGTACAGTGTTGGAACCCTTAGGTGATGAGGTCCTTTTGAGATAATCCCATTGAGGTATGGTTAGTGTTGATGTATGGACATGTTGGATTAAACAAAAATTCCTCCAGGCCCTTGGTACTAAATTACATATAACTTATAGACCATGAATCCAATTAATGAACTATTTGTCATGTTGGAACCCTTATGACCTGTTGGTCCTTTAGAACACATTTTTTTGGATTTCCATGATTATTATTTATGACCTATAGCCAAAATTGTAGAACCATTTTGTCTCTTCGGGTGAGAGTTAGGATGACTACTCCCTTGATGACTTAAGGAGTGGGTATTACTTACTCATTTTCTTCAGTAGAGGTGGGACTCCCCACATCACGGGGATATGTACGTTTTACTCTGGTATGGTTCTTCTATATATAGAGTTTGTACTCCCATATTGTACTAGGGTGTAGGTCCTCTATACTTAAGTCACATAGAGTGTGGTACTCCCCTACGGGGTAGGGTGCAGGACCTCTATGATAGGAGTATGTACTCCCCTGTCGACCTAGGGTGAGGGTCCTCCATACCCAATGCTATGGATGAGTCGGTACTCCCCTACCATGATAGAGTGAGTGTCTTATAGCATAGTGTCAGTACTCCCCTGACGTACTGGGGTGTGGGACCCCCACAACAGATATTGGGATAGAGTCAGTTACTCCACTATATTAAAAGGGCATAGGTCCTCTATTCACAGAGCTGTACTCACATACCATTTCAAGGTGTGGGTCCTATTTACAACTTTTTCCAGTAGAGTCAGTACTCTCCTTCCATGCCAGGGTGCAGGTCCTCTATCCTGGGCACCGTACTCCCCTGTCGTAGTATGGCGCGGGTCCCCCAAAGTGAACAAACTACCAAGAGTTGTACTCCCCTACCAAATAGGGTGAATGTCCTCAATTATGGGGTAATACTCCCCCATATCAGAGTATCAATGAGGAGATGGTCCCTTTTGGGAGTTATATCTCCCTTGAATACAGGACACAGTTACAAGGAGCAGGTCTCTCCACTTGATGTAATTGATAACAAGGTAAAAGTTAGTTCATCCTCCATAGACTGAGGTGAGGGCCAATTTTGACTAGAGTGACTGAGATAACATGGGATATAATGGAGCAATTATCCCAAATGGAATGAAGTTTCTAGGAGAGGTCATCTTCCATTAGTTTCTCTTAGTCTTAACTCGGGCTCAAGGCAGTGACATCATGACCTCTAGAGCTGAGCACTAGAGGATGTTCTAGAAGACACTTCTTGATGGATAACATCTTTTCAGACATTCCATTAGGAAGGGTTGAGCTATACCTGATGGGGTACATCTTTATGACCGGTTCTATTAGTGATGGCCGACCCATAGAGCCTATACTCTTGATCCTTGAGTTACCCTTTGATCCTTATTTGGAAATCCTTGTGATGGATTTGAGGATGGAGCCTTATGATTACTTGTTACTAAGATGAGAATATATTTATGACCTAGGTATATGTATGGGAATGTTACTGAGTATATATTACTATTCATAATCTTTGTGGTTTACTTCGTGGTAATGGATTTGACTTTAACTTGGTTTTTTGGTATTGTGGTTTAATTCGTGGTTGTTTTGTGGTGATTTCCGTTGTGTATTTCTATGAGATCATTGAGGGTCTCTGGGTTTCCTACTATGAAATGAGTTAGTCACCCATAAACAATATTTTCCAACATGTTTTGTTTCTAGTGCAAATGTTGGACGTTTCGATAGAGGCACTCAGGGATATGGGGCTAATGGATGTTACAATAGTGGACTTGGTGGCCTAGGACTAGGTGCAGACAATTAGGACTAGGAGGACATGACATACTACTTCGGCTTCTAGTAGCTTCACTAATATAGAGATCATGTTGGATTTTTAGTAGATGGCCATCAGTTCTCCCTTTATACCATTTTGTTTCCATTACATTTATTGGTCTTGTATAATGGATATGTTTTACCACGTAGTGCATTAATTGATGTTGTACTCTGGATTCTAATTACTTAGTGTTCACCTTTTAGCTTTTTGGACTTGGTTTGTGAGTGCACATGCGAACATGTATCCAATAAAAGGACAATCAATTTATGGTTAATGCCTTCTGCACTAGTCATCAACCCATTTCCATCGGGATGCGGTCTTGTGGTATGTCATGGTACATGCCCCGGGAGACTTGTTGTGACAGATTGGTATTAGAGGTCACAGGTTCTACAAAAATAACCAATGGTCTTGTGATTTTGTTTGTGAGAAATATTGTTATGTGTTTCAAGTTCGACTTTTAGGCCAGGGACTCCAGTGTTGGTGCATCGGCCGATGTATCCGTACACCAGGATTCTTGATACCGATTACCCGACTTGGAACATGGAATTATTGGTTGTGGGGAAATGAAGAGATTATGGAAATTGTAGGAATGATTTTGATTTCCACTTCATTATTGATTCAACACTCAAGATATACTCTTAAACGTTGTTCATATTGACTCATTTTAGGATGGCTCCACGACAAAAACCATATAAGATTCCACACCCGGATCATGATGATGATCTTCCATTAGTAAAGGCTTCGATGCATGACACTGATATAGGGGATTTACATTCGGGTGGTGCACTAGTGATGCCACCATCCATCAAGAAAAAATTTCCACCAGCAGTTTTGGGCGAGGATGCGCACAGAATGAGTGTGCTACATGAGATTTTGAGGTAGAGACCTCCCAGTTTCCATTGCAAGACAAATCTTCCAGTATTTGAGGATTGTCTTGTGGTATTTACGCATGTATTACTTCTAGTGAAGACCATGCATGACCAGATGGTAGTCATGGCTGGAAGCCTTCATCAGGGCTAAATGAGATAATGGTGGAGCCTAATGATCCAGACTCATGATGAGGCGAACCTCACTTGGACAGAATTTGAGAACTACTTTAGGGAGGAGTTCTTTATATATATTTTAAACTCTTTACACATATAGGAGTTGATGCACTAATGATAGGGCATCATTATGGTAGAATATTACTCAGTGAGATTCATAGATCTTTCTCACTACATTGCAGATATGGTGTAGGACCCCTACTTCTGGGCCCAGGCCTTCGAGCAGGGACTGCACCCTGAAATCAAGGAATTAGTGACACCTCTCATCAATCTGATGCATGCTGGGTACTAGCATGAGCCCTGGTAGTTGAGATCTTCCAGGATGAGGAGTATGTGGATGTGACCTACAACCGAGGTCATAAAGTAGAGGTGTCTAATTGAGTTAATAGATGAGTGGAGACAAGATCCCATCGTTGGAGGCATACCCATGCCCAGACATAGACATCTGGGTCTGTTGAACAACTGTATTTCCATAGAGATGATCAGCCTCAAGAGAGGTGGTTCTAGGCTTGTAATGGTAGGGGAATTTCAGTGGAGATTTCCCAACCTGTCTTACTATTGAGAGGGATTCGGGAGATGAAGTTCCTTGGTAAGGATATTTCATGGAGAATTGAGTTTCCCAAGTCGGAAGGTGAGGTAGTGGAGCTAGATGATCAGCAGGAAGTGGTCCCCACAAGGCTCATGGAGTTGTTGGACATGGGTGAAGAAAGCTGCACATTGTCATGGCTCATGAACAAGAATCTCCTTGAGAAGATCAAGGCACGATCTATGTCTATTCATTTTCTAACATTCTAAATAGATACTGGTGTAGGACATTCCTTTTTCTATGAGTCCTGATATAGACATTGAGGTTTTGGTTGGTCCATGAACATGACCCTCACACATAGAGACTCGTGATGGAGGAGACCCGCTAATCACACACAGATGCTGATAGTGTGACCTGGATCTTAGAGATGAGTGTTGTGGGTGGGATCACATAGTTATGGTGTCGAGACCTTACGACATCATTCTTGGTATGGAATACTATCACTCATGTCCATAATGATGATATTATTCCAGAGACGCAGTATATTATCATGGTGTAGAAGGGATTTCAATTACAGAAAAAGTGATTCCAATGCAGAATGGTTTGGACTCTTGTAAAGAGTCCATATTGAGTTGTTCTGTGGGGTTAGAGTTAGACCACAAGTTGTTTTCACAGTTCGGAATGGTTCCTAACCATCCATACTTAGTAGAGATGCCACAAGTGGGAGTGGCAATGTTCTTGTTTTTGGATTTTGGTGAGGCTGTTAGAGGTTCTAGGTAGAGGTCCTAGTAAGACCCAACATTCATTCGTGGGCCACCCTATTATGTTTGTAATTACTCCCATGTGTTAGCATCAACCTTGAATTCATAACACCCATGGGGGTTTTATCATAGTGAATCCATTGGAAGATGTGGATAATGGGGTTTTCTCTGTGATATGCCTTTGGTTTACATGGTGGTGAGCTCCTAAATCCCAATACGGTAGATGAATCATAGTATATAGTTCTTTTTAAAATCATTCACAACAAATGAAACGTGATCCTAGTTCGGCACAATGTGGACCTAGAATGTTCTGGAAATGAGAGTGGTTGATCTCAGTGTTTCTTCAGGGTGCGTGCTTAGAAGCAGAGTATAAACCGTTTTTGATCCATTTGCCTCCTATATGTTAGGGTTTTGGCTTTTCAGGCATGAAAAGTCAAATGGTTGGGAAGATGTAACGTCGTAGAATTTTCAATTAATTTTTTTATATGGAAATATTCTGAGAACTTGAAATTCAACCGCTCGTCATTCCGAGTACCGAAGAGCCCAGAACAGATTTTTGAAATTTCTTAAAGGTACATTCAGTAAATGTACGAGCTGGATTTTTTATCTTTGGATGTGTCACTCGGATCAAAAATTTGAGTGCACCGTTGAATTATAAAGATGATATTCCCCTAAAGATGACTTAACTTCAGCTGGAAAGGGCCAAGTGGAAATGTTATTTACGTATTTTTCAATAAAAATAATAAAATATTTTAATTGATATATTTTATATTTTTTCTCACTTTTGAGTGTTGGACATCGACAGTGTGGGGCCGCGTCATAGGGGAGAAGAAGAAAATTAGTGAGGCTCATCAATAGATCGATAAAATCGTAGAGTAACAATGATTTAATGGAATGTAACAGAGATGTTGTTTCATAAATGAAATAGTGTAATGACGTAGCATCACATCGTAATGGGAACACTACAACATGCTCTTATATACATATCAATATACTAGGGAAATATGGAGTAGCAAATTGGAGGATTCCCTGGGGAACCTTGGAAGGACTTCCACCCAAGCAAAGAACGGTGAACACCAACAGATCTTCACCACCTATGATGCCTTTCTATGTTCGAAGCCGGGAAGCGAAGATGAAGTCTTAAACCCTCGAGGAATAATTCCATGACATCAGACGCCGTAAGAGGTAGGGGTTTGTTTTGTTTAAGTATGTTCTCTGTTATTCATTCATTTAAAATGACGGATGCAGATCAACCCACAAAAAAGATGATCTGGATGTCGCTCATTCATGAAGGAGGGTATCATTGGTGGTTCATTATTGGGATTGATTTTTTCTGGTTTGAACTACACTCTCCGAAACCTCCCCAGTTTTTATCCTCTGACACGAAGGGTGCATGACAACATGAACAAGGACCCAACCCCTCCGCATGTTCGTTCCAGGTGATATGATCTTTGAAATTGATCCTACGGTGGATCTGGATCTATCATAGTGAATAGGGCATCCTAAGGAGGTCACGGCTGAAAATGGTTTAAAAATGGCCTCCTGAGTGCATCCAGCTGTCTGGTCAAGCTACAGCCGCGTTCTTAGAGGAGGAGAGGAGGGTCGGCGGCATGACCGGTAGCTAGAGGAGGATTCATGCCCCAGTGGCACTCCTAGGCAGTAGATGTCGTATCCACATCCTTCCGAAGTGTTTCAGTCCAGTGATGGAATACTATTGTTGTGTGGTTAGGTCAAACCAACATGCGGGTGGATGTGGGGGACATGGCTGGTGGGCATGACTACATGAGTAGGTTCTAGATGCGTCTATGCTGTGTTTGGGGAGATGGGGGTAGCCCACTATGGGGGGCCATGGCACCAAGCTAGCCCAACTAGCCAAGCCCACAGAACCAATGGGTTGAGTCGACTCGGGGTGGGTCAGACCCAATTTGGGATGGTCTGACTATGTTGGACCGGCCCCAGACCCATTTCAAACTACTTATACTTAAAGGGACATATTTCTTAAACCAGGCGTCTGTTTGACAAACTATCTACGACATTGGAAACCATGAGACAAGGTGGTTGTTTTGAGATTATACATGTGTGTTTAGGATAAATTTGATGTATGACAATGTTGGATCGAAATCAAATCCAACAGGGACCTTGGTAAAAAACATCCAAAAACATAAAGACCAGGCATGTGATTGACAATCAGTTTCTGATGTTTGAACCCTTATGACTTGGCTACCCATCCGGAAAATTATTTTTGGATGTTTTTGGAAGTTGAGGTACAGACGATAGCCTAAGGTGTAGAACCAGGGTTTTTAATGTGGTGAGAGTTAGGATGGATACTCCCTTAACGACTCAAGGCATGTGATTTCCTTACTCTACTATGGTAGATAAGGGAGTCCACACATCAGGGGTGTGGGTTCATATTACTCTGGGTAGGTTCTTATATCACTAGATTCGGTAATCCCATATTGGAGTAGGGCATGGTTCCTACATACTCAACTAAATATAGTCAGGTACTCCCCTACAGGGTAGAGTACAGGTCCACTATGTTAGGAGTAGGTACACCCCTGTCGACCCAGTATGAGTGTCCTCCTGATGCAGTTCTACAACAGAGTCGATACCCCCCTTCCATGACAGCCTGTGGGTCCTCTTGTCTGGGGTCGATACTCCCCTGACGTACTAGGGTGCAGGTCCCCCATAA
Organism: Viscum album; assembly: GCA_963277665.1. Lineage (NCBI taxonomy): Eukaryota > Viridiplantae > Streptophyta > Magnoliopsida > Santalales > Viscaceae > Viscum > Viscum album. The sequence continues at coordinate 1,910,021,378 of OY728120.1, forward strand.
TAAATATTAAGATAGAGTTGCTTACTCCCCTACTTTACCAGGGCACGAGTCCTCTAGTCACTGTGTTGTACTCCCTGGCCAATTAGGGATGTGGGTCCCCTTTGTACATTATTCCAGTAGAGTCAATACTTCCCTTCCGTGCCAAGGTGTGCGTCTTCTATCATGGGATCGGTACTCCCCCGACGAAATTTGGAACGGGACCCCAATAGTTAAAAAACTACCAGAATTGAACTCCCCTATCAGGTAGGGTGTGGGTCCTCATTTATGGATTAGTAATCCCATGTCACAATGTAAAAACAGGGAGCAAGTCCTTCTTGGTAGTTGGACCTCACATGACTGCAGGACACAGTTTCAAGTAGTGGGACCCTCCAATTTATGTAATCGATACCACGGTAGAAGTTAGTGGTCCCTCAATGGATTGTGGTGTGGGCCACTTTTTACTGGAGTGACTGACATATCATTGGATGGACTAGAGCAGTGGTCCCCCAACTGAACGCAGTATTGAGGACTGAGCAACTTCAAATGGTTTCCCTTGGTCTTTCCTCGAGTGAAAGACCATGATAGCGAGACCTCTAGTGCCAAGAACTAGAGTATTTTCATGTAGAAATATCCTAATGGAACACATTGTTTCATAAATACCATTAGGAATGGTTGAGTTTTACTTGCTGGAGTACATCTCCCCGACAGGTGCCATCAGGGATGGTTAGCTTATGGAGAGTGTACTCTTAATCATTAATTTACACTTTGAACCATCTTTGGAAATCCAAGTAATGGATTTGAGGTTGGATCATTATGATTATTTGTGGCAGAGAGGTGAATATCAGGATGACCTAGGTATTTGTATAAGAATATACCTGAGTAGAGATGATTATTTATAATCATTGTTGTTTACTTTGTTGTTTTGGATTTGTGGTTTAATTTGTGGTGTTGGATTTATGGCTTACTTAGTGGTTGTTTTTTTTTTGTGTTTTCTTTAGTGGATTTAAGAGAAAACATTGGGGGTCTCAAGGATCCCTACTTTGTACCGTGTTACTCAACCCTGCATGGTATTTTCCCACACGTGTTGTGGCTGGTGCAGATGTTCGATGTTTCGATAGAGGTGCTCCGGGAGACATGAAATACAGATGTTTTGACGATGGAATTCTGGGCATATGATTAGGTAGGGCCTTTTAGGACCAAGTAGACATGACATACTACTTACTGTTCCAATAACTTCACTAATATAATAATCATGTCGGATTTTCCGCAGATGTCCATCGGTTCTCCCTTTGTACCTTGTTGATTCCAATTCTTTTGTGGGGATTGTATTGTGGCCCAGTTTTACCACTCAATACTTTACATATTGGTGTACTCTGGTTTCTGATTACATAGTGTTTAACATTAGGCATTTGGGATTTGGTTTTTTGAGTGCACATGTGTACAGGTTTCCAGGAAATTTCATCCCACATGCAGGTAGATGCATTCGGTACTAGTCGCCAACCCCTGGTGTTCGGAAGGCAAGCAAGGGGTATGGCATGGTACGAGCCCCAGGGGATGGTTCGTGAAAATTTATTTTCAATATAATACCTCACTCATTAAAAAATAATTTTTTAGTTATTATTTAAAATTGAATTAATTTAATAATATTGAAAATTAATTTCATTTACATCATAGTTAAAATTAGTATATCTAGTGAAACATGTGATATCATCTATTTTTAACACATAAGTATCCATGTATGTGAAAAGGTTATGATCTTATATATTTAACAAAAACAATTTTGGGATATATACATGACCACAAGACACATGGTCATGATCAAGTGTTATTTTTGGATTGTTGATCACATTTGAATGTAAATTTATCATCAGATAATTCAATAATTCTTTCATGTTTTTCATTATATTGTTTTTCAATGTGTATTTTTTTTACATTCTCAATTATTTTTTTGAATATATAATTTTTTCATTAACTATGAATTTTTTGGTTTGTTTAATAAATTGAAAAAACATATTTTGTAATTCATGTACGTCCATATTATGCACACTCCATATTAGATTCATCATTAGAGTTTATATCATTCGAATTTCAATTCGAAAATGAAATCATTCCCACTGGGTTTTGTTCAATACACTGATTATTGTAGTGGACCTATAATTTTCTAGAACATTCTTCAATCCTTATAGTAGATTAACCTGAGTAGTGATGTATATATATGAAGTATTTTTTAATATGAAAATGATATTGAGATAATACCCATGATAATCATTTTGAGTATATATTCCTAACATTAGTACAGAATATGATTGTATATATTTATATATATGATGATTAATATATTCTATGGATATTTATCTCATTCTATTTCTCAATGAAAATGCATCACACTTTCTATTTTTAAAACGAATATTAGGTATCCTCTAATATCCTATCTTATGAGAACCTAACATATATTAAATATACTATGACTAATTTTTTTAACCCAACATGACTTTTATTATTCGTTTCCCTCACTACCCATAACATCCATTTTTCTTTATAAATACACCCCATGAAATCTTATATATACTTATAAGTCACTTGATATTATTCTACCTACTCTTACATCCATTCATTAATGTTATTGTATCATTACTGTGGGTACTATGCTTTCTAGTGTCACTGGTTTCTTTAGTGATACCAATGAAAAATTTAATACATAGATTCATTAGCCTTATTCACTATGTTAATATTTTTATTTAATATTATTACATTTTCATATTAGTATTTATTTACTTTAATGATATTTTTCATTTCATATTCAGTAAGTATAATTCTTCCACTAGCTTATATCAAGGTCCTATACAGTTATCAGATGTCTAGAATCAATAGAGCAACATTTAGATTGATTGCTACATATAAAAACAAATTATTACCAATAATAAAAAATAATGAAACAATTATATTGTTAAATTGGTTAGATATAATGATATCAAGTTGAATAATAATTATGAAGCATAATGTTAATTTTAAATATATTGTATGGGGTGATATTTTTGAAAATAATGCTTATTTTTTCATTGATCACATAATTATAAATTAAAAATATATATTAATATAATTTATTTAGAACCATTATTAATTTAATAATTTAAAAAATTCATAGATATCATACATACTTCATGATGATTTTCTTTGAAGGAATATTAATCTAATTAGAATAATTAATAAATATAATCAACTAATCCCAATGAATGAGTATGAATTACCGTAATGATTTACCAATAAATCAACATTATATAAGTATTATGTGTTATTTGACCATTATTTCTTGTATAAAATTAATATTATAAATTTATTAATTGTAATTATTACGTTTTATTATCTTGAATTCCTATTGAAATATAATTTTATTAGCATCATCAGAGTTCAATACATAAAATAAATCTATCCAATAGTTGTACACTCTTTGGAACACAATTATACTGATTTTTTGAAAAATATATTTATGTTTTGTCATTATATATTTATATATATATTTAATTATGTTGTTTGACACAATATTATATTTTAAATATTATTATTTAATATTAAGATAGTGATTGAATATAAAATCATAGTTTTTTGGGTAATGTTTTTCACTGTCTATATAAAATAAATTGGAAATGTAATCAATGTTTCTTCTAAATAGAAAATTCTAAGAGATGTTAATTTTTTTAAAAAATAAATATAATATTCACCTATAAATTTAATAATATATTCCTAATTTTCATTCATTTTTGATGAATTTTAATAGTGTAACATGAATAATATGATATTAACTATTTGGGTCTTGATGATCACAATCATACCATGGCCATAATTTTATTAATTGTTTTTTATTTAATATTTTTCATGTTATTTCATGACTTTTTGGTTGATCTGATTTATTTTTAAATATTTATTGGATCATTTTCATAGGCTCACAATCAGAATGTAGTTTTATAACCATGTATATGAATCATTTGGTGGTATTCTAGAACCTATTTTAATATAATAGTGTTTATCAAATAGTTTGAGAAAATATATATCCATATAATGTGTAGTACCTATAACGAACCATACTTTACATACATTGTTAATACTTCAAAATTTAATCACACTTATTACAACATATGAAAAAACCACAAAGGACCGTATAGGTATAGTGTCTTTAGAAACTGGGAAACATAATCAACTGGTTAGTCATGACTCATTGCCAAAACTATCTTAGTGGACAAAGTCCCTTTCTGAACTGAGTCACCCTTGTTCCAGTCCTGTTTCACTGAACCAGTATAACCTACCGTTCAAGCCATGTCTATCTCATGAGATATAAAATCTTTACCCAATGCATTGGAGGGAGATATAGGTCCCACCCATCTTATAATGAATCCTTTCTTATGTGTGCCACATAATCATAAAACATACATTATCGCATAACACATGTAACAAAAATGGGATTCTTGAAACATCATGACATCATAAAACAAATCTTATAAGGAAAATGACTTCATACACCATAATGAAATCAATGTAATTAAAGGGATAAAAACAGAACCCTTTATTATCATAGATGGAAAATTTTTGATAAAACACTTGAACTCCATTCTTGAGGAAAATATCCTTTCTTCTTCAAAATCACTTTTCTTTTCATAACATGTCATACAATTATAAACTAAAAGAAGTTGATTAAAAATAAACTTGAAAACTTGTAAAGGAAGCTTCTTGGAAATAATGTTTTAAAAATCCATTCATGCCATATAAAAAAACATTCTTCTCGTACTTTTGTCAGAAAAGTCAAAAAGTACCTCGTACGAAAAACGACAAAATATTCCTTTCTCATCCTTTACTAAAAACTCACCAAAGGGTAAAAATGGATTTAAACAATTGTAGGTGGATTGAAATAATATCACATATAAATGAAACATGTATGTGGATGATAAAATACACCCCAGTAAATACCAAAGTATAAAAAATCTCGGATAAAAATGAGATTGTGATATTTTCCCTTACCTTAGGTCCGATTTGCTTTGTACATGTCCGAAGCTCATGTATAATGGTTTAAATAATGTTATTGACTTATTCCAGAATCATACATATTGATATGATATCATATATGGTCATATTCTTAGCTTCTTGTTAGTAATATTTTATTGTTACTTGTTACTCGGGTCCTTATTGCCTTTTGTTCTTATGCGTGTTTTGCCGAATAAATTATTATTCTTCTTTTAAGGTTATAGATACCTTATATCCAGAATGGTATTAGTGTAATTTATATCCTATTTATTCATTAAATTCATTTATATAATTACTATGTAATGATGATCATGTAGAACGAGTAGCATCACATCGTGGAGACGGTATTCCGTATGAAAGCACGAGTGATGATATCGTTCCTATGATCGTGAAACTGTATTGGAGTATATATATATTATTTCAGTATCAATATTACTTTATAATAACCATAAATAGTTACTCATTACACCATTATACCCATTCTTGTAAGGTGATGGTGGAAAATAGATTACACCACGGCGTGGAGACGGTATTCCGTACGTACGCACGCGCGGTGATTTCATTTTTCTGTAGGATGGATAGAAGGTGAATTAGGGTTGTTTAATATTTATAATAACATATCAGTATGTAAGTAATACTGATTATATTACTTTATCATGATACAACTAAAGAAGAAGAAGTTGAAGAAGAAAGAAATTGAAAAGATCGGTAATGGATATTACCTCTTCTTTGGAACGCATCTTTGAATCCTCCACTTAGGGAACTAATATTGGTCTTTGAAGAAGACCAGGACCTCTAGGATTATTCTAGGGAAGTGGAGAGGAGAAAATGGCAGGGGTTGGCCGAGCTTGAGTGCTCAAATTGGTGTGATGAGGAGAGGAAGGAGGTGCCCTTTTATAAGGGAGGAGAGGGGCAACTTAGGAATATCTCAAAATATTATTTTATATTAAAGTCAAAATCGGTTTATAATGGTTACAAAAGGTCTTATTTCGAAGATAAAGTGGGGATGGGTCGGAATCCTATCAACCAATAAGATTTAGACCAGTTTAGGGTATTATTTTAACCATATCAATTAGATTTAACTCTAAGTTAAATAATTTATCTTTTACCGTGTCTTTTTGTTTTCTTTCACTATATGGTTAATACACTTACTATAACATGCCAAAAGAACCCTAAATTGTTTATTATTAATATATATATCTTTATCTAAGTCATTTGGCCGAACCATAGATTTTTAGGAATAAAATAACAATTAATAATATAATATTTTATTTAAAAACTATTTTGTGTCAATTTTGACACTATTTGATATATGATTTTTGTGAAAGTCATAACAGAATTATATCCTCCAACCAAGTTGATTAAATCAACACTAATATATCATAGTAACCTAGAAAATTATTTTAATTCATAAAAAGTCTAAAATTACATTTATTTTGGTATTTATAACATCAATTATGTCAATATTTCATTAATAAGATAAATACTGCATTATCATTGTGCCATATATAAATTAAATTATTTAATGTCTAAAAATTACAAATAAAACACCATTATGTAGGAAATATTTTTATCTTTCTAATGAATATTTATAGTCGAATTTATCTTATGTATAACCCCATATTAAAAATTATTTACTTATTAAACATTGATTTTAACTATTTTAACCCTTCTTTAAATAAATTAATAATAAATGTCCTAATCTAACCCAAGTGGGCCTAAATGGTCATATTTTATTCCTAAGTTTGTTTTTGGTCTAACTAAACTTATCCAATAGAATTAGGACATGTGTTAGGGTAATAGTAATATCATTGTTACCCTTAGTTACCCTATTTACTATTAACCACGGTAAAAAAAAGTAAAAAGTTACTATTCACCAAAAAATTATTTTTATCTCATTGAACCACATATTACTTACTGATATCAACTGTGTCTGTTGGATTTTCGAAATTCCATTCACAGAAGCGGTAAAATTATGTTTTATGCAAAAATTCAGTTATTAACCTACCACTTAGTGGTTTCACTATTCATCAAAAATTGAAAGTTTTCAGAAAAATACCAAAATTTCACTTTAGGCTAATTTCGTTATTCCGAATCCAAAAATGAAGTCCATTTTGAAAAATAAAATTTATAAAATTTCAAAAAGTGGTTATTACTATTCATAACGGCTAGTTTTAATACTATTTTAATAGCATATCGTTGTTTAGTGAAACTCGGTATTGCGTACGACGCAAGCTATCGAGGAAGGTCATGATTGCGTGTAAAGTAAGCCAAGCAAATGTGTAGTGAAAGATTCCTTTGATGATATATTACTCATAAAAATCTCGGGTGTTACATTCTACCCCCCTTAAAAATAATTTCACCCTCGAAATTCGTCACTTTGTAACAAACAAATGAGGATACTTCTCCCTCATCATATCCTCAAGCTCCCATGTAGCTTCTTCAAGTTGGTGGTTCCTCCATAAAACTTTCACCAATCGAGTGGTCTTATTTCGTTGGACTTTTTCGCTACGATCCAGAATCTCTATCGGTTGTTCTTCATAAGAAAGATCATGCTGCAGCGGTACAACTTCTGAGATGAGTACATGTGAAGGATCTGGTATGTACTTTCTCAGGAGAGATACATGGAACACATAATGAACATGAGAGAGATTCGGTGGAAGCGCCAATCGGTAAGCTACCTTCCCAACACGATCCGGTATTTCAAAAGGACTGATATATCTAGGGCTCAACTTCCCCTTCTTTCAAAATATCATAACCCTCTTCCAGTTAGATATTCGTAAAAACACATTATCACCCACTTCAAACTCTAGGTCTTTTCTTCAGTTGTCGGCATAACTTTTCTGTCGACTCTGAGCTGCTCTTATGTGTTGTTGAATAGATCTGACCTTTTCTGCCATTTCATCAACGAGATAAGGTCCTAATAGCTTTCTTTCTCTAACTTCATCCCAGCAAGTTGGAGTCCTGCATTTCATTCCATAGAGAGCTTCATAATGAGCCATTTAAATACTGGAGTGAACGCTATTATTATATGAAAATTTCACCAAAGGTAGGTGTTGATCCCAACCTCCTTTGAAATCCATAGAGCAAGCTCTCGACATATCTTTTGGGTTTGAATTGTTCTTTCAGACTGACCGTCTGTCTGGGGATGATAGGCAGTGCTGAAACTCAACTCTGTATCCAGAGTATGCTGAAGACTTCGCCAGAACTTCGAGGTAAATCTCGGATCCCGATCAGATATAATAGAAAGTGGTACTCCATGAAATCTTACCACTTCCTTTACATATATCCTGGTATGCTGATCTAGAGAGAAATCCTCTCTAATAGTAATGAAGTGTGAAGACATTGTAAGACGATCATCTATGACCCAAATAGCATTATTGCCTTTGGATGTTTTAGGAAGTCCTGTGACAAAGTCCATAGTGATGTTTTCCCATTTCCATTCGGGTATGGGTAATGGTTGTAACATCCCCTTAGACTTCTGTCTCTCAGCTTTAAATTGTTGAAAAACCAAGCATCGAGAGACATATTCATCAATATCTCTTTTCATGCCATCCCACTAGAAGTACTCTTTCAGGTCCCTATACATCTTCGTGCTTCCAGGATGAATAGAGAATGATGAACTATGAGCCTCATCCAGCAGCTCCTTCTTTAATTCCGGGATGGGAGGAACACAAACCCGATTCCGGAACTTTATTATCCCATCCCAATCAAGGTTGAATTCATGAACACTTGTCACCTTCTTTTGTAACTCGACATCTTCTTTCGGTGCCTCTTTAATCTTCACATGTATAGATGGTTGAACATTCATTTGATAAAGAAATGATATTTCCCCTTCCATTATAATTCCAAGATCCATCCTTTGTAAATCCATAAATATTGGATCTTTTGTGATCCTCATCATGGATAAACTAGTATGGTCTTGTCAACTTAATGCATTTTCCACCTTGTTTGCTTTCCCAGGGTGGTAATGGATTGAGTAGTCATAATCCTTAATCAGCTCCAACCATCTTCTTTGACGCATATTCAACTCCTTTTGTGTGAAAATATACTTTAAACTTTTATGATCAGTATAAATATCACACCTTTCACCATAAAGGTAATGCCTCCAAATCTTTAATGCAAGGATTACCGCAGCCAGCTCCAAATCATGTGTTGGGTAATTTTGCTCATGGATTGTCAACTGTCGTGAGGCATATGCTATCACTGTATCATTTTTCATAAGAACACACCCCAATCCCCTCTTGGATGCATCACTGTAGATCACAAACCTTTCTCCACTATAAGGCAGTGTGAGCACATGTGCACTGGATAACCTTCTTTTCAACTCCTTGAAATTCTCTTCACATTCCTTTGTCCAAACAAACTTAACTCCTTTCCGAGTCAACATGGTGAGTGGATTAGATAATCGTGAAAATTCTTTTACAAAACGTCGATAATATCCAGCCAAACCAAGAAAACTTCGGATCTCAGTTACTGTTGTTGGTCTTGACCATCTTTCGATAACCTCTGTTTTTGCTGGATCCACAGATATCCCCTCTTTTGAGATTATGTGACCCAAAAATGCAAATTTTTGAAGCCAAAATTCACACTTGGTAAATTTGGCATAAAGCTTCTACTTTCTCAAGGTCTTCAATATAATTCTCAAGTGATCTTCATGCTCTTCCTTGATCATTGAATAGACAAGAATATCGTCTATAAAGATTACCACAAATTGATCAAGATAGTCTCTAAAGACTCTATTCATTAGATCCATGAAGATAGCAGGGGCATTAGTCAGACCAAATGGCATCACTATAAATTCATAGTGTCCATACCTTGTACGGAAATCCGTCTTTGGTATATCCTCCCTTTTGACCCTTAGTTGATGATACCCTGAACGAAGATTAATCTTGGAAAAGTATTGAGCTCCACGTAGTTGGTCAAATAAGTCATCAATGTGTGGGAGAGGATATTTGTTCTTGATAGTGATCTTGTTACGTTCTCGATAATCAATGCAGAGTGTCATTGATCCATCTTTCTTCATAACAAATAGTACAGGTGCTCCCCAAGGTGACGCACTAGGGCGTATGAATCCCTTATCAAGATTCTCGTGGAGTTGCTTCTTCAATTCCTGCAACTCAATTGGGGAAATTCTATAAGGTGTCTTTGAAATTGGCAAAGCGCCTGGTACGAGTTCTATTGAAAACTCAACTTCACGATTTGGTGGAAGACCCGGTAATTCCTCCGGAAAGACATCATCAAACTCTCGTACAACGGGCATATTCTTAATCGTGAGTTTCTCACCAACCATTTGAGATAAATAACCTTCATTTAGTGGAATCAATACCCATAAGATGGAAGACATTTCCACTGGAAGGTTATGTTCATCCTTGCATTGATAGACGATCGTAGATTGATTTGGAATATGAAATGTGACTTCCCTTCTATGGAAATTGATATGAGCTCCATGTAGAGAAAGCCAATCCATGCCAAGAATCACGTCAAATTACACTAAAGGAAGGATCACAGGATTTGCAGGAAGCAATTTCCCACAAACTTCGATCGGAGAAGAATTATAATTTTTTGATGCGACTGTTGTTCCATTAGGTGTTGTCACATATAACTCAACATCTAATTGTCGAGGTAATACGGTGATACCCTTAGAAAATTTTTCAGAAATAAAAGATTGGGTGAATCCAGAATCAAATAAAACATTTGATACTTTAGAGTGGATGGTAAGTGTACCTTTCACCACTTCGTTATCATACTCCACATCGTTGATAGAAATTGCATGTGACTTTCCTTTGTCTTTAGCCTTAAGATTTGGTTGACATCGACCATCATCATCAACCCTTGGATTTTGGCATTGATTGGCATAATGCCCCATCTCCTTGCACTTGAAACATTAAAGTGTAGTAGGTTCATTCTGTGTATCCCTTCCTTTGTTTGCATCATTAGACATCTTCTTCCCATTATCGCGGCATTCAAATGCCCGATGACCTTCCTTTCCACATTTAAAACATTTACTTGTCCCTTTAAGACAACTCCCTCCATGTTTCTTTCCACACATTGAGCATAAGGGAAAGCTCATCTTCTTTTCAGTGTGCTCTTTAGATTTTCCTTTGAATTCCATCTTTCTCTTCTTATCAAACCCATGTGACTGATGGGTTACTCCAATCTCTATCTCGACATTGAGAGCACATCGAACAATTTCCTCGTAGCTATTGAAGTCCCTTATGGATTACACCCTTCGAATACTAGGTTTTAAGCCACTAAAGAATCGATCGATCTTACTCTCAAGTTGGATAATAATACCAGATGCGTACCTTGAAAGTCTTGTAAAATTTGCTTCATAGGTACCAACAGATTCATCATCCCTTTGCTTCAGTTCAAGAAACTCTTTCTCCATCTTTGTTCGGAGAATACGAGGGATGTACTTTTTGAAAAATATGTTTTTGAACTCGTCCCATTCCATAGACTCAATTTCATCCCTTTGCCTCGTATTCTTAATAAGATTCCACCATTGATCAACATCTCCTTCCAAACGATACACTGCTAGGATGACTTTATCATGTTCAGAACATTGAAGAACTGAAAATATATTTTCAGTAGTACTAATCCATTGTTCAGCAACTAATGGATCAGTAGACCCGCTGAAAGAAGGTGGACGCTACCTCGTGAAGGATTCAACAGAATGTTTCTCCTTTCTTTGCTCGTTTGGAAGTCCTGCATGATTCATAGCTTGAGAATGTTGTGTGAGCATGAATACAAGATTTTGCATTCCAGCTCCCATATCGTTTGGTTGCTCAGGGGGACAATCATTGCATTTCCCATCGCATTCCGCATTAACACGGTTCCTTCGGGTTCCAGCCATTCACTAAAACCAAAAAGCATAGTGTGATAAACACTAATTATAATAGGAAAACCATATAATTCAAGAATAAAATTTTCCTGCTTAAGGTCTTATCCTAGGTTATTCATGGCCATTTCTAAAACACTAAGATTGTGTTCTATGCTTAGACTTATCCTTAGGGTTCTTACTAAGTCTTTCACATCCTAGTTTCCAAAGGTTGAATATACCTTTCCTCTGATACCGACTATAACGACCCATACTTTACATACATTGTTAATACTTCAAAATTTAAGCACACTTATTACAACATATGACAAAACCACAAAGGACCGTATAGGTATAGTGTCTTTAGAAACTAGGAAACATAAACAACTGGTTCATTAATCTTCTACAGTGTCTCCCATCTATTTCATCATATCTAGGGTCCCTTTTTTTGCATATTCTACTTAATAACCATCTTCCTGACCTGGGGAAAAGAAAACATAAAAGGGTCAGCTCAAATGCTCAGTAAGGGCAAATAAAGGAAATAAAAATCATATAATATCTTTTTGAAAATCATAACCTGCAAAAGAGATCATAATATCTTAACATGGAATAAATCATAGAAGTGAAAATGAGATCCCCATAATCATATCATGAAACTTGAAACTTTGTGGCATGCACACATAATCATGGAAAATCATTTCGTGTTAGTCATGACTCATTTCCAAAACTATCTTAGTGGACAAAGTCCCTTTCTGAACCAAGTCACCCTCGTTCCAGTACTGTTTCACTGAACTGCTATAACCTACCGTTCCAGCCATGTCTATCTCATGAGATATAAAATCTTTACCCAATGCATTGGAGGGAGATATAGGTTCCACCCATCTTATAATGAATCCTTTCTTATGTGTGCCACATAATCATAAAACATACATTATCGCATAACACATGTAACAAAAATGGGATTCTTGAAACATCATGACATCATAAAACAAATCTTATAAGGCAAATGACTTCATACAACATAATCAAATCAATGTAATTAAAGGGATAAAAACAGAACCCTTTATTATCTTAGATGGAAAATAATTTTGATAAAACACTTTAACTCCATTCTTGAGGAAAATATCATTTCTTCTTCAAAAACACTTTTCTTTTCTTAACATGTCATACAATTATAAACTAAAAGAAGTTGATTAAAATTAAACTTGAAAACTTGTAATGGAAGATTCTTGGAAATAATGTTTTAAAAATACATTCATGCCATATGAAAAAAACATTCTTCTCGTACTTTTGTCAGAAAAGTCAAAAAGTACCTCGTTCGAAAAACGACAAAATATTACTTTCTCATCCTTTAATAAAAACTCACCGAAGGGTAAAAATGGATTTAAACAATTGTAGGTGGATTGAAATAATATCACATATAAATGAAACATGGATGTGGATGATAAAATACACCCCAGTAAATACCAAAGTATAAACAATCTCGGATAAAAATGAGATTGTGATATTTTCCCTTACCTTAGGTCCGATTTGCTTTGTACGTGTCCGAAGCTCTTGTATAATGGTATAGATAATGTTATTGACTTATTCCAGAATCATAAATATTGATATGATATCATATATGGTAATATTCTTAGCTTCTTGTTCGTAATATTTCATTGTTACTTGTTACTCGGGTCCTTATTGCCTTTTGTTCTTATGCGTGTTTTGCCGAATAAATTCATATTATTATTTTATGGTTATAGATACCTTATATCCAGAATGGTATTAGTGTAATATATATCATATTTATTCATTCAATTCATTTATATAATTACTCTGTAATGATGATCATGTCGAACGAGTCACATCACATCGTGGAGATGGTATTCCGTACGTACGCACGAGTGATGATATCGTTCCTATGATTGTGGAACTGTATTGGAGTATATATATATTATTTCAGTATCAATATTACTTTATAATAATCATAAATAGTTACTCATTACACCATTATACCCATCCTTATAAGTTGATGGTGGAAAATAGATTACACCACAGCATGGAGACGGTATTCTGTACGTACGCACGCGCGGTGATTTCATTTTTCCGTAGGATGGATAGAAGGTGAATTAGGGTTGTTTCATATTTATAATAACATATCAGTATGTATGTAATACTTATGTTATTACTTTATCATGAAACAACTAAAGAAGAAGAAGTTGAAGAAGAAAGAAATTGAAAAGATCGGTAATGGATATTACCTCTTCTTTGGAACGCCTCTTTGAATCCTCCACTTAGGGAACTAAGATTGGTCTTTTAAGAAGACGAGGACCTCTACGATTATTCTAAGGAAGTGGATAGGAGAACATGGCAGGGGTTGGCCGAGCTTGAGTGCTCAAATTGGTGTGAGGAGGAGGGGGAGGAGGTGCCCTTTTATAAGGGAGGAGAGGGGCACCTTAGGAATATCTCAAAATATTATTTTATATTAAAGTCAAAATCAATTTATAATGGTTCCAAAGGGTCTTATTTAGAAGCTAAAGTGGGGATGGGTCGAAATCCTATCAACCAATAGGATTTAGACCAGTTTAGGGTATTATTTTAACCTTATCAATTAGATTTAACTCTAAGTTAAATAATTTAACTTTTACCGGGTCTTTTTGTTTTCTTTCACTATATGGTTAATACACTTACTATAACATGCCAAACGAACCCCAAATTGTTTATTATTAATATATATATCCTTATATAAGTCATTTGGAAGAACCTTAGATTTTTAGGAATAAAATAACAATTAGTAATATGATATTTGATTTAAAAACTATTTTTTGTCAATTTTGACACTATTTGATATATGATTTTTGTGAAAGTCATAACAGAATTATATCCTCGAACAAAGATGATTAAATCAACACTAATATATCATAATAACCTAGAAAATTAGTTTAATTCATAAAAAGTCTCAAATTACATTTATTTTGGTGTTTATAACATCAATTATGTCAATATTTCATTAATAAGATAATTACTGCATCATCATTGTGCCATAAATAAATTAAATTATTTAATGTATATAAAATTACAAATAAAATACCATTATGTAGGAAATCTCTTTATCTTTCTAATTAATATTTATAGTCGAATTTATCTTATGTATAACCCCATATTAAAAATGATTTACTTATTAAACTTTGATTTTAACTATTTTAACTCTTCTTTAAATAAATTAATAATAAATGTCCTAATCTAACCCAAGTGGGCCTAAATGGTCATATTTTATTCCTGAGATTGTTTGTTGTCGAATTAAACTTATCCAATAGAAGTAGGACATGTGTTAGGGTAATAGTAATATCATTGTTACCCTTAGTTACCCTATTTAATATTAACCGCGGTTAAAAAAGTAAAAAAGTTACTATTCACCAAAAAATTATTTTTATCTCATTGAACCACATTTTACTTACTAATATCAACCGTGTCTGTCGGATTTTCGAAATTTCATTCACAGAAGCGGTAAATTTAAGTTTTATGCAAAAATTCATTTTTTAACCTACCACTTAGTGGTTTCACTATTCATCAAAAATTTAAAGTTTTCAGAAAAATACCAAAATTTCACCCTAGGCTAATTTAGGTATTCCAAATCCAAAAATGAAGTCCATTTTGAAAAATAATATTCATAAATTTTCAAAAAGTGGTTATTACTATTCATAACAGCTAGTTTTAATACTATTTTAATAGCATATCGTTGTTTAGTGAAACTCGGTATTGTGTACGACGCAAGCTATCGAGGAAAGTCGTGATTGCGTGTAAAGTTAGCCAAGCAAGTGTGTAGTGAAAGATTCCTTTGATGATATATTACTCATAAAAATCTCAGGTGTTACAGTTCCAGATAATTTAGAAAATAAAAATTATCCATTTTACACATCCATTAAAATTTTACATAATAAGACCATCCACCTCCCTCATCCTTTTTCACCCGATGCATTGACCATAGGGTGATTAGATAAACCTATTATAAGCACATAATCAATACAATTATATAATATTTTTCTTCTGATTCCATAATTCATTTTCGTACATTTTAGCATCTTCTCAGGTTTAGATTTTTGGAGAAGCATGCCATAAATCATACATAACAAAAGTAGAAAATAAAAATTGTAAAGTTCCCATGAAAATGGTTTTCCCATAATAAATTATTTCAATAATAAATATTAATTTATTTTCATTTAAAAAATCCGTGCATTTCTACTTGACTTTTAATTTTCCCTTACCCACCTTAAACCCTACGAAAATCATTTTATCATGTAGGATGAGCCCAAATATCTCTATAACGGATATAAAAATCTATAAAACAATTATTTAAGTATAAAATAGTAAAACTCATATAATTTATACCTTCACCTTTAATATTTTTTTGGTGTATAAATTATTTCACTTTTACAAGAAAAACAAACACAGTTCTTCTTAATGAATTCCATTAAAACTAATAACAAGTTATTAAAAAACTATTTTGGTGACTTATAGAATAATATTTATAAAAAATATAAATGAAATTTTACTAGAATAACCATATGGCCTACATAAAATATGACTATTAATGAATGAATCTAAGAGGTATAATGTGGACCAATATTTTTATAATCTATGTTGGGAACAACTATTATTCATGATCTATAATATGGCTCAACCCTTCAAATATGGTGTTTCAAGATCATCCATGTGATATAATGGGGATCAACCCTCCTTATAAGATGAATTGAGACCAGTAGTGTCATATATTTCTCATCTACTATATCATGAATAAATCATTTTAATTCTTTCACATTTCCATCATAAATAATTTGAAAAATAGATCTAAACATGAAGGAAAATTACTTTTCTATGTCAAAATACACTTTTAATTTAAAACAGAATTTTCAATACCAAAACACTCTTTAATTTGAAAAAATACCCTAAAATTTAAAATTCCCAAAAAATTGATTCGGTTTTTTATTAATGAAATTTAGAAATTATTCCAATGAAGCTAAAAATCAAATAATGGGCATGGTGATGGAAAAAATGTTGTCACCCTATAAAACATTTAATTTTTATTTCCCAAATTATTCCTTATAAAACATATAAAAAGAATAATTTTAATTAAAAATTTTAATAAAGAAAAATATAAATAAAAATTAAATTATTAAATACATTGAGTGAATATAAAATTACATAATCAAAACGTGGACATGTAAGATATATAGTTGAAATGAAAATCATTAAATGATGAATTTTTAAATGAAATGTCCCTTAACAGAAGGGGAACCACTTAAATCATAAGAGCCATTTAAAATTAAAATTAAAATAAATTAAATACCATTAGAATAAATAATTTCATGATATTATATTTCCAATGGGTTTTATATACACCTAGTAAAATAATATAGTTGCATATCATTAAAATATACCTCGATGAGTGGAAATTGATACGATGTCCATTACATTGAGTCTGACATGTCATGTTTGACTATATATTACTAAATAACAAACATAAAATAATTATTTTATTTATTTAGAAAAATTTTATATTTTATATTAGTTTTATTTCACTTATTACTATTTTATATACAATTACACAACCAATTAAGTATACATCAGGTGTTTTTACCATATTCAGCTTCTGTGTCAATAATTGCATGATCGGTTGACTAAATTCAAATAAGAAATTATTAAAACTTGTAGAGAAAAACAATCATGGCATATATTTCATATTTATACATCAATTAAACATTTATAAAAAGTTGAGGTATTTGGTTTTGAGAAATTAATTACATTTCAATCAAGGAGATGATAGGTCATAGATACACTTATGTAACATTTCCGTTTTTAAATTATTATTGATTAAATAATTAATATATAATTTTATCTTTAGATAATTATAATGATATCATAATAAAATATTATTTATTGTAATATACATATATATATACCATCCATGCATTGTTGTGTTGAAATGAGAGTCATATCATTTCATGAAGGTGTTAGTCCACACATTCTTTAATGACATTATCATTTATCTGTGAGTGAAAATGTATGAAGAAAAATAAAATATTATATATTTGGAATGAAAATATGTCACTAATATCATAATAATTCCATATATATCATATATTTGTATTATATTAACTCTTATTACCTTCCATGTAAATCATTTGTAAAATTGAATAACTTCTGTTTTTGAGGTAGCACATTATCATAAAGAGGTTCGACGTTATCATATAAAATAAGGATTTAAAGGATAAAAAATATAAATAAATTATTTTATCCAGGTATATAATTCAGTCATAAATATCATATATATAAATTATATTCATCATCATACACAACCATGAGATATGGAAATGGAAAATAAATTAAATCAGTTCATGAAGTGGTAATTCACCGTCCACACGAACGATTATATACCATTTCATGGGAGTGGGGATGGTTTTATGTAATTAAATTATAATTAAAATAGTCAAATTATATTTATGATATTTATTCTATTATATCATCATGGTTTATTTATAATTTAATGATGTGGATAAAGATGTAAAATAAAGACCCTCTTTAAAAAAATCACCTCTTCTTCAGGTATCCTTTTTGGTTTGCACCAATGCCTTTCTAGGATAGATTTATGTGAAAAATAAGGCTTCATGTATGAATAAATAGATGTTTGGATGTAAATTGGTAAGTTTTTTTATACCTAAATAGGTTTTATTTAGTAAATAAGAGGAGATTGTGGTTTCCCTTCATAAATGAGGTTAGTGGCACACAAGAATTAATTTTTTTTGAAAAGATTCAACTAGACAAACATTTTTTAACTAATACTATCTAAAAATGGAACATTATCAATCATATAATATATACGGTTGAAATAACATAATAAATTTGGTATGTACTAGTTTTATGTCACTTATTACCCTTTACAAGTTTAACCGCCCACGAAATCAATTTTTACTATCATGACATTAATTAATTTTTACTATTTCTCTATTCTATTAGGTAGAATCCTAAATTGACCTTTTTATCCAAGATAAATAATTTTTATTCAAAATAATAAACTTAGTTTTCAAAATAAATTCTTAAAAGTTAAAAAACATAATTCATAATTAATCTCACAGATGCGATGAAAAAGTATGTTTTTAAAGAGAAATTTTTTGAAAGTTTAATATGTTTTTATATAAAAATCTATATTAAAAAATTTAACTTTCATTCATTGGATGAATATTTATATAAATGAACTATTTTATATTTTAAAATAATTAAAAATAATAATTTAATTTTATAAAAAATAAATCAAAAGGGTAGTTTTCGATAAAAATTTTATATTTGCACAATTCATTAAAAAAATTATAATTTTGATAAAAATATCCAAAATTAACACTGGGATATGTAAGATATTATTATAACAAAAAATATTTTTTCCCAAATAAATTTTAAAAAAATGGTGAAAAATACTTTTATTTTATGTGTGAATTCATATTTAAACAATCATTTTACAAAATATTGTTTTTCCAAAATCATTTCTTTTTCCCTAAAATGGATCAAATATTATCTCTAATCAATAAATACAAATTTTATTTATGTTTAAACTAGATAATATTCATAATTTGGTAATTATAATTCATACCGACCAATTCAATGGATACTTAATCATGGTAATGTTTAAAATATAATTGTTTAATAGAGTATCGTGTTTCTTTAAAATTCAATGTTATGTGAAACACAAGTCAAAATTAGTATTGCATGTAACAAAATATAAATTTTTTTTTTGTGTAACAAAATCCAAAACCATAGTTTCATGTATTTTAAATTATCAATCATAATTTTCTTCTTTTATAATCTCATGGTAGTACATCCTCCCCCACTTTAACTAATTGGGTCATCAAAATTTGATTTTTTCTCGATAATTGACAGATATGAATTCTAAAATATTTGGATATAAAAATATCCTAATGTTTTTTAATAAAAAATACACTTAATAATAATGAAAGTTAATAAAAATGATAATTTGTAATATAAAAAAACATTGTTTCTATATTGGAGAACATTAGTACATGGTGATGATATGAACATGGAAGAAAATTATAAATAATAACATTGAGTGATTAATATCATTTATCATAGAGAATATGAATTTTAAATGGAAAGTTAAGGGCCTAAAATACATAAATATATGGTTATTTGAAAGACCATATGATTCATCATATATTAATTTAATAGTTTAACATTTTTATTCCAAGATCCGTTTCTTAAAAATGAGGAATTGATATACTTTATAAGAATATAAGGAAATATATATACATTATATGTTTCTGTTTCGTAAGCACACATTCACCTATATATTATTCTTAAAAAAAGTTCTAATTCACCACATACTCCCTGAAAATAATATCAAAAAATGATTTTTTGTGAAGTGCTAAAATTCAATTTTAGTGGATTATACGATCCTTAAAAAGGAAAATATTTCCCTATGACTCTAACAATATTTCAAAAAAAATATGGTGAAAACAAGTTATCAAATATAATATACTAATCTTCAATCCTTAAATGTAACACCAACATTTCATCATTAATATTTATTGGTAAAATTATTCAACTAAAAACAATGTCATATTAGCAAGGAATTCATATACATCTGTGGTAGGCACTAAACCCATATAATTATTTGGACATGATTTAAAACCATGTGGACATTCTGTATGTGACACGTTGTCCTCCAGCATGTGGGTTTTCCTTTTTCTAAACTATTTTCATATTATTCCTACTATATTCAAACAAAATATTACGGACATCTTTGGAATGAAATTAAACATTTTATAACCATTTTACTATGGTTTTCAGTACAATCCATGTTTTTAAAAAAGATTTATAGTATTATTTTACTATTATTAAAATGTAATTAGTGATCATATTGAATGAAATATTATCAATAACATCAAACTTATGTGGATAAAATGTAAATTCATTATTATAAAAATAAATTTTCAACTACTAAATATACTTTAGATATAAATAAAAACTCAATAAATGTCTCCCATGGTATATCCATTACATTAAAAAACAATATAGGGTACCTAAGATATTAATATTATAATCAAACTAAAAAAATTATCGCCTTTTCTTGGATCTTTAACCACATCACCAACTATCCCAACAATAAATATAGAAGATGGAAATAATTTTCCCACCTTTTTTGTTTGTGATCATGATGATTCCCACCCTAATTATGTATCCTCTGGAACACATTATCATAGTGTTGCATATCATAAAATATAATACATCACACCATAGATTATATAACTATTATATCATTCATGGATTTATAATGAATTTTTATGTGGATTCAAGGAATTAGGGTCATACATACCATGCCAGTAACACTTTTTAAGATCCTGACATATATTCTATTAAATGTAATTTACTACTCATGGATCATTATTGAGTCCTTCAACAAGGATTATTAGTTGATTTCTTTTCCATTTCCTTCTATATTAGTTTTTTCTTAATATTTTCATCTAGTGGTCCATATGTGTGGAAAAACTCCATCTCAAAATTTATATCAAAATTAAAACAATCAGAATTTTAACATTCTTGTTTGGCCAATTATCTTTATAATATTTCCTTTAATCCTAAGAAACATCGTAATTTTACAATTAATATTCCAAAAATAATGTGTTATGTCTCTATAAGACCTTGTTAATTTTTATTAAAATGTCGACATAGAATCTCTGTACTTTGACTCAATTCCATGAATTATTTCTCTATATTTATCCTAATAACATAAGGGTAATATTTATCACATCATATATTTGTAAATGTGTCTGATTCTATAAAATCAAGATCTTATTTCTACCATGAATCCCAAATAATATACCACAATAAATCAGATTCACCATAAAAATGATAAATGTAAAGAGTTGCCTTTTGATGTTCTAAAAATAAAATGGATTAAAATATTCTATCTAAAAAATTGATCCATCCATGAGCTACCACATAGTCAAATATTTAACAGGTTGATGGGGGATTTTTCCTCATTAAATGATCCACTATAGAAATTCTCCATTGTGATAGATAAGGATCCTCTCTAGCATGGATACCACTACCATTTATAGCTTGTATAAATATAGACATCAGTATAATAACATGTTTTTTCTCAATTAAAATAATCTATATATAGTGATTTGGAATGGTATTTTTTATCAATTATATCCCAGAAAATCTCCCAGGTCTCTTCATTGAAAATCCATTGAGAATAGTGACAGTTTATAAAAACAAACACTATAATTTGAAAATGGTATATCATTTTATCATAACTTAATGGTAGAATAATTCAGTGAAATTATATTAACAATATCTAAACCGCTGAAATTGTCTAAATTATTCTATTATACCATCTATAAAAACCAAACCTTAAATATTACATAATCATGTGTGTAATGTTGAGAATTGATTTCCTTAAATTTTAATATTTTTTCATGTTTTCTTTTTTAGAGAAATAATTGATTACATATACATAAAAAAATAACATAATATCTAGACACTTCTTATTATGATCCAGTTTTCCAATAATATAAAATTATTAAAATAAATAATGATTTAATTTAATGGAAAATAAATTTTATTTCTATCGTGGCCTACTTTCTTCCTGGGGTACCTTAGATTTGGAAATTTGGTCCCTGTTTTTCGTTTTGGGCACATGGATAGATAAGCTGAGTCTAGTGGATCTGAATAGTATGTGATGTAGATTGACTTTTATTTGAACTATATCATGAGAGATCTTGAATCTTTGGTCAAGATAGTGGAGTCGTGTGAGGATTCTGTTGAGGTGATGGATCAAGCCAGCCCAAGTACGTAGCCCAGTGTTAAGGAGGATCAATAGCTATGGCCTTCCGTGGCCCCTTGAGTGCTAGTGAAGTGTGTGAATCCAAAAGAGGCTAAGCCATAGGTTGTGAATGAATTTTCTCATCTAAAGCAGGACTTGGGAAGTAATGAGATAGCTAAGAATGATCCCCAAGCTATGAGATTTTTAGTGATTGATTATCAATGTTCTAGGGTATCTCATGGTTGAGGCAAGGAGGACACAATCTTAGAGCATCAGTAAATAGGAAGCATATATGAATAGCCTAGAGGACTGGAGTTGATGCAGGGAAAATCCTTCCTATCAGCTGCAACTGGTTCACATAGTGGATAGGGAAGGATAGATGGTGACTATGTCTTGGGGCCCTTAGACACAAACACCCTTGGAAGCAACCCGAAGGTATAAGGAAGGCAGTGTGGGTGGGGGGGGATCTGGTTTGGGAAATAAAATAGGTAAGCTGCCTCTATGTATACATATGTCCCACAATGACAGTGTGATAATAGAGTTGCAGAATCATTTTCATGGTCTGGAGGTTCATAATCCACCAGTACCTCTTGAAAAGGATACTTTTGATGATGATAGTTACAGTCAACCCTCAGTGCATAGCATGGAACGAATTCAAGGGAAAGGACCCCAAAACCCTAGAATGAAGAAGAGGAAAAATGAATGTGTGACTCATGGAAATGTATTGTGTTTTAGGGGAAATAACCAAAGGGACGTGAAGACTACTCATACTTTCTAAAATCAATGGAGACTCAGTCGGCCATGATGGGTAGAAAAATGGAAGGTAAAAATATTCATAATGGGCAAAGTGAAGAATTGAATAGGAATTCCAAAGACAGGGAAGAAGAAGATGGGGAGTACATGAAACTCATCTTACAGTCCAAGGAATAATTGCTTGAAACTATTCTCCATCCCAAAGTCTCAAAATATGAGATCAAAATAATGTATGCTTGTCGCATGAAAGTTAATGCCAACGAGGAGCGTGAAGTGTGCATAGACAAATAAGAGCACACACTAGCATGAGGATTCAATCCGAGCACAATCAACATAGATGAATTTATTCTGACAATGGATAATATGATCACTATCCTTGTAGATATAATTATAGATGATCCAGAAATCCAGGTTAGCATGCTATACAGGGAGCATTATAGAGTATCTGAGTCAATTATTCTTAGCCTAGTGTTTAATCATTTTGTCAGCTCTTTTAGCACATATTGGTTTTTGTTGATGAACAATGGTTGACCATTCTTCCTTAAAATAGGTTTTATTAATAAAAATATTAATTTGGAGAAATAATTATCACAAATATGGAAAATTCATCATCATCATATAGAACATTCCATTTTTCATTTGTCAAAACATTCTATATAAAAAACATAAAAATATTTCTATTATAAGACCATTAATATAAATTCAAAGAGATCGAAAATTTTAAATTATAAAATATTTTATTTTTATATAAAATAAATTTAAAAAATATTGTACATGAATGAAAAATGGTTGGAATGAATAACATTAACATATCATTATTTTTTAAATGAGATGTCTCTTATTAATTAAGAACAACATGAATCTTAATCCCCAAGAAAGAATAAGAAGATAAAAATAAATAAATATTATGTGAATTGATAATTTCATGATATAAAATTTCAATTATTCCTTGTATACAATAAATAAAATAATATAATTCCATAACATCGAAATATTTCTCAACAAACACAAATTGATACGTAGTCCATTACCTTGATTCCAATTTAACACTTGTGTCTTTATATTGACGAATAATAAACATTTGTAAATTATTTACATTATTTATAATAATTTTAATGTTCATTATAAATGTTATGATACTTTTCACAATATAATATAAAATAACATAATTAATTATGTTTTTGTAAGATATTTTGTCCATATTTTGCTTATAATTCAAAAAATGGATAGGTGGATTAAATATTGTCAGAGATGTCAATATTTAAAAACAAAAAAAAGTAAGAATGAAATATTTATCATATTTATATATCAAATATATACTTAATACCAATCATGAAATATTGATTTCAAAAAACATGTACTTTACAATAATGGATTTGGTATGACATATGTAAAAATGAGTAATGTTTATATTTTTCAATTATCATTTCTAAAAGAAGGTATATATTATGTTACGTTTATACATTTATAATTATATCATAAATTATATAATATTTTTTAAAATTTCCTTATATATATCATCCTTGTGAAGTGGTGATGAAAAGGGAGTCACATCACCGCATGAATGCATTAGTCCCAGGTTCAAGAACAACATTATAATTTAATAGTGATTGAAAAGGCATGAAAGAAAATGATATATTATATTATTGGAATAAAAAATATTTAATTTATATCATAATAAATCTATGAATATTACAAATAATAAATATATTATCCCTTTTTAATGTATTAGTCAAAACAAATCGCATCGCTTCGTGAGGCAGTAGTCCACCGTACATATGAGTGACATTTACTTATCCAATAAAATTTGAAATTAAAATGTTATTTATTCTATAAATAATCCATTTTTATAATTATTTTATAAATATCATAAATTTAACATATATCCACCATCATACCCATCCATGAGAGGTCATAACTGAAAAAAAATTACATCGGTTCACAAGTAAGTAGTCTGTCATACACAAGATTAATGATTTCATGACTCATTTGATGGTAGTGTCTATAGTTTCAGGTAATGAAATTAACATAATAAAAACCATAATATGTTATATAATACTTTTATTTTATAAATTTTTTTTAATAATAATTTTAGGAGGATGATAAATAAATAATATAAAGACACTCATTTAAGAATATCATCTCATCTTAATTTATCCTTCTTAGGTTTTCACCAAGGAATTCTAGGATGGATATATACTAAAAATAAAACATCTTGGTTGAGATTAGGCTTTTTGGGAAGTGATTTCGGAATGTATTGGACAGGCTAATGAGGTTTTGTGTTATGAATAAGATATGATATAGGATGATATTTCATAAATTAATTGAGTGGTATACTAATATTAATTTAAAAAAATTAAATTTATCACTGATTATTTTCATGATACAGTATTGAAAATGGGAAATTATTTATAATATAAATTATATGGTGTTAATAAGGAAATAAAATAGTTGTTTTAATATTTATAATGTCATTAAATCCATATTTTTATATTCTATCACTCGATAAATCCATTCTTACCATAATTATAATAATTAATTTTTATGGTTATCACTATTGATTTTTGGGAAAAAATAATGTTAAACATATAATAAAATATAAATTATTCTGATTCAAATAATTGAATGTATTTTACTTAATTCTATTCACTTAATTAGAAAATTTTACATTAAAATTTATCATAAAAAGTGCTGAGAAATCGTTCTTTCCAAAAAAATTGTTCAAAAGATTATAATAATATCTTTATCATAATTAAGTATAAAAAATATTATAATGACCTAAATTCGATTAATATATATATATATATATATTTGATCTAAATTTACAAAATTAAAATTATAATGGAATATGATAAACAATTTAATCAATAAATTAATATTTCATTCAAAATGTATTATTAATCATGATTCAAAAAAGTTTACTTTTCATGAAAAACATTCACAATGAAAAAATTGATATTAAAATTTCAAAAATGAAATTTATTTTTTGATTTTTTTTAAAAAATTGTAAAAAATTGTATATAAATTATATTTTCATATGACATCTAAATTTTATTTTGGAATGAATTCTTTTTTTCTGAAAACATTTCTTACTCATTTAAATAGTTCAATTTTTTTCTCTAATTAATAGATATACATTTTATTTATGTTAAAACAATATAATTTTCATAATTTAAATATTAATATTCATATCTTCCAATTTAAAATCTAGGTTATATTGGTAATGTTTATATAGTTATTTTTTATATAGTATCATGTTTCATTATAACTCGGTGTTACAAGCAATATTCAAATTAGTATTCCTTGGTATACTGGATTTGGAAGTGCAAAATCTAGAATGTGGTTATTTAAAAATGAAATAAAACTGGAAATTTATGTGTTCAAAAACATGGAATAACCCCAATGTACCTGGTTATTTATGCAGGATGAGGAGTATTAATAAATAAGTAAAAGGTTCTCCCACACATGCATGTGTTCCATTCTATAATAATAACAAAACAATGTTATGACATGGATTTGATATAAATTTCATTTTCACTACATACTACCTAGTAGCTCCTGTAGGACAATATTTATTTGTTGTTCAATCACTAATCATTTGAGGATACTAGAATTAAGCCTAACCAGAGTAACTTAGAACGGACCATGATATTTATTCTATTTAAATTCAATTATAAATATTTAAAAGTATTATAAAATATATATCTCTTATAAATATTAATACATTTTTAACTAAATAATTATTTATATTTAAACACACAAAATAACTATTTTATTTGAGATGCATTACCCTCAAAATCATAATATATTTTTATAATTGATGTTAACTTGTGATTTTATATAAAATAAAATAAATAAGGAAACCTGTTTTGTATTTATGATTCAAATAAGAAGTTAAAATGATATTTTACTTAATGTCATATACTTGAGGTACGTTTTTGTAGTACGCCTACTAATCAATTTTTTAATATCTATCCTATTTTTAGTTTCCAGTTCAATATAATTTTTTACCACTATATGAGTGTTGTTATTTTAGTAGGGTATGATGATTTGTAGTTTAACAAAGATGTATATTTATATTGACTCAATGGTTTCGTTTTCACATAGGCTATTTTGGCCTTCTATTACATTTTACGGCTACAGGTGTAGTATGTTATTGTGGCCAATGATATGAATATATTGGATTATTTTCCTTCTAGGGATGGTGTTGGGGATGTGATAATTGATTAGTCATGATTATATATTTTAACTTTTTAAAGTTATTTATTACTTTATTTAGTATATTTTATTTTTCCGTAGACGTTTGACATAAAAACGGTCATTACCAATATTCTAATATTACTTGAATCTAATTATTGGGAAAATAATTTCCTTTTGGACTTAAATTGGATACCTAGAACAACATAGATGGATGAGAATATCTATAATGTCGAGGATGTAAGATTTTAGATGACATGGGTGTGTGATAGTTTGCTGAATCTGGCTGGTTTGTGAAAAAATTGTATCAAAGAAGTTGTTTGTTGTTTGAGTGTCTTAGATATATAATGATTGGATTGTCAAAACATTTGTGTTTAGTGTTGGATGTGTGACATGAGTTGTTATACTTTCTAAACATCAGTTTTTAATGTGATATTGGTGTTGGAATTTTGGTTTCATGTTTCCTTTGTATACTTTCTAGTTGATTCACATTTTTTAGGTATGAAAATGGGAGTGAGTTAGCATCCTATATTGAGATCACATGGATTAGAAACCCATTTCGAAGAAAATTTCAGGTTTCAATGCAACATATAGTAGAGGTTTTATACTTATTTCATGGCCTAATATACCATATGTGTAATTTATGCACAACCAATAGTCACTATTTTGGTTCTTTTGATGTTTCATAATGATATTTAATGGGTTTCCATTATTTTTCACAAGTTTTAAATAGAAAATGTTTTTTATTTTTAAAATATTTTTATATGTTTTTTTATTATTAAATTGACTATAAATAAAATCTCTTAAATATTTTAATTTAAATGATTTGATTTATTCATTGAAGGATATAGTTGAAAACATTTATTTTTAATTTGTAAATTCAAAATTAATTTTTTAAAAATTATTTGAAATGTGGTCAATTATTATAATTTTACAGGGTTTTATAAAATGGATATTAGATGTGTAAAATTATTTTAAATGGGATTTGTAAATTTATTATATCATTAAAGAAAATTTAAACATGGTATTTGAACATCAAAAAATAACACTATAATGAGAACCTTTCATTTAAATTTAATTTTTGAAAGGAATAAGGAAATATCAAAATAAATATGATCCAAATAATGATTTAAATAGTAAACATAATTGATTTTAATTTAAAATATTAAGAAATAATTTATTTTTATGGGTAATAATAAATTAGTAAATAGTCTCTAAATGTAGTAACATCATGGTCATTGAAGGGTTTTATGAATATAAGTAAAAAAAATTAATATTTTAATTGGTCATTGTTTGTTGTTTGGTATTTTGATTTTATGAATGGTGGAATTTATGATACATCACGTAGGAAATCCTTTTTATCATTGTGTTTTAGGTTCAGTATGAGTTTAATTTTGTGTCTTTTTAAATATAATAATATGTTTTTATCAATTATCCTATCCCATTTATATTATTTTTTAGATATTGATATTTTTTTACTTAGGATGTCTTAAACTCTTTTTTCTCGATGATACGGAGTGCGATACATTGCATAGAAAGCATTATTAGGCTCCTACTATAATTGTAAATTCGATTCTATCCTTATTATTCATCCTTCCTTGTTATTCCCCATTTGCATCTTCCCATAGGGTTTTCCTATAGTTCTTTCAATGACGTCTTGATCATCGCGGATATTTATTTTCCTCATAAAATGTAGGTACCCTTTTTATATCACAATGATTTCAGTTTTGTTGATTATTATGTTTCTACATGTGGTAAGGTGGAAGAAAATAGTGTGTTAGTGGCTTAATGTGATGGGGGATACTGGAAAAAAATTTCAATCCCAATTTGGTACCCTAAAAATTTATCTGTGCTCTCTAGGGTATTTGTAGCGACCCCACCTTAGAGAGCCTGAAGCTGGCATCAACTACTATTATATTATCATGATTAAAAATAATTAAATCTAGAAGGATTGAAGAGTTTAGTAGTCTTGGTGAACTAGATACAAACATGAGAAAATAATACTCTAATTAAAACATTTTATTTTCTAAATAACCATGAGGATAATAACATTTTTCCATCTATAATATCCTTGCATATATTTTTTGTTAGACTAGATGGAATCATGTGGATTGAAAAATTAATAAAGGTGATATAAAATAAAAATTAAGGGTAAATTTTAGAAGATAAAATAATGATTTAGTATGAAAAATTAAAAATGAAAATTTAAATAACTAAACACACATGACAAGTAATCAATAGGGTAAAAAATTAGTTAATAAACAATGAGGAATGTTAAATGAAAATACATTCTATTAAAATAACTTGATATGGAAAAATAAATGTACAATGTTATGAATATGAAACAAATGTAATTTAATCAATGAACTGAAAATGAATTTCATAAAGAGATATGTTGAAGCAAAATCCCATGGAAAAATTACTAAATATAATTGAAATATATTCATACATATTGGAATTCATTTACATGGCACATGAAAACCAAAATTGTTATGATCAATCCTATGTATTGTTTAGAAATATTGGGGTTTTCTCAAACAAATTTTTTCTCATGAGACTACCGATGAAATAAGAAGATTTCATTAACCGATCCTCAACTAATAGGTCATACCTTAAGTGGTCCCCAAACCATGTCATTAATTTCCTAATAATTCGTTATATCTAAAAAAATATTCCTTATCAAAATATTGGTATTGAATAAAGGATACATATTTATCATTATTTAGTAAAATAATAAAATAAATCTCAATGTAAACACTATATGAAACATGGTATATGGATTAGAAAATAATCTTATCTAGACAAAATGATATGGATATTTAGAAGAAATTCAATGTCATATGATCATAGAAAATTTAATATTACAAGGGGACTAAAAGAAATCAAGAAATTTATTTTTAATAATATTCTTTCCCAAATCAATTATAAACCATCTAGAATAAGATTATGGATTTTATCAACAAAAAATTTCCCAAGTGATGTAAAATAATAAATTTTTATCATTGATGTAGGGAAATATAATAAAAAAATATTTCATTTTTTTAGGAATATATATTTTTGTTTTGAAAATTCAATTGGAAAACCTTTTCTTTGAAAATAAATTTTGAAAACACTCTCTTTAAAAATTATTTGATTAAACATGAAATGTATGATACAATTAAATGAAGATGGTTGAATCTATACATGTTGTATGAGGTAAAAGAACACTCCATTAACAAAGAAAAAGGTTATCAAAATTAATTTTCCATAAATTGATAAAAAAATTCATTTGAAGACATCCATAAATCACTTATGGTAAAATTTATGATATATTTTATTTGTTGTAAAAAAATTTGAAATCATTTTAATAACACAATTTTTTTATAATAATACATATTCTCTGGCCAATGAGAGAAATAATGTGGGGATTTCAGAAAAAACATTTTATAAAACAATTTGAGTACCAAAGAGTGTAAAGATGGTTTAAATAATTGATAAATATCATGAATAACTATAGTATATTGATATTAATGGATTTTTTTAACAATGGTCATAAAATATCCTAAAAATAAATTTAAATCTTTGAAAAATTATTCTCAGAGAAAATATTCTTTAATAATTCCAAAGTGTCACATACCACTATGAATCATTTTAAAACATAAGACTCATAATATAATAACATTCTAAGAATAGAGTAAATTCAATTTAGATAAAAGGATTTATTATATATTACATAGAAAGGGTTAGTCATTACACAATCCAAAAGGATAAGTTGGGGAACTTGATATTTATCTTACAGATGTAAAAAGTGAGATGGAGATACCTCACATTGCATCTGATTTTTCTTTTATGTCGTTATATTATAGAAGAAAAAACATATGTTAATTATTTAAATAATTAATAATATCTTTGATGTCTATAATTAGCTTTATTTCACTTATTTTAATATTATATGAAACTACATAATCAACTAATTTGACATCCGGTGTTTCAACCAAATTCAGTCTTTGTGTCAAAATAAAAATTTGTATACCAACTATGGTTGAAGGGGTCATTATACAAGACCTCTATATTAATAATAAATACATATTTTTTATTATTATACATAAATTATACTTTTAAAACTAGTAATGAAATATAGTTATGAAAAACGAACCAATGATACCATCTTGGAGATGACATGTCATATCAATGCATGAGTAAGGTTCCAAATTATCAATTATTGTTATGAAAAGAAGTAATGTAACAGTATATATTTATATAAGTATAATTATATCATTAATAACATGATATATAATCACATATTCCTATATATATAATTTTATTTATGTAAATGGAATCATATCATGTCAAAGAGGTAGTTGTACACAAGTCCGCGAACGACGTTATCACTTTTTGTGTGTGTGAAAAGGTAATAATGAAAATGATATATACAAATATATTATCTTTCTTGATATTTAGTTATTTAATTAAGAAAATATAAATTATTTTTATAAAACATATGTTTAATTAAAACTATATTTTATGCATTCTATGTTTTGCGTGATTGAATCACCGCGCTTTGAGGGGTAGTAGTCAACTCTTCTAGAAATGACGATTTCACCTTAACAAAAAAAAAGAATGTATAATTATATGTGTTATAAATAATTTTAAGAACCATAAGGTTATAATAAATATTATATATATAATATATATAAATATTTTGAATCATTATTCCCAACCATGTAACAGGGAAAAAATTGAACAATTTCATTTTGTGTGGTGATAGTTCGCCGTACACATAAACAGTAAGTTAATTACGAATTAGATGGAAGTGCATATATGTTTAGGTAAAAAATATAACATATAAAATTCCTATTATATTTTTTATAATGGTTTTTATATAGTCACGGAATAAGTATAGATACATGGCTGGATAATGGAAGTAAAACTAAAGATTATAAGGATAGATATTTCTTCTTAATTGGGTAAGTCCTTTTAGATTTCACCAATGGGACTCCTTGGATAACTTATGGCCCATTTTGATGATTCTATAATGGGGGTCTGTTTTTTAGGATCTATTTTGTTAGATATTGGTGAAGATAATGTTTCCTGGGAAGTGTGAAAAAGTGAGAGGATAAAAGGCCTTTTTTCGTAGGCGGGGGAGTGTCACTCCATAATGTTTGTTTAAGAGAACTTCACCCAAATTATTCCAATAAATATTGTCACATATAATGGAAAAGATTCAATAAAATTGGGTATAGGGAATATATTTTTTTTTAAAATCTATATTGGATAAGTCTATAATTCATTTGGGTCCCTAAGATTAAGGTCTAGTCCCTTATAATGCTTATTTTCACCACAATCAATTTATTTTATTTTAATTACATTCCGGAATATTTATGATCGATAAAAAATTTAACCATATATATATTTTTATATTATTTTTATTTCAAATATATAATTATATTTTCCAAATTCCAATCACATAAGGGGATGAAATTAATTTAACTTTAATCTTATGGATGGGACGACAATACGGGGGTTTAAAGTAAAACATTAAAAAAATTTATGTTTTTATACTCAACTTCAACGTTAACTTGATAACAATGACCTAAATTGTTTTAAAAGGTAAATGATTTATCTCATTAAAATTTATAAGCAATTTAAAATATTATTTATCTGTATAAATACATTAGCTGAAAAAGCAGTTTTTGAATTAAAATCAATAAATTTCATTATTAATTTAAAAATGACAATTTATAAAAACAGAAAAAATTAACCGTAACCTAATTTACTATATCATTAAAATAGTATGTTTATTTTTACCTAGATAATTTAGAAAATTATTAATAATTGGATTTAAAATTGGTTTTCCATTTAAAGGTGGTAAAAGTAACTTAATAAAAATATAGGTGTTTATCTATAATGTTGGTTTTGTTCTTATATTTTACTTATAAAATATATTCGACTTATATAAATGATATTTGATGTAATAATATATATATATATATATTATAAATATAATTCAATAATTATAATTAAAATAATTTGTTTGTATAAAACAACTTTGTGATCATAAAAAGAGTTTTCTATAAAAATATTCTTTTTTATATTCAATTGGTTCTTTCATTCATTTATAATTAATTTTTAAATAATGAATTTTTTTTGTTAACCAAAAATTTTCATAATATATTTAATATTATTTATAATTTTTAGTCAATTTATTTTATTATTAATTAATAATATAGTATTTTATAATATTGTTCTGTAAATTGCAATCTTGTATGTAATACAAGCCATAGAAAAACTCATCATTGCATGAGATGTACGTTGAATTAGTGTCACATGCATTGAAATATATAAAATATATTGAATTTATGTAATATATTAAATATATTATAGATATTATATATATTATACATCCTTACATTCTTATTGTTGCATTTCCCACACGCTATCAAATAAAATTTTCAAACATTATATTTTTGGGTTGTTACATTATCCCCACCATAATTAAATTACAGCCTAACAAATTAAACGTGATATTTGTGATCTATTTTTTGATATTAATTCTATTTTAAACCCCGCATCATGAGAAGGGTTTGTATGAAATCTTTAAAAATAAAGATAATGTGATGTATGAAGGTCATATTGAATATCATATAACTAGTTCTATAAGTTGGAGAACATTAGTGGAATGCAGAGACATATACATGGTGGAAAAGTGTAAAAAATTTTATGGGTGATTGATTTCATAATTAGAAAACATGTAAATTTTTATTCTATTTTATGGGGCCTCAAATCCATAAAATAATGATGATTTAAAAGAGAGTGACTTTTATAAAATTAAGGTATAATGAAATTTTTTTAAGATCCTCTTCCAGAAGTTGATAAAATCATTTACTATAAAAAAATATTAAGAAATTTATTGACATGATAGGTTTTAATTTCATATAAACAATTCCATCATTAGATTGTGCTTCTATAAAATTCTAATATATAACGTAATTCCTTAAATTGATATTAAAAAATTATCTTTGATGTTTAAAACACCAAAATAAAATATTAATATATCATAAGACCCATAGAAGAGTGACTATTCAATTTTTTTATCAATAACTATTCCATTAAGCCATTATTATTAATAAATTAATTTATAAACCCAGAAATCAGAACCCCTAATTCAACATTAATATTTATTCATCAAAATATTTAACTTAAACCAATGACAAACTAACTGGGACATTAAATCAGTCATTGGTTGGTTTAAATCCATTGCATTCCATTAGCGAAGGGTCCACGAGCAATAGCCTTGCTAGATTTGAGTAGTTTTTATCCAACATATAGGTTTCATTTATGTAAAACAATATAAATATAATTCTTGAAATAAATATTATGGACATACTAGAAACAAGGTTAATGAAAAAACATCCTTTTAACTATAGTTTTCAATATAAACCAAATAAAAGAATACATCATCCACATATTTTTACATGGTTCTCTATTTGGTAAAGGGATTATCCATAATATCATTTATTGGATTTCTAAATAATTAAACCTTATATTCAATTTAAAACATATTTTTTTCAACCTATTTCATTCATTGTCATTTTCTTTTCAAAACATTCATAATCAGTTGTAATGAATATTTGATTTATCCTAAGCATATCCCCTTGGTGTATCAACCAAGGTGCATAGTAAGGCCTTTTTTCATGTATAAGATAATGCCTATTTAGTGCTAACACACCATGTAAATGTTATTAATCCAAGGTACATTTTTTCTAGATCGTCATCCAATTGTCAAATCTAGATATTGATTTATTTCTAGAAAGACCCACATAATTTATTAATTACAAAATTTTATGATGTTATACTATACTTATCCTCAAATTCTACCATAAATTTGTGTTATCAAATCTGGGATTCCCAAAATCTAGTTACCAAGGTTTCTATTAAACCTCCATTTAATACAAACTATTTAAACACAAACACAGAGAGCCTAGAGTTGGTTTCAACATCAATTACATTGAAATTATTACAAGGAATCAAATCCTGAAGTGTCGAAGAGATTAGTAGTCTTGGTAAATCAAATATATACATGAAGAAATAATACTCTAATTAATAATTAATTTTTTTTCTAAATTTCATCAAGGATAATAAAATTATTCCATATTGCATATCCTTGAATTTATTTCATAGTACACTTCATGGAATCCTGGAGAAAAAAAAACAAAATAAGGTTGATCTCAAATGTTCAGTAACGGTAATGTATATCAGAAGAAATAATGAATCCATATTCATAACTAAATATTATAATTTAAATAACATAACAAACATGTCATGTAATCAGTAGGATTAAATTAATTTATTAAATAATAAGGAAATTTAAATAAAAACACATTATATTTAAATTCAGGTATAAAGAAAAATAAATATGGAAAGCTAAGAACATGAAACACATGTCATTTAATCATTGAAAAGAATATGAAATGAATCAATAGATATGTTGAAACAAAATATAATTAATAAATAATAACAAAATCAAAATAATGAATATGAATAATAATTTGATTTCATATCTAAGAAATATTAAAACCTCTACTACAGAGATCTATCATCTGAAAAGTTTTAAAAAAATGGGTAAAACAAGATTATTCTACTAAGAACAATCTCAAAGGGTTTATCTCTAACTAACATAATCTCATGATACAACATATGCATCGAGGGGTTTTGTTAACTAGTCCCCAACCCATAAGGATTACATTAAAAGGTCCCAAACCCATGTCTTTCATGTCTAAATCATTACTCATATTGAATAAATAATATCCCCTATCAAATATCTGTATAGAATTTGGAATATGAATTGATCAATATTTCTAGAAATAATAAAATAAATTTCAAAATAATCAGTGTATGAAAAATGGTATACAGTTCAAAAAATAATCATATCCATCGTGAATGATATGAATATATAAGTGAAATTAAATGTCAAATGTTCATAGAACATTGAATATTTCAAGGGGACTAAATTGAATCAAGGAAGTGAATGTGAACATTATTTGTTGCCAAATCAATTATAAACCACCCAATAAAATATTAATAATGGTATCAAGAAAAAAATTTCCAAGTGAATTAAAATAATGGGTTGTTTTCATTGATGAATATATATATTATTGGAAAATATCATTTAAAAACATTCTATTGGAAAATATACTTTTTTCAAAAAAAATTATTTAATATTCACTTTTGAAAAAAAAAATATTTAAAAATATACTTGTAAATACACAGGGGAAAATTCAATGTAATAAAGGTGGGTAAATTAGTACATGTTGAATGAGTTAAAAGAACATTCCTTACGCACAGTAAAAGGTTTGAAAATTTACATGTTTGTAAAGTGACAAGAATATTCCATTGGGAACATTTGTAAAAGAAAAAAGGGTGAAATTTAATGTTTTGGGTTTTCTAATAGGTTAAAAATGCCAAGGGTTTTAATCAATT
This sequence comes from Viscum album, assembly GCA_963277665.1. Classification (NCBI taxonomy): domain Eukaryota; kingdom Viridiplantae; phylum Streptophyta; class Magnoliopsida; order Santalales; family Viscaceae; genus Viscum; species Viscum album. The sequence continues at coordinate 1,910,058,418 of OY728120.1, forward strand.
TCATTTACTAGATGGTTCATTTTAAAATCTAATTAGTAGAACTAAATTTTGTGATTTTGAGTGAATCTATGTTAAGTTTTTTGAATTGGGTGGAGGCCCGAGTAGTTTCCTAGATGGATTATGGAGTTTTGTGGCATTGTAACAAAAAAACCATGTTTTGATAGGTCGCAGAAGGTGCATGGTTTCACTGAGATCACAAATCCCATTTTAGGTGTCTATATGACATTGTTGAAGGGGGATGTGATGGAATGCATGGGTTGGACACAGTTTTTGAAATGGTTCACCTAGTATGCATGCTTTGTGTCATTGTATAGTAGCAAATAACTATTCACCACACAGCTTCCAAATTAGGCATCCATCCTGTGTGAAGTGTCCTAGGTGCCCAGTATAGGGAACACACTTGGAATACAATTTGATTAACCATGCTATAGAAACTATGAACTGATAAGTGCTTTAAAAATATAATTTAATGAAAAATAAATTATGTTAGGTCCACTGGGTTAAATACTCAGAGAGGGGGTGAATAATGGTATGAAAGATTAAAACTCCTACTCATTTTGTTAATATGTTTTTATTAAAAAAACAAACTTCTCTCTTTCTCACTTGGAAATACATGAATAGAAATTAAATCATGCATGAGATAAATCTATTTTACTTGGATCACCCTCAATGGGCTCCGACCATGGACTATACAATGGATGTGTGCTAATGTACCAAATCTACTAAAAGAACACTACTTTTCACTTGGTTAAGAGATAACTCACTACTCCTCCTACTTTATAACCAATTATAATTTTAATGCTCATTTCTCTATCAACTTATGTGTTCACACTAATTTTTCAAAATTTACACTCACAATTTATAGACTTGTAGGTCCCTTCATTATCTCAAGTGAATGCATCCTCCATGTTATGTAGATGCTCTATTAATGACACACTTTCGTCGACTAGTGAATACTGATTTTCTATATATATATTAGGTAACATCCATATTTTTTTTCAACTTTTGGTTATTTTATGCACTACATTAATCATGGAGCACAACTATCTCACATACATGTTAGTCCATTTTCCCAAGCATTTATCAAGCTAGTATCCTTTTATTCCACTTTATAATAAGTGTACCCATATTTTCATTTCCATATTTTTATCATCTGAATTTGAAACATTCATGGAGAACAAATTTATAAATCTCTATGACACTGTCATGCTACTCCCTCTACCAAAATAACTTTTCTTTATTCCCTAATTTTTGAAACCAAAAATTTGTAAAACAATGGAAAACGACACCACCTTGTATACGTTCATTTTATTAATGACTCTAGATCATTCATTCATTTGTAATGGTTATTTTTCAACATAGGTTTTCCACAATATCTTTGTAACTTGAAAACAAGCCATGGAAACCCACTGTTTCATCAAACAAAATTACCTTAAAAAATTATTCAATGTTACCTTGAGGGTTTTTTACACAACACAAACTCTAATCCCACATGGTAAATTCTCAGCATGAGAAATAAGAGTATATTGTAATGTTCCGCAATGAATCACATAATTAAATTTTAAAATCACCATTCTAATTTCATTTTGAATTTTAGTTATCATGATATATCTTATTTTTATCGATCACATCATGCGTCATCAGATTTAAAACTCTCCCAATCTTGTTTCTCCCCCTAAAAGGTTACCCCTATCTCACAGATCCTTTTTGCAACTTATCCAAATGTCTTCACTAAGAAAATTTCTCCCATTTGATTTCTAAAATTTATCCCCCTTTATAAATTAATCCTAAATACATTCCATTCAGGTCTGCAGTAGATTCATGAAAAAATATTTGAACATTAGGGAAAAAACACCATACCTTGGGGAGAGGGGGTTTCAAATCCACACTTTTTTCATGTGAGGTGAGTTGACAGTACTCCCTAAGCCGTTAGATGCTTATCAAACACTTATTTATTTAATGACTTTATCTGAATGCCGGCAACCTATTGTTATGTAGGTACATAATCCAACTGCTCAAGCCCTTGATCCACATTACCATTGATAAAATGATATTCGATTTCAATGTGTATTTTCCATGCGTGATAAACATGATTTTTTCTGATATTTATTGCACATGAGTAATCTAAATGGATTTCAATTTGATACTTCACCTCTACTCACATATCCTCAAGCTATTTATTTGTTCGTAATAACTATGTGTAATCTAGAGTGGACACCATATATTCTACTTCTACAGTGCTCAATGAAATTAAATCATGTTTCTTCCATATACAAGAAACACACAATCCCCCAAGATAATATAAACCACCTATTGTTAATTTTATATCATCCTATATTATATCCCTATCATTATCTGTATATCCCAATTGCACTAGCTTTTATTTTCCATTAAACATCATACCAGAATATGTAGTTCCTTTGATATACTGATGTATTCTTTTAACTACATGCATGTTTATTTCCTTGGGATTTCATTGATATCTCGTTTCATGGCATGTGGAAAAAACAAAATTAGGCCTTATAGTTATCATGTATAGTAATCTTCCAAATATTTTCATATATTATGTGATATTAACATCATTTTTATCATCTTCTTTGGACTGTTTTGTCAAGGATTCAACTGGAGGATTCATTTCCATGGAGTTTTCCATTTAATATCATCACAAAACATCCTTGGTGTATCTAGATTATGATATTAATGTGCCATTCCTTCCTTTTTCCACTTTTAATGTAAGGGTAAAAGTTATCTCACCAATCATTGACATTTCAAACACACTATTCCTGAATTTTGAATACCATTTTCAACGTGATTCATCTAACCCAAAGAATATCATTTCATAACCATATACTAGAACCAGCATCCATTGCTTACTATCATTATTGTAATATATATTTTAATAAACTCCACCACAATAAAAATTGACTTTCATAAAAAACTGATCTATCATAGGATACTTTTCTCTAGGTTCTTCCTTCAACCCACACAATGAACTCTTCAGTCGACAAAATCTGTTCCCATTTTTATTAATGAGGAAAACATCTTGTTTTTCAATATAATCATATTCTTCTATAAACCCATTCTGAAATATAGAATTGGCATCCATCTGAAGTATTTTGAAATTCCTTTGCACTACTAGGGATATGAATAATCTAATTTTATCATGAAAATGAAACCTGTATTGTCAACCTACATAATCAGATTAAAATGAATAAATGTTACCTTGGGTTATTGATTCACAAAAATGTAAAATAAAATTAAAAACCAAAATCAAACCCTCACCGATATCTCCCTCAAATCAAGATGCACTCAAGGATGGTTCCCCTTCAGTTTGTGATGACCTCCTCTCACATATACCTATCTGGTAACATTTCCTTCTAATTCATCACTTTTTTTCCAAGGTAGGACCCCTCCTTCCTTATCCTTCTTGTTTCTAGAAGTTTTAAATCCATTTTTCATTTTTTAAGGTTCGACCGAACACCCTAGGTTATGGTTTGGCATGTTTCTTAATATTTTTCTACTAATAGGATGTGTGAAGTATTCTTTGGGACCCTTGGGTTAGTGTTATCGCATCCTCAGTTGAAGGCGAGGTGGATGGGTTTTATTTGGATCACATCCATTATATTGGGTATGGTTTTCAAACCACTTTTTTGTTTCTCACCATTTATTAGTGATTCCTAAGGTTTTTTAATGGGTCTCAGGTATAATTTTTAGTGAGTTTTGGTGCCTTTTAAAACATGCGATCAAATAAAATGGAATGTATATTTATATATGAATATATTTTTCATCAATATATGTATTACCTCAAAGATAGGGGAATATGATAATTTGGTTAATGATGTATATATTTATATATTATGGTATGTGCATGCTAATGGGGGGGAATTTCAATTTTTCATCAATAAATTTATCATGTGATGGGTATTATTTTGTTCCACCCTTGGTTAGGATACTATTTCATTCCCTTACTCATATAAAGAAACATTGAATTAATTTACTATTGAACTACCATTATTATTTACATAATGTGGTATGATTATATTAAATGATTCCTTTAATAATGTGAATAAAATATTAAATATGAAATATGATTGTTTGATAATAATGTCTTGATTTTTTAGTAAAACCACCCCAAAATTGGTGTTCTTCCTTTATGAAAAAATATATTGAATGTAATTTAATGATTCATGGATTATTTCATTGTTTGTTTCCTTATGAATTTCCTTGGTGATAATTGTCAAAAATATATGTTCAATTGCATGGTCCCAATTTGGTTCATTTTCATGACGGGGTATATTCCATGTTTCCTTGAAACCACTCCTTACACTTGATCCCTTGAAAAGAAGTTTCTCTATCTTAATGAGATTAATTAATTATGGAAATAAAATGTTTATAATTGGTTTTGAAATATGGTTGTTTTATTTATGTGTAATAATTATTTTTCCTTTCTTTGACACATTTACAATGAATACAATTTCCATATTTTGGAAAATTGAGTTAAATGACCGTGAGTGGGATGGATAGACAATTCCTTGTGAACATTTAATGGGAAATAATAGGGGGTTATTTCAAATATTTTGAGTCATGAATATAAACATCCTTTTATAAACTAATAAGCCTTATTATGATTGAGTTTGGATATTTTTAAGGTGCATGATAGGTTATGACTCATATCATATGTTATAATAATGGTTGTAATAACTTATGTATTAAATGGAATTCTTCAAATGGATTTGTATATGACCAATGAGATGCATGATAGGGCCTTGCATCATAAATATGAATTGAATGTGAAAAGTCCTATGTTAATGTTTTGATTGAAATAATTTAGATGAATTGAATTATGTATATATGAGAAAATCCATTATTATGTGTAATTGAAATAGGATAATTATATTTTGGAGAGGTTAATGCATGATACATTATATGTTGTGAATGATTTCACTTTTTATAGGCCAGGGAGCTATGGGACTATGAGATACCTTGGGGATAAATACTATGTGAACGTCCATGATTATCATTCAAAGACCATGAGAGCTCATGGTATTGAGCTGGGGGATACACTAGGACCACTACCCATGGTGATGGATTCCTGTCTGTTACATCATGATCCATCCAACACTAATTTTTAAATGTCCATGAGGGCCTTGCATAAGAAGACTGTGTGAGATACCATATTTTTTCTTTGAGACAATGAAAAATCTAATATATTGTACCTAGGGTTATACCATGTGAACATCCCATTGTAATGGATGCTTGAGAATTATATCCTAGACCTGCCAAAAATAGCATCCTAGGTGTATAACCATTTGGATTTTGTTGAAATTGGTTAATATACCAGGATTATATGTATATTTATAATTTCTGTATATAAATATTATATATATATATATATTGTTATCAACCTGAATCATCTTTCAAAAATGTGATGAAGGTGGTATAACAGTCAAGTGTCCATTAGAAGATAGGATGGGTGTTATTTATTTATGTTGTCAAATTTATAAAATTCTCTATAATTTCACACTATTTTACTATTATTCATTATTCTGATTGGGATTAATATCATGGGTGATGTTCTAGTTAGATTATTATCTCCTAACCTGGTTAGGTACCCTTAGTACCTGAGTAGACCTTATATTTGTGCGATCTATGTTTTTTTCATATTTCATGTACCTATGAGTTTGGATAAATGGACCGAGCTGGAGCTCAGGAAGCTTATGGAAATCACCCATGGGGTTTTGGTGTCATTTATATATTGTTATAATGTAATTTAAATCATGAAAATTGTATATTAATTTTAGATTTGTGTCATTACCATGACACGAATTTATCTGTTGTACATATTGGCATTGGATACCTTTTATTAAATTGTTATTATCATTTCAATTGCTATTATTCTTTCTCTATATACTACTTCTACAGTTTTCTATTATTTAATATATAATAATATAATTTTTCATCTCTAATAAGTAGGAATTTTCTCCCCATTATCACCAATTGATACCGTTACTACTTGTTGGCAACCTCCAGCATACGGCAGACATGCTTGAGGCCATGTAGCCGACTGATCGAGCTATCGGTTTGATGGTAAGCTAGGCCGAGATGTTACAAAGGGGTATTAGAGGTTGTTTCATTTTCCATGTCTTACTGTTTTGGGTTTTTATAAATGATATTAGGAATGTTTTGGCACTTGTTTTATAGTCATGCTTAGGACTTATCTACCCACGCATGGGAAATGACCATGTGGCTAGTGGTGGGATTGTTTTTTACATTCTTCGATGTTATATTAGAAATGATTTCACCTCGAGTGATTTGAATACTTTCCACTTCTTAATTATTTATAGAATTTTTTTCATTATTTATACCCTTGGCCTGCTATGGAAGAGAGGTTGTAGTGCATGTATGATATGGTCACATAACAATTCACTTTCCATGCATAGTTACATGCCCTGTAATTGTATTAGTGATGATCCATGCAAAGTTTTATAGCTTTTTTTGGAAATTCCTATCATGCATACTTGTATAGAATGCTTATTTGTCATTATTAATTTCTAAATAATATTCCATGCTTTTATGTTACAAACATATGAAGAAATGTTTTTTTGATTTAATAATTAAATGGTTTCATGTGGTAAGTTTATTGGTTCAGATTACGATAGGTGCCAGTTTTCAGTTATAAGATGTATGAGAGCCTTATAGCTAGGAAAATATAACCCATGCATTCGAGAAATTGTAAAAGGCTGTTAATGTTTAATTGAAATCCTAAATTGCATTTTACTAAAGGGAGAAAAATTAAATACTATAAAGGGTTTGGGTTATTTATAGGTCGGTAGGTGGAAATCAATATAACATGATCTATATATTTGATCTTGTTAAATTGAAAATTTTAATTATTTTATAAATTGGATCCAATGTTCAATCCATGATGTGTATAGGCACTTCATGAATTTTGATATTGAATCCCGTATAAGATTAAATGATGATGTTATGTTTGAAATGGTTATAAATGTGAAATATATTTATTTTTCACATTAAATTAATCATATAAATGCTTAAAAGTAAAACTATACCCATGTAGTTCAGTTGGGTAATTTTTTTTTGAGATGAACATTTTTGGTTTTTGAACATTAATTATGTGGGAAACTGATATTGGTTTCATTTCATGAGAACCATGGTTGGCTCAATGGGCCCATAATAAGTCTCATTAATTGATAAATTGATTTGTTTTGTTTTTTCCTAATAAAGATTAGATGTTTAGAAATTATATATATTTGAATAGGTTATATTATAAAACGTGTTTATATTCCATTAAGCTATTAGATGAAAAATCTAGTTCCTTGTTCTCTTTTTTAAAATGGTTATTGATGTTTTAAATTAAATATTTCATAGTTTTATATAATAAAATTTGATTAAATATAATGGTCTTGATAAGAGAATATATACTAAAGTCCTTTATTTAAAACCCTAGTTAAGAGGTAGTTTTGTGAATCCCTTTGGCTTTCCTTGGAATGAAACCATAGGAGATTTCCCTATTATTTATACTATATTGGAATGAATTCAATTTTAGGATCTTAATCTTGTGAATTTTTTTAGCAAGACCATGTGTAAGGTCGGTGGTCGTGTTTTTGTAATGGGATAGCCCATGATACATAACACCATTAGTGTTTTGATGTCTTTCTAGCACTGTGAGTTTTCAAACTATTGGTTCTATTATCCCTAGTTGTACTCCTTTTTTTATAAATGATACCATTTTATGGATGGGTTTTCATTGTATCCTTGACCTTTTTTATGGTCTTGAGCATCAAGGAATGCTCGGTTTTAACTAGTTAGACATGCCTCAGGTATGTTTGGTTTCTTCATAGATTGTCTGTCCATTTCTTTTATTCACTGGTAGATCACTTAAAATGATTTCATCTAAGGTTATGTTTGAAAAAAGAGATAAAATGTCATAATAAATCACTTGTGATGTTGAGTATGGTATCAGTTCACCTTCACAATTGAGTAACATCGGAGTTAAAGAGTTATGTTTTTACCAATGATAGGGATGGAGTTTCCAGAATACAAGGGTGTTTTGACAAACTATTCTTGTTAGATTTGATTCATTTTATGCTATAATGTTGTGATTGTGGATCAGTGGAGCGTCGCCTATTCATTTAAAGTGAGTTGGATCATATGAATTTTTGAGCAGCTAGTATTCATCCTTTTTCGTCTAGGTGACCCCAATGGAGGGGAGTGTCATGTCGGTTCTAGTAAACGTGACCTTATTAGTAGAATGACTGCAACTTTTGAAGCACCATTTATAGATAGTCAATTTTTCATGAATTCCATTGGACTGGTTAGTCTTGTATTTTTCGGTGCTTAATTGCTAGCATGATGTTTATGTGGTTGGCTATAATAGCACCCCATGATGAAAAATGATGTATTTGGATGAGCTTCATTGGTAAGTTTTGAATGATCATGAAATGTCCACAAGTGGTAGAGGCACTGTGATCGGGATGAATGATGATGTGTCAGTAGGTGTAGCCATATCTCATCTTTATAATCGACCATATGTGATTCGACGGTTCTTCTTACATGTAATTAGGTATGATTGAATTGAATACATTCAAATATTTTTAGTTCAGTCATGTTTAGTGATCGGAATTCCCCCAATCATATGATAATCCTCTGTTCACCAAGAATGTGATGGTATTACACTACACTAATGTATTAAATCCATTGGGATAGTTTTTTTGGTTCTACTTTGGTGTTTCATGGTAGGTACAATGTTCCATTTGTGGTTATATATTAGAATAATCATTTGAAATTGGGTGCAGTCTTTAGTGATCATGTTTTGGATAAATTTAAGGTTCCTTGGAGGAAGGAATTGTGTCTCTTCCTAGAAGACACCAACTATCTAAGATGTGAATTCTTGTGAATTTTCAGCTGAAGATGGATAGACTCAAATATCATCTAAGTTAATGTTTATGATCAGCGAAATGATTTTTGCGGGAATGTAATAATGTGTAGATGAGTGTTGTTTTTATTGGAAGGGTCTTTTCATAAACAGGCGGTTCAACCTGGTCAGTGATGTCAATCGTGAACTGTCATTTTAACCATTTTTTGAATCATTTGAGAAGCATTTTCAAAACATATAGAGTCATTCTTTTAAGGAAATTAAAATGGTTGTTTGAACCATGGTTTGGAATTGGACATTTAATGTCAAAGCCAAATGAGTGGAGTACATATGCATGAATGCTTAATGATATTGTAACAAGATCATTTCAATGGGTAAATAGGCTTCTGTTAGTTAAGTATTAATGTTGGGTTTGGAAATGAACAGTAACTCAAGTTTTAATGGGTTAAGTTTCTTGTGATTAATTGATTCTAAAGGGTTATTTGGGAAATTGGAAGCGCAAAATAGTCATTTGAATGATGCTTCATGACCCCTATAGATTAGGTGTTATTTACATTGTTGGTAAAGGCTTCTTAGGGATGAGAAAATCTAATGTGGGAAGGTTGTAACATTCCATTTTTTTAACCGAATTTAAAAGTGAAGGTTTTTTAAATTTTTAGTTTACTAGATGGGTTTTTTTATTACTAAGATTCATGATTATATTTTAATAGATAGAAAACTTATAGGTGATGTTTTTGGACTTGGTTGTAGGCCCGATGAGACATCCGTGTGGCTCAATGATTTTAGCGATCATCGGACTAGTAAACACCATGTTTTGAAATGATTCATAGGGAGCACAATTTTATTGAAATAGGGAGGTCCACATAAGGTAAATAAATATGCTTTCTAAAGGGATAATTGATGGTACTCATAAGCTATGTACAGTTTCTAAATAATATTCCAATCCTGCAAGCATAATGGTATAAGACAGTAGCTAGGCACCATTGACAGCATAGTTTTGAAACAATGAATCCATCCTATATGAAGTATCTTAGGAGCCCAGTAGAGAACACACAGTTGGATCATGGTTTGATAAACTTTGGAGAAATAACCATGCACAAATACCTTTAAAAATAATATTTATTTTAAAATAAAAATATAATATAATATAATCTAAAAACACACCCTCATCCCCTCTCCCCCTGGAATCACAACTCACCTCGTGGGACGGTATCCCTTTAACACATTATAACCCCTCCCCCAAATCCCTCTTTCTTAGTTGTTTCCTTCCAATTAGTCATGAGATCGACTATAGTATGCCTCCACCACCCCTCTCGTTTTTCTTTCTCCTGATTTCTTGGCCTATTTGTTTCCTGGTGATGTTCATCCAAACGCCCTAGGTCTGGGTTTGATCTAGTTTTTTTAATCTTATGATAATAATGTTTGTGATTAATTCCTTGAGACCCTTGGGTTCATGTTCCAACAACCACAATAGAAGGTGAGGTGGATGGGTTCAAATTGGTGCACATCCTTTTTTGGGTCATGTATCCAAACTAGTTGTGTTGTCATTCACCATTTATTTTTGAGTCTTAATGTTTTTATGGCCCCTTGGGGTAAATTGTAGTCATTTTTACTGCCTTTAAAGACTTTCATGCATATATAAAGGTATGTATATATATATATATAAATATTTATTTCATACATGTACATAATCTCTTATGGTGAGTTGAATTCACTCATTTGTTTAAGAATGTGTATATTTATATGTAAATTTATGTGTGGGTGAATACTGGGTAGTTATGAGTGGCCCTTGTCAAATCAGTCAAGTGTAGAGTATAATTTTGTTTCAAACCAGATTTAGGATTCACTTCGATGCCCTTATTAGTTTAATTTTTCACTTAATTAATTTATTATTTCACTTCCCAATAATATAATTAATGCAATATTATTATATTAAATGATTACTTTGATAATGGTAATTAATTGTTAAATATGACATATGATTGTATGATTATAATTTCATTATATTATAATAAAAACCCTCTAATGGAGGTTCACTTCCATCAATCTAAAAATATAGTGAGTAGACTTTTTTGTTTCTTGTTCTATTACATTGGGTGTTTCCTTATGCATTTTCCTTTGTAATAATTGTTAATAAGACATTTTCAAGTACATTTTCCAATTTTGATTCTTTTACATGACTGTGTACATGCCTTGTAACCTTGGCCCCACTCTTTACCCATGATCCATAGAAATGTATTCACTCTATATTAATGAGATTAATGATTTAGTAAAAGAAAAGAGAATTTTTAAAATGGATTAGGTCGATGGGTAGTTTTTAGGGTAACACTTATGATTCATTTCTTTGACACATTTACAATAAATCAATTTTCCATGTTTATAAAAATCGAGTGAAGTTACCGTGATTAGGATGGTTATACCATGCCTTGTTAATGTTTAATTGATAACAATAAGAGTTTAAGCCTTATGTTTTTGAGATTTAAATATAATCATACTTATTGAAACTGATGATCCTTATTATGGTTTAGCTTACATGTTTCAAAGTTACATGATAGGTTATACCTCATGGATTATGTTATAAGATTGTTTGTGTTGAATTATGTATTAAAGGTATTTTTTAAATGGAAATGAACAAGGAAAATGAGATGCCTGAGATGCACTTGCCTGATGAATTTTAATTTAATATAAACAATATTATGTTAATATTTTGATTTAATTACATAAGATGTATTGAATTATGAATAAATTTGAAAATCCCTTCTTATATGTCATTAAAACGAGCAAATGATATGCATGAGAGGTTAATTCCTCATGAATTCTATGATTTGAATAATTATGAATTATATTGGGAGGGGATGCAAGGGACTGTGATAGATATTAAAGAGAAAGGCTATATGAGCTTCCATTCAGATCTCCCAAATACCATCAAGGATCATATATTTCATCTTGGGGATAGGCCGAGAGAGTTAACCTTGGGGATCGATGATAGTGGGATACATCCTGATCTATCCAATGTAAATTTCCAAATAACAATGAGATCCTTTCATCGGAATACCATGTGTGCCTCTATATTGATTTCTATGAGACCACAAGTGATCATTGAGATTGGACATGGGGTTAAACCATGAGTATTTTTCCTATTAACGAATTACTAGGTGTTACGTAGCAACACGTTTGAAAAGGAATCCCAGGTATGTGACCATTTACTGTTGGGAAACATTTGGTCCATGTAGTATGATTCAATATATATATATGCAATATATATATATATATATTTCATATTTCATAACTAGAATTTTCATCTGACAATGAGATGATGCTTCTATAGTCATCATGTGTCCCTTAGGAACATGGACATGTGATATTTATTTGTGAAGTTTCATTTACCAATTTCTCCCAACATGAGAACTGTTTAATTATTACTAACTATTCAGATTGGGATTGACACTGTGGGTGCCAGGGTATTGATATAATTTTTTCACAACTGGTTTAGGATCCTTTTGTACCAATGTAGTCTTTATATTTTTATGATCTAGGTTATTTATTTCAATTTGATATACATGGGTGTTAGGAGAAAAGGACAAAGTTGGAGCTCATAATAATCCGGGAGATCACTTGGGTTTTTTGTGTCTTTTCATTATTTTAATACTATATTGTAAATATTTTTTTGTTTACTACTTTTATATATGTATCACTACCATTTTATTCATTCATATGTTATACAGGCTTTTGTGGGCCACCATGTATTAAATTTTAATTATTTTTATTCTGAGGATGTCTTCCTTTCTCTATACACTGCTTCTGTTATTTTCTATTTGTAAATATAAGATAATAAATCTATGAATATCTTATAAGAGGTTATTATATCCCCACTATCACCTCAAGTGACCCCTATCGCTAGTCGGCATACATTGGTTTACAGGGAGATGTGCTTGATGCCATGTTAGACAACAGTGTGGCAACTGGTTCGATGGTATGGTGTGTTGGGATGATAAAAAATGTATTTCCACAATAATTTTCAAAAAGTTAAAAAAAATTATTTTTTTAATAAAACATAGATATAATAAGATGACATTTTCTCCAGCATATGAGCGAAATGATGTATGTTTTCATAGAAAAAAATATAAATTCCCATTTTTAGTGGCAAACAGTGGATTTTTTTATTAAATACTTGACAAATATTATGAATATCTAGAGGAGTAGAAAATTATTTTTATTGAAAAATGGTCATATAATTTCACTAAATGGAAATTAAGGGTCATTACAATTATTCTTGGGGGAAATAATCATTAAACATTCTAATGTTTCCAGTAGCACGTTGAATAATTTTAAATTATAATATTTATGAAAGAGTAACATTTTATTAATGAATTAAATACCATGAAGATAAATATATTACTGATATAATTTATCAAATGGGGGTGTATATAAACCACATAAAAGAAAGAAGTGGTGAACTTGAATTTTACTTCAAGGATGTAAAATGTGAGATGAAAATCCCTTACCCTATACATGATTTGTCACTTGTGTCTTTATATTATGAAAAAATAGATGTATGTTAATTATTGAAATGATTTAAATCCTTTTTAACTATTTTAATAACATTTATTTTACTTTTGACTATGTTTTATACAACTACATAATAAATTAATTTTATATCTGTTATTTTGATATAATTCAGTTTATGTGTCCAAAACAACTTTTGTAGGTAAATTATGGTCAAATGGTTTGTTATATAACAAATAAAAAATGTAAATATATAATTACTATATTTATACATAAATTATACTTTTAAAATTATTCATTAAATATTGATATAAAAAATTAACCAATGTTACAATCATGGGGATGGCAGGTCATACGTACATTTGAGTAATGTTTCCATTTTTCAATGATCATTATAGATAGAAGGTATGGAACACTATATTATCCCATAATGATTATTATATAATAAATTACATGTTATTTAATCATATTTACATATATATATATATAATTACTATGGTTTAAAATGACTCACATCGTGCTGAGGGGGCCATAGTCCACACGTCCACGAACGATATTATCACCTTTAATTTGTGTGAAAGGGTATTAAATAAAATGTTATTTTAATATATATATATATATATATATATATTATAATTCCATTAGGTAATTATATCATGAATATAATAAATATGTTCTTATGAACATAATTTAAATTAAAATCATCTATTATACATTCTAGGTATCCTGTGATTGGATCACATCGCTCTGATGGGACAGTAGTCAACACTTCCACAAACGATGTTATCATATTTACAAAAAAAGAATCGTATAAGAGTATGCGTATAAAATAATTAATTAAGAATAATAAAATTTCAAATATCATATATTACATATATTAATAGAGTTTATATACTAATTATGAACCATCATGGTTTTAAAGGAAAAATAACCAACATTGTTTTATGAGGTACTAGTCAATTCGTACACAAAAACAATAATATTGTTAGCCATTAGAAGGATGTATGTGTCATTGAGGTTAAAAAAACATAAAATAAAAATATAATTTTTATTATACTATGTTTCTTATATAATCATGGAATAATGGGTTATTAGGGGTGGATAATGGAAATAAAACAAAATTGCTTGGGGATATATGTCATATATTCTTTAGGTAACTGATTTTGTTTTCATGAAAGGGATTGTTTTTCTTGATTGCAACCAAATTTGAAAACTATAAGATGAGGGGAGGGATTTTGAGGAGCTATTTGGGATGATCATGGATGGGACAATGTTCCCTGATAGGTGAGAGGAAGTGGGAGGGTAGGAGGCATTTTATAGTGGATGATAACAGATACTCTTTTAAATTTTGGGAAGGGGAATTCCACCCATGTTTTTCCCAAGGAAAGTTTCTCACATAATGGTTCAAATTTTGTAAAATGGATTATAAGGTAAATATATGTCGAGAAAGTGGATCCTTGACAAGTTTATAGGTTATTTTTACCCTTAAGAAAAATATTTAGTCCCTAGTTAATCCTAATTTCACCTTAACCATTTTAATTAATTTTAATTGCATTCAATAATATATATGGAAAATAACTATGTTAAACTTATTATAGATTATAGAATATTATAATTTTAAATATGTAATATATTTTTCTAATTCTAATCATATTCATGGAGAAAGTAATTTAAATTTAATCTCACTGATGGGATGACAATGCGAGTTTTTAATTTAAAAACAATCATAATTTAGTTTTGTTTTTATATCTAATTTCAATGTAAAATTGATTAAAATGAACTAACAAGTATAAATTAAAAAAAAAATGACCTAATTAGTAATTAAAAACAATTTAATATATTATTCATCCAAGATAATAAATTATATTAAAAAGCGGCGTTTAATTAAAATACATGATTTTTCATTATTCATTATAAAATGAAACATCAAATAAAATACTAAAAATTCACTGTAAACTAAATATTATATTTCAAATTCAAATATGAGTTTTATTAAGAAATTTAATATTTAATAATGTTCCCAATTTGTTTTAAAAATATCTTCTACATTAAATGGTGGTAAAATTGAGTTAATAAAAAACTAGGTTTTATATGTATTATTGTGTTTATTCTTATCATATTCTTATCAAAACCATTGGATTAATATAAAAAAATATTTTTTTGACTATATAATATATAATATATATATATATATATATATAATTAATATCATTATCAAATTGTAATTAATTTAATTTATTATGAAAAAATATCGTTCTGTGCATTCAAATAGTTTTAAATAAAATTATTATTTTTATATTCAACATGTTCTTATATCGATTTCAAATTAATTTGTAACTAATAAATTAATTTTATATTTTATTAAAATAAATATTTTCGTAATTTATATAATATTATTTATAAATCCAAGTTTATATATTATTGTAACAAAAAAATATTATATAATACTGTTCGATAACACTCAGTCTTATGTGTAATGAAAGACATTGAAAAATTCATTGTTTCTTGCGATATACACAAACATAGATTCAAAATCATTGAACACTATTAAACCAATTGAATTTATTTAAAGTATTTAAAATATTTTAAATACATAGGATATTATACTTCTATATGCTCTTGGTTTTGTGTGTCATACATGCTATTTAATACAATGTTCCTATTTTGATTTTTGGGATGTTGAAGATTTGGTGTTCTGCGTGTGACTCCCCATGTTACTTCGTGTTCCTCCACTATTATATATATAATATTGGTTATTATATTTCACATATATCGTTTTTGTAATATCCATAGTTGGTCTATGACATTTATCATTTGAATTAACTTGGTTTCCATTGTTCAAGGTGACATTGGCCCAACAATTTTAGGGTCAATTAATGTTCGTTCAATTGGACTTATTAATGTGTCTATGATTAAGCATTTTAGTTGATATCCATTTATTTAGAGCCATTATATGTTATAGTTTTTTCCTTTTTGTGCCCTTTTATTCAATCCACCACTATTGTTAGTGGATTACTTATGATTAAAAAATGGGTATTTAAGTCAGTTTTCCCATTGCTTCCCACTAATGGTTTTAGCATATGTTTTTATGGTATAAATGTGAATGTGAATTTAATGTTTATTGGGTTCCTAAATAAGTTTTATAGTTAGAGAGAGATCATAAACACAGGCATGGTTGAGGATTTTTATTTTATATAAATACTATCATAGTTGACAAAATACCATATTCAATAGTGTAACAGATATTTTTCAGGATTTGGATTGGAGTCCCTTTAATATTATTTTTAGTAACTGGTTGGTGTATTAGAGATTTTTTAGAGAAAAAATTACTTTTATAGTTAAATTTTACTCGTTTTGGTTATCCTTATAGGTCTTTTCATGGCAATGGTCTTGTTGTTCCTTTTTTGGGGAATCGTGTTTAATAAAGGAGTGAAGAACATTACCTTTATTTTATTGATTTTATCCAAATATGGAAGTATATAGGAATAATTTTTTATAATTTTGAGTTTTAAAAACCTATCACAAATTTTATTAATTATTTAATTAATTAATTATTATAATTAATGTCTTATTTTGGATGATCTGGTTTTAATTTCATTATAATTTTTAAATCGTTAGAATAAGAACGTATTTTGGGAATGATTAGTTGAAATTGTGCATAAAATATTAATTTCCATTTTTGAAATAGTAGAAAATAAAAAACATTTGGAACATGCTTGTCTAACCATGTGTCCGACCAATGTGGGGTGTTCTAGAACCTCATGTAAAAGGCACAAATTTTTGGGAACAATGCCTGATATTTTACAATATGAAAATATAACCTCTTATATATCTCACTATTTTACATGATGTGGCCCCACCCCCTTCAATGTTTCCAAAATGGAATGGAAACTTTAATCTGGACCAGACATCCAACCTCATCTAATATCTGACATATTGTGATTCCAAGAGGTTTTACCATTATTCTAATTTCAGTTCTCGGTATGGAATTCCCTTCTCATTTCCACTTATTTCTATCCTCTGTGTTATGGTGTAGATTCTCGATCTAAATCCTTTGTTCAATTGAATTGTTTGTTTTCTATATTTTTGGTAAATAGGATTCATAAAAATTTATTTCAGTTCAATTCAAGAGGCTTCTATTAGAGGAGATGAGTTCAAATTCACTATATGTACGTTGCGAATTATTTTTTTTATTAAAAATATGAAGCTTCACTATAATCTTATTTAATTATGTATTTTGATATAATTGATAATAATAAATATATTCATTAATTATTTTAAGTTAAGAAAAATTTTAAGATAATTTTTATTTAAATTCAATGGTTTTATCATAATTCGAAACAACATTAAAATATTGTATAATTAATATAGAATACATATTGTTTTATAAATTAAAAATTTTCATTGTTAATAACTTTTATCTTCATTAATAATCATTTTTATTTTACATTTAGGGTTCTCAAATATTTTCAAGAAGCATATAAAGGTTGTGTTTTTAAAAAAAAGTTATTTCAATTTTTATGTCATCTAAAAATTCATGAGTATATATATATATATATTCATACACAAATTCACATGAGAATATGTAAATTTGTTCAATGGGAGATATATTTGTGTGTGTCGGTGTTTGTTTGGGTGAGTTTGTGTGTGAGTGTGTGTAACTGTATGTAGGAAAAATAATGGATGAAATCATGTTTACCAAATGTAATAATCATTCATTTTTTATAATGAGTATCAAAATGGATTTCTAAAATCTGATTTTAAATCTTGCTTTGCATTCCCCAAATGTATATCCCTTTAATATTGTATCCACACAAGATGTAATGTGGTATGTTTTTCTTATGATTTTTTTGGAATTGGAAATTGAATTCATTGAAAAATATGAACAACACATGGGATATAAAGTACCATGGTGGGTTGAAAGCTAAAATTAGTCTTGTAAAAGTTCCACCCTCCTTATATTTGAAAATTACTACAACATAAACTATGGTATATAATGATATTGATTGGTTACTACTATGAAATTGGAATCATATTCCCCAATAACTCATTCTTGGTAATAGTTATGTGTGGGTCCATCAAAATGAATATAAGGATTAAAGGATAAGGATTGGTGTTAGTATGCTAGATATTTCCATGGTTTTTATTCAGTTTACATGAAATTATTATTTATTAATTGATCTCAAATTTTATAACTTATAAAAATTATAATGCATATATAAATTAAATATTTTCATATTTTCAATTCCTTGAAAAAACTATATTATTTTAAATTAATAACCCACCATGCTAAAATAATATTTTTTTAATTACTACTAACTCATGATTAACATTTATTTATAAAAATGATAAAACTAAAATCTATTTATTCTTAAAAATATAATGAAAATAATCTTGTATTTAAATACATATATCTTCAGTGTGGTTTACATGGAAATAATATTTATCACTTTTTATCTTTCATATCATCATTTTAGTTCTATGTTATTTCTCATTTATTACAACTCTTTGATCTTTATAATTTCATTATGGGATGTTATGGTGTAATGTAACACGGTGTTATGTTTTTGTTTACTCATATCATTATTTTTTTCATTTCCCATGTTGTTATTTTTTCACTTTTTATTGGTTCATGTGTTTATTTTTATTAATCGTTGGATGTGATATTTATTTTTATATTAGGAAAGTTGTATTAAGGAATATGATAATAAATCAGTGATAATTGCCTATTTGGAATGATAAATTTGTAATGTCCCCACATATGTGGATCTAAGAGTTATGTTGTGGTTGTATTTTATTCAACCGTCAATAAATTAAAGTATTAATATAAGTCATTTGTACACTCTTAATGTTTTATTTGATGATTTTTTAATATGATTAAGGATACCTTTTGAGACTTGTATTAAAATTTATTAGATGATTCAGATATACGTAACTTTTAATGGTAACATGTCTTTTAAATAAAAACTTATTTCAGGAATAATGAAATAATATTTTATGTAATAATTTGAGAGGTATTGATTACCTTAAGGGTTAATATAAAATTTTACATTGGGTTAAGTAAATATAATTGTGAAAAAATTAATTATTTTTTTTGGACCATTGTTCTATCATATAGATATACATAGGATTAGAAAATTATTTTATTACAAAGTGATTAGAGTCATTATTAATAATGTTCACCATATTGGAAACATTATATAATTATGTTAAGTAGGTTATTATTTGAAATAATTCAATTTTATTTTTGAAATATATTATTGCTACACTTTCAGAGGTATACATTATTATATTCATTATTTTGGGTGATTTAGTTTATTTAATGAAAATATTAGAATAGTTTGGAGAATATATGATTAGGGAATATAATTTTTTTAAATTTAAATTTATTAGGGACTAATATTTTTTTCAGATAAATTTTAATATAATATTTGAATGTTTTTTATAACTATTTATTTTTTGGATTTTAATTTTTTCAAATATAATTCAATGACTATAAGGGAATTTAATATATGGAATTTTTTATATTACTATTTATGTGTTATTGAGGTAATTTAAGTGATTAATATATAAATTTTATTTAATATTAGGTATCATATCACCTTTTGATAATAATAATTATTTTAAAATGATTTAGAGATAGGAGTAATAAAATGGTTTCCTTTGGAGGATCTTAAAATCTGTGAAAACTTATTTATATTGATTCCTAGGAGAAAATTTCATCTGTTAGAATATTAGTTAACGAAAAGGTGGAAAAATTTCCAAAAAATTGAAGGACAAAATTTTTCATATAGAATGGAATAAAATCATGTATTCGTGTTATTACATATTTTATATCTAATTGAAAAAATAATACCTAAAATAATGATACATGATCAAATTTTTATCAGATATGAAAGTATGTTTTTAGATTTTCAATGTCACGACCCATCCCTTGGGGCCCGTTCCTTGACTACCCCATGCCCGCCTTTCATTGGACAGGGGTTGGAAACTAGCACCAAAGGCGTAATTCCCTAAAACCAGGAAGGCATTGCTTTTATAATTTGAATACACACACAACAGAGTACGAGATGGAAGTAAAAAAACATAGTAAAACTATATAAAAAAGGGTTCTGGATAGTTAAAGGGGTCTAGAAATACAATCCCAACCATAAAGTACAAGGAAACTGAAAGTTTAAGAACTAGAAAATGGAAAACAGCTCCAAGATCATCCCTCAAGAAATCTTACCTGAAGGGTAGGTATAGATAGCCTCCACAGCACTCCACATCCATCTATCTCCATCGTGTACCGTCACGCCGGCTGATCCCCGTCCGGTTACCGTCTAGTTTTGGTACACTTAGCCTCAGTCGGCATTGTCCATTTTCTGACTTCAACACATCGAGGTGCGGGCAATGCCCATGCACGGATGAGTATAACGATACTCAGTAGGGACCCCGAAAGCCACAAGGTCTCACAAAATCAATCAAGGATAAGCCACAAAGAATTAAATCAATAGATAAACCCACTTAGGTATATTCCCATACATATACGTAAGTTAATAAGTAATCCATCTCAATCTAGAGGTCAAGACAAAAGTTATGGACTCATCTCAACCATGATTTTTTTATTATCAAAACATCGGCTACTGGAGAACTCCACCTCTATTGAGAACAGTGGGCCTGTAGTGACACCAAGGCACTTCCCCTATCCTTGGACGGCTAAGGTACATTTCCTGTCGAGTACCACGGGTCTGCTACGTCACCAAGGTGTACCCCCCGTTGGTCTGCCATGTCACCACGGTGCTCCCCCTAGTAGCTTACTGAGTTACTCCTCTTGTATAGTACTGTGGGTCTGTGGAGACACCAAGGCACTCCCCAGTGCGGGTATGTCGCGACACCATGGCGCTCCCGGCTGGGCTAGTTGTTTCACTCTGATTGAAAATGGGCAGCGGTCGTCTGGTGTCAACCAGCCACTAGGTCTCTACACTACGCACACTCGTCTCTGGGAGGATCTGCTACATGAGCTTCACGTAGATACTCCAAATATTAGGAAGTACCATGAAAAATTATCTCAAAGTACCTCCACGTCATAGTGGTTTCAATGCAATAGACGACGCGTCAATCAGATGACCGGTTTGTGAGTTATTAGCCTTTTGTCCATCGGGCCCGATTGGATACGTCCATGATCCAACCTGACCATATCACAACTAAACCCCGAAATCTAGTTGGGTACACTCAAAGGGATGGTGACGCTCCAAGATTTCCAGTGCCGCTGACAGATCATCAAACAGATATCCGGTGCCAAAGATAGGGCCAATGAAATTAAGGGGTCAGTAGTGGGACCTGGTCCTGTCCGACAAGGTAGGACGGACCTGGTCTGACCAAGTCTGGGCCGACCCGGTCTGGGATGACCCGGTCAGACTAGTTGGGTCTGGCCCGACCCATTGGGCGGGTCAGCCTATTAGGTTCGGCCTGGCCCAATGTGCCCATCCCAGTATGCCGCTTGGGCAGTTCAGCCCGGGATCGTGGTCTGTTCGGCCCGAAGTGTCATGAGGGTGAGGCCTGGCGCAGCTTGGGATGGAGGGCGTGGCTGGGCCAGTTTGGGTAGGTCACCGTGAGGGGGTCACAGGCCGGCATGGGAGTCCGGAGCGGTCAGGGCGCCGGTTCGGTAGGGTGGTGAACGGGCAGGCTAGCAAGCGGCTGGAAGGCAGCCGGGCAGGCTGACAGGTGGCTGGGCAGGCCCACAGGTGGGCCATTGGGTGTCCGAGTGGGCGGGAAGGCATCCAAGAAGGGAGCACGGGGGGGGGGGGGGGGGCAGAAGCCGGTGGGCGGGGTGCGGTTCGGCGGTTACTCAGTAGCCGGTGGGAGGAGGGGTGTTCGACCCGAGGTGGCGGAGGCAATTTGGTCGGAGCACCGTGTGGGAAGTGCAGTTCACAAAGGTTACATGTATCATGGACATTTCCTTAATCATTCTTTCGCCTCATCGCCTTGTCAAATATCATCCCAAACAAGAACACTGGAGGGGTTAGGCCAGGTTGGTTTTGCCCGTAGCCTCTGAATTTAGGATAGCAACAATCAGTTCATCAAGATAAAAGTACAATGAACAACATCTCACCAGCAACAATTCATTTCCATCCAAATAATAAGATTCATGGAAAGCATCAATATGTAATAAACCCCCTACCTTTGATTGTAATTCGTTGTTCGTTGACAGAGTCACAGAAAGTAGATGAAGAGTATCATCATTCGTCGCGTCTGTTGTACGCTTCCAATCCCAAGCTGTGTTGTCTTGTTGACGACGAAGCGGAGGGTAGGTTGGTTGAATACGTCCTATGTCGGTAGAAGCTCCAAGGAAGAAGTGGAAGAAGGTCTGTGTTCATTGTTCTTCATAGGGATAGTTCTTCTCTCTTCTCCCATGTTTCCACCAAGATGCCAAATAAAATAATAATAGATTGGTTTATCTATTATTTCGTTGGCACAAATTTAAAAAATGGTGAAATAAATTAATTGTCTCTACCTAATTAATGTGGTTTATGGGCCAAAGATAATTAGGGTAGTCAGAAAAATTTAATTAAAGGGATGGTGGCACCGTAAATGATGGTGGGTGTGGAGAAACACTCCCTCATTATTGAGGGGAGTTTAGTGGTTTTCTGCTCCCGCCATTAATTGGGTAGTTTATCCCCATGTGGTCCGCATGTCTAACATGTCATGGGAGGTTAGGTTAAGGTGGGGCCCACCACCATAACCTCTCATGGGAGGTTAAGGTGTGGTGGTCCCACCACCAACATCCATTGAAATATTTTAACCGTCAAATAAAAATAATGCAACACACTTTATTTTTATTTAATTCAATCTCTAAAAACTACAAAACCTATCTTTTATTCTCGACCAACTGTCATCGAGGTGAAATTCTTCTTAAGAAAATACTGGAGGTTCGAGTTCAACGGTGCCCTCATATGTCAATCTCATGCACTATTTTAAGAGTTATAAAAACTCGTTCGTACGTTTACTGAAAGTACCCAAACAAGACTTCAGAAATTGATTCTGGGCACAATGGGCCTCGTAATCATGCGCCGTATATTTTTGCAGACTCGTAAAATTCCCATGTATTTAAGAAAATTTCCAACGAAATTTTGGGTCATTAAATTCTCCCCACCTCAGGACTTTACGTCCCGATAACCTACAACTCTAACTAAGGGGTCAAGTGGGGTACTGATCATGCATTTGAGCCTCCCGCTCTGATGTTCTCTCTTGGAGGTTCCCGTGCTAACTGCAAATGCACACCAGAGGTATCGACCATCCACGTATGACCCTCTCCTGTCAATCCTCAATCCCCTCTATATCCTCCTTAAATGTCTCCCCATCGTCGATTTCCAGAGCTCCATGGTTGATGATGTGAGAAGGGTCGTGCACGTATCTCCTCGGTTGGGATACGTGGAAGACATCCTGCACCCATTGCAACTTAGTAGCAAGAGCTAGGCGGGAAGCCACCTCGCCAAATATACCGAGGACCTGGAAAAGTCTGATGAATCACAGAGATAACTTTCCACCTCATCCATATATCCATAGTCTTCGTCGAGTAGAGACTTGTATATTGACGTTGTCACCATCCTAGAACTCCATAGGCCTCCATCTCCTATCAGAATACGACTTGTGCCTCTTCTGTGCAGTCTTCATCCACTCCTGGATGATCTACACCTTCTCTATGGTAGCTTGTACCATCTCTAGTCAAACCAATGCTGACTCCCTTGGAACTGTCTAACACAAGGGTGATCTTCTAGGTCGCCCGTACAATGCCTCAAAAGGTTCCATCCCAATGGTAGAGTGATATCTGTTGTTATATGCAAAATCCACAAAAGGTAAGTGATCCACCTAGTTGCAACCGAAGATGAGGACGTGTGCATTGATAATGTACTCGAGAGTCGGAATGGTCCACTCAGTCTGACCATCCGTCTGAGGATGGAAGGCGGTGCTCAAACGAAGCTATGTCATGAATGCCCCCTACAACCCCTTCCATAGCCGAGAAGTAAACCGTGTGTCATGATCGAAGACAATATATTATTTTATCCATTTAGCCACACAATATCATGAACATAGAGGTATCTGAATCCCTCTAACGAACCCTGCTCCCTGATCGGTAGGATGTGGTCTGACTTTTTGAGTTGGTCAATGATCATCCAAATCGAGTAGTGACCCCTTAATGTATGTCGAAGTCCTATCAGTAAGTCCAAGGATATCCCATCCCACATCCACTCTAATAAATCTAAAGGTTGAACCAATCCTACAGGTAGTTGTTTCATTTCCTTCACTTGATGACAATTGAGGCATCGAGATATAAATTCTACTATCGTTTTATTCATACCTAGCCACTAGTGCTGTCGTTTGAAATCCTCGTAAATCTTTTCCACTTTTATATGTACTTCTAGAGGGGATGTGTTGAACTCCCTCTACACTTCCTCCTGATGTGAAACTTACACCGTTGTATATCCTTTTAAGAAGTTGATGTGTTCCCCACCTTCAGAAAATTCATCAGGTGCCTGCCATGTGGATATCTGAGCACATCGTGTCTCATAGTCAGCATCCCCATGTTGTGCTTCCATGACTCAATGATGAAGTGGGGGAGTGACTGTAAGAGACTTAAGGAAATATGCTCCATCATGGACAAAAAATGATATCTGTAAAGCAGCCAGCTGCTCTGTTACCTCTTCTAGCTGATGTATACTAGATCTCCTACTAAGTACATCGGCTACAATATTCCCCTTTCTAGGAATATATACTATCACAATGTTATAGTCCTGGAAGAACTCAACCCATCGCCACTGTCTCATGTTTAGATCCTTTTGAGATTATATATACCGAAGACTCTTTTGATTAGAGTACACGGTAAAATGATCTCCCATCAGATAGTGTCCCCACATAATTATGGTGAATTCCACTACTTCTAAGTCCATGTCATTGGTAGCGTAGTTCTGCTCGTGTGGTCTCAGTTGCCACAAACCATATGGGATCACTGCTCGCTCCGGCATCTGGACACACCTGAGTCTGATCCCTGATGCGTCATTGTAGATTACGTACCCTATGATTTCCTCTGGAATCAATAAGATGGGGGCACTAGTCAACCTCTATATCAGATCCTGAAAGCTCTAATGGAATCTCTCAGACCACATGAAGGGTTTCCCCTTCTTTTTCAGGGCTGATAGTGGTGCTACAACTCTAGATATGTTTGGAACTAATATCCGTTAATATCCAGCCAAACCCAGGAAACTCCATACCTCTGTCACACTCCTTGGTGGCTCCAAAGCAAGTACCACCTCAATCTTCTCTAGATTGACTGAAACAACATCATCCGAGGTGACATTTCCCAAAAAGTGAACTTTTCAGATTCGTAACTGGCACATTGAGAGCATACCATTAATATGGTTCTCTCGGAGTGTGTCCAGTACTACCCGCAAATGGTAGGCATTCTCCTACTCAGTAGTTGAGTATATTAGAATTTAATTGATGAAGACTATGACAAAGTGATCAAGGTAAGGTGGTAAAATCTTGTTCATGAGTCTCATGAACACTAATAGTGCATTGGTTACGCCAAAAGGCATAACCACAAACTCATAGAGGTCATACTGAAATCTGAAATCTATCTTCTGCACATCCTCATCTTGAACTCTGAGATGATGATAGCCTGATCTGAGTTCTATCTTATATAACCACCATTCTCCCTTTAGATAATCAAAGTTGTTTTCAATCCTAGTGAGTGAGTACTTGTTTGGTCACTTGGTTCATGAGATGGTAGTTGACACAAAGCCTCAAGATCCCATCCGCCGTTTTGATGAATAGAATTGGGGCTGCCCAGGGAAAAACACTAGGCTGGATGAATCCCAGCACCTTTAAGTCCTCTAGCTGTAACTGTAGCTCGCATAGCTCCGTGGGAGCCATCCAATACACTGGTGTAGATATCTGTGTCATCCCAGGGTACAGGTCAACATAGAAGTCCACTTATTTTAGTGGAGGTAGACCTGGGATAACATTAGTGAAAACATCTACAAACTGCTCCACAACTACAGTATACATAGGACTCTCCATATCTACTACTCCTAGGGTAATGCAGGCCATCTAATGAGGGATCAGATGCACCATACTCTGAGTAAGTCTGTCATGTGCTACAAAGGCTCCCTTATCACTAGTGAAGGTAAACCTGGTCCCATCCGTGCAGACTCACCATGATTTGTGCCTAATACAGTTGATCTGTGTATGGTCTATATATAACCATTCCATACCCAAGATGATGTTGTAAGGACTCTAAGCCACTACGAGGATATCCTAGCTGATGCTATCACCTCATATAGTAAGCTCACACTGCTGGCACAGGTGCGTAATCTTCGAGTCTGATCTCGTAGGAGTCTCTAACCGTACGGATGGAGCCAACGACTCCATCAGAATCTCCGAGATCTTAACGAGGGAGGTGGCAATGAAAGATTGATTGGAACTTGTGTCAATAATTACATCATAAAAGGTGGAGTAGACACAGATCATACCTTGAATCATCTCCGAAGCCCCATAGTAGTATGCTTCAGCTTCCCGGAGCTGACATCTCGCATGTCCACCTGCTCCCTGCGGTCAGGGTGGACCTCCTGGTGGTGGTGGCAGTAACATCTCGGCCATCTCCTCTGCCAGCTTCTCGACCATCTCCTCTACCACATCTGACTGCTCCCTGCGGACTGCCTCGATCGAATCTATGTCCTTTCCTGGGCAGTCTTTCGACCATCTGAATGGTGGGTCGGATAGTCATGAGCCATGTGACCCTACCCGCAAAATGAGAAAGACCTCCAGATCCTAGCATATATGACTCTGCTCTGGGAGCCCCAAAAACCAATCCCAAATGATGCAGTGTTCTACTCGTGGGTCTAGTCCTCTTGAACCTCTTCAACACTTGTCTAATTATAGCTACAGAAGACTCCGCTGCATGTCGGCTAGTGGTGGGTCTCACTACAAGAGACTGCACAACAGGAAAATTCTCCACTATGAGGGCTCTCTCCAACACCCCTACCTCTATCGGGATGCTGAGAGAGATCATCGAAGCCATGATATGACACATGAGACCCTACTAGAAGGTTTAGTCCCTAAAGAATGGGTCATGGAACATATCGGTGCATTAGCACGAGTGGTCAGTGATCCTCGCTAATTATGGAGCTACAGTCATGCTGCCCTACTGCAGTTGAAGTAGCTCTTGTATGTGCACTGCGCGAAGAGTCGCTGGAACAAACTCTACCTGAAATAGGCTCTCAAAGTCTACCTAGAGAATCATCACCTCATCGTGCACCTTGAGCATCAGTATCCACCATATACCTGGTACTTCTTATAGAAGGATGCCATAAAAATCACCATGAAGTCAGCTGGTGTCCCTACCAGTCTGAAGACTCTCACAACAGCCTCCAGCCAATCCTCAACTGCCTGTGTGTCCAACTCTCCCATGAACCTTTGTGGCCTATGGCACTGAAACTAATGCAACGCACTCAAGCAGTGTGAACTGTCTGCTGCTGGGGCTGATTTAATCGATGGCCCAACGGGTAGTGGTACCGCTGGTGCCTCTACTGGAAGAGGGCCCTGCACTGAGGCCACATTTATCGGTGGGTTATCTATGCATATGACTCTCAGGTCTCTCACTAGTTTTCCACGGGGAGGCATCCTAAAAGAAACATTTGAGACAGGGTCAAAGATTATACCTAGTGAGATGACCAGGTTGAGATGAATTAAAATAAAATTTTAACAACAAACACACAATCAGTGTTTTCGTGCATTGAGTCGGAAATCAGTAGTCAAGGTCCTGGTGTATGGATACGTCGGCCGCTGCACGAACACTGGACTCCCTAAACTGAAAACCACACTCAGTACCCATAAAACTATTGCTTCACAGAAAATAAATATTAGATTCCTATGTTATGCGGTAGAAACGACTCCTCTGATACCAATTTTTCATGACCTGTTCCCTGGGGCCCATGCCATGACTTCCCCAAGATAACCTTCCATAGGCCAGTGGCTGACGACTATCACCAAAGCGTATGCCATAAAATTGGGAAGGCATTTCATTATAACTTGAAAAGGCACACAACAAAGTACGAGTTGGATGAAAAACAAAAAGTTAAACTGTATATAAAATGTGCTGAAAATTAAAATGGGGCCTGAAATACAAGACCATATATAAAGTACAAGGAAAATAAAAGTAAAAGAACAAGAAAAAGGAAAAATAGCTCCTGGATCGTCCACCAGGAAATCCTACATGATGGTTTGGTACAGATAGCCTCCATAGCACTCCACGTTCGTCCATCTCCACCACGTACCATCAGATTGTGTGATCCACCTCCTACTATCATCCAGTCCTGGTACACATAGCCTCGGTCAGCATTGTTCATCGTCTGTATCCAACAAAACATGGTACAGGCATAGCCCTTGCCGTGGTGAGTATAACGATACTCAGTAGGGACCCCGAGACACTCAAGATCTAACAAACTCCAACAATTATAAACCAAAATGTATAAAATAAACAAATAACCCCACTTAGGTATATGCCCATAGATATACATGAGTTATCATGTAATCCATCTAAATCATTAGGTAAACACAAAAGTTACTGACTCAGATCAACAAGGATATTTTTATTATCGAGACCTCAGCTGCTGGAGAACTCCTCTTCTATCAAGTACTATGGGACTTCCATGACACCAAGGCTCTTCCCACTAACCATATACTACTGAGGTACTCCTCTTTTCAAGTACCGTGGGTTTGCGGCATCACCAAGGTTCTCCCCACTGTGGTTTTTCCATGTCACCAAGGCACTACACCTTGTATCCTGCTGAGGTACTCTTCTTGTCGAGTACTTTGGGTCTACTGTGACACCATGGTTCTCCCCACTAAAGGTCTTCCGCGATACCATGGCACTCCCCAAAGGGCTAGTAGAGTCACTCCGAGTCAGAACGGTTAGCATTCCTCAGGTCTCAGCCAGATACTAGGTCTCTTCACTATGCGCGCTCGTCTCTTTGAGGATCTGATCCACGAGCTACTGGTATATACTCCAACTATCACGATGTACCATTAATAATTCTCTAAAAGGAACTCCAAATCATATGGGTCTCAACTCAATAGACGGTGCCTCAATTGGATTCTCGGTCTGTGAGTTATTGGCCTTTTAGTGATGAGGCCCGGTTGGATTCATACACGATCCAAATAGGCCATATCACAACTAAAACTCGAACTACAGTGGGGTATACTCAATGGGACGACCACACTCAATGATTTCACACTCCACTGAAGGATCATCAAATGGATGTTCGCTGCCAAATATATGGCCAAAGAAAGTAAAGGGTCAGTAGTGGGCCCGGGTCCAGTTAGACCAGTAGGGTCGGGCCTGGCCCATTGGGCGGGTCAGCCAGTTAGGTTCGGCACAGCCCACTAGGTCCAGCCCAATAAACTGCATGGGTGATTCAGCCCGGGCTTAGGGTCGGTTCACTCCGGAGCGTCGCGAGGGCGCATCCTGGCACGGCTCGGCCCGGAGGGCACGACTGGGATGGTTCGGCCACGGTTCCTCGAGGAGGGCCGCAAGCCGACTTGAGAGGCTGGTGTGGCTAGGGCACTGGTTCGGTCAGGTGGCAACCGGGTAGAATAGCAGTCAGCCAGGAGGCTACAGGTCAGGCTGGTTGGTGGCCGGGCACGCCTATAGGCGGGCCAACGGGCGGGTGGGGAGGGCCCCATGTGGGCTGGTGGGTGGCCGGGCAGGGTGCCAGGCGGGCGGCCGGGCAGAGTGCGTCCAGGCGGTCCGGCGGCTGGGAACAGGGTGGCGCAGGCCGTCGGTGGCTCGGAAGCTAGTGGGCGGTGCTATTCCACTGAGGGGGAGGAGCCGATTCGGTCGGAGCACCGCGAGGGCAGCGCGGTTCGCGGAGGCCAGGGGTAGCGCAGCTGTTTCCTTTGTCGATATATCACCTCATCGCCATGCCGAAGATCATCACAAACAAGAACAATGGAGGGGTATGGCCATGTTTATTTGTCCCGCACCCTCCGTGTTTAGGGTAGTAACAATCGGTTAATCAATATTGAAGTACAATGAAAAACAACTCACCCGCAACAATTCTTTTCTAACCGAAGAAGTAGATTCAAGGAAAGCATCATCATGTAATAAAACCTATACCTTTGATTGTCATTCATCGTTAATTAATAGAGTCTTATAAAGTTGTCAAAGAAGATCAACGTTCATCGCGTCTACTACCCGCTTCCAGTCTCAAGCTGTGTTGGCTTGTTGACAACGATGTGGAGGGTAGGTCGGTTGAAGACGTCCCATGTCGGTATAAGCTCCGAGGAAGAAGTCGAAGAAGGTCGGTATTCTGCGTTCTTCATTGGGAGAGTTCTTCCCTCTTCTTTTAAGTTTCAACCAAGATTCCAATGAAAATAAAAATAGACAGGTCTATCTATTATATCATTGGCACAAAATTAGAAATTGGTGAAATAAATTAATTAGCTCCACCTAATTTATGTGGAGGATTGTCACATATTAATTAGGGGATATGGCATAATTTAATTAAAGGGAAGATGGCACAATAAATAAGGTAGGGTGAGAAGAAAATCTCCCTCATTAATTAGGGGAGTTTAAAGGTTTTCCGCTCCCGCCATTAATAGGGGAGTTTAGCCCCCGTTTGGTCCCCACGTCATAACCATGGGTGCATGATTCCTCCTCTCCAATAAGAAGTATTGGTCAATGAACCTTTGCGTTGATTATCATGAGTTAAAAAATACCATGATAATTAAAAAGTATCCTCTCCCATAAATTGATGACTTGATCAATCAGCTGTGTGGAGCACAATACTTCCCCATGGTGGATTTGCGGTCAGTATATAATCATGTAATGGCGAAGAAGGAAGATATCCCCAAGATTTCTTTTTGTACAAGATACAAGAACTATGAATTCAAATTAATGCCTTTAGGACTCACTAATGCTCCATAACTCTTCATAGACTTGATGAATAGATTCTTTAGGGATTACCTAGAAAATTTGTGGTAGTCTTTATAGATGATATTATGATATACTCCAAAACCAAGGAGGATCATGAGAAGCATATTAGAACTGTACTAGAGACCTTGCAAAAGGATAGTATCTTTGAAAAGTACAGAATGTGTGAGTTCTGGTTGAAGGAGGTCTCATTATTGGGCCATATCATTAGAATTATTTGCAAATCTGTTAATCCCTCTAAAAAAGATTCAATTGAGGGATGGCCGAGGCCAACATAGGTAATAGATATTTGTAGATTTTTGGGGTTTGTAGGATATTATCGACGATTTGTGAGAAATTTCTCATCATTGTCCAAAAATCTTAACAAGATAACATGGAAGAAGGTCATGGGATGTGTGTTGATGCAAAATTACAAATCATTGCCTATGTTTCAAGAAAATACAATGTTCATGAGTAGAACTATCCAACACATGATATGGAGTTTGATGCGGTGATCTACAATTTAAATATTTCATGGAATTATCTAATTTGGGAGAAGTGTGAAAAATATATGGACCAAAAAAGCCTCAATTATATATTCACACAGAAAGATTTAACATGTTCCAATGAAGATCGTTAGAGATGATGAAAGACTATGACTGCTCAATTTATTACCACCCTGGGAAAGAGAACAAGGTGGAAGATGCTCTAAGTAGAAATGACCAAACAATTTAATCATTGATGAGAATTGAGAAGGACCCAATCTTTTTAGATTTAATGAAGATGGACATGGGAATCATAAATAAGGAACCATCATCAATCCTTTCACAAATTATTGCGCAACCATTACTTTTGGAATGGTTAATGGATGCTCAAAAAGATGATATAGGAATTCAGAAGAGAGTGGAAGCTATCAGAAATGGTAAATCCTTGGAGTTCAATGTTAATGAATACGGAAATGTGAGATTTGGGAAAATACATTGTCTTCCAACAAGTCCAGAGATGATGAAAGAACTTTTGGATGATGCAAATTGGTAAAATTTATCTATTTACCCGGGAATCACAAAGACGTATCGAGATCTCCAAGAGCATTATTGGTGGGATAATATGAAGAAGGAGATGACGGAGTATACATCGAAGTGTATGGTCTGTCATTAGGTGAAGGAAGAGTGGCAGAACTCTAAGGGGATAATGAAACCATATCTATACGAGCATGAAAATGGGAGAACATCACAATGGACATTTTCACAGGACTTCCGAAGACATCCAATGGAAACAATGCAATCTTGGTTGTTTTAGATCGTATTAAAAATTCTGAACACTTCATTGCAATATGAGAGTATTTCTCATTGGATCAGATGGCACTGATATATATCTGAAAATTGGTAAGGTTGCATGGAGTACCACTATATATTATATCCGATGGAGATCCAAGATTCACCTCTATGTTCTAGAAGAGTCCTCAACATGCTCTAGATACTAAGCTGAACATCAGTACGACTAATCATCGTCAAACTGATGTCCAATCCGAGCAAACTATCCAAACACTTGAGGACATGTTGAGAGCGTGATCTATGGACTTCAAAGGATGGTGAGACCAACATCTTCCCCTAGTTGAATTCTCATACAATAATAGTTTCCACTCGAGCATCTAAATGGCACCTTATGAATCCCTGTATGGGAAGATATGTAGAACACTAGCATGTTGGTATGAAGTTGGTGAACATAAGCTTCTAGGATGAGAAATTATCAAAGAAATGGTGGAGAAGGTGAAAACCATTCCACAACATATCAAGGTAGCCCAGAGTCGAAAAAGGAGTTATAAATATAACCATCGATGAGACCTTGAGTTTAATGTTGGAGATATGGTATTTATATGAATGTCTCCATGGAAGAAGGTCATGAGGTTTGGAAATAATGAGAAGTCTTTTCCTAGATAAATTGTCCCCTTCGATATTATTGATCATGTTGGGGATGTAGCCTATCGACTAGCACTTCCACCTACCTTGTCGAATGTACATGATGTCTTTCTCATATCCCTCTTAAGGAAGTACATACCACAACCTTCACATGTAATCTATTCAGAGGTAGTACCACTAGATGATGATCTTTCTTATGAGGATCAACCAGTAAATATATTAGATTGTAGAGAAAATGGTTAACAATATAAGAAAATGCCCCTTGTCAAGGTGTTGTAGTGAAACCACAAGTTTGATGAAGTGACCTGGAAATTGGAGGAAGTGATGATGTAAAGTCACCCACATCTGTTTTAGTGCTGGAAAAGGAAATTTCAAGGGTGAAATTTTTGAAGGGGGAAGATTTTAACGACCCAAACATTCATTGATGAAAATTACTCTTCATATAATTAAATGTATTATTATTCTATTATAAAATGTGAACATCATTGGTTTTATGTTTTTGTATTTTAAAATACTGTTATTAAAGTAGATTATTGCTAAAATAGCCATTGAATAGTGATCACATTATTAGTATAAATATATGGCTTTAACATATCCAATTTACATAGACAATGGATGTGATTCCCTCATCCAGTAGACTAGCACCATACAAATCACATTTTTTGGAGCTCGGAAAGGTGGTGGCATCATTGGGCTTCACTCTTGACCATGCCCAGGCAGACCTTGAACAAATTAAGCTTGAGCAGAACCAACTACGGGAGAAGTGGAAGTTAATAGTTATTACCACCCAAGCGATGTTATCTGAACCACCCCAAGAGTCTATCACCATCGCACACCTTACCAGTCTGTCTTATGCAAGTGTTATATGGGGTTATGTAACATGACACTAGAACTATGATAATGTACATTATTTTTTATAAAGAATGAGAATTCATTTTATTATAGTTACTTTGTAAATAGTTTTTAAATAACAAAAAGTATTTTCACGTAATATTCAACTAATAAATCGATTTTGACGAATTAATGGATTTTTTAATTAAATATTATTTTAATAAAATATTATTATTAAATTACTTTTTATTAAATATAAATGATCATATAATTTTAGTAATGGAATTTTAAATCTATTTACAATTTGAAAACTGTTTTTGTCAAAACCCGTGAACCTTCTGTAAATGCCGGGTTTTAGTTTAAAAGTAAAAAATTCACATATTTATAAAATTATTTAGATAAAATGAATATTATTTTTGGAATCAGGATGTCAATATTATCCAGTGGGTGAATATTTCATAATTTTCTGAGACAGTGGAATTTTTGGGTAAAAATTAAATAGAGTTTAAATATATAATGTGTTTTATGACATCATAATGACCCAATAGTGTGGTTATAAAATTCCATAAATATTAAGATAGGCCAATATATGTTTTTTAATTAAAATAATGTTATTTTAGATTTTATTTATTTATTTTATGAAGCTTTTGTGGGCCATCAAAGAATTATAAAACTTTTTATCTTTTTATATTGTTTTCCTTAAGAGTGTTACTCACCTCCACATAAGAAACCCATTTATTTTAAGAATTTATACCATCTACAATATAAAATATATTTTCCACTCCTTTTTGGAATAAAATGTGGGAAATAACCATGGGCTGGTTTGTGGTATTGTTTATTTTAATGTGAGGTTTCCCAAACCTAAATAATAAAGAATTTCCTCTCCTTTCCTATATAAACACATTCAAGATCCCACATAATCTTCACTCAAAGACATTTTAGTTCTAAAAACCCATGCCCTCATCTCTCAAGAATCCTCCCATGGTTCCCCAAGCTCCCAATAAGCCTCTATCAAGCCTCTCCCAAGACTATGGGATCACACTTCAATGTAAGGGATTTCTTCCATTCTCATATTGTCTAATTTTCATTAATTTGTTATGCCATTTTGTTTTCAATTAGAAATGTTGGGGGATGATTTCTCACCTCCCCCAAGCTGTCTGTTTTATGTTTGGATGATGAGAGACCCCTTTATCTCTCATTAAAGCCTCCCATGTACACCTGTTACCATTCCAAAATTCCGTGAGGGATTTCTATCTCCCCTTTTACATCCAAGTAATTCTTTTGTACTATACATCTAAATTCCATTAGGTTCGTTGGAACATGTATCAATATGACCCACTACTGTACATCTTATTTAAAAATGATGATAAACCCTTTTCTAACTCAAACTATTTTCATGAGTCCTTATGTCACGCCGTTATGTTGCCGAAATTGCACCATGTTTTTTCAATCCAAGATCATTGTGTAGTGAATACCATACCCATGTATCTATCATGGGTATTTACCTTTATGCACATATACCTATTGAATGGTACTATCATGTATTTATTATAATATAATTAATCATTTAATAGCTTATGATTTTTATTTATTCCATGTTATATGATCCATGTGGCACTCTAATGCGTGAAATGAAATGTTTAAGAAGGGTGCGCCTTGATAGCGTTCCAATGCATTGGGTAAATTATAGTATCATGATAAGTCATGTGATGTGGGTGATGACTCACGGAAATTCAAGTGTAACGAGGTTATAATCATGCTTCATGTGTAATGTGGGTTTACTCATGCTCTATGTGAAATGAGCCTTGGCAAATGCTAATTCCCTGTTAAGTGTTGTTTCCACATTTCCATGTTACAATTATAAAGCATTATCATGCCTTTATATTCATGATTATCTTATGTTCGATTGATATTCCTACTATATAACATGTATTTTATACCTCATGTTATTCCATGTTTATTCCCTCACTTGGTTTTATAGCTCACCCTTTCTTTATGGATATACTCAGGTTATCACATGCAATGCTATGTATGAGGGAATGTAGTGGTCATGTATATGAATTTTTCTATAAATATGTTGTGTGTTTTATGTATAAGATGTTATGTAATGTTCCTAATCCCCAAAGACACTACACCTCTTGATCTTATATGTTTTATTAAGTGAATACTTTATGTTATAAATATGGTTTATGTGTGCAATAAAAAGAAGGGTTGTTATATATGTTATTTATCCTAATTTTTTATACAATGACTTTCTAAATTAATTTTCTATAAGTTTAAACCATTTTTTAATATAATTTTTGAGTTCTTAAATTGATTTAATTATTTTATATTGTTGGAATAAAAATATTATCATTGATTTATAGTTGTTAATTATTATAAAATAATTAATTCTTTCACGTGATTGTATAAATTCCTAAGAGAATATTTAAAATTTATATAATAATATATGAGTTTTTTAGTCCTAATATATTTCTATATGAGGTATACCATTTTTTTTATGAATTTTTTAAATTAAAAGGTGTTTTTATATTGTTTTAGAAAAATTTTGTGTTTATTATCACTTTGATTCTCTATGATTTAGAAATTATTATTTTAATTTATGTTTACTTAAAATATGTTATATTAGATGTTTTTATATATAATGTTTCCTCCCTTGAAAATTTTGTACCATTTTCTATAATGATGTTTCAATGTTCTAGTTTGTAGTTTATAATTTTTTTTATTAAAACCTGTAACACCCCTGGGTATATTACCTTTAATGTGGTTCAATATGAGATATTTGTATTTAAATATACTGATTAGGAATATCATTGATATGTGTAATAAAATGTTTTTAGATGGTTTTTGGGATTGGGATGAGAAATTGCATGAATTTTAAAGTGAGGTTCTATGATGATATGTTGATTTATAATTTATTGACATTAACATTGGTTATATCCTGAGAACCATAATTTATTAAGTGGTGGATCCAGATTCAAGATACATTTTCAATGATTATTAACATTATAGTGTCTTCTAGATATGATTTCAAACGTTCTATAGGTGTTATACTAATGAATCTTATTGAGAGTTTAACAAGATGTAATTTTTAAATATTTCAACAAAATATTGTTGTGGGTACCTAAAGAGGATGTCAATACTCACCTCAAATTAGGACATAGTGGGTTTCACATGTTACTAATTATATTATGTTATCCCTTAATGATTCTAGTTTTTTTTAGTTTTTTTACATCCATATTTTCATCAAGATTAAATAGAATATAATTTTACATCAATTTTAAACATCAATAACATTTACTAAAATTTTTATTCATCATTACGTTTTTTAACATAAACATTTTTTATTTAGTTTAAATTATAATTTATTATAAATATGATATTTAAATAATGTTTTTATTTGGTAAAATGAATATTTTTCATGATTTCATAAATTAAATTTAATAACATTGAGGAATTAATTTTTTTTTCAATTTCTAAATAGATTTACCTCATCTTGTTAATCATTATAAAATAAATATACGTTAAACTAAACTAATTTAGGCATGTTACTTCCTTTCAATACAAAACCACAATTATTAAAAAACTATTTTATAGTTATACTATAACACATAAATTAATTTAATAAAATGGAAAAATAATTTCTTTTACATAAATGATAAATCTAGTATTGCTATTTAAACTAGTATAATCATATATTTTTATAAAATATGTTTCCATATAGGTGAAATAGTTTTGATCTTATGATTGTAACAAATAGTTATTTTTGGGATATAAACATGTCCATAAGTCATATGGTCATGATTATGTGTTATTTTTATATTTTGGATCAACCTAGAATTTTATTTTATCATCAAATTCTTTCTTAATTTTAGATTGGAATATATTATATTGGTTTTCATTGTTTATTTTTTATGTTTTCATTTCCATTTTTGGTGGAGTATTTTTTTCCTTCAATATGACTTGTTGGGTTCATTTTATTTCTTGAAAACATACATATTTTGGCATTCATATAAGTCCAAATTGTTCACACATGATATTAGATTCATGTTAAGAGTATATTTATTTCTTTTTCTATTGAAAAATGAAAACACTCACATTATGTTCTTCTTATACACTTCTTCTTGTAGAATACGTTTAATTTCGGGGAGCTTTATTAAATAATTATGGTAGATTAACATAGGTGGAAGGGTATATTTACCTAGTATTTTGTATTATATAAATGATATTGGGACAATAACCAAGATAAATATATTGAGTATATATTCTTAATATTTTTTAAAAATATGATTGTCAAAAAATTTATATCTTATGATTAATATATTCAAAAGAACATTCTATCATACGTTTTCTCGCGGAAATAAATAACCCTTTTTATTTTCAATACTGATGTTAAAGATAATCTAATATCCAATATTATGAACTCATAACATCTATTAGAGATACATAAACATTTTTACACCATAGGATTTTTACTTTTTCAGTATTCTTAACTCCAACAACATCTATTTTTCATTATAAATACACCATCATGTAGACTGATATATTCATATAAATCACTTTAGTTTATTCTCAATACCCTTTTTTCCTTTAATTATCATTATTTTATTATTTATAAGGGTATTTAGTCTTTTGGTGTCACTTCAATACTTATTGATATTAATTAAAAAATTAATACCTAGGTTCATTATCCTTATTAGTTATATAAAATTTAGTTGTTTTAATTTAATATAATTACATTTTTATATTAGTGGTTATGTAATTATTGATATTTTTCATTTAATGGCTAGTTAATATACATCATCCACTAGCTTATATCATGGTCATATATATTTTGGTGTTATATAGAATAAATTTATATTTGTTTTGATTGACTAATACATATAAATACATTATTACTAATAACAAAATATAATGAATCAAATATATGGTTACATTTGGTAGATATAGAAATATCATGTAGATAAAATTAGTATAATGGAAGTATATTTATTTTAAAATATACTGTATGGGATGGTATTTTTGGTACTATATGTTTATTTATTATTTGAACATGTATATATATATATTAAAAATATAGATATTTGTTGAGTTTATTCCGAAACATTATTAATTAAATGATTTCAAAAATTTCATAATCGATTACATGGTTAAGGATGATATATTTTGGAAGGGATATAAATATTATCGGTAACATTAATAAATAGAATTTATTAAACTCAAAAATGGCTATTTCATTATTTTATTATTTTCCAATAAATCCACATTATATGATTATTATGTTTTATTTGACCATTATTACTTGTATACAATTTTATTGTATGTTTATTAAGTGTAATTATCCAGGTTTATTGTTATGAATTCTTATTAATTAAATGCTTTTATTAGCATCATTTGAGTTGAATAAAAGAAATACATCCACCAAATATTTAAACACTCTTTTAAACGCTATTATACTAATAATTTGAAAAATATATTTATATATTTTTTTCATTTTATATAGTTTTATATGTATTTATGATATTATACAAATTATTATATTTTTTATTTCATTATTTAATATCGAAAAATTCATTGAATATTGAATCTATATTTTTTTTTGTAATATTTTTTTCACCATCCACATAAAAAAACGTGAATGTGATCAATGATTCCTTCAATTAGAGAATTATAAGAGTTGTGAAATATTTATATAATATAAATTTTTATTCAATTAAATATTTATGAATATGGTTATAATTTCGTATCTATATTGATAGATAAAAAAGTTGGAAATTGATTGATATGATATTAAAAATTTGGTTCTTGATGATTATTATCTTTCCTAGGAAATCATTATATTAATTAACTTATTTGTTCTATAATATTCATATTTTTTCTTGATTTTTGGGAAGAACCGAATATTTTTTTTTAAATTTAAAGGAATTTTTTCATAGGCGCATAATTGGATGATCGTTGTCTAACCATGTGTATGTATCATTCGGGGTATTCCAGAACCTATAGTAATATGATCGTGCTTTATCATAATTTTATAAAATCTATGGATAAAACATGTATTGTTCCATATCATTTATAAAATATAAATTATCCATTTGACACCTCCATCAATTTTTATTTAAGTAGACCCCCATCATGATTTTATACGTGATGCATCGAACTTACGGTGCTCAGATACAACTCTTATAAAGAAAAAATTAAAAAAATTTATATAATCATGAGTTTTGATTCACTAATTCATTTTCATGCATTTTAGGATCTTTTTAGGTTAAGAGTTTTAGAGAATTATCCCATAAGTCGTACATAAAGAAACAAGAAAATTCAATTTGGAAACATCCAATCCAAATTATTTTTCACATAATAAAAACATCTAAAATATTTAATGATTTATTTTTGTGGAAAATCTCCATTCCTATGAAATTAACTTCTTCCATTTTCATACCAAACCTTAATCCCTATGAATTTTTTTTTATCATGTTGGATGTGCCGAAAAATATCTACAAGGAACATAAAATGAAATAAAATAATTAGTCAAGTAAGAAATAAGAATAATATTATAATTTTAACCATTACCATCAAATATATTTGTTTGTATAATGTGATACATTTTTAATAGAAAAAGACAGACACATTATTCTCAATGAAATCCTTTAAGACATATTAAAAGAAACTAAAATAACTATTTTAGTGACATAGAGTATTATATTCATAATAACCTTCTAAAAAAGTTTTAATTTGAATAACCATATGGCGTACATCAAATATGATCATTTCCTAATGTGTTAGAGAGATATAATGGGGCTCAACATATTTATAAGCTATATTGGGCTCAACCATTTGTCATGGTATATAATATAGATTAGTCGTAAGTATTTTATATTTATAGCACACCCATGATATATAATTGGGATCAAATAATCAAGTAAGCTGAATTAGGTTCACCGGTATCATATTATTCTCAGCTAATATATCAATAATAAATTTTTCATTATTTTACATTTCCATTATAAGAAATTTGAAAAACTCTTTTCAAATCGACATGAAATTACTTTTTTATATCAAAATACCTTTTTCTTTAAAATCCCCATTTTCAATACCAAAAAACCCTCTTATTTAAAAACTATTTTTCAATACCAGCATATCCATAAAATTCTGAAATCTGGTATTCATGGAATAAAATATGAAATTTTGTAATGTGAGCAAGAAATCAAATAATGGGCACAATGATGAAAAAACATTGTCACCGTACAAAACATTCATTTTTTAATTTTTCAAAATGTTCCATATAAAAAATATAAAAACAATAACTTTCATTTTAAATTGATATAATTAAAATATAAATAAAATATATATTATAAAATTTTTTATGTACATATAAAATAATTTTAAAAAAACATGGACAAAAAAGAGAAAGAGATGGAATGAAAAATCCCTAAATGATGATTTTTAAACGATATATCCCTTATCACATGGGTACCACATGAATTATAATCCCCATGAAAGAATAACATTAAAACCATTAAATAATTTATGAATATATATTTTTATGATATAATATTTCAAATGGTCAATATATTCACCTCTTAAAAAATAGTTTCATAACATCAAAATATTCCTCATTGAATGGAAATTGAGATGAAGTCCATTACATTGAGTAAAACTAGCCACACGTGTCTTTATATTCTGGATTAAAAAATATGTGATAGGTATTTAATTTATTGAGATTTTTTTAAAGAATGAAATTAATTTTAGTTCTTTAATTTCCATTTCATATAAAGTTAAAAAACAAAATATGTTTACAATGGATGTTTTTACCATATTCGACTTTTTTATCAAAAAAATCACACGGAAGGTTGAATAAGTTAGAATAGGTCCTTATTTAATCATGTATTAAAAAATAATCTTGATATATTTATCATTTGAAACAACAATTATACTCTTATGACCAATACAAAGAAATGGTTTCGAGAAATTAATTATGTTGCAGTCATGGAGAGGGTAGGTCATATGTACGCATGAGTAATTGTTCAATTTTAAAAATTGAATAATAGAAAGCATGTATATATTATTTTATCATTATATAATTAAAAATAATATCCTAAACACAATATTATTTCATTAAATATACATATATATATCTCCCATGATTTTTGGTGTTGAAATTAGAGTCACATCGCTTCATAAAGGTAGTATTTCACACGTTCTTTAATGATACTATCATTTCTTAGTGAGTGAAAATGTAAGAAATAAAATCATATATTATATATATAGAAATAAAAATATGCCTTTTATATCATAATTATTCCATTTTTATCATATATTTTAATTATATTCACCCTAATTACATTCCATGTAAAACATTAGTGAAAAGAATAAGATAACATCGTGAGGCGGTAGTTCGCCGTATACTTGAGAGACATTATCATATCAAATAAGGAATTTAAAGTAGAAAAATATAAATTATATAACTTCCCTAGGGGTATAAGTTTGTCATCAATATCATATATATAATTTATATACATCATCATACCCAACCATGTGATTTGGTAATGGAAATCTAATGAAATCAGTTTGTGAGGTCGTATTCTGTCGTAAACAGAAATGATTATTTAAAAACTATGTTGATGGATATGGGTATAGTTGTATGTAATGAAATTATAATTAAAAAAATACCAATATATGTATTATATTGAGGATATTATAACATCGTGGCTTCTTAATTATTTAATAAGGGGAGAAAGAAATAAAATAAAGATGTGCGTTGAAAAATATCACCTCTTATTGTAGTATCTTATTTGGTTTGCACCAAATCCTTGGTATGATATCTTCAAGACCAAACTAATGCTTCTAGTATTAATGGAGAGATGTTGTGATGTTATTGTGTATGTAATTTTCGGACCAAAATATGTTTTATGGAGTGAATAAGATTGCATAGTGTATAGCCCTTTATAATTCATGTGATTAGAACACATTTAATGTTTTCAAAATGTTCAATTCCACCAACATTTAATTAATGAAAAAACCATAAAAATATAATATAATCAAACATAGAATATATATGGTTGGATTAATTCCATTAAATGGGAATTTAAATGTTTTTAGGTCACTTAGTTTCCTTAGTTTATTAGTCTAAATCCTCACTAAATCTATTTTTTCTTTAACAATGATAATTAATTTTTACTTCTTCACTATTAATTTTGGATAAAAATTAAGTTGAAATTTTTATAAAGTATAGATTTTTCGTTCTTTGAAATATGAAACATATATTTTCAAAATCAGTTCACAAAATGGGAAAACATAATTGATAATTAATCCCATATAGGTGACGAAAAATTAGGGTTTCAAAGAGAAAATTATCAAATGTTTACAATGTTTTTATATAAAAAATAAAAAATTAAATATTAAAACTTAATTAAACAGATTAATATGTATATAATTGAACAGTTTTTACATTTAAACAAATTTTAATTATAATATTACATTATATAATTTTTTTCCAAAAAGGATATTTTCATTTAAAATTTAGTATTTT
This sequence comes from Viscum album, assembly GCA_963277665.1. Classification (NCBI taxonomy): domain Eukaryota; kingdom Viridiplantae; phylum Streptophyta; class Magnoliopsida; order Santalales; family Viscaceae; genus Viscum; species Viscum album. Next base: position 1,910,102,049 of record OY728120.1, read on the forward strand.
TTAGTATTTATCAACAAATGATAATGTTCAAAAAAATTAACAAAAAAATAACCCTAGAATAAATAAGATATTGTAATTAATAAAAAAAAATTTTCTCTATATAAATTTTAAATATGTTGTGAAAATTAATTTTAAAATAATTGGGAAAATAACATCTAAATCGTCATTTTGAAAAAAATATAGTTTTTTTAAAATCCTTTTTTTTCTCTAAAATGGTACAAATTTTATCTCAAATAAATATATATCGATTTTATTTATCTATAAAAAATATAATATTTATAATTTAGTCAGTACAATTGTTACCCAATAATTTAATGGCTTGTTTATCATGGTATATTTTAAATAATAATTGTTTAATATCGTATCATGTTTCATTCAAACTTAGTGTTATCTGAAACACAAGTAAAACTCAATGTTCTATGTAATGAAACATAAAATTAGTCTTTTGGGAAACACACTAAAAAATCATTATTGCATTTAATTTAAACTATAGAACATAATTTTATTCTTTTAAAATCTCATGGTGTTACATCCTCCCTACTTTAATATGTGGGGTCCTCACAATTTTACCATTATCTCATTAATTAAAAGACCTAAATTATAGAATACATTGGATGTACAAAAAATCCAAAATATTTTTAATAAATATTAACTTAATAAGAGATAATGTGATCCATATGAGTCATATGGAATAATACATAACCTGGTTTCTATAAATTATAACATTATTATAGAGGGATGGTAAGGACACGGAAGAAAATCATAAATATTTATAGAGAGTGATTAAGATAATTGATAATAATAATATGAATTATATATAGAATTTTGATGTCCTAAAATCTATAAAAATATGATTATTTAAAAAACCATCATATTCATCAGATATGAATTTAAGGGTATATCCTTTTATCAATATCATTTTCTTAAATATGTGTGATTTTTTAACTCTCTAATAATATAAGGAAATATACATAAATTATATGTTTCTATATCATAAGAAAAATTTCATCCTTTTATCATTCATGAAACAATTTCTATTTCCCCTTTTAATGATATAAATTAATTACAAAAAATGCATTTTATTAGTGTGAAACACAATAATTGACGTTTAAGGGATTGTTAGATCCCTAAAAGAGTGAAAAATAATTCCATACATCTCAAACAATTTTTTTAAATAATATATGGTTATCGAAAGTTATCCAATATATTAAATTAATCTCCAACATTTTTATATACCACACTAGTTTATTATAAATTTTTTGTAGTAAATTTTTTTATCTAAATATAATATCTCATTAACCAGGATAATAAATCTTCCCAAGGTAGGTGATAAACCATTATAATCCTTTGGTAATGGGTTCAAACCCTAATGTTATACTAGATGCAACAGTTTATCACCTATAATTTGGGATTCCCTTTCTTAAAATATGATAATATCATTTCTATAGTATTCAACAAAATATTATCGATATCATTGAAATATAATTAACTATTTAGTATAAATAATTCAACGGTTATTTATACAACACTTTTTTTCAAAAATTATTAAAATATTATTTTACATTTATTAAAATTTCATTAAATATCATATTAATAGAAAAAATATCAATAAATTTAAATTTATGTTGAATAAATGTAAATTAATTATTCCTCAAATAGCTTTTCCACATAGAAATATACGTTCTATATATCTAAAAACTCATTAAATGTATCCAATGGTATTTCCATTACATAAAACAGTAATATAGGGGTACATAAGACACTAATCTTAAGATAAAACATAAAAATGTATTGTCCTCATGAAAGCTATCACCAATTCGAAAAATTCGACCATCTTCAAATGTAGAAGTTGAAAATGATTTTACACATTTTTTTGTTCGAGATCATTATGATTTCCATCCGAGGTAAGTATATTCAAACACATATTATCATAATGTCCAATATCAGTAAATATAAAACATCATACCATTGACTCTCTATGTGTTATCTCATTCTTGGATTTTTAATGACTTTTTCTATGTAGTCACAGACCTTACAACTAAACATACCAAACAAGTAACAATCATTAAATCCATAAGTATATTTTTCTAAATGTGATTTACCATACATGAAACAAAATTTATTCTTACATCTGGGATTCTTAGTTGTATAGTTCTAAATTTCCTACCACATTGGTTGTTTCCTACTCTATTCATCTCTTGGAACATAATTTTTGTATAACTCTATCTCAAGGATCTCATCGCAATGAAAGAATAATAACCTTTAAATTATCTTTGCGAAAAATATCTTCATATTATTAGTTTTATTTCTATGTAAAACCTATTAATTTTACTATTAATATTTCAAAAATATTTTGTTATGTGTCTAGATGACCATACCAAATTTTATTCAGGTACAAATACCGAATCATTATACAAATTACTCAATTCCCTAAATTGTTTCTCTCTCCTTATCCAAACAACCGTACGAAAATACTTCCATAAGAAAATATTCTTAAATGTGTCCCATTACATAACATCATGATCATATTTCTCCATTTTATTCAAAATAAATTACAACCATCAATTAGCTTTACGTTCAAAATGATAAATTGAAAGAGTTACCTATTTTCTTTCTAAACATACCATGACATCAAATATCTTATCCCAAAACATAATCCGTACTTGGGAGACCACATAGCTAAATTATTTGGTGAATGATGGGGGTTACTGATACATGAAATGATCTACCATAAACTTGTACTTTTATCCACTATCAGGGTCATCTCTAGCTTGGATACTGCCACTATTTATATCTTCTATCAACATATCCATCACTGTAACTAATAGTTTTATTTCAATTCCAATCATCTCGATAGAGTGATTTGGATGGATATTTGACTATCTGTCACTTCCCACTATAACTCCATTGTTTTTTAACTATTAAACCTTTCATTAATAGACATGTTTTGATGAAGTAGAATGGTGATATCAAAATATTATATAATCTAATATTATCCAAAATGTAGAATCATTCAAGGGAATTCTATTAAAATTATATGAACCAAAAAAATTATCTAAAATATACTATAATACAAACTATAAGTAACCATCCTTAAAAATTACTTAATATTGAGTTTAATGTCAAGAATTCATTTTCTTCAATTTTAGATCTTTTTAGGTTTAGTTTTTCTTAGAAGTAATCCATTAATCATACATAAAAAACCAAATAATACAATGTGGAAACATCTGTTTTTTATCTATTTTCCCCATAATAATTTTTTTAGAAAATTAATGGTTATTTAGTTCTATGAAATGTCACCATGAAATTCATACTGAATAATTCCTTTCCATTACCAATCCAAAAACAGGGTAAAAAAATTTTATATTAGGGGACGAAAATAAAAATATAAGAGTCATAAAAAGAAAGAATATTGTTAGTCTGTTGAAAATTTTTAAAACTCCAATAATGTTTACTATTACCTTGAATATTATTTGAGTGTATCCAGTAAAACATTTTCATAGGAAAAAAACATGAATTTTATCAAATAAATCCTTTAATACATATAAAATTAAATTAAACACCCATGTTGGTGACATAGAGAAAAATATTCATAAACCCCTTTCAAAAAACATTAATTAGATTAACCATATTGATGAAATACAATATAAACATTATCTAATTCATTAGAGATCAATAATGGGGATCACCATTCTTATAAACTATACTATGATAATCCATTTTTAGGAACTATAATGACGATCAACCCTCCGTATAAGCAATATCAAGTTCACTCAAGATCTAAAATTTTTCTCAATACTTTTATGAGGTATATCAGTTTCACATATTTCATATATTATCACATAACATATCATTAATAAAAAAAATTATTCCTACACATGTTCATCATAAAATATTTGAAAAACAACTTTCAACCGATATGATAATAACTTTTGGATATAAAAATACACTTTTCTTTTATAAGCTATTTTAAATAAAATAATAGACCTTTATTGGAGAAATAATTTACAAAACCAAAAAAGAAGAAAAAAATGAAGAGGTTATTTCATAGAATAAAACATTAAATATTTCAAATGAATCACAAAATCAAATAATGGACACTAAGACGAAAAAGTAATTTTCACCACATAGAACATTTATTTTTTCATTTGATGGAATGTTCATCATAAAACACATAAAAATATTCCTTTTAGAAAACCATTAAAATAATGTCAATGAGACATAAAATTAATATTATAAAATATTTTATTTTCATATAAAACCACCTTAAAAAACATGGACATTGATAAAAATGACTTTGAAGAAAATCAATAAATGAATATTTTTTAAAATAATATCCCTTATCACTTGGGAACCACATAAATCATAATCCCCATAAAATAATAAATAATAAATAATATTAAATATATTTAGAATTGGTAATTTATTAATAAAACATTTAATTTGTTCTCTATATATAAAAAAAACAATATAGGTGAATAACTTAAAAATATTCCTTAACGAATGGAAATTGATATGAAGTCCCTTACCTTGAGTCTGACTTGTAATGTGTGTATGTCTAGTGATGAATAATAAAAATATGTTAATTATTTAATTTATTGATAAAAATCATATAGTCAATTTTTGTTTTTATTTCACTTTTTCCAATGTCATATAAAATCATTTAATTAATTAATTTTCTGTCAGATGTTTAGACGATATTTGGCATATGTGTCATAAATAGCTATGTGGATTGTCTATGTTATGGGAGGTTGACATTTAGAAACCAAAATAATAATAATTTCATATTTATCATATTTATTAAAGAATTAAAATTTAAATATTAATAATTAAATATTAATTTGATAAATGATGTATATTAAAATCCTGGAGAGATGGTATGACATACGTACGCAAGTTTAATGTTTCCATTTTTCAATTACCATTATTGAAAGAAGCTATATATTAATCTAAATTTATATATTGATAATAATATCACAAATAAAACTATATTTTTTAAAATAAACATATATATATCATCCATGTGATGTGGATATGAAATAGAGTTTCATTTCTTCTTAATGAGGTTATACACACATTCAAGAATGTCATTATCATTTCTCAGTGAGTGAAAAGGTAATAATAAAAAATGATATATTATATTTCTATAATAAAAATTGTTTCTTTTATATAATAATTATTCCATGTATATAACATATATTCATTATCTTAACCCTTTTTACCATTTATGTAAATAGTTTTTGAAAACAAAGCACATAGCTTCATGAGGTAGTACTCCGTAGTACACATGAGTGGCATTATCAAATTTCTTATGAAATGTAAATTTAAAGGTTATATATATTCTATAATCAATAATTTTTTAATGATTTTATAAATATTATATATTTATATTATATACATCATTATACCCCGTCATGAATAGTTGTAATAGAGAAATGAATGACATCAGTTTGAAAGGTGGTTTTCTAGCATGCACATAAATGATGAATTTATGACCCATTTGGGGGAATTAGAGATTGTTATAATTAATAAAAATATTATAAAAACAAATAATAAAAAATAATATAATGTTTTAATTTTATAATAATTGATTAATAAGAATTTTATGGAGGTAGAGAATGAAATAATATAAAGACACTCATGGAAGAACATCACATCTGCTTTAGGTATCCATCTTAGGTTTTCACCAAACGATTTCATGAATGGATATCTAAAAACTTATAATTATTCTCATTTTAGAGTATCTATATTGTAAAGTTATTTTTTCATGTGTCAGATAATATAATGAGGTTTTAGGTTATGAATAATATATGATAATTGTTAGCATTTTATAAAATATGTGAGTAGAAAGAATTTAATTTTTTAAAATAATTCTATTCCTCCCACATAGTATTCATGAACAAGAACAAAAAATTGGAAATTATAAAAACAACTAGTTATAATTTATAAATATGGAAACAAAATACGTGTAGGAGAATTTTAAATGTCATTTTAATACTCAATTATTTGTCTATTTCTCAATAAATCAAATTTTACTTGATCCTCGATAATAAATTTCTTCTGTTATCACAATTCATTTTTCAAAAAATCGTTTTGACAATATTATAAAATATTAATTATTTTGATTAAAACAAATAAATCCATTTCTCCAAATTCAATTCATATAATTTAAAACTTTTAATTTATAATTAATCACAAAAATTGATGAGAATGTGGGATTGCAAAGAGAAAATGTTCAATGGTTTACAACAATGCTAATATCAAAATTCAATACAAAAAATATTAAATTGAAATAAATTAGATTAATAGATTTATAATTTAACTTATTTTATATTATTAAACATATACATGAATATTATGAACAATATAATTAGAAAAAATAATTTTTTAATTATAATTATTTATTTTTCACTATTCATAAAAAAATGAAACATTTCAAAAAAAATCTGACAAATTGACCCTGAAAATGTTGATATTATGATTTAAAAATTAAATTTATTTTATTAAAAAAACATTCCAAATTTTTTACAAATTAATTTTAAATTATATAGGCATACAACATTTAAATCATTATTATAGAAAAGTACAATTTTCATAAAACATTTCATCTTATTTAAAATGGTTAAAATTTTATGTCTAATTAATAGTTATACAATATATTTATGTAAAAGACATATAATTTTAATAATATATATATATATATATATTTATACAACCTAATTTTACATCTAGGTTATATTTTTCATTCTTAAATAATAATTTTAAATATATTATCGGTTTCATTTAAACTTAGTGTTATATGAAACACATAACAAAGTTAGTGTTTCTTGTAGTGAAGGATAAACTCATTTTTTCATTTAATACAATAAAATATGAGTGTTCATTGAATTTTAAGATATCGAACACAATTTTCCACTATTAAAATATTAGTTTGTTGCACCCCCATACTTTTCATAAATACCTTACATCACGATTCTGAGAGGTTTTGACCATGATTTTGTGTTTGGTTATTCTTTTAATGTCCTAATTCTCTCATTTATCATTTTTTGGTAACTAGGGTTTTTAATTTTGGTTTTATTTTAATTATTGTGGCATCTATCAATGGTGATTAATTTTGGTTTAATTTATGTAAGTTCACCCTAGTTTCAAGTATTTATATTTTCTAACCATTAATTACTTCATTTTTAATGGTTGAATTTTTTACTAAATGATAATAATAAATACATTCCATTATTTTTTAAGGGAAATAAAATTTTACTTCAATTCAATGGTTTTACCATAATTTCAACTGTTATAAATATACAAATAATTATTGTATTCTTATGTGGATTTTAGAAATACATGATTACATTCCATTAATAATTTTTAAATAATTAATGATGAATTTTAATTTTAATTTTTTTATCGTATTCGTAAGAGGCTAATGATTTTGTTGTGCATTTAAAATGTCCCTTACTATGATTTTTTATCCAAACATAGAAGGGTTAAGATATATATAAATCACCATTAAAATATATAAATTTGTGAAATGATATATATGTCTGTGTGTGTGTGTGTTTATGTGTTTGTGTATACGTGAATAATGATGGATGCATTTTTAGGGTTATAAATGTGATAATCAATATTCATTTTCATTTGATTTTTTATGGATTTCATAACTATGATTTAAAAACACTTATATATTATTACAAATTTTTATCCATGCTATAATGAGTTTGGATATACAAAATGTTCCCTGTGGTGATTTTGAAATGAAATGAAATTACAAATTTGATTGTTTGAATATTCGGAATAGCACCTTAGAACCTTTGAATTTAGTACGCTAGGAAATTTTTCTCCCTACCTAGATATTGTACCATAATTTTGATGTATCTAAAATATGTGTTGAAATGCATTGGGTATAATTTTCATCTGGATTCATACTCCCTATTGTATTGTGGATGAAAGTAATTATGTGTTTTTCGATCATTATGAATTTGAATATCTTATGATGAGTCCAAACAATAAAACCCTAGTACTACCAATATTTATTATTCTTTTTAAATTCTATTATAAATCTTTAATATTATTATAAAATATTTAACTTTTGTAAATTTTTATAAAAAATTAAATAAAATAATTCATTATATTTAAATACAAGAAATAACTATTCTATTTGAGATGCATTACCTGTAATGTCATAATATGAATCATTTTAAAACTCTGTGTATATTCTGATTTTCTATTAAAAAAAATAAATAGGGAAACCTAGTTTCAATTTGTGTTTGTAAAAAGAAATGAGAATGATATATTATTCAATTCCTTATACAGATATGTGATTTACATGGCATGCATACTGATCTATTTTCTCACACTTATCATATTTTTATTTTATGTTTTAATAACATTTTTAAAACTATTTGGATGTTACAATTTTATTATGGTATGGTGATTAGTATTTTAACATAGTGTAATTACTATATTTACTCATAGGTTTGTTTTTCACATTCACCATTTAGGCCTTCTCTTAAATTTTACAACAAGCAGTGTAGTATATTGTTGTGGCTGAGGATATGAATATATTAGATTATTTTTCTTCTGGGGAAAGAGTTTGGGATTAGAAAAAGTATTAGTTATGTCTATATATTTTATCATTTTATATTTATTGATTTTTACAATTTTTTCTATGTTATTTTTATTTAGATGTTCAACATATGAAAGGGTCATTCTCATTATTCTAATATTTCTGAACTCTATTTATTAGGAAAGTATTTTAATTTTGGATTTCCAATGGTTAAATAGAAATTTATAGTATCCTGATAAAATATATAATTACCATGAATTTTGATGTGGGATAACTTCTGTTTATGATAGTGGGAAAAATCTGGTTAGTTTGTGAACAAAAATCCTAGATGTTCTTTTTTATTTGAGTGTGTCAAGTAGATAAATATTGGGTTGTCAAAACACAGGTGCATAGAGTTGGAAGAGTGAAATGAACTCTTATAATTTCTGAACCTCTGGTTATAATGTGATGGTACTGTGGGAATTTTATTTTTTGAGATTAAATTTTATTCATTATTTTAAATTCGAATTTTGAAGAATAAAAATATTTTTGAGTTTTCATCACACAGTGAGAACATATGGTATAGAAACCCATTTGGAGGAATAATACATTGTTAAATGTAACTTATAGTGTTAGTTCCACACTTGGTGCACGGTATAATAGACCATATGACCAATTAATGCCGAACCACTAGTCCCTATTGTGTTATTTTTAGGTTTTATAATTTTATTTAATGGGTTTTTATTGGGGTGCAGTATTTTTAAAAAGAATATATTTTTTATTATTTAAAAAAATATATGTTTCTATTTTTGTAATTATATAGGAAAATAAAACATTGAAATATTAGAATTATAATTATGTGATTTAAACATCTATGGTTCTGGTTGACAAAAATGATTTTAAATTGGTAAATTTTAAATTAACTTTTCAAAAATCATTTGAAATGTGTTCATATATTTTTACATTTAGAGGGTTTTAATAATTAGATTTTAAAAGTGTAAAATTATTTCATGTGGGGTTTTAAAATTTATAAAAACACGAAAGAAAATTCTAATGAGATTTTTTATCATAAAAAACTATAATGAAAATATTTCTTTGTAAATTAAATTTTTAATGGAATCAAAAAATATCAAGACAACCATGAACCAATTAATGATTCAATAAGTACATATAAATTATTTTAATTTAAAATTTAAAATATAAATTATTGTTTATGTGTTATAAGAAATGAGTAAATAGAATGTATAGTAGGTAACATCATTCTTTTTGAAGGTTTTTTAGAATATCATTATGATTTTTATTTGTATATTATAATTGATCATTATTATTTTTAAGTGTTTTTAATTTATGATTGGTGGTGTTTTGGATTCATCCTTTAGACTTCATTATTCATATGGTTTTCAATATTGTTATGAGTTTAATTTTGGTTTTCCTTTATTTAAATAATATGTTAACATATCCATTTTCTAATCCCCTTTATATTAATTTTTAGATCAAGGGATGTTTATGTCTTATTTTTTCATAATGTCTTTTTTCTTGTAGACATATATGGGGATCTATTTGTTACCAACCGTTCTCATGATCCCAGTGGAGTGGTAAAGGTGAATCCATCCTTGTTTTTTAGCCTTTTTTATTATTCCATATTTGGTTCTAGTATTTGCTTTTTCACAATGTATTCTCAATGATGTCTTGATCGTCTTTGATATTAATTTTCATCAACAAATTTTTGTACACTATTTTTGTAACAACCTGGTCATTCATGAGTAAAATTCCATTTCATTTATTTAATTAAATTTATTATGGATATAATAAAGAAATTCTATTTATTTTATCCAATTGGGTTTAAAGGACCTTTATGTATCATTACAATTAATAATATATCCATTAAACCATGATCACATGAATGATATAATTTAATATTTTTAAATAGAACCATTTTGAAATAGAAAAAGGAGAGGATGGCCTCATCATGTAGACTCAATCCGTAAGAAGATCATTTTACATATCCCAATAAGGTGGTCGCATCACTGCTCATTTCCCATGACCAAGCCTAAGATGAGCTTCAGCACGTTATGCTTGAAAAGAATTTCCTACAGGAGAAGTGGACGTTTATAGAGACTACCACACAAGTGATGTTATCTGAGCCTCCCCAATAGTCTGTCACCATCACAAACATTACCCTTAGATATCATGTGGGTTTTATAGGGTATTATATAATAAGGCAGCAGTTACATTTTTGTGTAATAACTTTTATAAATTTAAGTCTTATTCCATAAATTCATGTATAATAATATCTTTTTCTTAAAAATATAATGAATTAGATAAATATAATTTGTAGTTATGATGGTGCTTTTTATAAATATATAAATTTTTATATTAAAATGAGGATTTATTGATTTTTTTATTACAATATTGTTATAAGAACACTGATTTTAATTATAAGTTTTGATTATATTCCGTATTGATTTTACTCTATAAATGATTATGTATTTTATTTGATAAGAATTATATTTTCATAGAGTTAAACTGAAATTTTATTTTTTATTAAAGAATTTATTTTAATGAAATAATTTTTTTTTGAATAAATGATATTTTAGTATGATATAATTATTATATAATTTTAATGAAATATAAATTATCATATAATTTTTAGGAAGTCGAATTTAATTTTCAATATGGTTTTGAATCTATTTTTTTCCAAAACCGTCAATTTTTAATAAATGAGGGACTTTATTTTAAATGTAAAAATTTAGATATATAGATATTTTTTAATATAAAATAAATACTATTTTTGGTTTTTGGATTTTGAAATTATTTAATGGTGAGTTTTTCCTAATTTTCAGAAATAATCGAATTTTTGGTTAAAAATTAAATATCATTTTAATATATATTGGGTTTTATGACATAACAATGGTCCACTAGTGATGTCGTAAAATAATATAACTAGGATATTCAGCTAATATATGTTATACCTTTAAAATAATGTGATTTTTTTTGTTTTTGTTAATTTAATGATTGCTTAGTGGACCCTTCAATAAATATTAAATATTTTAACATTTTAAATGATTTCCATGAGAGTGTAACTCACCTTAATATAAGAAAGAATAATATTTTAAAAACATCAGCCATTTCCAAAATAAAATAATGTCTTCCAATACTCTTTGGAAAAACCATGGGAACAAATGATTGGATGGTGTTTGGTTTTGAATATTTAACATTATATATTCTAAAACCTATGTTTGTAAAATATTAACGAACTACAATCTCATTTTTTTTAAATAAACCCAGAACATCTCCCACATGAATTTTTTTAAATCCTTGTATAATGTCCCTACTCTTCCCTCCACTCTCAATGAGACCACCCATGGTTACCTAAGCTCTCATGAAGCTCGTCAACAAGCTCATGATGTCAGTCACTTCCATGTATTTATACTCACTTTCCTCTCCCCCTTTTAAATTCAATCATTTTATTTGAAAGTATTTATTGTAATTTAGAATTGTTATTATGGGATTATTTTATAATCATTCAATTACTATCCATTTTATTTTATATGAATGAGCTATTATTTATCCTCCCTCATTTTGACCCTTACCTGAGCTGTTACATTTCCAAAATTGCGTAAGGGATTTCACTCTTCTCATTTGCATTCATGATACTTTTTTGCATTATTATTATTAATTTAAATCTTTATATACTAGGTTAGGAAGTTCCATGAACTCCATACATTCCATTTAATGTATATGTTATGTGATCTTCCATTAAGTCCCATAAATCCCCTCTATGATCCTTTAAGAACAACCATTACATTACTGAAATTCTATAAGGAATCTTCCAACTTCATCTTTTATCATGCATTTTTTCATGTTATGTCTCTAAAATTATTTTATTATTATGTTGGGATATGTTGTTATATATAAGAATTACATCCCACATGACTTATAAATGATTATATCCCCTTTCACTCTTATTTATCCCTCCTATGAACCTATATGTATAGTCGTTACCATGATGAATTTTTATATGAGATTTCCCCATTTCTCATTTTTATCTATGTGTATTTATGTTGTTATACCATTTTATTTTCAATTAAATATTTTGGGGGTATGATTTATCACCTCCCCAATATATTCATCATTATGATTGAATTATGATATACTTCTTTGTCACTCATTAATACCTCCCAAGTACACATGTTACCATGTCGATACTTTGTAACCATTATTCTATTTCTCCTCTTTCATCATGTTTCATTATTATGTTACACCTTCTATTTCAACATTCCATGTGTTGGGAAATGTATATTTATTAATTCCTTACTTTCCATTTCATTTACAAATTATGAGAGGACCATTTCTCTCTCATTTAAAGTTTTTATGAATTTTATGTCACACCGTTAGGCTACCGAAATTGCACCGTAATTTTCCATACCAAAATCATCATGTAGTGAAAACCATGTCCATTTCTATAAAAATTGTATTGACCATTAAGAATATATAATTATTGATTATATAATTTCATCTATGTATTCAACATTCCATTATTGTCGAATAAATGATGAAGTTTAATGATTCCATGTGGCACACAATTGAATGAAATAAAATGTTTGTAAAGGTAGCACCCTCATAGTGCTCCAATGCATTGGGTAATGTTTAGTACCATGATACACCATGTGATGTAATGGTTTACTCATGATAATCCATGTGTATTGAGGGTTTACACATGCTAATCCATGTTTAATTATCCATGGCTTATGCCAATATCATGTTGTATGTTTTTTCCATATTTCCATGTTTTGATAATCATGTTATATCTCCAATTTATGTTTACTTTTCTGTTATTCTCCAATGACATGCCTATTCCTTAACATGCAATGTATTCTTTAGTTTATTCCTTATTTACTCCATTAATAGGTTTTATATTTGACCCTTTTCTTATGTATGTTCTCAGGATATCCCATGCAATGCTAAGTATTAAGGAATGTTCTGGTCATGTAAAAGAAGTTTTCAATAATGATTTTTAATTTAATGTTTTAAGTTGTTATGTAATGTTTCTAATTTCCCATGTTACTAGACCTCTTTATCCTCAGAGTTTTATTAAGTGAAATTTTATGTAATAAATCATGTTTAAGTGTGTTATAAACAGTGTGGTTTTTATAGTTTTTATCAAAGTATAGGTTTAGTTATTTTTGGGATTATGATTATAAAATCCTAGTGAACCCTTTAAGTATAAGACTAGCTATAAGAAAAATATCATTATCCTTTGGTGAGTATGGGGTAAGTGTCTTATCCATAAAATACATAAATTTTTGTATATGAATAGGTAGAGGTGGCTCTAACACATATGTATCTAGTGGTAAATCCTGAAAACACCATTTTGAGCAAGACTGAAATGGGAACTAGTGCACAGAAATGGGCATTAATGCACTCTTGGTTCTACAAAACTAGGGGATATGGTTCAGTAAATTCAGATGATTATTACGTACAATTATTAAGTGACAAATACAATCCCATAAGAATATATGTTAGGAGATAGATCATATATAACATAATTTGAAGCCTATAAATTTATAATTTAAGGATATAAATGTAATTTATAGGTTATCCCTTTAAAGTCATTGGATTCTCCATTATGTGTGAAAATATTTAATATATTCATCCCTAAATTTTCTTTTATTTTAACTATTAGAGTGTAATATGATCAATATGGAAAACAATGGATGAGAGGGTAGAAATGATTAATGTCCCAGTGAGACTCTCAATTGAATGGGAGCTCATGTATGAAATATCTTGATTATAACAAACCAGCTACCGAAAACAATAATTATTAATTGAAACATTTTTGAATGACTACGGAAATCAAGGATGAGGAAAAATTAAATCCCATAAAAGTCCATCTACAAAAGTGGATAGGTGGTTGAAGAACCAATATACTTCATGCAAAAATATGGAATGAGGCAACAAAGGAAATTTCACAAAGGGACTGTGAGATGTTATAATTTCAGAATGGAAGGGAACAAGGAATCCAATTTTCAAGAAAAAATGGATAATGTGATGGATAGGAAAAAATTTCCATGTAAGGCTTCTTACACATTTCTATGATTTTAATGTCGTGAATCCCTGGTTTATACAAGGCAATGCTCTATTTTATGGGCTAATAAGCATGATGAGCATCAACAATATCCATGATCAAGGGAGCATATGAAGTTATATTCTATGATGGATAATGATTAATGAATCACATGTAACCAGTAATTTAATGTATTGTATCTTCTAATGTATTTTAATATATGTTATATTAGTGTATATTTTATGTTTTCTAAGAATATTTTTTCCCCAGAAGAAATCACATTAAATCATTAAGGAAAACTTCTATAAGTGTTGTATCATAATTGGATGTTTGTGGGAATGTTTTTCTTGAAAATTTTATATGTATCCCATTGATGGAATTTGGGGAAAAACACATTTTCATTAACTATACCATAAGTTAGTGAAAAATTAAAGATCAAAACAATCCAACACAAGATCTAGAGTTTGTGGTAGTGATCGTTGCATTAAAAATATGGAATCATTATCTCTTTGGGGAGAAGTGTGATATATATATATATATATATATATCAAAAAGAAAATATAAATTCTCATAGAAACAGTTGAATATGTGCAAATGTAGATGGTTAGAGCTGAACAATGACTATGACTTCTCAATCCATTACTAGCCAGGGAAATCCAACAAGGTGTCAGATGCTCTATTTAGAAAGTACCCATCGATTATATCATTGATGAGAATTTAAATGGATTAAATTTTCTTAGATTTAATGAAGATGGAAATTTTAATAACAAATAAGGTAAATTCATCGATCCTTTGAAAAATTATTTCTCTACCACCACATTTGGAAAGGTTAAAGGTTTCATGAAAGCATGATGTGGGAATTCAAAATAAAGTGGAAACTATTAGAAAAATGTAAATCCTTGGAGTTCAATACTAATGAAGAAGGTATTATGAGATTTGGGTCAAGACATTGTATTCAATCAAAGCTGTTGTTAAATAATGAATATTTGGATGATTCACATAGTTTTAATTTCTCCATTAACTTATAAAACAAAGAGATGTAATGAGATATCTGAGAGCATTATTGGTTGTAAAATGGGATGAATTTGATTGTTGTGTATACTTTTATGTGCCTAGTATGTAAGAAAAATAAGGATGATAGGAAGAAGTATAAGGGGACGATACAACGATCACCCATGCCGAAATGGAAAAGGGGGAACATCACCATGTACATTATCACTCGACTTCCGAATACATCCAAAGGAACAATTCTATCAGGATTGATGTGGATAATCTTATAAATACTACACACTTCATTTCAATTTTGGAGTATTTATAAATGGATCCACTGCAAGAAATATACATCAAAGAAGTTATAAATAAGCATGGTGTACTTATATCGATTTTATCTGATCAACATCCAATATTCACCTATATGTTCAGGAAGACTATCCCACATGCTATGAATACATAGATAAACATTAGTACAACTTATAATCCTCAAAATGATGTCAAATCTGATCAGAATATGCAAACATAAGAGAACATATTTAGAGCATGCTCAATGGACTTTAACGAAGGATGGGGTCAACATCTTCATCTGGTTGATTTCTCTTAGAATAAAAGATTCCACTAAATCATCCAAATGGATCATTATGAATCCCTTTATGGGAATAGGTGCAGAACACTGACATGTTGGGATAATGTTGGGGAGAGAAAACTCATAGGTCAAGAAATGGTTGAAAAAATGGTGGAGAATGTTAAGACCATCTAATAAAAAATCAAAGTTTCTCATAGTCATCAAAAGATCTATGATGACAATATTCGATGTGACATAGAGTTTGATGTTGAAGACATGGTTGTCCTCTATATATATCCATGTAATAGGGTAATGATATTGGAAAGAAGGGAATTCTAAGTTTAAGGTACATCATCGATTATGAGATCCTTGATCGTATTGGAGTTGTGGTCAATCAACTAGAACTCCCACCGAACCTATATTAAGTACATGATGTATTCAATGTATCACCCTTGAGGAACTACATCCTTAAACCCCTTAATGTACTCATACTAGATGAGGTACCATTAGGGATTGACCTCTCATATGAGGGAAAGCTGGTGAAGATCTCTAATCATAGGGAAAAAGTTCTAAAAAAAAGAAAATGACATTCATCAAAGTCTTTTAGAGAATCCAAAAGTTTGAAGAAGAAACATGGGAACTGGAGGATGTGATGAGAAAAAGTTACCCACATCTGTTTTTGAGTTGGAAAATAAAATCTTAATTTATAAATTTCTTAAGGGGGAAGGTTGTAACGACCCAAACATTCATGAATAAAATTCCCTTACATTTATTTAATAAATGTCTTGTGGATGTAGAAAAAATATGGTTTTTATTTATTTTATATAATAGGGTTTAAATAACAATTATGTATCAATACTGTTAATAATATATTGAAGGATAAATGATCACATGTTTGATATGATATTAACGTTTTTAAAAAGTGACTTTTTGACACAAAAAAGGAGAGGATGGACTCATCCAGTAGACTCGATCCATACAAGGCTCATTTTTTGGAGGTCAAAAAGAATGTATCATCACTAAGATTCACTCTAGTCAAATTAAAAGCTTCTCTTCAATGCATTATGTTTGCATGAAATCTCATACAAGATAAGTGAATGTTAATATAGATTTCTACCCGAGGGATGTTATCCGAGCTAGCACGAGAGTCTATCACTAACGCCCACCTTGCACACAGATCTTATAAAGGTGTTATAAGGTGTTATTTAACAATGAATTAGTTAATTTTTTGTAGAATAACTTTTATAAATAAATGTATTATTCCATCAATTCCTGCATGAGAATAGTTTTTCATAAAAATATGATGAATTAGATAAATTACTTTTTCAAGTAAAATGGTACTTTTAAGAAATATATAAATTATCATGTTTAACTGAGGTTTTAATAATATTTTTAATATAATAGTATTATTAGAAAACTCCATTAAATTATAACTGGTGATTATATTCCTTATTTTTTTTACTCTGTAATTGGTTAATTATTTAGTTTGATAAGAATTTAATTCTCATATGATAATATTGAAATTATATTTTTAAATAATGAATTTATTTCAATGAATTAATTAATTTTTGGAATAAATAATATTTTTATAATATATTATTATTATATATTTTTTATTAAATATAAATGATAAAATAATTTTTCAGAAGTCAAATGTAATTTTTATTCTCATTTAGAAACAATTTTTTCCCAAAACACGCCAATTTTCAATAAATGGTGGTTTATATTTTAAAAGTGAAAATTCACATATTTAGAAATTTATTTAGATAAAATGATTATTATTTTTTGATTTATGATGTTGAAATTATCTAATGGTAAAATTTTCATAATTTTTTGCGACAGTGGAATTTTTGGGTAAAAACCAAATATCGTTTTAATATAAAATGTGTTTTATGACATCATAATGACCCAATAATGATTTAACAATATATTATAAGAGATATATTCTTCTAATATATGGTTTATATTTTAATTAATGGGATTCTATATTTGTTTTATTAATTTTATGATTCCATAGTGGACCCTACCAAACTTATAAAATATTTTAACATTTTAAAATGATTCCACTGAGAGTGTGACTCACCTCCATATAAGCAAACATCATATTTTTATAAGTATGGAAACTAACCATATATAATATTTTTCTCTCCCCTCTATGGAAGAAACTATTGGAAAAAACCATGGTATTGTTTGTGGTATCAAATATTTTATTATATAGATTCCAAAACCTATGTTGTGAAATATTAAAAAATTCCGCTCTTTTATCCAATATAAAAATACCAAATCTCCCACTAATAATCACGTAAAATCTATTTAGAACATTCCTACACTTCCCTAAAATCTCATGAAACCTCCCATGGTGCCCATGCTCTCAAAAATCCCCTCCATAAGCACATGAAGTCACTCAATTCAAAGTAAGGGATCCTCAATTTCCTCTCATCCATTCAAATTCAAGAAAATTATATGAAAGTAGTTATTGTAATTTAAAATGGTTATAATGTGATTATTTTATAATCATTATATTACTTCCCATTTTTGTTTTTTAAATGTGGGATTATTTATCATCCCACATTTTGACCCTTACCTAAGCCGTTACTATGCCAAATTTCGTAAGCGTTTTCACACTTCTCATTTCCATTCAAGCTACAATTTTACATTATTCTTCTTATGTTCCATATTAATATGTTGTGTTATGACGCTCGACAACCCCAATACATTCTATTTTAGGTATATATTTTGATATCTTCATTTCACTCTCACCAAGCCCCCATATGATCCATTATGCACACATGTTACATTGTTGAAATTCTATAAGGGATCATCTATCCTCCTCTTTTATCAAGCATTATTTCCATGTTGTGTCCTTAAATTTATTTTATTTCTATATAGGGATGAATTATTATATATACTACTTAATTATCATTTAACTTAATGATTATTAGGTACCATTTCACTGTCATTAATCCATATTATGAAAAATTATGTATACTCGTTAACATAGTTAATTTTCATAATGGATTCCTACATTTTTCATTTTTTTCTATGTTTCATTATGTTGTTATACCCATTTATATTCAATTAAATAAATTTTGGGAATTATTTGGTACCTCCCCCATAGTTCCATCCTTATGTTTCAATGATTGTATGCATCTTTCTCCCATATTAATGCAACTTATATACACTCATTTCCATGCATAAATTTAATAAGAGTAATTCAATTTAATTTATTTATTCAAGTTTCTTTATTATGATATCCTTCAATTTACGAATTACATGTGATGGAAAATATATATATATTTTCCCCTTACATTAAATTTCATTGATATATTATTAGAGAACCCTTTCTCTCTCATCAACCATTTTTTGAATTTTATTTCACATCGTTAGGCTGCCAAAATTGCACCATAATTTTCAAGGCCAAAATCATCGTGTAGTGAGTATCATGCACATTAATATTTTATGGGTATTCACCTGTATGAACATATAATTATTGGTTATATAATTTCATTTTTTTCCACATTCCTTTATCGTGGAATATATATTTATATTGAAATATTCCATGTTATATGATCCATGTGGCACACATATTCATGAAATGAAATGTTTATAATGGGTGCACCCTGATAGCACTCCAATGCATTTGGAAATGTTTAATATCATCATACTCCATTATAAATGATGGTTTAATCATGATAATACATTTTTAATTGAGTTTTACTAATGCTAATACATGTGCAATGAGACTTGGATCATGATAATATCATGTTGTATGTTTTTTCAACATTTCCATGTTATGATAATCATGCTATGTCATTCCTTTATGTTCATGTCTCTCTTGTGCTGCATTGATATTCCTATTTCCTAAAATGTATTTTATTCTTAATGTTATTCCCCGTTTAATCCATTACTAGTATTTATAGTTCACCCTTTTATTATATATGTTATCAGGTTATCCCAACAAATTTTACTTTTGAAAAAAATCATGATATCATGCAAAAGATGTTTTCAAAGAAGATGTTGTATTTTATGTTTTAAGTTTTTATATAATGTTCTTAATTTACAATGAAACTAGACCTCCCGAACTTCAGAGTTTTATTAGGATAATGTTTATGTAATCAATTAGTTTTATGTGTGTAATAAAGAGCACGGTTGCAATTGTTGGTATAAATGTATAGTTTTAGTTAATTTTGGGACTAGGATTAAAAAACCTAAGTGAAAGCCATAATTATTAGACTAACCATAATAAAATTATCCCTATACTTTTGTGAGTATATGATAAGTGTTTTATGACAAAAATGCATCAATGTATAGGTAAAAACAAGTATAGGTTCCATTTGCACAAATGTATCTAGGGTTAAATCCCATAAAAACTACTTTATGGTAGACTCAAATGAGAAATGGTAAAGGAAAATGGGCCTTATTTCACTTATGGTTCAACACTCTGGGGGGAGATGCTTTGGTATATTCGTAATCATAGTATGTACCATTATTAATGTAGAATAAATTCCCACAAGGATATACGTTAGGATAAAGATCATGGATAACATACTTTGAAGCCAAGAAATTAATAAGGTATTGTGATAAATCTAATTTATAATATATCCCATTATTAACATTGGATTCAACATTCTGTGTTAAAAATTTTAAGATAATAATCCCTAATTTTCTTTTTATTAGAGCCAAAGTCCTATAATTTGAGAAATATGGCATAAAACAGATGTGAAGTGCGACATGATGAATGTCCCAGTGGGATTCCCAATTGAATGGGAGCTCCAGTAGGACATATCATGATTACACCAAAGAAGTTATCAAAATTCACGATTAAAAATTTTCACATTGTTGAATCACCAAGGAAATCGAGGATGATGAAGATTAAATATTATGAAATTGCATCTTTTAAAGTTGATAATGGGAGAAGGACCCAATTTAATTTGTGCAACACGTGTGGAATGAGGGAACCATGGAAATTTTAAAATGGAACAAGGAGATGTTATAAGTTTTTAAAGGAAAGGAAAAATTTAACAAATCTTCATGAATTGAAGGATAATGTGATGGATGGAAACAAAGATCAATCTAAGTAATATTACACAGTTCTATGCCATAAATGTGGATTAGTTGGGCATTACCCCAGAAAATTCTCTATTGTATGGTTTGAGAAGCTTGAGGGGAATCAACAATATCCATGGTCAAGGGAGCATGGGAAGTCCTATGATAAGATGTATAATGATGAAGTAATCACATGTAACCACTACATAAAATTAGTTTATGTCATAATGTTTTTAAATTCATGTCCAATTAGTATATCATTAATGTTTTCTAAGAACATTGATTCCTCACCAGAAATGATATTAAATAATTAAGGAAAACATTATATAAGCGTAGTATCACATGTTGATCTTGTGGGAATTTTTTTCATGAAAATTTAAAAAGTATACCTTTTATGTAATTTGTGGAAAAAATAAAAATTCATTGCATATGCCTCAAGGTAGTTGAAAAATCACGAGCTAAACTATACCATGCAAGATATAGAGTTGGCAGTAGTGATAATTGCCTTAAAATAAGGAATCATTTTATATTTGGTGACAAGTATGTAATATATATGGATCAAAAAAGTCTAAAATATTTATTCACACATAAATCATTGAATATGTGCCAATGAATATGTTTAGAGCAGAAAAATGATTATGATTGCTCAATCCAATCCCCCATGGGGAAAGTGAACAAGGTGGAAGTTATTCTATGTAAAAAGTGACCTAAGATTATATCATTGATGGGAATTGAAAAGGATCAAATTTTATTTTATTTGATGAAGATGAACATGGCATTCATATATAAGGGAACATCATTGATCCATTCACAAATTAATGATCAAACATCTCTTTTGGAAAGGTTAAAGGATGCACATGGGGATGATGTGGTAATTCAGATTAAAGTGGAAACTATCAAAAAATAGAAATCATAGGGTCTTAATGTTAATGAAGAAGTAATTATGAGATTTTGGTCAATACTATGTCTTCTATTAAATCTAGAGTTAGATAATGATCTTTTGGATGATGCACATAGTTCAAATTTATCCATTCACCTTGGAAACACAATTATGTATCGAGAAATCTAAGAGAATTATTGGTGGGATAATATGAAGAAGGAGATCCCTGAGTATACATAAAAGTGCCTAGTATTAATGTTGGTGAATTATGATAGGTATAAAATTAAGGGGATGATGCAACCATTAGCCATACCAATAGTGGAATGGGAGAACATCACCATAGACATTGTCACTGTACATCTGATGAGATCCAAAAGAAATAGTGCAATCTGGATTGTTATGGATTATCTTACAAAGACAACACACTTCATTTCAATTTTGTAGGATTTCTCATTGGATCAACTAGAACAGATATACATTAGAGAATTGTTAAGGCTGTATGGGGTACCACTATCGATTATATATGATCGAGATCCAACATTTACCTCTATGTTCCGTAAGAGTCTCCAAATCACTCTGAATACTAAGCTAAACTTCAATACGACTTATCAACCTCAAACTAATGTCCAATAATATCGAACTGTCCAATCACTTGAAGAAATGTTTTGATCATTCTCACTGGAATTCAATGGTGGATGGGATCAACATCTTCCTCAGGTTGGGTATTCATAAACAAAATATTTCCACTAAAGCATCCAAATGGCTCCTTATGAAGTCCTTTATGGGAAGAGGTGTCGAATACAAGCATGTTGGGATCATGTGTGGGAGAGAAAACTCCTAGGTCCAGAAATGGCCCATGAAATAGGGGAGAAGGTTCAGACCATCTAGTAGAAAATAAAAGCTGTTCAGAGTCGAAAAAATATATATGATTACAATCTTTATTGTGACCTAGAGTTTGATATTGGAGACATGTTATTCCTCCTCATAACTCCATGGTCTAGAGTTATGAGATTTGCGAGGATTGGAATGCTTAGTCCAAGGTACCTCATTTCTTTTGAGATCCTTGATCACAAAGAGGCAGTGGCTTATCAACTAGAACTCCCACTAAACCTATCTTAGGTAATAATGTATTCCATGTGTCACTATTAAGAATGTTTATACCTAACCCTCCTCATGTAAACAATAAATATGTATTACCATTATGGAATGAACTATCCTATGAGAAAAATTCATTGAAATTATTAGATCATATGGAAAACATTCTACAAAATATTACAATGCCCCTCAACAATGTTTTGTGGGGAAAAAATTGTTTGAAGAAGCAGTATGGGAATCTGAGGAAGTGATGAGTTAATGTTACCCTCATCTATTTTAGAGCGGGGAAAGAAAATTTAGATGTTGAAATTTCTTATGGGGGGAAGGTTGTAATGACATGAATATTCATGAATAAAATTATAATTCGTTTTTTAATTAAATGAATTATTGATATAGAAATCACATGTTTTTTATTTGTTTTACTAATTTGAATTAAAATAACATTATATACAATTTCCATTAATAAAATATTTTTTGAACAATGATCACACAACTGATATAAAATTAAGTTTTCTAAAAATAATCTTGTCGATAAAGACAATGGAAAGGATGACCTCATCTCCTAGATTGGAGCTGTAAAAAGCTCATTTTTGGTTTATGGAAAAGAGTTATCATTAATGGGCTTCTATCATTCCAAATCCCATGCCGAGCCTCAAGACATTAATATTGAACATAATCTCCTATGGGAGAAGTGGAAGTTAATAGTGATTACCACCCATGAGATGTTATCAAATTTGCTCCAAGAGTCTGTCACCATCTCATCCCATAGGATTAGGTCTTTTGTGAGTGTTATAATGGGTTGTGTAAAAAGGTATTAGTTACATTTTTGTGAAATAACATTAATAAATAAAAGTTTTATTCCATTAATTCATGTATGAGAATAGTTTTTATTAAAAATATAATTAATTATAAAAATTTATTTTTTGGGTCTAATGGATCTTTGTGGAAATATATAAATTGTTCTTCTAAACTATGGGTTTTCTAATTTTTTTTATTACAATAAATCTTTAAGAACACTCTGTTTAATTATATGTGGTGATTTTATTCTCAATTTTTTAATATATTAATGATTATTTATTTAGTTTGATAAGAATTTTATTTTCATACGATAAAGTTGAAATTGTATTTTTAATTAAATAATTTATTTTGAGGAATTATTGATTTTTTGGAATAAATAATATTTTAACATAATATTATTAGTCAATTATTTTTATTAAATATAAATTACTATATAATTATTATGAAGCCAAATGTAGTTTTTATTAAAGTTTAGAAATAATTTTTTTCAAACCCCGTCAATTTTCAATAAATGACAGTTTTTATTTTTAAAGTGAGTGTTCACATATTTAAAAAATTATTCAAATAAAAAGAATATTATTTTTTGATTCAAGATGTCATAGTTATCTAACTATGAATTTTCCATTATTTTCTGCGACAGTCATATTTTTAGGTAAAAATTAAATACTTCTTAAATATATAATGTGATTTATGACATCATAATGACACACTAGTGACGTAATGAAATACTATAAATTATTAAATCATCCAATATATGTTTTAATGTTTAAATAATGTGAATTTAGATAATTTGGGTTAATTTTTTGATTCCTTAGTGGACCCTTTATGACATATGAAATATTTTAACATTTTAAATGGATTTCATTGAGAGTGTGACTCACCTCTACATAATCAAGCCAAATATTTTAATATGTTCGGCCATCTTCCATATAAAATAATATTTTCACTCCCCTTTGGCAAAAAATCTTGGAAAAACCATTGGTATGATTTTATGTTCTGAATATTTAATTATAATGATTCTTAAACCTATGTTTGTGAAATATTTAAGAATTTGCCACTCGTTTTCTATATAAACCCACTCATGATACTACTTCCCTTCACTAAAAATAATTGAAATTCATCCTGAAACTTCCATAATCTCTCTAGAAACCTGCATAGGCACCTCAAGATCTAAATAAGACCCTCCAAATGATATTGAATTCACTCACTTCCAAGTAAGGGATACCAACATTCCTTCCCTCCATTCAAATTCAAGCATCTCATTTTATAGTGGTATTTTTAATTTATAATCATTATAATGAGATTATATTATAATAATTATATTACATTTTATTTTTTGTTATTTATATAGGTAAAAATTTATCCACCCTCATTTTGACCCTTACCTAAGTTGTAACTATGACAATCTTTTGTAAGGAATTTCACTCTTATCGTTTCCATTCAAGCTACTCTTTTACATTATGGTTCTTGTGATTCATATTATTTGGATTGTGATATGATGTTCCAAGACCCAAATAATGTTCGTTTTATTTAAATATGATTACATATTCCTTTAAATCACATCGATCCCCCTATTATCCTTTAATAACACCTCTTAAATTGGCAAAATTCCATAAGGGGTCTTCCACCCTCCCCATTTATCAAGCATTATTTTCATTTGATGTCTTTGAATTTATTTTAATCCTATGTTCAGAAAATATATTATATATAATAATTACATAAAATTATATTTATTAATGATGATGTCCCATTTCACCCTCATTTAGCCCTCTTATAAAGCCTTATGTATACTTGTTGCCATGAAGACTTTTCATATGAGATTCTTTCGTTTCTCATTATTTTGAAAGTTTCTTTATGTTGTTATACCATTTTATATTAAATTATAAATGATGGGGTATTATTTCACACCTCTCTAATACTCACCTGCTTATTTTTTTAATGATGATATACCTCTTTATCTCTCATTAATCCCTCCCATGCATACCCATTACCATACCTAAATTTCATAATAGTTATTCAATTTCTACTCTTTCTTCTTGTAAATTTTTTATGTTACACCTTTTATTTACGAATATTATATGTTTGTACATTTATATATTTTATACCATACAATCCATTTCATGTACGCATGATAAGAGACCTCTTTCACTCTCATCACCCATTGTTATGGATTTTATGTCACTCCATTAGGCTATCGAAATTGCACCACAATTTTTTATGCTGATATTATAGTGTAGTGAATTCCATGACCATTTATATATCAAGGGTATTCACCTTTATGAAAATAAAATTATTAATTATATAATTTCATATATGTATTTCATATTCCTTTATCATGGAATACATGATTATTTTGAATGATTCCATGATATATGATCCATGTGGTGCAATTATGCATGAAATGAAATGTTTATAAAGGGTGCTCCCAGATAGAGCTCTAGTGCTTTGGGTAATGTTTGGTATCAGGGTATTCCTTGTGAAATGAGGTTTTAATTATGCTAATACATGTTCGATTAGGGTTTAATAATGATAATCTATGTGCAATTAGAGTTTACTCGTGCTAATTTATGTGCAATGAGGGTTTAGTCATGCTATTCATTATAAAATGAGCCTTAGATCATGCTACTATCATGTTGTATGTTATTGCCGCATTTACATGTTATGAAAATAAAGCTATATTAATACATTATGTTTAGGTTTCTATTGTGCTCCATTTATATTCCCATCACCTAATAATTATTGTATTATTCATGTTATACCTTTTTACTCCCTTATAGGGCTTTATAGCTCACCCTTATCTTATGTATGTTATCTGGTTATCCCATAAAATGCTATGTATAAAGGATTTTTGGGGTCATGTATAAATGATTTCAATAAAGATGTCATATGTTTTGGATTAATTTTTTATGTAATTTTTTTTAATTTTCCAAGACATTAGACCTGTCGATCCTCGAAGTTGTCATAAGTGAAATTTTATTTAATAAATATTGTTTACATTTGAAATAAAGAGACGGGTTGATATAATGTAATTATAATGATAACATTTTTGTTGATGATCACATTTTTAGGGTTGGGAAAGTGGAAGATAATACCAAGTTCATGGGTAACCGAGATGTGTGATACCCTATCAAAGGTTGTACCCTATATAGTTCCCTGCCAATTTTGTTGTGTTCTTCATTGTATTATAGTGACTCAACCCTGGAGATCCTAATGACAGTGTCAACTACCATGACATTATCATGATTAAATATAATTGTTTATAGAAGTACTAACGAGTTTTGTTGTCTTTGTAAACCATATAAATACAAGTGAAAAGTATAATCTAATTGAAACATAATTTTTTTCTAAATAACCTTAGGGATAATAAATTTATTCCATATAGAATATCGTTGAACATACTTCTTAGTAGACTTATTGGAATCCTAGGGAAGGAAAAATAATAAGGGTGATATCAAATACTCATCACGGACAATGTATAAGGGAATAAATAATGAATCAACATGAATAAATCAACATGAAAATGTATATAAATGAACACACATCCCATGTAATAAATAAGATGAAAATAATGTGAATAAATAATAAGGAAAGGAAAATGAAAAAACATGTCATTAAAATTACATGATATGGAAAAAATATACAAGGATTGGTAATAAGCTGAATCATATGAAATTTAATAAATGAAGTGAAAATGAAATTCATCCATAGATATGTTGATGTAAAAACTCATGGATAAATAAAAACTGTATAAAAATTAACAAAATGCTTAATTATTGGACTTCATGTTTGAGGAACATAAGGACCACACTATCATGATATATCCTACAAAAAGTTTTAAACTATATGTAGAAACCCATTTATTGTTTTTGAATAAAAACTTAAAGGGTTTCTCACAAGCTATTTATTTCTCATATGGCGACCAATCCATCAAGGGGATTATATTAACAGGTCCGCAACCCGTAGGTATTACCTTCAATTGTCCCCAACCCATGACTTTCATTTCCTAATCATTACTCATATAGAATAATAAATATTCTATATAAAAGTATTTATATTGAATAAAGGATATAAATTTATCACTATTTCTCAAAATAATAAGAAAAAATTCAACTCAAACATCATACAAAAAATTGTGTATGATTTAGGAAATATTCATATCCATAAAGAATGATATTGATATTTAGAGGAATTTCAATTTCATATGATCCTAGGAAATTAGATATTTCAAGCGGACTAAAAGGAATAAAGTTCATGAATGTGAATAATATCCTTAGGAAAATAAATTATAAACCATCAAGAAGAAGATTGAGGTTGGTATTATTACAATATTTCACATGTGAAATAAATTAATGGTTTATAGTCTTTTATTAAAAGAAATATCATAAAAATTTTATTTTTGAAAATATTATTGAAGAAAAGATACTTTCTTTTAAAACCCATTTGAAGAATATATTCTTTTAAATCACATGTGAAATAAATTTCATTTAAAATTATCATTTTAGGAATGAAATGTAAGCATTAATGAAATGAAAATAGGTAAAACGACACATGTTTTATGAGGTAAAAGTTTATTCCTTTTTCATGGAAAAATGTTATGAGAATTCCTTTTTAAAAATAGATAAGAATATTCCATTGAAAACATTATTAAAAGACACAATCTGTAAAAATATGTTAACAATATAATTTTTTTAACTGTTAAAACGTATTTGGAAACATTTTAATAAAGCATGTTTTTTAGAATCAAACAGGTTCTTCGACCTAAGAGAGAAATGAGGTCGGGTTCTCAAAACAAATTATAAAACATTTTGAGTACCATGGAGTGGTAAAATGTTAATAATAATTTATATAGGTCAATAATAATCATATTATATTTAAATAAAATATTTTTTTGAAAACATGTTATATAATTTCCTAAAATTGAAATGGAATATCATTAAAATTATTCCTGAGAATAATAATCTTTAAAGATTCCAAAGTGTCCCATACCTCGTTGAAAGTTTTTAAAACATAATCCTCATGGAAGAATAAAATTAAATTAAAGGATTAAATACCATTCAGATAAAATTATTTATTATATATTATATAAAAAGGGTTAGTACATACACCACACAAATGACGCAAGTGGTGACCTTGATCATTATCTCATTAATGTAAAAAGTTAGTTGAAAATCTGTTAACATGTATCTAATTTATCTCTTGTGTCATTATATTGAAAAATAAAAAAATTAAGTTTATTATTTAAGGATTTTAAGACATTTGTCATTTTTATAATAAATTTTATTTCACATATACAATGGTGTATATAAATTCTTAATCAATTATTTTTACATCCGTTCTTTTGACCAAATTCGGTTTATGTGTTAAAAAAATTTGTATATCAACAATGGTCACAAGGGTAATTATATAACACATATAGAATAATAATAATTAAATAATTATTATAATTAAACATCAATTATACCTTTAAAAACAATAATTAAACATTTATATAAGAAATTAACCAACATTACAACCAGAGAGAGAGAAGGTCGTACATACACATGAGTAACGTTCCAAATTTTCAATGACCACTATGTAAATAAGGTGTGTAACACTATATGTAACATCCCAAGTAAGTAATGAATAATAGATATTTTTATCTATGTCTATTAATGATTAAGATAGTGTTTTAGAGGCTTAAAATGAAAATAAATCCAATCTTAAACATGGAATACACTAATATTCTTAAAAGATTGTTTTACTGCCTTATGATGGAAAACCCTTTTTAAATCAATATTTTGACAATTTTATAAACTATGTTTCTCAAAATAAACTTATTCTTTATGATTGGGACATCAAAATTTACATTGTGTGAATTTTTGGTATTTTTCTGACAATGTTCATTTTTTTATGAATAGTGAAAAATACAGCATTTTACATCAAAAATGCTTTTTAATCTAATTTATTTATATGATTAGATTATCTTTTGAATTAGTTTTGAAGTGAAATTAGAATATATATTTACCATTTAATCCAATGGTGGTCATTGTAATCAATTTCACTTTGAAATTGGACTTAAACTGGTGTCAATTTTTTGATACTTATTGATTCATAAAAACACGCTATTTGCTCTGACAGTAGGAATTAATTATTAAATTAATTAATGTGACTTATATGTTTTGAATTTTTTAAAATAGACTTCATTTCTGAGTTCATAATATCAAATATATCTTAGGGTGATTTTTTTGTAATTTTCTGAAAAACATCAATTTTTGATGAATAGTAAAACCACTAAGTGGTACTTATAAAAACTGATTTTCCCGTTTAAATGAAATTTTGCCATCATTGTATTTTGAATTTCAAAAATCCAACATACATGGTTGTCATTAAGAAGTTAAATGTGGTTCAGTGAGATTAAAATAATTTTTTGGTGAATAGTAACTTATTAAGTTCTTAATCGCGAATAGTGGTAATTAGAGTAGTTTAAGTTATAAATAATGCTTTAATAATATGAAATGACCTAGAAACATGTCCCACCCTTATTGGTTGTGTCATGCCCGACCATGAAAATCCATGGGTCAAATTGGGGACCCCATGGAGACACTTTGGTTGGGAAATGACATAAATAACTTTTTATTTAATG
This sequence comes from Viscum album, assembly GCA_963277665.1. Taxonomy (NCBI): domain Eukaryota; kingdom Viridiplantae; phylum Streptophyta; class Magnoliopsida; order Santalales; family Viscaceae; genus Viscum; species Viscum album. The sequence goes on from OY728120.1 coordinate 1,910,132,657, forward strand.
TAAAGGTAAAAATGACACAAACATAATATGTTTTACGAAAACAATTTTTACATGGGGTTATAAAGAGCATATTTTTTATTATAAATAGTCATTGGAAATATAAAAATATTTCCTACATCATTGTATTTTTTTATAATTTTTAGACTTTAAATAAATTAAATTATTTATGACAAAATAATGATGCAGCGATGACATCATTATTTGACGATTTAAATAAAATGGAAAGATAATCTAAAATATATGAACTACACATGTCCAAAACCAATTGGATGAGAGTATTTAGAACCCTTATCACCTTATCCACGAATTATATCAATGTGGGACCTTTTGAAACCGAAACACATTTTCAAATAAAGTAATATTTCTTTACTTTCCAAAAGTGCCCCTCCTCTCCTCTTATAAAAGGCCCCCACATCTACCTCATTTCACACACTCCTCAAGCCTTTGGCTCGGCCAACCCCTGCCCATTTACTCTCTCCACATCCATATCCTCATCCTAGAGGATTCCCTTTGGGCAGAATCCTTTCAAAGGAAGCCTTTAGGCTCAAATCAAAAGGAGTTCCACTTTTAAAGGTAATTCATTTTCTTATGTTCATTTGTTTTATTTTGCTTCTACAACCCCCAAAACTCTTTTTATTTACTTCTTTTGTAACAACACCAGTATATTCAATATACTAGTATGTTATTATAAGATTTATTTGAGCTACACTCTCACACAACTACATCAAATGGTTAAATAACATACGGTTTCCATGGATGGCGAAATTCTACCTCCTGAAACGATGATTGTTCAATACTCATTTAACACCTTCAAAGGTGGCCATTATGATGTCACTATTTTTATATATAATATATAATATGTTTATGTTTTCCTTAAGATTCTGCTTTTTTCATTTTGGGCATACCTTTATGGTTTCCATTATGGGTAAACACGATATCTTCATTTTTGGAAGTGCGGACTACCGCCCCCTGAAAGTGATTTGATTCGTTAATACCATATGTGGGATGTGTAAAGGATAAAGATAATGATATTATATATGTTATTATACTGGAATTATAATATACTCTTATATCATTATGATTCCATTCCAGAAAATATGAAATAGAAATGGAAGTAGCGTTAATGCTTACGTACGGCTTACCGTCTCCATGAACGGTGCATTTCATTTCTTAACACTAAATGTGATGTAATATTATAAATACATGTATATTATGAATATATATGATATAAATGTTATCCAAAATCATTAATAACATTCTGGATATAATGAACCTTTGACCAAATTAACAACATATAAGTGTAAGAAGTCTATTTTTGACTTAAGAACCAAATACCGACAAAATGAACACTATTAACATAAATGATTACATGATGTTCATAACATGGTATAAAAGGAATAATGAACTTGTAAAAGGTTCATAAGCAAGTAGAGATTAACTCAAGTTTATTATTTAGGAGATTAAAGAACGTTCGGGTCATGTCGGATACGAGGTATGGGACTTCGTCTCAATCTCCTTTCATTGAGGCATATTTTATTTTATACACAACTTTCTTTTATACGGTGTATAAACCCCTTTGACTTTTACATTTATTCAAAAGGAGTCTTTTTTACGAAGCGTTTACTAAATGAGAAAAAGGGAATGTTCTTGTCGTACGTATGTGGCGACAACGACTTCTCCGCCGTCGTGATCGTTATTTGAGTTTCGGCTTCCTCTACAAGCCATACCTTCTTTTTAAAAGAAAAATAAATACCATGTTTTACTTTTCTTTTATTTTGGTATTGAAAATGGTTTTCACAATGTTTTTTTTGTGTTGTATTGATATCTTGTGATTTAAATGTGTAAATGTTATGTTTCCTTTATGCATGTTTTATGTGAGACGATTATGATATGGTTCTTAGGCATTATTATGAAAACGGGTAGTTCTATGATAAACTAAGGGCGGGTGAGCCTGATATAGCTCTCCAATGCATTGGGTAACGCGAAGGAGTGAAACGTTAAGGTTTCTCCGAAGATATTTTAGGGAATATACTGTGATGGGTATTCCAAACGTAACCAAGAGGGTTACTCCCTACGTAAGAATGTTATGAATGCCTCAAGTTACCTTTATGTCTTATGATTTCTATGATTTATTCATGATTTTATGAGGTATGTTAAAGTGCCTATGTTTTATGGGTAATGTATGATTTCATCCTTATGTATATATGAACTCATGTTTCTTTTCCATGTTTTTATAACCCATACTGAGCTTTTTAGGATCATCCCAAGTTTTTTTTGAAATTTTTTTCACAGGTCAAGGGAAAGGTACATGATATGATGATAGTGCCAAGGTGGTGTCAAGAAATAATCCATGTTTTATTTTAAATGTGTTTCCATTGACGGTAATGAAGAATACTATCTTTATGTAACCACATTGTTTATATGTTGAATGTAATGAAAGTTTTATGATCTAATTCTCTAAAAATCTAAACCCGAAAAGATCCTCAAGGTGTAATCTTGTAATAACTCAAGATTAAGTAAGGCTTAAGGCTGGGGACTTATAGTTGGTATCAGAGGTCGGTTTAGATAAATTTAGGAGTTAGAATTCTATTAAATGATTATCCAAAAAAAATTCTTTGAAATGATATAGCATTTGAAGATTAACATGTTGCTTCATCCAAGACATGTTTGTTCAGAATGGTTTTCCACAGAGGAAACAGGGAAGCTGTGCTAGGAAGGCATACAGAAGGAAATAACCTTCCGAATCAGCATCCAGAAATGGTCGGAATTGGAACTGAACAGTTTATTGCAGTAATGGCGTAGTTGACTCATGTGATAAATGGTGGTGGTATCCATACAGGAGATCAGCCAGATCAACCTCAGAGGAACATGTCAGTGGTGGAACATTTCATGAGACAACATCCACCATCATTCAGAGGATCATCTGACCCTGTGCTAGCTGAAGGGTGGATTAAATCACAGGATAAGATCTTTGATTTCATGGGGTGTTTAGACAATCAAAAGGTTAGTCTTTCTATTTACCGTTTGGAGGGTGAGGCAGATCAGTGGTGGTCGATGGTTAAAAATATCAGGGACGCTGATGAGATTGATGCTCTTGACTAGGATGAATTCAAAGGTATGTTTCTTGAGAAGTATTTTCCTAAGGGTGTTCGACATAGGATGGAAAAAAAATTCTTGGAATTGAGGCAAGAAGAAGACTCAGTGGCTGCCTATGAAGAAAGGTTCACTCGATTGGCAAGGTATGCTCCAAATTTTATCCGAGACCTTGATAGTAAAATCAATCGTTTTTACTCAGGATTAAAGCCAAAATATCAAATGGCATTAGCTTCTCGTGAGTTTAAAAGTTATGAAAATCTTGTTCGATGTGCTGAGAAGGTGGAAATGGAGTTTTCTGATGACCAAGTGTTCTATAACAACCAGCAGAAGAAGAGACCGAGGTGGCAGGAGAAAGGTAATAATTCTTCAAAAAAGTCTGATGGTAAGAGAACTAAGTTTCAGTATTGTGATAAATGTGGCAAAATCCATGCTGGGGAATGTCTTCTGAATTCTAGAAAGTGCTACCGATGTGGTATTATGGGACATAAGGCTCGTTATTGCACTGAAAAGGATCAAGGTGAATGTAAGAACAAATCTTATTTACAGTTAGTGAAATGTTATAAGTACAATGAGATGGGTCACTATGCAAACGAGTGTCCGACAAAGAGCTTGAGTGATGGGAAGCAGTTAGACTACAAGCAGAAAGGGGTGGTGAAATCCTTTGCAACTACTTCAGCAGATGTCGGGCCATCAAATGAAGTTGTATCAGGTACTTTGTTTGTTTTTTCAGATTATGCCAGTGTGTTGTTTGATTCGGGGTCTACACATTTTTTCATCTCGGAAACCTTTTCTAGTAAAATGGGAATACCATCTCAAGAAATAACACCTGAACTTTTGGTAAAAACACCTGGGGGAAATGTTGAGGCAAAAATAATTTATAAGAATCTTCCTATCCTTATCTGTGGAAAGAACCTACTTGCAAACCTTATTTTTCTACCTCTAGTAGAGTTTGATGTTATCCTGGGTATAGATTGGCTCTCTATTTACCATGCTAAGATTGACTGTAGAGCTAAAGAAGTTTCTTTTCAGAAAGACTTTCAGTTTGTTTACAAGAATGAACCCTTACTTTTGATAACATATCAACAGGCCGGGAAGCTTGTAAAAGATGGAAATGAATGTTACCTTGCACACGTCGTTGAAAATAAAGGAACTATTCAGATTAATGATGTGCCAGGGGTAAATGAGTATCCTGATGTTTTTCCTGATGAGTTGCCTGGAATAATACCATATCGGGAAGTTGAGTTTACTGTTGACTTAGTTCCTGATGCTAAGCCAATTTCAAAACCCCCTTATCGAATGGCACAAATTGAACTTTTAGAGTTGAAGGAGCAATTGCAAGATTTATTAGAGAAAGGTTTCATTAGACCTAGCACATCACCATGGGGTGCTCCTGTTTTATTTGTTTAAAAGAAAGATGGTTCTATGATACTTTGCATTGATTATAGAGCCTTGAATAATATCACTGTTAAGAACAAATATCCTTTGCCTCATATCGATGATTTGTTTGATCATCTCCAGGGAGCTCAGTTTTTTTCAAAGATTGACCTGATATCGGGGTACCATCAGCTGAAGGTAAAGGAGGCAGATATTCCGAAGACCGCGTTCCGTACGAGATATGGCCATTATGAATTTGTAGTAATGCCTTTTGGGCTAACCAATGCAACTGTTGTATTCATGGACTTAATGAATAGAATTTTGCATGAGTTCTTGGATATGTTTGTGGTGGTTTTCATTAATGATATTTTGGTGTTTTCTAAAAGTAAAGAGGAGCATGAAAGACATTTAAGGGTTATCTTGAAAACCTTAAAAGAAAAGAAACTGTATGGGAAATTCAGAAAGTGTGAGTTTTGGTTGCAACAAATTTCTTTCCTTGTTCACATTGTTTCTAAAGATGGAATAACTGTTGATCCTGCAAAAACAAAAGTTGTGGAAGAATGGCCAAGACCCACAAATGTAACCCTGATTCGTAGCTTCCTTTGTTTGGCGGGCTATTACCGAAGGTTTGTTAGAAATTTTTCATGGTTATCTAGCCCAATGTCGAAGCTAACTCGGAAGGGTGTTAAGGTTATCTAGACGAAAGAATGTGATGATTGTTTTCAGGAATTGAAAAGAAGATTGGTGAATGCTCCAGTTTTGGCACTACCTTCCAGGAATGGTGAGTTTGTTATATATAGTGATGCTTCATTGAATGGACTTGGTTGCGTCCTAATGCAGAATGATCAGGTAATTGCATATGCTTCACGACAGTTGAAAACTGATGAGGTAAATTACCCTACACATGATTTGGAATTAGCTGGTGTTGTTTTTGCTTTAAAAATTTGGAGGCATCATTTGTATGGAGTAAAGTGTGAAATATATACCAATCACAAAAGTTTAAAGTATATATTCACTCAGAAAGAGTTAAACATGAGACAGAGGAGATGGCTAGAATTAATCAAGGATTATGATTGTACAATTCATTACCATCCGGGAAAAGCAAATAAAGTGGCTGATGCTTTGAGTCGAAAAAGTAATGCTTCATTAACAATGTTGTGTTTGGAACGTGATCCTTTGGTTAAGGATTTGATGAAATTTGTCATAGAAGTTGTTGGTGCAGGAATTCCTTCTATTTTGTTTCAGGTATCAGTGAGATCATCTCTATCAGATAGAATCAAGCAAGCATAGAAGCAAGACAGTGAGTTGCAGAAAAAGGTAGAGCTAGTTCAGAAAGGTAAGTTGCCTGAATTCAACATTGATAATAATTGTGTTTTGAGATTTGGGAAGATATTGTGTGTGCCTTGTGATTCACAGTTGAAGAGAGAGTTGTTATGTGAAGCTCATAGTTCTCCGTTTTCAGTTCATCCGGGTAGTAATAATATGTATAGAGATCTGCGGGAGTATTACTGGTGGGATGGAATGAAAAGAGATATTGCTTATTTTACTGTGAAGTGTTTAACTTGTCAACAGGTTAAAGCAGAGCGGATGTTACCGAAAGGGATGCTTCAGCCTTTACCAGTGCCAGAGTGGAAATGGGAGAATATATCCATGGAATTTGTTGTTGGATTACCGAAGACATCTCATGGTAATAATGCAATCTGGGTTATTGTTGATCGCTTGACCAAATCTGCTCATTTCCTTGCGATACGAGATACTTTCTCTCTTAATCAACTTTTCCGTTTGTATCTTAAAGAGATAGTCAGGTTACATGGAGTTCCTCTCTCCATTGTATCGGATCGTGATCCCAGGTTTACTTCTAACTTTTGGGAAGGCCTTCAAAAGTCGTTGGGTACTGAATTAAATTTTAGTACAGCTTTTCATCCTCAATCAGATGGGCAGTCAGAACGAACAATCCAGACATTGGAGGATATGCTACGAGTTTGTTCTATGGATTATCAGGGAAGTTGGGACCAACATCTTTCTTTGGTTGAATTTTTATATAATAACAGTTTTCATTCCAGTATATAGATGGCACCATTTCAGGCATTATATGGGAAGCGGTGTCGAACTCTAGCTTTCTGGGATGAAGTGGGTGAAAGGAAGTTGATGGGACCATAATTGGTAGAAGAGATGGCAGAAAAAGTTCAGCTGATTCAGAAACACATGTGAACAGCTCAGAGCAGGTAGAAGAGTTATGCGGATAACCGAAGGAAGGATCTATCTTTCGAGGTAGGTGATCATGTTTTTCTCAAGGATTCTCCTTGGAAAAGTGTGATGAGATTTGGTAAGAAAGGAAAGTTGAGTACAAGGTTCATTGGACCATATGAAATTCTGGAGAAAGTTGGATCATTTGCATACCGAGTGGCTTTACCTCCGAGTTTATCTCAGGTACACAATGTTTTTCACGTTTCGATGTTGAGAAAGTATATGCCAGATCCATCTAATGTTTTGAGACTAGAGGTAGTTCAGCTGGAAGAGAACCTATCTTATGAGGAACAACCGGTCCAGATTCTTGACCACAGGGATCAAGTGTTACGAAATAAGGTGATTCACCAGGTAAAGGTTTTGTGGAAAAACCACAAGATTGAAGAGGCAACATGGGAATCTGAAAATGCAATGAGCGATAAGTACCCCCATTTATTCGATAAGTAAATAAATTGCGGGGACGCAATTTTCTAAAGGGGGGAAGGATGTAACATCCCAAGTAAGTAATGAATAATAGATATTTTTATCTATGTCTATTAATGATTAAGATAGTGTTTTAGAGGATTAAAATTAAAATAAATCCAATCTTAATCATGGAATACACTAATATTCTTAAAAGATTGTTTTACTGCCTTATGATGGAAAACCCTTTTTAAATCTATCTTTTTACAATTTTATAAACTATTTTTGGTCAAAATAAACTTATTCTTTATGATTGGGACATCAAAATTTACTTTGTGTGAATTTATGGTATTTTTCTGACAATGTTCATTTTTTTATGAATAGTGAAAAATACTGCATTTTACATCAAAAATGCTTTTTAATATAATTTATTTATATGATTAGATTATATTTTTAATTGGTTTTGAAGTGAAATTAGAATATATTTTTACCATTTAATCCAATGGTGGTCATTGGAATCAATTTCACTTTGAAATTGGACTTAAACTGTTGTCAATTTTTTGATACTTATTGTTTCATAAAAACACGCTATTTGCTCTGACAGCGGGAATTAATTATTAAATTAATTAATGTGACTTATATGTTTTGAATTTTATAAAATAGACTTAATTTTTGAGTTCATAATATCAAATATATCTTTGGGTGAATATTTGGTAATTTTCTTAAAAACTTCAATTTTTGATGAATAGTAAAACCACTATGTGGTACTTATAAAAACTGATTTTTCCGTTTAAATGAAATTGTTCCATCATTGTGTTTTGAATTTCAAAAATCCGACATACATGGTTGTCATTAAGAAGTAAAATGTGGTTCAATAAGAATAAAATAATTTTTTGGTGAATAGTAACTTATTAAGTTCTTAATCGCGATTAGTGGTAATTAGGGTAGTTTAAGGTATAAATAATGCTTTAATAATATGAAATGACGTAGAAACATGTCCCAACCTTATTGGTTGTGTCATGCCCGACCAAGACAACTTATGGGTCAACTTGGGGACCCCATGGAGACACTTTGGTTGGGAAATGACATAAATAACTTTTTATTTAATGTAAAAGTAAAAATGACACAAACATAATATGTTTTACGAAAACAATTTTTACATGGGGTTATAAAGCTCATATTTTTGATTATAAATATTCAGTGGAAAGATAAAATTATTTCCTACATCATAGTATTTTTTTTTATAATTTTTAGACTTTAAATAAATTAAATTATTTATGATATAATAATGATGCAGCGATGACATCATTATTAGACGATTTAAATAAAATGGAAAGATAATGTAACATCTATAAACTACACATTTCCAAAACCAATTGGATGAGTGGATTTCAAACCCTTATCACCTTATCCACGAATTATATCAATGTGGGACCTTTTAAAACCGAAACACATTTTCAAATAAAGTAATATTTCTTTACTTTCCAAAAGTGCCCCACCTCTCCTCTTATAAAAGGCCCCCACCTCTACCTCATTTCACAAACTCCTCAAGCCTTTTTCTCGGCCAACCCCTGCCCATTTACTCTCTCCACATCCCTCTCCTCATCCTAGAGGATTCCCTTTGGGCAGAATCCTTTCAAAGGAAGCCTTTAGGCTCAAATCTAATGGATTTATACTTTTAAAGGTAATTCATTTTCTTATGTTCATTTGTTTTATTTTGCTTCTCCAACCCCCTAAACTCTTATTATTTACTTCTTTTGTAACAACAACAGTATATTCAATATACTAGGATTTTGTTATAAGACTTATTTGAGCTACACTCTCACACAACTACGTCAAATGGTTAAAGAACATACGGTTTCCGTGGATGGCGAAATTCTACCTCCCGAAACGATGATTTGTCAATACTCATTTAACACCTTCAAAGGTGGCCATTATGATGTCACTATTTTTATATATGATATATAATATGTTTATGTTTTCCTTAAGCTTCTGTTTTTTTCATTTTGGGCATACCTTTATGGTTTCCATTATGAGTAAACATGATATCTTCATTTTAGAAAGTGCGGACTACCGCCCCCTGAAAGTGATTTGATTCGTTAATAACATATGTGGGATGTGTAAAGGATAAAGTTAATGATATTATATATGTTATTATACTGGAATTATAATATACTCTTATATCATTATGATTCCATTCCAGAAAATACGAAATAGAAATGGAAGTAGCGTTAATGCGTACGTACGGCTTACCGTCTCCATGAACGGTGCATTTCATTTCTTGCCTCTAAATGTGATGTAATATTATAAATACATGTATATGATTAATATATATGATATATATGTTATCCAAATCATTAATATCATTCTGGATATAATGATCCTTTGACCAAATTAACAACATGCAGGTGTAAGAAGTCTATTTTTGACTTAAGAACCAAATACCGACAAAATGAACACTATTAACTTAAATGATTACATGATGTTCATAACATGGTATAAAAGGAATAATTAACTTGAAAAAGGTTCATAAGAAAGTAGAGATTAACTGAAGTTTATTATTCAGGAGATTAAAGAACGTTTGGGTCAAGTCGGATACGAGGAATGGGACTTCGTCTCAATCTCCTTTCATTGAGGCATATTTTATTTTATACACAACTTTCATTTATACGGTGTATAAAACCCTTTGACTTTTACATTTATTCAAAAGGAATATTTCTTACGAAGAGTTTACTAATTGAAAAAAGGGAATTTTTTTATCGTACGTATGCGGCGACAATGACTTCTTCGCCGTCGTGACCGTTATTTGAGTTTCGGCTTCCTCTACAAGCCATACCTTCTTTTTAAAAGAAAAATAAATACCATGTTTTACTTTTCTTTTATTTTGGTATTGAAAATGGTTTTCACAATGTTTTTTTGTGTTGTATTGATATCTTGTGATTGAAATGTGGAAATGTTATGTTTCCTTTATGCATGTTTTATGTGATACGATTATGATATGGTTCTTGGGCATTATTATTTAGACGGGTGGTTCTGTGATAAACTAAGGGCGGGTGAGCCCGATATAGCTCTCCAATGCATTGTGTAACGTGAAGGAGTGAAACTTTAAGGTTTCTCCAAAGAGATTTTAGGGAATATACTGTGATGGGTATTCCAAACGTAACCAAGAGGGTTACTCCATACGTAAGAATGTTATGAATGCCTCAAGTTACCTTTATGTCTTATGATTTCTATGATTTATTCATGATTTTATGAGGTATGTTAAAGTGCCTATGTTTTATGGGTAATGTATGATTTCATCCTTATGTATATATGAACTCATGTTTCTTTTCCATGTTTTTATAACCCATACTGAGCTTTTTATGCTCATCCCAAGTTTTTTTTGAAATGTTTTTCACAGGTCAAGGGAAAGGTACATGATATGATGATAGTGTCAAGGAAGTGTCAAGAAATAATCCATGTTTTATTTTAAATGTGTTTCCATTGATGGGAATGAATAATACTATCTTTATGTAACCACTTTGTTTATATGTGGAATGTAATGAATGTTTTATGATCTAATTCTCTAAAACTTTAAACCTGAAGAGATCCTCAAGGTGTAATCTTGTAATAACTCAAGATTAAGTAAGGTTTAAGGCTGGGGCCTTATACTATATCTTTAAATAATGATCTATATGTCATAATTACCATGTTATTTAATCATATATATCTATATATATAAATTAATTGATGTAAAAGTAATCACATCATGTCAATGAGGTGATCGTCCACACAACCACAAATGACATTATCACTCATTATGTGTGTGAAAGGGTAATATTGAAAATGAAATATATATTTTTTTTTATAGAAAGATAATTATATAATTAATTTAATTTATATTTTATTTATTTAATAAATTGTTTATTAAAATAATCCTTTATGAATTCAATTTATAGTGTGTTCTAATCACATTTCATTGAGAGGGTGGTACTCCACACTTCCACAAATTATGTTCTCATATTTACAAGAAATTGAAATTATAAGATTTTGTGTTAAAAAATAATTAAATAAAAATAAATATATAATAAATATAAAATATAAAATATATAAACATAGTTTCCATTATTATTACCAACCATGAAATTTGGTAATGGAAGAAAACTACTTTGTTTCGTGAGGTGGTAGTTATCCATACACATAAAAGGTAAGATCATTTGAAATCAGATGGAAGTGTGTATAAGTGTAGATATAACCCTTAACATAAAAGTAATAGTATGTTTTTTATACATATTTTTTTAATATAAATGGAATTAGTATTGGAAAGTTGGTTGATAATGGAAACGAAAGTAAAGAGCTTGAGGAAATATGTTACTTCATCTTTAAGTAACTTCACATGGTTCGATCCAAAGGGATTACATGGATTTATTCCATCTCATACTGTGTATTCTAGGATGAGGGTAAGTTTTTTAGGATCTATTCGGTCAGATAATTGTCGATCCAATGTGTTTTGAGATGTGTGAATAAGTGGGAGAGTTGGAGGCCTTTTTATAGTGGAGGAGGAGTGGCACTCTTTTAAATTTTGGGAAATGAAATTAAACCCATGTTTTTGCAATGGAATTTGGATCCCATAATGGTCAGAATTAAATCCAAGGGAGTATAGGGTATTAATACTTCTATAAAATGTCTCTTGGACTAGTGAATAGGCCATTTGGGACCTTAATATTGATGTTTAGTCCCTTATTAAGCTTAATTTCACCTTAGTAATTATAATTCATTATATATTCTATCACTAAGATTTCTGGTAAATAACAATGTTATCCTTTTTTAAAAATAAATATATTTATGATTCAAAATATTAAAAAAATATTTCCAAATTTTTAACAATTCATCTCACATAAATTAATTTAAATTTAATCCCACGGATTGGACAACAATGCACATTTTTAAAATAAAAACATTGAATTGTTTTCTATGTTTTTATATTCAATTTAAAAGTGAAAATAATTCCAATTAACTAAATTTTATAAAATGGAAAAAACATGATCTAATGAAAATTGAAAAAAAATAAAATATTATTTATCCTTATAAATAAATTTGAAGAAATAACAATTTTGAAATAAAATTTAGTGTTTTTCATTATTCATTAAAAATGAATCATCATAGAAAAATACCATATATTCAATATAAAAAATTATTTACTTTTTTAATTAAAATTTGATGTTTATTTTGGAATATTTATTTTATAAAAGTGATAAAAATTGGATTTAAGATTGGTCTTCCATTAAAATGATGTAAATGTGACCTAATAAAAAATTGGATTTTATGTGTAATATTGAAATATTTATTATATTATACTTATAAAATCTATTGGATTAATATGAAATATAATTGATTGAATAATATTTATATATATATATATATTAGAAATATAATTCAGTAGTTTAAATTAATTTATTTTTTTTGGATAAAATAGCTTTGTGAGCATAAAAACAAAGTTCTATAAAAATATTCATTTTTTCACATAATTGGTTCATATGGTAACTTATAATTAATTGGTTACCAATTAATTAGTTATATATTTGTGTAAATCATAAATTTTCATAATTTTTTAAATACTATTTATAATGGAATGTTTATATATTGTAATATTAATTAATAATATAATATAATATTGACAGGTAAATCTCAATCTTGCATGTAATGAAATCCATTGTAACACTCATTTTTATTGACGTAGGCTGACTGCATGTCACAGTCATTGATAGCTATAAAATATATTGATTTTATTTAATATTGTAAATATATTATAAATAATCAGTATATTAAATATCCTTATGTTCTGTGTGTTTTGTTTCATACATGGTATCGAATACAAAGCTCGTAAATTGGATTTTTGGGGCTTTACATTCTCCCTACCTTAATTTTATTTCTTCATCGAAAATTGAACTCCATCTGGGAGATAGATTGTTTGATATTTACTTTATTTTAAACCCCACATCGTGATAAGGGCTCTTATGAAATCATCTATAAAAGATAAAATAAGATTTACAAAAGTCATAAGAATAACATATAACGATGTCCCTATATATTAGAACATTAGTGGAATGCAATGATACATACATGGAGAAAAATCGTATATATTTATAGAGGGAATTAAGGTCATAAATCACAAACAAGTAAATGTAAAATATAAAATTCAGTCCCCCAAATCAATAAATCTGTGATTATTTATAAGACCATCTGTTCAAAAAAATTAATATATTGAGATAATATTTTTTTAATATCATTTTCATCAAGTAGATAAATTACCTTAAAATCAAAGAATATAGAGATATTTACTTAAATGATACAATTTAATATCCATTGAAAAATTCCTTATTTTGGTTTTACATTGATAAATTCTAACATATACCTTACTTCATTAAATGGATATCCTAAAATTATCATTGATGCCTAAAACCCAAAAATACACTTTTAATATATCCTAAGACCCATAAAAGAGTGAAACAAATAAATATTTTATTCTAACTATTCCCCAAAGCCAATATATTTAATACATTAATCTTTAAACCAAAAAAATCAACACTACTGGTTCATTATTAATATTTATTCATAAAATTATTGAACAAAATACAATGAAATACTAACCAAGAAAATATATAGTTCATCAGTCATCGTGAATCCATTATCGTTCTTCGGTCATGTGTTCAAGTCTAATAGCCTTGCTGGACATGGCTAGTTATCTCCCAGCATAATGGTTGTTCTTTTTTAAAATGATATAAATATAATTTTCAAAATAAATATGATGTACATCCATGAAGAAAGTTTAATCACAAAATATTCTTTTAACTATGGGTTTCAATATTACCCAAATACAGAAATACATCAACCACTAATATCTACATGGTTCTTTCTTTGGTCAAGGGTTTATATATAACATCATTTCTATGATTTCAATATCAGGACATGTTGTCGACAATCTAAAACACATTTGGATTAACCAAGGTCATTAAATTTCTTTTTTCTTTTTCAAATCCTTCATAAAGGGTGGTAATAAAAATGTGAATTATCCTTCGAATATCCATTGGGAGTGTCAAACTAGGTGCTTATTAAGGCCCTTTTATGTACTAGGTCACACTGTGTCATGCCCAACACACCTTGTTGATTTTATTAATACATGGTATATTTTTTCTTGAACCAAATCAAATTGTCCTATCCAGATAGGGATATATTTCTAGGAATACCCACATAATTTATACCTTTCCCAAATCTTTGATGTTCTAGAATACTTATCCTAAAATTTGACCATAGGGTTATGATCCCTAATCTAGGTTTTATTAAATCTAATTCTCAATCTTTCTACTAAACCCCACTTTTATACCTTCTATAGTTACTTGACCATAGAGACTCTAATGTCGATGTCAACTACCATTGACCGAATGTCCCAAAGGCCTTCATTTTTTTAATATTGACAATCCACCATTCAAGAGGTGAGGTGGAACCCTAACAAGGCCCGAAGCCTCAATGACTATTACATGACCCGCAGGTCATAGAGGGAATCACCCACAAAAGACAACATGGAACTGCGCCATTCCATCATATGTCTTGATTATCATCACTCCACCATCACAAGTCTGGTCAGATAGCTGCCATTTGCAATGCTGCACAGGCCAAGTACCGATGGCAAAGTCATAACCTCTCACACTGATAATTATGGTTAGATATACTCTAGTGAATGCGCCTGCCCTGAATCCTCATTTGGAGCCTTGTTCCTTGTAGTCTGACTTGTATGTCTGCATAATCACGTGGCCTGAAAGACATGGGGTGTCCCTAAGGCCATAAGGTGTCTTGAAGGCCATGAGAGACAACTGGATCGAAGGCCTTGGGTGGCCCAAAGATCATGTAGGACCCAAGGACTAAACTGGTGGCCTAGAGGCGCATATGAATGAATAGTTCCGACTTCTATAGTGTCGAACATTACCTTCTACAGTACCTACTACACTATAGATATAGTACCTGCTATAGTTCCTACTACATTGCTGCTACAGTACTAGACAATTTGTCCCCACCTAGATTTTATCTCAGGTCTCTTGTATCATTTTATCATTTTTATATCTAGTGTTCCAAGAATAATAAACTCTTCAGCACATTGGGATTTCATTCCATTTAATCATTCCAATGTAATTTCAACTACCATTACATTGGTATGATTACATGGAATAAAATCCAGATGTATTTAAGAGTTTATTAGTCTTGGTACACTAGATACATAAATGAGAAAATAATACTTTATTTACAACATATTTTTCCCTAAAAATCATCATGGATAATAAATTAATCCATCTATTGTATCCTTGATTTTATTTCTATATGCACTACATGGAATCCGAGGGAAAGGAAACATAATAAGGGTGATCTCAAATACTCAGTATGGGTAGTGTATAGTTGAATCAATAATCAATTAATAAGAATAAAACAACATGGAAATGTAAATAATTCAACTCACATGCCATGTAATGAATCAAGTAAATGGTAGTTAATATGAAATTAATAAATTTAAATAAATACCTAAGTCATTTAAATAAATGAATAACAAAAAAATTATGGAAATTTAAGAAGCTTAAAAACATGGAACTTAATTAATGACCTAAAAAATAAATGCATCCATAGATATGTCAAGGAAAAATATCATTGATAAATAATACCGAAATTAAAATAATGTAAATACTTATTTATTTGATTTCATCTATAAGAAAAATAAAAAACTCTACTATTATGATATATCCCCCAAAAATATAACTATTATGGGTTGAAACCTGATTATTCTACTTATAATCAAAATGAACGGTTATTCAATAACTAACATCATCTTTTTAGATGACTTATGCATCAAATGGAATTCATTAACTAGTCCCCAACCTATAGGATTACCTTAAATGGTCCCCAACCCATGTATTTCTTGTCAAAACCAATCCTTATATCAGATAAACATTATTTTTTTATCAAATATACATATTTAATAATGGATATGGATTTTTTAATATTTCCCCCAATAATAATATAATTGAACACCGTACATAAGATGGTATACATTTTAGTTAATAATCATATGCATGAAAAATGCTATCGATATTTTGTGTAAATTCAATTCCATATGGTCATATGATATTGAATATTTCTTGGTGACTAAAAAGAATCAGGGAAGGGAATGTGAATACAATCATTTTCTAAATCAATTATACACCATTCAGATGAATATTGAGAATGGTATCAACACCACATTTCATAAGTGTATTAAAATAATGGTTTGTTGTAATTTATGAATATTAATATTAAATATAAAGATCATTTAAAAAATTATTTATGAGAATATATATTTTTAAAAAATCCTTTCGAAAAAAAATTCTATACAAATCACATTGGAAATAATTTCATTAGAATCTGTCCTTTTAAAAATATAAATGAAGATTTAATTAAATATAGAAGGAAAATTATTGACATGTCATATGAGGTAAAGAACTTTCATTTTTCATTCTAAATGCTTAATAAAATATATTTTTTGAAATGTGAAAAAAATAGTCATTTGAAACCATTATTAAAAAAAGGATAAAAATATATCATTCTCTGTTTTTGAACCGGATGAAAAAT
This sequence comes from Viscum album, assembly GCA_963277665.1. Lineage (NCBI taxonomy): Eukaryota > Viridiplantae > Streptophyta > Magnoliopsida > Santalales > Viscaceae > Viscum > Viscum album. Next base: position 1,910,149,406 of record OY728120.1, read on the forward strand.
TATAGGTTTTTGAACATTTTCATTTATTGGACTAGTTGTTTGTAAAAATGAGCTTTGAAATTTTATTCCAAGAGTTAGAGCACATCTAGGTGATGTTTTTGGACATTGGTAGAGCCCTGAGAAATTTCATGGGATGTTTGAGGAGATTCAAAAGAATGGAACTCAACAAAACCAAATTTTGTATGGTTTTAGGGGGCACATCGTTTGTCTGAAACATTGTGTCCCACTGTAGGTAACCCTATGACTAGGATTAATAATGTAGTGACAGTTTAAATATGTTTCTCAAGTTTTTCCAAAACGTTCTCCTAGCCCACACACTGACATTGGATAGTATAAAATCACTATTCATTGTGCGGTTGGCTCCCAGTTTCCAAACTGTGTGGCCATCTCGAGTGAAGTATCATAGGTTCTGATTAGAGGAAACATAGATTCCACATAGTTTGATAAACCATGTGGAAAAAACGATATGTTGAGACCTATTTAAATATCATATTTAATTTAAAATTAATATAAAATAAAATTAAAACTTATAACATAACCTCACCCCTCTCTATCTCAAATTGAAATGCACCCCATGGGGGTTCCCCTTCAATGAAAGATGAAATAATATACTAGATCCCTCTCTGGTTGTTGTTTCCTTTCTTTCATTTCATGATCCTCCATAGTGGGTCTCCTCTATCTCCCTCCTACTTGTTTCTGGTTTTCTATCAGACTATTTGGTGCTCCATGAGGTTCGTCTGAACATCATAGGTTAGGGATTGATTTTTATTATTATTATGGTAATATGTTGTGTGAAGGCTTCATTAGGACCCCTGGGATTGTGTTCTGGCATCCACTGCTATAGGCGATGTGGATGGGTTTGATTTACATAACTTCCTTTGGTGTGGGTAAGGTTCCAAATATACTGTTTTGTTTCACACCCTTTATTTATTAGTCTTAAGGTGTGTGTGGGTCTGGGGTATAATAATTTGGAAATTTTGGTTCCTTTTAAAAATTTCATGAATTTAAATAGGTATTTATATATATAAATATATATTTCTTGAATCTATGTATTCCTTCTTTTGGAGGAGAATGCATGAATTGGGTTAAGGATATATATGTTTATATATGAATATATGTGTGTGAAAATGTAAGATGGCTTCATATGGTACCCAAAAAATATTTCAAGTGTTGAGTTTTATTTTGGTTATATTCTAAGGTAGGATCCCCTTACATTACCTTCTATTTGTAATGATGCAATGAATTAAAATATTATTTCACTACCCTTAGCATTAAATTAATGCAATATAATTATATTAAATAATTATTTTGATGAAGCTATGGAAATTTAAATATGACATATGATTGTGTGATAAGAGTGTCATGATTTTAAAATAAAACCCTCCAATAGTGATTCAGTACCTTCAAGGTAAAAATGTATTTGGTCGAATTATATGTTTCATGTATTATTTCATTGTGTCTTTCAATTTGATTATGCATTGGTTTGAATTGTTAAGAAGACATGTTAAATTGCATTGTCCCTTTGTGTTTCATAGAATTGAGTGGGTATTTCCTTTTTTTGGGTAACACACCTTACACTTGTTCAATTGAAATGTAGTATTCCTGTTTTTAGGATATAAATGATTTTGTAAATGAAAATGGAATGTTTAGAATGGGTTGTGCAAGGTGGTAGTTTTATTTAAGGGTAATAATATTGATTCCTTTATTTTAAACTTATACATTGAATCAAGTTGCCATGTTGTGTTTTCAATTGAGTGAAATGATCATTAGTAGGATGGATATACCATGCATTGTTAACATTTAGTTGATGAACATAAGAGTTTCTCTCTCATTTTTCAAGTTATGAACTTAAAAAAATGATTTGAACTACTAAGACGTATTATGATGGATCTTGGATATTTAAAAGTTACATGAAAATGTTTTTACTCATGTCATATGTTATAAGAAGTATAGTGTTGACTTATGTATTACATGGATTTATTTAAATTAAATTAAATATGGCCAATGAGATGAATAATAGGCCCTTACCTCCTGAATTCGACTTGAATGTGATCAAGACCATGTTAATATTTTGATTTAAGGACATAAGTTGTATTAACTTATGAATAAATGTGAACATCCCTATTTTTAAATAATTTAAACAGGAAAATGAGATGCATGACAAGTTAATGCAGCATTCATTATATGTTATGAAAGATTATGCCTTATATAGTAAGTGGAGCCAAGGGACTGTGAGGGCCCCTAGGGAGAAACCCAAAGTGAGCTTCCATGCTAATCATCAAGAGATAGTGAGATTTCATGGATTTTCTCAATAAGATACACCATGAGTGCTACCCCTAGTGTTGGATTCCTATGTGTTACATCCTGGTCCATGAAATGCTAATTTACAATGGATCGTGGGATTCTTGAATAAGATGACCCCATGGGATCCATATCTATTTCCATGAGACCGAAAGAGTTCTTGGATATTTTTCCAAGTGTTATACCATGAGTGATTTCTCTATTAATGGTCGTGTATGCATTACAACCCAGAACAGCCTGAAATTGTGTCCCAGGTATATGACAATTTGGTGTTGGAATGCATTCAGTCTATATAGGAGGATATTATTCATATCTATAACACACACACACACACACACACACACATATATATATATATTATAGGTATCAACTAGAATAATCATCAAAAAATGATATGAGGCTGGAATAGCCATCTAGAGTTTACTATGAACATGGAAGTGGGTTATTTATTTATGCAGTTTCATTTATCAAATTCTCCATACCTGCACACTATTTAATTTGTATTCACTATCAGGATTGGGAATGAAATAACGGGTTATGACATACTACAATTATTATCACACACCCTACTTGGGTACCCAGGGTACCAAGGAAACCCATATATTTAATGGATATAGGTTGTTTGTTTTCTTTTTTGTATCAGGGTGCTACGATTTAGGGATATAGCTAGATCTCAAGATAATCATGGAAATCACCCAAGGGGTTTTGTTGTCTTTTTATTATTTTCATAATATATTATAAAGCATGATTTTTTATGACATTCATTTATATATCATTACTATGTCATGAATTCATCGATTATATAGGCTAGAGTTGGACACCTTTTATCAAATATTAATTATTGTCCTAAAGTTTATATTGGTCTTTATTTGTATACTGTTTTTTCATGTTTTTTATTGTTTAATCTCGAATAATTTCGTTTTTCATCTCTCAAAAGAGGTTATAGTCTCCCCACTGTCACCTTCTAAGACCCTAAATTCTAGTCAGTAGCCTCTGGCATACGGGGAGATGAACATGAGGCTTTGTGACCAACTAGTCTGACTACAGGTTCTGTGTTATGTTAGGTAGGGACATTACGAAGTGGTATTATATGTTATTTAATTTCCATTACTTAACTATTTTTGGTTGGTATAAAGGAAATTAAGAATATTTTAACACATGGTTAGTAGTCGTTCCTGTGACTAATCACCCCACGTATATGAAATGACCATGTGTTCAGGTATGGGATTACTATCTATGTTGTTTGTTATTATATTTTATATGATTTCACCTTGAGTTATTGGAGAACATTCTGCTACATAATGATTTGATGGGTGTTTTTGAATTTTTAAACTTGTCCTAATTTGGAAAGGTATACGCATTTCTTACATCAAATAGGCACATAGGAATTCATATTCCATGCATAGATCCATTCCAAGTATTTTCATTAGTAATTTTCCACTCTTATTTTTATACATGTTTAGGTAATTCCTATCATTCTTAGTTTTCATTAGGCCTTTCTTAATAATATGGAATGGTGATGTGTTACCTCTTATGAAGAAATGTAGTATGGATTTAATATGTAAATTGTTTCATGTGAAAATATTATTTTTTGTGATTATAATGTGAGCTGCTATTCAGTTATAAGTTTTATAGGCACCTTATATCTAAGAAAATGTAACCCATGCATTCAAACCATTTTAAAAGGCATATATGATTTATTTTAAGTTAAATTGGATTTGAGTCTACAGAGTGAAATTTAGAACATTAAAGTGTATAGTCTCTTTAGAATTTGGTAGCTTCCCACCCAAATGACTGGATTGTTATATTTGATCTTTATAAATTATAAAATTTAATTTGTTTCAATAGTTGGGATCCCATTTGAAGTCATTGAAGTGTTTTGGTGCATCATGAATTGGTAAATGGAAGCCCGTATTTGATGTAATGACCCTGTTATGTTTGAAATTGTTATAAATGTGAATGTTTTTGGGTTATTACTTGAAATGAATTGGTTAAGTTCTTAAAAATAAAATTGGATGCAATTAGGTTAGTTGGGGTATGTTTTTATGAGAAGACATGTTGGAGATTTTTTTAATGACGTGGGAAACTACTATTGGATTTCATTATAATGATCCTAGGTTGGCTCAATTGGAGCCTTCAATGTGTTCTTAATTACTAAAGGGATTCTTCTTATAATAATGATAGGATTTCTAGAAATTTTTAATGGTTAAACATGGAGTATTATGAAAATTTACTATTTCACTTTGAGTTATAGGATTAAATATGTAGTTTTTGGTTCTTTTTTAATGGTTCTTGACGTTATGAATTAAATATTTTTGTGGTTAAATCATTAAAAGGTGATTAAATATAATGTGAATAAATGGAATCTATAGGGGAGTCCCTTATTTAAAACCCTCATGTATGTGTAGTTTTGAACGTATGTTTGAGTTTCCTTGTAATGTAATAATAAGTGTTTTCCATATTATTTCTTCTATTTAGAAATGGATTAAATGTTAGGGTCTTGAGTTTGTGGGTTATGTTTTGCTGACCTTGTAAATGTGTGGTGCTATTTTTTCAAAACGTGTGAGTTCATAGTAGGTATAGCCCTTAGTTTTTAGATTCCATGATAGAACATTCAGTTTTTTCATAGTTGGTATCATTTTCCCTTGTTGGACTCTTTTCTTCAAAATTACACCCTTTTTTGAATGAGTGTCCATGTTATCCTTGACCATTTTTATGAGGGTGAGTATCAATTAATTCTTAGTTCAAACTGGTTAGACATGCCACGAGAATTTTTGGTTGCTTCATAGGTAATTTATCCCTTTATTTTATTTATTAAAGGATGAATTGGAATGAAATCGTCCAGGGAAAAGGTCATATAAGAAAATTCGACATTTGAATAAATCTATTATGCTATTGAGTATGATCCTTGGTCATCTCTTTAGTTCGGTGACATACGAGTTAATGATGTATGTTTTTTCCAATGCATAGGATGGATTTCTGAAGATTATTTGGCATTTTGAATCTCTAGTCTCATAGTTTTTTATTTCTTTTATGATTTTTTATTTTGAGAACGTCTTAGAAGAGCATCACAAAATTGTTTATGGTGGTTTTTATGAATTGCTACTATGAGTATCTTTTGTTCCATCCTTTTTAAACTAGGAAAATACTATAGTGGGGAGTTTTGTGTCACTTATTGTGAACATTCCATTCTTAGTATAAGTATCACTACCTATAAAGGATTGTTTTGTAATTTGAATTTTTAATGAATAACTTTTGGTTGGTGATTCTTGTAAATTTGGGTTCATAATTTCCAGCATAATGTCGATTTGGTTGGCTATGGTATAAACCCATGATAAACACCATTGGATTTGGATGAGATTCAATGAAAAATTTTGAATGACTGGGGAATTTCCTCCAGCAATAAAGGAACCATGATCAGTTTGAATGATGGTGCATCAGCAGGTGAATAAATGTTTCTTCCGTGAATTTGACAAGATGTGATTTTACTATTCTTCATTCAAGTAATTTGGTTTGATTTAATGGAATCCATTCAAATACACTAAGTGAACTCGTGTTGAGTGAGGACTATGTACCATTTTTTTTCATCATTCTCGATACACTATGATAGTGTCGGTGATACACTGCACTAACATTTAAATGTCATTGGGCTGGTATGGGTTGTCCTCATTCATTAAAGAAAGCTCGATGCATGGTTCCCTTAGAGGTTTGTCCTTCTAAAAATCATTAGAAGTCGGGTGTAGGCATCATTAAAAAAGTTTGTGCTAAATTAAATGATCATTGATGGAATGAACAATGGATCTACTTTCAATATGTCAGACATCTAAGCAAGGTATTCTTGTGAATAGCCATCCAAATATATATTGACTTAAGGTTATTCTTGTTTAATGTCTATGATCCAGGACAAGATTTTTTCGAGAACTTCATCAGGTGGAGATGAGTTTGGTTTGTGTTAGCTGGGGGTTTCCAAGAAAATCAAGTTCAACCTAGTCTTTGAGGTCGATGGTGATTGGTCATTTTAATGGTTTTAGGAATCATGTGAGAAGCATCGTCAAAACACATAGAGGAATTCCGGAAAGGCAATTCTAGTGGTGTTTTGAATTGTGGTTGTAATTTTAAGTTTATCATTAAAGCATACGATGGGATGTAGCTCTGTCCAGATTCTTAATGAGACAATGATGAGATCCCGTCTCTTGTTTAATTGGGTGGTTTAGGTTTCATCTTAGTGTTCGGTTGGGAAAAATGTATTGGATAGAGTTTTGATGGGTTAAGTGCCTTTTGATTAATGGATTCATAAGGGTGAATTGGGTGTTTTAGAATAAAACACGATCATTTGAATGATGTTTCAGGATCCATGTATGTTAGGTGTTGTGTACATTGTTCTTAAAGGCTTCACAGTGACAAGATGTTTTAAGTGGGAAGTTTGTAACATACCATGTTTTTCAATGGGATCAAAGAGAAATGTTTTATTATCATTTTCATTAATTGGATGGGTCATTTTTAAAAGTATGTATCATAATTTATTTGAAGGAGTCATAATGATTCTAGGAGATTTTTGAACTTAGGTGGAGACCAGATAGGTTTCTCGGGTGGCTCATGGAGTTTTGGGAGAAAAAACCTGAAAAAAAAATCTTTTGAAAGGTTACAGAGGGCATATGGTATGTTGGAAACCATGACGCCCACTACAGGTAATTGTGCAACCACGTTTAAGTGTATCAGTGATTATAAAAATGATCTATGAATGGTTTTTCGTACCGTATGCCTTGCCCTTATGCTTAGTTACATTGGACAGTAGCTAAAAACTATTCTCCACACAGTTGGAACATGTTTTTCAAACCATGAATACATCCTATACAAAGTATCATAGGTTCCCATTAGAGGGCCCATGGTTGGTACATGGTTTGAAAAACAGTGTGGCACAAACCATTCATTGACACCTAATTTGAAAATAATTTTTAATGTAAAAAATAAAATAAAATTAAATTAAAAAAACCACCCTCACCCCTATATTACTCAAATCGTGATACTATAGAGAGTCCCCATCGATGCCAAATGACATTCTCTCCCTTATCCCTCTCTTGTTGTTGTTTCCTTTTGATTATTTATGTGATCTTCCATGGTTGTATTCCTCCTTCCCTATTCTAATTTATTTAACTATTTTTCTATCCATTCAGTGCCAGATGTGGTTCGACTAAATACCCTAGGTTAGGGTTTGATGTTGTTTTTATTATTCTTCTAGTAATCGGGTGTGCGAAGGATTCCTTAGGACTCTTGGGCTAATGTTCCTACATCCACCACCATAGACAAGTTAGATTGGTTTGATTTGGATCACCACCCTTGTTTTGGGTAAGGTTACAAACCCATTGATTGGTTCCACATCTTTATTTTTGATTGTTAAGGTGTTAATGGGTCTCATTTATAATTTGTAGTGAGTTTTTGTGCATTATATTACTTTATAGCATAAAAAATTTTCTATATAAGTAAATATATATGTATTTCATGTACTTATTCCTTCATGTCATGAGGAATACATGCATTGGGTTAAGGATGTATATATTTTAATATGAAGGTATGTGCGTGAAAATGCGTGGGGTTTTGAGTGGTCAGCAAAAAATATCTCGAGTACTGAGTATTATTTTTGATCCACCCTGAGGTATAATACCCTTCTCTCCCCATTATTGTATCATTTTTCATTGAATTAATTTATTATTACATTTCCCTTAAAATTTAAGTAGGGTGATATGATTAGATTAAATGCTTCATTTGATGCATCTAGTGAAATGTTGAATATGGAATATCATTCAACGATAAAAATTTCATGAATTTTTTATAAACCCCCTAAAATGGAGGTGCATTTCCTTCAAGATAATTATATAATGAGTATACTTTTGTTTTGCTTGGATTATTTCATTGGGTGTTTCCATAGGTTTATAGATTGGTTATAATTTTTAAAAAGGCATGTTCATGTTCATGGTCCATTTCTGATACTTTTTATTGAGTGGGTACATGTGTTGTTCTCTAGGAACTACTCCTTACAGTAGAGTCCTTGAAATGTAGTTACTCTATCATTATAAGAAAAATTATTTTTTAATGGAAAATAGAATGTGTAGAATTGAATTTGGAAGATGATAGTTTTCATTTAGGGTTATAATTAGAATTATATTAGTTGGACTACTCATGTGTTAATCATGTTTTAATGATCACAAATGCTTTTAATTTTAATCCATATTCTGCATATTTTGTCTAAGTCTAAATATAGATATTTGTCTATGTAAGGACTCACCGTGACCTAGACACCATGAAGGACTCACCGTGACCCAGACACACAGAAGGACTCACCGTGACCCAGACACCGTGAAGGAAAAACCGTGACCGAGACACCGTGAAGGAAAAACTATGATCCAGACACCGTGACAAGCTCATACCGTGAATCTCATACCATGAAGCTCATACCGTGAAGAAGACGCCGTTTACAACATCATTGTGACAATGTTCCTTAACTTTTTGTCAATATTATTTAAATAATATTAACGGTCATGTTTTATGTTTTTAATGCAATTAATGTTATTTAATGATAGTTGTTAGCATGTCAGGAAACCGTATCTTGTACCTAAGAAAAGGGAATCATTCCTACTTCCCGAACTTGTAGAATATAAGGAAAATTAAGATGAAATACACGATATAGCAGTGATGCGGTGCGCAAGTGTGAATATACAATGAGAAAAACTTACATACACTGAGAGCACTACAAGAAGAATAATCGTGAACAAGAAAGAGATCACTATACCTTCAAAGAAATCTCATGAATGCAATCCAACACCACTGAAGAATACACGACGAATCCAGAGATCTTGTTCATATCTGTAAAAGACAAGCTGACTACGACACTATGTTTTTCAACAGAAAAACCAGAGAAGGACTCCAAAGCATTCATACTGAATCCAATGAGTCCAGAAGCTTCATTGATAATCACTAGAGCTTTCTAAACTCTTATCTCCTCTCTCAAAGTGATTTCATTATTAACTTTCAAGCAGTGTGGTGTACTCTATATTTCTTATACACACACTGTCTCATGCACTGAACTGGAGGATATCAAAATCCTTAAACCACAATTGTTTACTCTTGTTTACCCATGTCAATTGTGGAAGAGGTCCTTGTGTAGAATGGTTTGTTTGTTTCCCACGAAGAATAGTGGTAGAGTTCCCTACATGTCCTGGACAGTTTTGTAAACTGTTGTTAACCCCGATCTAGGGTGTGGATAAAATTTATAGAAATTTGAGAGGAATAAGTCTCGGATTGAGACTGAACCTCTTATTATATATACTATGAATATTTAGTTTAAGTTTATAGTATACTACATATATCTTATTTATTCCGCTACTATTACTTTGAAATAAAAAACTATTTTAAAGCTAATTTGATTTTTAAGTTATCAAGTGTTTACTCCTATTGTAAATCAGTAGGTAAGTTTCAAAAGTTAGTTTAATATTGTGGTTAAATTAATTGAGACCTAATAAATCATTGAGAAGCTAAGTGAACATTGGAAATCCGTATAAATTCACTACTGTTTAACTTGTTTTATAAATTCGGGGATTTTAAATAGACAATATTTTTAATAGAAATTTTTATTGGAACTCAATTCACCCCCTCTTGTGTATCCACTCCGACCAACATTTGGTATCAGAGGATCTTTGAAATACTCTATTTTTCAAATGTGATTTTAGTTGCATCTTTAAAGATCTCAAATTTTTGTTAGTTCTAAATGTTATCTCTTTAAATTATCTATTTAAAATCTAGTTATGGATAACAGACTTGAGGGTGCTGCTACTAACATGCCACCTTTCTTCAATGGTACAAACTATGCCCAGTGTAAACTTAAAATAAAAATTCATTTAGAAATAATGGGTTTTTATATTTGGACTGCTATAGAATCAGAATATAAAATTCCAACTACTATTAGATCCACGTGGGACGAACCTACAAAGACTACCTACAATAATAATTATAAAGATATGAATGCCATGTACTGTGCTCTAGGAGATGATGAGTTTAACAGAATTTCTGCTTGCAAAACAGCTTTTGAAATTTGGGATACTTTTGGTGTTTCTCATGAAGGAACAACCATTGTTAAAGAAATGCAATTGAATACTTATACTATTAAATATGATAATTTTATGATGAAGACTGATGAACCTATTTCTGATATGTATCTTAGGTTCAATGAGATAGTCAATGCAATGAATTCACTTGGTAATGTTGTTCCAGCAAAGGAACAAATTATGAGAATCTTGAGATGTCTACCAGACCGATGGAGGGGCACTTCTCTTTCAATCAGAGAATCTTATGATATTGGTAAACTTACAGTCAAGGAAATCATTGGTAAGTTGATGTAATATGAGGAAGAACTCAAGGAGAATAAAGAGGAATATGATGAACCTGAAAGAAGATCTATGGCTTTCAAGACTACTACTTCAAAGAATAATGATAAGGAGTAGCTTCATGTATGTGATAGCTCAAGCTGTGATGAAACTGAAAGTGCATCTGACAATGATACAGAAATGGATCACATATCTAGAAGATTTATGAAGTTTTATAGGAAGAATAAGTTTTTCAGAAAATCAAATTAGAAAGGTAAGTATGACAACAAGGGACTCTGCAAAAAGGACTGGATGAAATCTGACAAATTTGTTGAAGTTGTCTGCTATGAATGAAAAAGAAAAGGACATATAAAAGCAGACTAACCAAAGATGAAATACAAGAAGAAATATGAGTATAAGGATAATAATAATAATAAATCCCTGAAGGCTACGTGGAGTGCTTATGAGGATAGATCTAGTAAATCTGAATCTTCTGAGACTGAAAACAGAAATAAGGAAAACATTTATTTTATGAAAAACACTTCTGAGGTAACATCTGAATATCCTGCTTTAAATTCTTATTATTCTGGAGATGATTCAGATTCCGAAAATATGTCAAAATATGAACTGTTTCAATACTGTGATATGTTGGAGGAAACCTATAATGAGTTGAAAGAAAAATACAAGGGTTTAAAGAAATAGTATGATTTAACTGTTAAACATAAATCTGATCTTGACATAGAGATGGAAAAGAATGCTCGGTTGCCTAAATAAAACACTGAACTAAAATTATAAAATGAGAAACTTATAAAGGACATTGAGAAATTCACAAATGGAAAAGATACTATTACTCAAATTCTAGGTAAGCATATTACACCTAGATACAGTACTGGTATAGGATACCAACCTGGACATAGATAGATGACCAAGAATAGATTTATTCCTAAATCTGGACAGAATACTACCAGTTCTAGTTCTGGACATTTGTATGCTTAAACTAGTTGTTCACTTAGTTATAAGTCTAATAGAGTTTATCTTTCCAAGTCTTTTGATTCTGTGAATTATATGAGACCCATAAGACAAATGTGGGTTCTGAAATATTTGATTACTAACATGTCTGGACACAAGAAGATTTGGGTACCAAAATCATTTCCTATTTAAATCTGTTTTGTTGGAAACCTACTTGAAGAGTTCCCACAAGAAGACATTGTATCTAGATAGTGGATGTTCAAGTCATATGTCTAGGGATTACTCATGTTTCAATAGTTTAATAAAGGTTGATGGAGTACATGTCAACTTTGGTGATAATTCTAAAGGAAAGATCATCAGCTTATGCCAAAATGGTAACACTGACTCAGTTTTAATTTCTAATGTTCTATTTGTTGATGGACATAAATATAATATGTTAAGTATTTCTCAATTATGTGATGATGGTTTCAATGTCGAATTTGAAAATGATTCTTTTAATGTTTTTAATTCTAAAAACGTTTTAGTCTTTTCTGATCTAATAAATGAAAATGATTATGTTGTTGATTTAAATTCCTTAGCTATGAAAAATTTTACCTGTCTAATTGCTTTTCATAAAGAGTCCTCGTTATGGCATAGAATATTAGGACACGGCAATGTACACTCTCTTAGAAAACATAATAGGAAGAACATGGTTAGAGACCTACCTAAACTTCGGATTCCAAATGAAAAAGTTTGTAATCCTTATCAAAAGGGAATTCAACATAAGGTTTCTTTTAAATCAAAGAAAGAAGTTTCAACTTCTCAACCTCTCGAGTTGGTTGACATGGATTTTTTTGGACCATCTAGAGTTTCTATTTTAAATGGGAAGCACTATGTCTATGTCCTAGTAGATGACTTTTCTAGATATAATTGGGTATACTTCTTAGCTCACAAATGTGAAGCTTGTTCTTAATTTGTCAAATACTCCAAATCTATAGAAAATCATAGTGGAATTAAGATTAAAACCCTAAAAAGTGATCATGGATGTGAGTTTGAAAATCCTTAGTAATAATCCTATTTCTCACACAATTCCTATATTCGTAACTTTTCTGCTCCTAGGACACCTCAACAGAATGATGTAGTAGAAAGATGAAATATAACCCTGCAAGAAATTGAGAGAACTATGCTTAATGAATATGACCTGCCTATTTACTTTTGGGTTGATGCTGTCAAATAACTTGTTATATCATTAAAAGAGTCTTAATTAGACCTGTTTTTAAGAATAACCCTTATGAGTTTTTGATCAATAGAAAACCTAAATTTAGTTACTTTAGAATTTTTGGCTGTAACTTTTTTATTCTTAATACAAAGGATAATCATGACAAGTTTTTTTCCAAGAGTGATGAAGGAATTTTTAATGGTTACTCTATTTAAAGTAAGTTTTATAGAGTCTTCAATAAGAGAACCAAGTATGTGGAAGAATCTATTCACATAAAGATTGATGAAACTGATCCACATGAGCCTAAGACCTCTCTTGAAAATCTTTAAGAAGAGTTATCTGTTTTGGACCTTAATGAAAAATCTAATGAACCTACTATAAAGACATCCAGTTCTGGACTTATTCCAGAATCTGTTCCTAATGAACCCGAACCTAGAGAAGAACCTGAAATTTCTAGTCCTACATTTACTAGATCAACTAGAACTCTAAAGAACCATCCTTTAGATGCTTTTGTAGGAAATCATGATAGAGGGACACTGACTAGAGCTTCTCTTAGAAATCAGGTTGAACATCAATCCTTCTTGTCAGAACTTGATCCTAAAAACATTGATGTTGCTATTAATGATGAATTTTGGGTAATTGATATGCAAGAAGAACTAAATCAATTTGAATTAAATAAGGGTTGGAATTTTGTTGAAATACTTAAGGACACTTTTACAATATGAACTAAATGGGTGTTTAGAAATAAAGAAGATGAAACTGGAAACATAGTTAGAAATAAAGAGAGGTTAGTTTCACAAGCCTATTTTCAAGAAGAAGGTATAGACTATGAGGAGACTTTTTCTCAAGTATACAAATTAGAATCTATTAGGATTTTACTTTCTTATGCTGCACATCTAAATTTCAAACTATATCAAATGGATGTCAAGAGTGCATTCTTGAATGGATATATTGCTGAGGATGTTTTTATTGAATAACCACCTGGATTTTCGAACCCCCATTTTCCAAATCATATTTTCAAAATTTCAAAAGCATTATAAGGTTTAAAGAAAGCTCTAAGAGCTTGGTATGATAGATTAAGTACTTTTCAAATTTCTAAAGGTTTTAAAAAAGGAATAGATGGTCCTACTCCATTTATAAAATGAATTTCTAAAGATGTTTTAGTTGAAAAAATTAATGTAGATGATATTATTTTTGGATCTTCAAAAACTACATTATGTACTGATTTTTCTAAAATGATGCAAAATGAATTTGAAATGAGTTTAATGGGTGAACTTAAAATTTTTATTGTATTTAAAATCTTTCAAAATTATAATGGAGTTATTTTAACTCAATTTAAATATACTAGAGAACTTTTAAAACGTTTTGGATTGGATAGCACAAAAAGTAGTGACACTCCCATGAGTACCACCTATATGATGGATCTTGATGAAAATGGTAAATATGTTGATCAAAGCACTTATAGAGGAATGATTGGAAGTCTAATCTACCTAACTACTTGTCATCATAATAATATGTTTAGTGTGTGTATGTGTGCTCATTTTCAATCAAACCCTAAAGAGTAACATATAAATGCTGTAAAGAGAATTTTCAAATACCTCAAGCATTCTCCCAATTTATGATTGTTCTATCCCAAAGGACAATCATTTGAATTAGTTAGTTATTCTGATGCTGATTTTGATGGATGAAAATTAGATAGAAAAAGCACCTCTGGAATGTGTCACCTTTTAGGCAAGTCACTAGTATCATGGTGTATTAAGAAACAAAATTCTATTGCATTATCTGCTATAGAAGCTGAATACATAGCTGATGGTAGTTGTTGTGCACAAATTTTGTGGATGAAACACAAATTACTAGACAATGGATATCAATTCAGACATGTCCCAATAAATTGTGACAACACAAGTTCTATTAACATTTCTAGGAATCCTCTTTCTCATTCTAGGACAAAACATATTGATGTAAGACATCACTTTTTGAGGGATCATTATAAAAAAGGTGATATCACCTTGGGATTCATTGGTACTGAATATCAACTTGCTGATATATTCACTAAACCATTAAATTCTAAAATATTAGACTATATCATACATGATCTTGGTATGATTTATCATAAGTGAATATCTAACTGATCTTAATGTTTAATACTCTATTGTATTTTACTTTACGATTTCATAGTAACAATTTCTAAATTACTGTTTTATGTTCACAGTCTCACCGTCATGACTTTATGCTCACGGTCTGTCAACATACTATCTCACCGTGACTGCACAGAATGCTCAATGTCTCACCGTGAAGACTATCAACTGTCTCACCGTGATTACTAGTTTTCATCACACCGTAACGCCTTCTCATGGTCTCACCATGAAGATTTTTCTTATTGTTATTTTGACCCGTATCGCGTAATTTGTTATATCACTACTATTTGATTTCCCGCGTTTTTGTTTTTATGACGTTTGACATTCCCAAATGATAAAACTTAAGGGTTTCATTCGATTCCTTACCTGAACTCTCTCCTGAACCTGCTCTTCCCTCTCGCCCAAACATTCAGTGGAGGCCAAGGAAGAAGCATCCATATTCACCCTCGTCTAATAAGCACTGCTCTAAGAAACAGAAGAGGATACCTAGGATAGCTCCCAATGGACCTCTAAACCCAAACCTAGTAAGCCGTACAGTTGTACCTGAAAAAGAGGTTTGTGCAGAGTGGTTTCTGTCTAGCAGATCATTAGTTTTGAAATTTTTAAGAGATCATGGATGGATTGGAAGGTTCGCTGGGCAGAATAAACCGATCTACCCGAGATTGGTATCTCAATTTTAGTAGTATGTAATGTTTTCATTTGAGTTTGGAGAATTCTTTATGGTGAAAATATGGATAAATGGTCAAAAGTGCTCTTTCTCTTCGAGGTTGTGGGCTGTATTCCTAGGGATTCCCCATGAAGGATTTTGTGAGGATTACTAGAGAGACCCTCCTCCAACAACCGACATCTTTGACCTGGAGACTGCTTTGGATAACCTGATTGGAAATGGCACCAAGCGAAGGGCCATAGCTGCTGAATTATATGGGGAGACTAGACTTCTGTTCAAATTTTTTCAAAATTTGATAAGTCAATGAAAAGTATATTTTGTTGTGATGAAGTATCTGGATGTGTTCCTGATTCATCTGTTGAAGAATGGCCATATGATCTACCTATGCAAGTATGTTATCAATCATATCTGTGATCTGATCAAAGTCACATCCAAATCCACCTTTCTATTTTACTCAAGGATGATTTCGGCTATATTTGTTTTAAAAGGGATGGTTGGACCAAATGAAGAAAAGTTAAGGGACCTTGATTTCTACATATCCATGCCTATCATCATAAGGATGAAGATTAGCTAGAACCCCTTTGAAGAAGTAGTGTGTTGAGGATAATGATCAAGTGTATAAAATGTTTAATCATGTTGACTATCCAATAAGGCCTAAAAATATATATGATCCTGGTTTCGAACCAGATGAAGTGGATGAGTTTTCAGAAGATGAATAAGAGGAAGTAACGGCTAAAGTATCTCAAATAGAAGAAGCAGGAAGACCTCAAATGGAAGCAGCTCCTATTGAAAAAGAAAGGACTGTTGTACCTAATGTTATCCCTGCTGAAATACCTCATGAAGAGGATGTTGGTGCTAGTTTGAGAGAAGAGGAAGCTCCTACTTCTAGTACGGATGTAAATCCTGAAGTTCATTCTAATGCTTCAAGGAAGTTGGTTTTTCCTGATTCAGAATAACAAGCAACCTTTGAGGTAGATCCTATTGAAGAGGATCTTTCTGTTGAAAGAGAAGCATGTCTGGAAGTTCAACTAGTGGAACAATCGGTTCCTGAGATAATTACCTCTGCTGAATAGAGGATGGAAATTGCCTTTCAACTGGCAAGGCAAGAATTTGCTGAAGAGATCAGGGATGATCCTGTGGATCTTGTCCATGTTCCTGAGCTTCACGAATCGGAAACGGAAGCACAATTTGAGGGGGAGGAACCTAAAAATCTTGAGATTACAGAAGCTGGATCTACTGAATCTTATCAACCTACTCTCTCATACTTTTTGCACACCCGATGTGTTTTCCAAAGCTTTTATGATGTGAATGAGTCAGAGCAAGTGCCTACAAGTAGAATGGATCTTTCTTCTCTATTTCAACTGAAATCTATAGCTCATCTTGAATTAGAACCAGATCTCCAACCTCAATCCGAATCAGAATCTGAGTCTGAAGATGACTATGAACCTCAACTTGAATCTGAACCACCACCATTACCTGCACCCTTACCTGATAATCACTCCTTTGTGACCAAAGATGATCTGAATGTTTTTGGAGAAAGTTTTTTAGCTGGAGTTGGGAAAATTTTCTCCACTCAACCTCGTCCAGTAACTCAGTTAAGTCAAGAAGATGCATCAATTCTCGTGGAAAATATTTTCTTTCATATTCAATCAAGGAAGATCCGAGAAATTCAAGATGTCAGAGTATAGAATATACTTATGAGTGCTGATGTTTCAAATCTAAAAAATATGATAGCAAGTTTGCAGAATGAGTAATCTTTGAGACCAGAGCCTGCTCCTGTTTCTGCTCCTATTCCTGTTTCTGCTCTTGCACTTGTTGCTGCTTCTCTTGAGCCATATGATTCCATCCTTGCTAAGGAAATTGTGTCTAAATTTCATCCATACATCATTTATTTTGATGAAAATATTGGAAAAATACACACAAAGATGCTGGAATCCATGAGAGAGCTTGTGGAAACACTGAATAAGAATACAGATGAATACACTGGATGACTACAAAAAGTGATGAAAAAGCTCAATGTTCTAATCGAAGTTGTCAAGGCTTAACCTGCTTCTGGTCAGACCTACACTTCTTCTTTGGATGAATCTATGCTAAGAACCATAATCAAGGATGAAATTCAGAGTGACTTCAGTGGCTTGGATGTGTCTTCTTTGAAAGAAGTGGTTAATAATATTGATAGAGCATTGGACTTAGTTAGGATTTGTTCTAAGATAGCCAATGATGCTCAACAAGAGATCACCAAGAAAACAGATCTTTATCTCTCCCAGTTTTTTGCTAAAAGTGATATGAAAGATCACGTTAGATATCTTATAGAAAATTTGAGAATCCCACCGGTGTCTCAAGCTTTTAAAACTCATGTTCAGAAACTTACAGAGTTCACCACATTGTTGGAAAAATTTCTGGAGAATAAGGATGATTTTGAAAAGGAAATTCAATATGGTGGTGAAATCATTTCTGATCTCATCAATCTTTTGAAGTCGTATCTTCATGTGGAGAGTACTGCTATAGTTGCTCTAGCTGCTGCAGCCCTTCGACCTCCTCTACCTGCCTTAGCCTCAACTGCCATGTCAGTCAGCCATGATCTTTCCCAGATCTGGCCATTCATTCTTGACTAACCTAAGCCTAGATCATTTACAACTACCACTTTGGATCCGTATGTTTTTGAAGGTCTACCCTTACCCTCTTTGTCTACTGCATCCATTCCTTCTTCTACTTTAGCACCAGCTCCTGCTCCTAATAAAGGCATGGAAAAGATGGATCCCTGAAGAGTCTAGAGACTGTTTTCTTTTTGATGGGATGTAATTTCTTGTTTACTATTTGTAATTCCCCTGTATGTTGACTTTTGAACCCATTTTTTAATGAAAACTGCTGAGTTTCATTTCTTTTTCTCTACTTTTTGATAATCCCAAAAGGGGGATAAATCTCTACAAGTATAAATGGGGGAGAAAAATTAAAAGTTTCAGTTCTATAATGTTTTTTTTCTATGTTAGTACTGTTAATGTTACATTTCATTTATATTCTACATATATCTGATTTGTGATCATCAAAAAGGGGGAGATTGTTGGACTCCTCATGTGTTAATTATGTTTTAATGATCACAAATCCTTTTAATGTTAATCCATATTATGTATATTCTGTCTAAGTCCAAATATAGATATTTGTCTATGTAAGGACTCACCATGACCCAGACACTATGAAGGGCTCACCGTGACATAGACACCGTGAAGGACTCACTGTGACCCAGACACTGTGAGGGACTGACTATGACCCAGACACCATGAATGACTCACCGTGACCCAGACACCGTGAATGACAAACTATGACCCAGACACCGTGAAGGACAACCTGTGATCCATACACAATCACAAGCTCATACCATGAAGCTCATACCGTGATGCTCATACCGTGAAGCTCATACCTTGAAGCTCATACGTTGAAGC
Organism: Viscum album; assembly: GCA_963277665.1. Lineage (NCBI taxonomy): Eukaryota > Viridiplantae > Streptophyta > Magnoliopsida > Santalales > Viscaceae > Viscum > Viscum album. Next base: position 1,910,168,476 of record OY728120.1, read on the forward strand.
TCATACCATGAAGCTCATACCATGAAGCTCATACCGTGAAGATGCCACCGTTTACATAATCACTGTGACACCATTCCTTAACTTTTTGTCAATATTATTTAAATAATATTAACGGTCATATTTGATTTCATTAATGCAATTAATGTTATTTAATGATATTTGATGGCATGTCATGAAACCGTATCTCGTACCTAAGAAAAGGGAATCATTCCTACTTCCAGAACTTGTGGAATATAAGGAAAATTAAGATGAAATATACGATATAGCAGTGATGTGGTGCGCAAGCATGAATATACAAGGAGAAAAACATACATACACTGAGAGCACTACAAGAAGAATAATCCTGAACAAGAAAGAGATCGCCAGACCTTCAAAGAATTCTCATGAATGCAATCCAACACCACTGAAGAACACACGACGAATCAAGAGATCTTGTTCATATCTGTAAAAGACAAGCTGACTACGACACTATGTTTTTCAACAGAAAAACTAGAGAAGGACTCCGAAGCATTCATGCTGAATCCAACGAGTCCAGAAGCTTCATTGATAATCACTAGATCTTTCTAGACTCTTATCTCCTCTCTCAAAGTGATTTCATTATTAACTTTCAAGCAGTGTGGTGTACACTGTATTTCTTATACACACACTGTATGATGCACTGAACTGGAGGATATCAAAATTCTCAAACCATAATTGTTTACTCTTTTTTACCCACATCAATTGTGGAAGAGGTCCTTGTGTGGCCTGGTCTATTTTTTTCCCACAAAGAATAGTAGTATAGGTCCCTGCGTGGCCTGGACAGTTTTGTAAGCTGTTGTTAACCCCGATCCAGGGTGTGGATCAAATTTATATAAATATGGGAGGACTAAGTCTCGTTTTGAGACTGAACCTCCTGTTATATCTGTTGTGCATATTTAGTTTAAGTTTACAGTATACTACATATATATTATTTATTCCACTGCTATTACTTTGAAATACAAATCTATTTTAATGCTACTTTGATTGTTAAATTATCACGTGTATAATCTTATTGTAAATCAGTAGTTTAGTTTCAATAGTTAGTTCAATCTTGTGGTTAAATTAACTGAGACCTAATAAATCATTGAGAATCTAGGTGACAATTTACAATTTGTATAAATTGACTACAGTTTAACATGTTTTATAAATTGGGGGATTTTAAATAGACAATATTTTTAACAGAAATTTTAATTGGAACTCAATTCACCCCCCACTTGAGTATCCACTACGACCAAAAAAATTCATTGGCACATGTACAATAAAAAAATTACATTTTTATGAATATTGAGTGGAATGTCTAGGTTATGATGGTTAGAGAATGCCTTGTTAACATTCAATGGGAATGCATAAGATTACATTCCTTATCTTTTGAGTTATGAATATAAACACACTCCGTTAAACTGAAAAACATTGTTATGATTGATATTTGTTATTTCAATGTTACATGATAGGTTATTCCTCATGGAATCTGTTATAAGAATGGTTGGAATGACTTATGTATTTAATATATTTCTTGAAGTCTAATTGAATATGGCCAACGAGATGCATGATAGGTCCCTCACTAATGCATATGAATTGAATGTAGACAAGACTGTGTTTTTTTTCTTGAAATACATAATATTTATTTCCTTATGTATAAATGTGAACATCCATGACTATATTTATTATAAACGGGTTATGATATTCATGAGAGGTTATTACCTCATGACTTATATGTTGTGAATGATTATGCCATATATAGAAAGTGGAGACAAGGTACTATGAGAGGAAATGGGGAGAAAGACTATTTGACCATCCATTTTGATCTTCTAGATATCATGAGAGCTCATATAGTTGAGTTGTAAGATAGACTGTGATCAATAACCTTTGTGATGGTTTCATGTATGTTATGTCCAGATCCATCCAATAGTAAAATCCAATGGACCATGATATCCTTTAGTAGGAAGAAAATGTGAGATACCATATTTAATTTCATGAGATAAGGGGATCTCTTGGAGATAGAACTAGGTGTTAGACCATGTGTGCTTTCCCTGGTAATAGATTTCTAGGTCTTACATCCCAAAACATCCAAAAACAACATCCCAATTATATGAACATTTGGTGTTGGCATGCATTTGGTCCATATAATATGTGGATATATATATCAATACAATATATATATTATATATATATATATTGTTCTCGATCAAACTATTCATTTGGTAATGATCCAATAATGGTACCCGATTATACCGTATATTGGAAGGATCAAGGTTGTTTGTTGTATTGCCAGTACCTATGAGTTAGGAGAACAGGATCGAGCTCAAGTTCAGGATGCTAATGGAGATCACCCATGGTGTTTTGGTTTATTTTTATTATTTTAATATTTTATTGTAAATATTGTTGTTTTCTTAATTATCTGAAATATTATTCATTACCATGTCTTGCATGCATCTGTTGTATATGGTGGCATTGACCCCCTTTTAATAAGTTGCTATTATCTATATTTCGATACTATTATTCATTATATATATACTATCATTTCTTGTTTTTTAATTTAACGTCTAATTATACCATTCTAAATCTTTGATAATAGGGTATTGTATCCCCACTATCAGCTCATGAGACCTTCACTGCTAGTCAGCAGCATGTGGCATACAGAGAGATGCACTTGGGGTCATGAGACCAATAGGTCCAACTATCATTTCGCACTGTAAGCATGGTGGGTATGTTACAAAACAATTATTTAAATATTTAATTTTTAAAATGGTAAAAAAAATTAGTACATTTTTAAAAATCTAGGTTATTATATGAAAAAAGGTTCTTCAACTTGAGAGAGAAATGATGTCATGTTTTCATGAAAAAAAAATTTATAAATCATTTTGATTACCAAAGAGTGAGATGGACATCATTCCACTCAAGCCATGTATCGTTAATTTGATCTCTAGGTCTGTAATCTCATAAACATGTTCCTTCTTCAGGAAACACTAGAATTATACCACTGAGCAAGCTACATCACTATAGGGGGAATGCTCATCACACACCTAGGTTCACTCTGACTCACCAACAATCACTGAACAAGGATAATGTATACCGACGGTCAATCCTGTAATGAATGATTCCATATAATGATGGTATGTCCAGTAAAAGTTTACAGGTCTACAAAAAATAGAGCATAATACCATGAATCCAACCGAAACCCAGAAATCCTTACCTACATGCATATCAAAACCTCACCCATGGGCATATCATTCAATCCGGGTCGAGCCTGGTATATCATCTTTTCATCATGTCTTGGGGTAAAACTCAATAAATAGGAATTTAAACATGTTTCACAGCCTGGCCTACTATATCATAATTTCAACATGTGTCATGGCCAATCCCATTATATCAGCATTTTAGCATGTATTTGGGACATGCCTGGTGTATAATCATTTCAGCATTAGTTAGTGTAAAAACCCATCATATAAGAATTTCATCATGTATCACGGCCATGCCTAGTGTATAAGAATATATGTATGTATCTGTAGCATGATCCCAGGAGAGAACATCATGACATCCCAACAAATAAGAAAGACGCCTCACATTTGGCTCAACAACCACAAACCCAGAAGCACCACTTTTGAACATCTCTACATCAGTAATAAACAAGTAAAATATACCAAAGAGGTTGGGTGGCCCAAATTCCAAAACCAACACTACGGACATAGCCCCATGGGATTACTAGTTCAACACATGTTATAGGTGACATCCAAACAACATCAGTACCCAATCCCAATGTACAAATAAAAGTTTGTCAAACCACAGGCACCCTCTCAGTCTATCAAGTCATGAACTGGGGAGTCATCATACTCGGGATCATATAGGTAAACATGACATAAGGCTTCTTACATGGAATCTTTAGAAAAAAAATAAAGGAATGAATCCTACATAGGATCATCGAATGATAAACAATAGAGGAATCTGATAATAGGGATCCTCTAAATGGAATATAGAATAGGTATCCTAAAAGGGACTCCCTATTTTAATTCATTAGTAATAGAATACCTTAGAAGATCCTTGGATGTATCTGATCTCATAGCCTCAAAGGAATGAGGGGCACATCTCACAAGGGGAACATCCTCAAAAAATAGGTAATGGGATAGTTCTCATTTCTCATCTCAGAATAAAAGTATCAAGTAGGTTGGATTGAACACCCAACCTATCATCCTTGACATGTCTCACTCTCAGGTGACAACTGATCATGATAATTGGAGTATGAACCTGTCCATTTATATATAAATCCCCAAAAAACCCATTTATAAGACCTCAAAATTTTAATAGGATTCCACCATTGTGATATACATAAAAAACACACAGAATGAACTACTCACTGACCCAAAATGGTCAACCGGTGAAAACAATATTATTCCCTATAATGATCTCGAGTGGGTCGCACACATGATTTTAATTTTATTACTTGAAATCTATCTCTAAAATTTTACATTTAATTAAGGATCACAACATAACTAAAGATGTGTCAAAGTGATATTGTACATATAAGATATGTCTGATTCAATAATAAAAAAATAATAATAATTGAAATATTATTAATATTTCATGAATAATTTGTACCAAAGAGAATCATTACCAACACAAACGTTTTTCTTTCTATTATAAAATGGTCTTCCAAAAATCAAGGATCTTGTGGCCATATGCATCATGCGAAACAGACCCCCAGATTGCAACTTACTAGGGTTTAAAGAAACCCTTGATAAAAACTAGCTGGGCAAAGTACATTGCGTGTACTCCAGTGTTCATGGGGTCTGCCCATGTAAAATTAAATGGCATGTATGTTACTATACATGGTTTTTACTACTCAAAAAACCACATACCATGTTCTTTTTCACCAGGAAACATGTCCATGTTCCACTACATGGTATGTACTCCCAGTATACGGTGTTTACAATTTAAAATAGACTGTTCTGTTTTTTCTGTCACACGACCAGACACACTGCCAACCAACCCATAAAATGTAATTAGAGTATATGGAGTGTACTAAATAGAAAATATTCTTCTGTTGATGGTAATAACACATGGCATGTTCCCCGCGAACACACACTGTGTAGCTTGGGTTTTCTGACGGGAAATCCCTTAAAACTCCTGAAACACTTGTTTTCACCCCCGAAACTACAAATTCAGACATAATAGGCCACAAGAAAGAATAAATAGGAATTAAATGCCTTAAACAACATGGTTTTAGGTGATATATGGAAAATACATAAATTTATCTAACTTTGTGTGGAAACCGCTGAAGCTTTACTTGATTTCCCCATCCACAGATGACGCATGCCGACTCAACGTGTCGAGGGCTTCGTAACGGTAAGCCTTTTCACATCCCACATTGGATATTTAACACTCTCACAATTCTCCCATACAACACAACCATGTAGTACCTCATAGGAGGTGATCAAAAAAAGGAGGATCAAGGAAGAGAAAATAATAAAAAATGACAAGGAAAGAAAAGAAAATGGGGCAGGGGCCGGGCCTAGCGCCGAACTCGAGTTTATACCTTTTTTAGGCTAAACGCCCAATTCTGGACTCAAAGGTGAAGACAGAATTTCAAAATAATTATCATTTCAAATTTTACACTTGAATTAACCTGCATGATTAGTTTAAAATTTAATTTAATAATATTAAATATTAAATATTCTACTAAAATTAGAATAGCTCAGATTTCCACAAAACACATATTCTAGGGTAAAAACCCTAATCCGAGACCAACAGAGTGGTAAAAAAATTATATGAGATCAACGGATAGGGTAAAAATACCATTTTACCCCTCACTATAATCTAAAAACATAAATTCAAATTTCATTCCAATACTCCATTCCATAGAAACACAGGTCCTTAAAACTCCCCACCAGAAACCTTCACGTCCCCGATAAGCTCGGTGAAAGGACCAGCATACATGCTCCCAACCATATCATCTGAAAAACCTAGCTATCTGGACTATCTAAAAACCAACCTTAAAGCACCTACAATTTTCTTCTATGCGGAATATATTTAACTTTGTCCGATCTACTACTACCCTCCATAAAATTTCCCCAATCATCATCTTAAATGAAAACTCTAACTCAAAAGCTCACGGTATATGCCAAATATTAACATAAATGAGTAAAAACACCTGCAAACAACCAATGGTACACTCCTCACAATATGTATTGTCTTACACTACTCCAAAAGCACAACCAGAAAGGTTTCCTCCTTTATGTAGAGGAACATTATGAATGTAAAAGGATCTCCGCATTGGGGAGAAGCTCTCTCACTATACTCTAGATGAATCACGATATTGCATGATCAACTGTTAAAGGTGTACACTAGTATTTCACAAATGTTGCATCGAGCCCCCCCAAAAATGGCATCAAAACCCACATGAAAACCTCTCCCACAAAGTTCATCCTCAAAGAAAATAGATGTCATCCTTCTGTGATACGATTCAAATCCAAGGGTCTCTTGGTCTCCCTCACAAGCCTACAAGAAAATCCACACAATCTGGTCAAAAGGTCTAACCACCAATCCCAAAAGATACAAAACCTATCAAAATATGGTAATGATCTCAACAACCAATGTGGATCTCTGCAAAAAAAAATATCCAATGACAGCCCTGATCCTCTTCGAGCATCCTCAGATAGAACATATCCATGGTGGTCACATACAAAGTAGAAGTGAAAAGATGAACTGACACTCATCCGGTATCTGTATATGGAAATACACCAAGAGGTCTACATCACAAGAAAATCCTTGGTATCTATCACCATCATACTCAGTGATCTGGCTAGATAACTACAGATTAGAAAAAAAAACACCCAACAGGGGGTTAATTAAAAATTCATCACGTTCTATATTAACTTACTAGGGTCACTACACCACCGATGCATGAGGACTGAGTCATCATCCTCACAATAAAATCGCCTCAACATAGATCTACATAACCTTCCATTATTGTAAATGTATGTGTAAGCAGACCCAATAGTCTCATTCTTATGTGAAAACACACACAAGATGACCTATATGATGGGAATCCAACATGCCTAGTTTGATGCATGATATGCCTCTTTCCTTTCCTGGACAAGAGTCAAAAACCATCCCTGACATCTTACCAATCGCCAAGATCCATAGATCTGTAGTAAATCAAAACACTCACACAACATGTGCATTTCTCAAGGAGAAAATCATTTTAAACTATAACATCGCAAATCGGAACAATAATCCCAAATCTTGGAAACCAAGACTTCTTACTAGAACGGTTGTTCCCAACACACCAGTCCGATATCCATAGCTAGTTTCAGCACATTACTAATAATCCTATCTAGCATATCATGAATAGTAAAGACCAGGAAAAATAAACTCATCGGACACCACTTTGTAATGTCTCGACCCAGAAGCCACTAAACTAGTGCTCTATGCCTATTCACGATAAGGCCTCAATCGTTCCTCCCCATACGCCAGAGGCTACTGACAAGAAGGAAGGGCTTAGGGTGTTATAGTGGGGTGACTATTCCCTCATACTAGAGTAAGAAAACAATATAAATAACTAAGTATCATACACAATGAATAGTAAAATGAGTATAGAAGAAATAAAAAACTAAATTGCAACAATATTTAATAGTAAAACGATGTAAATTCTTGAACATATATGAAAAACAATAAAACACGGGTCAACCACTGTGCCAACCATACATGCACAAGTAAAAAATAAACTAAAAGAAAAAGTGTAGTGCTCTACTACTAACTCCAAGATAACCCAAATTCCTGATCTCTAGACACTGTCAAACTACACCATCAAGATCAGAAGAACCACTCGAGTATCTCTACTCGATCATGAAACAGTAGGCCTTTTCACTATCCACCATGAATGTCATTCTCAAACTGAAAAGAAAACATAAGGCCAACCCACACATCGAGGTGCACGTCCCTAGGTGAGAAATAATCTCATTAGGTCACCCTGAAAATAAACCTATAACTATGATGCTAATAGTGTATGAAATAACAAATTACTCATGCTCGCTGGAACACATAACAAAATGAAGCAAACCAAACATGAAACCATAGTCGAACCCACGATCTATAATCCCTGTCAAGTGGGAAATAGCCACCATCGATGTACATATCTATATATGATCACATGTATAGTCCCTTACCTATACACATGTATATAAATACAAATTTTCATGAGTATGTGAATAAAATAATAACAAACGACATAACTAGTCGATCCTTGGGTCCATAAGCCTGATCGCCTAGACATCATGTGCACGGTCATTGAGCTGGATGTCATACCACTTAAGTTGGGTATTGTTAAGTCGATCTCTAGGTCTATAATCTCATGGACATGTACCTTCATTGGCAAATACAAAAATTATATCTCTGAGAGAGCTATGTCACCATAGGGGGAAGGCTCATCCTACACCTGGGATCACTCATTCTTGCCGCCAATCACCGAACAAGGATACAGTTTACTGGCGGTCAATCCTGTAAGTAAGGATTCCGTATACCCACTAGAAATCCTATAAAACCCCAATAGTTGGAAAACATTGAGCATAATCCCAAGAATCCATCTGAGACATAGAAAACATTTCCCACATGCATATCAAATCTTCACCCACAGGTATATCGGTCAATCAAAGATGAGCCCGATATATCATCATTTCATCATATCTCAGGGTAAAACCCAGTATATAGGAATTTTAGAATGATTCAAGGCAAGGACCAGTGTATCATCATTTCAACATGTAAAATTTCCAAGCCTGGTGTTTTAGCATCTTAATGTGTATTAGGGAAAAGGCCAGTGTATAAGCATTTCAGCATGTGTTAGTGTAACAACTAGGTATATAGGTATTTCAACATGTATCTGGGAAAATCCCATTTTATATGAATTTCAACATGTATCAGAATCTAGATCCAAGGAGAGCATGTTTGGGAATCCAAATAAACTTACACATCACATCTGGCTCAACATCCACCAACTAGAATTTACCTATAGTGAACATTGCTACATTAGTAATAAAAATGAGAAACATAAGAAAGAGGTTAGGTGGCACGAATGCCCAAACCTACACTACAACCATAGTCCCATTGGATTACATGTTCATTATGAGTAATAGGTGACCCCAAAACATCATCTCAACTAAAAACAAACATTATACTCAAGGTCATTCTAACCACGAGAACATGTGGGGTCCCTCGAGTCAAACACTGAAGAGTCATCCTACTGGGGATCCTCTAGGTAAAAATGAGTGACGGAATCCTACATCGGATCCTTAGAAAAAATCATGTAAGTAATCCTACACAATATCCTCGAATCAATAACAATTGAGGCATCCTATAATAGGGATCCTTGAAAAAAATAATTGAAGAGAGATCCTACAAGTGACACCCTAGGTCAGTTCATAAGTAAAGCATCCATTTGTGGTTCATTGGAAGTATCTGATCTCATATACTCATAGGATAGAATGAAAAATATCAAAAGGGGAACGTCCTAAAAAAACATAGGTCATGGGAGATAGATCATAGATCATCTCAAAACAGAATTCTCAACTATGTTGGTCCAAACACCCAACATATCTTTCATGAAAAGTAACACAATCAGGTGACAATTGAACTTGATAAATGAAGGAAGAACCTATAAATTTATATATAAAACCAAAAAAACCATTTAGATGTTTTCTAATATTCAATAAGAATAATACATTGTGATCTATTCATAAAGACTCTCACAATGAACTACTTACTCACCCAAAACGGTCAACCGGTGAAAACGATACTACTCATATTAACAATCTCGAGTAGGGTCCACATTTAATTTTGATTTCAGAACTATAAATTAGTCTCTAAATGTATACCTTTAATATAGGGTCACGCGCCAATAACGGTGCATCAAACTAACATCAGTCATATAAGATACATTCGATTCAATAATCTCCAAATAAATATCATTGAAATATTATTATTATTTAATGGAGTTTTTGTACCACTGAGCATCAATCCCAACAAAAAATGTTCTCCAACTAGCCCCAAAAGGTCCCCTCAATTCAAGGGTCATGTGGCCATAGGCATCACATGAAACGGACCCCTAGATTGCATCTTATAAGGGTTTAATGAACCCCCGAATGAAAATATATTGGAAAACATACATGGAACGTACTATGAAGTACATGGGGTCTTCCCATGTAAAATTACACAGTATGTAATTTTCTATAAATTGTGTTTACTATTCACAAAACACCATCCCTTGTTCATTTTCACCTGGACACACACCCATGGGCCACTACACAGCGTGCACTCCTAGTACACAGTGTGTACTATTGAAAAAGACTATTTTGTGTTTTCTTTCACACGCCCAGACACACAGCCAACCACCACACGATGTGTAATCAGAGTACATGAAGTGTACATAAGAAAACTTCTTAGTCCCTAGATTGGAATATTTCATTGTGTGTTCCCATAGAACACATGTTGTGTAGCCTGGGTTTTCCAATGGGAAATCATTCAAAACACCAGAAACAACCATTTTTTACCCCAAAACAACAAATACTAACTTGAGAGGACATGAGAAAGAATAAATAGGCCTTAAAAGTATAAAAAACATGTTTAAAGGGGATATACATAAAATAATTAAATAGACCTACCTTCGGCTGGACACCAACGAAGAATTGTTTGATTTCACCATCCACAGATTCCACACACTGAGTCAATGAGTTGATGGCTTTGAAAAGAGTCCCCTCTTTAAATCCTTCTATTGATCATTACAGCTCTATCAATTCTCCCCTAGGACATTTCTATGAAGGAAGTCATCAGAGGCATGCATAAGAATGTGGATGAAGGAAGATAAAAGGAGGAATAAAGAAAAGGAATGAAAGGAAAAAAAATTTAGGACACGACCCTTCCCCTGACTCGAGTTTATGACTTAAATAGGCTAAACACCCCATTCGGGACTGAATGATGTAGATAGAATTTCAATATGATTCTCCAATCAAAATTTATCATTAAATGATCCTATGACAATAATTTAATATTTAATTTAATAATACAAAATATTAAATTTTCTGCCAATGCAAAGGTTGCTTCTACAGTGGATGTGGTCTGGCCTCATCTCTGGAAGCCGAAATGTTAGGGGTCATTCATGTTGTGGACCTTTCTCTACAGAAAGGATAGAGAAAGCTTTGGATTGAAAGCGAATCTATCACTATCAATCATGCCATCTGGAATGGCGTTATTCATTTTTCTTGGCCACATACCAATCGCTGGATGAATTGCCTGAATTCACTTTATGGGATTGATTTTATTGCCACTAACACCTTCCATAATGCGAATGTAGTTGCTGATTCCCTCACCAATAAAATACTGCAGCAGATCTTGACTTGGCTGGACGCATTACCAGTTGATTTTCTACCTTTTTTGACAAAGACTGTAGGAAAATTCCATATTTTAGATTATTGTAATCCTTTTTCTCTTTATCACATCTTTGGTGATTTTGTCTTTGACCAAGGCATTACCTTTTAAAAAAATATTATACTAAAATTTGAACAACTTAAATTTCCACCAAAATCATCTCCTAGGGTAAACACCCTATTTTCGGTCCAACATAGGGGTCATAAAAATTATATAAGATCAAATAATAATGGAAAAGGATGATTTTACCCATCATGAGCATCCAAAAACAAAAAATAAAATTTCTACTCAACACTCATGTATGAAAATACAAAGGCCCTTATAGAATTCATTGTGAAAGAAAAATAGAACACATGAACTCATGTAAAACAGTGGGATGAAAGGGATAATTAATCTGGTAAAAGTTCCACCCTCAGTAGTCATTAGACATTACTACAACACTAACTGAGGTATATAATGATACATATTAGTCACAACTAGGACATTGGAATAATCCTCCCCAATGACACATTCATGGTAACGATTATATGCGGGCCCATCACTAAGAGTACGAGGATTATTAAATGGGGATTGATGTTAGTACCATATGTATTTTCATGGTGTTTATTCTATTTTCATGGAATTATTGTTTATTAAAAGTTCATAAATTATATAACTTCTAAAAATTATAACACATAATTAAATTAAATATCTCAATATCTCTAAATCCTTATAAAAAGTATTTTAAATTAATAACCCTATGTGTTTCTATAATAATTTTTAAATTACTTTTATCTCACTGTTTTCTTTTAAATAAAAAGGTTTAAACTATAATCTATTTAGGTTTCAAACTAGAATGAATATAATTTTTTATTTAAATAAATTTATTTTCACAGTGGTATACATGTGATTATTATTGTCCCTTTTTAGCATTCCTATATTTATTTTTGTTTTAGATTCTTTATCTTTTATTACAATACTTTGATCATAGTAATTTCATTATGGCAAGTTGTATTGTAATGTCACAGGGTTTTACATTATTTTTTATTCTTGTCTTATTTTATCATTGTCCAAATAGTAATTTTATAAATTTATATTTCTAGAGTTATATTATATTTTGGTGGTCAACAATTGGAATATATTAGAAACGTTTTTTGTAGGGTGTGGGATGTGTTTGGGGTGTGATGTGGGATTTATATGATGTATATATATATATATATATATTAAATTTTTGAATTAATTTATTATTTTTATTTTTATACATAATATTTACATTGAAATTTGACAAAAACTTGGGATATGAAAATTTTTATATTGTTTAGTACTGTAGAATATTGGACAAATAAATTCCCACTTGATTAACATTGCATCCATGGCTCCATTTTCTGACCTAGGTCGATCAGGAATATTCCTTGAGTATGTCATGAGCTCACCTAGGCATATGATGGATGAACGACATGTCTGAATACTTTACAATAACCATAGTCATGTTTTAATTGGGGGGGGGGATGGGAATATTAAATCCTATAATGAAAAATGATGTAACATTTTATTAAACAAAACAATATAGTTCTGGTCTATCCCCTAAATCAATAATGAAATAATGTGATAAATCACAGAAAAGTTTTGGAATTTAAGGAAAGTAACACAATTAATAGAAGGTCAACTTGATAATATAAGTCCAAAATTTGATAATTAGATACAATTTTATGTAGCTAATTTTTCTTATGTTTTTATGTTTTTTATTGAGGGAAGAAATTCAGTTAGGTGATATTTTGTTATATTAATTAACATTCTCTCAATGACCATGTCATGTTAATAACAATGGTGTGGTTTTTTATTTTAATTAAATTACAATTATACCATCAAATAGAGATATTATTGATTATGATTAATAAGATAAGCCTACAAAAAAAATTTAATTACTTGTATGTATTATAATTCATTATATTTTCATATATATATTATTGTGTTCATGAATCATATATCCAAATTTAATTTCAAAGTATTTTATTTTCATTTAATTATCTTTAATTCATTTTTATAATAGCTTTTGGTATACAAAAATAGTTACTCAAGTTTAATATGATGCATAACGTAACATTCCTAGCTGTTGGTAGAGAAATATTTATATTGCTTTTCAATTCAAGTTAATTATTTTTATTTGAATTGTATATTTTTTTTATATTTTATATTTGCAATTTATAGCCTATATTTTATTATATTTTAGAATACATAAAATGAATTAACATTCATTGGTGTGTCGTAGTATTTATAAAAAAGAATTTTTCTATTATAATTTTTGATTTTCCGTCAAAGATAATTCTCAAAGGGTAATTATGGAAAATATGTATATATGGATTTTTTTACCAATAATACAAAAATATTATTAATAATTTTTTTCATTTTTTAAATGTATTTTTATATCTACAAAAAATTTATTAACCCATGAATCATGATATATTTGTTTCATACATTTGATTTAATTAATGAATGTTTATAATAAAATATAATAAATCTTATGAATTATAGTTATATTTTAATGAATTAAAAATTTATCTTTTAATTATTATTAAATAGTTGAATGTTTTTTAATGTAATATTAGAATAATTCCATTCAGAATAATAATATAAATAGACAAAATTATATATGATAATTCTATTTCCACAGAAAATTTTGAATATTATATTTGGCAAGAAGTATTTTTTTTTAAAAAAATTTACATCTCTTATTAAATTATTCTAATTATAATCATTTTCAAATGCTTTTTCAACTCAATAATTCAGATATCATGTATACATATATATTAATTATGTAGTCTAATATTTTTTTCATTAGATTAATAAAATTTTTATTTCAAAAGATTGAATATATTAACTACATTACATCTACATATTATCAACAATGTAAATCTATCATGTAGAAATCATTAAACCAAAAATATTTTGTATTGAAATATGTGATAAGGTCACATGATAAATATTATTTAGAAATAACATGGAATAATTTGGTGTAAATTTTATAAGGAAAATCAATCAATATAATATTTTAAAATAGTTATTACATAAAATATATCATATTTCTTCTTATTTATATGGTTTAATTTTTTTTAAACTAAACTACAAACATATTTCACTGAATCATGAAGGATAACAACACATTTTTAGAACCATGATAATTTAATGAATTATTTTTTATAAATATTTGAGAATAATATTTATTTACTATTGTTAAAAAATTAAATATAAAATAATTGATGATATATATTATTGACGTGTAAATATATTTATAAAAATTTTTAGACGGTTTATCATCAAATATTTTATAAATGTTTCATAAAAATATTTATCGATTTCATAATTTATTATTTTAATAATAATTAGTGAACTCTTTGTAATTCAAGATTAATTATTGTCTTCGTATAAAAATAAAGGTAGATAAGAAGATGTGAAAGGTATCTTATTTTAGATAAAAACGCATCTTCAACTGGTGTATTAACAGATTGAATAAAATAAATGAAAATTTTAAATGACTATAGTTTCCATTACCATAGGAAAAAATATTTAATGGTTATATGTATTTTATTTTCATGACCATCATTTTACGTAATATAAAATATATGTTAATTAATTATATAAAAAAATCAATAGTTAATTAAAATGTAAAACATTATTATTTTTTTATTTTTAGTAAAATTTTATTCGAAAATTTTATTCCATATATTTCTAACTCATTAAAATATTTCCTCAATATTAAAAATATATATGGTGTTAGAATACCTTCTATATATCTAATAGAGAAATGATATTAGTGTTTATAATTATATTGTACAATAATATAGACATATAAATTGATCATTTGGAGGAGTTTTTACGTCCTGGTATAAATGTTGATGTTTTTGAATCCATGAATTTTATGAGTTTGAGATTAATTAATCATGATCCATGAAGCTTCTATTTTATTCATTGAACAGAGAAAAATATATTATAGTTTTTAGTGAGTAGAATTATAATAACCTTCTGCACTACGAATCATTTTATTAATGGTTTGATTTTAATTGATGATTATAATAAATTTTATTTCGAGGAAGTGGTGAATCAGATATTTCTACCAAATATAATAACTGAATCATAGATGAATATTATAAAAAATAAAACCATAGATTTTTTATGAGGATCTAATAAATTTTTATCATTATAACCAAATTGGAAATAATAAATCATTTCCCAACTAAATATCTTAGTAAGAGGGAATCCTGAGAAATCATAATATTTACTGTGGAAAACCCAGAAGATATGGTGATTTTATGTTTGGGGGATGACCTTGATAGATAAGGACTTATTTTGTGTGGCATTTCTAATTAATGAACATAAATCCACGGTAGATTGTATGGGTTCCAAATGTCTATAACATGTAAACCTAAAAATCTATACCCCCTACAATGCATGTGCATACACTACAAATACCTTACTCAATATTGGATAAAAATTCATGAAATATTTAATATTTCTAGAACCCAAAATCTCTTTTTGGAATTACCTCAATATTAGAGGTTTCAATTATCTTTTCTATGGATACTAAAAGATCTAGATTATTTCAATTAGCTAAAATTATTATTAAATATGACAATTAATATAATATTATTTATAATATTATATAATTTTATACTAATTGAAATCTAGAATTAAAGGTTTAGTTTGAAAAACATATTAAATATTACGAAGAAAATAACTTGATTATAATCTCATTAGAGTGTTTTCATAGAAACAAAATATTTGATAATTGTAAGAATATAAGTCACATAGTGGAAAAATAAATTTTTAATGATCCAATATCAAATAGTTAAAATGGTTGAAATAATGGTCTTTATGTTATTATTGATTCATATCGTGATGTTTGGGTGGAAAATTATGTAGAGACCTATATGAAATGACATGATAGGTATTTTGGTGTAATGGTAATTATATCTGATATAAATGAACCCATTATGAAAAATTTAGATTCCATAACCCCCACATAAAAATAATATGATCTTGGTTATTGACATCTCTGCATTATCATTCTAGTATATGTAAAATATTTTGAGTCTCTATGCAAATTTTGGGCTTTTGATGACAGTTATAAATATATTGAATGACCCGAGTCTGACTTGAAACTAGGTGTTGTACAAGAACTCAATCATTCATCATTGTCTATAGATACTGAAAACCATCATAACTGACAACCTGGTTGGTAAGTAAGGAATCTATAATGAAATTCATGTCTTCCATAGTTGATATTTCTATGAGGAATGTGGGATTTCTTAATAATAAAAATATTTAAAGATCACATCCTAGAACTAATTGAAGGAAATAATAATGGGAATGTTAATCAATTAAATTTAGTTGATGTCCCAGATTTTACGAATACTTGTAAGAGTGGAAAAAATTATATTTCATATATGTCTCATGTGATAAAACCAATATCAAAAACATATAGAGGATGTTTTCATTTCAACTATCTGGGACAAGATTATTGGTTGTGTAAATAAATCCCATAGTACACAATCTATAATTTTCTATATTGAGGAAATGGAATCAAATAACAATGATATTCCATCAATAGGATATGATAATACTATCATCTCATATTATGCCTATAATATTAGAGAATTGGAAGTGGGAATGTTGTATAGTGTCACATTGAAATGAAAAAGAAAAAATTTGTGGTTTATCATCCCACAAATTCGTCATTGTACTTGATTCCATAGATCAACAATATTTTATACTTCTATATCTTGAAAAAATTGAGATGGATCATAATATAAGTAGGAGGAAAATATTTCCCCTTATAATGTAATCCTGAAACAATAATTCATGATCTGTTGGTGAACCTGACTCAGAAAATAATATAAAGTTTTATCAGATAAATGTTTACAAGAAATGTTACTGTAAGGATATTTTAATATAGAACATAGATTCCAAGAATTAATATTTTAATTATAAATCTACATTAAATTTTTGAAAATATAAATCATTAGATTTAGGTTATAATATGGGAAAGAAATTTATTATACCTTGAAGTGAAGGTAACTGGATTCGCCCAAATTTACCCTACTGGTTAAAGCTGTCGTTGAAGTACAAGTAGGGATCGAATCCATAGGGACCGAAGAAGAAACCTTGAGACAATAAAATATGTTGAAGGATTGGCTATGAAGTGGGCAACATTGAGGTAGATTATAATTGGACAACTAATGATATAATTTAAATAACAGAGAAGAAAAATGATGTGAACAAAACAATTATTGAAGATGGGTTGATCTTAGGGTTATTCTTGGGTTGGATTGGATAAATTTCTTTTCTTAAAAATTTCATTTCATTAATAGATGACGTATCCAAACAACAAGATAATTCTCCCAAATCATTCACAAATTTAATACCTCCACAATTACAATTCCAATCACTAATTCACTTTGATGATTGCTTTACTAATCACTAAAAGGAAATAGATCATTCTAGCACTCAAAATGTGTCGTCATCAAACTTGGAAAAGGCGAAGAAGAACCTAACTCATCGAATGGAAATATTAAAATAACAAACAGATTTAAAAATTAATGTATATGAAATAACATCCAATCCCTTACCTTGCTACTCCTTTAGATAAATTATTAATTGGTTATCCATCCATTGATTATATTATACCAAAGAAAGAGGGATGTAGACTTATGGGTGCAGAATTGAAGAAAAAGAAAATTATTAAAATAACGAACACTCCACCGTTTTGTGATTGAATTCACAAGTGATGGTGTGAAGAAATTCACACCATGATTCAACGGTATCAATGTGTGATGAAAATTAAAATAATAAGTGAATAATAAGAATAAATTTTATTAAAATAATAAATGTGAAAGGAAAAAAAACATGGGAAAATATGACGATGCGATTACAAATATAAATCATAAAATTACAATTAAAAGAAATAGAATGGATGAATGAAAAACATGGATTCAAAAACAAATGTTAGATGATAATTACCTTAACCACCAGCTCCTTATATAGGCATATTAGGAGCCTTAGAGACACCCCATCATAGTAAATTCCATCCCCATTAATTTAGAGAGTCAAAAGGAGGGTGAGAAAATTAAGGGATTTTGACATTTCAAATTTGACCTGGAAATTTCTTCCTGATTCGTCTACCATTTTGACATGTCATTTTGGAATTGAATGATGTCAAATAATCAGCGGTATAAGGATTAAGATATCTTCTTCCATGTGTCCTCTATCATCTGTACAAATTTTAGGTCATTTGGCGTAGCCGTTTGTATGTTATGGTCGAAATGGTGGAATGACTTTATGAGCATTAATGTTGGGATCATAATTTAATTCTCAACTTTAGATCCCTTAATCTTCCTAAAAAAATCAGAAATAGCTCCAGCCACAGTTGAATATAATGATACTCATATTTCTCTCTTTCAACTATAAAAATTTTAGCTTCATTAGTCTTTGTTTGTGGGCCCCACATTTGTTTGATGGGACTTAGGCCCATTAGGCATTTTCCAGTAAATTTCCGCGTTCATCCCCAAAAATCTTCATCTTCCCTTAATATTCATCAATCGGACATACAAAATAAATTGTTCCAAAAAAAGTGATCATTCATATCCCAAAATATCAAATTCAAAAAATGAATATAATGCAATCCAAAAACATATGAATGATAGGGCCCAAATATGCATTTTAAACATTAATTACATTTAAGATGAAAAATTAAGTTCTATTTATGTAATGCACTATATACAATGTTTATGTACATTGTAACAATGAATATAAAGATATTAAAAATTAATATTAGTCACTTTTAGTGACTAATCACACTCCCCAACTTGATTTTTGCTAGTCCCGAGCAAAATATATTACAAATATGAAATTCGAATTCCTTTTTCCAAAAACATTTTAATTCACGTTGCTCACCCAAATACCACATATCAAAAAAGATTATGAAACCCCTCAAAATCACTTAAAACAAGCTAGGCCCATAAGCATATCCCAAGCCAAAGACAATTCCTTTGTTCAAATTCATCGCCACATTTCATCCAATTTCAATTAAGCATGATAAAGTTTTGTGTATCAAAAAAGATATGGGGCTCATTTTATTGTTCAAGGGGAAAAAATAGAAACTCTAGGTTGGAATCGCATTAAACCTTCATATGAGTATCCTTTTTTTGGATGAATTTTTTTAACCACAATAGATATGAAAAGACAAACTCAGGGAAAGTCAACTATGGATTCACGATCCCCAAATTTCAGACACCACACATATTTTCAATTTCATGCTCTACAATAGAGATATAAAGCCTAAATCTAGGAAAGACAACTATGGAGTCACGATCTCCATATTCCGGACGCCACACATTTGGACAAAAAATTGCTCTATGTGGTCATAATTTTTTTTGTTTGATTTTTGTTTTTTTTATTCTCAAATTAAACTAAAAGTTACCCCAGAACCCTATTCTAAAATGGAAGGGACCCAAGAACACAAAATTAGACACACGATTCAGTAGACGTGCATTGTGGCATTTTTATTAAGAGGATGAAAATTTAAACTTTCAAAAATTACATCGGACAACCTCACATTCCAAAAACAATGCTCATGTACTTAAACTTGCATTAAAATCAGTATCAAGGCATGAAAAATTATTTGATATCCAATTTTAGGGGTTGAAATGTGTGTTTTCATGTTTAAAGTCAATGTAATTTTTCATTCCATGTTTGTTCTTATTAAAAAAATCATTTTTTTATTTCATCTCCCCCCCAATATATAATAACACTTCCCCCATTGTATAAAGAATACATAGAAGGGGATATGGGAGAGTTGTTAAAATAGGAAATTGAAAATGATAATCAAGGAATGAAGTCACCTGGTGGTTGATGAAGAAATCTCTTACCAATGTCTCCCTTTAATCCATGGTTCGAGTCTCAGCGTCTTGGATGGTGGTGAATGGATTTTCCTTATGAATTACGGCATGTCCTTTTGTTTTTTTAACCTATAAAAACATAAAAATAAAGAAAACAAAAAAACAGATGATACATTGTCTTCTTTTTAGATTTCTTGGTAAGGTATTACTTAGAGATCACGTCATGTGACACAGATGAATATGACAGTCCCCTTTCATACCCATCCTTACTCATAAAATAAGAACAGGTCAACAGTCTATAGTAATTTATTATATGAATAAGAAAATGATTCAAAATGATTAGAAACATGAAAACCATGGGTTGCCTCCCATACAGCGCTTTTGTTTAACGTTGTTAGCTCGACTTGAACCCCCAACTTATCCAATTCCAACTTTCAACATTTTTAGGACCCCATTTTTCTCCACTTTAACAATATTCAGATTAATTATTTTTTAAAAATTTGTTTCATCTGCAATCCTTTGTTCTACAATGCGTGAGAAAATCCATGTAATATCAGATATGGTGGATTCAATTCCTTTTTAGTATTTTCAATGACATTAAGAATAATTTCCTCTATATTGGTTTTATTATATGAAATTGTGAAAATTGGATGTTTTTGGCTATCCCCAATGAATGGAAACTTAAGGGTGGATGGAAAGGACATTTTTTCATGTTTAGGTTGGCTAACACTTTTAGATATAGGTTGGGACTTTGAATCAAACTAAATTTCATTTTCAAAATTTCTCAAGATAATTGATTCCTTTTGAATAGAAGCATCAACCAAAAAATTAGAAAAATTAATTTTAGGAATGGGTATCAACTCAATTGTTGTGATTTCTCTCAATGATTCAATGGTTGGTGTTTCTAAAAATTCAAAAATGGAGTTATACTTAGGAGACTCAATCCATGATGACAAATTATCATCTTTTTAATCCAAAATGTCAACTTCCTCCTGATTTAAAGACCCTTAAAAAACTCCTCGATCCACTCCAACTATCCCAAATCATAAGGTTGGTTCTTCAATAAAGGCATGAGGGTTTTTCTGTTACAAGATTCTTATATCAATATTGAGGAAGGGATTGTTTTAGTGGGAATGGGGTCCACACAACTTTTAATGCTTTGTAGATCTAGTCTAAAACATGATACCTCTTAATTCATTTTTTCCATTTGTTCACACAATTTTTGAAGAATTGTTTCAGGATTAATATTGATAAATATTTGGAAATAATGGAATTCCTCATTATTCAACTTTTTAATCATTCTTGATAGGTATGGAAAATGATCTTTTAAACATTCATCATTACAAATTTCGTTCATGTTATCGGGTGTGGGGTATTCATTCAATGGTTGATTAAAAAAGGTTGGTGATTCCCAATATGGATTTTCAAACTGATTCCATCCAGATTTTTTGAAGGGATATTGTTGATTATACACCATTGGATTCATTTGGGAATTTTGAATCGTGATTTTCAGGAGTAAAAAAAATAGAAAGGGGAAAAGAGAAGAGAAATGGGGATGAGAAAAGTGAAATGAGGGCAAACATGAAGAAGAAGAAAATTATTAAATGAATGAACAATCCACCGTTTTGTGATTGAATTCACAATTGATGGTGTGAATAAATTCACACCTTGATTCAACGATATCAATGTGTGAAGAAAAGGAAAAGAATAAGTGAAGATGAAAAATAAATGTTATTAAAATAATAAACGTGAAAGAAAAACATACATGGGAAAACGTGACGATGAGATTACAAATTTAAAGCCGGAAATTATAATTGAAAGAAATAAAATGGATTAATGAAAAACATGGATTCAAAGAAAAATGTCAGATGATAATTTCCTTCACCACCAGCTCCTTATATAGGCATATTAGAAGGCTTAGAGACACCCCACCACAATAAATTTCATTCCCAATAATTTAGAGAGTCAAAAGTAGTGTAAGAAAATTTAGGTATTTTGATGTTTTGAAGTTGACGCCCCACCAAATTTCATCGTCCATGTGTCCTATATCATCTGTCCAAATTTCAGATCATTTGGTGTAACCGTTTGTATGTTATGGTCGAAATGGTGGGATGACTTTATGTGCATTAATGTCGGGCCCATCATTTAAATCTCAACTTTATATACCTTTATCATCATGAAAAACTCAGAATTAGCTCCGGAGATATTTGAATAAATTTATTCTCATATTCTTCTATTTCTACTATAAAAATTTGAGCTTAATCGGGCTTGTTTTGTGGGCCCCACATTTTTTTGATGGGCCTTAGGCCCATTATGCTTTTTCCAGTAAATTTCTGCATTCATCCCCAAAAAACCCCATCTT
This sequence comes from Viscum album, assembly GCA_963277665.1. Taxonomy (NCBI): domain Eukaryota; kingdom Viridiplantae; phylum Streptophyta; class Magnoliopsida; order Santalales; family Viscaceae; genus Viscum; species Viscum album. The sequence goes on from OY728120.1 coordinate 1,910,191,138, forward strand.
CACTTAAGATTCTTCTATCAGACCTAAAAAAATAAAATGTTCCAAAAAATATGATCAATCATATACCAAAATATTGAATTCAAAAAATGAATATAATGCAATCCACAAACAGATGAATGATTGGGCACAAAATTTCATTTTAAACATTAATTGCATTTAAGATGAGAAATGAAGTTCTATTTATGTAATGCACTAAAAACAATGTTTATGGACTTTGGAAAAATGAATATAAAGATATTAAAAATGAATATTATCGACTATCAGTGACTAATCAGTAACCAATACAGATGAACTAAATCTTCTGAGTATATTTTAGGACTTTTTGGAACACTAAAATAGTGGATGATTTCTGGTAGGTATAGTTTTTTAAATTCATAAAAATTGGTTGTGGAAACTCATAATTGGTATTTATATTTGTAATAGAGGATATAGAATCATCAAGAAATTCCTATTGGATTTTTTAATATAGTATTTAGAAATAAAAAGATGAAATATATTATTAGACATTATTCTATTGAGAAATATTTGTCATTTTTTTCAAGCGACGTTTTTTATACAACATTTATTGATCATGAAACCCACAATTATTCTAGTTCTTGTGTGTGTGTGTCAATTTTAATAATAAATTTTCATATAAAATTGGTTTTTTCTATTAAATAAATGTTCAATTTCATCATTAGATAAGTAAATATAGATATTTTCATTATAAGAAAACCATTATACTTAATAAATGAATTTATTTAATTTCTAAAAAATATATTGTAAAATTCCTCATATCTTAAATTATATACAATTGTGTATTGACATCAGATATTTTAGATTATATAAAATATCCTTCATTTCAAAGATAACTATTTAGAAACTAGTTTACACATTGACTTATTTTTTTGTGTTTATCAAAATATTATATTTTTGACCATGAATGTTGAGTGGGATAAGAAATTTATCAATTATAATAGGTATGATATTTTCTATAAATATAGAATCATATGTAGCCCTATATTATCTATTATTTTTAGCTCAACTTATTTTGATATTTATTTTATTCAAATACAATAATAGGGATCATAAAAATCAATTTTTTTGGTTAGATGTGTTATTCTTATAATTTATTATATATTTTAATGAACCCAAGGTAAAACCATTGAGATATTTTATTGTAATTTTCTATAACAATAAAAATGGACTTTTTAAAATTTAAATTTATATAAAATTTCAATCATGCATGAAATGTATAATAACAAATAATTAAGATAAAATGGCTGGTTTAATTGAGTATATTAATGGTGATCCTATCTATGACCCATGAAAATAAAACATACAAAAATCCAACATTATAACTTATTCTAATGATCAACTATATCTATTATAAATTAAATATTTTTAGTAGGATTCAAATTAGTAAAAATAAAATTTATTTATAAAATTAACTCTACATGTAGAAAAATTTTAAAGAAATCATCAAAATATAATTATCAATTATTGGAATAAATTTTAAAATAATTTTATGTTATAGGTTCTTTTTATGATAAAAAAATATCTTTTATAGTATTTTTTTATAAAATATAGTTTTTCATTGAAATCATATAAAAAGATATCTTATATGGGTAAATTAATATAAAAAAACTAATCTATTTTTTCCTTCAAATGGAAAACCATTCATCAATCTTACATACATTAGTTAAAAATTATATAATATATCTTATTTCTATAAATTTATTTGGAAAATAATATGCCCCTACTGAAATGATCATAATCATGAAATAAAGATCATATTGGGATGATATTATAGTTTCAATATTTAGATGACCCCAGAAGAGAAATTTCAAATTTGGTTCAAAATATATATACCATTCATGTAGAATAAAAAAATAAAACTACCTTTGAGACTTCAATGGTTGTGGACATTTATAACTAGGTAAAAATCCAAATGAACTTAAGATATAGTGTATATTTCTTACATAAAAATTCTTTATGAAACTCATGAATCATATATTAAAAATATGAATTTCTTTCGGAACAAAAAATAAAATTAAGAACATGAATTTACTTATGAATATAATGAAATCCTAATTTCCGAAATATAATAATATAAAATTAATGATTTTAATTTAATTTTTTAATTTCAAATATTCAAATTATAGTAGGTTGAATTTTTTATACATCTTATATGTTTTTTTATTTTTTATTTTCTAATAGAGAACAATATCGATTTTATAAATAAATTCAATTTTATGAAATTATTATGAAATGAATGTTGGAGAAAAAAATTTCCATTAATAGTTATATAATAAATATTTAATATAATTTTTATAAAAATATAATTTGGAACATATAAATCATTTCATAACAATTTGAAAATCTATGTAATTATTTTTTTCAAATAAAAACTACCTTTTGTTTTTCCCTCCTGAGAAAGTCATAACAAGGTTATTTTAATTTTTTTTATTTGAAAATTGAAAATATTTAAATTAATTTAAAATAATAATATTAATTCTAATGGAATCATTGTTATAAATTACATTGGTGTAGAAACATTTTTATGTGTAAAACAAAGATTTTTTAAATATATGATTTTATTAAGTTTTAGGATCAAATATTATATGTAATATTTCTCACTTCATGAAACTAAATCATGTAAAATGGATTCCATAGAAATAATAATAATTATTAATTTTATATAGTATCTTCAACATAATTTTTATCATTATAAATTGTGACCATGGTAAGTATTTATCACCCTAATTAAGGGAAAAAAGTGTTAAATGTGTTAAAAATTAGGGGATAAGACATCAAGATAACACATAAAACTTCATTTATTCTCATTGATTTTGATTATTTATAAATTGACAATATCAAATTTAATGATATGATAATTTGTTTTCACTTTACTTGATTAATAAATATATTATAAAATTATGTTTCACGTATTAAATTGTTTTCCACCTAGCTCACTTATATTCGGGAAAACCTATCCAGTAATTTACACACTATGTGACACATTGTTATAAACAAATTCCATTAAAATTTTATTTCCAATAGCATTATCCATGTTCTAGTGGTATTGGAATGAAATATACTACTTTATGATGTCATATAGATTAATACAAAAAATGTAACCAAAATAAGTGGTATATGTTCTTACAAAATATTTTGTGTTCCAACCTTCTAAAACCAAATAAAAATCCTCATTAAAATTTGATAAAAAGATAAATTAGTATAGTAATCATTCTAATATGTTTTTATCTAAATGTTTCAACCATTTTATCTATCCTTCACATTATATGAAAAATTATAACAACACTCGTTTTTTATATGGTCAACCATCTCCATTAATGAATATAATTAATTTTTCATTACATACATTAATTTAGGTTATAAATATGGAATTACTGAATATATTAGAGATTTATTACATAATTATGACTTTGTATGTATAATATATCGTCTACATTTCTACCCTTATATCCATTATAAAATGATAATGTAGCTCACCTGTACATATAGGCTACCACCTCCACAAAGAATTGTGAATATTTTTTCTATTACATAAATGGATATTTGATTATAAAATTATATATAATGAATAAGTATTATATTTCTGGAAATATTAAAATGATATATATTATTAACCTATTTTATAACTCCATTAAACATAGAAAATATATCAATGTAATTTTGGATTAAAGCATTTTGTAGTGAATTTAATGAAGAACTATTCCTGATATCATTTCCAAATTATAATAAATAGTCCAAAAAATTAATATATATGATAAATTTTTGTAATAATGTAATTAATATATTTATCTTCATTATATAATAGGCTAAACCATTTACTACTTACAGAAGATCGATGATATGAGTTTTATATTATAATCCCATTTTATTGGATTCTATAATTTCATATTTCCTTTAAGAATTTATATGATATTAATCTCTTATTTCCTATTTATATTAATTTTAATTGGTTACATATCAGTTTTACATGATTATTTTCAATTTCATATCATGTTGGATCAATAATCAAATAGTAGGTTATATTTAAGGGACCGTCATTTAGAAATTCATTTTTAATGATTCCATCAAAATTATTTTTCATCTATGTCTAAGTTAATTTAAATCAACCAAGAATATTATTTTTCATTTTAATTTATTTTTATCCTTGTTTGAGATTATATAATTTTTTTTTAATTAATCTTAAAATCTTATTTACCACTAATGTGAAAGGATTTTTTATTATTACATTTACCAAAGGAACAAAATTTCTCACTGTAATAAATCCTATATACATTGAAATACCGTCTACTAGTTTTCATGGAAATTTTTAAAAAATAATTCTTCTCAATATTTGAGGAATTTTTTAATTTTTAATGAAACCAAATTAAATGTTCTTATTTTTTAATAGAATGATAATTATTTTAAAAGAGAATAATGACATTATTCTTACAAAAACATAGAAAGATGTTATTTTTAATGTTTTTATACCATTTACATATGTATTTATAAATTTCAAGGATTTAATATAAACACATCATTTCTGAAGAATTTATGTTCTTTATTCACCCATTAATAATTTTTTTTGTTTTATGTTCATTAAACTTATCATGATTACATTTCCTATCATGCTCCATAATTTCATTAGAAAATATATTTTCCCCATATCTATATATTATGTATCATGGGTTTATAAGTAATCATTTCCAGGAATTTATTTTCTACTCCACTATATACCATTTTAAATTATTGACTATGTTAAAATAAGTTTTATATGAATGTTATTTGACTGACTGGGGAAATATTAAATATTATGTTTTTAATATAGATAATTTTGGATTTATAATTAATTTTATATAAGGAATTATATTAATAATTAAATATATAAGGAATTATTTATATATGAATGTGATGATAGGGTATCAACTATAGGTATACCGATGATGTATAGACAAGTTTCATGAGACATTTGAGGTTACATACCATGTTAGTTGGTTATATTGTATAAACATACCCAATTATTTAGAATGTCTTATTGAGGACTTAATGATTGTAATAATCTTGATATCATCGTTGAAGCCATTTTGGTAACATCATAAATTTTTGTAATTAAACGTTAAATTTATTTATAATTCAATTTCATTATCTCTCTGATTTTTAGGATGATATTTTTCATCGATGTACATTGAACCCAACTTATTAATTGAATTTAATGAGTTTCCATTATCAACTCTATCATATTGCTTTTGAATTATTTATTCTAAATTTATTAGTTTGTATGTAACTGTTACTGAGTATCTATGATCCCCCTTTATTTATTATAAATTCTATTGGATATAAAGACATATATTTAAATTTATATCAAGGATGAATGATTTCATATTATTTTTTATTTTTAAATTTACAATTTAAAAGTAGGATTTTTTATGTATCTAGTTTTCCAAGACTCCAAACATTATCATTTATTCTAGTTGTTATATGTTATCAATTATACAAATTCAATAATGTTAAAACAGAATCAGGGTTAAGGGATTTCTGATTTTTTTATTATATAATGTTTAGTAGGATTCATGGGAACTAAATTTTATATTACAAATTATAAAATGAAAATTATGATATTTCCTTAAGGTATTTTAGAACATCTACCATGATTTGGATTTTTTTGGCTCAGTATTCAAGATTTATATGAGATAACTCATGATTTTTTAATGATTAGATATGGTACAATTCATAAAGAAGTGAATCAATAGTCATTTTCAACAAATGTAATGGATTTATATTAAATCCTATATATATGGAATCTTATCAATGATTATCAAGGCCTTTAGGGATATTGAATCAATTTTTCATGAATAATAAAAAATGTATGGAGAAAACCATTGTTTCAATTCATAATTCACATCTAAAGGATCACATAATGTGATATTATAATCCATATTTAATGGAACTACAAATAAATTGGTAACTAAACAGTGGATTATGTCTCTGAAAAACATATTTCCACCATAGGGTTGTAATAAAATTTAATTTTTTCCTCTAGAAGTGTAATTTCTAGTGAGAGATGATGATAAATACTGTTCATTTATGTCGAAATCTAAAGGGGATGATGAATTAAGGAGTATATAATAATGAACATATGAAGTGATATTCTCTGAGAAATAATTTCTTTGAACGAAATGAGTGATAATTGAGATAAGATTCTCAATTTGAATAACTGTTAAGAAGAAAGTGTTATAGAGTATGGGAATTTTTCTATAGTATAAGACTATAATGAGAAAGACTAAATATATAATTTAGATATAATGAATGTTTCATTGATGTTCTAAAATATTGTTTTAAAGGGATATGGATTCTCAAATGATATAATTGTATTATTATATATTATAATAGAAATAAAGAATATTTTACACATTATATCATCCTGGTAAATCATAAAGATAAGATATATTGTATGAATAAATAGAAAATAAATGTTTTAATGAAAATGAAATGGAAGATATGATTCCCTTCATGTGATTATAATTTGAAGAAACACAAAGGCATATCTATATTGGGAATAAGATATTTTTTATTATGTGGATAAAAGGTCCATAAATATCTCGAATAGAAGGGAATGAATGAATCTAATTCTATTAATAGATATATCAAAATGGAGATAGTTAATTATTAAAATAATTGTCCCATGTGTCATGCGAACATCCAAAAAAAGTATCCAAGGAGAGATAATGAAGATAATGATATTATTAGAATGGAGGTTGTAGTTTCTTATGTTATGGTGGTATGTGCATTGATCATAAAAATAAAATGTTTTGATTTTGACTTTGTAATATTTTTAAAATTTTTTGAGGAATTATTTAGGATACAAGGACTAAGACAATGTGAGATTCTGAGTATAGATTCACCTAGGGTTCATATAATGACAATATTAAATATATTATATAATAAATGTAAAATTATTCATAAATAATTGAAAAACTCCTAAATAGTTTCTTATATAAAAATATTAGACTTTCCTTTAATCCATAATATGAGTCTTACCCTATACGTGAAAAAAATTTCAATGTTAGGTATTTTTTTATATGTTGTCATGAAAAGAAATAAAAATGTTAATTAATCAATTTAATTAAAATTTTATTTTATCAAATATACCAAATCCTCTCTTTAAATATGTTTTCATGTAAAATTTATACAGTTGAAAACATAAGCCTATGATATTAAAGGGGAGGAGATATTTTTAATAGGGATTAGAATAGAGGATCTATGAGGAATTTATAGAGGTGGATCGATAGATAAACGATGATCACAATTGGTTATTTGTCTTCCTCACTCTTATACATGTTCTTTACTATCAAATGATAAACTCTAAAGTAGGTTGTTTTCTTCATTCATTATTCTCCAATTTTGATATCCCATGTTAAAAATGAACCAATTCATCTATTAAAATTGGTTTATTGATTGATGGCTTCAATCAATTGATGATTCATTATTATATAGTTTCATAATTTTTTTAAATTTTATTATTATTGGATACTCATTTTTTTTCTAATATAAGAAAATAAATTACTACCCAAAAAATTCATAGGTTCATTTCTGTGTTTTATTTCATGGATTTCCTCCCCCAATGCTACACATTTCCATACTGAAAATATGATCATATTTTACCATTCTTTAGTAAAATACATCAATATAGTGTGTTTTAATTCAATATCAATAGAGAGATTGAGGTACCACCACTTGAAAAATAGTAATTTCTGATGGGAAGTAGTTTTGTCACAAATAGTCCAATTGAAATAAATATTTGTGATGGAAATAAAATTATTTTTAAAATATTTTGTTTTTATCATTATTTATAATGGAAATGTTTTTCTATCACAAATAACTGATGTAGGTTTACACATCATTACAAGGGATGATTATTGGAGATGACTTAGAGTGACAATATATTTTACCTATCACTAATATTCTTACAAAAAGATTATCAGTGACAGATTATAGTATTCATTGCAAATAGTTCTATATGATTTTTTTGTAATGGGTATAATTATATCACTATTAACCAACCATAAAATATAATAGTAAATTTATGTTAAAGATTATTATTCCCATGCACCCAAAGTGTTCTCCCACTTATGAATAACATTCAATTTCATGGACCTTTGATAACTCATCCAAAAAAATCACCCATCATAGATATTTTTATTAATATTATGTTTTATATCTCCCATGAATGGACTCATCTCATCTCTATCTCCATTATCAATTTAATTTCTTCATGAATTAAGAGAAAACAGGTTATCTCAAACCACAAGTCAATAAATTTACCAAATATTATGGGTTATTTTGTGTGTACGGTTAGTGTAATATTTTTATTTTCTATGTGGGTGTCCACCATCAAATACAATGTGTTTCAGATCAATATAAAATTATTCAAACAAATATGAACAATTTTCAAAATATTTAACTATTATATTTAGGATTTGGATTTATTTAAATATTCACCTCTATTTATTTCGAGATATATATTAAGCCCTACTAACTCTCTATCAGCATGCTCATGTTTGTGCCCAATAACATATCACACTCTCTCTTAATATGTATATTATTTAAAAAAAATAAAATTTATATATATATATATAAACAATAAATCATATTACACTTATATATATATATATTGAATGAATTTTTTAACGTATATATAGATATATTTAATTTTTTTAAAATGTTTATAATTAAATATATATAATCATGCCCAAATTCAATGTTTTCGAATTTTATTAATGAAAATTCTTAATATTTTTCATTATTATAATTATTATAGAATAATATTTTTTGTAATATATGTTTTGATGAATTATAATAATTCTTTGATTGTGGTTATGATGTTATAAAAAGTAATATTATTATATTATGATGGGGTTTAATTTATTTAAAACACTGGAAAATTGTTTTGTAAATGTTAGGATATATATTATCTTGTGAATATACATATATAATGATTTCAAAAACATTAAGGGTTCTATATATATATGTATATTATATATGTATGTATGTATATATTGATTTGATATTTATTTTATTTCATGTAAAAATATATTTGATTTAAAAATATTTGATTAATAAATCATGTACTTTACATATATCCACGCATATATATAACATAAAAATTAACAAAGTAATTAATGTATGTTAAAAATGATTATAAGTTAAATTTAATGAAAACATTGAAGATATTTTTTCCCACAAAAAAATGTACCTATAATGACTATTGTAAAATAAAGGACATATTAAACTGTGGAAAAAAATATAAAGATTCGTAAATGTTTTTGATCATTTCATGTCAATGTATAATCTTCGTTAATGAATGAAAATAATAGAAATAATAAAAATATTTTTAATAATTTAATTTATAATAAATAAATAAATATTTCTAGATAATACTTATATGTAATTATGAGTAAATTTTTTTAATTACTTATAAAAAATATAAAAAATGATAATAATTTTAGAAAATCACAATAACTAGTAAAAATGTAGCAATAATTAAAAAAATATTATTAATAATTAATAAATAATTATAATATATTACAAATAATTTCAAAATATTAGTACATTGTGATAATTTTTAATATATATATATTTATAACAATAATAAAATACTAAAATGGTTACTGTCACAATGGATGTTATTAGACACCTAATGCACAAAAATGTTATGTCACACCATTGGTAAAACCCACATCCTGTATGTAACGGTGGCCATATATTTCTCATAAAATACCCCTTTTTAGATATACATCATTTTTATGTAAAACATTTTAATAAATATGATAAATAAATTACCCTTGTGTGAGATTTTATCAAAAAACCACCTTTCACAAAAGTAATGTTATGTATAATCTAAATCCAACATCTAAGTCAAAATGGGAGTCACATATTTCTCAAAATATACTCCATTTTGGTGACATTTAAAATTCTTATCAAAATTATAATATGATTATTACATGAATTACACTCACGTGCATTGAAATTGAGCAACCAACCCATGTACATTAGTTTATGAACCTACCATAAACCATGAATTCCAGACCTAGTAGTGGTATCATTATTCGCATATGATACATCAATCAAGAGATACATCTGTTTTTTTGAAAAAAAATTATAATAAAATTATTACATGAATTTCCCACCCATTTGAACTATGTTCCTAATAATAAAAATATTCCATAAAAGATTTGAAGATGTAAAAATATAAAATTGCTTTGTAATTATGGATAATTAGTAATAATAATAATTACATATATTGTTTTTTAGATAACAATGGACTCAACAAAGATAAATTAGATTATATTACAGAGTCCTGATTGGAGAAATCAGTGCAAAAGTCCCAACGGATCGAGAATAAATTCTATTTGTATTGAAAATTAAAAGCATTTATTTCTTTTTCACTATCATGTTTGGTGTTTTCTGTTGGAAAAATTAAATATTCATGTATTAAATGTAATCATAAGATATTCAAAACATCTGATAATGTTGGGAATCATCTACTCTAAAATGTCTTTCAAGAAAATTCTATTTTTTGGTATCAACACAGTGAATTGAATTAGGTATGAAAAAAAAAAATTTAGTTATATAAGAATAATTTCATAATTTAGTACATGATGTAACTGGAATAATAATTTGGGAAACAAAAAATTAGAAGGATATTAAGAATCATAAATCTAAACCTTCTAAAATTTTCAATTTTATGAAATTTGTTACGAAGGCCATATGTCTAGAATCCAAAATTAAAAAACATGATGCTATTGCAAAATATTAGGAGATTAAATAACATTTTAGAATGTAAATTAGTTTGTTAGATAAAAAATAATCATTGAGTAAATCATTTTTTCTTAATGGAAATACATTACCTGCATGTTTTTATGAAATTAATTAGTTGGACCTAATTATCAAAAAATAAAAGCATGTTCAATTGAAATCATCTTCTATTATGGTGATTAAAAATCATTATTTTTTTCCAAATTATGGAGAATCAGGTATAAATAGGCACAATAAGGAAATCCTATATTTCTTATGTAATAGTTCAGGTATTTTGAAATAACCCCATATTTGTAGAGTCAATTAATTGGTTGTAAGATAGATATATTTATGAAATGAAACAAGTCAAATATTTTCATTAGTAAAATATTAAATCACCTATGTGATAGTGACTGATGGAATAGAAATTATTAGATGAATCCTTAAATTTCATTAGAAACTCATAATATCTAGTTGGGTATTTCTAAAAATGTTATTCCAATTTTTTGTGTAGGGATTCAATATTGTTTTTTTCATTACTACGTTCAACTGAACTACATATATGTAGATGAAGGAACTGTATATAGATTTGGCTCTATTAATTATAGGATATTCAATAGAGAACATCATTTCTTAATTTAATCCACTAATTGATGACTATATTTCATTATGTAATAATAGAGTAATTTAAATTGATTTAGAAAAAAAAATTAATTTGATAATGATGGTTTCATTATAGTATATCATTTGAAAATTTCTTTCATATGATATGTTATTTGGATGGGGGACATAATGTTTAAAATTATTTCAATATTTCATGGTTGAATAAATAGAATTTACACTTCTCAATGGTATAAATATTTTTTATTTGCACTATCAATAGAAATTTCTTTCTACAAATCACACTTTTCATAGGAATATAAATTGTTTTGAAAAACATTGAATTCATATAGGTTCACCTATAACAGTACTCTCATTTATTCAGTGAAATGAATCATCTCTACATTACCACATATTACATTTGGAATAACCATGGATGAATGAAAAATACATTGTTATAGAAGAGATCATAATTGTAAAAGGTGGATTTTTTTGGTGCCATCCATATTTGTATGATTTGATTTTTCATCATATCTTAGAAGTAGATAAAAATATGAATTTTTTTCATATCATATATTCTATAGTTTCTGACACAACATGTAAGACTAATGTTTACTTAATGGCATGGTTAGATCTTGCCCATATTTTTGTACATCTTGAACAAGAATTCTTTTAATATTAAAGATCATAACATTCAATGAATCCAAAAGTATCATGAGCTCATTCTAATAAAATTAGATTATTATTCTATAAAAGGATTATATATTTATTATTACTATATTGGTATGCTTCTACTATTGTCTCTTTTTATTATAAATTGGAATATAACCAGGTTAAAATTTTGTGAATTCGTTGTCATAATGGAATTATTACTACCTATGTTTCTTGGAAAGATGTTTAATTCATTAATATGGGACATATTTACTAAATAATCTTATTTCTTCTAATATTTTTTTAGAAACACTAGATTATGCTGCATTGAATATACTATAAAAATATCCTTTAACATTATGGAAATTTGAGATCATATATCATATATCCTCATTTAACACAATTTAACATTTAATATTTCATTTGCTTTAACATGCTTAATGTGGCGGGACAATAAATATTTTATGGATGTACGCCTTTGAATAATGTATTAAAAAATTAAAGAAATAAGTACTTATAAAAGCATCAGTTGAAATTAAATTTTTATAAGAGTACTTATAGGAAAACATTTAAAATTAATGCTCATATTATTTTTAATTGGAATATCCTTCCAAATATAATCAGATGGGCTTGAATGGGGAATCTTTTATGATTTTGGTGATCAAAATTTGTTATTTTATAATCAATCTAAACTTGGTTTGGCATGTTATCATGAATGATATCTTACATATAAATAAAATCATAAATATCATACATACATTATATTGAATTATGAGGAAATGATAGGATTTGTGCCATAACTTCTACATTTTTATTAATTTTTAATATTTTTAAAATGATTAAAATTAATTAAATTTTCTTGTAGACTATTTGATTATCATGTCCGAAAAATAATACATATTTCCACTAATTGGATTTAGGTACATTAATAATATAATATTACATATTTTTATTAATAATTGGTATTAATTTTCATTCTATGGAATAAAAAATTAGTTATTTGTTGACATCAATAATTAATTATATTATTATTTTGTGGGAAACACAAGATGAAATTAAAAATTACAATCAATTCATTGTACAGAAAACCTCTTCAAAAAAGGTAAAATTTTATAATGTGTGTATGTTTAATGTATTTTTATTTTATTGAAACATACATGTTGAATAAAATAAATAAATTAATATTGGTGATTTATTAAATGAATATCTCCCAGATGAATGTGAGGTTCATATTTTTCATATAATAGATCACGTATTTGAGTTATGTTACCCAGGACCAAATTATGTAACAATGATTGAATATTATTTGTATGATATTGGTCAACTGTTGTGAGTTTATCAATGAAATAGGGTTATTGAAATAAAATATAACAGTCTTCTTACCAAAAATAATCCACTTATGTTAACACATCAAGAAGATCATATTTGTTAAGATAATCACTATGATATGTTGAGATATTTTAATGATTGGTGGAGGGTAATAAAAATGAAATATCATTGCCAACATTTTAATTAGAATAAAAATGGTTCTGTGTAGGTGTAACATATTTTATTTTTTAAGAAACACCCCCAAATAAACGACTTAAACAAGGAGATATAAATATCTATAATGAGACCCAACATTTATGGTATGATGATATTGATAATGTTTATGAAGTAATAATGGATAATGAAACTGAAGATCGTATGAAAGATAATGTTGTTGATGATGAATATGAATAAATATTACTTGATGAATATGATGAAGAGTATTATGATTGATGTATTAAATTCATGTATTTTTATGTTTTTTATATTAGATATTTGTATTATGATTTTGTTTATAGTATGATTGTCTCTTTATTAAAGCTGGAACCAATGATCATTTATTTTCCTTCACTAATGGAAGTAATGATTAGTTATTAATATTTTACATATATATTAAAAATTATTGATAGGTAATAATATTATATTATTTTTGGTTTTCTTAAGTTCATTATTTATTATTTCTATATAAATAAAATTACAGGATAGATTATTATGTTCTGGTATTTATTAATAGGTAATTATTATATGATGATATTTATTTGTATTTAACATTAGATATATGTATTAATAATTCATTATGGGTAAATTTAGTATATTATAATATATATATTTTTATTTATATTTTATATATGTATTAAAAATTTCTTATAGGTACGATTATTTTTTACAAATGTATACAGTTACTCAGGATGATATATTTCATTCTCTCATTGATTATGGATTTCATGATGATGATACCAATTCATATAATTCATATGATGTTTATCCTATTATTAGGGGAAAATTTTGTTCTCAATTTATTACTCTAGAACATGTTCCTGATATATTCTAATATCCTTGATTTAATTTTTTTGAGTGGCTAGTTCAATTGGTTAAGATATTTAATTTATATTGTGTTTTTCTATTACTTTAGGTAATAAATATATTATTATTTTTTATTATTTTCAAATGTTTTCTCATATAGCTATTGGTTAGGTGGTATGAAACTGTTAAATTATCATTTTGAGCTATCAGTTTTATTGGATCAGGTTCCCATTTCTCTTCTCCAACAGATGTTTGTCCTCTCGATTATAGTTTATTAAATAATTTATTTTATATTAAATTAAGTTAACTAGTTCCATATTTAATTAATATTATTATTGAATTTATTATCTATGATTTTAAATAGCATGAGAACTTTTATCTGGGGGCCTTAGAGATTTGTATATGTGACGTTTTTCATCGGTTCATACTAAACCTCAAAAAGTGAGCTATGGATAAAGTTTATGATATTATTTTTTAGAATTCTTACATCTCCCGTCACCAAGACTGTATCTCAGAATATGAAAGGGATCAATTTTGATCCTATTATATATGATAGTATATATGGAGGAATTCATCATTTTTACATCAGTTCTAGAGGAAGGTGGAGAGCACACATAGGATCGAGAGTCATACATTTTGTTTACATCAATGATGTAAAACCTAAAATATTTATGGACCATTTTTTTCTTAGAATAAATTTAATTTAATTTATATCTTGAAATTAACAATGTAAAATATTCTTTTCTTTTATATCATACTTTTAATACAATACACACAAAACCGACATGGTGTACAATACATGCAACATTGAGTTGGCGTACAATACATGAAACACTAAGCTTCAACAAAACACCTATGTTTTTTAAATTATTTTAAGGAGATAATTATATCATATCCATTAAAAATAGTTATATTAATATTAATGATTTATTTTAAAATATATTTTCTAATTATTTCTATAAATATATCATATTTATTATAAAATATATGTTTATTGGTAAATTCCTTACATGTTTAAAAATATCATTCTCTCGAATGAACCTCATTTATTGTCCTTCTATGGAAAAAAATAAAATAAATTTCAAAAACATTTAGAAATTGAATGTGATAAAATTAAAATCATTTTTTAAATTTATTTTGTCAAAATTTTATAAGGTGGATTTTTTGTTTTTTTCTTACAAACAACATTTTTTTTGGATGAAAAGTAAAAAATACAGGATTTTAATTCGAAACTGCCTTTTAATTTAATTTATTTATACGGATAAATTTTATTTTAAATTTGTTTAAAAGATTAATTATATAAATTTTTATAAATTTTAATAATTGAGTTAATTGGAACCAATTTCACAATGAAATTGGATATAAAAACAATGAAATGTTTTGATCATTTTTACATTAACAACTCGCATTATCGACCTGACAACAGGATTAGTTTTAAATTAATTTATCACTAATATTTGAATATAAATTGGAAAAATGGATTCCATATTCACAATAATTATAATTTATAATGTTTAATATGGTTAACATTGTTTTTGGAAAAAACAAAATGCGAATGTGATTAAAATTAATTACATCAGTTAAGAGAAAAAATAGGTTAATTATGTAAAAAACCATAAATATAAGACCTCAAAGAAATATAAACTTATAAACATCTATTTTATGGAAATTAATCAACAATTATAGTTATTTTGTTTAATTTTATTTATTTTATTTGACTTTTGTTAGGTAAAAGTGTTGGTACAGTTACCTTGTTTGCAAAAATTCCATGTGTGTCATTTCCATTCCCTATAAAAGGGCACCACCTATGACCACATCCTAAATCCTATAAAGCCCCTTTTCCCACTAAAAACCTTCTAAAATAAGCTACAAAATTCAATCCCTTCATCCAAGAATCCTTCCCTAGGGCATAAGGTAATTCATCTAACCCTTTTGGAATAATCCCTAAGGAGTTACCTTATTAAGAGAAAACATCTTCTCTGAGGATACTTTCCATTATTCTCCATGTCTTCCCAATCCACACTATTTATTCCAATAATGTATGAAAACACCAATATAATCAATATTCAATGACTTTTTATTGTAATGGTTTGACCTATACTTACAGAATCCTCAATCAAATTGATATTGAAAATATTATTTATGTGTACGATGAACTACTACCTCACTAAATTATTATTGTTCCTTTATTCATTATCACCTCTCATGGTAAAAATTAAGATGGAAAATATATTTATATATTAATATATTATATTTTTTTTATTTCTCTTATAACCGAAATATTTTTTAGATTCCATTTGGTGTTGTTAATATTATTTCATTTGAGGATGTGTGGACTACCACCCCCTCAAGGTGATGTGATTCCTTCACACAATAAATAGAATGTATTAAGAATGTGATTAGTGAAATTATATACAATATATAAAATTATAATTCATCTGAAATGATATTATATATATATATATATATCTTTTTTTTGTTCATTCATTCTATGTGAAATTAAAAAATTGAAACAGTGTTAATGCGTACGTAATGCTTACCATCACTATTAATGATGTATTCCATTTCGTAATACAATATAATATATATTATTATAAAAAAATATACATGATATACCTGATATTTTTATCCTATTCTACAATTTATAATCATTATATAAGTATAATTACCAATAATATAACTAATTAAGACACATGTGAAGAACAACGAGAATATAACTAGAAGTGAATCCTTTACTTAGGTTTGAGAACAAGAGAGTAATATTAGATCATAATCAAATTATATATGGTATATTTTATAATCATATTATTCTGAACGTGATTTATAATAAACAAATATTTATTATATTAGAAGGTTTGATGAGTTTGATGATATTAATAGACAAGATAAAGTGATTTCATCTCACATTTTATTCCCGTGAGATGCATGCTATGATATCCTCTCTTTCATTTTGTATAGGGTTTTTACGGACCGTGATTGTATTATATGTATATTATAATTAAATTTATGGGTATTAACATAACAGCTTTTTTATCATTAATTCATAGGTTTTATGTTTCAAAAGTTACCAAATCGGTAAAATAGTTTTGTCTCAATTATCCTTTATTGAAACTCATGTTTTGTTCTGCAGCTATATTCCTTTTATGGGTGTATATACATACATTATACATGTTATATCATGAAAATAATTTTTTAAAATATTTTTTTATCCTCATTTATTTTTTTCATACTTGAATAGTATGATCCCAAGTTACATAGTTAAATGAACTTATTGAGATAATCTAATAACTTTTGAGATTACATTATATTATGATTCCCTTCATGAAATCATTTTGATACATCTCTCAAAAACACTAAAGATTTTCCTTATCCTCTATTTATTAAATATATCCTCATGTGTTGGTACCACATTTACCCCGCTTTATTACTTAATAAAATGTCTTAAATTAAAACCTGATCATCTATCTCCCTTCAGTCAGAATCTTATTGTATACAAAAAACATTGTTTTCAAATATGTTATCAACAATGTTTTCAAAGGATACCTGAACAGAATTTTCAAGGAAAAAGGATTTGAAAAATGTTTTATTTTTTTCAAAGCATTATTTATATGTTTTTAAAGCTATTTTCAATGAATTTTTTTTCTATAGGTTTTTTGTTATAGAAAGAAATTTTGCAACATATAAAGGATATCTTCCTCAAAAAATGATTTTAAAATACCTTAAAAAATTTATTATCATCTAATATAAAATCCATCGATGTTAATTATTCCTTTATGGGGAAATTATTCATTGTTTCTATTCAAATTCGCTCTCTAAATGAATTATGCTTCAATGGAATTATCTTTATGGAACTTATTTCCCTTTCTCGGGTTCTGTCCTTCTGAAACCATCTTATTTCCATGGTTTATGATTATTATAAAATGATTATGAAACATATCTCCTTACACATGTTATTATTTGATTACATTTTTACAATACACATTGCATTTCATGGGTTATGATTGACTATTTATTATATTGGGAAATATTTATGAATGATTTCACTATTGGATGGTTGGGACCAATATCTCCCTCCAATGAAATTTTTAATGATTTATTTCTAATGAGAAAGGATAATATGGTATTGGGATTGAACATTTACTGCTATGATGGAAATTTGAGTGAAAAAATATTAATATGGTGTGGGGAGTTAACTCATGCTACTAATATGGCCATGAGAGTGATCCAGACCTACCAGGATGGTATGGGGTGTGAACCCATACTACCAAAATTGTCTTGGTAGTTATGTGTTTGATATTATGAAAATACATTTATATTATTATGTGTATATCCCAATTTCTTGTTTTATTCCCCCATTATTCATTTATGTCTTATTCTCTATATTTCATTATGATTCATTCTTATAAACCGGAAATTTTTATTCCATGATTCCTATAATGATATTTGATATGCGGTGTATGATCTTCTATTTCAATGATCAAATATTCATACCCTTATTCTCATGTTTATTCTTACATGAATCCCTTTTTTACCCATTATTAGAATCTGAGCTCACCCATTTTATGTATCATTTCCCCAAGTTTATGATTATACATGTTATGATTGAGGTGTCTAAGAAGGTTTCTAGTCAAGAAAAAACTACTAGGTAATGATGTACCTCATTTACATACCAGTGTTTTTTTCATGTTTCCAATTGAACTAGACAAATTACGGTCTTTAGGTGTATGTTTTTATTATGTTTAATTATTACGAAGAATTTATTAAATGATTATGTTTGAAAAGAGAGGGTTTCAAAAGTAGGTATTTGTGAAAAGATATAGTTAATCATTAGAATATTGGATTAAAAAACCATAGTTAGAACCCTAATGACATTTATAAGGAAATGATTAATGATAATGAAATTTGTAGGAAAACATCTAGGAATTTTGGTGAAGGATACACAAATTGCATTCCATTAAA
Organism: Viscum album; assembly: GCA_963277665.1. Taxonomy (NCBI): domain Eukaryota; kingdom Viridiplantae; phylum Streptophyta; class Magnoliopsida; order Santalales; family Viscaceae; genus Viscum; species Viscum album. The sequence continues at coordinate 1,910,210,467 of OY728120.1, forward strand.
TGCATCCCTTCCTAGATACTAAATTCGGATGTGGCTGTGTTACAAATATAACTCGAGGAAACAACTCTGACATGATGTTATAGGCTTGACTAAGGGTAATCTAGTATATGAAAATGGGCATTACTTCACACATAGTTTGACACTACATGGGGACAATGTAATGTACAATAATTTCCATATAATTACTTTAAAATTACATTGAATTATTTTAAGACCGCATGCTTTGACGACACATGATTCAGAGGACTGGTGTGCCCGAAACTAAATTCTAATTTTTTTTGGAGTTCACTTAAGTAAACGTGTGAGTAGGTTTTCCTATCTTTTGAACAGGTGCTCAGATCGAAAAATTAAGGGCATTGTTGAGCTCAGAATGCTATGATTCTCCTAGAACGTACTTATGTTCAACCATCATTGGTGGGATGAAAAAGTTATTTTTTGGAGATTTTGATAAATAATAAATTAACATTAAAAACTTATTTTATTTCTTTTCTCAACCATTGGGAAGCAGACGACGGTACTACGGTGCGGTGATGATGCAATGAAGAAGAACATTAAAGGATGCCCCTCAATTGATAACTATGTTTCAGCATAAGAGCTATGTTGTTTCATAAATGAAACAACGTACTGATGCAATGTCATGTTTTAACACAAATGTTGTGACATGTTCCCTTTTTAATTACTAGACTTGTTGGAGAGTTGGTATTTAAACCACGGGAAATTCTATGATGAAACTACAGAGAGTCTCCTCTCCAAAAAATAACAGAAAACGCTGCTAAAATTTCATCGACTACGACATAACTTTACGAACAAATACTTGAGGTTTCGAACGACATTGACCTCTTGAACCCTCAAGGATGTCATGTTATGACAATGACATCAAACATAGTAGGGGTTATTCTTTATTTGTGATTTATGTTCTTTCCCCGTTCATGGTTCTAAAACAATTAATGAGGATCAACCCATGAAAATTTGTATCCATATATCATGTGTTCTTGGGGGATGGTTGGTAAATTCTAGGACATGAATGGTGAGGTAGATTCATGTGTTGAAATCAAAAATCTGCCTTTTCTTTAAAACTCTAATGTGGAGGGTGTGGGCTGACAAGAACCAGGCCAGATTCCAGTTTCCTTGTCCCTTCTTGTGCATTCATTGTAAATGAATTTTCCAAGATGGTGTCAAGGCACATCCGAGGTCATCTCAAAGAATAGGTCATTCCTTGGAGGCCGTATGTGCGAGTTTCTTGAAGGACAGAACAGTAGAGCATGTCTGGTGGTCTGCCAAAGTTCCTGCCAGCGCAACGGACTAGCAAAAATGCTCCGGGCTGCATTAGACCAGTCATGCATAACCATCGGCTCCACCTGGTAGGGCCATTGGGCATAGCTGCCCGACTGAATAGGCCAGTTTGTTGATCCAGTCTGACTAAGTTGGACCAATATGAGGGAAAATGACCAGACTGTCGAGCGGCCCGGGTCAGAATTTGATCAGCCCACCAGTATGGGTCGGGCTAGATAATTATAGTTTACAGGGTGACCCGGTGTATTAGACCTATGACCAACATGGATATGCCCATTGAGGCCCATTGGTCCATGTAGATAATACATGTCATGTTGGACACCGTGCTAGGATTGGTCGTGTTGGTCTGACTGAGTCGGATTGGGCACGGACGTAACTGGCATTTGTTTACAAAAATTACGATATTTATCAGACCAGGTTCCTAATTGATGTAACATTAGTGTCACAAGTACCATTGTGACGAGGTAGTACTTCTGAGATAATCTACGCATGTTTTAGTGCTGATTGGTGTATGTTTGGGTTGGATCGGACTAGAATCCAATAGGTCCTTTTTTACAAAAATTCCCATATCATACAAATCGGGAATCTATTTGATGCATTTTCTATTGCATTGGGACCCTTACGACGATATGGTACAATGGGTTACTCTATGTGAGAATACCTGGAGAAAATAAAGCATGCTAATTACGGGAATCTGGTCATTGACTGTGATGTGAATAACAAAGGGTGACCCTTCATAGATTAGCATAAGAGCAACCCCTGGTGGATCAGCATAATAGAGATAACTTGTGGATCATCATAAAAGCAACCCTCCATGGATCAGTATGAGACTGGACCTTCGTAGATCAGCATGAGAGTTACCCTTCTAGATCAGTAGTAGTGCAACCCCTCGTTGATGTACCAGAGAGTGACCCATCACAGATTAGCAGTGGAGAAACCCTTCATGGATTAGCTATGGAGCGACCCATAGTGGACTCTAATCAGAGCCTCTTAAAAGAATAATATGACATAAATATTTGAATAATAATTTTTTTACTTCTGTAATTAAATTTTAACATGTATGAGATGTATATTACATTGTACTATTTATATGAGATGTTGGTTGGTTTTATTTTCTATTGAGTTATTTCCTTTGTGTTATTTTCCATTGTTGATTTCTGAGAGACCATTGATGGCCTTAGGGTCCCCAATGAGTATTGTTATAATTGCCCTTTCATGGGGTTTTCCCAAACCGGTTGTGTCTCCTGCAGTTGATAGACACATTTAACTTTGACTTTGTGGAGGTAGGACGAGATGGTGCTTGGAGGTGGATAAATAGACGTGGTGTGCTACAGTGACATCTGATAGTAAATTTTACCTCCCCTTCAGGTAGGATCCTTGGTGGATGACATTTAGATCTTGTACATATTTTTCTATATTTTCCTCTTCGTTGGGATTTTATTCTAACCCCCTTTTATTTCAGTTCAAAACATTTACACTCAGCAGTGGTACATTGGGGTTCTTATACTACTTTCATTTATTTGTGGTTTTCTTTATGCAATATGACATGTCTGTGTGTGTACAAGTTTAAAGGAAGTTTAATTCCTTTTGGGATATTCTTTTCCTATGCTAGTCACCATCCCTTAGCCTATTGGAGGTAGGCTTGGGGTAGTAATGGAACAGTCCCCAGAGGAGGAGTCCTGAAAAAGTGGTATTTGAGGGGTGGTAGGTTATACAAGAATAACTAAGAGGATTAATTTATATGGGGGAAATAGTGTTAATTGTCTTGAGTTCTGATTTCAGTCAGGGGAGTCCAAGGATGGTGCGGCGGCTGACATGTCCATACACAAGGACCTTAAATTATATTTTATGACTCAATACACGAAAACAATGGTTGCATGTGTTTGAAATTTTTTTCTCTTCATCGATTTTGAGTTAGTTCACCATGTATTACTTATTGACTGCTAAACATCTATTTCTCTATAGGATTTCACCAAAAAACATCCATCCAATATTCTAGTGACGGATCATGAAGATGGCCCATTGAGTGATAATACATTATTATTGGGACCAAATAATTTGATATCACCTTTTGGTGGTGTACCATTAGCACCACCACCCATAGAGCAACATTTTCTAAAAGCTCAACTGGTGGACTGTTCATGTTGACTGAGCAAGCTACATGACTTCTAGAGATATAAGCCTCCAATGTTTCATGAAAAGACATATCCCTATGGAGTTGAGGATTGGATTGAGGTAGTTATGCAGGTTTTTTACCTGGTAGAGACACCTACAGAAAAGTTGATGGTCCTAGCTGCTAGCCTCTTTCTGGGAAATATAGGTAGATAGGTTGGCATAATGCTCTAGACACATGAAGAGGAGACCCATGACTAGTTGGAATTCGAGAGTCTCTTTATGTAAGAGTTAGTACTAGTGACACTAAACTCATTAAATATTTATGAGCTAATACACTTACAATATGGAATTCTGAATGTGGCCTAGTACATCGTGAGTTCTACTGACCTCTCCCACTTCTCCACCAACATGGTACTGGACACTTTCGTTAGGAACCAAACCATTGAGCAAGGAAATCGACGGGATATTAAAGTGTCTATGAATTCACTTTGCATCCCAATGCAGGATGGAATTCTAGAGCGATCTCTACCAGTGGAGAGATTCCTAGTTGAGCTTCAAATGATGGTCAGAGACACCTCCAATTTATAGGTTGATGAGTCATCTACAACAGGTAGAAGGAAGATGACGCAAAGGCCCAAATAGGCCAAACCGTCAAGAGAAAGAGCCCAGTATGTAGGGTTGAATGTGCATATATTGCAAGGTAGAGGAGGTCATCTGACAACTAGAATTTATTACTCATATGTCCAGTAGGGACACATTGGTTGTGACTTTCCGACCCACTGCATAAACGATCCACAGATGGTCATGGGACTGCCAATGTACAAGTAGATGTTCATGTGAGGAGGTCTGTAGGGAGGAATATGTGGTAGGGGTATAACGACCCATAAATTTCATACATTGTTATTACATAAAAATTGATGCATACTTATTAGAACATATAACAAAAAACATGAAAGGACTGTAAAGGTATAGTGTCTTTAGAAACTGGGAAACATAAAAAACTGGTTCATAAAGCGTCTACACTATCTCCCATTTATTTCATCATATCTATAGTCTCTTTTGGCATATCTTACTTAAAAACCGTCTTCCTGACCTGGGGAAAGAAAACATACAAAAGGGTGAGCTCAAATGCTCAGTAAGGGTAAACAAAAGAAATATCAATCACATCATATTCATAAGAACATAACATTTTGGAAATCTTAACCTGCAAAAGAGAGCATAATTTCATAACATGGGATAAATCATAGTAGTGAAATGAAATCCCAATAATCATAAAATAAGACATGAAACATTGTTTCATACACACATAATCCTAGAGATACATTTCTTATTATTCAAGACTCATTACCAAGACTATCTTTGTGGACGAATTCCATTTCCGAACCGAGTTCACTACTCATTTCAGTCATGTTTTTTCTGAACCGGTTTAACCTACCGTTCCAGCCATGTCTATCTCATGAGATATCAAATATTTACCCAATGCATTGGAGGGAGATAGAGGTCCCACCCATATCATAATGATACCATTCATATTTGTGCCACAAAATCATAAACCATACATCATTGCATAACCCATGTATAAAAAATGGGATTCTTAAACAACATGACATCATAAAAAAATTCATATAAGATAAAAGAATTTATAAAAATAATTCCATCACAACATAATCAAATCAATGTAATAATAGGGATAGAAACAGAACCCTATATTATCTTAGATGGAAAATAATTTTGATAAAACACTTGAACTCCATTCCTGAGGAAAATATCCTTTCTACTTCAAAAACATTTTCCTTTCTTAACATGTCATAAAATTTTAAACTAAAAGAAGTTGATTAAAAATAAACTTGAAAACTTGTAAAGTAAGCTTCTTGGAAATAATGTTTTAAAAATCCATTAATGCCGTATAAGTTAAAAAAACATTCTTTCAATACTTTTGTCGGAAAATTCAAAAAGTACCTCGTATGAAAAATGAAAAATGATTCCTTTTATATATTTTAATAAACAATTGTAGGTGGATGGAAACAATAATACATATTGAGGAAACATGGATGTGGATGATAAAATACACCCCAGTAAATACCAAAGTATAAAAAATCTAGGATAAAATGAGATTGTGATATTTTCCCTTACCTTAGGTCTGATTTGCTTCGTATGTGTCCAAACCTCCTGTAAAATGATTTAAATAATGTTATTAACTTATTCCAGAATCATACATATTTTTATGATATAATATATGGTCATATTCTTAGCTTCTAATTAGTAATATTTCATTACTACTTGTTATTCGGGTGTTTATTACTTTTTGTTCTTATGCGCATTTTGTCAAATAAATTCTTATTTTTCTTTTTAGGTTATAGATACCTCATTTCTAGAATTGTATTAGTGTAATATATATCATATTCATTCACTCAATTCATTTATATAATCATTATGCAATGATGATCATGTATAACGAGTCGCATCACATCGTGGAGACGGTATTCCGTACGTACGCACGAGCGATGATATCGTTCCCATGATCGTGGAATTGTATTGGAGTGTATGTATACTATTTCAGAATCAATATCAATTTACAATAATCATATATAGTTATTATTTACACCATTATACCCATCCGAGTAAGGTGGTGGTGGAAAATAGATTACACCACGGCGTGGAGACGGTATTCCGTACGTACGCACACGTGGGGATTTCGTTTTCCGTAGGATGGATAGATGGTGAAATAGGTTTGTTTAATACATATAATAACATATCAGTATATGAGTGATACTGATGTTATTACATCATAATGAAACAAATAAAGAAGAAGAAGTGGAAGAATAAATAAATATGAAAGAATAGGTAATGGCATTACCTCTTCTTTGAAGTGCCTCTTTGAGACCTCCTCTTAGGGAACTAAAATTGGGCTTTGAAGAAGAAAATGACATCTACAATGTTCCTAGGGAAGTGGGAAAGTGAAATGGGCAGGGGTTGGCCGAGCATGAAGGCTCAAAGTGGTGTGAGGAAGAGAGGCAGGAGGTGCCCTTTTATAAGGAAGGAGAGGGGCACCATTGGAATAACTAAAAATATTTTTTTATTATAATGTCAAATTAAGTTTTTGATATCTCCAAATTGATATATTTCGAAGAAAAGGTGGGTATGGGTCGAAATAATCTCATCCAATTTAATTTAGACAAGTTTAGGTATAAATTTTAACCTTCTCGTTTAGATTTAACTTTAAGATAGAAACTTTAAATTTTACCGTGTCTTCTTGTTTTCTTACACTATAAGGTTAATAAAATTACTATATCAAGACAAAAGAACCCCAAGTTGTTTATAATTAATATATATAACCTTATCTAAGTCATTTGGTCGAACCTCAGATTTTTTTGAATAAAATAACAATTAATAATATAGTATTTTTTTAAAAAACTATTTTATGTCAATTTTGACACTATTTGTTAATTGATTTTTGTGAAAATCATAACAGAATTATTAGTTATAAAAAAAATTAATTAAATCAATAATAACATGTCATATTAACATATAAAATTATTATAATTCATAAAAAGTCTCAAATTACATTTATTTCGGTATTTATAACATTAATTATGTCAATATTTCATTAATAAGATAATTACTTCTATCATCATTGTGTTATAAATAAAATAAATTATTTAATGTCTAAAAATTATAAATAAAATACCATTATGTTGGAAATTTTCTTAGCTTTCTAATTAATATTTATTGGCTAATTTATCTTATGTATAACCCTATATTGAAAATGCTTTAGTTATTAAACTTTGATATTAAATATTTTAACCCTTCTTTAAATAAAGTGATAATAAATGTCCTAATCTAATCCAAGTGGGCCTAAATGGTCATATATTATTCCTAAGGTTGTTGTTGGTCGAATTAAACTTATCCAATAGAATTAGGACATGTGTTAGGGTAATAATAATTTCATTTTTACCTTTAACTACCCTATTTACTTTTAACCGTGGTAAAAAAAGTAAAAATTTACTATTCACCATAAATTATTTTCATCTCATTGAACCACATTTTAGTCCTTGATATTAACCGTGTCTCTCTGATTTTTGAAATTCCACTAATAGAAGCGGTAAAATTTTGTTTTATGAAAAATTCATTTCTTTTTTAACTACCACTTAGTGATTTCACTATTAATCAAAAAATGAAAGTTTCCAGAAAAATACCAAAAATTTGGCCTAAGCTATATTTGATATTATGAATTCAAAAATTAGGTTTATTTTACCAAATTCAAAACATATCCATTACATTAACTAATTTAAAAATTAATTCCCGTCGTCAAAACAAATAGCGTGTTTTTAAAAGATAATAACTATCAAAAGATTGACCCTTCTTTATGTCTGGTTTAAATGTGAAATTACATCCAATGAACAACATTGTATTAAATTGTAAAAATATATTATAAATATAATTTAAAACCACTCAAATTAATAATTTATCACTGTTAATTATTGCGATTAAAAATTTTGTTTTTAATTAAAATTTACTAATTTTCACTATTCATCAAAATATGAAAGTTATCTGAAAAGTACCAAAATTTCACCCTAAGCTAATTTCGATATTCCGAATCCAAAAATGAAGTCCATTTTGAAAAACAAAATTCAAAAAATTTCAAAAAGTGGTTATTACTATTCATAAAGGCTAGTTTTAATAATATTTTAATAGCATATCATTGTTTAGTAAAACTCAGTATTGCGTACGACGCAAGCTATCGAGGAAGGCCACAGTTTTGTATAAAGAAAGTCATGCTAGTTTTGTGTGTAGTGAAATATTCCTTTGATGATTTATATAAAAAAAATATTTCTCATAAAAGTCTCAGGTGTTACAAGGGTAATATCCCTAGTGGATGGCGGTGGGAGATGGTTTGAGGTGATACCTACACCACCCCTAGTGTTCCACAAAAAGCTCTGGGATTAGGTGGATAGACATAGGGCCACATTAAGGTGACGTAGGACTAAAACCATGAAACTCCAGAAATGATTATATATACGATCTGTGTCTTCTCCACCTTAGATTTAGTATTTATTTAAATAGGTTTCATTAACTCTTTTGTTTTCCACGGACCTCGTTTGAAGCTCGGAGATTTTTGTGGATCATGTAGGATCAGCCCATATGATTAGAGACTCCTATAGGAGGGGATTCGACGATTAAACACCGGTTCTTATAGGGTATGCTTACTCTTGTAGGCGAGAGCTTCAGTTGGGATCTCCAAATAGTAGCGTCAAGGAATTACAAAGTCATATTGGGTACAGATAGGTTATCCTTGGTCCATTCATAGATCAACCATTTTAGGTGAAATGCGTGGTGTGTCTGCAAGGATGGGACTGAGTTTTAATTCACCTAGGAGAAGAGAACCATTATAGCAAAAGATGTACATTCTCAGAGGAGGGTGCAGCCGGTCACTCCCCATATGGCTAGCCTCACCCTTCATATAATGGTTAATGATGTGGCCTTAAAAACACATGTTTTTCCTCATTTTTTTAATTAATGTTTATCAATTTAATTATTTATTTTGAACACATTTTAATAATTAAGTTCCCTTTTTTTAATAAATAAATTTTTCAATTACTCATTTTCTATAATTAATCATGTGTGTTAAAGATTAAAATTATATATTTATTTATTAATTTATTTTTAAGGTATAATTACTTTTTATTTAATTTGGTATCATTTTATGCATATTTAAGGATTTAATATTTATTATTCAATTAATTAGTTTTTTTCGCACACAAATTATTTACTATTAATCAAACATTTCCTGAATTAAAAAATAATTAATTTAATATAACATATTTATTATATGAATTTTAATAATTCATTATTTTCAAATTTATGTTTTTAAACAAACTAAATTTAATAAAACTTTATAAAAGTAAGTTTATACTCAATTCAATTAATTCAGAAGATGATAATTAATTGTCTACATTAACTAATTTAGTTTGTTATAGTAGCAATAATTTAACTTTGTTATTGAAATGATTTAATTTTATACTAACTTTTAATAATTTAATTATTTCTTATATTAATTTTTAGGGTAGTTACTATTTTAGTTTAATATTTTAATTTTAATATTAATTTAACTTATGTTTATTTGGTCTTACAAGGTTATTTTCATTTTTCAGTATCTTATTTTCATTTGATTTAATTAATTTTTAGTTGTTATTAATTATTTTATTCATTTTTATTGAAGTTTCAATTTATTTTGTTCGGATATTTATTTTTCAGTCTCATGGTGCCATAGCAATAGTTTCCTTTCATGATGCCACCATACATTGTTTCCCCATTCTTTCACGGTATCACTGTTACCTTCATAAACTGGCACCACAGTAACCGTTTCATTTTTTGGTCCCCTTACACACTATTTACCTTCCTTTATTCTGCCATCATGACTATTTACATAGTCTCATCATTCAGTTACGGTGTATTAGTTCTGCCATAATATTATTCCACTCTTCCTCACTTGGGTAATGAACCTCTCCACAGTTTCTCCTCTCCTTCCCCACTATTCCACAGCAACTACGGCACCATCTTTCACTTGACATCTTCTCCCTCATCCATCCACCAGTTCTTCCTTCCCCCTTTATTAACAGTTTCACTCTTCCGGTTACATCTCCATATATCTTCACAATTATAGAGTCTCCGCTCATTATGTTTCACTAAAAATGTTGTCACTATTTCTCATTCTTCACATCGTTGCACAGACCATCCAATCAATCCTTACTCTTTCCATCAGCATACCGAGGTTGTATTATATCTTTCTGCCATAGTATCAAAATTACAAACCACCACTGACTATTCACACCATTGTCTTAGTGTATCATATGAAATAAGAAGAAACATCAAACATAGGCTCAACCAGAAAATAAATACAACAACATTTTCAATAAAAACATGTTCTCAACAGATTTAATCCACACAATTCAAACCATTTTTTTCAAAATCAAAGAACCAATTATACCCAAAATGCAATTCTTCAGCAGATCTGGAAATTACCTAAATGTCGCACAACTACTTTACAGAAATATCCTCATATCTGGAGCCTCTATGAGCGGATGCTAAGCCGAGGAACCCAATTTGAGTACATCGGTGGTGGAGTCAAATATGTTTCACCGTGTCACTGAAGAATGAGGTGTCCACACTAGAGATGTTATGTTGGTGAAGCCTGGATCTCACCAGACAGAGGGAATAGTTCACCGCCCTAGCTCTACTGCTGAAGTCTGCCAGAGTCGGTGTTGTGGACATGGGACGAGGTGCCGCAAGATTTGGGGGAGAAGACCAGGCTAAAAAATTTTAACATAATAAAAATAAAAAAATAAGAATATAATAACAATAAAATAAGAAATTTAAATAATAATAAAAAAACATAGAATTTAATAAATAAGTAATTTTTAATAATAATAGATAAATAATAACAACGTAAAACTAATTAAATAAAAATATAAAACTAAAATATTAATGATAAACCTATTAATAAAATTAATAGCATTAAATTTAATACTTTAATAAATATAATATTTATAAATTTACTTCATTATGAGTAAAATAATTATAAAATATAATAATAATATATAATTTTATAAATTGTAAAAATTAATATAAAACTATTTATTATGATAAACATAAATAATAATTTTAAAAAATTAATATTCAAATAAACTAAATTACAATATTATTAATGTAATTAGTTGATAAATTCATTACTTTTAATTTCATATAATTATTAGTTAGTCAACTTCATAATTAAATAAATAAAAATAATAACATATAAAAACATTAAATAAATTATGTTAGTAAATAAATAAAATAATAACTAATATTTGTTAATTTGTATTTAATAACATCTAAGATTTATTTAATGGAACTTTTATTTATTAATAAAAGTTAGCATTTAAACACCAATTAATTGATTTATTTTTCTATTCTAACTTTGCAGGTTCATTCAATAGATAGGTATACTTCAAGATTCACACAACTATCTCACCCGGAGTTAGTTACGTGAGAAAAACTAGCATGACGTGACAGTCACGAAAAAACACATGTGTGTGGTGGATATGTGAAGGAATTTTTGGAAGAGAGTGGGGACTTGTATCATATGACAGATGATATAAAAATATTATTACAACTAAAATTGGGGGGGGGGAGATTCATTCGATAATTCACTCGGATGTAGAGCAAGAACATGGAGGCGAACCCTGGAGCATCTCTCGGAGAGCCATTGCCTGGATATCCAAGAGCCAAGAGTAGTAGCGATTCAGTGAGGAGAGGGAGATATCTTTTTCTATTTCTTTCAATTTTATTTCATAGGAATATAATGATATTATTTTATTTAATTGAGAAAATGATAGGCTAAATACTTTTAGTTTGTGGTTAAAATCAAGTCTGCTGGTTATTTTTCTTCTTTCATCTCTCTATAATTTTTAATGTGATCAGCATTGATCGGTGAGATCAGTTCCGATTGCATTAAATTTCAACATACCACTTGCAATTAATCTCGAAATTTCACATTCATTTTGTTAGTTTGATTGTGGATTAATTTTCATATACATTTTAATTGAAATAAAAGACTACCAAACATACAGAGAGTTTGTTTTGTAATCTTTATCAAACTAGAATTTTTAAGTTGATTAGTCTAGGAGTGGAGAACTCCATGGCTTGTTGGAGTGAGTGATTTAACTCATGGTGAAGTGGTATTAGTTGTAATCACTATCATGATATATAATATTTTAAAAACTAGTAGAATTGGAATTTTTCCCTAATCATTTTACAAGATTGTTCCTTTATCAGTGTTTTTATTTCTCTGTTCCCCTTTGTTTTCAACTATTTTTCACATCAACATAGTATAGATAAAAGTTATATAGTTTTCCATCACTTCAATTCTTAATAAATAATATTTAAAAAATTCATATAATATAATTGAAAACTTACTCTACTGCTGAAAATAGTGGGTTCTTTTAGAAAATCTCTGTAGACTAGGGGTCAAAATTTCCTTCTCTGTGGGTTCAGCCCTGCTTTCCACATATACTATAGTTAGAAGGATTATAAATTTTAAACGTTGAATGGAATCAAGGAAGATTTCTGTCATGTTTTTTGTGCTGTTTTGGGGAAAGGCACAAGCCATTTCTTCTAATAAATCTATAAAAACACATATATAAATCATAAAAAAATTGAAAATTTTGAAAATTGTAAAAAAATATGTTTCACATTTGTTAAATTGTTACTACGGAGTATTGTTTATTGTTTTTTGGGATCACAAGGCACTCTGCTATTAGTCTAGAGCCACTAATCTTAGAAATAGACAAAAATTTAACTACTCTTAGAAAAAAGAAAAACAAAATTGAAACGGAAAAATGGAAAATATAGATCCTAATTACAACAATCAAAATAATCATCCAGAACTATTTGATGAAAATGAAATGCCCAGGATAAGGTACATCCAACTTCCTCAATTTTCGAGTAATCCATCTTCTATTAACTTATCTCCTAGGGTCAGAAATTATGAACATAAACAGTCACATATTTCACTGTTTTCTGAATTTAATGGACTGTCAACTGAGGACTCTCTTTCCTTAATTAGATATTTTTTCAACACTTTGCAGCAATTACCTCTTCTAGGGATAACATAAAATGAACTAAGAATGATAGACATTCCCTTTTCTTTAAGGGGAATGCCAAAAATTCTTTTCTACTTCTATATGAGAACATTTTTGAAAATCGGGATCAATTGTATAATTCATTAATAAATAAATTATATCCCTAAAGAATAAAAGGTGAATTAAGAAATAAGATAACTAGATATTATCAAGAGGATGGAGAATATTTTCATGAAGCCTATGAGATATTAAGGGATCTGCTTAGGCTGTGTCCCCATCATCAACCACCATCTCACCTTCTCATGGATACCTTTTATGAAGGGTTTTCATCATCTGGTCAAAATCTAATTGATCAGGCTGCATGGGTTAATTAAAATAATAAGACATAATAAGAACATATAAAAATGTTTAATAACCTTGAACTAAATTAACAAGATTAAAATTAATGATGGAAAAGAGTCAATAGAAATTTTTACCTAAATACTGGTTTTATAAATGAAAATCAAGCTCAACATGATAAAATCACCAACCAACTTCAATCCTTATTGAACCAGAATTCAAAAAAAACTATTAACCAACTTGGTTGTCGAAACGCCAACCAATCTTTAAGGGAACAGTGTGTCCAGTGTGGAATGTTTGGGCATACTGAGAACATTTTTCCTAATTTGGATATGTCATCCCAACAACAACAAAGCACAATCATTGTTAACTATGGTCCTATAATTCCTCTTAGAGAATATCAATTTTCATAAAATTATAATCAAGGCTATAGGAAGCATCAGAATATATTTTAGAATGATCAATGATTAATCAAACAATCCACTGCCCTTAATTAATTTAATCAACCAAGACCAAATTTTTAAATTCAACAAAGGGGTGAGTCTTATAATTTAAAAGGAAACAATTATAATCCAATTTTTTCCATGTTTGATCTAATATTGACTCATCAAACCAAACATTAAAACCAATATGAGTCAGAAAAAATACAAACTGCTGTGAGAATAAAAACATGGAATCAAAAATTGTTCAACTTGCTAGAGATTTTTCATCTAGGGAAAATGGTAGACATACTAGTACCACTGAACATATTCCTAGAGAGAATTCCATGGATTTTATCACTAGAAGTTAGCTTAATACTCATACATTATGAAAATTCACAAAATAAAAACCTTATTTGCACAAATGCTGGAAATTCACAAAAAGTCTTTAAAATGATCAAAATATGAATTTTTCATCTGAAACTCTAGATAAAAATAAATCTAGAATTCAAAATTATAAAGGGAAAAAATGTTGATGAATTATTGAGGTATATTCCTATTTTCCTTAAATATTTTCCCCCACCCATCCCTTTCCCTGATAAGCTGGCACCTCAAAGTTACATTAGGTCTGAACATCTTCTTTTCCTTAGCCTTATTTCCAAACATAAACTAAACATTAATTTTATACAAACCTTATTTAAAATCCCATGTTATTTTAAATCTCTCATGAAAATTGTTTCAAACAAAAAAAACCATGGAAGAATTTGCTACTTATAGCCTCACTGAAGAGTGTAGTGTTGTACCCCAAAAGAAAATCCCACCCAAATTGAATGAACCATGTAGTTTTGTCATTCCATGTACCTTAGGAAACCTTGATAATCTGAACTGTTTGTGTGATTTAGGTGAAAGATTTAATTTTCTCCCATAGTCACTATTTGAACAGTTGAGGTTGGGTGACCTTCAACCCACCACATTCATACTACAGTTAGCTGATAGATCGTTCACTCATCTTGTGGGTAGGGTAGATGATTTTCTAGTTGGGGTTGGGAAGGTATTTTTACCAGTATACTTTTTAGTCAAAGACATGGAGTGTGATCAAGATTTTCTCATCATCTTGGGTATGACCTTCATGGCCACTGGTAGTGCTCTTATTGATTTATCTGAGGGTCATTTAATTTTTAAAATTGTTGAACAACAACAAGACTTCAATGTGTTTATAAATCTTAAAGGAATGAATTTTTCTTTGAACTCTTCAATGGTATAGTCATTATAAGATGAGAACTCAATTGGAAATTCTGGAGAATATGAAAATCAATCCTCTAATGAAGAAATATTATTAGAAGGTGAAAATACTATTCAATCTGTCGTTGAAGTTGAACATTATGCTCAAAAACAAAATCTAGAAAATTTTCTAGAACTGGACAATTGTCCAGTTTTTGTTGGGGAAAATACAACTGTTATTGAACATAGGATATTTTTGAGTGAATTTGAGGGTGTTTCTGTTAACACCAACCTTAATGTATGCTTTGATGAATTTGAGGGAGAAATTTTATGAGAACCAGATGATTCTTCTTTGATAAATTTGTTAAATAAAGATCAGGAAAATCTAGACAGTATGCAGCCCACATCGGACAATAGCACTATTATTACTGAATCAGAACATGAAATTGATAATCAATCATCATTTAATACTCATTACATGAGATATGATGAAGATCATGGACCTCCTAAGGCTAACATTCATACTTCTAGTGTATAACCACCCAATCATGAATTTCAACAAATCCTTTCCCATCTAAAATATTCTTTTCTAGGTGAGAATTCCACTTTGTCTAACATAATTTCTTCTAAACATAATGAAAATAAAGAAAAATGATTATTAAGTTTTTTGAAGAAGTTTAAATCTTCCAAAGGTTCTACCATTTTTAATATTAAGGGTATTAGTCTCTCATTTAGTATGCATAAAATAACTATGGAGCCTGACCGTAAGCCTAGGTTAGTGTGTCAAAGAAGATTGAATCCAAACATGAATGATGTAGCGAGAGAAAAAGTGCTTAAGATGCTGGAAAATAGAATGATATATCTCACTTATGATCGACCTTGGGTCAGCCCTGTCTACGTTTTCCCCATGAATGGATGTTTCACTGTAGTTAAAAATGAAAAAAAAATAATGAAATCCATGTTAGAAAAGCCACCAAATGGAGAGTCTGTATAGATTATAGGAAGCTTAATGTAGCAACATGGAAGGATTGTTTTCTAGTTCCCTTCTTGGATCAAATGCTTGATTGAATTGCTGGAAATGATATTTTATATTTCATGGATGGGTATTCTGGTTATGACCAGATTCCTAATGATCCAAAGGTTCAATTCAAGACCACTTTCACATGCCACTATGGGAAATTTTCTTACAGGCGGATTCCCTTTGGGTTGTGTGGAACTACAGCCACCTTTCAAAGGTGTATTAAGGCTATATTTTTGGATATGATTGATTGAATCATTGAAGTTTCCATGGATGATTTCTCCATTATGTGTAGTACCTTTTATGTGTGTATTGGGAATCATGATTTAGTTTTAGAAAGACGCATTGAAACCAACCGTGTTCTTAATTGGTAGAAGTGTCAAATAATGGCCACAGAAGGAGTATTGCTTGGTCATAATGATTCCAAGAATGGTCTAGAAGATGATACTACTATGATTAATTTCATTAAAAATCTTCAACCTTCTAGAAATGTCAAAGGAGTTAGAAGTTTTCTAGGGAATTATGGTTTCTACAGGATGTTTATAAACAAATTTTCCAAAATAACTATGCCCTTATGTTCATTTTTGGTCAATGATGCACCATTAAATTTTGGTGAAAACTATTTGAAATCATTTAATCATCATAAAGAGAAACTCACTACGTCACCCATTATCACTACACCTAATTGGAAACTACATTTTGAACATATGTATTATTCTAGTGATATGGTTGTAGGTGATGACCTTAGATAGAGGAACGATATCAAACTGCATGTGGTGTATTATTCTAGCAGACTGTTAGATGATTCCCAAAAGAATTACTCCACCACAAAAAAGGATTATTAGTTGTAGTGTTTTCTCAACAAAAGGTTAGAAATTATTTTTTAGGCTCAAAAATCATCCTTTTCTCTTATCATTCTACATTAAAGTACATGTTTTATAAAAACAAATCTACTCCAAGGAATATTAGATGTATTTTATTGATACAAGAGTTTTATTTAGAAATTAAGGATAAGCAAGGAGCAGAAAATATAGTTGATGTCCACTTATCTAGGACACCACTTACTCAATCTGAATTTGAAGATCCTAGGGAGATATACTCTTCCTTTCCTGATGAAAATCATGTTACTGTGTCAATCAGGAAATCTACATGGTTTGTATATATTGCAAACATCCTAGAAGTAGGTGTCATTCCCAAACATCATTCCAATATCCAAAGAATGAAATCCATTTTGTAGCTTAAATACTACCTTTAGGAGGATCCACTATTGTTTAGGAGATGTGCTAATGGTATTGTTAGGAGATGTGTGCCTGAGGAAGAGTTGTTGCCCATCTTAGAGATTTTTCACTCCTCACCTTGGGGAGGTTACCATGGTGGTGAAGGAATTGCTCATAAAGTCTTACAATTTGGTTTCTATTGGCCTACACTTTTTATGGATGTTAGGTTCTTTTTGGTTTCCTGTGATAGATGTCAGAGGCATGTAATTGTTTGTATGAAAACATATTTACCCCAAAAAGGAATTATCTAAGTTGAAATTTTTGATGTCCGGGGTTTAGATTTCATCAGTCTATTACAATCATCTCATGAAAATGAGTACATACATGTTTCTCTAGACTCTATTTCAAAATTGGTTGAGGCAGTTGCACTGCCCAATAATCAAGCCAATTATATAATAAATATTGTGAAAAAGAATATATTTAAAAGATTTGTAGTTCCCAATGAATTTTTAACTAATAATGGAACACATTTTAATAACTATAAATTTAAATAATTAATGGAGATATATGGTTGTGTTCATAAAAATGGTTCTCTTTATCATCCACAGTCCAGTGGACAGGTGGAAATCTCAAATAGGGAACTAAAAAAATACTTGAGAAAATTGTGTCAACCTCTAGGAAGGACTATTCTCATAAATTGGATGAAGATTTTTGGGCATATAGAACTACTTTCAATACACCAATAGTTATTTCACCATATAGGTCATTTGGGAAATGCTTCCATTTACAAGTGAATTTGCAACACAAGTCTTATTAGGCAGTTAAGGCTCTAAATTGTGATTTTATGAGTGATGGTGAGAATAGATTACTTGAACTGAGTGAACTCAAAGAAATTAGAAGATAGAGTTATGATAATTCAAGGAATTATAATGAAATGAGTAAAAATTTTCATGATTCTATCATACAAACCTAAGAGTTTTAACCTAGATATAAGGTCCTTCTTTTTAATTCTAGACTCAAACTCTTCCCTGTAAATCATAAGTTCACGTGGTTGGGACCATTTAATGTAGTGAGATTTCTTAATAATGGAGCTACAGAAATTTTAGGTGAAGAGAACAAACCCATTTTAGTTAATGGGTAGAGAGTGAAACATTATTTTGAGGGACATCCAATGGGCTGGCTGCCTTCACTATGCTGGGAAACTTACCTTGAATAATGTTTGGCTAAAGACTTTAAAACCAAGCTCTACATGGGAGGAAACCCAATAATTTTTTATTATGTTTTCAATAACAAATAGAAATTAAATAAAGTCTAACTGATGTTTTTAAATTCAGTGCTTCATGGTAATCAACCCATGTAATTTATTTGTTTTTTTCTTATTCACTATTTTGTGTTTAATTAAGTGTTTTTGTGCTGCTTTTATCCTATGTTTTTTCAAAATTCAGGTTACTGGTTGTTCTTGGCCACTTGGTTCTATCTTAGGATTCCGCTCCTTGTGTCAATAATGGTGTGGAATTCCCATTCAGGATGGAAATTGTCCAATATATTCTGGGAAGTACTCAACTCAGAATTGTTTAATTATTTTTTATTCTCCTATTTACTTTAAGGATTATTCTGCAGCATGATTTTTTTTTCAAAAATTAAGCTATTTGTTTTCAAGAAAATTTGGTTGTATGAATTGATATATTGAAAAATATGGTGCATGACACTTTGTGGAAACATTTCTATTATTTGACATTTTGTTGTGCACAAATTCTTCTTGTTCCTCCTTTCTATAAAATTTAATTTCACCATTAATAAAACCATTAACTACTTGAAACTAAGTGTGGGGGTAAATTTTATTGGCCTTTTGAATCTTCTTTGGGTTGGAGTTTTTAGCTTAAACATTGTATGCTATGTTGAATACACAACTTAATTAATTCAGCTATACTTTCTTTCACCCCAATTAATAGTGCAATTACACATTACATGTTACTTTTGAGCTGTATTGAAAAAATATTCATTGGACATAAATATTAATTCATGAACATTCTTGTGAACTTGAAATAAGTTATTTTTTGTGTAAAAAAAGATTTTGGAACTTCAAATAAACCCTTTAATATATGTCATCTATCAGTTATATTAGAAATCTGTATTGAACTGAAACTATAAAATTTTTCTACTCCAATTTAGAAGGTATATTTTGGGACAAATTTGGGTTTTAAGGGTGGGTAGGGGGTCAATTCTTGACTATGATAAACTGTTCTAAAATGTAAGCTCATCAATTCCCACATCACATCACACTTTTTGTAAAAAATGGTTAATTTTTTTGAAAATTATTTTATAATTATATGCTTTACAATATTTATCAAATTAGTCTTACCTATGGACAATATATCATTGGTAGTAATGATGTGAATTGAGTCTGAAATTAATGTGGTTGGATGATTTCTGTGTGATATTTACTTAGTTATTGAATAGATATCATGGTTTAGGAACTATCATTGAAGATTAATTGAGGTACATGTTTGTGGAGTTATGATCATAGCCTTGGAACTGTAAGTTTGATCTTGATTCCAAGGGCCACACATTTTTATTATTTATTTTCTTAATAACATTAATGATCCATTATAAATGATTTCCATAGAAATATTTTGAAACTAGAGTAATTTCGGCATCTGGGATCCCATGGTGAATCACTATGACCCTAGATGGTTGGTGTGTTTCGGTTTACTATAATCCCTCTATATACATTGATTAAGTGCATTGCATAGTGCTTAGAACATGATACATTGCTTCGGACAAATTAAATAATGTGGTTAGGGTCAAAAATGGGCTCATTAGGGTGAGGGGAATGATGAACTCCAGGTGAAGAAGGTGTCAAATGGTTTATATGGGAGTCATTTAGGTAGAATCATTAATGTGATTCACAAAAAATATATTTATTTATTTTTGGAATCTATGACTGATTCAAGGTACATAGTTCTTCAGGTTATGTTTTCAATTCCACTGATAATTTACCTCTTATCACCCTTGGACAGTGGACTTATGCCGGGATTGAAGTTAGTCAGCAATGCAGTATTACATATAAGGCATGACATCTTCATTGCTCGATGATTCATAGTTATCATGATTACCCTCTTATTATTTTTTGGGCAAGACTTGTTATGAGAAATTCATTTTTTAAAAGCTTATTGAAATTTTTTTCCTAGGTTTGAATTGTATCGACATGTTAAAATTTGAGAAAAATCATGAATTCGATTTTTCTATTACTCAATAATAGTAGAACAGGGTATTGTTTGAGGACTAACAATGCTTAAGTGTGTGGAATTTGATGTGGCCTTAAAACCACATGTTTTGCCACATTTTTTTATTAATTTTTATCAAATTAATTATTTATTCTAACAATTTTTAATAAATAAGGTCACTTTTTTATTTTTATAATTAAATTTATCATTTAAAAAATTTATAATTAATAGTGTCTTTGAAGCTATAAAATAATTAATTTATTTATTACTTTAAATATATAGTATTATTACTTTTTATTTAGATTGGGATTTTTTTTTGTATATTTAATGATTTCATATTTTTTATTCAATTAATTAGTTTGATTTCACACATAATGTTTTTTCCCTTCATCTATCATTTCATGTATTAAAAATTAATTAATTTATTATAACATAATTATTAGATGAATTTTAAAAATTCATTATTTACCAATTTAAATTTTTAATCAAATTAAATTTATTCAAACATTATAATTTTATGTATTTACTCAATTTAATTATTCAATAAGCTAACAATTAATTATCTACATTAACTAATTTAGTTCGTTATAGTAGAACTGATTTAAAATTGTTATTTAAATGATTAAATTTTGTACCAAATTTTAATAATTTAATTTTATCATAATTTAAATTTTATTATTGTTCCAATTTTAGTTTAATATTTTAATGTTAAGGATAATTTAACTTATATTTATTTAGTTGTATAAGTTTTTTAAAATTTATGAGTATTTTTATTTTTATTTGTTTTAATTAATTTATACTTACTTCTAACTATTCTATTAAGTTTTATTTAAGTTTAAATTTATTTTTTTCATCTATTTCTATTGTAGTGTCACAATGCCTCAACAACTATTTCCTATCATGGTGCCACCAAACACTGATTCCCTATTCTTTCACGGTATCACTGTTACCTTCATAAACTAGTAACATAGTAACCGTTTCATTTTTTGTTTCCATCACACTATGTTTCCCATCCTTTTCACAACCATCATGAATCTTTACATTGTCTCACCATTCGGTTATGGAATCTCAGTTCTGTCACTTTATTCCTCCAGTCTTCCTCACTTATGTACTGCATCTCTTCACAGAATCGCCTCTCCTTCCCCACTTTTCAACAGCAAATGTGGCACCATCTAGCCCTTGACATTATCTACCGCAGCCAGCCACCTGTTCTTCCATCCCCTTTTTTCACAGTTTTACTCTTACAGTTTGATCTCCTTATATCTTCATAATCATAGATTCTCCACTAATAATGTTTCCCCAATAATGTTCTCACTATTTCTCATTCTTCACAATATCGCAAAGACCATCGACATCAATCTTTACCCTTTCCCTCAGCATACAAAGGATCTATTCTATATTCCTACCACGGTTTCAAAATTTCAAACCACCACTCACTGTTCTCACCATCATCTCATAGTATCATGTGAAATCAGTAGAAACTTCAGACATAGACTGAACCAGAAAATAAATACAACAATATTTTCACGAAATATTTTTCTCAACAGATTTAGTCCCCACACCACAAATTTTTTTTTCCAAAATTCATAGAACCAATTCTATCCATAATGTAATTCTTCACTGGATCGGGAAATTAACTAAATACTTGCACCAATAATTTACAGAAATTTACTCATATCTGGAGACTTTGTGAATTGTTGCTGAGAGGAGGAAGCTGATTAGAGTACTTTTGTGGTGGAGTTGAATCTATTGAACTGTGTCACTAATGCAGGAGGAGTCCACACAAGAAAGGTGTTGTTGATGAAGCCTGGATCTCACTAGACAGAGGGAAGAGTTCGTCGCCCGAACTCCATTACTAAAGTCAGCCCAAGTCGGTGTTGTGGAGATGGGAGGTGGTACAGCGGGATTTGGGGAAGAAGGCCAAGCTAAAAAAGATAACTTAATAAAAATAAACAAATAATAATAGAATAACGATAAAATAAATAATTTAAATAATAATAAAAAACATAGAATTTAATAAATATATAAATATTAACAATAATAGATAAATAATAATAATTTAAAACTAATTAAATAAAATTAATTAAACTAAAATATTAATGATAAACATATTAAAAAAATTAATATAATAAAATTTAATACATTAATGAATATAATATTTACAAATTAATATCTTTATGAGAAAATGAATTATAAAATATAATCACAATATATTATTTTATAAATTTCAATATTTAATATAAAACTATTTATTATGATACACATAAATAATTATTTTAAAAAATAAATATTCCAAAAAATTAAATTCCAATATTATTAATTTAATAATTTAATAAACACATTAATTTTATTTTAATTTAATAATTATTTAATCAACTTCATAATTAAAAAATAAAAAAAATAATAAGTAACAACATAATGAGTTTTCAACCGTCGTGAAGCATAAGAAATTACCTGATCATTCTGAATTAGGACACAACCAAGTCCTTTCAATGAAGCATCACTGTAGATAACAAACTCACCATTCTTGGAAGGTAGTGGCAAAACTGGAGCATTCACTAATCTTCATTTCAATTCCTGAAAACAATCTTCACATTCTTTTGTCCAGATAAACTTAACACCCTTCCGAGTTAGCTTAGTCATTGGACTAGATAGCCGTGAAAAATTTCTAACAAACCTTCTGTAATAGCATGCCAAACCAAGGAAACTACGAATCTCTGTTACAATTGTCTGTTTTGGCCATTATTCAACTACATTTGTTTTTGTAGGATCAACGGTTATCCCATCTATATAAACAATGTGACCAAGGAATGAAATTTGTTGCAACCAAAACTCACAATTGCTGAATTTCCAATACAATTTATTATCTTTTAGGTTTGAAAAATAGCCCTTAAATTTATTTCATGCTCCTCTTTACTTTTAGAAAAGACCAAAATATCATCAACAAAAATAACCAAAATTTTTAACCTGTGTCAACTAAGCCATCACTGCAACAAACTGTTTTGTTCTGATTCTGACCATCTCAGGATACTGATTTGAAAGGTCATTTCCCTCTGTATTCCTTCCCAAAAAAGCAATTATGTTTCCTATACGAAAAACCATTCTTAACAAACATGTCTTTGATGAATCAACATAGTAATCTTAAAATGCTATATCAATTCAATTTGACCATAAAAAAACTTTTGGATAATCATTTAATAGAATTCTAACTCCTAAAGTTATCTAAACCGACCTATCATACCAACTATAAGGACCCAGCCTTAAACCTTACTTAATCTTGAGATATTTCAAGAATACACATTGAGAATCATTTCAGGTTTAGAGTTTTAGAGAATTAGATCATAAATCATGCATTACATTTCACATTTAAACAAAGTGGTTACATAAAAGGTAATACTCATTTTTCACATCAACGGAAACATATTTAAAACAAAACATGGATTTTTTCTTGACACTTCATTGACACTATCATCACATCATGTACCTTTCCCTTGACCTGTGAAAAACATTTCAAAAACATGGGAGGAAATAAAAAGCTCAGTAAGGGATATAAAAATATGGAAAGGAAACATGAGTACATGTGTACATAAGAATCAATGAAATCATACCTTACTCATAAAACATAAGTATGTTAACATACCTCATCAAATCATGAATAAAACATAGAAATCATAATACATAAAGATAACTTTAGTCATTCATTACATTCTTACGTAGGGCGTATCCCACTTGGATACGTTTGGAATAATCATCAAAGTATATTCCCTAAATCTCTTTGGAGAAACCTTAACATTTAACTCCTTCGTGTTACCCAATGCATTGGAGAGCTATATCGGGCTCACCCGCCCTTATTTTATCACAGAACCACCCGTATTCATAATAATTCCCAAGAACCACAACATAATTGTATCACATAAAACATGCATAAAGGAAACATAACAGTTCCACCTTTCAATCGCAAGATATCAATACAACACATTGATATAAAAATATTATGAAAACCATTTACAATAAAAAAATAAATGAAAATTAAAACATGGTATTTATTTTTCTTTTAAAAAGAATGTATGGCTTGTAGAGGAAGCCGAAACTCAAATAATGGTCACGGCGGCGGAGAAGTCGTTGTCACCGCATACGTACGACAAAAACATTCTCTTTTGTCATTTAGTAAAACTCTTTGTATAAAAAAGATTCCCTTAGGATAAATGTAAAAGTCAAAGGGGTTTATACACCATATAAAAGAAAGTTGTGTATAAAACAAAATATGCCTCAATGAATGGAGATTGAGATGAAGTCCCTTACCTCGTGTCCGACTTGACTCGATCATTCTTTAATCTCTTGAATAATAAACTTTAGTTAATTTATACGTGCTTAAGAGCCTTTTTCAAGTTCATTATTCCTTTTATATCACTTATTACCATGTCATGAACACTATGTTATTATTTAAGTTAATAGCGGTCATTTTAACGATCATTGGTACTTGAGTAAAAAATAAACTCTTTATAATTACAGGTTGTTCATGTGGTAAAATATCCATTATATCTATAATTGAAATCATGATTTATCTTTCATATATATAATATATATCCAGTACATGCATGCATTTATAATATTACATAACATTTAGAACTAAGAAATGAAATTAACCGTTCAAGGAGACGGTAAGCTGTACGTACGCATGAACACTACTTCCATTTCTATTTCATATTTAATGGAAGTACAACATAATGATACATAATAGTATGTTAATTCCAGTATGGTATCATATATTATATAATTAAATATATCCTTTATTTGTACCACATAAGGTATTAACAAATCAAATCACTTTGAGGTGGCGGTAGTCCGCACTTCCTAAAATGAAGATATCGTGTATACCCATAATGGAAGCCATAAAATTATTCCATAAATAAAAAATACAGAAGATTAAGGAAAACATAAACATATTATATATCATATATAAATCTAGTGACATCTTAATGGCCACCATTGAAGGTGTTACAAGAATATTGAACAATCCTCGTTTCGTGAGGCAGAAATTCGCCATCCACGAAAACAGTATGATCATTAACCATTAGTTGTAGGTGTGTGTAATTGTAGCTCGAATACATTGTATAAAAACATCCCAGTATATTGAAGATAATGTAGTTGTTACAATAGAAATGAATAAAAAGAGTTTAGGGGGTTTTATAAGCAAAATAATACAAAATGACTCAAGTGAACACATAACCTTAAAATCCGGTAACTCCCTTTAGTTTGAGCTCAAAGGCTTCCTTGAGAAGACTTCTTCCCAAAGTGAGGATTCTAAGAGTTAGATAGGGATGTGGAGAGACAAAATGGGCAGGGGTTGGCCGAGCCAAAGTCATTGGAAGTGTGGGTAAGGAGGTAGAGGTGGGGGCCTTTTATAAGAGGAGAGGAGGGGCACTCTTGGAAAGTATTGAAATGTTACATTATTTGAAAAATATTTTCTGATTTAAAAGGTCCCATATTGATATAATTCTAGTATAAGGTGATAAGGGTTCTAAATATACCTAACCAATTAGTTTTTGACAAGTTTAGGTCTTATATTTTACATTATCTTTTCATTTTACTTAAATCGTTAAATAATGAGGTAATCGATGCATCATCATTATGTCATAAATAATTTAATTTATTTAATGTATAAAAATTATAAAAACAAATACTATGACGTATGAAATCTTTTTATCTTTCTAATGACTATTTATATTCAAAAATATGACTTGTATAACCCCATGTAAAAATTGTATTAGTAAAATAACTCATGTTTGTGACATTTTTACTTTAACATTAAATTAAAAGATATTAATGTCATTTTCCTTCCAAAGTGGCTCCATGGGGTCCCCAAGATGACCCATGTATTGTCTTTGTCGGCCATGACACATCCAATAAGGGTAGGACATGTGTCTAAGTCATTTTATATTATTAAAACATTATTCTTAACTTAAATTACACTAATTACCTCTAATCGTGATTAAAAACTTAAAAAGTTACTATTCACCAAAAAAAATTATTATAATCCCATTGAATAGCATTTTTCATCATAATGACAACCATGTATGTCGGAATTTTGAAATTCAAAACACAGAGGTGGTAAAATTTCATTTAAATGAAAAATCTGTTTTTTAAGTACCACTTAGTGGTTTCACTATTCATCAAAAATTGATGTTTTTCAGAAAAATACCAAAACATCACCCTAAGCTATATTTGATATTAAGAATTCAAAAATGATGTCTATTTTACGAATTTAAAATCATATAATTTTCATTAATTAATTTAATAATTAATTCCAGCTGTCAGAGCAAATAGCGTGTTTTCTATGAAACAATAAGTATCAACAGATTGACACTAGTTTAAGTCCAATTTCAAGGTAAAATTATTACCAACGACCACTATTGGATTAAATGGTAAAAATATATTCTAACCAAACTTTAAACCCAATTAAAAAAGATAATTTAACCATATAATTAAATTAGATGAAAAAGCAGTTTTGATGTAAAATGCAGTATTTTTCACTATTCATTAAAAAAATGAACATTATCAGAAAAATACCAAAAATTTATCCAATGTAAATTTCAATGTCCAAATCAGAATGAATATGTTTATTTTGAAAAATAGTGCTTATAAAATTGTCAAAAGATTGATTTAAAAATGGTTTTCCATCAAAAGGCCGTAAAACAACCTTTTAAAAATATCAGTGTATTCCATGCTTAAGATTGGATTTATTCTCATTTTAAGCCTCTAAAACACTATATAATTCATAAATAGACATATATAAGAATATATATTATTCAATAATTACTTTAGATGTTACACCTTCTTCACCATGGTCTGTCGTAGGGACGCCAACTGCTTAGAAGCATCCCTCACTATCCGAGCCTGGGACTTGCTACTAAGAGAATCGGCTACAACATTTCTGTTCCCTGGAGTGTAGACTATCTCAAAATAATAGTCCTATAGAAACATCAGCCAGTGCCTCTACCTCAAATTCAGATCCCTCTGAGTGAATATGTACTTGAGGCTCTGGTGGTCTGAGTAGACCACAAAACGCTCACCCAGAAGGTAGTGTCTCTATAACCTCAAGGAGAAGACCACTGTTGAAAAATCCAAATTCTGAGTCGCTTTATTCTACTCATGGGGCCTCAAAATTCTTGACCTATATGCAATCACTGCTCAGTGATGCATCATCATGCACCCAAGCCTAGCTCCTGAAGCGGCGCAGTATACCACGAACTAAATGCCCTCATCTGGTAGCCTCAACACTGGAGAACTAGTCAGCCTCCACATCAGCTCCTCGAAGGCCTTCTAGCACTGATCAGTCCAGGTGAACGGTCATCCCTTCTGCGTCAATTCGGTCAAAGGGGCAACGATCCTGTAGAAATCTTCAACAAACCTCATGTAGTACCCTACCAAACTAAGGAAGCTCCACACCTCTGTCACATTCTTCAGTGGATCCCAAGCAAGTACTGCCTCTATCTTTGTTGGATCTATAGCCAATCCCTACTGCATAATTACATGCCCCAAAAATTGAACCTCATGAATCCAGAACTGAGACTTCGAGAGAATTTCATACAACTAGTGCTCTCGTACTATGTCTAGGACCATCCTCAAATGTTCTGCTAGCTCCTATTTCATCGCAATGTAGATGAGTATGTCATCAATAAAGGCAACCACAAACTGGTCCAAGTACAGTTGGAAGATCTCGTTCATCAAAGACATGAAAACTATGGGGGCATTCATCTCACCAAAGGGCATCACCAAAAACTTGTAATGCCAATAATGACAATAGAAATGCAATTTTGGGATGTTAGCCTCATGAACCCGCAACTGGTGGTAGCCGGATCAAAGATAAATATTAGAGAACAACTTTGAACCTCTCAACTGGATAAAGAGGTCATCAATTCTCAGAAAAGGGTACATGTTTTTTGTAGTGTCTTGATTCAAGAGACGTTAATACACACAACGCCACAGACTCCCATATGCCTTTTTCACAAATAAAACCTGAGTTGTCCAGGGGGACACACAGGGACTGATGAATCCTTTATCACGAAGGTCCTCTAACAGATGTTTCAGTTCTCGATGCTTTGTGGGTTCCATCCAATAATCTGCACATGATATCGTGGATGTCCCCAGCTACAAGTCAATGAAGAACGCCATCTCTCGCCTTGGAGGTAACCCTGAGACATCATCGGGAAATATGTCAATGTAGTCCTCTATATTGATAGGGATCTAGGTAACTGTTGAATCTACTGCTCCGAGAGCCATTCATTCCAAATGGTGAGAAAAAGGTCGTGGTCTCATTCTCAGAGTACTTGTCTGCACTTCCATGAGTTCTCGTACACCAAGGATGGTGAACCACGTCCCATCAGAATGGACTCATCTGACTAGTCTGTGCCGATAATAAATCTGGGCGTAAACCATGGAATGCCAATCCATGCCCATGATGACATCATAAGGTTCCATCGTGTTGCCAAGTAGGCCCCACGTTAAACTCTCTCCTCTGAACGATAGTTTACACTGTCTGCAGATAATGTTCGCCAACGTGGCACTTCCCATAGTATCCTCGAGGCTTTGTGCAGGTGTCAACGCCTCTATTGGAAACTCAAAATCCCATACCAAAAGAAATGATATAAAGGATTTGATGGCACAATTTCATACTAGTACCAGATTAGGAGTCGAGTAAATACAAAGTGTATATCGGACCATCTTGTGAGTTGGGGTGTTATGAATACATATAGCCTGAAGCTGCCCATGGCCCCTACTTCCAGCTCCCTTAGCCTAGTGTGGGCCGCCCAGTGGTAGTGGTAGAAGGACCTCGAAATGTCATCCCCCACCTCTAGGTCTTGTCGATCTTCCTGCACTGCCTCCCTGAGGGCCACCTTGTCCTCGCCTGGGGGACACCTGGTCACAGCACTACCTCTGCCACTGCGGTGAGCCCACTGCCTGCCACGATTTCTCAGTACGCCTGGTCGAGTAGTCCCATTGTAGGTGACCTTGTCCGTCACAGGCATAGCACCGAATATCTCCTAACTTCCCCGGTGCACTACGGCACCACTGCGGTGTATGACCCTACCCCTGAGTCTTATCATAGAAGGGTCTCCTCGGCTGAGGCTCTTCTCTATACAGCCTTCCTGCTACCGAAGACTCTGCTCTGAAGCAGCCTCTACTAGGCCCTGCCAAATGGCGCCCCTCATCCAGGAAGATCTCTATCACGATATCCCTCTCTATAACCCTGTCATAAGTAGGGATGCACAGGGGTACTACACTAGTACGAATCTCCCTCTGAAGACCCTGCTGAAACTTCCGTGCCCAGAAGTAACTATCGCATACCAGATCATATGAGTAGCATGTCAGATCGGTAAACCGGGCCAAGTACTTCACCACGGTCATCCCCCCTACTTCAGCTCCAGCTCCTTCTGAATCTGAATGAATCATAAACAAGAGGGGGAGGACACCTCTTGGAAGAGCTGTAGGAAGCTATCCCACATCAGAGACAACTCATCGTGGGTCTTTATTACCAACCCCCACCAACACGCGGTCGTCTCGAGAAAAAGGTTGGCTTCTAGGGATACCATCTAGTCTGTTGGTGTCCATACTAGCCTGAATGTTTGGTCCATAGACTCTAGCCAGTCTTCCAATACATTGGGATCCTGGTCCCCATAGAACTTCTATGGCCGCTGATGCTGGAATCCTCAGAGTGCACTCAGCCTGCACACAACCTCTGCATGTGCTACCGTTACTAACTGCCGCTCCCTATGTGTATGGGCTATTGTCGAAGCACTGGGTGGATGGGGATCATGTGAGGGTCCATAAACTGACGCCTTGTCGCTCGCCAGGTTGTCGTCACAAACTGGAGAGGGTAACCTGGATGGTTGCTGTCATGGGGGCATCCTGAAAATTAACAAGGATTACCATAATCAGATGAGCATATATATATTTATATATATTCATAAATATCAGTAAAAACAAAGGGGAGTTAACTAAAAAAGGATAGTAAGAGACTCAATCCTACTGGATGCATGTTCCAAAGATCCCTACAACAAGTGTCTCCGTGTTCCGAGTCGACAAGCTGGTTATCAGGGTCCTGGTGAATAGATACATCAGCCTCCCATATCATAACTAGACTCCCTAGCCTGAGAGCCGCTCTCGATACACGTCCAAAGTCTTTCCCTAAATCCCAAATAATCCCTTTTTAGGGACGTATGAACAACACCCCATGGAACAAACCACCTCTAATACCACTTTGTCATGACCCGACCCTACCGGTCTCGTGCCGCAACTACCCCAAGCCCGTCTCCATAGGCCAGGGGCTAGCGACATATGCCGAAGGCATACCAATCTCGTGGAGGCATTTTCCTAAGTACCTACAAACACACTACCCACTCAATTCATAAGTGGGGAGTAAAAATGAAACCGAGTACAAAAACTATAACCCAAACATGGGAATGCATCAAATTCTAAATAGAACAAGTAAAGTGATGAAAAGTACTGACAAGATTACTTAAAGAAAATAAGGGAAAATGACGCGCCCAACCCATAAGGTACCACAACCTAGAAACAGATAAACAAAAGTGAATAGCTGGTGAGTCTCACACCTGAATGTCCTACTACGAACACTAAACATATCCCAAGCTCTTGTGTCCTATATGATCCTCCATAGCCTCGATTAACCTGTTTTTCATCTGGAAAGGCACACCAATGCGGGAAAAGCCCAAGCATGGTTGAGTATAGAGATACACAGTACGCTCCCACGAATGCTCGAGGGAGCAACAAAGGATGTACTAAAATGGATAGCAGTAGATAGAACAAAGAACGATGTATGAGTATACTAGAGAGAGTGCATCTCAACCCAACAAAAGAAAGGATGTAGACTCATCCCAAACAAGAGAAGTTAGACATAGAAAGCACATGGAATAACTCATGTGTCTTCACCCCTCCTATAAGGAGAGTAATTGAACCCAAGGAGTAGGAACACAATTAGGGTGTATTTATATATATGTATATGCATAACAAGAAACTCGGACGAGTGTGTAAGGGGGTATCAATCTCCATGCTTAGCCCATGAAAATTCGACAACAGTTATAAGGATATCCAACACTAATGCACAAAATTCCCGCATGCCAAAGCTCTCCCATCACTGAACCGTACAACCAAGAGTCCCACTCCGTTAATCATGGAGAAACGTATCTGACTAGACTCATAGAAAGGGCGGAGTCTGGAAGAAGTCCTCCGGTAACCCACTGCCCAACCCAAGTGGAGGGTAAACCATGAAAGGTCGTCATGTGACCCACTGCCCAGCCCTACTAGAGGGTAAACCCTAAAACTCGTTGGGTAACACACTGACTAGCCTCGCTTAAGGGTAATCCCTAAAGACAATGGGTAAACCACTACCCGGACCTGTTGGAGGGTAAACTCTAAGGTCAATGGGTAACCCACTACCCAACCTCAAGGGAGGGTAAACCCTGATACGCTGGGGGGTAACCCACTGTCCAGCCACGCTGGAGGGCAAACCCAGAACTAGTCTGATAACATTGTGCTACTTGTTCCATCACTAGGTGTCACTAACATTGCTACCTTGCATGGGATTGGAGTTCATCAATGGATCATCCAAAAAATTCCCTTTCATGTTTCCAAATTTAATGAGATCTCGAATGTGGCTCTACATGCACAAAGAGATTACACCACTGTAATCCTTGTGGAAATACACGTGAGATATACTACATACTTGCTGTAAATGGACTCCCAATGAAAAAGTTATTCAACACCACTTTACACCCATGCGGCGTCATGTGGAGCCCAAACCTTGGTCCCGAAAAAAGTCAGGTGAACTGCGCCATCGCAATTCCCTCAGAAAAACACGCCAAAACGACTAATCATTCACCCCGAACTGATGTCTGAGGAAAAAGTCGCAAAATTCTTCTCACATCATAAAAGATGGCACATGGGGCCGACCCCTAAACTCCAGATTCATTGCCTAAAACTAACCTGCACAATGTCTTCTCAACTCCAGGGTCACAATTCCACTGATGACTCCTAAAATGGACTCTGAATGTGTTCACGCCATCTGAAAGAAGAAACCCAGTTAGGTATTTAATGAGATTCTCCTGCCATAGAGACCATGTCTCGGGAATTAAAAATCCTTGAGACTATCTAAAAATCTATGTATCGATCCGAGGATTGCACTTAATTAGATGTAACACAAAACGGACACTCTTAGTGGATGTTACGGGTGTCAGAAGACAAGGGGGTTAACCCCTTTGGGCTGGACCAGCCCGGTCCAGCTGGCCCACGGCCGTTCCACACGGCCTGGCCGCTGACTCGTGGTCCACCTAGCCAACTGGACCTCATGGTCGGTCACTGTCCCATGCGGGGTCGCACACCGCAACCCTCTTCGCACTCAACACTGGTGACCTGGGAGCCCACTGTCGCCGCTTGGGAGCCCGCCGCCGCCACCTAGTACCGCTACCGCCATCGCATGGGACCACCGCCACTGCCTGGTATCGCACCGCCACGTCGGACCACGCCGAGACCTCCTGGGACCACGCCTCCACCGCCTGGAAGCCCGTCAAAAAACTGAGACTAGCCTGCAAACTTCTCGGGGCCGCTAAATTACGAAAACGCACCTGGTGGCATTTTCCACAAAAGGGTCGCGCCCGTGAAAGTTACACCCATCCTATGGTAAAAGGCATGCTCCAGACTCAATGGTACCCTCGGTTTTCCCATAAAAGAAAATTTTTAAGAGTTATTCTATTTATTTGGTGTGTCCAGTGTGAACATAGATAAAATTTAATTTCGGCCACACCGAGGCTCAAAATCACACACCGTCTGAACTCCCTACTCTGGAATAACATTATAAAAATTTTCAATGTCTTACAGGCTCAAAACCCACGTTCCTACAGATTGTACCCCGAGTAACTATCTAAGAAACTTTAGAGGGAATGACCTGCCACTGTCTGAAGGGCGTGGTCAGTGAATGGTAAGGTTAAATGGTCCTTCTTTGTGAATGATTTTATCTACCTATAGGCAATCTAGAACCTCCATCCATTGCTTTCCCTAGTTGGAGTAATCTCTGCTTATTTGTTTTCATTGTGATTCCTACATTCTTGGGAACCAGTTGGATTGGGATGACCCACTAACTCTCAGCTGTGGGATATATGATACCAGCTTTTAACAGTTTTAGAAGTTCTTTTCTCACTACTTCCATGAGATTAGGAATAATTCACCATTGATGTTGATGACATGGCTATGAATCAGATTCCAGAACAATTCTATGGGTCCAGAAAAGTGGTATAATCCTAGAAATATCAGATAGGGTCCAACCAATGGCTTTCTTATGTTTCCTAATGAATTCTAGAAGAATCCTCTCATTATTGTATTCATGAGAAGAATAAATGACAATATTATGTGTTTTATTGTCCCCTAGGAAGGCATACATGAGTGCAGCGGGATGTTCCTTCTATTCGGGATTAGGTTGGTTCGAAATTTTAGTATAATATTGGGACATTAGATCAGGATAAATTTTGTTTCCTAGAGTTTTTGATAGTATTGATTATCCATGGGTAGATGTTTCATCTACAATATTGGTTTGATCTGATTTAGGGGAGCATTTTTTATTGGTTTCAATGAAAGTGGTTTCCTGAAAGGTTTCACTGATTGTTGGACCTAAGACATTATAATACGAGTAATTTGGAAATGATTCAAGCTAAGGATATAATATTCTTTCATGTGAACAAAGGAAGTCAATATCATCCTGTCTTAAATATCCATCAAACATTCCGTGATGTTCTATGGATTCATTATCAATGCTTCATATCATGTTTACTTCATGAATGTCCTCTACATCACCTATTGTGAGCTTGTATTATAGATGTTCAGGTCTAGACTCATGTTTCCAAAGGTGATGGTCATGTTCCCATTTCAGACTCAGATAACAGAGTTGATTTTTGTGAGGAAGGGATGAAAAAATATGGATGGGGATTGTTCCTTATTTCCTAAGTTTGGATGGTTTTAAAGAACAATTATGTCAATATGGTAGGTGATGTATTCAACCATTTACAGAAAGTCCTTTAAAATCCCCTTTGTAACCCTAATGCTATGATCAATAAGTTGATGTGTGACAGATGTGGGTGGGAGCACTTTTAGGCCTAACTGGTAGTACACAACATATGGGATGAGATTGACACTAGAACCTACATTACAAAAGGTCTTATAACTTTTATTTCTCCTAGTCTAACATTGATGTAAGGGAATCAAGGGACATTCAACTTAGGAGGAATTTTCCCTTGAATAGAGGTACTCACATTAGCTGCCAAAAGGACTTGGTTTTGATGTGAAAATTTTCTTTTAAATTTTCAAAAGTCATTAAGATACTTTGAGTAGGCAGGTATCGTTCGGATTTCATCATGAAGGAGAATGTTCAACATGACATGTGAGAAGATTTCCCTCAATGTTTCACTCAATTCAGGTTTGTTTTTCCCCCTCATGCGTTGAGGAAATGGTACAGGTTGTTGGGTTGTTTGTTAAAGAGTTTTTCTTTGACAATGTTATCAGTTTCCTCAGTTTGATCATGTGGTTCATTTGAATTTTCATTAATTTTTGAATCTTCAGATGGGTTTTGAATTAGTTTTCCAGGTTTCCCAATTGACTTACCACTTCTTAAAGCAGTCACAACCTTTATTTGTTCATGAGTTGTTTGAGTACAACATGACTATCCCCGTGATGTTGAGGATGGTACCACCTGAGTAGACATGGCTGAGTTTCCAGTATTTTTGGTTTTAAGTAATTGTTTAATGGAAGATAATTCAAAGTTCATTTTTTCCATTTGTTTGTATTATTGTTCTTATACGCTTTCTGGAATAGTTTGGGATGGTGCTTTAGAAGATTTGTTTATTGAAGGGGGATATTTTGGAGGGGGTATGGTTTTTTGAAATTGGACTCATGGTTTTTGGTATTGTATATTTTGTGTTTGGAACTAGTTATGGGTTTGGTAGATCGGATGGGGGTAAGGATTTTCTCCCTCAAGTTCGCTAGGTTATTGGTTATCATTCCAGCAGATGCCTGGGTGGTCATTATACCTTGAGTTGAATTTGATTTGGTATTGAGGATTTTGAAAGTTCAAAGAATTTACTTCCATTTGGGTTCCTCCTTAAATAACATCCTTTATGGATGGAATGGAAGGGCATTTGTCGATCTTATGGTCATGTTTGTCACAAATTCTGCAAACACGGTCTACAGTTTGGATTTCATGGACTTTCCTAAGGTCAATTTCTTCATCCATCATAGAGAGTAATGTGATATTATCCCTAAGGCCTTCCTCGTCTCTATGTGTTTGAATTCCTGTAGTTCATTGTGGCTTTTCAAAAAAAGGTATACTTCCCCATGTTTTGTGTTTTTAGCAAGGCTTTCCAGATACTCATAAGCATCATTTGGGGATTTGTTTTTAATGGTTCCATTACACATCATGTCAATGAATTTTTTGTTTCCCAGATCCAACCCATCATAGAAAATTATTACTTGTTCAGTAATAGAAAAACATGGCGTTGAACCTTGTTTAGAGTGTCTTTGAACCTCTCCCATGTTTCATAGAATGACTCTCCATCTTTTTCAAAAACAAAATTGGATTCTCTTTTTATGTACAATTTTTTTCTGGTGCGGAATGATTTTTTGTATAATTATCTTTGTTGATGGTCCCAAGAGTTGATGGATGATGTTATCAAATTGTTTTTCCAGATTTTATCCTGATTCATTATAGATAAATGAAAAAGCCTCAAACTTTTTTTATTCTAGTTGATGAGGGGGACACCTAGTTTCAACTATGTCATTGAACTCCTTAATGTGAAGGGAGGGCATCTCGGATTCCATTCCATGGAATGTGGGAAAGTGGTTTAAGACATGGGGTTTAAACATGTAGTTGGAATTTCCTAGCGAATTGTGTCTAATGAATGAGGATTCATTGGTCCTGGCAGGTGTGAGGTAGAGATTCATGGTTTGATCGACTGCATTCCCCATGTTTAGGGCTACTTCATTTGGAATCCCATTTCGGTTGCCACCCAGGTTTATGAGTTGGTTTATTTGAAGACATTCCATTGAAATGGGATAAATTTTGGACTATAGAATATCAAGAAGATTATTATCTAATGTAAAAAATCCCCTAGGTTCACTTGACTCTCCAACCCTAGGACATTCCACCCTAACTAGACTATTTGATTGATCGTGGGTGTAGGTGAACTTCTTCCAAAAGAAAAAAACGATAAAGAAAAAAGATAAGAGATCTTGGGTGAGAATATAAGAAATGGGGGATAATATAATGGGTGTTGAGATTACTTACATGGGTCACCAGAAATGGTGCCAAAATTTGATTCACTCTCAAATTTACCCAAGAGACAAACGTAGAACGGTTCTTATAATTTAGCTTGGGTTGTCTAGTCCTCAGAGACCTAAGAAAAAAACCTATAGACACGTACATTATATAGAATCTATTTGGAAATGAAGTGGAAAATTTTAGTTGATATTATATGGGTTTAAACGATAACTAACATATTTATGTTAATTCAATTTAAAATAATGAGTTGATCCATGTTTATCACTCGGGGTGGATTGGATGAAATTATTTTTCAACTATTTCAAATTTTTATATCTGATATGGGTTAATTTAAGTAGATAAAACAACATCCTTGCTTACTAGTTTACAACCTACACAAATTAATACTAATCACCAAAAAACTTGAAGGGTCAATGTTTTGATCACATCAAGCTAAAGGTTCACATTATCACATGAAGTGTGTGGCCTTAAATTCAACAATGACGATGGAGTTTAAAAATAATCAAATAAAAATCACAATTAAAAGAAGAGATTAGACATTAATGGGGTGATAAATAACATTCAATACCACCACTTTCTACTCCCTTGAATTGAACCATAACTGTTTTATCCCTCCATTGATTCTAGGGTTTCAATGGAAGTGGTATGTAGTCTCATGAGGGAGGAAATGGAGAAGTATGAAAACAATGTGAAGTGCCCAGATCAGTGTGAATCACTGAGAGGGGGAGGGGGTGAATCAGTGATCCCTTAAAACTTTTTACTAATTGATTATTTATCAATTAAACCACTATGGCTTGTTAAGGCCTCGATCCACTCTTCTTGTATCTCTCAGCCTTTCCTCGAATGATGCAGTAAATGTAAAGGCACTGGACACAAGGATTTACAAGGTTCGGCACCAAAGGCCTACGTCCTTGCCATGTTGGTTATACGCCCCAACATGGTTTCTTCCATTATAATCTGTTAGTATTACAATGGTCGATACAGAGTCCCACTGTATCTCTCCTGAGTCCCACAGGAGGGTCTTTATACTGCATCCCACAGTGTTACAAGAGTCCCACTGGCCTGCTCCAGAATCCCACTGAAGACTTCTTCCGCCCTGAGTCTCACAGGGGGCTTCTCCTGGCTCCTTGAGTCACATGAGTAGCTCTTCTTCACTTTATGTTCTTCAAGTATCTTCAGCAGTCTGGGATAATGACTGCTGGCATTGCTCTGTACCTCTGATCACATGAGTTGATCAGGTCTTCTCGTCTTGCTCAGGCTTTATCTCCTTCTTCTAAGGATGACCTGGCCTTCACTCTTCAAGTAACTTCAACAACCTGTGAAAAGGTCTGTTGTTCTTGCTTAGCAACTTCTGATCACTTCTGTTGATCAGGCTCTTCACAATCTACTGAAAACTCAGACAACTAATCTCTTTAACTTCAGTCTCGCTCAGTCCCACTTCAAAACAACTTCATTCACTGAGTGCATGGCATCTCTATTTCTTCAAGAACTGTTCTTCTTGGACTTCTCAAATGCACACAGACTGATTCAGCTTTGTTCACGTGCACACGTGCATTCATGTAAGCATGCACTCCACTTTCTTTCTTCTTGGTGGAATAAACCCACAACGGGTAATTACTCCTTAAGCACACCCACCAACTTCCTTGAACTTCTCACAATTAATTCAATTTTCTTACACACATAAATGTGTGTTCTTCTTTAGTGTGAGTATTCTCCTTCTTCTCCTTCTTAGTGTGTACACACCACTTAGGACACACTAAGATTCGGCCTTCGCTTGTTTTGCACACACAATTTGTTCCACGTTTTGCACACACATACGCTTGGCCTTTCACTTCTTCTTGCACACACACAAAGTGTTCTTTAATTTGTTCTTCAATGTGTGCACCCACATAAGGGCAACGACCTTCTTCTTCAAATGCACACACAAACTGTGTTCTTCAATTTGGCACACACAAGGGTGTGGTCTCGGCCTTCTTTTTCTCACTGTCCAAGTGAGTTCTCAACTTTCCCGAACCACTGCCTTCGAAGGAGGTGCGCAAGTGGTGCACCCCTGTTCTTCTCTTCACAGCCGCGCAAGTGCCACTGGCCGTGGGTCACGCATGCCACAGGTGAAAAGCACCGCGGGAGTGCAAGTGCAAACCTCGCAGGGGGAATCTGTGCAAATAGGCGGCACGCAAGTTTGCGCTGCCCAACCCTCTCTTCTTTTTGCGCGAAGAGGTTGCGCGCAAGGAACTTCAGCTGCGCAAGGAACTTGCTCGGGGCTTCAAACCTTTGCGAGGCAGAGAGATGCGCTCACGGGACAGCAGATTTTCAACAATGTTTCAGCAAACTTTTTGAGAGCCTTAGATGCTCCTTTTATAGGCAAGATATGCCTCACATGATCCGCGTGATTGAAACTTAAATTCCCGAAGATTTCGGATCTTTGAAATCTTTAAACGAGCTGCAAATCCCATTTTTCATTTTCTATTTCACGCGAGATCACTTATGTTTCGGCCTTCTTCATGTGCATGCATTTTAACGTGTGCATGGCCTCTGTTTAGGCCCATTCATGCAAAGAACGAACATCATGGCCTCAGCACTTCATTTTCCTTCAGCCTTCATCGAATTTTCTCATTTGTTCCATGCAAAACCCATTTTATGCTTGGATATGTTCAGTAGGAATAGACGAACCGAATGGAGCCTTCGGTTTGATCGGAGGTGGCCGGGAACTCGATTTGGCTTGCTCGGAGGGCACCTGGTTCATTGGTGGCTGCGGGAATGCACGGGGAGGCCTCATCCTGAGCTCAAAGTAGGAGATGACTCACAAGCCGTCAGATTCGGCGTTTAATGAAGGCGTGCGGCTCAGATTATATCGTGAGCGGCGCGATGCATCGGGCGGCCGAGATCTGCCGCGCGATCGCTCGAACGGCCAGGATTAGATCCCGGCCGGATTTTTGCATCCCACATCGAAGCGGCGGCCGTTTTTCACGCGGTTTAACAAACAATCGCTTCCCCCTTCACTGCAATTGAACTTCCAACCTCCACGGTGCCGCCCCGCACCGTGTTCTCTCTGCGGGCGCGCTCTTGCGCCCACCCATTCCTCTTGCGGGCGCGCTATGCCCCCACTATGCCTCCTTTGGGCACGCTCCTGCGCCCATGCTACGCAGGGCTTGACACTCCCCTGCGTGGCCCGGGGCTTATACGACCCTGACCTCCTCTTGGGCTAGCCCCATGGGACCCCCCTTGGGCGTGGCGACATCGAGTCCCACATGTGCCTTAGGGTTGAACCCTTAAGGCTGGCCCTTGGTGGATTATTTTTGCAACAAAAACACTAAGTACTTTTTTAAACAACGTGACCAACTGTAACATGCCAAGTGCCACATCTTCATCTTCTTAGCCATCTTCCCTTATTCATATCTTCTCTTCTCCTTCATTTGAATTCCTCACTCCTCAAAAAATAATCTTCACTTAGGAGGGAAATGTAGAAGGTTATTCCTTCAACCGCAACTCATGAATCAAATAATTCTTCAACATTCTTTAGTGATCCAATCAGAGATCAAGTTGGATCATCTTCATATTCACATACACTAATTGATGGTGCATGGACTTTATTAATCCACTTCATCCACTTAGGAGGTGTGGATGGATCACTTTCATCTCCTCATGCATTGTCAATACAATGCACGACCTTCTAACATTGTTGTGACTTTGTATCATCAGGATACAAGTTCTATGAACTTAAAGATCAGCTCAACATTCGTCAGATATAATAATGATGATGCTCCATCATCATCCATTCTTCAAGTGGTGTAACTTAGTATCATCTTGATACAAATATTGAAACATTAATAACAGCTCTACAATCGTCTGATACTCATAGAGAATGTTTCAACCACAACATCCTATGTCACTTAGTGAATCTCCTAAGTGACATGCATCTTTGTACCATGGCCATTCTCCTTTCCTCACCAACACCATCACATCCTTTTTCATTCACATCTTGACATTCCTTGACATCCATTCATCTTATGACAAAATCATGCCTCATTGACAACAAATGCAACACAGTGCACTTCAATCTCCCCCTTTGTATTTGTTGTCAATACACTTCTTCAGCACATATGAATGGGTCAATATGTGTGCCAATATTTTCTCCCCCTTATTGGCAATAAAATGCAAAGGTGTGGTGTGGTTCTCTTTCAAAAATATCCTCCTCCCTTTGAAAATTATTTTCTTGAAAAACACTGAGAGAGGGATGATGTCACATGTTCTCTTTAGCAAAGAACCTTTAGTAATCAACTCTAAGTCTACTTGGGCTAACCCGGTGTAGAAAAAAAGAGTGATGTAACCAAGGAACTCAATGCTATCCATCATTCACTGTACATGTGAGATCATGCTTCAGGGGTTTGAAATTTTTCAGATATAACAATGAATTGCTAAATCCTGCACAACTTCACAAAACTCATTAGAAAGTTCAGGTGCAAAGATAAAGCTCCCCCTTTCATACATTTTTCTTCAATCTATACTCCCCCTTAATTGTCATAAT
Organism: Viscum album; assembly: GCA_963277665.1. Classification (NCBI taxonomy): domain Eukaryota; kingdom Viridiplantae; phylum Streptophyta; class Magnoliopsida; order Santalales; family Viscaceae; genus Viscum; species Viscum album. The sequence goes on from OY728120.1 coordinate 1,910,251,800, forward strand.
GAATACAATTAAGAAACAAGGGATGAAAGTATTATTTGAATACCTTCACATTTCTCAAGATGGTATTAAATATCAGAATCCCATCTTCTACAGATTGGCTCTCCCTTAAGGGGTGCACTCCATTCTGTCCAAACCACTCTCCAGATGAGAATGATCATCATCTTCAATTCCCTACAATGTTAGCACATGTAAATACCAGATGTATAAGGGAATAATATGGAACCTCCTTGGTTCATCAATGTGAACAACAAGGTTGAGAAGATTCTCTCAACTGAGACGTCCCATTTTCACCATTCTTCACACTTGCACATTTGATCTTCAATGATTTTTGTGTGGGTGTGGATCTAAACACATCTTCATGTGAAATCTTTTGTGTCCTTTCTGCCTTAGTAATTGCCAGTGCTTTCTCTTCAGCTTTCTGTAGCTCTCTGGCAAGTTGCAACTGATTAGGCCATATGACTAACAAATCATTTGGAAGTGAGGCCACAGTTTTGGAAATTCCACATGGTTCTTTTGATGCTGTTAAGCTACCTTTCTTAGGAAACTTATTTTCAATCAATCCCTTCTGATTCTTTTGGATTGATTGTATTTTTGAGTCTAGTCTGCTTCTTTTCAGTTCAATGGCTTGTTCACAAAGATCCATGGTGTGTCCTTTCTTTCCACAGTAGAAGCATTTTTTCTTGGTGGTCCTTTTGGATGCATCACCCTTATTGGATTTAGACTCCAAGAAGTTCTTTTCCTTTTTCAAAACTTCTTGGGAGCATCTTCAACTTTTTCTTGCTTCCCAAGGATTCTTTCTGAGCCAGGTTCTGTGATCTTTTCTTCTTTTGAGCTCTGGATACAGTTGGAGATTGACATGTATCTATTTGACCACTTTTGCACACATCCCAGATGATGTCAAGTAATCCAAATCTTTTTGTAGTAAACAGATGTCTCTGTACCTGTGGATGCTGCTTCTTTTCTTTTGGCTTGCTCCCCCTTGGCATGGGCTTCCTTTGTGCTTTGACATTCAGTGGATTGTACCAAGAATCCTTTTCATAGTGCCCATACTTATTACAACACCAACACTGACCCACAAATCCTGACCTCTTCAGTCCTTCTGATTGTTGGGTACTTTTCTTGACTTGCTGTGTTGTTTCAGGAGAGCATTCTTTCTTCGTTGTCTTCATCCATACTTGTTTGGATTCATTCTTCCATCCTGCACATTTACTAGAAACACTTTTAGAAGCATGAGAACAAGATGGTATGGATGGTACCTTTTTTTAGAAGATGTTGCCCTTTTATTAGGGGATGTCCTTCTTTTGGAATCATCCTGCTCAATGCATACTTGAGTAGCAAAATTTCTTCTTTCAGCTGAATGGGAGGATTCGGCTTTGGGTGATTGCAGATTTTTCAATATCACCTCTAGATCTAAGCATTTCATGTTAAGGGAGTTCTTCTCATCCTCAACAGTTCTTAGCCTTCCTTCCCAATTTTCTTTCAGTTGTTCTAACAGGTCTTCATGCACCTTCTTCAATTCTAGCAATGAATTGTCAAGATCCTTCACCAATTTGACTTTTTCTTCGAGTTGAGCATCTCTGACATTCATTGACACTTTATGCCTCTTTTCCAGTGCATGGAAAACTTCTTTGACGACAGTCTTAAAGAATTCTTTCTCAGAAAGGCTTCTTTGCAATTCTTCAGTAGTGTCTTCATATCTTTCATTGCAAAGGGAAACCGTTTCATCCATAGCATTCACCAGCTTTCTGAGAGTGTTGGTTATGCCAACCCTTTTTGCCAATTGGACTTCCAGAGAATTGGCTTCATCTTCTAGCTGTAATTTTTCTTCTTGAAGATCAAGGACGCCTGTAGCTATACACATTGCCACATCCTTGGGGAGTGTCTTCTAAAGATATTTTATTGCATTTAGAAGAACATTATTTCCTCCATCTTCATCGCAGCTAGAGAAGGCTTCATCAGAAGAATGATAAAAGGAATTTTCATCTGAAGTGACTTTAACATTTCATTCCATAGAAGGAGTTTCTCTGATTGCAACAACCTTCTTCCTCATCTTCTTTGCCTGTTTCTTCATTCTGTTTTTCAGAGTCTTGGCAGATATCTCCGTTTGAGGCTATTCTTTCATTTCCTAAAATCTGCACTCCTTATAGACTCTCTTGGATCTTTTAGAGATAACCTACCTCTGATACCAATTGAAGTTCCCAGATCAGTTTGAATCACTGAGAGGGGGAGGGGGTGAATCAGTGATCCCTTAAAACTTTTTACTAATTGATTCTTTATCAATTAAACCTCTATGGCTTGTTAAGGCCTCGATCCACTCTTCTTCTATCTCTCAGCCTTTCCTTGAATGATGCAGTAAATTTAAAGGCACTGGACACAAGGATTTACAAGGCTCGGCACCAAAGGCCTACGTCCTTGACATGTTGGTTATACGCCCCAACATGGTTTCTTCCATTATAACCTGTTAGTATTACAATGGTCGATACAAAGTCCCACTGTATCTCTCCTGAGTCCCATAGGAGGGTCTTTATACTGCGTCCCACAGTGTTACCAGAGTCCCACTGGCCTGCTCCAGAATCCCAATGAAGACTTCTTCCGCCCTGAGTCTCACAGGGGGCTTCTCCTGGCTCCTCGAGTCACACGAGTAGCTCTTCTTCAATTTATGTTCTTCAAGTATCTTCAGCAGTCTGGGATTAAGACTGCTGGCATTGCTCTGTACCTCTGATCACTTGAGTTGATCAGGTCTTCTCGTCTTACTCAGGCTTTATCTCCTTCTTCTAAGGATGACATGGCCTTCTCTCTTCAAGAAACTTCAACAACCTCTAAAAAGGTCTGTTGGTCTTGCTCAGCAACTTCTGATCACTTCTGTTAATCAGGCTCTTCTCAATCTACTGAAAAGGGAGACAACTAATCTCTTTAACTTCAGTCTGGCTCAGTCTCACTTGAAAACAACTTCATGCACTGAGTGCATGGCATCTCTATTTCTTCAAGAACTGTTTTTCCTGGACTTCTCAAATGCACACAGCCTGATTTAGCTTTGTTCACGTGCGCACGTGCATGCATGTAAGCATGCACTCCACTTTCTTTCTTCTTGGTGGAATAAACCCACAAAGGGTAATAACTCCTTAAGCACACCCACCAACTTCCTTGAACTTCACACAATTAATTCAATTTGCTTACACACATAAATGTGTTTTATTCTTTAGTCTGAGTATTCTCCTTCTTCTCCTTCTTAGTGTGTACACACCACTTAGCACACACTAAGGTTCAGCCTTCGCTTGTTTTGCACACACAATTTGTTCCACGTTTTGCACACACATATGCTTGGCCTTTCACTTCTTCTTGCACACACACAAAGTGTTCTTTAATTTTTTCTTCAATGTGTGCACCCACATAAGGGCTACGGCCTTCTTCATCAAATGCACACACAAAGTGTGTTCTTCAATTTGGCACACACAAGGGAGTGGTCTCGGCCTTATTTTGCTCACTGTCCAAGTGAGTTCTCAACTTTCCCGAACCACTGCCTTCAAAGGAGGTGCGCAAGGGGTGTGCCCCTGTTCTTCTCTTCACAACTGCGCAAGTGCCACTGGCCATGGGTCGCGCATGCCACAGGTGCAAAGCACCGCGGGTGCGCAAGTGCAAACCGCGCAGGGGGCAGCGGTGCACAGAGGCGGTGCACAATTTCGCGCTACTCAACCCTCTCTTCTTGTCGGGCAAAGAGGTTGCGCACAAGGAACTTCAGCCGCGCAATATACTTGCTCGGGGCTTCAAACCTTCGCGAGGCCGAGAGATGCACTCACGGGACAACAGATTTTCAACAACGTTTCAGCAAACTTTTTGAGAGCCTCAGATTCTCCTTTTATAGACAAGAGATGCCTCACATGATCCACGTGATTGCAACTTAAATTCCCAAAGATTTCGGATCATTGAAATCTTTAAACGAGCTGCAAATCCCATTTTTTATTTTTTGTTTCACTCGAGATCACTTATGTTTCGGCCTTCTTCACGTGCATGCATTTTAAGGTGTGCATGGCCTCTGTTTAGGCCCATTCATGCAATGCACGAACATCATGGCCTCGCACTTCGTTTTCCTTCGGCCTTCATCGAATTTTCTCATTTGTTCCATGCAAACCCCTTTTTATGCATGGATATGTTCAGCAGGAACAGTCGAACCGAATAGAGCCTTCGGTTTGATCGGAGGTGGCCGGGAACTCGATTTGGCTTGCTCGGAGGGCGCCTGGTTCGTTGGTGGCTACAGGAATGCGCGGGGAGGCCTCAGCCTGACCTCAAAGTAGGAGATGACTCGCAAGCTGTCAGATCCGGCATTTAATGAAGGCGTGCGGCTCAGATTATATCACGAGCGGCACGATCCATCGGGCGGCCGAGATCTACCGCACGATCGCTCGGACGGCCAGGATTAGATCCCGACCGAATTTTTGCATCCCACATCGTAGCGGCGGCCGTTTTTCACGCGGTTTAACAAACAATAGCTGCCCCCTTCACTGCAATTGAACTTCCAACCTCCACGGTGCCGCCCCGCACCGTGTTCTCTCTGCGGGTGCGCTCTTGCGCCCACCCCTGCCTCTCGCGGGCGCGCTATACGCCCACTATGCTTCCTTCGGGCGCGCTCCTGCGCCCACGCTACGCAGGGCTTGACACTCCCCTGCGTGGCCCGGGGCTTATACGGCCCCGGCCTCCTCTTGGGCTGGCCCCATGGGATTCCCCTTGGGCGTGGCGACCTCGAGTCCCACATGTGCCTTGGGGTTGAGCCCTTAAGGCTGGCCCTTGGTGGCTTATTTTTGCAACAAAAACACTAAGTACTTTGTTAAACAATGTGACCAACTGTAACATGCCAAGTGCCACATCTTCATCTTCTTAGGCATCCTCCCTTATTCATATCTTCTCTTTTACTTCATTTGAATTCCTCACTCCTCAACAAATAATCTTCACTTAGGAGGGAAATGTAGAAGGTTCTTCCTTCAACCGCAAGTCCTGAATCAAATAATTCTTCAACATTCTTTAGTGATCTAATCAGAGATCAAGTTGGATCATCTTCATATTCACATACACTAATTGATAGTGCATGGACTTCATTAATCCTCTTCATCCACTTAGGAGGTGTGGATGGATCACTTTCATCTCCTCATGCATTGTCAATACAATGCACGGCTTCTAACATTGTTGTGACTTTGTATCATCAGGATACAAGTTCTATGAACTTAAATATCAGCTCAACGATCGTCAGATATAATAATGATGATGCTCCATCATCATCCATTCTTCAAGTGGTGTATGTTAGTATCATCTTGATACAAGTATTGAAACATTAAGAACAGCTCTACAATCGTCTGATACTCATAGAGAATGTTTCAACCACAACATCCTATGTCACATAGTGAATCTCCTACGTGACATGCATCTTAGTACCATGGCCATTCTCCTTTCCTCACCAACACCATCACATCCTTTTTCATTCACATCTTGACATTCCTTGACATCCATTCATCTTATGACAACATCATGCCTCATTGACAACAAATGAAACACAGTGCACTTTAATCTCCCCCTTTGTATTTATTGTCAATACACTTCTTCAGCACATATGAATGGGTCAATATGTGTGCCAATATTTTTTCCCCCTTATTGGCAATCAAATGCAAAGGTGTGGTGTGGTTCTCTTTGAAAAATATCTTCCTCCCTTTGAAAAGTATTTTCTTGAAAAACACTGAGAGAGGGATGATGTCACATGTTCTCTTTAGCAAAGAACCTTTAGTAAATCAACTCTAAGTCTACTTGGGCTAACCCAGTGTAGAAAACAATAGTGATGTAACCAAGGAACTCAATGCTATCCATCATTCACTGTACATGTGAGATCATGCTTCAGGGGTTTGAAATTTTTTAGATATAACAATGAATTGCTAAATCCTGTACAACTTCACAAAACTCATTAGAAAGTTCAGGTGCAAAGATAAAGCTCCCCCTTTCATCCATTTGTCTTCAATGTATACTCCCCCTTAATTTTCATGATGAATACAATTAAGAAACAAGGGATGAATGTATGATTGGAATAACTTCACTTTTCTCAAGGTGGTATTAAATATCAGAATCCCATCTTCTACATATTGGCTCTCCCTTATGGGGTGCACTCCATTCTGTCCAAACCACTCTTCCGATGAGAATGATCATCATCTTCAATTCCATACAATGTTAGCACATGTAAATACCAGATGTATAAGGGAATAATATGGAACCTCATTGGTTCATCAACGTGAACAATAAGGTTGAGAAGACTCTCTCAACCGAGATGTCCCATTTTCACCATTCTTCACACTTGCACATTTGATCTTCAATGATGTTTGTGCGGGTGTGGATCTCAACACATCTTCATGTGAAATATTTTGTTTCCTTTTTGCCTTAGCAATTGCCAGTGATTTCTCTTCAGCGTTCTGCAGCTCTCTGGCAAGTTGCTACTGATTAGGCCATATGACTAACAAGTCATTTGGGAGTGAGGCCTCAGTTTTGGAAATTCCACATGGTTTTTTTGATGCTGTTAAGCTACCGTTATTAGGCAACTTATTTTCAATCAATCCCTTCTGCTTCTTCTGGATTGATTGTCTTTTTGAGTCCAGTCTGCTTCTTTTCAGTTCCATGGCTTGTTCACAAAGGTCGATGGTGTGTCCTTTCTTTCCATAGTAGAAGCATGTTTTCTTGGTGGTCCTTCTAGATGCATCACCCTTCTTGGATTTAGACTCCAAGGACTTCTTTTCCTTTTCCAAAACCTTCTTGGGAGAATCATCAACTTTCTTCTTGCTTCCCAAGGACTCTTTCTGAGCCAGGTTCTGTGATCTTTTCTTCTTTTGAGCTCTGGATACAGTTGGAGATTGACATGTATCTATTTGACCACTTTTGCACACATCCCAGATGTTGTCAAGTAATCCAAATCTATTTGCAGTAAACAGATGACTCTGGACCTGTGGATGCTGCTTCTTTTCTGCTGGCTTGCTCCCCCTTGGCATGGGCTTCCTTTGTGCTTTGACATTCAGTGGATTGTACCAACAATCCTTTGCACAGTTCCCATACTTATTACAACACCAACACTGACCCAAAAATCTTGACCTCTTCAGTCCTTCTGATTGTTGGGTACTTTTCTTGACTTGCTGTGTTGTTTCAGGAGAGCATTCTTTCTTCACTGTCATCATCCATACTTGTTTGGATTCATTCTTCCATCCTGCACTTTTAGTAGAAACACTTTTAGAAGCATGAGTACAAGATGGTATGGATGGTACCTTCTTTTTAGAAGATGTTTCCCTTTTATTAGGGGATGTCCTTCTTTTGGAATCATCCTGCTCAATGCATACTTGAGTAGCAACATTTCTTCTTTCAGCTGACTGGGAGGATTCAGCTTTGGGTGATTACAGATTTTTCAATATCACCTCTAGTTCTAAGCATTTAATTTTAAGGGAGTTCTTCTCATCCTCAACAGTTCTTAGCCTTCCTTCCCAATTTTCTTTCAGTTGTTTAAACTGGTCTTCATGCACCTTCTTCGATTCTAACAATGAATTGTCAAGCTCCTTCACCAATTTGACTATGTCTTCGAGTTGAGCATCTCTAACATTCATTGACACTTTATGCCTCCATTCCAGTGCATGGAAAACTTCTTTGACCACAGTCTTAAAGAATTCATTCTCAGAAATGCTTCTTTTCAATTCTTCTGTAGTGTCTTCATATCTTTCATTGCAAAGGGAAACCGTTTCATCCTTAGCATTCACCAGCTTTCTGAGAGTGTTGGTTATGCCAACCCTTTTTTCCAATTGGACTTCCAGAGAATTGGCTTCATCTTCTAGCTTTAAATTTTTTCTTGAAGATCAAGGACGCATGTAGCTATACACATTGCCACTTCCTTGTGGACTGTCTTCTGAAGATATTTGATTGCATTTAGAAGATCACTGTTTCTTCCATCTTCATCACAACTAGAGCAGGATTCATCAGAAGAATGATAAAAGGAATTGTCATATGATGTGACTTTCACATTTCTTTCCATAGAAGGAGTTTCTCTGATTGCCAAAACCTTCTTCCTCATCATCTTTGCCTGTTTCTTCATTCTGTTTTTCAGAGTCTTGTCAGATATCTCCTTTTGAGGCAGTTCATTCATTTCCTCAAATATGCACTCCATATAGACTCTCTTGGATCTTTTAGAGGTAACCTGCCTCTGATACCAATTGAAGTGCCCAGATCAGTGTGAATCACTGAGAGGGGGAGGGGTTGAATCAGTGAACCCTTAAAACTTTTTACTAATTGATTCTTTATCAATTAAACCTCTATGGCTTGTTAAGGCCTCGATCCACTCTTCTTGTATCTCTCAGCCTTTCCTAAAATGATGCAGTAAATGTAAAGGCACTGGACACAAGGATTTACAAGGTTCGGCACCAAAGGCCTACGTCCTTGCCATGTTGGTTATATGCCCCAACAAGGTTTCTTCCATTATAATCTGTTAGTATTACAATGGTCGATACAGAGTCCCACTGTATCTCTCCTGAGTCCCACAGGAGGGTCTTTATACTGCATCTCACAGTGTTACCAGAGTCCCACTGGCCTGCTCCAGAATCACACTGAAGACTTCTTCCGCCCTGAGTCTCACAGGGGGCTTCTCCTAGCTCCTCGAGTCACACTAGTAGCTCTTCTTCACTTTATGTTCTTCAAGTATCTTCAGCAGTCTGGGATAAAGACTGCTGGCATTGCTCTATACCTCTGATCACTTGAGTTGATCAGGTCTTCTCGTCTTGCTCAGGCTTTATCACCTTCTTCTAAGGATTACCTGGCCTTCTCTCTTCAAGAAACTTCAACAACCTCTGAAAAGTTCTGTTGGTCTTGCTCAGCAACTTCTGATCACTTCTGTTTATCAGGCTCTTCTCAATCTACTGAAAACTCAGACAACGAATCTCTTTAACTTCAGTCTGGCTCAGTCTCACTTCAAAAGAACTTCATGCACTGAGTGCATGGCATCTCTATTTCTTCAAGAACTGTTGTTCCTGGACTTCTCAAATGCACACAGCCTGATTTAGCTTTGTTCACGTGCGCACGTGCATGCATGTAAGCATGCACTCCACTTTCTTTCTTCTTGGAGGTATAAACCCACAAAGGGTAATAACTCCTTAAGCACACCCACCAACTTCCTTGAACTTCACACAATTAATTCAATTTGCTTACACACATAAATGTGTGTTCTTATTTAGTGTGAGTATTCTCCTTCTTCTCCTTCTTAGTGTGTACACACCACATAGCACACACTAAGGTTTGGCCTTCGCTTGTTTTGCACACACAATTTGTTCTACGTTTTGCACACACATACGCTTGGCCTTTCACTTCTTCTTTCTCACACACAAAGTGTTCTTTAATTTGTTCTTCAATGTGTGCACCCACATAAGGGCTACAGCCATCTTCTTCAAATGCACACACAACGTGTGTTCTTAAATTTGGCACACACAAGGGCGTGGTCTCGGCCTTCTTTTTCTCACTATCCAAGTGAGTTCTCAACTTTCCCGAACCACTGCCTTCAAAGGAGGTGCGCAAGGGGTGCACCCCTGTTCTTCTCTTCACAGCCGCGCAAGTGTCACTGGCTGTGGGTCGCGCATTCCACAGGTGCAAAGCACCGCGGGCGCACAAGTGCAAACCATGTAGGGGGCAGCGGTGCACAGAGGCAGCGCGCAAGTTCGCGCTGCCCAACCCTCTCTTCTTGTCGCGTAAAGAGGTTTCGCGCAAGGAACTTCATCCGCGCAAGATACTTGCTCGGGGCGTCAAACCTTCGCGAGGCAGAGAGATGCACTCACGGGATAGCATATTTTCAACAACGTTTCAACAAACTTTTTGAGAGCCTCGGATGCTCCTTTTATAGAGAAGATATGCCTCACATGATCCGCATGATTGCAACTTAAATTCCCGAAGATTTAGGATCTTTGAAATCTTTAAATGAGCCAAAAATCCCATTTTTTATTTTCTGTTTCCCGCGAGATCACTTATGTTTCGGCCTTCTTCACGTGCATGCATTTTATCGTGTGCATGGCCGCTGTTTAGGCCCATTCATGCAAAGCACGAACATCATGGCCTCAGCACTTCGTTTGCCTCGGACTTCATCGAATTTTCTCATTTGTTCCATGCAAACCCCTTTTTATGCATGGATATGTTCAGTAGGAGCAGACGAACCGAATGGAGCCTTCGGTTTGATCGGAGGTGGCCGGGAACTCGATTTGTCTTGCTCGGAGGGCGCCTGGTTCATTGGTGGCTGCGGGAATGCGCGGGGAGGCCTCAGCCTGAGCTCAAAGTTGGAGATGACTTGCAAGCCGTCAGATCCGGCGTTTAATGAAGGTGTGCGGCTCAGATTAGATCGCAAGCGGCGCGATGCATCGGGTGGTCAAGATATGCCGCGCGATCGCTCGGACGGCCAGGATTAGATCCCATCCTAATTTTTGCATCCCACATCGAAGCGGTGGCTGTTTTTCACGCGGTTTAACAAACAATCGCTGCCCCCTTCTCCACAATTGAACTTCCAACCTCCACGATGCCGCCCCGCACCGTGTTCTCTCTGCGGGCGCGCTCTTGCGCCCACCCCTGCCTCTCGCGGGCGCGCTATGCGCCCACTTTGCTTCCTTCGGGCGCGCTCCTGCGCCCACGCTATGCAGGGCTTGACCCTCCCCTGTGTGGCCCGGGGCTTATACGGCCCCAGCCTCCTCTTGGGCTGGCCCCATGGGATCCCCCTTGGGCGTGGCGACCTCGAGTCCCACATGTTCCTTAGGGTTGAACCCTTAAGGCTGGCCCTTGGTGGCTTATTTTTGCAACAAAAACACTAAGTACTTTGTTAAACAAAGTGACCAACTGTAACATGCCTATTGCCACATCTTCATCTTCTTAGCCATCCTCCCATATTCATATCTTCTCTTCTCCTTCATTTTAATTCTCACTCCTCAGCAAATAATCTTCACTTAGGAGGGAAATGTAGAAGGTTCTTCCCTCAACCGCAACTCCTGAATCAAATAATTCTTCAACATTCTTTAGTGATCCAATTAGAGATCAAGTTGGATCATCTTCATATTCACATACACTAATTGATAGTGCATGGACTTCATTAATCCACTTCATCCACTTAGGAGGTGTGGATGGATCACATTCATCTCCTCATGCATTGTCAATACAATGCACGGCCTTCTAACATTGTTGTGACTTTGTATCATCAGGATACAAGTTCTATGAACTTAAAGATCAGCTCAACAATCGTCAGATATAATAATGATGATGCTCCATCATCATCCATTCTTTAAGTGGTGTAACTTAGTATCATATTGATACAAGTATTTAAATATTAAGAACAACTCTACAATCGTCTGATACACATAGAGAATGTTTCAACCACAACATCCTATGTCACTTAGTGAATCTCCTAAGTGACATGCATCTTAGTACCATGGCCATTCTCCTTTCCTCACCAACACCATCACATCCTTTTTCATTCACATCTTGACATTCCTTGACATCCATTCATCTTATGACAACATCATGCCTCATTGACAACAAATGCAACACAGTGCACTTCACAATGAAATAACAATCACCCCACCATTGTGTGATAATTTCAAAAGGTTGTGTGTGAATGGATTCACACAATGAAAAAATATAGTCAACATTATATAGAGAATAACAAAATAATAGTAGAATATGATCTTTTATTAAGAAAATAGGATGTATTAAAACAACATACATGTGAAAGACAAACTCGAGACATCAAAATTGCAGCATAACATTACAATGAATGAAAGCTCCAAAGATGATAAAATCATCCACCACCACTACCTTAAATTTGAATTTACAAAGGATGGGGTCGAGGTTCCAATAGTAAAAAAGATCTCACTTGAGTATGGTAGGCCTTGGGTGGTGGAATGTAAGTGAGAGAAGACTTTTCCAACCTTGACCCGAGGTGGCAGCTAGCTTGCTTCCACTGAAGAGATGAGCCTGTAAGATCTTTTAGATTGCCTAATTGGAGTGGTACATATAAGATACAAATTAACCTTGGGATTTCCCCTAATCGTCTATAATGTTTCCTCCCAAAATAGTTTATGGTAAACGTGATATGTGTAAAAGGGAGGGATATTTTTCTGGGCCGTAGAATTTGGCCCATAATTTAATCTTCAAACATGGCCGCCTGAATAACCACAATGGAAGAAGAATTAGCACTAGATCCTGAAAATGGATTTGATCCTATATATGTATCATATAATATAAATAAATATGGGCTTCATTTGGATTGTTTTTTGGTCCCCACATTCTCATCAGTGGGTTGTTGTCCAATCTGCCTTCTCCTAATTGTTTGCATGAAATCCGATTTTGGTGGTCTTCCAATGTGAATTGTCCAAAACTCCACAAGTATGAATTGTTCCAAATATATTTATAAACCTGAAAATTAAATATTAAAATAAAATAAAGATCATTGGGTACATTAAATGATGTTAAAAAATGTACCACATAATAGTGCATTTTAAAAAGGAATTGCAATCATAATGTGAAATGATTTTCAAAGTGTAAAATGAACAAAAAATGGTGTTTATGAATAATAAAGAACATGAATATTATATATATTAACAATTAATATTAGCCTCATTTAGTGTCTAGTCAGGTGTACAATCACTTATCTTTATATTAGAAACCACACCATCTGATTCTCATGTAGATCCACCCTCATTAGCTCTAATAAATAAATTTCATGGAGAGAAAGAGAACACAATACCAGTGGCTGAGGAATGTAATATTAAAATTGAAGATGTACCTATTTTGCAAGAATAAATTGATGTACTTTCATAGGATTTACCTAGAAATCCTCCAGAGTCAGATGTTGAGTTCTCTATTGGTTTAATACATAGTGTAAGAACTATATCCAAGACTCTATATAGAATCACCATTGTGGATTTCATGGAGAAAAAGAAAAAATTATAAGAATTGAGTGAAAAAGGATTTATTCGAAGATGTGTTTCCCCATTGGGATCCCCTGTCCTTTTTTTGTTAAGAAAGATGGTTCTATGAGGTTATAACATGATTATAGGGAAATAGAGACTATTAAAAAAAAGAACAAGTATCCTCTTCCATGGATTTATGATTTATTTGATCAAATTCATGGATCCTAATATATTTTGAATATTGACCTTTGATCAGGATATCAACAACTCTGTGGGAGGAAAGAAAATATTCTAAAGGAAACATTTCTAACCAGGTATGTGAATTTTGAGTATACATTAATGCATTTTAAACTGACTAATGAATTTATTTTCATGGATAAAATTAATAGGGTTTTCTAGTAATATCATGATGTTTTTATTGATATTTATCGATTATATCCTGGTATACTACAAAATATATGAAGACCATGAGAATAACTTAAGGATTATTCTAAAAACACTTAGTATAAATTAATTATATGGGACGATCAGAAATTGTAAATTTCGACTTCAATTATTTTCATTTAATGGAGATATTGTCTCTATCAATGGAATCCTAGTTGATCCTGTAAAGAAAAAGGAAATCCAAAAAAGGCCCACACCAACGAATATAACTGAGACACCTAGTTTTATTGTTTTTGAAGTTTAATCTCAACATTTCATATATAATTTCACCCAACTAGCTTACCCTCTAACCTAGGACACACATAAAGTTGTTATATATTTTATGGACAAAATAATGTACAAAATTATTCGAATAATTGAAAAAAAAATATTAGTCAATGACCAAATTTTGACTCTTCCATCTAGAAATGATGGAATTTTTATATAGATTTATGCATCAGATAATGGACTGGGTTGTGTCCTTATTCAAAATGATAATTTTATTTATTAAGAATCAAGGTAGTTGAAGACTCATGGGAAAAATTATCCTACTCATTTTCTTGAGTTAGAAACCATAATCATTGCCCTGAAAATATAGAGACATTACCTCTATGGGGAAATATGTGAGATATATATAGATCAAAAGAGTATGAAATACATTTTACACAGAAATAACTCAACATGAGGAAATGAAGATAGCTTGAGTTACTCAAATCCTATGATTGATCAATAAACTACAACATAATAAAGGAAAATAAGTTGGAAGACGCACTATGGAGAAATGATCATGGACTTCTGATCCAAATGAGGATTGAGAGAGATCATATATTCTTGTATCTAATAAGGATGGATATGGGAATTGTTATGGAAGTGGAAGCATATTTCCTCATTCAAATGATTTATAAAACAAATTTACTAGATATGATAAAATGACCTCAACCATATGATGTGAATATACAAAATAAAATTAATCTTGTTAATGAAATAAGATTGGAAGACTTTTTGTATGTGGATGGAGCTCGAAAAATTGGGAGGAGGTTATGAATTCCATTAGTACCTAATATAGAAAGGGAACTATTAGATAAAGATCATACCTCAAATTTCAATATACACCCAGGTAGAACTATGATGTATATAGATCTAAAGGAATAATTTATGTGTGATTAAATGAAGTGAAAAAGTATTTTCTATGAGTTATGGTGTCTAGTTTTTTAAAAAGTGAAGGTTGTGAGACAACATCCAAGAGGGTTCATGCAACCTCCACCTATTTCTATATGAATGTGGGATGAAATTAAGTTGAATTTTTTCAAAGGACTGCCTATTAAACAAAGAAGGACATATACAATATGTGTAATTGTTCATCATCTCGCAAAATCAGCATATTTCCTTAATATAAGAGAGGATTAACCGCTCGATTGACTATAATGGCTATATATTAATGAAGTTATAATTCTTCGTGGTTCCCCTCTATCGATTATGTCCGATCGAAATCCCTGGAATTCATTAAAAATCTTGAAAATTCTCCGAAAGGCATTTGATAGTAAGCTTCACTCAAGTACTTATGAACACCCCAAACTGAAGTACAGTCTGAAAGGACTTTTCAAACACTTGAAGACATTTTGTGGCCATTCTCTCTTGACATTCACAGTAAGTGAGATCAATAAATTCCCTTGGTGGAATTTTCCTACAATAATTGTTATATTATAGAATTCAAATGGCGACATATGAAGCCTTATATGGTAAGGGGTGTCAAAATACAACTCTTTTAGAAGAGGTTGGTGAGAGGAAACATATGGGCCCATAACTGTTCGAAGATACAACTACAACAGTAATGAAAATTCATCCCCACACTAAAGCATCCCAAAGTACGAAAAAGAGTTATGCTTCCAATAGGATAATGGATATAGAATTTCTAGTAGGAGATCATGTCTTTATAAAATTATCACTATGGAAAGGTGTCTAAAGGTTCATTAACAAAGGGAAAATAATCCCATGGTATATCAGACAATTTAAAATTCTGGACAGGGTCAGATCTATAGATTACCATTTAGTAATGCCACCAATTATCTGCAAATCTAATAATGTGTTCCATGTTTTGTTGTTACAGAAAGACATGCCAAACCCAATGCATGTTCTCACATATGAAGAAATAGAGTTATAACCTAATTTGTCAAACTGTGAAGATACTATATTGATTGTTGACACAAGGGAGAATGTATTGAGAAATTAGACAACTCATCTAGTGGTATCAGGTTATAGATACATTAAATAAAATTAATAATTATATCTCTTTTCTCATAGAAATTATTAATATCCTTGAGATTTTCACTGTGAAAATATACATGGATGTGGTATCATTCAGTTTATTAATGGCGTGAGTTTTTCATTTATTTACCTTGTTATATTGACTATGTCAAATTGTTTTTGATTCAGTTGTTTTCGATTCATGCTTCTTCTATTTTTACTAATTTATAAGAATTTGATCTCATCCCTATCATTTTTTTCCTTCAATGGGTTATTAAGTGTATAAAATTTATTTAGTTCCCATTGATCTGGTTGATTATTATTTTATATATTGTATTTTTTTACCTTTTCCAATATAATATGAGTTACAAATATGTATCTAGTTTCGTAATGACTACTAAATAGATCATTCCTTTGGTATTTCATTCATTTTAATCATTCCAATTTAATATTTAATGCATCGGCTTCAGGATTCCGGGGTCAGGGCATTATAGATAACAATAACTCTATATATGTGTGGATTGCCATCTCAATGAAGTAATGTATTTAATTTTTCTATTACAACCCAGCATTGATGATGCGAAAATTTTATATATTGAATAAAAATATATTTATGAATTCAATAAAATTATTTATATGGTTTTACAATTTAATAAATCATTTAACTGCAAAAAATATATTGAATTTACTTTGGATAAATTGACTAATCTACCTTAACAAGTCCATATAAGATATAACATTTATTCAATTAATGTATCTAAAAATTATACAAAATGATCATAAAAAAATTTATTATATATGAAGATGGGTCTCGATAAATATTTTAATAATCCTATATTTTTTATAAAATATGATCAAACAAGTATGACTAATGAGAGACCTAATGTAATGGATTTATGTTACAATCTCATTATATTTCGTGATTTTATATGTTTAGATTTTCTATAGGAAATTTATAAGGTCATTTTATCATAAACACTACATATTTTATTCTCCTCTAGTTATATTTATATTTTTATTGTTTATTTTCAATTTCTTATGTTTTTGAATTATGAATCAATAAGATACAATTTATGGACCTTATTTTAAATGTTTATGTCTTAATGTTTTCCTTCTATCTCTTTTTATTCCATATCATTATTAATTTAAATATTTCCGGAATATTATTCCCTATAAGATGTGACATATAATTATATATTAATATTACTGACTTCTTATTAAATTAATAGTATATTAATTTTTTTAATGTCCAACTATTGATCTTATTATCAATATTGTAAAAGGAATCCTTATTTTAACATTGTCTGCACAACTTGAATTTCCTGACATCACGATGGATAATTTCATTGAATATCCCCCTATAATTATACAATTTCACTTACATTACTTAATTTTTTCTAAATATTCTATGATTTATTTTTTAAAGGTTCCAAAATTAATGGGATTTATATTTTTATAGGAATGAAATGAATCTTAAAAGTGATTTATAACTCCATTCTTACACAAAGATACAAGGATGTTATTTTTATAATTTTTCTTTCATTTTAAACTGTGTTTAGAGAAGTCTTGTATTTTATATATAAAGTACAATTTTAGGGGAAATATTTAACCTTTTTTCCTTTAATAGTTTATGGATTTTTAGTAGTTGACACTCTAATGACCACTTCCCCTAACACACTCCATTATTTCATTGGAAGTGAATTTATCCTCCATGTCTACATTTTGAGTATCAAGGATGTATATTTATTAATTTCCATAACATTGAGGTTTTATAAACCATATTCCATTTCTATATATGGTTATAGTTGAAGTATGCTTTATTAAACTGTTATTATGTCTGGTGGGTAAACATTATGTATTATTGATTCAATACAAATAATATTCTATTTAAAAAGAATTTATTAAATGAATTGTATTGATTAATAATATATGTTCAATGAATTGGACATCAATGTGATTGATGGAAAACCATTATAGATATCCCTCATATGTATAAATGTTTATCATAAAATATAATAATATAAATTTGATATTATATGGGTATCTACTTTACAGCTACATATTTAATAATAATTTCATGGTGGAGGCCTTGATGGAAGGATTTCTAATATTTAGGATGAAGCCTTCAAAAAAAGAGAATTAATTTATATAAATATACTTTAACATTTATGAGGATTTATTATCTAATACCCAAGTGATTTATATGATTTTATTATTCATGTTTTATATTAAACTCAATTTATTGATTGAATGGAGTGTTTTTTGATTATCTATATTTTTTTAATGATAATAACTTTTTTACTCATGATGGATAT
This sequence comes from Viscum album, assembly GCA_963277665.1. Lineage (NCBI taxonomy): Eukaryota > Viridiplantae > Streptophyta > Magnoliopsida > Santalales > Viscaceae > Viscum > Viscum album. The sequence continues at coordinate 1,910,269,717 of OY728120.1, forward strand.
TTTTTAATGTAACGATTAATGATCATATGATATCACCCTGTAGTATTTTCAATTACAAAATATTTGATGTTGGACATTTTGAATTATTTCAATTATATGAGAATGTTTTTTATTGTAGTAACCTAAAGTTTTATTAATGTAAATTTCATTCTTATAATTATGATATATAGTATAATCTGATAAAATAACACAATAATCAAATAAAAACAATATAAATCAATAATTGATGAAATAAATGGAATTTGAAGATGTTATGGAACACATACCAATGGAATAGTAACTGGACCTTGGGAATAGTACCACAACCATTATGAATAGTAAACTATCCAATTGAATAGTAAAATCAACAACGACAGTATAAAAAATATTTACCCATCTTATAAGTTATAATATGATATAATTATATAATACTATGAGTAAATAAATATGTCAAAAATTACAAACTAAATGTTGGAATTTTTGAATTTTATAAATTTTTAATTAATAGTTTATGACTAAAATAATAATTTAAAGGATTTTTTTTTCAAAAATTGTATTCATAAATAATTATTTATTTACATATGATTATATGTTAATTTTATGAGACCTTATTTAATTTTTGAATGTGATATAAAATTAGTTATAATTTTAAAATTATTTTTTTTCAAGTGAATTATAATTTGAATTAAATATTAAATTTCTTACATTTAGAAAATTATTTGTATAAATTTTAGTTCTTTTTTAAATTCTACACTTTTTAACTGGTGACTATGATTTTTTTTTCTGGGATATACATGATTTTTCGGTAATTTATAAAATATGGTAATTTATATTATATATATATAATGGGTTAAATAATTTATTTATTGAGTCATGGATGATGTAATCACAATTAGTTTAAGATATAATGATATAAATACTATATTTTGTCATAAGAATAAAAACTACTAATTTTCTTGAGAGAACTAATAAAATATTGACTAAGATAATGAGAATACACCCCTCCCATCTGCTATAAATTCCTCCCCTCGCCACCTCTTATCCTCAAACCTCTCAAGACATGTGCCTCATAAAAATGATTCTTAAATATATCTCTAATCCCCAAAAAAATTCAGTGGTATTTATTTACTAATTAAATGAAGAACAAATTCCACAAAGACCATCTCAAAAAGAGTGAATCCAGAGGTAAAACCCCTCTTAAATTTTCATTTAATTTCTTTTCAAGTTACATTATTTCCATTTTATCTCCTCGCATACCCTTTTCCAAGTTGAATGAATGATTAAGTATCTAATACAAAATGAGATGTTTTCATTTTTATGGATTAATTCTTCATCAAATTTCATATCCTTTATATTTTTTTTTAAGAAAGAAAACATTCCTCGTGAGGTGCTGATTTACAACCATTGTGAACGATATGCTTCGTTCTTTCCATTACCATCTTGAAGTCTTGTCCTGAGACTATTTTTATTATCGAAAAAGAATATAATATATGTATTTTATCTTATGTATTGTTTTCAAATCTTTGTTTACACATGAAATTAATTTATAAAATAAATTGAGTTCATTATGATTGATAAGGATAAATTAATCTAAACTATTATCATTACTATTTATCTAATGAATCATCCTAAATTATATAAGAAATGGGATTTTAATATTATATAATTTCATTAATGACATACATGTTTATTTATATATGGTTATCCTCATTCTACATGATTTTCCATACATATATTCAATTAACCTGTTCTTTAAAACCATAGAAATCAATGCTCTTAATTGATGAAATTGAATCCCTTAACACAAAAAAATACCATAACTGAAATAAAAAATATTATAATGAATCAGATACATGTATAAATATTAATTTATCTAATAATTAATGAATCAGATTTGATTATTTCAGAAATTAAGGTCAATATTCGAATTGTTTCAGATATAAGGTAAGGAATTATTCTCGAACCTTTGTTATTACTTCAGGTTATTCATTCTATCTTTTTTCATTAATGAAAATCTATTTTAGTTTTATTTAAATATTCAATGTGATGTGTATATGTTCCAAAATAATGTATCAAGATCCATTCATCCTTAATTTTTTAGAGATATGTATGTTTTTAAAAGGTTCTTTGTTGAATTTTTTTCTCATAAACAAACTTGATTTAAGAGAACCTTCTGAATTCTTACAAAATTTCTAGAAATATCTACAATATTTTTTAAGCCAAAATTATTTGTCTAAAAGAAATTTTTTTATGAAATTTACCTTGGATCAGATATCATTTTATATAAAATATTATTTCAATTTCTACTTTATAATCCTCATTATTATTTTCTATAAACCGCACTAAAATGATTTAATTTTAATGTTTCCTGAATACTCTTTTTACATGTTATCACTTAATATTGATGTCTTTTATAAGGAATTAGGAATATTTTACTTTACTAAGGTCTATGTATTTTAAAATCCATTCATTAATGGATACATTTATGATATGCTCATTTTGTATACCTTGTGACATGATTAGGATGGCCATTTAATTCCATGTGTAACACTTATGTTATTGTTTAATCCTTGTGTATGATTATTCATGTGGCCCACATAATCATGAACATATTATGATGGGTGTTCCAAAACTGAGACCAAATTCATTTGGTAATGTTTAGTCTCATGAGACATTATGAACAATGGCCCTAGTGGTTATCTTTTACTCATTCTACAGGTGCAACGATCTTGGTGGATAGCCATGACACAAGATCCTTTATTTGAAAAAATCCTTGAATTGTGGTCCAATAAATGAAAAAACATTTCAATCATGCTAAAGTCATGTTTTATGTTTCAACCACATTTCAATGATTCATGATTATATGATCTCATGTTCTATATGTTAGGATTCCATATGTTTAATCATGTTCCTTGCCTTTTTATATAATTTCTTTATGCCTTATAACCCATATGATAAGCTTTATTCACATCCATATTAATTATTTTTATTACAAAGAATCAAATTTAAGGAATAGTGGGAAACCTGTTTGGATAATATTTAGAGAATTAAGAAACATACAATTAACAAAATCTGTAAGTAATAGCCAGATCATTGAATTATATATTAAGCTTTTTAGAAACCATGCCTCTTTGGAGACTCCATTGGAGGGGAGTAACCTTTGCATACGGGTCATTTTTTAGGAGGTTTTAAAAGTAGTGAACCATAATTCCCCAAGTATGGCTGAGCTCTTCCACAGTAAACTTCTTATCAATTAATCATCATGGAAAAAGTTAAATGTTGTTTTTGTATCATGGATCCCATCTCCTAGTTAGGATTTATCATAATACGCCTCCCAATTATCCTGAAAAATTCCACTTCCATAGAATTTACCACTAGTTCCTTTTCTAAAATTTATTCATTGCATTTTAAAATAGTTTCCTATTCATCACAATACATTCATTTCGTTCCAATTATTGATATATCAAATTCAGTAACCTAATTTTCTATATTTTCTAGATCTATAATAGGATATTAACCAACTATATATTCTAGTTCCCTATAGCTCCCTTCCTCCACATACTTTTTAGAGCCTTTATATTTTCTAGTGGGGTTGTAGTCCCAAATTTTGGGAACATTTGGTGGTATTGTGCCTTTACTTGAGGATCTTGTAATAGAAGGAATAGATAAATAAGAATAATATTTTAATCTTTGTGGCCTCAGAGATTGTTTAATAAATCCCTCTGAATCATTTATATTGTTCTTCCCCTTACATGAAGAGGATCTATGTTAGTCCTCCACCATGCTAACCTCCTTTGACTCAGTTGGGGAGTCCGAAGTAGAATATGTATCAACTTGAGAAATCCCCCATCTCAAAGGGTTCCCTTCATGGGAATCCTAAACCCCATTACCTTTCACAAAAGCCTGAAACTCTCATTCTCTTAGAAGTGCAAACCGATTTTGAGATGACCTAGCCATGAGATGAAATTTGTCCACCAAAAAAGTAGAAGAAGCCTCTCAAACCTCTTCAAAATTATCCATACTCATGACCCCCAGACCACACATCTGATTATCAGCTTCCTACACTTGGGAACCAATGATTTCAATCTCACAATATCAGCAAAATATGAAGAAGGAATAACCTCCAAGCTATATACCTACAAACTAGTATTAATACCCAGATCTATTCTTAATCTTTCAATGACCTTTGAAACCATGGGATTTGAGAGCCTAAGATGTATCTTTTATTGAATAACTAAATAAAAACTAGTATATACTGTATAAAAATGTTCCCCCTTCTATAAAGAGATAAAATGCAAGACACCATGATAATACCCTGAGACGCCTCAACAACATCAACTAGACTTATGATCCAAAATACTAAAAATCAAGTAGAATAAAACCCAAAAAACATAGTAGACCTATTTGTGAGACCAATTATTTTCATCAATCATGATACAAATGGAATCAAATTCGTCCTTCAACATATCCAAATCCACAGAAATCTTTGGAGAAATTGGATGAAAACCCTCATAGGAATGAGATTGCAGGAAAATAAATCAACCAACAATTTTACTAATAAATATGATAATCACTGGGTTCTATAATGTTAATGGAAGGCCAGGTAGATTAAACCTAATTCCATGGTATGGGAGTCCCACTATATATTAAAATCAAACGGCCAATGAAAAAGACAAAATCGAAAACTATGCATAGAGTGCAGAACATGAGCCAAGGTGTCAATTAAGTCCTCATCATTCGAAAACTGAATCTGGAAGGTGTGCGAGTCTAGAAACCATATAGTTTTCTGCTATTGGTGCTTAAAATTTGAGAAAAAGATACATGATTCATGTATCATCGGATGGCCTATTCTTTCCAAATCTATCATCAAATGTGAGACCCAGAAGCAATAAAGCCCTCTTGATCTCTAGTGAGGATATCGAAAATGAAAGAACATCATTAAACTGAGAGGGGACTTTAGGGAAGACATCAATTTTGGTAAATTCTTGAAAGAAGGAATGTTCAGTTAATGGGAAAAAGGAATATTGGGGAGGGAGAAAGAGAGAAGGAGAGACAACCTCCGCCCACCCGGGCCGAGGCTCTGGGAGGGGTGGCGATGGTGTAGCCATGGGATACGCCATCTGAACCAGGATGCAGTGGAGTAGGAGAGGGACTTATACCAACATTTTTCATAGGTTTTTTTACATACTGTGTTATTTACCTAATCACATTAATCATATTATCAATATCTTACCCTATGAATACGTAAGGGATCAAAGGATGTTAGGAGATCATAATAGATGATAAATAAATAGATGTTTTTTAGAACTAGGATTTCCGTTTTATGAAATTAGTATTCCAAGAAACTAGACTTTATAATACTTTTCATGTAATGTGATGGTAATTTATTCTTAAAATTATAGAATTATATGTGTAAAAAATTGGTTTTCTATAGTTTTTATCAAATGGTTATTCTAGTTATTTTTAGAGATTATTAATTGAGACATTTAGTAAGAACATAATGAATATGAATATGTATGAATAAACAACCTGAAATTTTGGAATGTATAGAGTATGTGGTTTATCATGATAATATATCCCTGTCTGGACACTAAAAGGTAACATTGTTTTGGATCACATGTACATTGGATTGAAAAATCCGACACTCTGTTTGGGGCTTGACTGAGGGTAACCTAATTCATGAAAATTAGCCTTACTATACACCTAGTCTGACGCTTTTGGTGGATATGCTTGGGAAAATTCATAATACCATTAAAAACAATTGTAATGAGAACAATGAAAATTAATATAAGAATATATTTTATGATATAGATCCCATAAAACCTATATTTAAACATCGGGATTCATACATTAGAATATACATTTCTTTTAAGAGTTTATCCTTTTTATGTTTAATGTTTTATTTTTATACTTATTATATATGTATTAAATACCCCAAATTACAATTTCTTTTTCTAATATAATGCTGGTTACAAGATGAAAATGATAAAAAATCATTGTGATAGTCAATATGATGATTTGCCTAATGATATACCAAATATGTTGGAAATGGGTTCTGAAAACATCATGACAGTACAATCTCAACTAGCTCATGTTATAAATAATAACATGAATCATGTGAACTCCCAAAATCTATAAGGAAATATAATGTATCCATAAAATCATCCTTGTAGAGATGGCCTCCAATGATTAGTGTCTCTTATGATCACCTCCATGTGCAATAGTGGATTAACTCCATTGAAAATATATCCTCTTTCCTCAAGTTCTCAGACGAGGAGAAAGTTGAACCCCTACTCTGTCAATTTTATGGTGAAGTTGATCAGCGGTGGAGACAGATCAAAAGTTCAAAGTGCATTGAGTAAAATGGTTCCTTCGATTGGGAAGAATTCATGAAAAAAAATCAAGAAATATTTTCCCCGAACCTTCCATCTCAATATGTAAAAGGAGTTTCTCTCACATATAAAGAAGGAATATTTGACTATCATTGTGTTTAAAGAAAACATCACAAGGCTTGAAAGATACACCTCCAATATTTTCATGAACACAGAAAAGAATGTGGATAGCTTCAATAGAATACTAAAGCTGATCCTATGAAATGTCATTATGATTCTAGACTTCGATAGTTATGAGGATATTGTATATTGTTCCCTCGAGGTTGAAATAAAGATTCAATAATCTCAAGTTTCTTGTGGTAATAGTTAAAAAAGAGGAAAATGGAGTTTAATATGGTTGTATCTAGAAATAAATATCATCTTGGAAAAATACTTAATATTCCATGAGTCCCAGTTGTGTGAAGAAGCATCCTGGGAACTATCTAAATGGAACTATTAAATACAAAAAATGGGGAAGAATGGGGAATCTGGATAGGAAATACCCAATGGATATAAATAATTCCACTAATCTGGATGATGAATGGACCTTTTAGATAAACACTCGACCTATAGTGTAATGTTTAATATAAAATATTCATTGAAATTATTCAAACCAATGCCCTCAGCCTAGGGTTTTTGATGGAAATCAACTAAAATGTCTAGGGTAAAAATGAAGGGATTATTCTATCACAATTGTTGATGTCGATTTAGAAAAAAACGTGATGATATGTACACTGGTTATTCATTACACAATATAGAACATAAAATTTGATTCTATTTTTCTTTCACTCATTCTTAACTTTAATGTTCTGTAGAACTATTAAAACTTCACATCAAAATTTTGAGGTTGAGTTATCTCTAAAAATAGCCTACATGGAAATTATTTAATCCAAAGTAGATAACTATTTCTCAGATAATTTTTATGGACTAAACCCCCCATAAAATATTTCCATAATCCCTTTGGTAGAGTATTAATCTATTTTGGGAATGGATTGACTACTTTTATACAAACCCACCATCATCTGTTGGGAAAGGGTTATCACATTTCACATCCTATGTCACCATCAAATTTATTACATGTGTAAGTAGGATTATTAATATCCTTTACAGTCATCATATCATGTGTGGATATTAATTAATTAATATCAATGTATCTATAATAAATGATTGAGTTAAAGGGGAGACACATTCTCCAAGACATTCCCATTTGGATGGATTATACTGATGTATTACATGGACAATTTCTTGACCTTCCACATGATCCATATGTTGAGTTCTCAATTTATCATATTCCTAGATCTATACCTATATTATATAAAGCATATAGAATGGCCACTGTGGAGCTAAAAAACAAAATAAGCTGTTATAGAGGAATCTTTACAAGGTTTTTGTATTCACATGTGTGTCACCATGGGTTTCACCAGTTCAATTAGTCAAGAAGAAGGATGGGTCAATGCACCTCTGCAAAAATTTACATGAGCTCAATAATATCACAATGAAGAACATGTATCCTCTACCATAGATAGATGACTTCTTCGGTCATCCATCAAGGGAAAACTTATTTGTTTATGGTTGACCTTTGAACGAGATATCACCAATTGAAGGTGAGGTAGAAAGATATTACCAAGACAACCATTCTAACAATGTATGGTCACTATTTGTTCATAGTGATTCCCTTTTGACTCACTAATTGTAATGGCTCGGACCTTTCTAGTACATTTCATTTCGAAAATCATCTGTATAAGGTATTTCTGGAGGTCAAGGTGACTTATCCCCAACACTTTCCCAATTTCCAATTCTATGAATAGTTCCATCAGTGAATAGTTCCAATGGTAGACCGTTGTGAACAGTGCATCAGTAACCTTCTGTGAATAGTGTCATTGGTAACCTTATGTGAACAGTGCAATGGTGACCTTATGCGAACAGTGTCAATGTTGACCTTCTCTGAAGATTTTTATCGGTAACCTTATGTGAACAGTGCAACGGTGACCTTATGTGAACAGTGACATCGGTGACCATAGGTGAACAGTGTCACCGATGACATACTGTGAACAATTTCTCGGTAACATTATATGAATAGTTCAACGGTGACCTCATATGAATAGTGATATCAGTGACCTTATGTAAACTATGTCATTGGTGATCTTCTGTGAACAGTGTCTTTCGTAACCATATGAGAATAGTGCAATAGTGACCTTATGTGAATAGTTCATCAGTATCCCTAGGTGAACAGTGTCATCGGTAACCTTCTGTGAACAGTGCAATGGTGAGCTTCCAATAGTGAGGTTCCAATGGTGACCTTTTTCCTTTTCCAAAATTTGAGTTCATGAACTGTGTTTCTAGAATGATGAAGTTCCAACGATGAACTTTTTCCTTTGCCAAATTTTTTGTTCATGAACAATGTTTCCATAAGGGTGAGGTTCCAACCGTGACCTTTTTCTTTTTCCAAATTTTGAGTTCATGAACAGTGTTTCTAGAATGGAGATATTCCAACGGTGAGGTTATGACAACCCTAATTCTTATTACACAATTTAACATAATTTATTGCAAAAAATTCAGTTGATACCACTTTGAAAATCGAGGGGTCTAGTGTCTTTTGGGTTTCATATCATTACATAACAACATAAAACATTAAATAAAACATCATTATTGAAAACTTCCTTTACAAGACCACTGCATTCCTGCGTACTTAGAATTTCATGGGATAACCTGAGGACATGCATAAGAAAAGGGTAATCTATAAAGAATAGTAAGGTAATAATAAGGGAATAACATGAGCAATACAATAAATTTTAGGCAATAGGAATATCAATAGAGAACAATAGAAGTATAAACATAAAATAATGATAAAGTATTATAATCATAACATGTAAATTTGGCAACAACACTTAACATTGAATTAGAATGAGCCAAGGCTCATTGCACATGGAGAATGAGTAAACCCTCATTTTACATGAAGCATGATTATAACCTCAATGCTCTTAAATTTACATGAGTTAACACCCATTTCACATGACGTATCATTATACTATACTTTACCCAATGCATTGTAGCGCTATCAGGGTGCACCCTTCTTAAACATTTCACTTCATGCATAAGTGTGCCACATAGATCATAAAACATTGAATCATTCAACACAATAATCTTTTACCTGATAAATGAATGTGGAATAAATAATTTAAACTCTTTCAACAAGGTATAAAGGAGAATACCTATGATTGAGAAATGGATATGATATTCACTACACAATGACTCTGGGTTGGAAAAACGTGGTGGAATTTCGGCACCATAACGGCGTGACATAAGATCTCATAAATAGTTTAATGAGAGAGAAAGGGGTGTATCGTCATATTTACATGACATGGATAGTAAGGGGGTCATATATATACATGTTCCAAAAAATTTAATGGAATTTTGATTCATGAAACAAAATAATATCTTGAATGTAAATGAGGAGAGAGAATTTTTTTTTGGAATTTTTCCATAGTAATGAGTGGACATCGGAGGAATTTAATTAGAGAGAAAGGGGTCTCCGTTCATTCAAATATAAATATGGAAATATGGGGGAGGTGCGAAACCAAACCACAATATTTATAATTGAAAATAAAAGGGCATAACATCTTAATGAATATTGGATAAAAATGAGAGAGGACAAAAAACCTTACTTGGAAGTGTGCTTCCAAAGGCTTGAGAGAGGATTCTTGGGAGCTTGGGGAACCATGGGAGGATTCTAGAGAGAGGAAGTCAGATGTTGGAAGAACTCCAAAAGATTTTAGGGAGGAGTAAGTGGGATCATTGGTCTTTTTATATAGGATATGAGAGGGAATTGTTTATTATTTAGGTTGGGGAGACCTCAATTAAACAAATTGAAACCAAAAATACACCCAACATCATTTCCCATGGTTTTTATCAAAGATTAGTGGAAAAAATATTTTATAAGGATATATTCAAAACTTCTTAAAATAATTGGGTCACTTATGTGGAGGTGAGTCACACTCCCAAGGAAAAAAATTTAAAAAGGCGACATGTTTACTAAGTCTTGAAGGGTCCACCAAAGCATTGTAAAATAAATCAAACAAACCCAAAATCAAATTATTTTTATGGTAAAACATAGATTTTCTGAAAAAAAAGTTTATTGTATTTTATTACGTTACTATTGGGTCATAATAATGTCATAAAACATATTATATATTTGAACGGTATTTAATATTTACCCAAAAATTTGACTATCCCACAAAATTATGAAAAATTCACCATTGGATAGGTTCGACATCCTGATTCACGAAACAATATTAATTTTGTCTGAATAATTTTCTAAATATGTTAATTTCCACTTTTAAAATAAAAAACTACATTTATCGAAAATTCATGGGTTTTGAAAAAAATGGCTTTCAAACATTAATAAAAATTACAAATTCATTCATAAAATTATACGATCATTTATGTTTAATAAAAATTAATTCAATAAGAATAATAATAATTTATGAAAATATTATTTAACTCAAAAATCCATTAATTAATCAAAATAGATTTCTTCATTGAATATTAACTAAAAATACTATTTGTGTTTTAAAAACTGTTTACAAGGTTACATTAATAAAATTAAAGTATATTCATTATTATATAAAAAAATGATGCACATAACCATAGTGATATGGTATTGTTATATAAACCTTTATAACACCCCCATAAGACCAAAGATTATGTTGTGTGTTTGTGGCAGACACTTGTGGTGGTTCGAATAACATTGCTTGGGTGGTAATCTCTATCAACGTCCACTTCTCTCATAGTTGGTCTCACTCGAGCTGAACATATTCAAGATCAGCTTGAGATTGGTCATGAGTGAATCCCAATGACACCACCTCCTTTCTGAGATCTGTAAAATTTGATTCATATGGGGCAAATCTACTAGATGAGGTCATCACTTCCTTTTGTCTGAGAAAATTGGATTTGTTAAAGACCTATATTTATACTAATCATCTGATCACTGTTCAACAGCTATATTAGAAATGGTCACAATTCATAATGATTTTTTAAAATCCAGAAACATAAAACCAATGAATTTGACATTTTATATAACCACAATAATACAATTAATTAGATCAAGAGGAATTTTTATTAATTAATATTTGGGTCGTTGATAGAGATTACCACCCAAGCAATGTTATTCACATGTTCCTTCTTCAAACTTGTGGTTTTTCCATAACACCTTGACTACGGGTATTGTCTTATTTCATAGAACATTTTCACTATGATCTAATATAATCAATAGTTGCTCCTCATAAAAAATATCAACCTTTAACGGTACCACCTCTAAAGAGAGTGCATTTGAAGGTTCCAGTATATACTTCTTTATGAAGGATACATGATAGACATAATATACATTGGCCATGGTAAGTGGAAGTGCTAGTCGATAGGCCACAGCCCCGACAAGATCTAGAATCATGAAGGGGCCGATGTACCTAGGACTTAACTTTCCATTCTTTCCAAACATCATGAACTTCTTCCTCGGAGAGATGCGTAGAAATACCATCTATACAAATTTAATCTCAAGGTCCCATTGATGGTTATCTACAAAAACCTTCTTCAAACTTTTGGTTTTTCAACAACACCTTGACCAGGGGTATTGTCTAATTTCATAGAACATTTTCTCTATGATCTAATATCATCAATGGTTTCTCCTCATAAAAAATATCATCCTCTAACGGTACCACCTCTAAAGAGAGTGCATTTGAAGGTTCCATTATATAATTCGTTATGAGGGATACATGAAAGACATAATGTACTTTGGCCATGGTAGGTGGATGTCCTAGTCGATAGGCCACCGCCCCGACACGATCTAGAACCATGAAGGGGTCAATGTACCTTGGACTTAACTTCCCATTATTTCCAAACATCATGACCTTCTTCCTCGGAGATATGCATAGAAATAACATCTATCCAAATTTAATCTCAAGGTCCCATTGATGGTTATCTACATAACCCTTCTATCGACTCTGGGATACCTTGATATGATTCTCGATGGTTTTCACATTATGCACCATTTCTTATACCATTTCTGGTCCAATCAGCTTATGCACACTAACCTCGACCCAACACGCTGGTGTTATGCACCTTTTCCCATTAAGGGCTTCATATGGTGCCATTTGAATGCTCGAGTGGAAAATGTTATTATAAGAGAACTCAACCAGAAGAAGATGTCGATCCCTTTCTCCTGTAAACTCAATTGTGAATTCTCTCAACATGTCCTCAATTGTTTGGATAGTCCGCTCGGATTGGCCATCAGTTTGAGGATGATAGGTCGTACTGAAGTTCAGTTCAGTATTTAGAGAATATTTTGACTTGTCCGAAAAATAGAGGTGATTCTTGGATCTCGACCGGACTCCATAGATAGTGGTACTCCAAGTAGCCATACCACTTCCCTGATATATATTTGTGATAGTTGAACCAATGAGAAATCCTCCCAAATATTAATGAAGTGTGAAGCATTTATAAGATGATCCACAACAACCTATATTACATTTTTTCCTTTGGATATCATTGGAAGTCCGGTGATAAAGTCCATGGTGATGTTATCCCATTTCCATTCTGGAATGGGCAATGGTTTCTTCATCCCCTATGACTTCTTACACTCTTCCTTCACTTGATGACACACCAGGAACATTGATTTATATTTAGCAATCTCTTTCTTCATATAATCCCACCAATAATTTTCTTGGGGATCTCGATACATCTTCATGTTTACTGGGTGAATGGTGAAAGTAGACCAATGTGTATCATCCAAAAGTTCCTTCTTCATCTCCGGACATGATGGAACACATAGTATTTTCCCAAATCACACAATTCCTTCTTCATAAACATTAAAATCTGAGGATTTCCATTTTCTGATAGCTTCCACATTCACCTAAATTCCCACATCATTATTTTGAGCATCCTTTATCCTTTTTAAAAATAACGGTTGAGCAATCATTTGTGAAAAGAATGATGATGTTACATTCATTATGATTCCCATGTCCATATTAAACAAATATAAGATTATTGGATCCTTTTAAATTCTCATCAATGATAGAATGTTTGTGTCCTTTCTACTTAGGGAATCCTCCACCTTATTTGCTTTCCCAGGGTGGTAATGGATTGAGCTGTCATATTATTTGATCAGCTCTATCCATCTTCATTGGAACATGTTCAACTATTTCTCTGTAAATATATACATGTGGATTTTATGGTCTATATATATTTTACCCTTCTCCCCAAGGTGATAATGACACCAAATTTTCAATGTGATGACCACTGAATCCAACATTAAGTCATGAGTTGGATATTTATGTTTATGAACTTTTGATTTCCTTGAATCATAGGAAATGAATTTTTCATTTTTCTTCAACAGACATCCTAGGCCCTTCTTCAAAGCATCATTGAATACCGAAAAAATTTCTCAACTTGTAGGTAAAGTTAGCATAAGCACAGTTATAAGCCTCTTTTTCAACTCCATGATTCTTTATTAACATTCATCACTCCATGAAAACTTCACTCCCTTTCGAGTTAGCTTGGTAAGAGGGTTTGACAATCATGAAAAAATTTCTCAAATATCATCGATAATGCCCAGCTAACCCCAAGGAGCTACGGATATTTGTTACCGATGTCAGCCTTGGCCATCCCTCAATTGAATCTACTTTGGAGGGATCCATAGATATCCCATTGCATGTGATGATATGGCCAAAGAATGAGACCTCCTTCAACAAGAGCTCACACTTGCTGTACATTTCATAGAGCTTCTCCTTCCGCAAGGTCTCCAGTATAGTTCTTTGATGCTCCTCCTTATCCTCCATGGTTTTGGATTTTATTAAAATATCTTCTATAAATACTAACACAAATTATTCAAGGTAATATATAAACGATCTGTTCATAATGTACATGAAGATTTCAAAAGCATTAGTGAGTGTGAAAGCCATTACCATGAATTCATTGTGCCCGTATATTGTACAAAAAGCAGTCTAGGGGATATCTTCCTTCTTCACCCTTACATGATAATATACCAACTGCAAATCCACCGTGGATAAATATTGTGCTCCATGAAACTGATCGAACAAGTCATAAATTCGTGGGAGAGGTTACTTTTTCATTATCGTGTTTTTGTTAAGATCATGATAATAAATGAAAAGGTGGATTGACATGTCCTTATTCAGGACAAAGAGGACTGGTGCACCCCATGTTGAAGTACTTGGGTGTATAAACCCTTTTCAAGATTCTCCTATAGTTGTTTCTTTACCTCCTCACACTCCACAACATCCATTCTATATAGAGTTCTGGATATTGGCAACGCCCCATGTATACGATCAATTGATAATTCAACATCCAATCTAGGAGGAAGACGCGTCTATTCCTTGGGAAACTCTTCAGGGAATTCCCTTACAATAGGCATGACCTCTAGGATGGTTGCCTCCTTAGACACAATCATCTGTGCTAGATACGTGTGCTCATTGGGAAGCAATATCGTTGCTTTAGATGATATAACTAAGGAAGATTCATCTTCCTCCTTGAACATGTAATCAATCGGGGGTCGATTCTCCACATGGAGAATGAATTCTCTCTCACGAAAATAAATGTTGGATCTATATAAGGAAATCAAATACATGCTAATAATTGCATCAAATTACACCAGAGTGAGTATGATGAGGTTCGTCAGGAATTTAAATCCACATATTATGATAGGGGTGGAGTTATATTCATGGGAATCAATGATTAACCCATTTTTCATACTCACCGACATCTTCGTTTCCATGATTTGTGGTGGTGCTGGGATTGTTCTACTAAACTTTCAAAATATAAAAGAATTCGTAGAACCAGAATCAAAAATTACATTCACTATTCATGAATGAATAACTACTGTACATGTCACCACGTCATTGTCAGGGTTCATTTCGGCCGTAGTGATAGCAAAATCTCTCCCTTGTTGCCTTGGAGGTTGTTGGTTTTATCTGAAAACCCTTGGCTTAAGGCACTGATTTGAAAGATGCACTAGTTTTTGTATTTGTTGCAATGAACTATGCATTGAGCTTTGAAAGGAGAATTCCTCTCCTCTATCATAGCCATGGGTATTTCTTTCAAACTGTTAATAGCCCAGTTTCCTTATTTTCGACACCTAAAGAATTTATTCTCCCCCTTCAGGAAATTTTCTGGGTGCTTCCTTCCGCACCATTAGAAAGTGGGGTGTTGGATCTTCATAGCACCGTTGGATTTATCCATTGGACCACTAGCATTAAATACCTCCTTATGATTTGTATCCCCATGATACCCCTATGATTTTTTGATCTCCATTTCAACCGTGAGGGCACATCAGACAATTGCCTCATAGCTGTCGAAGTCCTGGATCGCCAGCGCTTTCTGCCATCTTGGTCTCAGCCCACCAAAGAAGTGGTCGACCTTGAATTTGGGGGTAATGACCAAGCCATAAGAGTATCATTTAAGCCTTGTGATGTTTTCTTCATAATCGCCAACAGATTTGTCATCTTTTTTCATGATGGAATGGAAGTCCCTTTACATCTTAAGCCGGAGGGTGCACAAAAAATATTTATCGAAAAACATCTTCCGGAAATCATTCCATTCCAAAGCCTTGATCTCTTCCGGAGGTTTCATATTTTTTATCAACATCCACGATTGATCAGCTTCACCCTCCATACGATAAGCATCCAGGAGAACCTTATATTGTTCAAAACATTTAGGGATGTAGAATATATTTTCAATTGATTTGATCCATTTTTCAACGATTGTGGGATCAGGTGATCCATTAAAATTAGTGGGCCTTTGTCTCATGAATCTCTTAATAGAGACATGTTCATTCTTGGGGGGGGGGGTTGAACATTTCTCTTGACCCATGTTTCTATTAAAAGGTTGAGTTATATGAGAGAGAGGTATGATAATGTTTTCGATTCCTGCTCCCATTGGATTGGGCATCTCATTAGTATAGTCATCACATTGATCTTCACATCGGTTTTTAGCACGAGTCCTCCTATTACCGGCCATTGGATGGAATAAAAGGAATGTTAGGCTTAACACATAAATGGTAATCCCTGGAAAAAACAAATTATTATAAATAACTATTATTTCCTTAACATATGAATCTATTGGCTTCAGTCTATGTTATCCATGATCTACTTTCTAACATATATTTTTAGAGAATTTTTTTGTCCCTTAATAATGGTTCATATAGAGCTTGTGAATTTACCAATGCATATTCCACGGGAGTGTCATAACTAAGACTACAGGAAATCCCATTGTCATGCAACTGTTCCTGTTTGAGTC
This sequence comes from Viscum album, assembly GCA_963277665.1. Taxonomy (NCBI): domain Eukaryota; kingdom Viridiplantae; phylum Streptophyta; class Magnoliopsida; order Santalales; family Viscaceae; genus Viscum; species Viscum album. The sequence continues at coordinate 1,910,286,369 of OY728120.1, forward strand.
TTGCTCAATGTGGTGTTTTCGGGTTTTAACCCTTGGATACATATGTGTCAGAGCCACCTCTACCTACTTGTATCCAGACCGGGATGTATTTTCTTGATAAACCACTTGCTAAATACTCACTAAAACATAGTGATGTTTTTATTATACTTATTCATTTTCTTTAAGGATTTACTTTTTTTAATCCTAATCCCAAAAATAACTAAACCTATCCTCTGATACAAACTATGAGAACCCTTCTTTTTATTACATAATTAAACAAAATTTATTACATAGTATTCACTTGATAAAACATAGAAGATAGAGAGTTCAAGTTTCTTTAGGGAATAGGATCCTTACATAACATCTTAAAGCCTGAAATACAATATCTTTATTGAAACCTACCTTTACATGACCACTCTATTCCCTTGTACATAGCATTTCATGGGATAACCTAAGCAAATGGATTAGAAAAGGGTGAGATATAAATCCCAGTACATGAATAATCATGGAATAACATGAGGAATAAAATAAATGTTAGAAAATATTCCTATAAATAGAGAAAGGAGAAGCATAAACATAAAGGCATGATAAAGAATGATAATCATAACATTGAAATGTGGCAACTACACTTGACATAGAATTAGCTTGACCCAAGGCTCACAACACATGGAGTATGAGTAAACCCTCATTGCACATGAAGCACGAGTAAAACCTCATTACACATGAATTCGAATTAGTAAACCCCAATTGCACATGACGTATCATGATACTACACTTTACCCAATACATTGGACTGCTATCATCTTTCACCCTTCATAAACATTTCAATTCATGAATAAGTGTGCCACATGGCTCATAAAACAATGAATCATTAAACATAATCATTTATTCCACGATAAAAGAATATGAAATAAATACGTGAATCACAGAAAACTATAAGTATATGTGAAAAAAGTTTAATACCCTTAATAGGGAAATTGGCATGGTATCACTACACAATGACTTTGTCTTGGAAAAACGAGGTGCAATTTCAGCAGTATTACGACGTGACATAAGAACTCGTAAAAATGGTTAATGAGAGAGAAATGGGTATCTCATAATATTTACATGATCAGGAAAGAAAGGGGGTCATATAGATACTTTTCCCAACAAATTTAATGGAATTTATATTCATGATACAAATTAATTGCTTGACTGTAAATTAGGAGAGAGAAATTCCTTTTGGAATTTCGGCATAGTAACAGGTGTACATGTGAGGAATTTAATTAGAGAGAAATGAGTATACCATAATTCAAACAAAAATTGGGCAGCATGGGGGATGTGAGAAAACATACACTAACATTTATAATTGAAATTAAGAGGGCATAAAAACTTAACGAATATTGGACAAAAAATGAGAAAGGAAGAAAAAACCTTACGTGGAAGTGTGCTTCCAATGGATTGAGAGAGGCTTGAGAGAGTCTTCATGGGAGCTTGGGGCACCTTGGGAGTATTTTAGAGAGTTGAGGGAAGAATTTGGACAAACTCTAAAGGCTTTGAGTGGGGAGGAAGTGGGAGCTTGGGTGGGTTTATATAGGAAAGGATAGGAAATTGTTTATTTTTTAGGTTTGGGACACCTCACATTAAAATAATCAAAACCACAAACCAGCCCATGGTTTTTTCCCTTGGTTTTTTACAAAGGGGTGTGGAAATCAATATTTTCATAGGATAAAGTCCAAACATCTTAAAATAATGGGGTTTCTTCTGTGGAGGTGAGTCACGCTCCAAAGGAAAAAAATTTAAAAAGACAAAATATTTAATAAGTCTTGAAGGGTCCACTAATGCATTGTAAAATAATTAAAAAAAACCCAAAATCAAATTATTTTAATGGTAAAAAATATATTGGCTGAACATAATGTTAATAGTATTTTATTACATCACTATTGGGTCATTATGAAGTCATAAGGCACATTATATATTTAAATGGTATTTAATTTTTACCCAAAAATTTGACTATCTCAGAAAATTATGAAAAATTAACCATTAGATAATATTGATGTTTGGATTCATGAAATAATATTCATTTTATATAAATAATTTTCTAAATATGATAATTTTCACTTTTCAAATAAAAACTGATATTTATAGAAAATTCATGGGGTTTGACAAAAATGGCTTTCAAACCTTAATAAAAATTAGAATTGCATTCATAAAATTATAAAATCTTTTATATTAAAAAAAATTAATTTAATAACAATAATAATATTTTATTGAAATATTATTTAATGATAAAATCCATTAATTTTTCAAAATATATTTCTATGTTGAACATAAATTAAAAATACTATTTGTGCTTTAAAATCTATTTACAAAGTAAAAAATAACAATATGAAAGTATATTCATTATTATATAAAAAAATAATGTACCTAAACAAAGTGATAAGGTCTTGTTACATAACCCCTTATAACACCTGAAGAAGACTGAAGAGTAATATGTGCGATAGTGACAGACTCTTGGGGTTGCTCGGTTAACATTGCTCAGGTGGTAATCTCTATAAACATCCACTTCATTCATAGGCGGTCCCGCTCGAGCTTAACATATTCAAGGTCAGCTAGAGCTTGGTCAAGAGTGAAGCCCAGTGATGCCACCTCTTTTATAAGCTCGGACATATGGGCTTCGTACAGGGAAAATCAGCTGGATGAGTCCAGCGCTTCATTTGTGTGTGTAAACTGGAATTGTTAAAGCCATATATTAATATTAATCATGTTATCAATATTCAATGGTTGTATTAGCAGCGGTTACAATTTATAATGATATTTTAAAATCTAGAAACTTAAAACCATTTATGTTCAAATTTTATATAACCATAATAAGATATTTAATTCCGTCAAGAGGTATTTTCATTAATGAAAGTGTTGGTCGTTATAGAGGTTCGTGAATAGTGTCTCCAGAATGGTAAGGTTCTGACGGTGAGGTTCATGAACAGTGTTTTTCCTTCGCCAAATTTCGAGTTCGTGAATAGTGTTTCTAGATTCCTACAGTTTCACCCCTTTAAAGTTTCCTTTGACATAAAATGCATTTAAATCCTTGTTTTAAGGAATTGAAGGCTGATTCAAGGGTTTTAACTCCTATATGAAGTTTCCCAAAGGCTCATGATGTTTTCACTTCGTCAACCATTTTTTTTAATGTTATCAAATTTTAATATAAAAACCATCATATCTTAAACCACTAGTCAATTAAATCTTCTAATGGCACAAGATATCTTCATCTCTAGTTCTAACTCCTTTTTATCGGGTGTGAGACACTCATACATCCCATTCATTCCCAGAAGATTTTTGCAATCAAAAATTCCTACTAGGATTTTTTATGCTCTGTTTTGTTGCAACCAAGAAATGTAGACCGGTCTTCAATATAAGGTATGATTTATATTAATTATTTATAGTCATATCCTTCATTATCCTTGTCATTTTTATTGAATATTCACCTCATGTTCCTAATCGGTTTCTCTGGGGTGTTGGCCAATGTGGTGGTGTCTCTACATCCTCGGGTGGATACAGTTAACACATGGGAGGTGATTGTAATCCATTATGTGGCTCATTATTTTATAAATTAAATCATGAACTCATTGAGGTAGGTGATCCATTGGTTCTCTTATCATTTATGTGAAACTGTAGAGTTAGAATGTCTTATCCCACTGGATCACAATGGAATTCACATAATAAATAATTGAACAGAGAAAATAAATTGATATTGATCATATGTTATTGCCTCTTGTTTTTCAAGATAGTGTGATATCTATTTTTTCTTACATAGCTTTTTCGTTTTCTATTGATATTGGTAAAGAACGTTAAGTCGGAATTAATTGATAATTGTTTGGATAAATATAATGAGGGATGTAAATGGATCTGGTTCCTCTTTTTGTAACTTGATGTTAATAAAATTTATGCAATAAGCATGTTTAATTATTTTCAAATAGCATAGTGATTAGGTTTCTTGAAATTGGAACCTATGAATAATAAACCAGTTAATCCAATATTTATTAAAGAACTAGTTTTTTGATTAAACATAATTACGTGTACGGTTCTGAGTTACCCTCTTTCAAGATTTTGGGCCAAGATCCCATTTGATATGATGTTTGTTTTCCTTCTTCTTGTGTGGTAGTGTGATCTTGGATAGCTATTGTGATATGTGGGGACATGGTGGCCTATTGGTTGTGGCAATACTTGACGCCTAGAGTGGAGAAATGCATCATGTTATACATGTGGGTGTTGGAGAGGACACCAGGGAAGATGAAATGGGTTGGATGTGAATGTTTGGATTCTTATTGATTCTTATTCGTTATTTATTTTCATTACATTCCCCACTACTCAAGGCAGCTGGTCTTGATTTCCATTCTCCCGAAGTTGGAATATATGCATGGGGGATGCCATGTTCTTTCCGTGTTTAGATTCTCAAAGGGAGGATGGGTATATTCTTTTGCCATAGGAGGCAAAGACACTCCGGGTAGGTCATCAACATGACGTGTTGATCCCCATAGTGTTTAGAATCATAGAATCATTTTCAAGATTTCCTGGGAATATGGGAATGTAAAAATGTTGTTAATAAATAATTTAATAAATGATGTTATCCCAAGGGGTTGGAGCTTGCTAGGAAACAATGTTGAGTATACAATTTAAAGGGACTGTGTACATTGGGTGTCTTGCTAATGAAATATAATGTGGAATTGTTAATAGCTATTTAATGTTTAAAAAATTAGTTAATGTAATGTGGAAATGATAAAAAAGGAATAATGTAAGGTAATAATTCTCTTTAAATGGTTGTCTGCTTATAGGATACCTAATCATAGAAGTGGCAGCTAGGAGTCCAAGTGATTTTAGATGCATTTGATTCTAAGACTAGGTAATGCCCATAGTGTGGTTGGGAGATATAGTATATTTTGTACTTTTTTATTTCTATACGCTACTTCACCCTGTCAGTTAGGGAAACTGAAACCCCGGGGATTTTGATCCCTGTGGGGTGTTTTCCCTAACATTATGGAGGGTGTGTGGATGGATGACTACCTCCTTTGGCTCCTATCTCTTCCATTTTTAGTCACTTCTGCTGGTAGGCACAATGGTTAGTTTTCCCCATATATGTGTTTAGAGGGCTGTAATGGCATGTGGTTATTGACAAACATATATTTTGTATATAGTATCCTATGGAATACTATCGGTGTAATGTGTATAGAAAATGATGGCTTGAGGATCCTTACTCGGTGTATCTGCTGTAATGGCTTGAGGTATACTAGTCGATGTATGATACTTGTTATATGTGATTTGGTGGCTCCCAGAAACTACATGGTTTCTTTCATGTGTGGACGTGGTGGTTTTGTTGCACGAGGTGCATAGAATGGTTCTTCACCCAGGTGTATGCGGGAAAGCCTTTTGGAGAGAGATAATTAGGACATGCGACATTGGGGAAAAGCAGAAAACCAATGAGGAATTAGTAGTGGGGTACCCTTGAAAATATTTATTATATTATATAATCTTCTATGAGTTACTTGGTGAGAGTATCAATGGGGTGACAAGGAACATAGAATACCTGTTTAGGTGATGAGTTAGTTTCACTCATTGTTCACCATGCTTTAGCATGCTTTCATTAAATTTTTGCAAGAGTCCCCATGGAGGATCCTACGGAGTATACTATTATACTCACCCTATGTATATATAAAATATTTTTTAGGTCACTTGGAATAGGTTATAGATCAAGATGGTTTTTATTAGCATGGGGTTGTAGGAGCTGTTCAGGCTTGTGGTTACTTCTTTTTTTACTTTATTTTTGTTACATACAGTTTTCAGCTTCATGATGTAATAGCTTTGCATGACACTATATATGTGCACTTGGGTTTTCATTTATATTTCAGTATGAGTAGGAGTTTATTGGTGTCTATATTATATCTATCTTTTGCATCTATTCTCTTAGATGGTATTGCCTCCAATCTGTGTGTTTTCTATACCTTCAGTGATATTTTCCAAACTGAGGCCTACTGGAAACAGGATTAATGAGTCATTATCTCCCTCATAACATTGCCACCCAAGGAGGGGATCACCTTGTAGAGAGGGGGTTGTGACAGAGTGGTATCAAAAGCCTAGTTGAGGGATAGGATAGAGTTAGGATTTAGGCACAGGTGAGTTTTCATGGGTTGGTAGGGAAATAATGTAATTGAATTTTATAAAGTGATATAAACACTAGAGACTGGCTGTGACATAGGTGTTTATGACCCCCCTTGGATGTGATTTATGGACCTTTTAGATTACAATGACTACTAAATGAGGTAATATTAGTTGCAGTTTTGAGACCTTGGATAGGATATTGCATCATTATTATTTGTTCCTATGTTCGAATGGGTAGACCTCGGGATAGGTTAACCTAAAATGAATAAAATAAATCACCTAATTAGTTTATGTCGAGTCATACATATTCTAGTTTTAGGATCTATAACTTTTTTTGTTTAATCGGTATGGCTCTAGGTCAACGTCCTCACTGAGATCGCATATAAGGTTTCCACCAGGTTGTGCCAATATATTGTCATAGGGTAGATGTTGATGATGATGAATTTTGGAGGAGGACACTCTGGGAGTTTCAACAGCAGAGTCTGCAGAAGTACGAGGGCTCTGTTTTAGATGCAGACATGGAGGTCTAGTTGGAGGTGGTCAAGACAGGATTTAGTTTGATCTATTCTTGGAAGGAGCAGTGGGTGTCCTTGGTTGTGACAAGGTTTCATGGAGTAGGGACGCAGTGTTGGTTCTTGTTCCTCAGGGATCGTGTAGAGTCATCAGTCTCATGGGTGGAGTTCGGGGACAAGTTGAGAGTCGAGTTTCGTTCATCGACTGTGAAGGTGTCCAGTCTCCATGAGATTATTACCGTTCAACAGGGTATATCTAGTGTGCGAGAGTTTGGAATCCATTTCAAGAACTTTTTCGATATGATTTGGACCTGTTTCTAGATGAGGAGGCCAGGGTGAGGAATTTATAGGAGGCTTTGCATCCAGAGATCTAGATCCATTTCACTCCATTTATGCTGAAGACATATCTTGAGGTTCTTGTGGGGGAAAAGGTCACTGAGAGGAATTCAGCCAGAACTAGATCATCATGAGAGGGGAGTCATCATGATTCCTCATGAAGCAGAACAATGGTTCGAGGTTCCCGGTTTTCAAGGAGGATAAGTTTATGTTTAGCTGGGGTTCAGTTCCAGCCCTCCACATCTTGTTTCTCTGGTGGCATCAGCTCTCAGTCCTATTCCAATGGATCATAAACCTTATTTACATAGGGTGGTTGAGGTCATCAGCAGCAAGAGTTCCCGACCATTCAAGGCATTCATCGTGCACTAGGTGTTCTGCCCCTTGTTCCTCCGTTGAGGCAGTTCCAGCAGAGGCAGCAGCAGCAGGTTGCACCAGCATTAGTTCAACATAGGGTAGATGGGGCAGGCAGAGGACAACCCTGTGACTCCCCGTTCTCAAATATCAGAGCGCGACCATGTTGGTGGGTATCATCTAGGGTAGAGAGGTCATGGATGAGGTTGTGGTCGGCTTCTTGCTTTAGCGTTGCTAGCTCTAGGTGAGACAGAAATCATTCGAGGTACCATTTTCATGTTTTCTACCTTGTTGTATGCGTTTTTTGATTCAGGAGAGACACACTCCTTCATATCACCTACCCTTGTCCATTCATTGGGACTTGAGGTAGATAGGATTCTAGTGCCCTTGGCGTTTACTATGACAGTTGGAGACAGAGCTAACTTATTTGAAGTATGTATCGACTATGAGCTAGTGTTGTGGTAGCACAGCTCATGGGTAGATTTCCTACGTTTACGAATAAAACCATATGATGTCATCCTCAGAATGGATTGGTTGTATTCGGTGTAGGCTATCGTGGATTGCATTAAGAAGAAGGTCATTTTCATCGATGCATATGGACAGACAGTGGTGTTTGTTGGAGACAAAGATCCTTGGATAGTTCATAGGCATGTTCTATCCCTATCACCCAGGATGGCTGAGATGATGATGAGTTCATTAGAGGTTCATCAGTTCGCATTTCTTATGGTCATAGAAGAGTACCATGATATCTTTGCAGAAGAGGTTGTAACATTACCCCCTCGACAAGAGATGAAGTATGAGATCGAGCTACAACCAGGAGCGTCTCCTATCTCTATATCTCTATATAGGATGACCCCTTCTTAGTTAAAAGAGCAATGTATACAACTTTATAGTATGTTATGGTGTAGTTTTGGTCGACTGAGTGTGTCACCATGGGGTGCACCAGTTTTGTTCATGAAGAAGGCTGATGTTAGTTTGTGGTTGTGTATCACTTATCATCGCTTGAACAAAGTGACAATAACGAATCTCTATCCTCTTCTAGGGATTGATGATTTAATTTGATCAATTAAAGGGTGAAAGTTGGTTCTCAAAGATAGAATTGCGATCAGGATATCATCATATGCATGTGAAGGATGAGGATATCCATAAAACTGCTTTTCATTGTCGTCATAGGAATTATAAGTTCATTTTAATGTCATTAGGTGTGACAATTTCTCTTGTTGTGTTCATGGAATTGAAGAATGCTCTATTTCATGAGTTCCTGGACATGTTCATTGTAGTTTTAATCGATGAAATCCTTGTGTACACCATGTCTAAAGAAGAGCACACCAAGCATCTATAGGCTGTTATCGGAGTTATTCGTCATCATTAGATGTTTGTGAAGTTGTCAAAGTTTAATTTTTGGGATCAAGAAATCTATTTCGTGGGTCATGTGTTCTCCCTGCAGGGAGTAGCTGTGGATACATCGATGATAGATGTGGTTGTGCCTTTGGAATCCCCAAATACATTTTCAGAGGTGTGATTTTTCCTTTGTCTCCTAGGATACTATAGTTTGTTTGTAACCGATTTCTCTTGAGTTACACCTCCTCTTATATGATTGACTAGGAAGGATCAAGCGTTCATATAGACTGATCAGTGCCAGGACACATTTGATTCTCTAAAGTAGAAGTTACCAAGTGCTCCAGTTCATTGTCTTCCAGCCGAGGGAGTTCAGTTTGAATTTTTTTTTGATGCATCACATCTGAGGATAGGTTGTATTCTGATGCAACAGAGATAAGTTGTTTCTTATGGGTCTCGATAGATATGTCCCCATGAACGTAACAATTCCACCCACGATCTTGAGTTGGATTCCATAGTGTTTTCTCTGAATATATGGTGAGATTACCCCACTGGTGAGCGCTTTGTGGTTTTCAATGATCATAAGATCATGAGGTATTTTTTCTCCCAGTGTTATTTGATTTTATAATAGCATCGGTGGGTGGAGTTATTACAAGAATATGACATCGAAATATCATATACACCTGGAAAGGGGAATGTTCTAGCTGATGCGCCGATTCAGAAGTCACGTAGTGATGTAGTGCGTGAATCTGGTGACTCCTAGAGAGTAATGGAATAATTTTCATCACTAAATCTTGATATGGGAGAAGTTGGGGGGAATATGATGACTTTTTTAGATGATGGTGCAGTCATCTCTGGTACAGAAGGTGGAAGTGTCCTAGTTGTAAGATCTAGAGGTAGAGGTCTGTAGAGATAGAGTTGTTTGTGGTGAGTCCCCTTATGGTTGGTCTGACGATGAAAAATACTAACTATTGTATCATGGAAGGATATTGGTTCCTTTGATGACGTGAGACACCATTCTCATAGAGTTCTATAGTTCTCATTTAGCGGTGCATCCTGGCATGAACAATATGCACCGAGCCTTAAGAATCCAGTTTTGGTGGCTTGGGTTGAAGCGTGTGGTTGCGCAATTTGTGTCTGGATGATTGGTCAACAATAAGGAGAATTCTAATCACCGTGATCCTGGTGGTATGCTCTAGATATTAGATGTTCCTCAGCGCAAGTTGGAGGATATATCAATGGACTTTGCTACTGGTTTACTTCGAGCTCAGGGAGGACATGATGTTATTTGGGTGGCATTGGATCGTTTAACTATATCATCCCACTTCATATCAATCTAGGAGTCAAGCTCAGTGGATTTTTTGATGAGTCAGTATCTAGAGGAGGGGGTGAGACTTCATGAAGTTCCAAAGACAATAATTTCAGATCAAGATCCTTGTTCTACTTCTAGGGTGTGGAGAGGTCTCCAAAATGGTTTTGGTTCTCAGATATGCCTTAGCAGTGCTTTTTATCCTGAAATGGATGGTCAGATAGAGCAAAACATGCTGTCTCTTGATGAAATGTTATGATCTTATGTCCTAGACTTTGGATGTTCATGGATGAGGCACTTACCATTGTTGGAGTTTTCTTACAACAATATCCACCATCAGTATGGCGCCATTTGAAACCTTTTATGGCCAACCGGGTCGTTCTTCATTGTGCTGGACTGGGTTTGGAGAGTCCTCAATTCTCGGACCAGAACTAGTGCATAATATGAAAAAGATTGTTTATGTGATTAATGAGAGGATTAAGTCAAATATAGATCGTCATAAATCATATGCCGATCAAAGGAGGATGACCTTAGAGTTTGGTGATGGGGATCACATGTTTCTAAAGGTGACTCCCCATCATGGGCAGAGAATGTTTGTTCATGGGAGTAAGCTTTCACCTTGGTTTTTTGGGCCTTTAGAAGAGTTAGATAATGTTGGAGATGTGGAATATCAAGTATCACTTCCCCCATAGATGAGTCAGATACATGATGTTTTCCAAGTATCACAACTCCATTGTTATCTTCATGATGACTCTCAAGTCATCGATTGGGGAGATATCAGTGTTGATGATTTTTGGACCATTGAGGAGTGACCTGTGGAGATCCAAGACTGCAGGGAGAAGGTATTTTGTGGGAATTCTATCCCCTTGGTTTGTGTCTTGTGGCATTATGGTGGCATGAAGGAGAATACTTGGGAACATGAGTCATAGATACGTGCTCAATACCCATAGTTGTTTAATGATTAACTCATTTCATGTATCAATGTATCCTTTGTAATTATAGGTCTTTCATGTTTATAATATGGAATTATTTTCATTCTTCTTTTGAATTTCTCTCTTTTGATAGGTATCTTGATGGGTTATTGTTTAGACCCTGTTTTGTTTCCCCTTTAGGTGGGTTTTGAATTCATGAGGACGCTAATGTTTTGAGATGTATTTCATGTAATGTCCTAGACCTCAATAGTCCATTCCTTTATGAAAATCAGGTGTATGAGGTGTTTTGGGAGGTTAAGGTGACTTATACACAACACTTTACAAATTTCTAGTTTTTTTGAACAGTTCCTTCGGTGAATAGTTCCAACGATAGACCGTTGTGAACAGTTTGTTGGTAACCTTCTATGAATAGTGTCATTGGTAACATTATTTTAATGGTGACATCGATGAATATATATGAACAATGGAAAAGGTGACCTTCTATGAATAATGTCATTTATAACCGTATGTGAATAGTACAATGGTGACCTTCAAGTAAACAGTGCATCAGTAGCCCCAGGTAAATACTGTCGTTGGTAAACTTCTGTGAACAATGAAACAGTGAGGTTCCAATGGTGGCCATTTTTCATTACCAAATTTTGAGTTCATGAACTGTGATTATAGAACGGTGTATTTCCAACAGAGTCCTTTTTTCCTTTTCCAAAATTTGAGTTCATGAAGAGTGTTTCCAGAATTGTGAGGTTCCAATGGTGACCTTTTTCCTATTCCAAATTTTGAGTTCATTAACTATGATTCTAGACCAGTGAGGTTCCATCTGTGTCCTATTTCCTTTTCCAAATTTTGAGTTCATGAATAGTGTTTCCAGTACGGTTAGGTTCCAATGGTGACCTTTTTTCCATTTCAGAATTTTGAGTTTTTGAAAAGTGTTTCCAACGGTGATGTTTGAACTATGAGTTTCATGAACAGTGTTTTCAAAACGATGAGGTTCCGAAGGTGGGGTTGCAATAGTGAGGTTCGTGAATAGTGTTTATTTTTTTGCCAAATTCCAGGTTTTTGAATAGTGTTTACAACTTCCTAATTTTCTTCCCCTTTTACATTTTCATTGACGTAAAAAGCATTTACTAAGTTATTTTTATGACTCTAATGCTGATTCAAAGGCCATATATCATATATTAATTTCTCAAATTGTTTGGGATGTTTTTACTTGGTTAAACAATGTGTTTTAATGTGATATGATTTTAATGGAAAACCCTGTGTATCTTAAACTAATCCTCCTTTAAATATTCTAAAGAGGTGAGATATCATCCTCCCTAGTTGTTCCTCCTTTTTCTTAGGTATGAGATACTCAAACATACCATTACTTTCCGTAGGAGTTGTGCAATCAAACATTGCTCCTAGGATTTGTTCCTCACTATTTTGAAGCAAGAATGAAATATTGATCATTTTTTTATATAAGGTATGATCAATCTTCATTATTTCTAGTTCATCTCCTTTTTCACCTTGCAATATTTATTGAATATTTATCCCATGTTCCTAATAGAATTTTCATGGGTGTTGGCTAATGTGGTGGTGCCTCTAAATCCTTAGGTGGATACAGTTGTCATAGGGAAGGAATTGTAACCCTTTGTGTGGCTCGTTCTCATATAAATAACATCAATAATAGTTGGAGGTAGGGAATATGTAGGTTATATTTCCTTTTAGCTACAACTATAGAGTTAGCGTGTTTTAACCTACTGGATCACAATGGAATTGGCTAAATAAATATTTGAACTAGATAAATAAATTGATATTGATTGTATGTTATTTTCTTCTATTTTTCGAGATAGTGGGATATTTATTCTTTCTTTCATAGTGTGTTCATTCTTGATTGAGATTGGTAAAGAATGTAAAGCTAGAATTAATTGATAATTGTTTGGATGATGATAAATATGCCTATAAATGAATTTGGTTCCTCATGTACTAATTTGATGTTAATAAAACCGGTGAATTAAGAATGTTTAATTATTTATGATAGCATACTAATTAGGTTTCCAAAATATGGAACCTACAAATAATAAACTGATTAATCCAAAATTGATTGAAGAACTGGTTGTTAGATAAAAGATAATTTCTAGTAAGGTTCAGAGTTACCCGCTTACTTTTTTAAGGGGCAACATCCCATTTGATATGTTGTTTGTTTTCTTTCTACTTGTGTTGTGGTGTGAGCATGGATGGCTGTTGTGATATGTGGGGGCATGGAGGCTTCTTGGTTGTGGCAGCATTTGACGCCTAGAGTGGCAAGATAAATCGGGTTATATATGTGGGTGTCGGGGTGGACCCTAGGGATGATGAAATGTGTTAGATGTGAATGTTTGGATTCTTAATGATTTATATTGGTTGGTTATCTCTTTAACTTTCCCCACTGCTCAAGGCAGTCAGTCTTTCATACCCTTCTTCCAGAAAGGGGAAAAGACATGCGGGGTATGTCATGTGCTTTCCATGTTTAGCTTCTCAAATGGAGGATGGGTCTATGCTTTTTCTATAGGCGGATAAGACATGATGGGTATTTCATCTACTCGTCGTGTTGAGCCCCCTTGCGTTTAATAGATTATAATGATTTTCTAGAATGCATCGGAATATAGAAATTAATAAGTTTATTAAAAAATTATTTAACAAATGATGATTACTCAAGGGGTTGGAGCCTACTAGGATGCAATGCTGAAGTTACATTTTAAAGTGACAATGGACTTTGGGTGTTAAGATAATGAAATTTAATGTGGAATTGTTAATGGTTAGTTAATGTTTATATAATTAGTTAATTTAATGTGGAATTTATAAAAATGGAATAATAGAAATAATACTCCTTAAATGGTTTTGTTCTTATAAGATACCATCTCTTAGAAGTAGTAGCCGGGAGTCTGAGAGATGTTTGTTTCAGTTGAGTAAATGACTATGTTATGCCCATAGTGTGATTGTGAGATATAATATATTTTGTACTATGCTGATTCAATACTCTACTTTACCCTGTTAGTTTTGGTAACTGACACCCCAGGGATTCTAAGCCCGAGGGGGTGTTTTCCTCAATGTTTTGGTGGGAGGATAGATGGTTGACTACACCCTATGGCCCTTCTCTCTTCTCTTGGTAGTTACGTGTGCCGGTAGGCACAGTTGTCATATTTCCACATATGGGTGTGTATAGGGATATAATGTCTTGTGGTTATTCACCCACATATATTCTTGATATTATATCCTATGGACTACTATTGGTGTAACGTGTATAGGCTGTGATGGCATGAAGATCCTTACTCAGTGTATGGGCTACAATAGCTTGAGGTATAATACCTGATATGTGATACATGTTATATGAGCCGTCGTGGCTCCCATAATCTATCTAGTTACTTTCTTGCATTGACATGGTGGGTTTGTCAAATGTGATTCATATTGTGGTCCTTTTACTAGCTGTCTTTGGGAAATCCTTTTTGGAGAGAGGTGCTTAAGACGTGCAACATTGGAGAAAAGGGAAAACTAGTGGGGAACTATTAGCGGGGTACTCTTGGTAATCATTATTATATTATATACTCTTGTATGTGTTACATGGTGAGATTATACATAGTGAGTATGTGAACTTAGTATACATATATAGGTGAGGACTTAGTTTCTCTTGTTGTTCATTGTGCTTTCACATGTTTTCATCAATTTTTCACAAGAGGCTCCAGGGAGGAGACTACTGAGTATACTTTTATATTCACCCTATGTATATATAAACTGTTTTTTTAGGTCACTTGGTGCAGGTTGGAGATCACACTGGTTTCTACCAGCTTCGGGTTGCTGGAGCTGTTTGGGTTTGTTGACGCGGCTCTTTTTAATTTCTTTTGGGTACTTGTAGTTTTCCGCTTCCAGTTGTAGTAGTTTTGCATGGATTTACATATGTTCACTTGGGTTTTCATTTATATTTCAGTCTGAGATAGAGTTAGTTGGTTTCTATCTTATCTCTCTCTTTCTCATGTGTTCTCATTGTGAGTAATGCCTCTATCTGTGTGTTTATTATACCCTCGGTGCTAGTCGCCATCCCAGGTCCTACTGATGGCGGGTCTCGGGGGGGGGGGGGGGGGGGGTCATTATATCATTTCTCACTTTGCTAGCCCAGGAGGGGTACACCATGTGGGGAGGGGTTTGTGACACTAATTCTCTATAAATTTTTATGGATTTAATGAATAGAGCTTTCAGATATTACTTTTACAAATTTGTGGTTGTTTTTGTTGATGATATTATAATATGTTGCAAGTGATTAGAGGAACACCAGGGGAATTTTAATACTATGGTGAAGACATTGTGAATGGAGAAACTATATGAAAATTATATTAAATGTGTGTTTTGGAAAGATAAAGTATCATTCATGAGAAATTTTATCACCAACCATGGAATATATGTTGATCCTTTTGAGATAAATACAAAAATGAGTGGCCCAGTCAAAATTTTGTAATGGAGATATATAATTTTCATTTCTTATTAAGGTATAAATGATTATTTTAGAAGAACATATCATGATTTTAAAACCTAATAACCAAGATGACACAAAAGGGAATAATTTTTTCATGACTCAATATTTTTAGTATTCCTTTAAGGAGATAAAAAATAGGCTTATCACTGATCATATACTCACACTCCCAATAAGTGTAGAACTCTATGTGTTATAAAGTGACGATTCAAAGAAATTTATAGGTATTTTAGTAATGAAAACTGATAAAATATTTCCTAAATATCATCGAGGTTGAAAATTCATGACGAAAACTAACCTACAGAAGATTTGGAGTTAGTATCCATGACCTTCACACTGAAACAATGGTAGAATTATATATATAGGGAGATGTGTGTGATATATACTGATCACAAGAGTCTCAAATATATATTCACAGAGAATGAACATAATATGTTCTAGTGATAATGGTTTGAGATCATCAAGAATTATAACTTCTCAATCCATTACCATCCTGGTTCGATAAATAAGGGGCAAGATGATTTATGTAGAAATGATCCTGCAACAATATTAGTAATGTGAATTGAGATGCAAACAGAAGTCTTAAAATTACAAAGAATGGATGTGGAAATAATTAAAGGAGGGACATAATTAATCCTTTCTCAAATGATTTCCCAATGTTCCCCTGTGGAGAAAATAAAGGATTCTCAAATAAATGATGTGTGAATTCAAAAAAATGGATGTTATCTGGAATTAGAAATCCACTTAGTTCAAGATCAATGATGATGGAGTTATAATATTTTGGTTATGAAAATATGTACCATCTAATATAGAGATAAAGAATGAGCTTATGAATAATGCACAAATCTCAAAATTATCTATTTACCTACGGAGCCTGAAGATATATCATGATCTACATAAGATATTTTTGGGGAAAATATGAAAAATGAGATCCATGAATTTATATCATAGTTCCTTGAATATCATCAGTGAAGGCTAAGATTAAAAATTAAAATTGGATAATGAAAATGTTATCCATAAAATCATGGAAATGGGAAAACATCACCATGGACCTTGTCACTATAACTCTAAATGCATCCTTAAGATATAATTATATTTGGTTACTGTTGATTTTATTACAAATAAATCACACAATATAACAATTCGATAGGAGATATCACTGGATCAATATTAAGGGATATACATCAATGAAGTGATAAGGCTACATTGAGTACCATAATCTATTGTATCTGACAAAGATATAAGATTAACCTCCAAGTTCTAGAATTGTATTCAACATGATCAAAGAACAGAGTTGAACTTCATTATGGAATATCATCGTCAAACTGATGGCCAATATGATAAGACTTCTCATTGACCAGAAAACATATTGAGATCATGTTTGGTGAAATTTAAAACATGATGTACCAACAACTTCCTTTGGTCGAGTTCACTTCCAACAATATATTCTACATCAATATCCAAAATAGCTCCATGTGATTCCCTTTATGGGAAAATGTGTAGATCTACAAAATAATTGGATGAAGTCTGTTACCTTAATCTAATAGGACCTAAAAAGTTCAAAGAAATGGTGGAGAAGGAGAAAACCATTTAGAAAGACAATAATAATGCCCAATGTGGAAAAAGATCTATGTAGAAAATTATCAACAAGAGCATGACATTGATGTTGGATGCATGATATTCCTCCACAAATCACTATGGAATTTTAAAATGAACTTTGGGATGAAAGTGAAGCTATGTCCTAGGTACATCGGCCCATTCATGATCCTAGATTATGTTAGATCTATTCCATATTTAGTAGAACTTCCACAAACAATATCTCAATTAGACAATGTATTCTATGTATCCCAACTAAGTAAGTACAAAGCAGATCCTTCAAAATAACTGACTTCATATGTGGCATAGTTAGAGAATGATCATTATTATGAGAAGAATCCAATAAAGCTCTTGGATTATAGAGATAATGTTATATTGAACAAGACTACTCAACAGGTAAACATAATATTGTGGAACCATATGTATTAAGTGGAAACATGGTAACCGTAGGAAGTAATGAATGAGAATCACCCACACATTTTTTCAATATAGAATGAAAAATGAAATTTTGAGGGTGAAATTTCATAAGGCAGGAAGAATGCGTTGAACCACTGTTTTATCAATGGAAATTCATTTTTTATAATTATTTCACAGAGTAAAATCACATAAAATAAAATTAATAACATAAAAAAACATTATAATAGATGAATTAATAAAATGAAATTCATTTCTAGTAGTAAGGAAGATGTACTAAAGGAATAGTAACCTGACCTTTGGAATAGTTACATAACCCTTATGAATAATAAAACATACACTTGAATAGTAACCTCACCAATGATAGTATAAATAAAATATATCCATTTATAATTTACAATATGATATAATTATATTGTATTATAATGGAATAAATAATTTATTAATTACTGATTAATTATAGGTATTTTTGAAAGTCATAAATATTTAATTACTCTTTATTAAATAATATAATAATTTAAATGAGAATTTATTTTTATAAAATCTATTCAAAAATTAATATTTTTATGTCTTATTATTATAACATTATTTAATTTGATGATGAATTGTAAAAAACACTAATTTATGGTATATATACATTATTAGTTAGATGCAATATTTTTGTGGTCTTGGATAAGAAAAGAAAAATTGGTTTATCCTCATTTGATCTAATTAATATATGTTTTCTGGATAATCATCAATATTTATTATCTTGAGAAAAATAATAAAATATTGAGAAGACATAATTCTCCACTACAATAAATACCATCCTTCACCACCTCTTATCCTCACACCTTTGAAGAGTTTAATACTATCAAAATTATACTAAAATCTGGTCCCAAGAACCTCCCCCATGTGTAGGATTTTTTTTTTTACAAAAACTCCAAAACCAATTCCTTAAGGAGGTTTCCCAGAAGATTGAATCAAGAGGTAAAACCTTCTTCTTTATTCTTTCAATTTCCTACCAAGTTACATTATTTTTTTTTCACAATTCCCCTTATCCAAGGTGCATGAAAAACCCAATATCAAACATATACCATAATTATTTTATTTTTACGAAAAAATTCATCATCAAATCTCCTCTCCTCTCTCTCTTATTTTAAGAATGAAAATATCGTCTTTGAGGTGTCGTTTTTCCAACTTCGTGGACGACACTCTTTCATCATTCCATTACCATATTCAAGGCTGGTCATGAAACAATTTTTATTGATGAAATAAATTATTATATATGTATAGTATCTTATTTATTTTTTTAATCATATTTTACACATGTTATTAATTTAAAAAACAAAACGAGTTCAAAGTGAAAAAAAAGATAAATTAATCTAGATTATTATCATTAATAATTTAACTAATGAATCATCATACCTTCTAGAAAAATGGTATTTTCATATTTTATAGGCTCATAAATAACATATATGATCATTTCTATACAAATTTCTACATTTTACATGATTTTTTATACACTTACATAAGTAAACTGATCATTAAAACCAAGGAAATCAATGATCCCAAATGATGAAATCGAATCTATAATTTCCCCAAAAGGCCATAAATGAACATAATAAAGATATAATATATCAAATAAGTTTTAAATGGGGTTTTAGTTATTAATTAATGAATATAATTTTATTATTCAAGACATTATGATCAGGTGCAGAATTGTTTCGTACATAAGGTAATGGATTCTACCCAAACATCTACTATTCCATTAGGTTTTTAGTTCTATATTTTTACCTATATTAAATTACCTTATAATGTTATGTAAATATTTCAAATTATGTGTGTTTTTTTCCAAAATCATTTAGTAATATCCTCGTATCCTTCTTTTTTAGGTATATAAATGATTTCAAAAGGATCCTTACTCAATTCTTCCCGACAATCACACCTGATTTAAGGGAACTTTGAGAAATCTTTTTCAATTTCAAGAACACTATATAATATATTTTAATCCACCATTATATTTTCTAAAATCAATCATTTTACTATTAAATCTATCTTGCTTAAGCACTAGTTTTATATAAAATATTATGAAATTTTTTTCTTTAAATTTCCATTAATATTTTCCTTACACCACTATAATATATATTAAATATAATGTTTCATAAATATACTTTTAGATGTTATAGCTTCCGTTTGATATCATTTATCATGATATATGACTATATTACTTTAGTAATTCCCATGTAAGTTTGGAATACATTCTTTCATGGACACATTTTTTATATTCTAATTTTTTAAGCCTTGTTACATGATTCGAATACCCATTATGTTCCAAGGGTAGCCCTTATGTAATATTTGATTCCTTGTGTAGGATTATTCATGTGGCACAAATATTAATGAAAAATTATTATGGTTGCAACCAGATCACACTCTAATTCCTTGTGTAATCATTAGACTCATAATAAGTTAGGTGAAACAGTCTTAGTTCTTAGCATTAACCCATCCTCTATTTGCAATGATCTTATTAATTAGACTTGAGCTGTACTCCTCTATGTGTGAAGTGGCTTGAAACATGATCCTATATGCGTAACGATTCTAGGATCATGATAAAGTCAGGTTTTATATTGCTTTCATTTTACTATGATTCATGATTATATGATCCCTTGTTCGATATGTTATGATTATATATGGTTAATCATGTTCCAATCCATTTATATAATTACATTATTCCTTCTAAAACATCTGATATGATTTATTATTACGTTTATTACTTTAAGGTTATTTTTAGGCCAACCCATTCTATATGTTATCCCAAGGTTATTATATACATATTTATGGGATCAATTGAAGATAAGAGTTCATAATAGATAACAATAAAGACATGTTTTTAGTCATGTGTTTTCAATTTTATGTACCTGGTCTTCCAAGGAACTAGATTTTATTATCCTTATCTTGTAATCTGATAATAAATTGTGTTTAAAATCATATAATTATATGTGTAAAATTCTAGGGTCTCTATACTTATGATATGTTTTTATATATCCAAAAAAATTTGGGAATCATATACATGTTTAGTTTTCCAAGTATTCTATCTAGATTGATTGTTCATGGTAATGTAAATTTATCTTTTATTGATGTAATTTAGTAAATAACATCTATTATTTACTATAGATGAGTATATATGATTCCTCACACAAATAAATCTCCTTTAAATATCTCTTTTTATATATTCATGTTGAATGGTGAATGAAGGAAGTAGTTTTTTATATCTAATAATAAGGACTACAACATTATAAATGTGATTTTAATTATTTTATAAGTTGATCAAAATAAATTTACACACATTATTAAAAATTAATATAAATTATTAAAATAATAATATCATGAAATCATAATCGTTATCAAAAGGCTTGATGACATTTTCATATCATGGAATTAAATTTTTAGTATGTTGTTCCTTTGTGTAAAATATATAAATATGAATAAGGATTTAAAATAATATGAAAAAAATCAACAACCATGGTGAAAAATTATGGGATTGAGTTAAAAAATTAACTATATAAAATTATATCCCATGTTACAGTTTTCAACCATGATTTCATAAAAATTTGTCATTGGTTCACTACCCATATAGAATAAGACAATGTATCTATCTTAAAAACCATGAAAAATAATATATTATTATATTATAACTACTAGTGGGCCATAAAATAATTTTCTAAGATAACTATCAATTCCCCACAAGTAAAAAATCATGAGATATAATAAATTACCATTGTATTATGGTGTTATATAAATTCAATTGCACCTATCATTAAAATGATATATTCATACATAAAATTTAAACCTTAATACGATAAAATCATATATCTATCAAAATCATGTCATTACAAATCCAATGACTCAAATTTGTAATTAAAAAAATAAAAAAATAAAAATTTAATGATGTATTAGTTATTCATAATATACGAAATAAGTGACATATGGCCAAGTCCAAAATTTACAATGTTAATTGAATATATGGTAATTTTGTTGGATATACATAAATTAAGAGAATGAGATATAAGGTATTTACAATGGAATGGAATATAAAGAAAATATATCATCAATCCTAACTGGTGTTGAGGCCTATGAAACATAGTGATTCATTAATCCATTGATAATACCTCTATATCCACAATAAAATGGATTGATAGGGATTGTGTTAATGTAAAAAATGAGATATTTCATCATATTAAAATATCTGAAAATAATAAATGGGAGAAAATAATGTGTGATTAACTTTAGAATTGGTAAATCTAAAATGTTATTAATATAGATGATAAATTTTTTTGACGAAGATAACAAAATGAATAAGGTTTTTAAAAATAAATTATTAGTATTTATGTGACATTAGAATAATAAAGGAATAATTTTTATATATTATAATAGTTAAAATATAATATATATAAAATAATAATGTTATAATTGTTAATTATTATAATATTTAATATAAATTTTTTATTTTTTAAATTAACATTACATGAATATAGAGTGAAATGGATGGGAAATCATGATATAATATTTCTTATAATTTTTATCATTTTTATAAAACTTGATAAATCATAAAAATTCTATAATTATTCGGAAAAAAGATAAAAATGATTCAAAAAATTAATTAAAAGTAATTCTTTTAATGTTTTATAATTGAATATAGATTTATTTGAAATTGAAAAAACATGATAACTATATAATGATAATATCGATGCTTCCTTTATAAATATCATAGGGGTTGAATTATTGGAATAATAAATAATGAATATCTCAAGAAATAAGAACAAGTTCAGGGAAAATATAACATAATAGACATATATAAAAATTAATGAATTTTATTGAGACATAGAGTGATATGAAATATTACCTAAATAGTTTAATCGAATATGAATGAAAACCCACACAAACATCATATGATAAGACACATGAATACAAAATAGAGTTAAAAAATATAAAAATACCTAAAATATTATAAATATAAAATATACATTAAATACATTGGATACAATACATATATCATAATGTAGACCATTATGAACTATTAAATTGAATAATTGGGATTATAGAAGAGAAATCCTTGCCTTTAATCATTTCTCTTTTTGTAAGGCCACTAAAAACAACAATAATTAAATTATATTTATTAAATAATTATCATTAAAGCATATCTATGTTTATTTTTATTTTTTCATTATTAATTTTTATTTATTTTAATATATTATTTTTTTATTAGTTTATTTTTAATGAATGGGAAATTTTATGATAGATCAGTTTGTTATTCCATGTCTTCTTTAATGTCATGGTAATTAATGGTGGTAATTATCCAATAGTTTCAAAATATTTGTATATGTTATGGTATAATGTTGAACAAATTCTAAAAAAAGTTTTTTTGTAGTTATATATTTTATATTAAATAGTTCCAAATCAATAAGTATTTAATCATATGAATTTTCAGTTGGTAAAAAATAAAAATGATTATTTACTTTAAATAACATTATTAACATGTCAATTTTATCCATAAAGAATCATATACATGAAAATATTTTATTATTAGTGTTATATTTACTAATTAATTTTCTAATTATATTTCTCTTATTCATTATTCAAATACAAAACGTAATATTTAACATAGGTATCATAAAACTAGTATTGGGGAACAATGCTTTTTATTTGAGATAAAATGATTAAAAAATATAATATTTCATTCAATTATATAAAAAAACTACTATAAAAATTTTAATCTATATTCAAAATATTTTTAGAAAATAATTATTTTATAGAAATAAATAATAGTGGATTTGAAATGTTAATCCATTATTTTTGAAACGTGTATTTTTACTAGCCAATGAGTTTAAAAATTATTTTAATGAGAGAAAATAAGAAATATATTTTTAGGAAACACTTATAGGAAAGATACTAATTTATAAATATAATCATTTAAACAATGTAATATTTGGATAAAAATGTTTAGGATATAATAAACTAAAAAAATAATTGATTGATAGAATTAAGATCCCTTAATTTTAATTTTTTCACATTCATGGGATTTAATTTATTGCATTCATAGGAGGAACATTTGATAAGATAAAATCTATATGAATGTTTTTATGGGAGTTTAGAGAAGAAAGTCGATTGAAATTTTTCAAGCGATGTATTTTTTTTAATTTTTTTAAAAACATTGTTTTTTTATAATGAGAATGGGTAGAGGTATCATTTAATAATATATTTATTATATTATTAATTAGAAATAAGAATATGAATATTAATTAATCATATAAATTTTGATAGATATTCATTAAAAAAATTATTATAATTTATATTTAATACTCATAGAATAGGAAGGCATCATAAAAATTATTTATTCAATTAAAATATTCAAATATAGTTCACAATTTAACAACGGTTTGGAATTTGTTTATGAAATAATAAATTTAATATATTATATTTAAATAAATTATTTTACTTTTTGAATAAATTTTAATTCATGAAATTGTTTTTATTATTTTTAACGATATATTTGTATCATCATGATTTCATAAAACATAAAGTATCAAAGAAAATGTAATTTTACTCTTCAAAAACAAATTTATAATTTATAAGAATAAAAATATTAAATCCAATATAATTTGAATATTCTAATTAAAAAATGAGGTCCATTTGTTAAATATCAACCCACATTTAGTAGATATTTATCTTTTAATATAGATATTTATGAAATCCTTTTTTGTGCGATGATCTTTATACATTATGATAATCGAAAAATGTCAACAGAAAAGTTACGCTTATAATGTATATCTTATAAAACATTCATTTCTATTTTATAATATTTAGTGTCAAGATATATGATAATTGAATCATTTGAAAGAAAATTAAATTTTATTTTTGAATATATATCAAAATAAAAAATGTTACAAACATTTCAAAACGGAATTTTTTGGATTATGTGCATAGAATGTGATAACAATGATTTAATAGTAAAATGATTTATTCAAAAAATTTAAAAAGACTACTAATATATAATATTGATGAAAAATAATACCTAACAATTTATTTTGTAATATTGTTTTCATAATATTTCATAATTCAATATTTAACTTATTTTTTGGTAATATTTTATTTTATATCACTATGGTGGCAAGTGTAATACAATGATTACAATTATATTCCAGTTTATTTAAAAATAATGTGCACTATTAAAATAATTTTAATCTATAATGATTTATAAAAACTATTCTTATTCCTTATTTCATCCAAAAGGTAAAATAATATGCCAATCCCAAATCTAATGATCATTGAAATTTGAAATGTATTTTTTTAAAATAGAAAATAATTTTATCATTTTCAAATGTGAATCAAACATTTAAATTTGCTAAATGGTATTTATTTGAATGTTTTTTTATTAAAATGGTAATTTTTTAATGTTATATGAATAAATATATGAAATGTAAAATACACATTTTAGGTTCTAAAAATCATTTAAAACTCTGTTATAAATTTAATAACAATTTTAGAAAATTCCATAGAGATATTCAATATGTAAAGGAACATTATTTGTCATTAAAATATTGAATAAACCGTCAAAATAAATTTATTACTTATCTTAATGAACTTTTTATCAATCAGATATAAGATGATATTTTAATTTTATAAAAATTATTCTCATTGATCGAGTTGATTTGAAACTAACAAATTTGTTTTAAATAATGGAAATGAAACTAAAAAAATAATCAATTGGGAAACAATAAGCAGTTTTTTTATAAATTTTAGGATAGTATAAATATATGGTTCTTAGATTCGATGTGACTAATTTCAAAATAGTAATAAACTAATTTTTTAAAAATTTGAAACATTGTAAAAAATGTAAAGAATTAAAATGTAAACAACTAGTGTTGGTTTTAAATGATATGTAAATAAATATTCTGATTTTATTTTTGATATACATGAAAAAAGATAGTTAATCAAATGTTAAATGTGGTTTAAAATAATAAAATTATCTGGTTATAAAGAAAATAATTTTCCAATCTATCAAACAATATTTTATCTCTGATAAATGAAATTGGATTTTTACACTGAATAAATAGCATAACAATCCATGAACTATCTTTCACCCACATGAATATACAGTACATGAATTGTATATGTTTTGTATTTAGACCTTGGAATTTCTAATAATATCTATCGATTTATTATTATGGTGGTAAATAATAATATCTGTTTAGAACAATTTGGATGAAATAAGTATATAATTTTATGTTTTTACGAAATCCACATCACAGTTTTTCTTCATTATAAAGTGATTTTGATTAAATCATCATACTGAAACAGGTTCATTCCAAGGTCAATTTTGTTTCAAATTTGAATAAAGAGGGTAACAAAATTGATGACACCATATCCAATATGGGTGTTTTCTTGAAATTAAAATAAGCATTCTTCCATGGTAGATATGATTGATTAATTATTTTTCCTTGACATATATAAAAGTATATTTTATAGAAATTTTTTAAAAAATATAAACACCTTAGTTTTTTACTATGAAGGACTATTATTATTATTGATAAAATTATCTTACTACATTTGGTGTTGATAAATTTCTATTGTTTTGAATTCATTTTCTTTTGTAGAGTATTAATACACGTTATTTAAAACTATTCAATTAAAACTACATCACAATATTTTTCACCCTGATATCATTTAATTAAAATCTAATATGATCATTAGATGATTTGAATATGTAATTTTATAAATTTTCCAAAAAAAGTAGTTTATTGCCTCGATTTTTTTCAAAATGGTTCATATATCATGATTTATATTATGAAGAAAATAATATTTTTCATTAAATTGTGTAATGGAATTTGGGTTGACATGACATATTGGAAAAAAACATCATGGTATTTGTAAAAACTATGAAATATAAAAGTAAATTATTATTGAAATTATAAGCATATCCATATTTATACACCATTAGTTTTGGATATTAGATTACTAGGACACAGCACACTATATATTTCCTTACCAAACCATTATTTTTTATACCCAATATTATTTATAAAAATAGAATAACCTCCCCCATCTCATTGAGTTATTTATCTTCATTAGAATCCCTATACAGTGAAGAGATACATCTATGGATTTTTTTTGATATTTTAGAGTGACTTTTGTTTCCTCGAGTCATGATATGGAAAATAAATCAATCAAGGTACACGTCATATTGATGTCACCAAAATAAATATATCCCAAATTCATTATGTTAAAAAAATAATAGTTTCAATGATTTTAAAATAAATTATTTATATGATTTCAATAGATTATAGGTTAAATTGATGTTAATCACATGAATATCAATTATTGAGTATAGATTTTTTTCATTGTGGATGTGATAATCAAACAACTAGTCTAAGGTATGAAATATAGGAATAAATTCATTTAATAACATTTCCATGAAATATAAATTCTATATATAATTCTATTTTTATTTGTTATTGATTAACTTATATAATGTTTATTGAGAGTCTATGATGGATGTTAGGTTATATAGAGTATATTTCTTATGTATTTTTTAATTTTTTCTAACATGAATTTATATTAGAAATTTATTATCAATGAAGATTTTTTAACGTGAGTTTTATTTAGATTTGAGGTGAGAATTAAAATTTAACACCATAGTATTTTAAAAAATAAAGATATATTTGATAACATATACAAAAAGAAAAATCGAGCCTAAATAAACTGTGAAATATTAATTTTTTAGTGTGATTGTTAAAAACAAGATGCCAAAAGTGTGGGAATGTATATGATTAATTTTTTATGTATATAAAAATATATAGTTATTACCTAATATAAATATACTGATAAATTCATAGTAAATAATTAATCAATTTTAACAATGTAATTTTTTTCATCAAAAATATGTTTTCTTTAAAAAAATTATTTTTTTATTGTTTTTGTGAGAGTGTATTATATTTAAATTGTAGAAATTATAATATATTTAATTTAAAAATAGATATATTTTTTGAAATAATTATTTAAAAATTATATTACAATGAATTTTTTAGATATTTCTCAAAAGATTTATTTTCTAATGAATAGTGAAAATACTGATTTTAATTAAAAACAATATTTTTGGTTTAGGAATTTACAAAGTTACATTTAATTTTAAAGGAAATTAAAAATAAAATTTGTCCAATTATATTATTAAAAAACCAAAATGATTATTTTTAATCAATTTTATGGAAATTGTTTCTATAAATATATTCTTATATATGGAAAAGAATATTTCATAAAAATCATTTCTCATTTAATTTTTTTGTGTTTTAATATTATATTAATTTATTACAATAATATATACATAATCAAGAAAAATGGTTTTCATAAATTTAATTTTGAGGTCTAAATTTTTTAAATAGTTCCTTTATATTATTGTTCATTAGGAATAGCATCAACATTAAAAAAAAATTGTAACCATGGTAAGGGTAAATCAAAAAATTAGGGATAAAAAAATTTGATGAGGACTAAAAATTACCAAATCAGTTTAATTTATTATATTTTATGAGTATACATAATCCATTTCTGTATATGATTCAAAACATTGGCCATGTGATTCCATAATTCCTTTATTTTGGAAGTTATTTTATTTTATGAAAAAAAAATTATGTCATGTAATTCAATTGGTTTTACAATCTCAAAATATTTTCATAGGGATAAATAAAAGATATGTTTTCATCCAGAAGGGTTATTTTAAATATAAATTATATATCATCCTATTTATTTATATCTATTTTTTAATCTCAAAGTAATTACATTAAATTCCTAAGAAACAACGACACAACATTTATTCAATTAATATAAAATTAAAGTAAATAATTTTCGAAATGTTTTGTGTGATATAATTTGAATAAATTCTTGTATACAATAAATTTTATATATACATATATCTTATTTTATAGGATTTATTTTGTTATATTAAATTTATCTTTTTTTATGTTTTTTTCAATGTCAAATGACCTCAATATTTTAAAATTTGAATATAATGATATGTTGTAATCCGTAATATTTTATTAAATGATTTAAAAGGAAAAAAATAATATCATCATCCAATAGATCTATATAAGTATAAAAATATAATCTATATTCCATTTGTGTACCAATTTTCCTTTTATAGTAAATATATTGACTGATAATGAGTGAAAAGATCATTATTGTTGTAATTATCGAAGGGGTTACCAGTAGTTGTAAATACAATATATTGGTAAGTACAGTCATATAAACAATTTCAAATTATATTTTATGGTATTTGTATCCTAATAATTATCATATAACTAATTTATTTCATTTTTAGGATTTTTTTTAATTAAAATAAATTTATTTTTACTTAATATATTAAGTAATTGCAAGACTGCCCCTCCCCTTAATTATAAATGGGAACCTCCTCTCCACTTTTATTCACACATCAAAACAATTTAACATCAATAAATACATACCTGAATCATATAATAACATACATTCCCACATCATATAGGTATTTTTTGGCATATAAAACTGTCATTATATGGTTTAATATGACAATCAAAAAAAATTATTCAAATAAGAGGGATATTAACTTACAATTGTTTTAAATATATCTCTTCTTCTTCCTACATAAAATATTTTTCAACCAAGATGATAGATTAAAAAAATATCTTCCATATAATAAGATTTTATTCATTTATATCATCACCTAAATATCTATGATCTTCTAAAAATTTGAAATGAGACCATTATTAGTGTGTATGGTAGTTTATCACCTTGCAAACTGATATAAATCATTTTTAATATCCAATTTATATAAATGATTATAATGATGAATTTAATGCATAAATTCTATATAAATAACATAATAACTATTATTTAATTAAAATATATCATAAATTTGTTTTCAATCTTTCTATTGAAAATGATTAAATTGTCCATGTGTGTGTCTGGATTACCACCTCCACGAATCTATATGATTAGTATAACATAACCACATCACATGGATGATATATATTAGTATATTTAAAGAAATTATATGATAATTATTAGAAAATAATATATATATATATATATACACATACAACTCTTACCTTCATTCCATCGTTATTTTTGAAATTTAAAAATGATACCCATTCATATGTACGACTTACTATATCCATGATTGTAATGTAGATCAATTTTCATAAAATAATTTCATGTTTTTTATAATTATAAATAACATATAAAAATAGTTAATTTATAATAACAATAATAATAATTCTCTATATTATTTAATAATGGCATATTTCACCTCAGTCAGCTAACCGAATTCACTTTCGACATACATTCTGAATATCTAAAAAACATCTCAGTGGACATTCATTAATAAATAAAATATATATTACATATTTGTTGGTCGGAGTGGTTTACTCAAGAGGGGGGTGAATTGAGTTCCAATTAAAATTTCTGTTAAAAACAATTTCTATTAAAATCCCCCAATTTCAAAAACAAATTAAACTGTAGTGAATTTATATAGATTGTAAAGGTTCAATTAGTTTCTCAAAGATTGATTTGTTCTCAGTTAACTTAATCTTATCATTTAATTAACTTTTGAAACTAACTTACTGATTTATAATAAATATAAACACATGCGAATTTAATTATCAAAGTAGCTTTGAAGATAAATTATATTTCAAAGTAATAGCAGCGGAATATGAAATAAATATGTATAGTATGGATATAAAGTATAACTACAAACACAGAGAATTAACCAAGAGGTTCAGTCTCAAGCCAAGACTTAGTCCTCTCAAAAGTTTATATAAAAATGATCCACACCCTGGATCGGGGTTAACAACAGTGAACACACTGTCCAGGTCACAAGACCTCTACCACAGTTCTACGTGGGAAAACAAACAACAGCAGCCAGCTGTCCAGGTCACAAGACCTCTACCACTATCCACAGTGGGAAATGAAGTGTAAAAAGGTGTGTTGAGGATTTACAGATCCTCCAGTGAAAGTACAGGAGTCAGTGTGTGTGTTTAATACAGCAGATAACACACACTGCTCAAAATGTAGAATAAATAAATCACAGAGCAGAGATGTAGAGTTTAGAAATGGCTCTAGTGATATCAGTGTAGCTCTGGACTCGTTTTGGAATTGATCAGAAGTGATTCTGAGTCCTCTTCTCGATTTTGTTTGAGAAGCAGAGTGTCGTATGCTTCAGGTTCACAGGCAGTGAGATGTAGTCGATGAAGCTCTTCGATATTCTTTTGTATGCACATAACTCTTTTTAGTAGGCTTGATTGTATCTGATTTTGTCTTGCTTGGTTCTTCTTGTATGCACAGAGCTCTCCTTGAGTATGTCGTATATCTTCCTTATCTCTGTGTGTTCTCTCGTTGTTGTCTCTGTGTTGTGTCTACTTTCTTCAGCAAAGTCTTCTTGTATTTATGTCACGTGCTCCGTAGGACAGAAAAGGTTTCCTTTCCGCAGGTACGAGGTACGGCTTCCTGACATCCAACAACCTTTATTAATAATCTAACAGAGCATTAAAATATACCTAATATGACCGTTGGTTAGATTAAATAAAGATAAAGATAAAGAAATTCAAACAGTTGTTTATGACTATTCAAGAGATCGGTAGGTCATCAGCATTAGAGTAATGATCGGTGACTCAGATAGATCAGCATCGGTCTGTCATCTGATCGGTGAGTCATTTTGATCAGCATCAGTTTGTCATCAGATCGGTGAGTCATTCTGATCAGCATCGGTCTGTCATCTGATCGGTGAGTCATTTTGATCAGCATCGGTCTGTCATCTGATCGGTGATTCATTTTGATCAGCATCGGTCTGTCATCTGATCGGTGCGTCTGATGGATCGGTGAGTCTGATGGATCGGTGAGTCTGATGGATCGGTGAGACTTTGGATCGGTGAGTCTGATGGATCGGTGAGTCTGATGGATCGGTGAGTCAGATGGATCGGTGAGTCTGATGGATCGGTGAGTCTGATGGATCGGTGAGTCTGATGGATCGGTGCGTCTGATGGATCGGTGAGTCTGATGGATCGGTGACTCATTTGCATCGGTGACTCAGATTGGTCAGCATCGGTGAGTCAGTTTGCGTCGGTGAGTCCTTGGATATTGGATCAGTGCTTCCGATGTCTGTTGAATCCAGAAGACTTCCAACATACTTTGTAAGTCAATAAGCATAGACAAAAACATGATAACAGATGCATTTACAGATTGTAATTAAGTTTATGAGAAAACAAACCAGATTAAGTATTAATGGTATGTGATGATTTGTGATTATTAAAACATCAAACATAGACATGAAATCAACAATCTTCCAGAGGGCTCAACAATATTAATATGTGAAATAAATTGTACAATATACTATAACAATATTATTAATCATATAAATAACTGAAATATGTTTACTATTTATTATGATAAGTAACACTCATGATGAGTCATGTTTGAGGTAAGGGACAGATTACTTTAAACCGACATTTCAAATTCGTTAAAGCCTGTTTAATAAAAAAATTCTCTTCCATGCCTATATTCTTATAATAAATTTATTGACGTATTTATATGGATATAAATTTATTATAAATGGATTTTAATGTCTACTTTTACTTTATCTCGATGGTTTTCAAAGGAATATTTTTACATAGTTTTTAAAAAAATTGACATTTTTTGAAAATAATAAAAATAATATTTTATTTTATCATATACAATGACTATGGATTTTAAAACCACTATAAAAATTATTTTATGTCTGCAATTATTTATTACATACCAAGTATTATTCAAAAGAAACCTCATTATGATTGTTATACATATTTTAAAAAGGCGATTAAAATAGACTAGTTATTTAGAAATCCTGAAACATTTTTCTTAGGTTTGTATGGGATTTATATTAACCACTCATATAGTCAAGTTATTATTGTTATCTTGCTAACTCAATTCTATTCCTTCTTTGATGTTATTCATTAATTTATAATTTTTTATATATCTACCTTTCACATATACTTATCTCATTTTGCATTCCATGTATGGGGCCACACATTCAAATGGGTCATTTATCAAATTCCTTATCTGAAAATAAAACCTAATTATGGTTAAATATTTGGTCACTTAATCCAGTATTTAATACTAATTTAATGTTTATATTACCAAATTTATGTTCTATTTAAATAAATAAATATTATTATGTACTCATATATTAGTATCTATAACATATAATTCTTTACCATATTTGGAATATATATGAAATTTACAATGCTTATGAAATGTGGGATGATTAAAAAACCCATTTCATTCCATTGGTAATTCTTAGAATTATGCCTTATAATTTATTTCTCTTTTTAGATCATGTAATCAGGATCTTGTTATTATCGGTTCTCCTGGATATAGCACAAACAAAATGGGTAAATTTTTTGTCATATTTTTTTGTATGGGGTTGATGTGTAAGAATAATCCATTATGGGACTCTTTCCACTATGTGAAATTGTATTGAAAATTACCATTGAATTATCCTTATGCCATGTTTTGTATTAATTTCACATTTCATGTGTTTCAAACTTCTCATCATATCATGTAATTATTGTTATTCTACTATGTGATTACTTATGAGAATATTTTTAAATGAATATATATTCTATTTCATAAAGGTGAATGTATAATATTATGGATAATGTTCCTATTAGTATTTCATGACCTAAAAAGGAAGATTATGAGTGTTAATTTTCATTAAATATTCCTTTTAATTTTTTTATGAAAAACTATTGTTTAAATGTTTAATTATAGCATAATAAAATGTTTATTGTATTCCCAGTGTTTAATTTCTTTTTTAAATATTGTATAAGTAATATTGAACTGAAAATTTTCCTCCATTATTTTTAGATTTCCATTAGTGAGATTTTTACTCTAATGCCACATTTTTTATTGTATTTAATAGGGTATTATGAATTATTAAAGATAAGTATGAGGTCGTGAGTAAAATTTCTAAGGTTTTAAATAAAAAAGAGAACATAATATGTCATGAATGTTTTTTTTCGTGGTAAATGTTCATAAAGATGATGTGTCTACATTGTGATGTAAATTTTTTTATGTAAGGGTGATGGTATAATTCTATAAATATCATAATTTTAATGATCATCCAATGTATGAAAATGAATTATTGACATTAATCTAAATATTATTTATTTTATATAGATGGGTCCCTATAGTTTCTATTAGAGGATGGTGTAGAGATTTCTATAAAGTAGGATAAGAATAATTTTGTGAGGGACCTATAGAAAAGAATATGTATAAGAAAATATTATAGAAATCTTAGTAAAGTATATAAGGAGTTGTTTTTATAAAATTACATAAATATATGGATTGTATAGGCTGGAATGGATTTGGGTGATATTTATATAGGATTATTAACATCAAAATTAGTTTCTTGAGTATATCACATCCATCGTTATTGTTCATAGTGAGTTTTCCATTATATCTCACCTTATATGACACTCCATAGGAAAATCCTTAAGTTACTCAAATTTTTTATGATTCATTTTGAAATATTTCAAAAGAGGTTTACAAAGGATGACTTAGGTTATATATAAGGTTTTATATAATGAATGTTACGTTACATGATATAGATATTTCATAAATTATTTTTCATGATTATATGTATTCTCAACATGAAAATTATTGTTTATGTTATTATTTTATTTTAAAAAATGTTTTAAACCTGGTGGAATTTTCTTAATGTTGATTTTGAAGGAAAATGGGATGATTTGCCACATATGAAATGAAATAGAATGGAACTGTGAAGGGAAAACATATTGTCATTCCCAATCAACTATATAATTACACCCATCATAACATTAACTAGGTTTAATTTCATGAAATGGAAAATTATTAAAAAATAGTCGTTCATTATGTTTGTGGAGGGTATAAGATTTAGTTTTCCCCAGGTTAATTATTTGGGAAAAAGACGTCATGGAAATGACTCAGAGGAATAAGAAAATGTTTAATATCTAGAAAAAATGGAATAGATAAGTCAATTTCCATCAAAAATGAAAATGTCAGTGGGGGGACATAATGTTCATCATAATGTAACATTTTTTGGTCAATTTAGTATATGTGGTAAATAGAGGAATTAACCGAGTCAATAAATTACCTAATATTATCATACAAATCATAGAATAACATATTTTATTCCAATAAATGAAGTGAATTTATTTAAGGGTTTCTGAATTTGGATTCAAGAATTATATAGTATGTGTGTTATAAAAATAATATTTTTGTTTTACAAATCAGGAAACATATATCGAATTTGATAACCGATTGAAGCTAATACGTACTCCTAGGAGGTTAAATTAATTTATATTGATACTATTATTAGTTTATAAATTTTATTATGATCATAATTTCAATGAATAATTCACAAATTTTGAGGTATTATATGAATTTATTCCATTATGAGATGTGTATTGAGTTTTGATAGACATTTGAGATATATAAAACACAAATGTTTAACAGGTGAATGTGTTATTTTAGGAGGAATTACATTTCATTTTGTTGACATAATATTCAATGTATAAATTACCTTTATTGTTTATATAATCTTTGATGCTGATAAAATTATTGGTTATTACAATTGTGGATAATTGTTTATATCATATATATAACCATGGAAATAAACTTTTTTGGGTGATTAAATGATTAATTATATTTGGGAAGAAGTTAAATATTTTGGAAATCTTATATAATTTTGTTGAATTTAATATTATGATACTTTATTTAAAGATTAAATGTTAAATTAAATTTTGGAAGAATATATAACATGATGTGGATTTATAGTGATTTAGCGTATTTATACAAATAATTATCATATTTTTGAGATAATATGATTTGGGAATATAAATTTTTAGGTGTATGACATTATGGGTGAATAATGATTTTAGGGGATAAATTTAAAATTAATTAGGGAAGAATATGTGATGTAATTATTCACCTTTTATTAAATAATGATAAAAAAATATATTGATGTTTTTTATGTTTAGTTCATTATATAATTTTATAGTCTAAATATGGTAACTATTTTTGAATATTGGAGATTAATGTTTTATTTTTTCATTTTAAGGATAATTCAATTTTTTATTGTCTATATCTAACAATTTTTTTTGGTGGAAAAAGAAATGTAGAATATCATTTGACCCTATTATAAATTATATGATCCATTTGAAGATGACTTCAATGCATCGGGATTAAAAAATTTCATCCCAAATTATCAATATTTTGAGATAAAGATGAGATTGGAGTGGAAATTAATTAAAGGACTAAATTATACATACAAAGTAAATAAAAACAATTACGTTTTTAGTATAGAGCATAAAAAAATACATAAACTCCTTGAAAAGTATCCTGACAAAAATATTTATCTTATTACCTTCATTTATTGTTTATGTTATTATTTTATTTTAATAAATGTTTTGAACCTTGTGGAATTTTCATAATCGTGATTTTGAAGGAAAATGGGAAGATTTACCACATATGAAACGAAATAGAATGGAACTGTGAAGGGAAAACATATTGTCATTCTCAATCAACTATATAGTTACACCAATCAAAACATTAACTAGGGTTAATTTCATGAAATGGAAAATAATAAAAAAAATAGTCGTTCATGATGTTTATGGAGGGAATAAGATTTAGTTTCCCCCAGGTAAATTATGTGGGAAAAAGACCTCATGGAACTGACTCAAAAGAATAGGAAATTGTTTAATATCTAGAAAAAATGGAATAGATAAGTCAATTTCCAACAAAAAATGAAAATTTCAATAGAGGGATATATTATTCATCATAATGTAACATTTTTTGTTGAATTTACTATATGTGGTAAATAGTGGAATTAACCGAGTCAATAAATTACATAATATTATCATACAAATCATTGAATAACATATTTTATTCCAATAAATGAAGTGAATTTATTTAAGGGTTTCTGAATATGGATTCATGAATTATATAGTATATGTTTTAGAAAAATCATATTTTTTTAAAAAAATCAGGAAACATATATCAAATTTTATAATAGATTGAAGCTAATACGTACTCCTAGGAGGTTAAATTATGTGTTATTGATAGTATTATTAGTTTATAAATTTTATTATGATCATAATTTCAATATATATTTCACAAATGTTTAGGTATTTTATGAATTTATTCCATTATGAGATTTTTATTGAGTTTTGAGAGGCATTTGAGATATATAAAACCCTAATGTTTAATAGGTGATTGTGTTATTTTAGGACGAATTACATTTAATTTTGTTGACATAATATTAAATGTATAAATAACCTTTATTTTTTATATAATATTTGTTGCTGATATAATTGTTGGTTATTACAATTGTGGATAATTTGTCATATCATATATATAACTATAGAAATAAACTGTTTTGGGTGATTAAATGATTAATTATATTTTAGAAGAAGATAAATATTTTGGAAATCTTATATAATTTTGTTAAATTTAATATTATGATACTTTATTTAATGATTAAATGTTAAATTAAATTTTGGAAGAATATATAACATGATGTGGATTTATAGTGATTTAGAGTATTTATAAATATGATTATCATATATTTGAGATAATATGATTTGGGAACATACATTTATAGGTGTATGAAATTATGGGTGAATAATGATTTTGGGGGATAAATTTAAAATTAATCATGGAAGTATATGTGATGTAATCATACAACTTTTATTAAATAATGATAAAAAATATATTGATGTTTTTATGTTTAATTCATTATAGAATGATATAGTCTAAATATGGTCACTATTTTTGAATATTAGAGATTAATGTATTATTTTTTCATTTTAAGGACAATTCAATTTTGTATTTTCTATATCTTTAATTTTTTTTGCGGAAACAGAAATGTACAATATCTTTTGACACAATTATAAATTATGTGATCCTTTTAAAGATGACTTCAATGGATCAGGATTAAAAAATTTCATCCCAAATTCTCAACGTTTTTAGATAAAGATGATATTGGAGTGGAAATTAATTAAAGTACTAAATTATACATACCAAGTAAATAAAAATAATTATGTTTTTAGTATAGAGCATAAAGAAATACATAAACTCCAGGAAACGTATCCTGATAAAAATGTTAATCTTATTACCTTCATTTACAATGAATTGATGGTGTTTTTCACACATTCCCATTTTATTGTTTTGTTGTCATTATCCATTAAATGATCATTCAAATTCTTTATATAAATACTCTATGTGAATCCTAATCATTATTTATACATTATAGTTTATTCTCCATGTACATATTTTTACTTCCCCCTAATTTTCTTATATATGGAAACCTAGTATGTGTTATTCCTTATGACATTTATTCTTCCCTTTTTTATATTATGAGAAGGATGTTTTACTAACAATTTTTTTGATATGAGGTATCAAAAAAATCAAAATGTAAAACTATTGACTACTTATATCATGGTAAATTTTTTTTGATGAATTTTATGGTTGGTAGAATGTGACACCCTCATATTTAAAAAATTCTATATTTGATATCCTATACGACACATAAAACCTCACCTAAAGAGACCATGAAATATTTTTATTTAAATCTTTTCATTATAACCTAGATATTAAAATAGTAGTTATTAATCAGACTAATTGATATATTAAATATATTTAGATGTATTATTAAATATAAATATATGGACAAATCATTATAAAATAATCCCTCAATTTTCCATAATACCGTTTTATTATTCAAAAATATGTTTTCATCCAAAATCGTTTATTAATTTTTTTGATAAATTAATATAAGTAATTTTTAGAAATTTTATACATTGTATTTAATTAAAAGGAATTAATTTATCAAAGTTATTTTGTTAGAATTATCCTAGAATTATTTTTTAGGGTTTTTTAACATATTTATTTTCTAGTGAATACTAAAAAATATATATTTTCAATGATAATAGTATTATTTTATCATGAATATACCTATTTCATTTATGTTTTGATATGTTGTTAAAGTATAATTAGCTCCCATAATTTATTAATAATACAATTATATTCACCTGAATAAATATTTATTTTTTTAATTTTATAAAAAATATTTTTGTACTTAAAATGATTTTTTAAAATAGTTTTTAACTTACTTTTTCATATTAATATTAAATTCATATCATCAAATTATCGAATTTGAATATTATTATAATATTTACATATTTTTAATAAAAATATATAAATTTGGTAAATATGTCACTTTTATTTTTTGTTATTATGAATAGATTCCATTGTAAATATTTGACACCTTGGTATGGGTAAATCAAGATATTACGATTAAAAATAATATTATGAGGGAAAAAATGACCCAAACACTTACCATTAACATATTTTATGGTTGGAGTAAGAAAAATTCCATCCTGGTTTTAAAAATATGGCAGCATAGGGCTATATTTCCAAGATTTTCACATTTATATTAATTTATGTAATGAAAATTTTAAAATGTCATTATTTTTGTATTATTTATTATAAATTTTCGATACAGGAATGAATAGATCATATTATAATTTATAAATTGGTTATTTGGAATATAAATTATTTTCATTCGTAATTTATTTCAATTTTTTAATGGTGAAATAATTACACTAAATGCATACCCAATGCCGACATAACATTTAGTCAGTTATTTGAAGAATAAAATAAACGATTTCAATAAATGTAAAATGTAACATAATTTTAAAGACATACTGCGTCATATTAATTTATTCTATATGAAATACATAGTATAAGGAATTTAATAATTTATATTATAACTATATTTTCTATATTTTATTCGATGTCAAATTAAATGAATAGTTCCTAAAATATCAATAACAATATTTAATAATAAATTATATTTTATTAAATGATTTATAATTCCAATAATTTATATCATATTCTATGTGATGTGTATATGTTTATAACCATCTTCTATTATGAAATTATGGATGAATTTTCCTTTTATACTAACTATATTCACCATTAAAGATTAAAAATAATTAATATAACAGTAATTTTCAAAAAAGGTAAACATGAGATAAAATAACTATATAATGGTATAAAATTAATATAGGATTGTCAAAATATTATTTGAAGAATATATTTTACACATTGTCATATTAATTCCAAATTAAATATGTTTGGGTCCATTTTCCTTGAAAATAAATTTACATTAATTTTATATTTTACCTAAATCCAAGGGTACCGCACTACTCATTCAAAAAATGGGATCCTCCAATCTTATATTATGAAAAATACATAAGAATTTTAGTTTATCCAATCTATACCTAGTCATATTTTTAATATATCTCCCCACATTATAACGTTATTTTTTTTATAATAAAAACATTTGACGGGTTAAGTTGTAAATAAAAGTATGTTTTCTCAATAAGATGAATCGGATTAAAACAAATGTTTTAGTTATTTTTCATATTCTTCCTATATCATATCATGTTAAATAATTATATAATAATGAAAATTGAATATTAAAAATTCATAGTTCTTATTATGATAATCTCATTAGATATATCCACATCCCCTTCTATAAAATGGGAAACAAAACTGTTATTCATGTGTATAATGAACTATGTCATCGCAAACAAATGTTATTCGGTTTAAATCACTTCTTCCCACAACTCGTAATAATGATGTATTAAATCTTTATGTGTGGTATTGATTAGATAATTAACATTATACTAAGATTATATATTATATATTTTCTAAACAATGTATATATTGAGAAATGATAATAACGTTTTGGCATTTGATTGGATTGTGACCACCAGAAAGCGACGTGATACATTGTTCATAATAACAACACATGGATGAAATATATAAGTTCATCTTATTAATGTGTATTATAGTTTTTATGTATTGATATTTTTTGAAATAGTAAATAAATCGTCACTTATTAATGTCATGACCATAGAAAAATGGAATAGAATGTAATGTGTACGTATGACCTAATATCTCCACGATTGTAATGTAATTAATTTTTCATAACTATATTTCATGGTTGGCTATAAAATAATAATTTTTTGTAATTTTTTTATTAATTCTAAATTACGGGGTTAAAATCCATGTGACAAATCTTCTATTATCGTCTTCTATTTCTACATTATCTTCTTTTCTAACCCTCACATTTCCTACCAGGATACCACCCCCAGTGCCCCTTTACTTCTATATGTCTACCTATCATAGTATCCTTCACCTATTAAACTACTCCCTAGATTATCATTCCTACACTCCATATATCCATCCTATTTCCCTCTTCCCCTACCCCCAAGATGAATCATCCCCTCCCCATGAACTTTACTTCCCTTCATCATTTACAAAGTCTCGCTGCCTCTCTGCCACATCCTCTCTTCCCTCGTTTCATTGCCTCCTAGCCTCATAGAATAATCTTCCTCATACCCAAATTTCTATACTTCTTTATGATATTCATCTCCTCCTATCATCCACATTGAGGATAAAATATCCTCTCCTTACAAAATCCACAATTTTCACATGCATTCCAAAAATTTCTTTATGTTTAGTATCATCACACTAAATATCTACACTATCTTCTTCTAGATGTCATTCATTTTAGATTTCTAAATCAATTCATATACATATCCCTTCATCAAAATTATTTTTATCATTATTGTTTTATTTTTTTTCTAAACTTTCATTGTTCTTCTGTGTTTTTAGCATATCTTGAACACCAAGGGGTTAATATAAAAGGGTAGTTGAAGGATGCAAAATAAAAAGAGGAACCTCGACCATACATGATTGCAGAAGAAACCTTCATGTTATATATATTTAATTTTTATTCTATATTAATATTTTCATCATGGATGGAACAACTTGTTAGTTTTTTTATTACTGAAAAATATGGGTTTGTAATTTTCCAAAATATATCATGTTATTTTTGTGTTTTTGTAGATAAATATGATAGTACTATTATGCAATGGGGTGTAGATGAAATTTGTAGATAGAGAAACATGAAACATGATGCAAATTATTATTATGATTTTTGAAACTATTATGAATCAAATATCAACACCCCAAATATCATGCATTAAGTTTGATAAGAAATATTCTAAAATTGGAAAACTAAAATTCATTTAATGAGGGTGTATTTGGTTATGTAGAAGAAAATTTTCTATTTGGATTAACAGAAAAAATATAGTTAAATATTAATGATTAATATACGAGTCATAATAAACTTTTAAAATTTTAACGAATTTACCTTTTGAAAAATTATATTTTATTTTATTAAAAATTTTGTTACGACATTATTCCCTCAAATATTCTTGTCATTCATATTTTTCAAAAATATTTTCAGCTATTTTTTTAATCAAACATAATTTTCATAATCCATTCTTATACGATAGATTTTTGGATTTATGGATAATGTATATAATATAGTATCCCTTATAGAAATGATTTTCTCATAATATGAAATCCATTGGAATTGTTTAATAAAAGATTTTTTATCAAAAATATGTATTATTCTCATCATATAATTTTAATATATATATATATACGAATGAAATTATTTTCAAATTATTAAGTGGTTTGTATAATGATTTTAATCTGGTCATGCATGAATAAAAAAAATTTGGTGGTTTTCTATATCCACATTCATATTCCCATTTTCCATTTAAATTCATGTATTTATTTACATTAATAGTTTTTAGGAATCATTATTCTATTTTAATTCCCAAAATATACACTCGTTCCTCTAAATTTTGTATTCTCATAATTCATATCACGTACATTATTGAGTTACCTCAAATGCCTATAATTCCCATGACCAATCCTACCAATTGTGTTCCACTACTAATATTGATAGATTCTACTCCAAATCTATTCCATCAAACATCCAATCCCGCTTAGTTTCAATACATTTTCCATCATTGTTATTTTTTACACTCACATTCTTATTCAAGTTTTAATATTATTTTCATTTATTATGTTTTAATATATCAATCATTATTCCCTTAATTTATATTTTTAATCAAACTACTATTAAATTATTTTTATATTCATAATAATAATAATATAGTCACTACATTATTCACCCAAATATTCAAGTAATTCATAATTTTCAAAAAAATTATTTTTTATTCAATCTATATTTTCCAAATCCAACATTATATGATTGATTTAGTAATCATGGATAATGTTTTTAATATATAATCCCTTATATAAAAGAATTTTTCATCAATTGGAATCATGTAATATTGTTTGATATGGTAATTTATTCCAAAAATGCATTTCATTCTCATTTTAGTATTATAAGTTATAGATTTTTGTAAAAAAATATATATATTTTAGCAATATAATGTGGTTTTAATAATGATTCTGCACTGGTAATAAATGAATAAAAACAAATTTTAGGGTTTTATATAGGAACTTTATTATTTCTGTTTTCCATTTCCATTCATGCCATTGTGTACTTTGATTTTTTTTGTTATATTGATACCACTTGAATTCACCAAACATCCCTTTTTTCCAATAAATTTGTATTTCTATTCATGATAGGAAAAACTAGACAATGATTTAATGTTTTAAATATTTTGTGTTTGT
The DNA here is from genome assembly GCA_963277665.1 of Viscum album. Taxonomy (NCBI): domain Eukaryota; kingdom Viridiplantae; phylum Streptophyta; class Magnoliopsida; order Santalales; family Viscaceae; genus Viscum; species Viscum album. Next base: position 1,910,329,389 of record OY728120.1, read on the forward strand.
TACTGTTCAATATATCTAGGTATTTATTTGTTTTTTCATATAAATCTGAAACTACTATTAAGAAACATGCATAAATTTAATGTTGTAGAGAGAGAAACATGAAACATGATAACATTTTTTTATGTCTTCTGAAAATGTTATGAATCAAAAATTAATGCACCAATGCTAATCTGTTAAGTTTTAGAATATGTAATATGAAATTGGAAAACTTATGTTGCATGAATGAGGGTGAATTGGGTTTTGAGGAACAAATTTTATGCATTAATAAACAAAATACTTGTGTTGTTTTCATGTTTAATATATCTTTCATTATGAACATATATTAAAATTTAAAACAAACTACCTTTTAATAAATTTTAGATTCAAATAAATCAAACTTTTCAAAAACAAATCACTCAATTATTCATCTCATTCATGATTTTTAAAAATGTTTTAATTTTTTTTATGAAACAACATTTTTAAAATACATCATTATTTGATGGATTTTGAAACTTTTAATAATGGATAAAATAATAAATCCCTTACAAAGATTATTTTATAATAATATAGAATAATTTTATAATTTATGAAACAAGAATTTTTTTCAAACATACATTTTATTCTGATTCTTGTATTATAATTTATATATTAATATAATAAAATAATTATTTTCACCTATTTAAGATGATATTAATAATGATTTATGGTTGTTTATAAATGAATAATAATGAATTTTTTAGTTTTCTATAGCCTCTTTCTTATTCTAATTTTCTAGTTCCATTCATGTCCTTATTTTTTTTCATAAGAATTATAAATCAAAAGTATACCAAAATTTATTTCAAACAAATATTTTAATCTCATTTTAGTATGAAATGTTATATATTGGTATTTTCAAAATTAATTATTTTCAACTATTTAAATTGATTGTAAAAGAGAGTTAAAGATGTCCATTCATGAAAAATAATGAATTATGGATTTTTCAATAGCCTCTTTATAATTCCCATTTTCCATTTCCTTTCATGTAATTTCATTCTTTATTTTTTATAAAAATATTGATATTATATTCATCCACCAAACTATCATTATTCCTCTACATTGGTATTTATCATAATTTATATGATGTATTTTATTTCTTTATCTCAATTTCTTATACTTCCCATGACCAATCCTACGAGATGTATTCCTTTATAGGTATTGAAATATTTTGTTCCTAATTGATGACATCATACTTCCAATCCCCTTTGGTTTCAATTAATCATATACCAACGTTATATTTTACAATCATGTTTCTTATTTGGGTTTTAATATCCTTTTCATTTTCCCTATTTTTATTCAACATATTACATTAAAATTTCCATTTTATTTTATTAATATACCATGTTTAATTATGTTGACGATTTCCTCTATTGAATTAACTATTAACTATTTATTTTATTCCCTTTATCAAATCTAGTTCACGTAATTTTATATTTCATTATCATTCACCGTAACATTATTCAAATAAAAGAAAATCGGTTCATGTATTTTATCGACACAAATGTCCCACGATATGTCAAATGAAGGGATTCGATGAATTAGTGTTCTAGTTGATGTTTTTTGTTGCTAATGAGTTAATGGTATTATATTTTTGGGTAAAAATGTAAATGATTCTAGTCATTCAATTATTAATCCATGACTTCATAAATTTTAATCTTCATATTAAATTTTAATTAAATTTTCTTTTTTTACATGACATAATTTTCTTTTTTATTATTAATCTTATATTTTTAATTATGAACATTACTGTTCATCAAGATTTTATTCTATTCCTATAACACTACATGGTTAATATAGAAGGGTAGTTAAAGGAATACCCATCAAAAGAGGAACCTCAAATATACATTGATTACACTGAAAACATTCAGGATACCTATATTTAGTTCTTTTTCATTGTCAATATTTTTATCCATACTGAAAAAATTTGATTGATTTTTTTTGTTTTAAATATGTAGGGTTTTTATTTTCCATTAAATCTCGGAATTGTTGTGTTTTTTTAGATAAATATGAAACAACTATTAAGAAAAAAGAATACATGAAATGTTTTTTGAGAGAGATGAATGACACATTATGGATAGTAATATATTGATTTTTGAAAAAATTATGATTTGAAAAGTGGCTGGCATCCAAGGGAGAGGCCATGTGTGACGTCTGTGAGGAAGTGTTTTCAAATAGAGGACAATAGGTAATCAGATCAGCACAAAAGAGATGAATAATAAAAAGGATTCTCAAGAGGGGGGGGGGAGGTGGTAAAACTGGATGTCTAAACACACACAAGGCGGTAGGGAATTCTATCTCAAAAGGGGCATCTCATAATGAGCCATTGTACATGAGGGATGGTGGCTAAGGGCCTAGGTCCACCACCCCAAGTGGAAACATTCATACTAAATACTGAGGTACAGATGAGATATATTAGAGGGAGGGGTTTTAGGATCGTCCCCCATTGATATCATGGAACAGTGAAGTAGATTGGATCCAATACCCCAGATTCCTCTTAAGATAGGGCTTACAGTATTTTTAAAATGAATAATTAAGATTAAAAAGTACCTCAACTTCAATGTGTGAATTGCATCCTCTAACTAGTTGAATGAGGGTGTATTAGGTTACGCAAAAGATCCTTTTTATATAGATAAATCCAATTACTTTTGATATATTTTTATGTTCATTATAACATTTTATGTGAACTAATTTTAATATTTACATCAAACAACATTTTCAAAAAAAATAGATCCATGTTAATCCAAATTTAGTTACTACTTTATTCCTTCAAATGTTAATTTCATTCAAAATTGTCAAAAATATTTTCTACTATTTTGTATTTAATTAAATTTCATTTTCATAATCCAACATTGTATGATGGATATTGGAATTATGAATAATGGATTAAATATATAATCACCTGATGAAATTTATTTTTCATTCTATGGAATCTTGCATGCATTAAATTGAATGAAAATATTTAATATCGACTAATCTATAAAAATATTATTTATTATAGAATATTTTGAAGCATTATTTTTATGAAAAATATTACAATAAAACTAGAAATATAGTCTTTTTTGGATATTTCTAGCTCAATAAGTCGGAATATTTAGTATTCTTTTTTATCGACTTCCATTAGAATAAAAATTTTGTCCAAAAAAATTTGAAAACAATTTTCCTTTTAGGAATGAATTATATGAATCATTATTTATAATATACCAATTATATATAAAATTATATTATATTATTGTATTATTGTTATTTATGATTAATATTTATTAAAATTCCATATGAATAATTATATAGCTCATATTTTTAATTTAGTTTCATTCAAGACCCATTTTAAAATTCTTTTTTGTATGATTTTTCCCAAATTTCAATTTTTTTATGATTTCTGTAATATCATAGAATATTCTTATCCTTATTTCTATGCTATTATTTTTCATTATAAAATAAATTTACAAAACCGTTTTTTTACATATTATTATTTTTTGATCAATTATATTAATATGATGTTTCAACTAGCCAATTTAATTATAATTATTTTAAATAAATATACCTAAAATAATGAGAAATCACATGGGTGAAATAATAGTCATAATAATTCATGATTATTATATATTATATAATGTAATAACGATCCATTTGACCATAGGAAACCTACCAATGTCATTTCTGTCATATGATCTGAATATTCTCAAAACATCTGATATAAACTTAATTGATTAAATAATTGTTTATTAAATAGTAATAAATGATATAAATGTAGTACATAAATTTTAATTTGTTTTTAATAATGTAATTAATTAATATAATTGAATTTTTCAGGAATAAAAATCACACTTGTGATGGCAAGGGCTAGGGTTATCTGACAGTTTACATTAAAACCTTTTTTTAATTTTTTCACATTTTTTTCCCAAATCATGTTATTATCTATCATTATTCATAAAATAATTTTAAGGATGTATTTATTTGTACTTAAATGAATTATAAATAAAATTTTATATCTCTTTATACTTCCATTCAAACATATTGAAAAAGAACCTTTTTATGAATCTTATACAGAATCCATTGACTTTTATTACAAAATGAAAAAACTAATGTTCTATTTTAATGTATACGGACTCAATAGTATATCCTTATTTTAGAACAATTATTTGATGTTTGGGATACATTATATATATGCATATTTTCATAAATGTAAAAAGCACTTTCCCTTTGTGTTATACATATCCAAAAAGGGTATTAAATTGAATTTATATTTTTATATCTCGATATATTCTGTTTATGGGTGTAAGGGATCTCTTTTACACCCCTTTAACACATGTTTTCAAAGTTTATGTTTAAATCACACACAATATCTATTTTATGTAATGGATTACTTCTAAATTTTGGATTTGTGTTTCTTTTAGGTATACCTATCCCATTCTTGCATCCATTGATGGGGTAATACATGCCATAATATCATTTCAAATGTTCTTTCTTTAAAATAAAACCATATTATCGGGAAATTTGAATGTCAAGACCCCAACCCACAAAGGCCATAATTGGTGGTTTCCTTATTTAATTGGAACTATATATAAGGAATCACATCTCTATGGAACAAATAGTTTTGTAGTCTTGGAAAAATATATATATATATGAATATTATATACCAATTAAAAATTTAAAATATGATGTGGAATTTTATTTTAGTACACCAGTATTACCTTATTAAAATCATTGAATATAAATCATAAAATAAATCCTTGTATACTAAGGAACTAAAAAATAAGAAAGGAGTGATATTATTCTCTCATTAAGGGCATGAGTATAGCCAAGGCTAACAATGAATGAATAATATGTAGCGAGTAAAATATGATCAAATAATGCCTTATAAATAATTACATGAGTGAAAAAATATCCATGGATATCATAATAACTAAAAACATTACACAAAAAACAATAATTAATTCCATAATTATGTAATTAATAATATAAAACACTTGAAGCATAAAATCAATGCCACATCCAGGAAAAATAAAAATAACATTAAGGCCTTATATTATGATGTCTAAATAAACGGGTATAGTAAAATAAAAAACTCAGTATAGTTTGTCATAAGGTACCTAAAAATTAATTAAGGGGATATTTAGTTCTGATGCCCACCCATCTCATAATTAGAAAAACACTTTCTTTATATGAGTAAATAAAAAAACAAAATTAATAGTATTGAAAATCTATAATTGTATGTATTATAAGAATTATCATTCCTAATATCAATAAATTCCCTCGCTAAATGGATCATAAATAATCCATAATAATATGAAATATTTTCACATAACCCAATATCCCTTTTAGAGAAAAATATTCAAAAAAGTATGTTGGAATATAATAAAATACTTTAAAAATATTATTAAAAACTTATAGAGAAAAATACCATGATCACAATGAAATCACATAGTTGCATAAAATGATAATATAAAGGAAAATATTTCATTAAAAATAAAAACATAAAAATATAATTTAACCTTAAAATTTTTTATTCATTATGGTGGATAATGTTGTTCATACTATATGAGATAAAAAATACATTCCTTTAAAATTTTTGAAAAATCGTATGAAAGAATGTTGTTTGGAAAGTGATAAATATATAACATTCAGAACCTAATATAAATGGATAAAAATGGGAATAAACTAATTTAATAATCTATTTGGATGATTTTTTTAAAAAATAATTGAATTATTTTAGAAAATAAGGATATAGAAGAAAAATATTCCCACTTTAGTGTCTTAAACATAAACTATATCAAATAGTGATAAGAGTTTTAATTAAAAACTTACAAATAATATATATTTTGAATAATAATACCCATAATAAGAATAAGATTATTATAAATGTATTAAATAACCATATAATTATAGTTCATACCATTTATGATTTACTTATTACCATATATAACCCAGTTATTATTAATGTTTTATTAAAATCATTATCCCATGTGATAATTTCTTCGTTTTTATATATTATTTGGTTTGGTAGATTTGGTCCTTGTACATTGATCGGGGTTATATCATAAAACATTTTAATATGATATTTTTATCATGTATATAAATTCTATAGATATTTAATTTAATCTATAAATGTTACAGATAAAGAATTAATTCCACCGTTCATAGAGACTATAGAGTGTACGTGCACATAAACGAATATTTCATTATTAGATGGATGAAATCAATGAAAGGTAAATAATAATTCACATATATATGATAACAATTTATTCATATATATCATATATATTTATATAACTTATCCACATTACCATCAATGTAAAATATAAATTAATAAATTCATATAACATTATACCTGTGGTTGTCTACATGTGCACATGAAAGACATGATTGTATTCAAATGAGTTGGAAGGTAAGAATGTAAATTTTATATTATCACAACATTTGTATAATAATATTATAAATATCATATTTATGAACAAAATCCATCCTACTTTATATTGATAAATGATGGTAATCAAAAATAAATTATATCGCTACCTGGAGATAGTACGTCATACAATCACATGAGGGATACATTCACATCCCAATTGATTGGAAAGACGGTGTGTAACGCCCCGAACCTAGTTACCCAGAGTCGGTGAATTATTACATAACATTGGCATGACCACAAGATAGATCAAATCTCGAAAGACCGATTGGTTTTGTAGCCTTGGAAACACTAGATATATTCATAAGTCTTACATTACATCATAAAATGAAAAACTACTACAACAACATATTGTCCCCATAATCCACACTCATATCCCAACATAATATCCCTGCAGGTCATTCATAATTTACTTCTTCACTTCCTGGGAAAAATAAAACATAGAAAAGGGGTGAGCTCAAATGCCCAGTAAGGATAACAATATAGCAGAAACTTTCATAAATAAGAATAAACATTTAGGGCAATGTATAACTAAAACAAAATCCTTTCAAACTTGAACTTTCAACATGGTATGGCATAAATAAAATGAAATAATTCCATTTACTTATTCACATGGATATTCTACTAATCGAATAATCACATGCAAAATCAATAACCACTTTCATAATGATGGAATGCATAATGCTGAACATTAATTTCTTTGTCAAGGCCTCGTCCCAAGACCTTGGGGCTAACTGTAACCGGAACCCAACCCGGAGTGCCTCTAATAACCGGACACCAACCCGGAGTGCCTCTAATAACCGGACACCAACCCGGATTTCCTCTAATAACCGGAGACCAAACCGGAGGGCTTACTTTTACCAGTCCTTAACCTGGAGGGCTTACTTTTACCAGTCCCCAACCTGGAGGGCTTACTTTAACCAGTCCCCAACCGGGAACATACTTGTCCAACACATTCTTATGAAGTGAAGGTTGAAATATAACATAAACATTCTTATTGGAACTAGCATACCTAATGTCAATACTTTACTCATAAACGATGAATGTTATATAAATAGCACATCCACAGTCAAACATATCACAAAACTTCATTACAATATGGAAGTTTTATATCATAATAAATCAACTTCAAATAATCGTAAAATCTATCAAAGTGTGTTGACATAGATGAAATCAAAACACTTTTTAGAGAAATATCTCTTTCTATTTTTTAAATCATTTAAGAGCCATATAAAATAAAACATTTTCTTTGAAAATATTCTTATAATCTTGTAAGGAAATCTTTGATGATTTTATAATGGCGGAAAATAACCGCACCCGCCGTATAAGTTAAAAAAACATTCTTACCTTAATTTTGTCGAAAAGGTTAAAAAGCACCTTGTTTGGAAAAAGACGCAACGATTCCTTTATAAAAAGACACACACGGGTATAATTGACTTTAACCCATATTCTAGTGAATAGTAAAAATGTTTTGAAATAAATTTTTAAGAAACATGGATGTGGATGATAAAGTGATCCGAGTAGATTATTACGTATAAACAACCTCAGATAATGAAGAGATTGTGAAATAACCCTTACCAATTTGGTAACTTATGAAACATACAACCCATTAAAGAGGTATCATACAATGAATAAGTAAATACACATAAATTAGAGTGTATTACACAAAGAATATAATTATGGGCAGTACATACACCACACAAAAGGTGATGGTGGCAGTATGGCATGAATCTCACGGGAATAAGGAGTGAGATGAAAACCCCTTACCACGCTAATCAACTGAGTCGTATGGCCAAAAGTTAATAACCACCAAATGATTTACAGAATAACATGAATATAAAGAGAATCATGATAATATATATCAAATGGCAGTACACAATACACCACTTTCAATAATTTAGTGGCGAACAATGGAAATCTCACGGAATTGTAAGTGATATAAGAAAATCCCTTACCTTGTACTTTTCCTTGGTTGGGGTAGGTTAACCTCCTGTATAATGGTGAAATAATTGTTATTAAATTATTCAATAATCATATACATTAATATGAGATCATATATGATCTTTTAACATTGCTTTGTTAATAATATCTTAGAATTATCATCGTTTCGGGTGTTAACTTACTCGTTTTCTTTTATATGTTTTGTTACGTAAGACATGTTTGTAATGGATAGGTTGTATATTATTCATATCCAGAATTATATCAAGTCCTTAAAATCATTTTTAAATCATCAAATGATAATTATACTTGAATGGATACGATGGAGAATGAATCTCATCGTGTTCATGGAGACGGTAGTCCGTACGTACACACGAGCGACAATATTATTCTTTTGATATTAAAATAATATATAAATGGATGGTATATCATATATACAGAATCATTAACATGTTATATTTATTATTTACATGAGTTAAACATCATTATTATACCCATCCAAATAATAATATATTGAATAACAATTACCCCACGACGTGGAGACGGTAAGCCGTACGTACGCACGTATGGTGACATGTTATTCAAAGGGTGGATAGAATACTGAATATGGTTGTACCATATTTATAATAACATCACAGTATATAAATGATACTGGATTTATTATTTTAGAATGGTAACAACAAAGGAAGAAGAAGTGGAAGAAGAAATGAACTTGGAAAAGGGTGGTGAAATCATTACCTCTTCTTCGGTTTCTTCCTTTTTATTTGATGAAAAGGGTTCCTTAGGTTGGCTTTCTGATCAAACTAAGGCCCCTAGGTTGTAGTGAGGGATGTTGGGAGAGTATTTGGGCAGGGTTTGGCCGAACAAAAAGGCTTTGAAGGTGTGAATAAATGAGAAGGAGGAGTGCCTTTTTATAAGAGGGGTGAGGGGCACCTTTGGAAAAGCTAGAAATATTAATTTATAATAAATACATATTCGGTTTATAATGGCTCAAAAGTTGACAATTAAAAGTTTATGGTGGGTATGGGTCTAAAACAACTCAACCAATAGAATTTAGAAAGGTTTGGGTACTTATATTAACCTTATATTTAAGTATTAACTCTAAGTTAATTAGTTTCACTTTTACAATGTCTCTTTGTATTTTTATATAATATGGTTAATAAACTTACTATATACATCCAAGGGACCCCCAAGTGGTCCATTAATAATGAACCTATCATTATATAAGTCTCTTGGCTGACCCTTAGACTTTTAGGAATTTAATATCAATTAATAATATAATATTTGTTTTAAGAACTCTTTTATGTCAATTTTGACACTATTCAATAGTTGATTTTTCTGAAACTCATAACAGATTGATTACTTCGAAAAAAGTCAATTAACTCAATCCTAATATATCATATTATCATATAAAATTAGTTTAATTCATTAAAAGTTTCATATTATAATTATTTGGGTATTTATAATATCAATTATTTTAATTTTTCACTATTTTAGTAATTACTGCATCATCATTGTGTCACAAATAAAATAAATTATTTAATTTATAAAAATTATAAATAAAATATCATTATGTAGGAAATCCTTTTATCTTTCTAATGAATATTTATAATATAACATCCAACATATATAACCCTATGTAACAATTGTTTTTCTAAAAGATATATGCTTGTGTCATTTTTGTATTCATTTTAACTTAATTAAAATAAAGTGTCATTATCAGTTACAAGTGGATCCATGGGGTCCCAAAATCGACCCAAAGATGCCTATTGTCGACCATGTATCAACCAATAAGGCTAGGACATGTTTTAGGGTAATTTAGTATTATTATAATATTATTTTATTTAACCCTTATTTACCAGATTTACCCTTAACCATGGTAAATAAAATATTTACCACAGTAATTATTCAAAATGTCTAAAAATAAAAGTTACATATTTACACAATTTGGACATCCTGATTAAAAATATGGAATCCATTTATCTAAATTCAAAACACAGAAGTGGCAGAAATTAATTTAAAATTAATTCCCGCTGTCAAAACAAAGAGCGTGTTTTAAGAGATAATAACTATCAAAAGATTGACACTTGTTTATGTTCGGTTTAATTGTAAACTTATCTCCAATGACCAACATTATATTAAATGGTAAATATATATTCTAAATATACTTTAAAACCACTCAAATTCACAATTTATCACTATTAATTATTTTGATTAAAAAAGTTGTTTTTAATTAAAATTTAGTAATTTTCACTATTCATCAAAATATGAAAGTTATCCGAAAAGTACCAAAATTTCACCTTAGGCTAAATTCGATATTCTGAATCCAAAAATGAAGTCCATTTTGAAATATAAAATATATATAATTTCAAAAATTAGGTATTACTATTCATAACGGCTAGTTTGAACGGTTGTGGTGTGTGTTAAAACTCGAAGTTGCGTACAACACACGCTACTGTTTTATTCAAAGGAAAGCGTACCGTGGAAGCTTGGGATGTTTCATTTTAAATTTTTGATGTCCCCATTTAGTCAAAAAGTTTAAAATATAGTATCTAAAAATGGTTTTCTAGTAAAATGTGGTAAAAGTGCAATACTGAAAATGAATTTGTTCTTACATTATGTCTAAGAAACTCATAATATGGATTCTAAAATTATAATGATTATATAAAGTTTAAAATTTAGTTAACACTATTCATAACCTCTTTTGAACAGCTTGTTTGGTATGTCATGGTGCGATTGATCTTGGTGTTGCGTGTTGTGCAAGTTATTGAATTATTTTGAAGAAATAACACACTATGAAATCTTGGGGTGTTACATTCTCCCCTCCTTCAACAAATTGCGTCATCGCAATTTGAAATTGTTCTTCCAAAATAAAAGGTTGAAAATAAAAAATATATTTGTGGGAAAACCCACATCGGAAATTGGGTTACTAAAATTTAGTCTTAATATGAGGAAAAGAGAAATGAAAGGGTCACCACCAAATTATGATCTCGATTAGGAGAACATTGGTGGAAATTAAAGACATATAATTGGAGGAAAAACGTAAATATTTATAGGTAGTGATTGAGGTCATCAATCACAAACAAGTATAAAATTGAGGTCCATAAACTCATCAATCTATGATGATTTGAAGTACCATTGGTTCAACAAAATATAGGGTATTGGGATAACACATTTTTTGACGTTTCAAAATATCTAAGTTGAAATCCCACATCAAAAAATGAATTAATGAGGCCTCTATTTAAAATAAAGAGTGGAAAGTATGAAGATTACCGAAAACAACACATACTAGGGTTCCATGTAGGAAAATATGGATATGGAAGAGAAATTTAACCATCAATTATCTGATGGAGAGTGGTAGAGAACATGGCTATGAAAAGACCAATAATCCCAAAGCCATAAATTAGTGATGATTTAAGGTACCATCTAGGACAACATTTTTGTTCTAAGTTCCTTTTATTAATGTTGAGGAATTTATTTATGAGATTGGATAAGATCATACGGAGATATACTTACATTATAATTAGAGTTGTATCCATTAATAAATTTCTACCACAAACTCATCTTTCACTCTAAATGATAATAGAACGTGAAAAAAATTCTCTTTATACTATTCATACAGGGTTCCAAAAAAATGAATTTATAATTCATCTACCAGATCATTTTTATAAAAACTACATTATTTAATCCAGGACATCTCGTGGGCCAGTGGTAGGTGATACACCCTTGTCGCCCTTCGGTTGCGGGTTCAAGTCTCGCAGCCTTGCCGGACGCGACGGGTTGCCGCCAGACCTCCGGGTTGTCCTTTTATGGTAATCCAAAATAATCCAAACTAGAACTATCCAAAATACTTCTGTCCAAACTCACACTCCAACATTTATAAGGAAGGTAAACATAATATAGATTCTTTTTACCCCGTAATAGCATATGAATACCTTCATCTTGTATTCTTTTAATACGCTGAAACATCTTGAATTACCATATTCCTTATTGATTACATTCATTCTCCCCTATTCCATATAGAATGCTGGATATATTTCATCAATCCAAAAATGTTTTAAACCCCAAAAAAATGATGGAATATACAAATCATTAATCAGTTTCAAGGTAGTCAAGAATATCCAATATAATTTATCCAAATCAATCATGTATTATTCTAAAATCACTAACTCGGTATCAGAACCATATTATGGTTTATCTTTCACTCAACCATATATTTTCCAAAAATTTATCCTGCTATTGAGTCACTTTTCATTGTTTAACACAATCTCAAGTCCTTAATGAAATAGTACTGCAGTACAATCCTTATATACTCCATAATTATTATAACAAGTACATTGTTGATACAACACTCAATTGACATGATCAACATAAGAACACTAATCATTCGTCTTCATCTGTGGTAGTATCATTACTTGATTATTATCCAATAGCATCATTTGTGGCATAGTCTGATGACTGGGACATAGGTTTGCGTAGTGTCCAAACTCCTTGCAAATGAAGCATTGTACATTTGAAACCATTTTCTTACGCTTGCAGTCACGTACTTTGTCCCCTTTTCCTCCACACTTATAACAAACTCCCATTCCTTTCAGGCAAGTTCCAGGGTGTTTCTTTCCACAGTTACCACATATGGGAAAGTTATTCTTTTCCCTCTTTCCTTTATCCATATTTCTCTATTCCATCCTTTTCTTCTCTTGCTTCCCTTCAAAGCCATAGGACTCAGTAAACTCTTTACTTATCTTATCAACACATGATATTATTTCTTCATATGATGATAATACATGGGAGACTATTTCTCTTATAAATTCTAGCTTAAGACCATGAAAGATATGATCCTTCCTTCTCTTTGATTCATGTGCATTTCTGGAGTTCTCATTCCTTCTACTGGGCGCCATTTATAAACAATGGCATAAACTAGATCAGTTTATGAATCAAAATACATAATCCCATACTTATAAAACACTTAACATAAATTGAACTATTTATGGATATAATCCATAATCATAAAAATGTCCCCTTTGACGATGTATATACTCTTAATCCCTTCATAATGGTTTGTAAGGAAAATGAGAGTTATCCTAAGCATATCCCACGGGAGTGTCGTAACCAAGAGTGCAGCAAGGCCCATTGTCGTGCACCAGTTCCCGTTTGAGTCTAGCTCAAAGCGGTGTTTTCGGGTTTTACCCCTAGGTACATCTGTGCCAGAGCCGCCTCTAGCTGCTCGTATCCAGACAGGGATGTATTGCTCGGAAAACTCAGAAAATCTCTACAATACCAAAATTCTAGGAAGTTCTTTTATACTAAACCTCAAAGTTCATCTTAGGTCTACGTGCTCTAATCAGAGTTTATCTAAATCTAGATTCCAAGGTTTGTACTAAACTTCCACTGATACCAACTGTAACGCCCCGACCCTAGTTACCCAGAGTCGGTGCATTATTACAAAACATTGGAATGATCACAAGATATATCAAATCTCGAAAGACCGATTGGTTTAGTAGCTTTGGAAACACTAGATATATTCATAAGTCTTACATTACATCATAAAATGAAAAACCACTACAACAACATATTGTCTCCATAATCCACACTCATATCCCCACATAATATCCCTACAGGTCATTCATAATTTACTTCTTCACTTCCTGGGAAAAATAAAACATAGAAAAGGGGTGAGCTCAAATGCCCAGTAAGGATAACAATATAGCAGAAACTTTCATAAATAAGAATAAACATTTAAGGCAATGTATAACTAAAACAAAAGCCTTTCAAACTTTAACTTTCAACATGGTATGTCATAAATAAAATGAAATCATGCCATTTACTTATTCACATGGATATTCTACTAATCGAATAATCACATGCAAAATCAATAACCAATTTCATAATGATGGAATGCATAATGCTGAACATTAATTTCTTTGTCTAGGCCACGTCCCAAGACCTTGGGGCTAACTGTAACCGGAACCCAACCCGGAGTGACTCTAATAACCGGACACCAACCCGGAGTGCCTCTAATAACCGGACACCAACCCGGAGTTCCTCTAATAACCGGAGACCAAACCGGAGGGATTACTTTTACCAGTCCCTAACCTGTAGGGCTTACTTTTACCAGTCCCCAACCTGGAGGGCTTACTTTAACCAGTCCCCAACCTGGAACATACTTGTCCAACACATTCTTATGAAGTGAAGGTTGAAATATAACATAAACATTCTTATTGGAACTAGGATACGTAATGTCAATACTTTACTCATAAACCATGAATGTTATATAAATAGCACATCCACAGTCAAACATATCACAAAACTTCATTACAATATGGAAGTTTTATATCATAATAAATCAACTTCAAATAATCGTAAAATCCATCAAAGGGTGTTGACATAGATGAAATCAAAACACTTTTTAGAGAAATATCTCTTTCTATTTTTGAAATCATTTAAGAGCCATATAAAATAAAACATTTTCTTTGAAAATATTCTTATAAGCTTGTAAGGAAATCTTTGAAGATTTTATAATGGCGGAAAATAACTGCACCCGCCGTATAAGTTAAAAAAAACATTCTTACCTTAATTTTGTCGAAAAGGTTAAAAAGAAACTTGTTTGGAAAACGACGGAACGATTCCTTTATAAAAAGTCACACAAGGGTATAAGTGACTAACCCATATTCTTGTGAATAGTAAAAATGTCTTGAAATACATTTTTAAGAAACATGGATGTGGATGATAAATAGATCCCAGTAGATTATTACGTATAAACAACGTCAGATAATGAAGAGATTGTGAAATAACCCTTACCAATTTGGTAACTTATGAAACATACAACCCATGAAAGAGGTATCATATAATGAATAAGTAAATACACATAAATTAGAGTGTATTACACAAAGAATATAATTATGGGCAGTACATACACCACACAAAAGGTGATGGTGGCAATATGGCATGAATCTCACGGGAATAAGGAGTGAGATGAAAACCCCTTACCACGCTAATCAACTGAGTCGTATGGCCATAAGTTAATAACCACCAAATGATTTACAGAATAACATGAATATAAAGTGAATCATGATAATATATATCAAATGGTAGTACACAATACACCACTTTCAATAATTTAGTGGCGAACAGTGGAAATCTCACGGAATTGTAAGTGAGATAAGAAAATCCCTTACCTTGTACTTTTCCTTGGTTGGGGTAGGTTAACCTCCTGTATAATTGTGAAATAATTATTATTAAATTATTCAATAATCATATACATTAATATGATATCATATATGATATTTTAACATTGCTTTGTTAATAATATCTTAGAATTATCATCGTTTTGGGTGTTAACTTACTCGTTTTCTTTTATATGTTTTGTTACATAAGACATGTTTGTAATGGATAGGATGTATATTATTCATATCCATAATGATATCAAGTCATTAAAAATCATTTTTAAATAATCAAATGATAATTATACTTGAATGGATACGATGAAGAATGAATCTCATCGCGTTCGTGGAGACGGTAGTCCGTACGTACACACGAGCGACAATATCATTATTTTGATTTTAAAATAATAAATAAATGGATGGTATATCATATATACAGAATCATTAACATGTTATATTTATTATTTACATGAGTTACACATCATTATTATAACCATCCAAATAATAATATATTGAATAACAATTACCCCATGACGTGGAGACGGTAAGCCGTACGTACGCACGTATGGTGACATGTTATTCAAAAGGTGGATAGAATACTGAATATGGTTGTACCATATTTATAATAACATCACAGTATATAAATGATACTGGATTTATTATTTTAGAATGGTAACAACAAAGGAAGAATAAGTGGAAGAAGAAATGAACTTAGAAAAGGGTGGTGAAATCATTACCTCTTCTTCGGTTTCTTCCTTTTTATTTGATCAAAAGGGTTCCTTAGGTTGGCTTTATGATCAAAATAAGGCCCCTAGGTTGTAGTTAGGGAAGTTGGGAGAGTATTTGGGCAGGGTTTGGCCTAACCAAAAGGCTTTTAAGGTGTGAAGAAATGAGAAGGAGGAGTGCCTTTTTATAAGAGGGGTGAGGGGCACCTTTGGAAAAGCTAGAAATATTAATTTATAATAAATTCCTATTCGGTTTCTAATGGCTCCAAAGTTGACTATTAAAAGGTTAAGGTGGGTATGGGTCGAAAACAACTCAACCAATAGAATTTAGACAGGTTCGGGTACTTATATTAACCTTATCTTTATGTTTTAAGTCTAAGTTAATTAGTTTTACTTTTACAATGTCTCTTTGTATTTTTATATAATATGGCTAATAAACTTACTATATACATCCAAGAGACCCCCATGTGGTCCATTAATGATGAACCTATCATGATATAAGTCTCTTTGCCGAGCCTTAGACTTTTAGGAATTTAATATCAATTAATAATATAATATTTGTTTTAAGAACTCTTTTATGTCAATTTTGAAAATATTCAATAGTAGATTTTTGTTTAACTCATAACAGATTGATTACTTCGAACAAAGTCAATTAAATCAATCCTAATATATCATATTATCATAGAAAATTAGATTATTTCATTAAAAGTTTCATATTATAATTATTTGGTAATTTATAATATCAATTATTTTAATTGTTCACTATTTTAGTAATTACTGCATCATCATTGTGTCATAAATAAAATAACTTATTTAATGTCTAAAAATTATAAATAAAATATCATTATGTAGGAAATAGTTTTATCTTTCTAATGAATATTTATAATCTAAAATCCAACATATATAACCCTATGTAACAATTGTTTTTCTAAAAGATATATGCTTGTGTCATTTTTGTATTCATTTTAACTTAATTAAAATAAAGTGTCATTATCACTTACAAGTGGATCCATGGGGTCCCAAAATCGACCCAAAGATGCCTATGGTCGAACATGTATCAACCAATAAGTCTAGGACACGTTTTAGGGTAATTTTGTATTATTATAATATTATTTTTTTTAACCCTTATTTACCAGATTTACCCTTAACCATGGTAAATAAAATATTTACCACAGTAATTATTCAAAATGTCTAAAAATAAAAGTTATCTATTTACAAAATTTGGACATCCTGATTCCAAATATGGAATTCATTTTTCTAAATTCAAAACACAGAAGTGGCATAAATTAATTTAAAATTAATTCCCGCTGTCAAAACAAAGAGCGTGTTTTTAAGAGATAATAACTATCAAAAGATTGACACTTGTTTATGTTCGGTTTAATAGTAAAATTATGTCCAATGACCAAAATTATATTAAATGGTAAAAACATATTCTAAATATACTTTAAAACCACTCAAATTCACAATTTATCACTATTAATTATTTTCATTAAAAAAGTTGTTTTTAATTAAAATTTAGTAATTTTCACTATTCATCAAAATATGAAAGTTATCCGAAGAGTACCAAAATTTCACCTTAGGCTAAATTCGATATTCCGAATCCAAAAATGAAGTCCATTTTGAAATATAAAATATATATAATTTCAAAAATTAGGTATTACTATTCATAACGGCTAGTTTGATCGGTTGTGGTGTGTGTTAAAACTCGAAGTTGCGTACAACACACGCTACTGTTTTATTCAAAGGAAAGCGTACCATGGAAGCTTGGGATGTTTCATTTTAAATTTTTGATATCCCCATTTAGTCAAAGAGTTTAAAATATAGTATCTAAAAAGGGTTCTCTATTAAAATTTGGTAAAAGTGCAATACTGAAAATGAATTTGTTCTTACATTATGCCTAAGAAACTCATAATATGGATTCTAAAATTATAATGATTATATAAAGTTTAAAATTTAGTTAACACTATTCATAACCTCTTTTGAACAGCTTGTTTGGTAAGTCATGGTGCGATTGAACTTGGTGTTGCGTGTAGTGCAAGTTATTGAATTATTTTGAAGAAATAACACACTATGAAATCTTGGGGTGTTACACGGTGGATAATTATGGTATCATAATAAGGAAAAAATTTAAATATATTTAGGATATTTATGATTCCAATTTTTGAAAAAGTAAAAATATATTGAGGATTTGAATGATGATGTAAAAAAAGGTAGCCCATTAAGTTGATTACTTATACATTGAATGAACTCCCTTGTATCACATCTTATGGATACTATGATTGGTCCTATTGGATAACCAACATCTCTAGAATGTAAATATAGAATTATTTATGTGATTTATTCATGTTTTATAGGATCTATAAGGCTCAGTGTGGTGTATTGAAGTGAGGTAAAGGATCCCTTTTAGAATTGTGGTGAAGGGATATTTTGGAATTTCATAAAATATTAAATCATAGTGAATTTATTCTATATAAAAACTAATTAAAATGGACCATTATTCAAACCTATTGTATTATATGGTGTACATATTAACATAAATTAATATTTGGATTGTTTTTTTTGTGGTGTTTTAAATCATATCGTTCAGGTTAACTCTTGGGTTATACTATTTTTACATTAAACATGGTAACAACATTTTTAATCTTAAAAGTATTTAATTTTACATATAAAGTGAAAACTATTCACTCAAAAAACAAGGTATAAAATTAAATACCATATTTCATCCAATTATTCATAATTAAATTATTTATAAATAAGTTTCTAAAATATGTTTTTTACAAATTATCAATAATGTCTTTTTTGATATTAATCATTTCACATGACTTCAAATAATTCATGGAATTTTTTATTTAGAATATAATTAATATAAACATTATAAATACGTATAAATGATCTAAATATTTCATGTGACACTATAAATAACTCATATTATAAAACTTTTTATATATTTAATATTATTTATATTATTTTTCTATTAATTGAATAAATATTATATTATCAATTTACACTCATTTAATGAAATTATATAATCACATATATTTATACATAATTTTATAACATTAATATAATTTAATATTGAAGATAATTGAAATTTATATTCATCGGTATCTATCTTTATTGACAATGTGGATATATAATAGACATTTAAAAGGAATAGAGAGACATTTTGATAGTTTCATTTATTTAAATATTATATTGTTCATTTTCAATGAAAAGTATCCATTAATAAAATAAAACTAGTGACTAATATTAATTGCAACTAATTTAATTCTTAAAATAATAACAAAGATTAAATATTATGACACTATAAGTTAATTTTATCTTTGATTATCCAAATTTACCCATTTCTAAGGTGATAAATTTTACTACCTTTACCAATTAAATTTAAGCAAAAATGGAAACCATTTACCAAATATAAAAATAATAATTATAAACATGAAATTTATTTCATAAAATTAAATACATATTATGGGAATAATTTAATATAAAATAAGAATTCATTAATCAACAAAAAACATTTTTCAGTAAATGCTTTGTTTTGTATAAAATTTTTTTTATAATAAATTAAATCATGAAATTTAATAAAATTCACATAACTGGAATATGTTTAACATAAGAGAATTTTTTTTTATTTTTAATAACAGCCCATAACTCTTAAAATTATTAATATGAAAATATATTTTTCAATAAAATCATTTTTTCACTACTTACTGAAAATTAATCGTTTAAGAAAATTCTAAAAAAATCACACAAATGAAATTTTTATATGATTATTTTAATATTTTCTTAATTTTTATAAAATAAAATTTATTTGAGTTCTCTTAATTATTTATTATATATTCTGAAGAAAATAAATATAAATATATTTTGATGAAAACATATTTTAGAAGTATAAAATAACTTTACTAAAAATTGATTACTTAGTTAAAATGAATTACCCAGTGAATTTTTTTATTAGGTAATTTACATGTATAGAAATATTTTATAATTTATTTAATATTTTTCATTCATTCCAATTCAATTTATTTTTCATAAGTGTCTTATATTCTTGAAAATATTTCATTGTTCATTTTTGCTCAATGATACATGATGTACTTGCTATAAAACATAATTTTCTTCTTTTAAAATATTAATTTGTCAAATTTATGACAACCTTGCTCCTTATTACACACTAAAATGGGATTTATTACATAACCTTCACTTGATACCAAATAGAATATTGAGAGGATTAATATCTTCGGGTCTTAGGATCATTTCATAACAACTTAAAACATGAAATTCAACATCCTTTACATGACCACTGCATTCCCTCGTACATAGCATTCCATGGGATAACCTGAGGACATGCATATGAAAAGTTTGAGCAATCAATCACAGTAAGGGAATAAGAGTGGAATAACCTGATGAATACACTAAATTTTAAACAATAGGTTTATCAATAGAGCACAATAGAAACATGATCATAAAGGCATGATAAATCATGATAATCATAACATGGACATGTGGCAACAACACTTAACATGGAATTAGCATGAGCCAAGGCTCATTGCACATGGAGCATGAGTAAACACTCATTGCACATGAAGCATGAGTAAACCATTGTTTCACTTGAATTATAATGATTCAACACCCTTTTCACATGACGTATCATGATACTGTACATTGCCCAATTCATTAGAGCACTATCAGGGTGCACCATTCTTAAACATTTCATTTCATGCATAAGTGTGCCACATGGATGACATAACATGGTATCAATCAACATCATATGTTATTCCATGATTAACTAATGTGGGATAAGTAATGAATGTACCTTTAAATATGTATATGTTCATAATGGTGAATACACTTGATAGAAACATGGGTATGGTATTCACTACACAGTTATCCTTGCATGGAAAACATTGTGCAATATCGGCACCTTAATGGTGTGACATAATTATTCATGAAAAAGGGTAATGAGAGAGAAATGGGTGTCGCAAAATATGTACATGAAATAGACTATAAGGGGCACATATAGATACATGTCCCAACAAACGTAATGGAATTTAGATGAATCATACAAAAGGATTACTTAGATGTAAGAGGATAGAGAAATCCCTCACATAATTTCGGCATGGTAACATGAGTACATGGGAGGCATTAATATGAGTTAAGGAGTCTCCCATCAACCAAATACAAATATGGCATCATGGGGGAGGTGTTAAATCATACCCCAACATTTTTAAATGAAATCAAAAGGGCAAAACAACTTAAATAAAATTGGACAAAAATGAGAATGGAAGAAATCCCTTACATGGATGTGTGATCCCAAAGGCTTCGTAGAGGCTTCATGGGATTTTGGGGCACCCTGGGAGGATTCTAGTAAAATTAGGTGAAAGGTTGGATGAACGCCAAAGGATTTTACTTAAGAGGAAGTGGAAGCTTTGGTGGGTTTATATAGGATAGGAGAAATAATTATTTATTATTTAGGTTCGGGTCACCACACATTGAACTAATCAACAACACACAGCAGCTAATGGTTTTGGCCCATTGTTATTTCCAATTGGGAGTGGAAAAAAATATTTTATAAGGCCAATAGACAAAATTCTTAAAATAATTGGGTTTATTTTGTCGAGGTGAGTCACACTCTCAAGTAAATTCATTTGAAAATGAAAATATTTTATAACTCTTATAGGTTCCCCTAATGTTTTGTAAAATAATCAAACAAACATAAAATCCAATAATTTTAATGGTAAAAAAATATATTGTCCAAAATTATCATTTATAGTATTTTATTACACCACTATTGGGTCATTAGGATTTATAAAACACATTATATATTTAAAAAGTATTTATTTTTTTACACAATTATTTGACTATTTCTGAAAATTATGAAAAATTCACCATTGGATAATTCTGACATCCAGATTCCAAAAATAATATTCATTTTATTCAAATAATTTTATAAATAATTTAATTATTACTCATAAATTAAAAACGTACAATTATTGAAAATTCATAGGGTTTTGAAAAAAATGACTTTCAAACTATAACAAAAATTACAATTGCACTAATAAAATTATACGATCATTTATATTTAATAAAAATTAATTAAATAAAAATATTTTATAAAAATATTTTTTATTTCAAAAATCTTCTAATTCATCAAAATAAATATCTTTTTTGAATATTGTCTAAATATATTATTGGCTCTTTAAAAACTATTTACAAAGTAAAAATAATAAAATGAATGTGTATTAACTAATATATACAAAAATAAGGCACATAATCATACTACTATGGTCTTGTTACATAACTCCTTATAATACCCGCATAAGGCCAATGTGTAAGGTGTGTGATGGTGACAGACTCTTGGGGTGGATCAGATAACATTGTTCTAGTGGTAATATCTGTCAACTTCCACTTCTATCATCGGTGGTTCCATTTGAGGTTTACATGTTGAATCTCAACATGGGCTTAGTCATGAGTGGTGCCCATGGATGAAACCACATTTCAATGCTCCGACAAATGGGCTTCATATGGGGAAAGTCTACTGGATGAGTCCATCACTTCCTTTTTCTGAGTAAATTGGATTTGTTAAAGCCCAATATTTATACTAATCTGGTGATCACTTTTCGACGACTATATTAGCAACGGTTAGAATTCTTAATGGTATTTTAATATCTATAAACATAATACAAAAAAATGTTCATATGTTATATTACCATTTTCTAAGTTAATAAATATAATTAGATCAAGAAAATTTTTAATCAATGAAAGTTTGGGTTTTTATAATCTTCCCACCTTAAGAAATTTCTCCCTCAAAATATTCTTTTTCGCACACTACAAATGATGAGGGTAACTTATCTTTATCACTTCCTTCAATTCCCACATAACTTCTTCAAATTTTTTGTTTTTCCACAACACCTTCATGAGTAGAATTGTATTATTTTGTAGGATTTTTTCCCTATGACCTATGATATTCAATTCTTTCTCCTCGTAATTAAGATCATCCTCTAAATGTACTTCCTCTTAAAAGAGTACATGTGAATGTTCTGGTATGTACTTCTTTAAGTGGGATAATTGAAATACATCATGTATTTTGACCATGTTAAGTGGGAATGATAGTCGATGGGCTATAGACCTGGCAAGATAAAGAATCTATAATGGGCCGATGTACCGAGGACTTAACTTCCCTTCCATTCCAAACCTCATGGAATTCTTTGATAGAGATATGCGTAATAATACCATGTGCCCAACATTAAGCTCAAATGTATCGTCGACGGTTATCAGTATTACTCTTTTGTCGACTCTGGGATGCCTTAATATACCGCTGAATGGTTTTCACCTTCTACGCCATTTATTCAACCATTTTTCCCTAGCAGCTTACGCTCACAAATTCCAACCCCACATGATGGGGTTCTGCACCTCTTCCCATACAGGACTTCATAAGGTTTCATTTGGATGCTCGACTGTAAACTGTTATTAGATGAGAATTCAACCAGAGGAATTTGTTGATCCCATTCCCTTTTAAAGTTCATTGAACATGATCATATCATATCTTCCCGTGTCTGAATAGTTTTCTCTGATTGGCCCTCAGTTTGAGGATAATATATTGTACTGATGTTCAGTTCAATATCCAGAGCATGTAGAATAATATTCCAAATGTAGAGGTGAATCTTGGATCTTTATCGGATATAATAGATAGTGGTACTCTATATAGCCTTTCCACATCCCTGATATATATTCATGTCAGTTGATCCAGTGAGGAATCCTCCCATGTTGTAATGAAGTGTTCAGAATTCGAAAGACAATCCACAACAACCCAGATTGTATTATTTCCTTTAGATGTCATTGGATATCCGGTGATAAATTATATGGTGATGTTATACCATTTCCATGATGGTATGGGAAATGGTTGCATTATCCCCATATACTTCTACCTCTCTACCTTCACTTACTGACACACCAGGAACTTTGATGTATACTCTCTGATCAACGTATTCATATTATCCCAATAATAATTCCATCAATGATTTTGATACATCTTTGTGATTCCTTCATTAATAGTGAAATTTGAACTATGTGCATCATCCAAATGATCCTTCTTCATCTCCGAACATGATGGAACACATAATTTTTTCTCAAATCTCACAATTCCTTCTTCATTGACATTGAACACCAAGGATTTCCCTTTTTATGATAGCTTCCACTTTCTTCTAAATTCTCACATCATCATTTTGAGCATCCTTTAACTTTTCCAAAAGAGATGGTTCAGCAATAATTTGTGAAAGGATTGATGGGGTTACCTTCTTTATGATTACGATGTCCATCTACATCAAATCTAAAACAATTGGATCCTTCGAAATTCTCATCAATGATAGAATTGTTGGGTCGTTTCTACTTAGAGAACCCACCACCTTGTTCACATTCCCAGGATGGTAATTGATTGACAAGTCATAATCATTGATCACCTCTAACCATCTTCTTTGGTGCATGTTCAACCCTCTCTGTGTGAATATATATGTGAGGATTTTGTGGCATGTACATATTTCTCACTACTCCCCAAATAAATAAATCCACCTGATTTTTAAGGTGTAGGTCACCACAACCAACTCCGTATCATATGTTGGATAATTCAGCTGATGTACATTCAATTTCCTTGAATCACATGAAATGACTTTGTCATTTTGCATCAATTCATAGCCTGGTCCCTTCTTCGAAGCATCATAATATATGATAACATGTTCTCCCCTTGTGGGTAAATTGAGTACGGGCGCAGTGATAAGCCCACTTTTCAACTCATTGATGCATTCTTCTAATTCATCACTCAATAAAAATTTTACTCCTGTTTGAGTTTTTTTGGTAAGAGTGTTGAACCATTGTGAGAAATTTCTCACAAATCATTAATAATATTCAGCTGACCCCAAGAAACTATGGATATCTGTTACTGATATTGGCCTCAGCCACCCCTCAATTGCAGCTACCTTGGAGGGATCTCTAGATATCCCATTACTTTTGGTGATATATAATATTAATGAGACCTCCTTCAATAAGAAATCACAATTTCATTAAATTGAATAGAGCTTATCCTTTAGCAAGGTCACTAGTAAAGTTCATAGATGATCTCATGATCCTCCTTGTTTTTGAAGTATATTAGAATATAATCTATATATACTACCAAATATTTGTCGAGATAATCTCTAAAGACTATGTTCATCATTTCTATGAATATTTCTGGAGAATTATTGATTTTGAAAGGCATTAAGATGAATTCATAGTGCCTTTATCTTGTACGAAAAGCAGTTTTGAGGATATTTCCTTATTCACACTTAATTGATCATAACCCGACCGCAATTCCACATTGGAGAAGAATTGTTCCCCATGAGGATAATCAAACAATCCATCAATTCATGGGAGAGGATAATGGTTCTTTATCATGATTTCTTTAAGCTCATGATAATCGATGTGAAGATGCATTGACCCATCCTTATTCTTGATGAAGAGGAATGGTGTAACCCATGGTGAAGCACTTGGGAGTATAAATCAATTATCAAGATTCTCCTGTAGTTGTTTATTCAGTTCCTCAAGCTCCACAATAGCCATTAAATATGGAGTCTTGGATATTGGCAAGGCCACAGGTATAAGGTCAATTTAGATTTCATCATCTCTTATTTGAGGAAGACCATAAAATTCCTCAGGAAACACTTCTGTGAATTCTGTCACAATATGCATGTCTTCAATGATGGTTGATTCCATGGACTCATTAATTTGAGCTAGATACACGTGATCAAAGGGTAGTAATATCCATGCATGATATGACAGAGCTTAAGAATATTCATCTACCTCTTTGCAGTTTTACATAATCGGGGGTCGATTTTCCACATGGAGAGTGATTTCCCCCTTATGGAAATTTATGATAGCTCTTTATAGGTAAATCCAATCCATGCCAAAATTGCATAAAATTCTACCTAAGGGAGTATGATTAGGTATGCAGGGAAGTTCAAACCATCGGTTATGAAAGGGTAGGAGTTATATCTATTGGTTGCAATGATTTCCCCATTTACCATACTCACCGAATTCAATAATTCCATGATTTTTTGTTGTGTTAAGATTTTTCTAATAAAAATTATGTATATATAAAATGCATACAACTAGAATCAAAATGTATGTTCACTATTCATGAATGAATGACTGGCGTACTTTTCACCATATCATTGTCGGGGTTCACTTCGGCAGTAGTAATGGGAAAAGCTTTCCCTCACTGCCTTGGAGTTTTTTGGTTGCATCCAAAACCCAATGGCTTAGGGAACTAATTTTCATGGTGACCTAGTTCTTTTTTGTTGAAGTAATGAACAAAAAATTGAGAATCGAACAGAGAATTCTTCTCCACTATCATAGTTGCAGGTTTTTCATACCAATAGTTAATAGCATGTTGCCCTTATATTCCACACCTAATGTATTTCCTTGTCCCCTTCAATAAATTTCTGGTGTTCTTTTTTACACACCTTTAGAAAGTGGGGTATTGGATTTTCTTAGTACTATTGGAATTATCCATTAGGGATCAAGAATTGACGTCCACCATATTCTTCTGATACCCATGATAACCCTAAATTTCGTCGCTCTCCATTTCAACCATGAGGGCACATCAGAGAATTTACTCAAGGCTTTCAATGTTACGGATCACCAGGGGTTTCCGCGGGCTAGGATTTATCACACCAATAAAGTGGTCAACCTTGCATTCGGGGGTACTGAAAAAGTTGAAGGCATATCATGAAATCCTTGGGAATTGTGCATCTTTTGATCTGATGGATTCGTTTTATTTTTTCATGAGTGAAAGGAAGTCTCATTCCATATTAATCTGTAGTCCTTATGGAAAATATTGTTCTAAAAATCATATTCTAGAAATCCTTCAATTCCAATACCTCGATCTCCTCCCCCCAGCTTCGTATTTTTGATCAATGTCCAGGATTTATCAGCATCAACCTCCATATGATAAGCATCCAATAGAATCTTCTCCTTGTTCTGAACATTATAGGATGGGGAAGATCATTTCAATGGAGTTGATCTATTGTTCGACGATTGAGGGATCAAACGATCCATTAAAAGTAAGATACCTTTGTCTCATAATGCATCGATAACGAATTTTTCCTTCTTTGGGGGGGGGGAGTGTTGAACGTTCCTCTGGACCCATGTTTCAATTCAATGATTGTGTTAACTGAGAGAGAATCAGGAAAAATATTGTGATTCCTGCTCCCATTGGATTTGGAATCTCATTAGCACATTCATCACATTGTTCTTCATATTATATGATACCTCAAGTCCACCCATTTACTGACCATTGGCTGGAATGAAAGGGAAAGTTACGGGTAATAACTAAAGGTTTATCCAAGGAAAAAATAAGTGAATTATAAATATATTTTCTTTCCATAACATATGAATCTATAGGCTTAAATATTTGTTATCTAAAATATATTATTAGGGGTTTTTTAATTCCTTTAATATTGGTTCATACTATTCTTGTGAATTTACCAATGCATATCTCTCGGGAGTGTCATAAGCAAGAGTGTAGAGAGGCCCATTTCCATGTACCAGGATACCCCAGGTCAAGCCTGAAACTCCTTCATGGTGTTTTCACCCCAAGGTACATTTGTGCCAGAGCCACCTCTACCTGCTTGTATATAGAGAGGGATGTATTTTCTTGATAAACCAATTACTCAATTCCCACCAAAACATAGAGATGATATTATTATACTTAGTCTTTCCTCTAAGGTTTCACTGGGATTTTCTAATCCTAATCCCAAAATAACTAAACCTATACTCTTATACAAACTATGACAACCCTACTCTTTACCACACACTAAAACATGACTTATTACATAATCTTCTCTTGATACCAAAAAGAAGATTGAGTGGTCTAGTGTATTTGGGGCTTTGGATCATACATAAAAACATAAAGCCTGAAATAAATCATTTTTATCAAAAACATTGATTAGATGCCCACTACATTCCCTCGTACTTATCATTGTGTGGGATAACCTTGGGACATGTATAAGAAAAGGGTGAGCTATAATGCACAGAAAGGGAATAAACATGGATACATGTGAGGAATACATTACATGTTAGACAATAGACATATCAATGGATCACAAGAGAATCATGAACATACATTCACGATAATTTATGGTAATCATAACATGGAAATGTGGCAACAACACTTAACATGGAATTAGCATGTGCCAAGGCTCATTGCACATGAAGCATGATTAAACCCTCATTGAAATTGAAGAATGAGTAAACGCTTGTTGCACTTGAATTATAATTATTCAACACCCATTTCACATAACTTATCATGATACTATACTTTACCCAATTCATTGGAGTGCTATCAAGGCACACCCTTCTTAAACATTTCATTTCTTGCATAAGTGTGTCACATGGATCACATAACATGGATTAAATCAACATAATAAGTTATTAAATGATTATGTAATGTGGAATAAATATATAAAAGTACCATTCAGTATGTATATGTTCATAAATCTGAATACCCTTGATAGGTACATGGGTATGGTATTCATTACACAATAATCTTGGCTTGAAAAAATGTGGTGGAATATCTGCAGCATAACTGCGTGACATATGGATTCTTCAAAAAGTTTTATGAGAGATAAATTGGTGTCTAGTCATATGTACATGAAATGGAATGTAAGGGGGTCATATATATTCATTTCCCAATAATCTTAAAGGAAATTAAATTCATAATACAAAATAATTACTTGGATGTAAAAGTGGAGAGAGAAATCTCTCACATAATTTCATCATGGTAATGGTTGTATATGATATGCATTAATTTGAGAGAGATGTTTATCCCATAATCCAAACATAAAAAGGGAAGTATGGGGGTGGTGAGAAATTATACCCCAATATTTTTAATTTAAAACAAATGGTTATAAAAACTCAATGAAAATTGGACCAAAATGTGAAATGAAGAAATCACATACATGGAAGTGTGATCCCAAATGCTTGGGAGTGGCTTGAAAGAAGATTATTGGGATTTTGGGACACCTAGGGAATATTTTAGAGAGAATATTATAGAGTTTGAATGAACTACAAAGTCTTTTTGTGAAGAGTAAGTGGGATCTAGAGTTGGTTAATATAGGAAAGGAGAGGGAATTCATTATTATTCATAGTTGGGTCACCAAACAGCAAACTAATCAATACCACATACTAACACATGGTTTTTACCAATGTTTTTCTCCAATGGGGATTGGAAAAAAATATTGTTACGTAAAATGTCCAGTATTTTTAAAATAATAGGGTTTCTTATGTGGAGGTGAGTCACACTCTCGTGGAAATTCCATTAAAAAGTGAAAATGTTTTATAACTCTTGGAGGGTCCATTATTGTTTTGTAAACTAAATCAAACCAACATAAAAATAAATTATTTTAATGGTAAGACATATATTTGATTAAAATATCATTTATAGTATTTTATTACATAACTATTGTGTCATTAGGATGTATTAAAAAAATATTATAAATTTAAAATGTATTCATTTTTTTACCCAAAAATTCGACTGTCTAAAAAAATTATGAAAAATTTACCATTGGATAATTTTGATGTCCTTGATTCCAAAAATAATATTCATTTTATTTAAATAATTTTCCAAATATGTGAATTTTTTCTTTTAAAATATAAGCTGACACTTATCTAAAATTCATGGGGTTTTGACAAAGAAGACTTTTAAATCTTAACCAAAATTACAATTTCACATATAAAATTATATGATCATTTATTTTTTAAAAGAAATAATTTAGTAATAATATTATATTAAAATTTTATTTAATTCAAAAATACTTTAATTCATCAAAATTTATTTATTTGTTGAATATTAACTAAAAATACTATTTTCGCTTGAAAACTATTAATAATGTAAAAATAATAAAATGCATGTATATTCACTATTACATAAAAAAATAATCCCCATAATCATAGTGCTAATGTATTGTTAAATAATCCCTTATAACACCTACATAAGACTAAAGGGTACGATGTGTGATGGTGATAGACTCTTGGGGTGGCTCAGATAATATTTCTCTAGTGGAAATCTTTATCAACTTCCACTTTCCTTCTCAGCAGTTCTGTTCGAACTTAACATGTTGATGCTCGACATGGGCTTGGTCAATAGTGATTCCCAATGTTTTCACCTCTTTTCTGAGATCCTACAAATGGGATTCATACCGGGAAACCTTACTAGATGAGGTCATCCCTTCCTTTGTCTGAGAAAATTGGATTTATTACAATCCTATATTTTTACTAATCAGATTATCACTGTTCAACGACTATATTTTCCACGGTCAAAATTATTAATGTTATTTTAAAATCTAGAAACATTAAGAAAAATTAGGGCATATGTTATATTACCATTTAACATAATAAGATATTTAATTAGATTAAGAGGAATTTTCATAAACAAATGTTTGGGTCGTTGCAATATTTTCCCACTAATTTTTTTTATAAATTTTGTCCTAATAATTTTATCATAATAATTGTAATCATGCTTTAGAAATTGGATTATCTCCTTGTTGAAAACACACTTTAAAAGATAGATGATAAATTTTCTTCTTGAAATGGGGGATGGAGAAATAAAAACATTATTTAAAATGAGTCATATCGTGTGTGTCAAATATAAGAACATTTGTGTGAAGTAAATATATACACATGGAAGAGATAAATAATTACTAATTATTAATCTATAGTGATATATAACATGATTATGAAACTGTTTACCCTCACAAAACTATAAATCTATGATGTGATAGAAGGCAATTAATTTCTTGATATGAAAAGTAAATTGATATTGTTATTATTTCAATGTACATTTCCTAAATTTGAGGTATTAATTTTTTATCCATATATATACATTGATAAACTAAACATACTTTATTTTATCCATGTTATAAGGAAACAAATATTTATGATTCAATCAATTTACACTTCATATATTTCACCAGGGAATGCAAATTGAAGATGATGTTTTTATTCTTAAACCACTAAAATAATATATTAAGGAATCATAAGATTTATAATTCATTCCTTTAGACTCTCAACATTAACTATAACAAAGATTGTTACCATTGGTTATCAAATATGATAGATCATTTTTTTTACCACAAACAATAATAACCAAAGATCAACAAAATCAATTATATAAGTAGTTAACCATAATTCTGTTCCAAATTATGTCTTACAAAATTCAAAAATCAATAAAATTAAAAATAAAGTCACTAAATATACAAAATCATATCATCATTTTCTACCAATAAAATGTATCTTAATTTCACATGTAAATACCTTTATCCAATATTAAAAACTTAAATCAGCATAAAAGATTATTGATATCATGTGTGCTTCCATGAATTTTTGATCACTTTATTCCATAAAATAAAATATCATATTATATATTATATATAAGAAAATGTACCAAACTCATTCATTAATTAATTTTAAATCACATCATTTCTATTTCCATGGACACCAATAAAATTCCATTTGATTATTCTATTCCAATATTCTAATTATACCAACTAAACATTGTTTTATCATACTCATGATTGTATTTAGGGTTATGTTTCCCTTTTTATGTAATATTAAAAAATATCACCTTACCACTAATTCACTTTTATTGGTAATCATTACAATAAAACATATATTTTAAAATAATTTATTAAAAATACAGTAGTTCAATCTTTATAAAATTGATGATTATTAAACAAATAATATTATGATAAAATACATCCACAACATAATTCGTGTATAAAAAATTGCTTTAATCATTCCACTTCAATGGTAGTAATAACCTCAGCTTGACTCTGAACCATTTAATTATTCTATGGAATATTCCAATAAATCATGGTCCATTCTTTTTGGTAGTTTCATCTCTACTTATATATAATACACGTAATGATAGAAGTTTATTTCGTACACTGTTATTGATATTCTTCAAGTTATTTCTCTCTGCACTTCAATAAAAGTTACATTCCCTTCACAAAAAGTAAAAGGTTGGTTCTAATAATAATTATCACATGTGTGAAAATAATTCTTTTAATTTTAATGATATCTATTTTTTTCTTCGATCCATTTCTTATTTTATATTCCATCATAACCATAATACTTGGAGAATTATTTCCCTTTCATGATTGAATAAGATAATATATCCTCATATGATGAGAATGTTTTTGATATTTATTACCATTAATGGATTATATTGACACCATTAATGAAATTTTAAATCTTACTCTTCAGATTACATAATAATTATTCTACATTACATGATAACAGTGTAATGTTAGGATTACAATTAGAAAAAAAATTATCTTCCATTTTCCTCAAAATCATGTATTGACTTTTTATATCAACTCAATTTTCTTATGGAATATATTTTTCCAAGAATGGTTCATTACAATACTACTAATCCATTCTCTCTATTACTCCCCATCCTTACTATTTTGAATCAATGACCTCAATTAATTCACACCCTCTGAGATATGATAAGATTCCATGACAACATTATCTACTCTATTACATCCCAAAAGGGAGAAATGTACTTTCTGTTGAACATGTCCATTTATTATCTAAAAATGGAATATTTATTCCATTGATTAATGAAATTTTTTATACATAATGTTTTCTAATATTTTTTTGTTGCTTTGTGGATCTGAAGGATGCTCTATATATGAATGTCTATTACTCATAACCTGAGTTAGCTTCCCTAATATAGTTATAATTTTTTAATCTCTTGCTATAGTTGTAGCTCTACCTTCATTATATTTCACATAAGGTAAATCCTTTTATGGATTTTATGCATGGATATAGTTTTTATTCCATATAATAGGAACCATTTTTAGACAAAGACATATATTATATTAGAGTTTAACAATTTGAATCATAATGTACCGTTTAAAAGATAGGTACACAATAAAAAAACTAATAATATGAAATGGTATTCTCAACATAATAAACACTGTTTATTTGGAAATATTCAAAATTTCATGAATATGGTTATGTTTCATAATGAATATTTACTAAATATAGTTCCCATGGATTTTACTAATCATTTTTAGATACTAAATATAAAGACTCATGACCAATAATCACATTGTTAGTGGTTACTTAATTAAATTGGAACATAATACAAGGATTCACATCCAATAAGACCAAATTAATTTGTAGTATTTCAAGAAAAATATACATAATAGAATCTCGTAATAAAACAAAAAAAACAAAATACAAAATTTTATTTTTATGGAGTAATCCTTTATTACCATTATCATATCCAAATATGTAAATCATAAAACACATTTCAGTTTCATAGTAAAATGGAAAAAAATAAACTATTGAGCTTAGAGACTCGATAAGGGCAGGATTACAATAGAAGATAATAACGAATGAATATTATGGAAATAATAAATAATGATCATATAATTGCATATAAATAATCTACTTATATAGAATATAATCCTTGTAATACATAACCTCTCCAATAATCCAATGGGAAAAAATTCATTATTTTTTAATTATTTAATTCATAATTATAAACATTAGAATCTTATTATTTATACATCAACCGTTACATATTAAATTATTGGCGAGGCCTTATGAAAAAAAAATACCTAAACATGTATTGCCTAACTCAATTCAA
The DNA here is from genome assembly GCA_963277665.1 of Viscum album. Classification (NCBI taxonomy): domain Eukaryota; kingdom Viridiplantae; phylum Streptophyta; class Magnoliopsida; order Santalales; family Viscaceae; genus Viscum; species Viscum album. Next base: position 1,910,363,316 of record OY728120.1, read on the forward strand.
AATTCAGATAGTTTCATGAGACCTACTGATTCCCCAATGGTATTTTTAGTAACAGGACCCATCCATCGCTTAATATATCTAATACATTACCCATATGAATAAATAACACGACATAATTATCTACATTAGAAATAAATAGTTATAAATATTATAAAAAATAGAATATGTAATATAAAAAAAACTCCCATTAAAACTAATCATAAAATATAATTAAAAGTATTTTGGATGGAAACACAAAATAATAAACTCAATGAAGCATAATATTCATCAAATTATGTTATCATAGAGGTAAATAATTTAAAAGTATCATTTCAAAAATCTTGACAAAAAATCTACTTTTCAAATTTAAATCCCTCATTTCAAGTTATCACAAATATAATGGAGAAAAATATCATTGAAAATAATATATTAGAATTTTAAGGGACAATTAAAATAAATTATTAGTCATGATGGTCAAAAAATATGTTTCTATAATATTATTTACAAAAATTACATTCCCACTTCTATATAAATATCAAAAAGTACTTGTTTAAAAAATGACAACAAGATTTGTTTCCACTAGTTCTGTATAAAGCCATAAACGAGTAAAAATTTCATTAATAAATAATTTATATAGTTTTTTAAAAAATTAAAAATAATTTTTGAAAGAATGTATATGGAATAAAAATATTTCTTTAGTTGGGACATCATTATAAATAATCCTAACTAATGGTCAGATTTTGAAAAAAAATCTTACCACTCGGGTTTCATTTCAATCATAATCCATATCGAAGACAAAAAATAACAGGGGGATTTAACTAATATTTAGAAAAATATTTTCATGATTTAATATACAGAAAGGGGAAGTATTTAAATATCACAAATGGAATAAATGGTGAATATTGCATAAGGCTCACATATGAAAAAGTGAGATGAGAAACCCCTACCTTAGTTACAACATCGTTTGTATGTGTTATCAACTTAGGTATAATAAATAATGAATTTTTGTAAATATAATCTGGAAATATTTTATTATATATGAAACCATATATGATTTACTTATAGCCTTTAATCACCCATTTATTAATGATTCAATATTAAATTCACTATTTCATGTGAGTACTGCATCTTATTTCATATATGTTTTGTCTTAGTTGTTCTAGTCCTTATAAACTATTCATCAATAAATTATTTTTTGAATTATAATCTGTACATAGTTATCAATTATTTTAATTATATACATATTTTGGGTCATATTTAATATTTATGGAATGAAAAATGAATTACCCCATTCATAGATACGATAGACTTTATATTTGTATGAACATTATAAAAATGTTTTTTCATATTATGGATTACATTAACATGTGATAATAATTTATTTTAACAACATTTATAGAGATATTAATAATAAAATTGCTTTCATTTTACAATCCGAAAATCTATTGCAGGTTATTTATATTTCTTTAGAAATGAAAAATATAACTTTTCAAATACAAGATAAAAATAAATGAAAAAATAATGAAAATTCCAAAAGTTGAAATTGTGTGTATGGAATTGAAAATAAATATGCATGTTATCTCATATTTTCTATCTTATAGGGAAAATAATTCCTTATGTCAAGAAAGGCGGAGGTAAATCTATAATATATGAATGTACGCTTTTACAAACACATGCAAATGTCTGAGGGTCACAATGGTAAATGCAGGGATTAAGTAAAATTTTGAAAATAAATTATAATCATAAAATATAATTTATTTTAACTTTAAAATGTAAAATTTTTCAATATATATTGAATGGTTTTTTTGTTAACTTATTTATATGTTTCCTTGATGATAATGTTTTGATTTTGAATTTTATTTCAAACATTCCTGTCGGACGTCAGATAATGTTACAAGGATATAATGTCCTTACGAAAGCTATTTTGTTGGAACATAATTCCTTGCAATTTATTGTCATTAGTTATTACTGTATTTTATAACTTGTTGTTTACAAAACCCCATGATTAATTAAACCATGATATACTATAAAAATATTATTTTTCAATTTGTCTTTTATAAAACAACAATATGTTTACCATGTACTAACATGAAAAACCATACTATTAAATCAATTTATACAATTTTACCATTGATAAAATTAAAAATAAATCAAACATTGATATAAAAATTAAAAATGAGGATAATATCTTTTATAGGTAAAAGAAATATTTTTCATAAAACATTTTTTATGAAAAAGATATTTTTCCCCTTAATAGATTAAATAATTAACTATGAATAAATTATTAAAAAAGATGATTACATTATATATCCAATATTTTGAATAAATATAAATTTAATTGTTTTCTTTAGACAAGGTTGGGGATTAATATCATCTTATTAATCAAAAATAAATTTTCTTAAAAAACGTCTTAGTTTCATTTTTTGTATGAATATTATAATCAATTTCAAATAGTTTTAGAAATTATATTGATAAAATTAAATAATTTGTATATTCATGATACTAAAATTATATTAGAGTGAATTTTTTGGATTTTATTAAATATTTTTTTTGAGTGAATAGTAGAAATGATGATTTTTTATAAGCTTACATTTTTTATTTAATGGATATAATTTAAAATTCTAATACTTTAGTTCATTTATTAATGTAAAATACGTTATATTTAATCAAGAAAATTATAATTTATATAGTATATATCAACATAATATTTCATTTTCGTATAAATTGACTATTATAATTAAAAAATTATTTTCCAAATAGGTTTCTTATTCAAGTATATGTAATTATATTATAATTAATGTATTATTCTAATAAAAATTGATATAAGAAAAATGGATTTCATATTTGGAGTTATTATGGTCAAATTTGGTAAATTAGAAAATTAAAATTTTACACATATTTGATAAAAACAATGGTATAATGTTTCTAAAGGAGTCTATTATTAAATAGTTTAAATATTGGTAAAACAAAGTGCTAAGGTTAAAAAAAGAAATTTAATTCATACATTAATATAGGATTTATACAATTTTCACCATACATTTTATTTAATTTTTACAACCTTCCATCAAGTAAGATGACAATAATATTTAAAAGGTATGAAAAATTAGAAGTGTGTCACTCCACTAACAAATTAAACGGTACAACCTCTCTTCTCTTCCTAAAATATATTGAAACTTTTATCTAAAAAATCAATACAAAATACCATAACAACCATCCTACTCACCTCTAATTAGATCTGGTCTCCCCAAAAGACCAACCATCAAGGCATAGAATTTATGAAAAAAAAAGGTTTTTCAAATGAGAGGTATAACTCCTAACCGAGTTATTTAATTTTACTTATTTCTATACCTACGTAAAACATATCATAAACATGAATATATTGTTAAATCAGAATTTAATATATAGTTAATTTTTATATAGTATATTTCAAAAATAATTTTCATGTTCCTGTTTTATTGTATGGAAACTGAAAAAATTACACATTTGTATACATACCATCTCAATATTCTGATGTAAATTTTTTCATCATCTCCTCATATGTATTTTTTGAAAAAATAAATTGCATATATAAAATATTTATGAATATTCTGTTGTTAGTTTAAATTTACCATACAACTTTTTTTCTTTACCTTCCATCAGTTTTAAAATGATAATATCACTCATGAAAACATGTGGAATACGACCACCTCAAACTGATATGAATCTTTTTTCTCACAACCTCACAATAAGGGTCGCGATGATTGTTCAAATAAATAAATATGACCTTTATAAAAAATTTATGAATATTAAAAATTTAAATATTATATACATTACTATTTCCTAATATATATAAAAATGTAATCATCATTAATGCATATGTGTAGACTATTGTCACTATTAAAAGAAGTGATTCATTTTTGATAACCACATTACACATACTATTATAAAAATTCATTTAATTCCTAAATATAAAAATTATGATATTTTTTGGAATCTTGGGATGATTTAATATTTAACCATTTGACCTTGGTCAACACGCTAATGTAATTTTGTGTTTATATCAAATAACCGATGTAAAACATCCCAAAAAAACTAAATAAATCATGGTAATTATTATAATAAAATTGTTAATATTAAATACATAAATGTTATTAATTCAAAAAAAGTATAAAAATAAAATAATTTAATTATTTATGATCTCGTGAAATGGAAAAAATGATTCATGACATGATGTTGGTATTCCTCACCTCAATTTAATTTTTTTAAGACTTATAAAATTTTCAACATAGGTTTTCACTAGTTGGGTTTATGAATTACCAAATAGATATGATTGAGCATTACTTCCCATATTTTTTTTGAATATTCCATTTAAATTTATCTCTATAAAAATCATTTATTATCTAATAAATATTAAAATATGATTTTTATTTCAAATATTGTTTTAAAATTTTTTAATCATTTTTATCAAAAGAATCATGTTATATTAAAAGTTTCACAAATACTATTATTCATATTAAAATTATTATTTAAATAAAATCACAACTAATTATTATTGGTTCTTCAAATTTATAAAAGGAATGTTTTCATTCTTTTATAAAATGTTATTTTATATTTTTTTTACAAAATGTGGGAAAAGAACGTTTTTTAAAAATTGGACTTCAATTAATTTCCACATTTTTATATACATTTTTTTATTTGGATTCCAATAGATTTATACTTGGGTTTTCAAGTAATAAATTCTTTCTTAATCATTCTTTTTTTTTTATTTTTGAAGGGAAATGAATTTTTATCCTTATTTTAATATTTTTATTTATGGTGCTACTGTATATGTGTTAAAAAATTATATTATTTTATAATATAAATACTAGAATTTAAAATTTTTAATCTTGATATAGACCAGGGATAATTTTCATGATAATAAGTGAGCTTGATATATCTTTGATAATTGGTAATCCAATTTTATCACCTCTAATTTATTATGTAATGTAATAGAGATTACAAGAATTGTGATACTCCAGAAGGATATTTTTGAATTTTCCCATGATGTTTATACCGTTATAAATGTTTGACTAAGGGATATTTTAATTATAATTTCCAAAGATAACCACAAGTTTTTTCCCAAATTTCAATGTGTTTTAATTGAACTATTTTGAGTAAAAAAAGGAAAAAATTATTATAAAATGGTGAATGTTTTTTGATGAATTTTTTTCATGAGTTCTTATTCTTTCTCATGATACTCTATTTATTATGATTTTTCTTTTTTATTATAAAATATTCTATTTAAACATTGGTGTTTTGTTATTTTTCTTTGACTAAGTAATTGAATATTTTATCTTAGTATATTTTATTTAAAAAAACGAAACATATATAAGGGTTTCCAGGAATATTAAATTCAATATCATGATATTATTATTTTCATATCCCAGTTTGAAATTTTTTTACCATCCAACATTTTCAAATGTTTTTCAATATCCTTAAATATTTGTATTAACTATTATAAATTCTAGCATTGAATAATAGAATGTTTCAATTAATTAAGAAGTCATTTGATGAATCAAATAGGATTGTGAAAATAATAACATATTTTTCTTGAAAAAAGTATCACAATATAGAAATTTAAATGTTTTTGTGTAATGGATTTTATAATTTTATATATTACATTACATTAAATATCTTCCAAATTTAACGAAGATAAAACCATTTAAAAAATCTTGTATCTTTGGGTTAATCATATTACAGGGGTTATAAATTCATTTTACATAACACATTTTTTCAAATTTAAATTATGTTTTATAATGTCTATTTTCATTAATATTTTTTCTTTTTCATTCTTCAATGTTTTCAAAATTATTTTGAAAAATATTTTAGAATGTAAAATAACTACTCAATCTCATTTTTATATGTTTTATAGTATCACATTCATGAAATTAATCCATTTTACCTCCAAAACTCATTTTTTATCTTATTATTTTTATTTAAAAAAGGTTATGTGTGAAATTGAAAAACAATTAAAGTATATATTTTTTCATTATATTATCTGACATAGAGAAACCTATTCTTATAATTTTATTATCAATCACACAATAACAAAATTTTTTATATAAGTAATTACCAGAACTCCATGTTGAAATCATATTTAGCATGTGTAATTCAAAGCCTACATTGATATTATATGTATATATTTAGTTTTCATATAGCTGAATATGTTATAACCATTTTTTGGAAGATCAAGAATGTTTTTAGATATGGAGGTGACCTTGGGTCACATGAAGATGATTTGTTTAACATTTTAGGTTTCTAGGTCATACTTGGATGGTTTTTCATCATCCCATTTGCTTATAATTTTATCATTGATTGATTTATTACTATACTAATTGTATATAATATTATGATGTTTACATTTTATTTCGGAATTGTGGGTCTCTTCTTTCATTATGTCTTTTGGAAAATTTTATTATTTAAAACTACTTTCTTTTTTATTCATTTATGATCATCTTATAGACACATGAAATTAGATTAATTATAAGGGTAAATATAATTAATATTCATAAATTATCACCAATTCACATAGATTAGGATTCATTTTATAACATAAAGCATGGTACCTACCCATGATTTTTGGGAATTCTAATCGAGCCTTTCTATTCCAAAATATTATTAATTAACAAATTGATGTAGTGTCCTATTTTTATTTTGATGTATAATAAATAAGAAATAAGATCTTTATAACTCAATTGGTAGGCCTTTAGTATGTTATTTACCCCCATAATTCATTAAGAGACTTGAGTTAACATGGTTAGTACGGGTGGGAGTCTTGAATTTTTATCATTTTTAGCCGTTATAATTATATTTTTATATAAATATTATATATATTTATATATATTTGTATTTTAGGAGTTGTTTAAGAATTTTAAATTTTTTAGTTGAGATAGAAGGAGCATTAGGGGAACATAGTTAGACTAAAATCTTAAAAACAATGTTCATTTTGAGCTCATGGTTATAGAAAACATTCAAGGACAATAAATTTGTTGGAAAACTCTCTTCCCATCCTTGTGGATACATTTTCAAAAATCATAACACCCACAATATTTTTTTAATTTACATATATTTAAATAAAAATTTAATATCATAGGTATATTTTTGATTTGGGAATGATTATAAATGAAATAAATGATATATGAATGTCAGTTTATTGAATATTTTTTGGTATTTTATGTTTCATGTCTAATTTTATATAATAAAGGACATAAAATGAATGAAAGTTTTTTTATGTTTTGTTGATATTATATAATTTTTTAATGTTACATTTTTCATTTTATGTATTTTGATTTTAAATTATAATCGATTAGTTTTATGTTGGAATTTTTTTAATAAATGATTTATTTTTTATAATAGGGGTTATCATTTGTTCATGAAATTATCAGGGTTTATATAAATTACCCTCAAAAGGGTATGATTTTGTTATGAACATTAGGGTCTATTTTGAAATAAAAGTGATTATTTTATTATATTCACTACTTGAATTTTACTATTTATTTAACATTATATTATACAATTTTTAATTTGTTAAATAATTAATTTTAATGGTTTTATCTCATATTTTTAAATTAATTTGGATTTATATATTATCATTGAAAATGAAAAAGGAATATTACTGGTTAAGAACCTAATGTAAAATTTTAATATTTTTCCATGGGAGAGGGATGGAAGAAGAGGAGTCTTCCATTTTTTTAAAATCCAATGTATAATTTTTTCAATGTATACATGTTTTAATAAAATGATATATTTTGATTTCAAATTCTATTGTGTGGGAAATAGATTTCTTGTTTTTTTAGTATATATGTGATTTATTTCAGTTAATCTTCTATTTATAATTTATTTTATTATTTTTAATAAGATAATGTGACATAGAATTCATTGTTTCTTCTAGTAAGATTTTATATATTTTAATTTTAATGTTTTCCACGATGAAATATATCGATGAATTAAAAATAATATATCTCAAGGGATGATTCCTAAAGAGATATATATTATTATCTATATATGATCTATCTGGTTTCATGATCACCCCGCAATCTAAAAATTGTACTGGTTGTGAGTTCTTATGCCCCTTTTAATCATATATAAAATTTATTAAATAAAACTCTACATAGATTTCATGTTGATCAGGGTGAGTATTTTGGAATGGAGTGGATGGATAGGATTGGGTGTAATCTAAAATCTGTAAAATCACCCAAAACATTTATTGTATAAATCATAGAGAATATTATTGAAGGAACGAGTGAAATGTGATGTGAAAAATATTTCGCATCTCAACCAAATGAGGAATTTTCATGGTAAATCGTAAATATAATATTTTTCTAGTGGTGTTACACTAATAGTGTTAAATTATTGAAGTTAGTAGAATATATGAATCAAATTTATGGTGAGGAAAAATATGAAGAGTGTGATCATGACATCTCTACATTGGTGTTCATATTTGTTTATAAAGTCACTAAAGTCACTTTAAATGTTCCATTCTTCAATGGGGGTCTTCATCGAAACCGTAGGCTATCACTGTTCAAATTTGTCCTACATTTTTAATGTATTATGGTTAAGATTAAATTATGGTGAAATGAAATCATTAAAGGTAACCGTTTATGAATGAGGTAACTATTACATTTTGAAAAACTATGTAAATCCAGTCATATGAAAAATAATTTATATTTAATGTTGATCAAGATTTTTAGTTTGATGGAAAATATTCCTCATATTCTGTTACAAAATTTATAGTGTAAATGTGTTTGATGTTTCTCTAAAGTGTTAATCATAGAATCATTATTCCCCCATACTTATGACCTATAAGAAATAGTTGTGTATTTTTCCATTCTAATAACCTATTTGTATTTTTTTATTCTAAATCATTAATGAGTAAAGAAACAATTTAAAATGTAGTCAAAATCAAAGTGATAATCTATATTGGCTGTCAGAATTGAAAACCGTATAATAGATCAAAGCCATTAGTGTAACTTATATTTAGAATATCCTTGGAGTATATATTATTTTTTATATTGTGTTATGTTTTTTAATCCCTTCATATAATATTATATAATTTTGACAATCCCCTTAAATTTTACCTCTATTAAGGAATTTTAAATCTGGTTTCTATTAGATCTTTTATGGACTATTGAGAGATTTTGATAGCCATTATTATCATTTTTTATCGTAATGATGATTTTTTAGGAGTTTTTTTATGAAAATATTCCAAACATATCCACCAAAAAAAGATTATTTATTTAAATAATGGCCAGCCTTTTATCATTTCACTCGTTTAAAATAAAATTACAACCTATTATAATCTTTCTTGTGTGGAATTATTTTCCCAAAATTTGTTAATCGGCATTAATGTCCCTTTGATTGTGATCTAAGATGGTTATTTTCATCACTTATCATCAAAAAATATATTAATTTTGGAATAATTGTTTTCATCAATATTCAAAAAGAATAATAATGGTTTAATGATATTATAGTATGCCAAATTGTATTACAGGTTGATAAATATTATTATGTTCTTTATTATATTTTTCATTAAACCTCGTTATTGTTAAAAAACACTCCCACATATTACATCTATATTAAAGTTGACTTTTTTGGATGATTATATATATAATTTTTTTTATTTTACAAGAGATAAGAATTTTTTTCATGAGAATTATTTTTTAATCAAATTTATGATTTATTTTCATTTTCTACTAGAATACCATGTGTTTATGAAGGGGTATTGATTATAATTTCATTGTACATATAAAAAATAATATATTGGGATGGAATATATCATTTTGTGGAGAATTATGACACTAATATTTAAGATGTTTTATCAAATTATGTAAATTTAGTAGTTATTATAAATTTCGAAGATTTTATATTTTAAAACATGATAATTTTGGAAAATTTAATAGGTGACACTATTGATGAACCATTTTCCTTAATAATATATCAAAACCATGAATTGAAGAAATTTTTTTATAGTTGAAAATGAACGGTCATAACATGTTTTTGAAAAAATATAGGAAAATAGTTTTAGTTCCTTTGGACAAGTCCATAGATTATTTTATGATTGGTGCACTGTTTGGTATACCATGCGACCAAACCAAGCATGTTACCCATAAATTTAATTTTTGATTTTATTATTTTTACCGCCATTGAATTTTACTTCAATTGGCCTCTATTAAAATTATATTATATAGATCAATCAAAATAGATCCAATTGACCTTCCCTTCTTCCATCCCAAGGTGTCAAGGATATTCTATCATGATTTCCTAGAGTTTTTATAATATATACAAAAATTTTACAATTTATTCTTCTTCATATGATTAATATTTCATTATTTATTCTATATTATCCTTATAATATAAAATATAATTGTCAATGTGTCTAAAAAAAGTGTTCTGGGATGGATAGTTTATTAAGAATCAGTTATTCAAATCATGGATTGTGCATTTTTCTCTATGGTATTTTCCTAACATCAAAGGTGATTAATTTTTTGTCTAATTAATATATTTAATTGTTTTAAGTAACTTTTAATTATCAATTTATCTAATACTAATCTTTTATAAAATAATTTTCCATAAATATATTATAATTTGTGATATCATTGATTAGTTTTTATGATGATTTAATTTTTATCACAACAATAATAAATATTTTTCCATTGGATTATAGTTATTGATTATTATAAAAAAATTATGCATTCCATGTGTTTGTGAGAATTCCAAAGGGGAAGTTTCATATGTATATGATAAACCATGAGGTGTTTTTTCTCCCAATATATTTCTCAATGTGGTAACACATATTTTAAGTGACATGTTATCAAATTAAAGATATGTTTATCATATATTGAATTATAATTGATTTTGGGTTCCAGGTGTTATTTTCTAGAATTTACACATGATTATTAAAAATTATTATTATTTAAATATGTATTTATTATATGTGTGTAATTATTATTTTTACTCATGAGATGATTGTATAATACGATCTTATATAGATGTTTCAATTTCCTCATTGTCACATTTTAAAAAATATTCTTAATACATTTTACATCATAAATTTACTAAAATTCATGATATTATTTATTAGAACATGTGATTTAGATATGAAAATTTCCAATATTATTGAAATGTTTAGGGGTGTTTTTACACTGTTTCTATAGGCAGAATGTCAAATTTTATGATTTTTATAACAATATTATTTGATGAGATCATTACGAATAATTTCATGACATTAACTTTGGTAATGTGATGGGTACAATAATTTATTAATTAGTGTTTCCAAATTCATGATATAGTTTCTTATTTCAAAAAAAATTTAGTGTCTCCATGAGAATATTTTAAACATTCATGAGGAGTTCCACATTTATGGTTGTTTAAGAGTATGTCAGGATATCACTGGTAAATATCACAACATATAATGGTTGTGGATATGACGAAATGATGCATTGGGTCACCTAACATTATGACCAAGTAGGTCTCAAAACATTCTTATTATAATTTTTTACCCATAGGGATCATATTTCTTCAATGATTTATCATGACTAAACATAATTTTTTTTCCTTTAATGTCATACATAAACATTGTTTATTAAAAAAGTTATTAATGACTTGTATTTTCTATTTTCATATTATTTATTGTTTTATTATACATTACAATATACTTTGAATAAAAATTTTAAATAATGTTTCTTATTGAAAAATAGAATCATTCTCATTTTATTATAATTTAAATAATTCCTTTGAAGAATTATTTTTTTCAATTCCAAAATGGATGTACCTATTCAACTTTATATTTAAAAAATAAACATTATTACTTTTAATCATTTTACAATGTATTAGTTATTCAATTACACATCCTAACATAGTAGTAAATGTTATTTATAATATCAAATTTTAATTAATATAATATCATATAAATTTATTATTCTTAACTTATTGTTTAAATAAAATTGGACTTGTGAAACAGACACCCTACAAAGAAACCATAATATCTTTGTAGATATTCTAATTCCATGTATCAAAACTTATAATGATATTGTGTTAGTAACTAATACATTTTTTGGAATATAAATGAGACCAAAATCCACATGGTGATGATAGTGTTGTATTTTAAGATTATGAATCATTTAGAAATGTTTTTTATCAGAAATTTCTTCATCATTTTACCTACTTTTTCTTAGTATTGGAAGACATTTTATAATCTATTATGATGTTTTTGTTTCATTTTTAAATATATAATGTTCCCATTAAAAATGAATTTTTGGGTTTATTACATTATTTTAAACTACATATATTTTGATTCATTGAAGTATAAATAATGGATAGACATTTTGAAATGCATCTACATAACATATTTATTTTTATTTCTATTCAATAATGAAATCATTCACAATGGGTTGTGTTTGATGATCCAGTTCTTGTACAAAACCGATAATTATAGGTTAAATTATTCAATCCTTGTAGGTGATTAACTCAATTAGTGTGGTATGTTTACCTGTGTTAGATCACTATATAAATGATATTGAAATAATACCCATGATAGAAATTTTGATTGTATATTTTTAATATTTCAAAAAAATTATGAGTGAATTCATATTCATATCGCATGAATAATATTATCATGGGATCATAATCTTAGGCATTATATCTATTAAATGAGTCACCCTTTCTATTTTCAGCAAAAATATTATGGTTCTTGCAATATCTAATATCATGAGCCCCTCAGATCTATTTGAGGAACTCTTACAATATCCTTTTTAGCCCATTTTACAATTAATTTTTCAATGTAATTACTAACTATAGCTTCTATATATAGTTGAAATTAAAACTCATTTTCTATTCTCTATAATTATATCTGACTTGAGTCTATTATATTATCTTTTCATCCATTAAAACACTATATTCTATTATAGTTGCGGTTAATGAGCCTAATGTTATCACTAATTATATTTTTGATACTAATGATAAATTTAACATCGAGGTTCGTTAACGTCATAAATTTCTTACAATTCCATTTTTACACTAATATTATATATTTATGTAATTACTACTTATTTTATTCCCTAAACATTTTGCATTTTTATGTTAGTTAAGAGGCATATTCCACTAGAATATATCATGGTTCTGTATAGTTATGTGTTATCTAATATCAATAATCACTAGTTTATATGCTGGTGGGGTGGATCCAAAATGGTAAAAACTTTAATTATATATAAAAAGGAACATGTTAAGAATCTTGGAAATCCCCATGGGGGGTTTACATTGTAGAAGGTGATGCAGGTATGACATGGGCATGTGGTGACATAGGTAAGACGTGGGCAGGCTGTGACGCAGGCATGACACATTCCTTGTGATATAGGCATGATGATGCATAGATTTGGTATCACTAGGACTTCAATCCATGTTCATGGGCCACTGTATTTTAGGCCATCAGGCTATGTAATGGGTCTCCATCAATCGAGATAAAATGTTTTATTTTATTTAATAATAAAAAGTTCGTTCAGCCCCTTTTAAAAAAAACTAACACATGTATAGATTGATTACTTCACAAATAAAAAAATTATAACAATTAATAAATTATAATGAAAAATATATATGGGTAAATTCATTAGATCTTGTGTATCAATTTGACAATATCGGTATGATAACACATAATTGATATTATAATATAGAGTATATAAATATATTTGAGTAAAAATATTTATTTATTAATTGACCATATAATTATACATTTATATATATATATATATATCATTTTAATTTATTTAGAATAATTATTAATTTAATGATTTCTAATATTCACTAGTTTCTCACATGATTAAGGATTATGAACATATGAGGGAATATAAATATTATTTGTATCATCTATAAATGTAATAAATTAAACTTGTGGTAATGTTATGCCTTACTATAATGATTTTCCAATCAATCAGTATTCTATAATTATAATGTGTTTGTTGAGTAGTATATTAAGCATAAAATTTTTATTTTTAATTTATTAAATGTAATTATTATATTTTATTATTATGAATACAATTTCATGAAATATTATTATAGGCATCATTAGAGATAAAAAAATCCATTTACAAAATAGGAAAGCACTCTATGGTACAATATTATATAGATCAATTTTAAAATATGTTTACTATTTTATTTTTATATTTTATATTTATTTATTTATTTATTTATTTATTTATATAATGTGAAATAATATTATATTTTTTATTTTATTATTTAATATATAAAATGTCATTGAATATTGAACCTTGAGTTTTTTTTTTGATTATTTTTTATAATATCTATAAGAAATAATATATTGATGAGATCAATAAATACCCTGAAAATAAAATAATATGTTTTTTTTCAATATTTATTAAAAATGAATATATTATAGACATATATAATTAATAATATACTCATAATTTGGTAAATAGTTTCCAAGGATATAATGATGTAATTTTATAGATATGATATTAAATATTTTGGACTTGATGACCACTATAAATCAACAACTATTATTTTATAAAATTTTCTAATTATTTTATTATTTGTTATATATTCCATTAGTCTTGGTAGATTCAATTTAATTTTATTAATAAATTTATAAATTTATAATAGGTTCACGGTTGGATCATGGTTTTCTAACTATGTGTACTAATTATGTGGGGAGTTCTAGATCCTCTATTAAAATGCATTAAATTAGCATAAAATTTGGGAAACTCTGTGGAATAACTATGAATAGTGCTTGATATTTTATAAAATAGAAATTAATAATTTTACCCCTTTGTTGAATTTTATCTTAATATATCCCTTCCCCTCCCTCTTCCTTGTTTATGTAATGCACCAACCAATGGGAGGCCGACCACACATCCCTTCTCTTCTCTCGATCATGATTCCATATTGTTTCACCAAAGTTCCAGTTATGGTTATTACACATAATACATATTTTTTTCATTTTATATTATTTTTATCCCCTTCATTGTTGTGTACATTCTTTATCCAAACCCTAACCTGAAATCTGGGAGTTACTTTTTAACAATTTTTGGAACCTAGGGGTTTTAAAGATTTATTAAAAATTTATTCTAGTAGTGTTCATCGACGGTGATGAGTTCTTGTTGAATTTCAGTAGGTTCCCCATAATTTTGTGTTTTTACATATTTGATCTCATTTTAAATAATTTTTTAACAAAAAAATTATATGAAATGTTAATAATAATTATGTTTAAGAAGTATTTGAATGGAAAATCGAGTTTATCATACATTCCAAGGTTTCCCCATAATGAAAAACTTTTAAAATATTTTATTATTTATTTTATCACATCAATTTTCATAAATTATAGAATACATAATAATAAATTGATTTATAGAATTTATAAAGGATATCAATTATAAAAGTTGGGTTCAAACCCCTTTATATAAATCATATAATAGATTTTTGTTTTTAAAATTTCTCTTGCTATGGTTGTGTTATAGACATATACATGGGATAACATATATGAATGTATACAAATTCACATGATAATATAAGGATTTCTTTAATGTTATAATGAAATGAATCAAAATTTCCCAATTGTTTAGATATTAATTGCGACAAATCCGTGATCAGGTGCAGAGTCGACGTGTTATTCCAAGGTACGGTGTTCATGGAATGATTCGTTGAAAAAAATCCTTGTTTTAATAGAGTACACATAACATTCTTAAAAAAGAGGAATCACATCTAAATGGGTACCTGAATATGAAATCTGAGAGAACCATTGATCCAATAGTCGTGGATTCACCCAAGGTGCTATTTAACATCAGTCAGCATAGGTCTTCTATGGAAGAAATTAAAAAATGGAGTAACTGTAAATAAAATATTAAATTAAATTGTTTAATTTTTTAAATCCTAATAACTAATAAACAGAAATTCTGGTTGGAAATATGAGACCACCATTGAGATCATATGAGTTAGATTTCCTTTGGTGAGGCCAAACCTGAACTAGAGTAGGATAGCTATAAAATATAGTATTTGGTCATGAAAGTCATTAAAATATTTAATAAAAATATTTTATTTAAAATTAAATGATAACACATAAGCAGTTTCTCTTTTTAATACACCTTGTTAAAAAACTAGGGCTATCACGATTACCCTGGAGTTTCCCTACGTCAATGAGAAGGAGGCTCTCTCACTAGCGATGGTAGATTATTGGTCGGAACTTGGATAAAGAATCAACTAATCGATGAATGATGAAAAAACCACTTCAACCTTCATTAACAATCAATCCAAACTCTAGGTAGGGTGTTAACTATTAGTGAATACTTCATTGTGCATAGTTTTCATTGATGAATTTTGACCAACCCATGAACTGGTTGATCATAGGTTCAATCACTCTTGTGGGATGGGTAATTATGTGGGTGGATTATCGGGGATAATTTTTTTAGTGATTGGATTTGTTTCCTCTATGTTCTTCAATTTTAACATGAATGGATCGTGGATGACATGAAAATCTCCATGTTTCATTCATTGGTTATTCTTGTGCATTTATCTATTCCCCTCAATTTTATTGCGTTTTTTGTTCTTCATGAAGTATGTAAAATGGATAATTGTTCCTCCTATCTATGCCACAACTATACAAGGCTAGGGATTTGACATCATGGACATGCGATATAAAAGGAACAGTGGCTTACAGTAGTGTAACAATGACACGATACGATATCTAAAATCATAGTGATTCAAGGAGGTACCGCAATAACGAAGGTTCTGGAAGTGCATGTCCAGCGATTTCAGGTGGATTTCCATGGGAAAAGCCCACTGGTGGGGCGATTAGCAGCGGAGGCAGCGTCATCCAGGCAAAGAGGTTGGGAAAAGATGGCATAGAAATACCTCCACATAAGGGGTGGCCAGCAGCTGTGATGGAGTGTCGTCCATTGGGACGAAATTTAATGTATGGTACATTTTGGTGGATTACATGAGAAGTTACAATGAGATATGTCTTTGATTCACATTTAACGATCCCTCAGACGACGGGGAGGTCCTGTGACCATGCATGTAGCACAGGCTGAATGTGTGAAATAAGGTCTGGCTGTATTAACCAAATAGCCATCTTGCCACACAGTCGGGTGACTGTGCAGAACATGGTGGATGTTTCTAGGGCAGGCCACATTTGGAAGAGTAGGGTTGGCCTGTGAGACACAATCCATAATGGAGAATTAGGCCGCTCTGACAGCATATCAGGCTGAATTACGTGGCCCATTGGTGTAGGAACATCAGGTCAGGCAAGTTTCGTCTATGCACATCTGGTCGGCCCAGAATGACCGAGATGGATCCACCGAACCAAGATGGGTCGGGTTGGACTCGTATTAGACAATCAAATTTTTTAAAAAAATGGTTATATCATTCAAAGGTATGGTCTGTTGGACGAGTCATTTATAGTATTGGGACCCTTGGGATGAGGCAGTCCTTTTGAGAGGGCTTTGTTTGTTTTTAGTATGTACTAGTATCGGGGGAGAGTTTTACTTGTTTCGTTCCATGAAGGATTAGTATGAAATTTCCTTCAAATCATTGGATTGTATTCCTCTCTAGAGTCATAGTCCCAAATAAATTTGTGTTACCCATCCATCGGACTGCAATTATCTTCTATAACTGTTGATGATGTTTTGTGGGAATTAACGTGACCTATGAAAGTAATTTACTAGTTCTCCATCTAATGGGTTGTATCAGTTGGGTAGTTGGTATTTTCTATGAAGGATACCATAAATTATTATCTTCATCAGTAGGGTTGTCGATATTCACACAGGAGGATCCCCTTCATTGTGGGATAATATAGATTGGGAATTCAATATTCTCTTAGAAGGATCCCATCTCTACATATCAGGATCATTGACTAGTATGTTCAATTTGGGAGGGGCCCAAATTAGCGGGACCTCTATTATAGAGTCTTTGATGACATAATTCCTCAATGTTTGACTTCTACCAAAATGAGCATGCCTATATTAGAATCTTCTGGCAGATATATGGTTGTAAATAACCTCTTCACCATTTCGTGGGAAGTGGACGAGATAACAAATCATGGAATCCATTACATGTGTGTCTGGATGTTCTTTTTATATGTCTTACAGACATATTCCTATGTAGAGACGACAATATATTTGTACTGATGTTTCCTTTTTGGACATTTACATTGTGTTATGGGGTGTCCTTCTGAGTATTGTTTTACTCACCCATGCACGGGTTATGCCCAAACATGTTGTATCTTATGAAGATGATTGACTCTTTGACAGAGTCCACAGTGGACTGGGGTCTGGTGGAGCTTAGAGAGAGGTATTATAGACAAGGTGTTATTTAGCAATATCAGATTGTGGTTTCTATACATTTCCCATATGTAGGGTTTTCTACAGATGAGTTTTAGGGATGTCTTCATTTACTTTGGAAGACTTTAATTTTATTGGGCTTTTATAATGTTCCTATTTACTTGTAATGTCCCTATTCCGAAAGCCACACAACAGTTCCATGAACACAGCTGTTCACGTGACCTCAAGCGCATTTCCTCAAACCCCAGATGCTTCCAAATAGCATCGAGGGCATAGGCATGATAGGGGGAAACTATGTCCTAATTTGTCACAGTGTAGCATAGTGGAAATATATATAAACATAAAAAAATGGAAAGAAGTAAACAATAACCAACTGAAATGGATAACCTTATAGAAGTAAAAGATAAAAAAAATCTTATATATTTTATGATGAATTATTTCTCTAAGTCTAGGAAAGTATCAAGAACAGGATACAGTGCAATCTTGAAAAATACAATATAAAGTACAATTACAACAAACGAAAACAAAATATTGCAGCAGGAACTCAACCGCATCGCAAGACTAAGCTCGGTCCCATGCTCTCCCACTCCTCTGAAACAATGAAGTACTTGTATAGGGAATCTTACCCTTATCTACACCTGCAAAATATAATCTCCTTGGGCCTAAGAGGTGACCTGAACTGGGTGTGAGAAATAAATCCTAGTAAGCAACCACAAAAGACTCATGCCCAACTATCAGTGAAAATGTGAAACGACAGTGTGCAGTAACAAAATGCAGTAAACTAGGAAGTACTAAAAAGAAACTATCTCTACCATTTACATTTCCATTTTATTAATTATTTAACAATCCCAAGATTGTGCTTTAGCTAGGTAGGTACTACATAATAAATCACTACAGTTAATATAAAAAATCAACGTTTCCCATAAATATGAAAATCCTTACCCTCAAGTAATTAAAATCAAAACCTGCATGTGACTGCACCCAATCATTACAAATAGTTCCCACAGGCATACAAGATATTGACCACAGGCACAGAAGGTACTTCCCATAGGAAAAAAAAACATTACACTCGGGAAAACGAACACTACCCACAGGCTAAACACAACACTGCCCTCTGGCTAAGAAAGAAACCAGGCCAACACATATCAAGAAATACATATATGTTCCTCTATGAAAACATAAAACTTGTTATAGATATGGAATACACTTGGGTATTTAGGAAAAATGTCTAAACAGGGGGAACACACCCACGGGGTGGCCCTAGATCAATGAAATGTTCCCATAGAGCAATTAATATTTAATCATTAGACAACCTCAACAATTAAAGTTATCTTAACAGAAAAATCATCGGCTATACAACAGCCCGGACATGGACGTATGGCACAATGGTACACAAATTCTACTCGCCAGATGTAATGAAATAGAAGACCACCTACCTAAATCTCTTGTTATCGATATACGTGAACATAACCTTCGGAAATGACCAAGAACAACATAGATCTGGGATAAACAACTACACGTTCAAACTCAAATAACATCCCCTCATGAAATATTTGGAAGAAAAACACAAGGATAGGAAAGGTCTTACTCGCACGGTCCTAACATGATCATCTGCGAAGGAATCAGAGTCCTAGTGCTCAGTCGGGAATTCTTACGAGCTTCGGCCTCCCCTCCATGTTCTCCAAATAGGTTCTAAGCTTCATCTATGGAAAGAGGATCCACTGACCATTTTATGCGAAAAAAAAACTACACGGCATGTACTCTAAATTACAGGGCATGTACTTTTCATTTTTTAACTACTCCCCTGGAAGCTACTTTTTACCGCCACATTGTTCATCTATCGACATGAGTACACAACGTGTATTTCTGACTACATGGTATGTACTGTCGCTCCACTGGCAGCTACCTCCAACCCCTTAATATTCTCCTGACAACTAATTACACGGCGTGTATATACTTTGTACATGACGTGTAGTCATTTCTTACACCATTCCTCACCGAGAATCCTGCACTCCTTGTGGACTCGTCCCACAAGGCCATAGTACACGGCGTGTGGAAATGTACATGGCTTATACCCACAAAATTTGTGATTTACCCCATTTTCCTTATTTTCTCAAAAAAACTGAAGGAAAAAAGGAAAAGAAGAAACTTGTACCTAATGAATAAGAACCAGGTTCTTACAAACATACCCCCTTAAAGAAATTCAACCATGAATTTTCCTTCCAAGGATGGTGATGATAAAGATCAGAACAACTCTGAACACTAAGCATGTACGTCGGTCTCCCACTCCCACGATTCGTCCTACACTCGGCCATGCTACCATAACACCCGTATGTGAAGAATTGACCAGCCTCGGAGAACCAACGTGCTCCAATAAACAATATGAATCAGATTATCCTCAAAGGATTCATTGACCTGGAGATCAACCTCCTTAGGCTGAAAATGTGTGATGGGTTCGAGTGATAACGGCGCAACGAAGATACATGGAAGACATCATGCATGGCCTGATACCTCTTTGGTAACTAGAACTGATAGGAAACCAGCCCGACCCTCTCCAGAATCTCAAATGTCCCTACATACCTCGATGAAAGTTTACCCTATCTCTTGATCATCCTGTTTCCCAACCTCGGTGAAACACGTAAAAAACCTAATCCCTGACCATGAACTCCACGAGTTTTCTGCAGCGATCAGAGTAAGATTTCTGACTATATTTTGCAGCACCCATCATCTTCTGTATCAACTGGACCTTCTCTGAAGTCTCATGCATGAGATGTGGTCCCAGCAATGCTGCCTAACCTACCTCCAACAAGCACAAAGGTGATCATCATGGCCTACCATAAAAAGCCTCATAAAGTGTCATCTCAATAGTTGCATGAAAACTATTATTATAGGAAGACTCCAACAAGGGTATGTGCTTCTCCCAAGATCCCCCAAAGTCTTGGATTCATGCACGCATCATGTCCTCTAGCACCTGTATTGTACGCTCTGACTGGCCATCGGTCTGAGGGGGGTAAGTTGTGCTTAAGAGCACCTGTGTACCCAGTTCCCTCTGAAAATTCTACCAAAAACGAGATGTAAAATGGGCATCCCTATCCAAAACGATAGAAGGATGGACCCCATGAAGACGTACAACCTCATAGTTATACAATTTTCTATGCTCGTCAACACCGAAGGTCTCCTTGATTGGAAAAAATTCAGTCACCTTTGTAATTATATCCACAACTAACTTGATGGCATTATTGCCTCAAGGTGACCTCGGCTACCCAGTCATGAAGTCCCTCATGACATCATCTGATTTCCACTCCGAATGGGTTACTGTTATAACAGTTCATCTGGTATATTATGCTCCACCATCACCTACTGACAGGTGAAACATCTGGTAACAAAACCAGAAACCTCGTCATCGCATATTGTCCAACCAGGAGGAGGGTCCTCACTTAACACTGTCTCTCGTAGAACTAGGCCTTCCGAATCTGATAGTTTCCTCACCCTCACTCTATCCAGGAGGGTAGAAGTCACAATTACGGATGAAATATAGGCTTTCCCCTAACTATCGTGCACCTCCACATGCATCTTAGAGACCAAAGCCATGTGATGCCAATCACCACTAGCCTCCTTCCCTGACTATATCTGAGTTCTCCTACTCATTGCATCAGCTAATACATTATCTTTACCAGGTGTATAGGAAAGCTCAATGTTGATGTACTAAAGGTATTCAACCAACTATCACTATCTCAAATTCATGTCATGTTGGGTAAAGATGTACTTGAGGCCTTTGTGGTCGGTGAAAACCAAAAAATGCACTCCCAAAAGATAATGTCTCCAATAGTGCATCGCATGAACAACTGCAGCCAACTCGAGGACATGCGTTGGGTAATTCTTCTCATATGGCCTCCACTGCCAAGACTCATATTCAACTACTCAATAACCCTGCATCAACACTGCTCCCAGTCCAATACGTGATGCATCACAGTAAACTATATAGCCTTTCCCTTGCTCTGGAAGTATTTGGACTGGTGCTGAAGTGAACCTTCCCTTAAGCTCTTGAAAGTCCATCTCGAAAACTTATGACCAAACAAACATCACACACATCTTAGTCAAACTGGTCAAATGTGCTTCTATGTGGGATAATTCCTGTATAAAATTCATGTAGTCACCAGCTAGCACCAAGAAGCTATGTATCTCAAACACGTTCTTAGACTGCTCCTAGGAAAATACTGCTCTCACCTTCTATGTGTCCACTACAACTCTTTCCTCAGAGATAATATGACCCAGGAAGTGTATTTCTCCCATCCAAAAGTGTCACTTTGTGTGGTTAGCATATGGTTGATGCTCTCTCAGTGTACTCAGTACGATCTCAAGAGGGGTAACATGGTCGTGTCGAGTGTGAGAGTACACCAAGATATTGTCCACAAAGACTACCACAAAAGAATTCAGATAAGGGTGTAAGACAAGATTCATCAGAACCATGAAAATGTGGGCATGTTCATGGGTTCTAATGGGATAAACAACTATTCGAATAGACCATATCTTCTCCAAAAATCTCTAAGAAGAATGTCTGATGGCCTAACGTGCAACTGATTATATCTGAATCTCAAGTAAATCTTCGGGAACACTCATGATCCATGAAGATAATCAAAATGATCATCAATCCTTGGTAAGGTATATCGGTTCTTGACTATCAAATTGATCATATTCCAATAATCCACACAATGTCTGAGGGTACCATCTACATTCATAGAAAATAAGACAGGTGAACCCTAAGGAGAAGTGGTGAGTTGGATGAAACCATATTCCTATAACTCCTCCAACCACCTCTTGAGCTCCTACAACACTAGTGTAGCCATCATATAAGGTGGAATGGAAATCAGTGCTACTTCTACCACAAGATCAATAGATAAATCCACATCTTGCTCCAGAGGATGAACTGAATTGTCATCCAGGAAGACATCCCTCAGACAATCAACTATTGTAGGGGAATCCATCTGACATGTTCTCTAGTCATCCAGATATAAACTCACAATCTGGGTTGTCACTCCACCTCACCCACAATGGTCAGGACTGGCTCGGCTCGCCTGGACATCTCATTCTCCCATATATAGAAACTATCCTCCCTTTGGTGACATGAAACTCACTCTGTGATGATTGCAATCCCCAAAGGATCTGAATTGTACCAAACGGTCCATCTATAGAATGAAATCATAGATCTTCATCTCTAAGACCTAGAGGATCCATAGAAAGTGACACCCTCCAACCTCTATGGGTCACTCCATACACTGACGCACACCTTCCGTTCTAATCCCCAACGGAGTGAGTATCGTCATAAAATCAAATGATGAAGAAACACAGAGCCCAAGGATATCCCCAACAGGAAGAGATATAAAGATATGTGTAGCACCAGTATTAAAATGTACTGATGACAAAACTAAAGTAGCTAGAATAGTAACACTAATAGTGGAAGATCTGGGATCCTACTCCTGTTGGGTCTGTTGCACTGCACATGCCTGCCCGGTGTCGTGGCCCTACAACATAGCCTGGCTACCCTGAGCTGACCCACCCTATTGTCTCTAAGATCCTGGTTTCTGGCTACCTTGGCCATGACCACCACCTTGTCATAGATGTCCTGATGTATTTAAATTTCCTGATTGATAAGAAGTATATGACCCTGCTCCCGCACACAGAGTCTGCACAGAACCACTCTTAGTAGCCACTGGTGGAAACTCCCTACAAAAATGATGAAGTTGACCCATCCTACCTCAAGCTCGGCACTCCACTGGGTCACGTGGACAATGAGGTCTCTTATACCTCTCTTTACCACACTGGTAGCACAAGACCTGGCTACCTGAAGAAATCTTCTGGCTTGTACAGTCACCATGAATGAAATCCATCTGCCTCTTCCTCTTGCCAGTATAAATAGTACCCAAAATCGGTGTTGAACTACCCGGGTACACACCACTTGCTTCCTGTATGTTTTGCTCAGTAATCATTGCCTGGTTTACAGTATCATGTATCATAGGAAACCTGAAAAGATTCATCAGTGCTCGGATGTCATATCGAAGGTCATCCTCCAAGTGTCTAGGCCTGAACATCTCATCACCCGCCATAACAAGTGAAAAAAACTGTAGCTCGGTGAAGTGGATATAATAATCCATCACATACATGGCACCCTACTACAGATTCATGAACTTTGAGTTCGATCTGCCCTCAGCGTCTCCAGAAATAAAACACTATAAAAGAATTCTTGAAAATAATCCTACGCCATGTCTGGGTGATGCTTAGTCTGGGTGGTAACCTCCCACCATCCCTTGGAGTAATCATGAAACATGTCTGTAACGAGCTTGACCCTCACCCTGGAGGCGTCTCTAGATGCTCAAAGATATTCTGTATAGACACCAGGCAAGACTTCATAGCCTGTGGTCTGCCATCCCCTAAAAATAGAGGTTGATGTTGTTTCTAAAATATATGTGTCTGCTCGGCCATATATAGGGCAGCCAGCGGCACTCCCTGGAAGGTCTGCATGAACCACATGAAGCCTTCACGAAATTGTGCATCTGTGCCTATGTCCAGTATAACAGTTGGTGCCGCATCTGGCACTACTGGAGGGTTCACTGGTAGCCCATGTCCTACCATCTCTGGAGTATACTCGTCGCCACTATCCTGGTGAACAACTCGCAATCGTCTCGATGGCATGAGTCGACAAGGAAAAACACACACCTTAGTTTAATTTATAGTAATGGTTTCTTTTTTCCATTTATGTGTGCCAACACAAAAGGGAAGAAAACACAAAAATTGAAAAAATGAGACTACACGATGTGTATAAAGTCCACACGGCGTGTACCCTTAAGTTTATACATGGTCATGTTCTTATGTCAGCCTGGGCGTGTCTCAACCCTTGGTACATGGTGTGTTACACCCATACACGGCGTGTACACCACCCCGTCTCCCTGTCCACATTGCCAAAACGACATGGTATTTCATAGGCCAAGACTACACGATGTGTCCCATAGGTACACAATGTGTACTAGTCAAGCATCACCAGCCCGTGTTGTTAGTGATGCGGCTTTTGTTCCTAGGTTACTCTACACACCATGTTCCTAATAGTCATGTCATGTACTACAAATCCCCAACCGACCCATGTAGTTAGTGACATGGATGGATACTCGGCTGACACTACAATGAGTGTTCCCACAAGAAATTCCCTATCCCATGTCTCTGCCCACATGACTTATGACAATGTTAGGGACTACATGGCGTGTACTTGCAGTACATCGTGTGTGCTTAAAAAATTTTCATTTCTTCTTGAAAAGGATAGTACATGGCGTGTGTTCATAGAACCACACACCGTGTTCTCTGGGTTTCTCGACTGTACACCTCAGAAACTACTTTGGAGCCCATTTTCTTTAATTTCAAGCATCAGTATTCCAAATTCCGATCTGTGGGGGCCCATACTCCCCGAAAACCAATGTTTAGCCCCTGACCATTAACATTATAGTATAAAACACAACACAGGGTTGGATCATGATCTGGTAAATTCCGGTCCAACAGAACCCATACTTCTCAGGAACCAATGTTTAGCATACAAAAACTCAACTGTAACATGTAGAAATACCGCCATCAAAAAGAAAATATTTCTAACAAGGTACCTATCAAAAAGAATTTATTTTATAGCAAAACATCCTTTACAACAACATGCAATTTTTAATGCACCTATATTTCATGGAAACTATGCCTGGCATGTGATTCTAACATGTGCCTAAATGATACATGATACGTCATACCCTCATCTCATCGGGTTGCAACTAAATAGAACCCAAGTATAAAATATAATAGCATACCACTAGTAAATCACCTAATGGTGAAAATCAATTCAACTGTAAAATTGAAAAACCATAAAAATTCCAATTAAAAGAGGTAGATTGGATTTTCCTTGTACACTAGTTAGCTACACCCATGCACAACTTATTACCAAATACCTATTCTATCATATCGCTGATTATAGGCTGAAAACTGTAAGTCAAAGAAAAGAAACCTACATATGATATGAATTTGTAACGTCCTAGTTCTGGAAGCCACACAATGGGTGCCCCAAACCCAGTTGGTCACATGACCTCAAGCGCATTTCCCCAAACACTAGAGGTTTTCTACTAGCCGCGAGGGCCTAGGTCTGATAGTAGGAAAACTATTCCCTCATTTTTCAAAGTGTAGCACAACGAAAATAGATATAAACATACAAAAATGGAAGAAGTAAACAATACCAAACTGAAATAGATAACCATAAAAAAGTCAAATATAACAACATTCTTATATATATGATGAGGAATTATGTCTCTAAGTCCAGTAAAGCAACCATAATAGGATACACTGCAATCTAGAATATTACAATACAAAGTACAAGTACAACAAAGGAAATCAAAATAGTGCACCAAGAAGTCAGCCGCATCACATGCCTAAGCTCGGTCTCATGCTCTGCCACTCCTCTACAATAATGTAGTACCTGTATAGGGACTCTTGACCTTATCTACACCTGTAGAAACATAATTTGTTTGGGCCCATGTTATGTCCCAAATAGGGTGTGAGAAATAAATCCTAGTAGGCATCCTCCAAAGGCCCATGCCCAACTGTCAGTGAAAATGTTCAACGATAGTGTGTAGTAATAAAATTCAGTAAACTAGGAAGTACTCAAAAGTAACAATCTCTACTATTTACATTGCCATTTTATTAATTATTTATCAATCCCAAGCTTGTGCTTTAGCTTGGCAGGTACAACATAATAAATCACCATAGTGAATATTGAAAGTAAAATTTGTCCATTGAAATTATAATCCTTGCCCTCAGGTAATCATAATCGAGACCCGTAGGTGACTACCCACAGGCATAACAAATAGTGCCCCCAGGCATACGAGATATTTCCCACAGGCATGGAAGGTACTACCCACAGGCATACGAAACCTTACCCTTAGTCAAACGAACACTGCCCAGAGGATAAACACAAAACCGCCCTTCGGCTAAGAAATAAACCAGGCCGAGCCCATTTCATAGTAAGAAATACATAAATGTTCCTCTATGAAAACGTAAAACATGTTATCGATATGGCATACCCTCAGGTATCTAGGTTAAACAGATAAATAGGGGGAACACACCCACGGGGTGCCCCTGGATCCAAGCAATGATCTCAAACAACATTTTATATTTAATCATTAGACAAACTATGCAATTCAAGGTATCTAGACAGACAAAGCCTCCACTATACAACACATCGAACAAGGGCGTATGGCACAATGGTACAAAAATTATACTTGATAGTTGTAATGAAACACCTAACCACCTACCTCGATCTCCTGTGATAGATATACGCGAATGAATCCTTACGAAACGACCAAGAACAATGTAGATATTAGATAAATTACTACACGTTCAAAATCAAATAACTTCCCCTCAGGAAAGAATTGGAAGGAAAAATAGAAGGAGAAGAGATGGATTACCCGCGCAGTCTTAATGTGACCATTGGTGAAGGAATCAGAGTCTCAGTGCTCAGTTGGGAACTCTTCCAAGCTTTGGCACCCCCTTCTAAGGCTCCAAACGAGTTCTAATATTTTTCTATTGAAAGTGGAGCCACTGAACATTTTAAACCAAAAAAACAAAGTACATGATGTGTAATCTTAAGTACACGGCGTGTACATTTCATTGTTTAATTGCTCCTCTAGCGGCTACTTTTCACCGACACACTGTTCATCTGTCAACATGAGTACACGACGTGTATTTTTGACTACATGGTATGTATTTTTGTTCCATTGGGGGATACTTTACCACCTCACTATTCACCCGTAGACAGATTACATGGTGTTTATATACTACATACATGTCGTGTAGTCAGTTCTTACACCCTTCATCGCTGACAGGCCTACATGCCTTGTGTACTCATCCCATATTTCCATAGTTCATGGCATGTGAAAAGTACACGGTGTGTACCCACAAAATTTGGGAGTTCCCCAAATTTTTCATTATTTTTTCTAAAACACCTATTGAAAAGGGAATAAAAGAAACTCGTACCTCATGAATAAGAATTGGGTTCTTACATTACTTTATTATTTTCCTACTATTGTACACTATTTTTGGTATATTTTTTGTATGCATGCTTGTTTACAAATTTTTAAATTTCACGATTTTGGTCTTGGAGATGCGTGCATGTGTAAAGATACACAGATAAATGCATCCCATTTTAGGGATATGGAAGCTCAGAACAAATCACCTGCCATAAGCCTATCAGAGGTGGGCAATGGAAGTCATGACACAAGCCCCTATGGGATCGGTTTTGACAGATTGGTATCAGAGGTTGTTGGATCATCCTAAAAACCAGGATTTTGTGAGGTTGATTTTGGATTACACTGTTAAGAGTTTCGAGTTTGGCTATAGGACTAGGTACACTGGTTTTGTTGTGGTGGCCCACATATATATACACTAGGAATCTGAATTCTTCTTTTATATATGGTACAAAAAACACTAGTTGGAGGGAAAAATAAAGGTACATTAATTCTATATAAATATGTAGTTTTTTCAAAGTCCTTCTTTAGTTATCTCACATGGTATACTCTTTTGACTGTGATACATCTTTTTTTCTTAATGATATATTCACAATACTGGCCAGTATGGTTTATGATGTATGATCAAGGGTTTTACCTAATGTCTGATGAGGCCTCCTTGATGGGATCTAGTCACATGGTAGTCTTTCTTCGGGATGGTTAGTAGGTGGTGGTTTCTCTTGTTGTTCAGTTCATAGACACACCTCTAGTGCTTCAAGTGCATGTGGCTTTCCATATTCAGTTATGGATGGATATATTGGTTGTATTTGAAGATACATAGGGTTAGAGTCTGTGTCATAGGCTTCTGAGGCAGAGATTTTGCAGCCCACAAGGACAAAAGGACCTACTGATAGTAGGTGTGTGACTTAAGCAGCGAAATAGGTGGTTCTGTCAGAATTTCCAAGGTCACATTAGTTCCCTAAGGGATATTATTTTCTATGCTTGTCATGAGAGGGGACACATTTCACAAGATTTTACAACTATTCCCACAATAGTTGGGGAGGTCGTTGCTGAACATCCAAGGAAGAGGCACCGATAGAAGTAGACCCATCCATCAGGAGGGACATATGGTGGAGTAGTTGGGGAAGCATTATGAGGTGTCCCACGCTTTAATCTGTTACCAAAACCACCGCCAGGGGGTCCATACAAGACTCAGGGAGCTGGATGACGTGGGAGGAGATAGTCACAGGAAATAGAGGCTTATAACCCCAGGACTATAGTAATGATTCATGTTTTGATCTATGTATTTCTACATTATCTACCGAAATAAAAGAGACATGTTATTGTGATTTCCTTTCCTACAAATTTCTCTGATTGATACATAGAGATTAAGGATAAACCATTGAATTTAACCTTACGATTAAATACCCATACTAGTATAGACATAGAAACCACACACTAGTGCCAAAAATGTTACTTCACACTTAAATTAAAGTGTTTAGGTTGGGATCTATTGGATGTTGCAACGAGGCCTTATGATGTCATTCCTAGTATGGACTAGCTTCTACACTTAATGCTAAGATTGATTGTTTAGGAAAAGGGTATGTTTCCTAAATTTGAATAGAAATAGAGTTCCCTTTGTATAATGAAAATGGAGAATCCTTTAAACTATAGATGGAATCATGAATATGAGGGTGTAGCCAATTAAACCTTATTGGGCTATCCTGACCCTCAGTGTATTAGATGTTGTGAGTCCTCAATTTCCAATAGTTGTGTAAAAAATTACAGAAATACTCCTTGAAGACAATCATGGATCACCTCCCCACATATAGAGAGACATCGTCATTAACCTACACCCTAAGACAATGTCGATATCTACACCAACATATCTGATGGCTCCCGTAGAGCTTTGTGATAAAACAGTGATGTTGGGGCTCATGCATAGCAAGTACTTTGTGAGACATACTATTTCACCTTGGGGAGCCCTAGGTGGTTGTTTTAGATTTAGAATTAACATCTCAAAGACTTGAGTTGCAATGGATCCAGTGAAGTTTTAACTAATGTTTCATGAGCTCTCCCATCTTGAGGTTTCTAGATGAGGGTGTCAAGTATGTAGTGTTATTTGATGAATCAGGAACATGGCTTGGTAGTTTCCAGATGTAGATCCAATATGTGATTACCTTTGGTTAATGATTTTTTAAATCATACGGTCAAGAGTAAGAGACCCATGATATTGAGTTAACCATAATAGTCTTTGCATTGAACATGTGGTGACACTACCTTATGGGTGAGTAGTTTATCATCTACCTTTACCACAATATTCTCATTATATCTTATCCCAGAAGGATTTGAACTTGAGACAAAGGTGATGGTTAGAGTTATTATTGGACTATGACTTGGAGGTTTTCTCTACTCTTTGGAAGCGGAATTTGGTAGAAGTTTCTCTCAGTGAGAGATCTATCTTTCAGTACATTAATGAGGAATTAGAGAATTTGGCCTCCTTGAAGTTATCCTTTGTGGGTGGAGATGCACCAGATTACCTCCGAGCAGTGGTTGTCACCCCTACACTCTTATAGCGAGTCAAGGAGGCACAACTCAAAGACATTGAATATGTGACATTATTCACATAGATTTCTAATGGGATGTCCCATTAAGGATATTTTAATGGTGGGGAGCACATAATTCAAATTAGCGGATGCTTCATAATACCTATGACATTGTGAAAGGAGAAATTGTGGGTGTTACAAACAACCCCTTTGGTGTTACCTCCAGGATTGGAAAAGATGCATCAAGACCTTCGATGTCTTTTCTGGTGGCCAGTGATGAAGAAGGTGGTGGAAGATTTCATTTTTCAGTGCCTCACATGTCATCATGTGAATGTAGACCAAAAGGTGATAGTGGGATTTTCCCAACCAATTGAGTTGTCGTAGTGGATGTTGAATGTGATATCGATGGGATTCATGAATAGTTTACCATGCATGTCCATTGGACAAGATACAATTTGGATGATCATTTACCAACTCACAATGTTGGACCAATTCCTACCAATCATTGAGGATGGAACCAAAGAGAGATTGGGATGACTCTACTTTTAGAAGATAGTTAAAATTCATGGAGTCCCATCAATGATAGTATAGGATTGTGACGCTCACTTTTACATCCAGGTTGTGGAAGGGGTTACAATAGGAATTTGGGACTCATGAACACTTGAGGACTACAATTCATCCCCATAATGATGGCCAAATGGTGAGTACCAACAATGTTCTTGAGAACATACTACATGATTGATTCCTAGAATTTGGCTTCAGTTTGGTGGATCACCAACCATTGGAGGAGTCGGCGTACAACAATAGATACCACTCTATCATTAGGTATATAACCATCCCAGCCCCTGTATGGGTGATACTTTAGGTTGCCACAATGCTTCAAATACCTAGGAGAGTCAGCACTCATGGCCCCAGAGTTGGTACATGAAACTATATAAATGGTTCATGTCATCAATGAGCGTATGGTGACTGAAGAGATCCATCATAAGTCTTATGCTAACAGGCGAAAGAGTCCTTTTGCATTTTATGAGGGATATCATGTGTTCCTTCAGGTCTCATGTTGATGGGGAATGCATAGATTTTGATGGGGTGGTATGTTATCTAACAGATATGTGATCCCTATTTTGGATTATATGTATATTATGGGAGGTGGCATATTGATTGGCTCTAGCCCCACAGTTGCACTGGGTACACAATTTCTTCCATGTGTCTCACCTGAGGAAATACATGAAATATTCAACACACACCCTTTATGGGGTAATTTTTTTTGTAAACATGGTGGATGTCAATAATCGACATTGGGGTGGTCCTTCATGGGTTATTAATTACTCTGATGAATCATTAGTGGGTGCACGAGAATCACTTGGAGAGAACATGGGAGTGGGAGCCTCATACTCATGATCACTACCCTCAATTGTATGAGTATCCCTTTGTTTTGGATTATAGATAAATAAATCTCTAATTTGTGTAGATTGTAATGAAGCATATTTTCACAAATTTATGATTATTAATTATTTGGGAAAATTATGAGACCATCAACAGAGACAGAGTGTGATTCTGAGACACAGTTTTCAAAGTATTATTCATTGAAAATTGTTAAGTTTTAACAACATGCATAAATTTCCAAAAAAATGGAACATTATCTAAATATATTCATGGATTATAAATCCAATGGAATCATTGATCTTAGAGATTTGTTTGACACCTGGTGCAACATAACATTAGTTGGTGCGAGTCTTTAGTGGGAAAACTAAAAAATAGCATAACAGAAATTAATATTATTGAATAAAATTATTTTATTTTTATTATCCTAATAACTCATAAATGTTAGCTTAGATTGTAAATATGAGACCACCTTTTAGTTTGTGAGGGTGTTTTTTCTATAGGTAATTCCAAAAATCAGTGGGCGTAAGAAAATTTATGGATGATAGTTCTTGGAAGTGAACATCATTAAAGTATTTAACAAAAATATTTTTTTAACGATATGTGATGATACAGAAGAGGATTACCTTTTTTGTAATCCTTATTATAAATATATATTTATCAACATACCTCTAGAGTTTCCCAAATGTAATGATAATATGTTTCTATCATCTGCGATGACAGATCGGAGGATAGAACATAGATCAAGCATCAATTAATCGACGAACGAGAACATAACATATTATCCCTCTGTTAATGGCCAATCTAAACCACAGGTAGGTAGTTTCATCATAGTGATTACATCCCCATTATTAATTGTCATTGAGGAATTAATACAATCCCACTAATAGGTTGATTTGTGGTTCAATCATTTTTTGGGATTGATAATTTTCTATGTTGATTAGTAGGGAAAAATTTTGTTTTAGTGTTTTGATTTTATTCCTCTCTGATCATCAATTCTAACATGAATGGTTTGAGGTCGACATGAACAAGGTCAAGATACATTATTTTGGTGTTCTTGTTCATTTATAACATTTTCAAAAAAAAATTCATTCATCATTATTTGGGAAGTATGGATAAGGGATCATTGCACCTTTGATCCATGGCATGGCGATCTGAGACTAGGGATTCGACATTTTCGAGGTGAGACAGCAAATAATCCATGGCTTATGGTTAGGGATCAACAATCTAGGATGATATCTGAACCCCAAAGCCATAAGGTGGAGATAGTATAGGGTGCCATCCGGAAGGGCCAACCCCCGCCGTTTCAGGTGGAGCATGGCGTCAGAGGCCGTAGGCGGCTATGGATGGACGTGGATCAGAGTCGTATCAGATGGACCACAAGACAGTGGGGAGGCCATGAGAGCATGTGTGGAGTTTGGACCAGACACATGGAACATGGTCCTACCACATTTACCTACACTCCAGTGGGTCACACAGTCAGCCAACAGCGTGTACCAAAGTGGATGCGGCTAGGGCGGGCCAGGATTGAAAACTAGGAAGCTCCAGCATCCCAGTGGGATCGGCACATTGGTCATGGCTGGTTTGGATCCGCCCAAACCGATCAGGTTTGATCGGGTCGCCGAAACCGGGTTGGGTCAGGTAGGGTTGGTTATCCTAGGTTAGGTTAGACCGAGATCAGACTGACCCAATTTTATTAAAATGGTTGTAACATTAAAACAGAAGGTCCATTTGATGAGCCATAAATGTTGTTTTGACCCTTGCAACATATCGGTACATTTGAGATGGATTTTATGGTTTTTTGAATGGACCATTATAGGTGTATATTTTTCTATAGTTCTCTACTCAAGTGTGTATTATGAAATTACATCCACATCACTAGATAGTTGTCCTTTCGAGAGGATGAGTCTTAAATGGTGTCGTTGTATCCCTACATGGATATGGAGTGATCCTATATCACCCGATATAGATTAATGTGAGAATTTACATAACCTCAAAATGTAGAGCATTATTCGTCTATCTAGAGGGCCGTATCGGTAGGGATGTCGGTATTCTCTATGAATGACCCCCTATGTTATAATCCATATTGGTAGGGTTGTTGGTATTATCTGAACAGTTTCCCTTACATTTCAGGAAAATATAGATTCGGTTGTCGGTATTATATGGGAAGGATCCCTTATTTGTATATCATGATCTCGGACCGGTATATTTAATTTGAGAAAGCCAAAATTAGGGGGACCTCATTACAAGAGTCACTAATGAAATCATGGATCGAGGATTGGTTTCTCTTGAAATGTGTATTCCATGAGAAACATCTTGTGGCTAAAATTTGATTGTGAATTACCTCTTTACCATGTTGTTGGAAGTGCATGAGACATTGTGTATTGTAATTCTTTTATGAGTATACCTAGATGTTTTTGGTATATGTGTTATAGACATATACCTTGGTAGAGCTGACTATATCTTCTTAGTGATTTTCCCACTATGAACTTTTACTTCTTTTTATTAAGTTTTCCTACTGAGTTTTTATATACTCACCCATAAAGAGGATATTCATGCATGTGTCATGTCTTTTGTAGTCAACTAATTAATTAATATAGTGCATTGTAGAATAGGGACATGTGTTGCTTTTTGATAATACCAATAGAAGATTTGTTCATCAAAAATTCCAGATAGCTAGTTATGTACCTAACTATCAGGTAGAGTTTTCTTTGGATGAGTTTCATAAACTTGTGCATTCACTTTTTCAGACATTACATTTTATGGGCTTGTATTCTGGAACTATTTACATTCCCAGTTTCCTATTACTGTATTCTATTATTGGTATCATAGTATTATTCATGCTGGTAACCATAGTGTTTTTACATTTCATAATTTCGGACATAGAGATGTGTCAGTGCGTACATGTACATAGGAAAATGCCTCCTATATTTGCAATATGCCTACTCAGTGCGAGTTTCCAGCCCCTATACTTTTAGAGGCGGGCTTGGGGTAGTCACAACACCGGCCCATCTACGATGGGTCATTAAATATATATATATATATATGTGTGTGTGTGTGTGTGTGTGTGTGTGTGTTTCACTATGTGTATGTGTATATGCTCATAACGATGGATTATGTATTAGGATTTTAAATGTTATTCTGAAGCTTCATTAACAATTTAGACTAAAAATTGAATTTCAAAAATATGATTTAAAATGCATGCGGAAATTCTACAAAAAAATATTTCGTTTCCTAGTATTGGATTAATATAAATTGGAAATTATTTCATGGCATGTTAATTGATATTTCGAGAAGAATTGTTCGAAAAATTGGAATAGAACATGGGAACCTGTTTATTTATTTGTTGGCTAAGAAAAGTAAACTAAGAAATATTTCACCCATCTTATCATTTGGACTATTAGAAAATAGTAACTAAACTATATATTGTGATGGATTAAATATAAATTACACTTTGGATTTATACACTACATTGGCTTGTCATAAGAAATAGTTATGTTTTGTTTAATCACCAAACATATAAGGATATTAGGATGAGGTCTTACCATAGTGCCCTGGGGCGACCCATGGTTCTTGTTCTGTTTAAATTTATTTCATTCATTTTTAAATTTATATAATTAATTAAAAATTTATAAATTTTATTACTTTATTAAATTGAAAATTCCTTTATTTATAGAGCCTATAATTTATTATTATTTTTTAAATGTGTAACTCTAAAGGATTAAATATGAAATTTTATTAAACATTAGTAA
The DNA here is from genome assembly GCA_963277665.1 of Viscum album. Lineage (NCBI taxonomy): Eukaryota > Viridiplantae > Streptophyta > Magnoliopsida > Santalales > Viscaceae > Viscum > Viscum album. The sequence goes on from OY728120.1 coordinate 1,910,399,294, forward strand.
TTTATGACATGATTTTATATAATAGAAATGTGGAAAACTATATTCTATTTATGTTTAGAAGTAGAAATGGAAAGGATATGTTATTTAATGACTTGTATGTGGGGTGAGATTAACTTAGAATTCCTACTGATCTATTTATTCATGCCTATCATATATGCACATTTCATGTTCTATCCCATTAGTTAGAATTAAATGATAGTTTATATTTTAGTATGGTATGGTGATTGTAATGTCACAAAAAGGTATGTATATTTTACTCATAGATTTATTTGTTACATCATCAAATTTTTCATTTTAATGAATTCTACTGTTAGTGGGGTATCTTTATTTCTGTCAATCAGGATATGTATATATTTGAAAATTTATCATCGTGGATGGATTTTTAGATGAGTAAAGGGATTTGATTGATGTATATTTATTTTTCAATTATATTTATTCAATTATATTCTTTTGTCTATATTATTTTCATATATACATTTGAAATAAAAAGTTTAATGCCCATTATTCTCCTATTTATTGACTCTCATTAAGGGGATAATCTATTCTTATTGGATTTATATAGGCTCCCTGGAGTTATTTGGATCCCTAATGTGATAGGGAGTACAACATGGGTATTCCACATGCCAACATGGGATTCTGATGGACGGATGAATCTAGTTGGTCTAAGAAAAAAACGAAATGTAAGGATACATTTGGTATTTGTGTTTTACTGGTAAATGGATATACAATGTGACATCCCAAAACCTATTGCCACATAAGTGGTTTTCTCAAGCCCAGTGGTCTAAATGGCCTTAAGGGAATATACCAAACTGCCGGAGGCTACTGGCTAGCAACAAGGGCCTAGGGTGTGTCTGTGCGGAGACTATTCCATCATTATGAAAGTGTAGTGAAACATATTAATGTGATCATCAGTAAATATAAGAATAAATATAATTAAAAAGAATAAAAAATGGAAAATAGGGACAATAGTAACACTACCTGAAATTACTAGATAATATTTCAAAAACTTATGATACGTCATGATACTCCACAAGGGTCACCAACTGAAAAATAAATATATCTTAGCTGAGGGTAACAGTAAAATAAAAGGATCATAATCCATGGAATTCCATAATAAAATGCCTACAGAATTAAAGGTGATAATCCAAGGTAAAATGAGGCAAATCAGGGAAAGGGCCATATGGGCTGTAACCATGGAACCTAATTCCCAATGTTGGATCTAAAGAGTATATCCAATGAATCCATTAATACTGTGTGAGAGATTCTACAGTGTCATATTGGGCATCCAACAATATACAAGGATCGCTATCTGTGTGGGTATCAACCTATACAAGCTGTATCCATGAATCAGAATGGGTTTCTTGAGTGTTGAAGTCATTCCCCAATAAGAATCCAAGGTGAGATCAAATCAAACCATTCCTGTTTAAATATGTATTCATGTACGATTTTATTTTATTTAATCCTTTCCATTAATTATTTTTTATATGGTCATGTATCATGTATCCTTTTAATCAGGTAATAGTTATTCAATAAGTCTGTTTATCTCAAGCCTTTCCATTCATTAGTTTGATAAGACCATGTAGAATTAAACCTTTATTAATTTCATCTAAGGAAAATTCAAATATTATAATTTCATTCTGATATATGACATTAATGTGGAAAGGGGTGATACGAACATGGAACCAATTAATCATTCGCATTTAATCTCATCACGTCTTACACATTGTGTACCTTCCAATTTCCATTTTACATTTAATTTTCACTATCATGCACTTACCTTCGGTGGGTAAAGTGTTAAAAATAAATGGTACTTTTCATTATGAAATTTAAAATATAAATCAATAAATTTAATATACGAAATAATACCCCTAGAACGGTCATGAAAATTCACACATGAATTGTGGATCAAACATGTAAAATACTACAAACCCATTTATGGCTTGAAATCCTACATGGGATTGCTGGAATAAAGGGTGTAACCACCAAAAATTAATCACAAATATGGAAGGATCATATTCATTTGGTTCAAATGATTAAAATCATGGAATATAAATTCATTAAACAACACCCAATGATATCGGTGGAATCTACTCGACAATTCCAATTACAAGAAACGCGATGGATGAGTTATAGACCATCCACCATAGGATTATATGACTATCCTCCTCGTATATTTTCCCTATATTTGTCTCGAATATTAATTGATCTAAGAAAATATGAAAAACAGTCATACCCCAATTACTAGTTTTAGAGAAAAATAGAACAAGGAAGGATTAAAAGGACTTGAGTACTTACAATTTCTCATCCAATGTGATAAACGGAAGCACAAACAGATCCCAGATGAATGATATCCCTTGATTCCTATCTTTGGTATTCCTAAATATCCAATTTGATAGGGAAATAGGTTAATCCTATTAGTTCTCGTATTAGGGAAGAAGGATCAATCTAATTAGATGATTAATGATAAAGGAAAATTTACCGAGAAAAATTGATTATGTAATGTTTTTCTTCGTCATTGGAAAAATAAGGAGAAAACCATGCATGGTTATCTTTGTAGAGTGGAAAATTTCCAAATTATGGTTTCATTACAATGCGAAAAATGTGTTCTATGGTTCTGTCTGAAAATTTCCATCTTTATGGTCAACTAAAATGTGTTCCAACCATGCAACACGTCCTGTTTCCCCAAAAAAGTTGGGTTATGGCCTCCAAACATCCCCTCGAAACCCCTGAGGTCTTTTTTGACCCATTATGAATAAATATTAGTTCCAATGTAAATATTTAGATCCAAATTAAAAGGATCCATACATGAGTGAAAAATCGTGTTCGTATAGACATCCCCCAATAAAAGAACTAGTCACCGAGTTCCCCTTCCAAGGGTGGAGATATATTATCAGAAAACAAACCTCTAACCATTGTGCATGTATGTCAGCTCTCCACTTCTAAGCCTTAGTCTATACTTAGTCATGCTTCCATATCATCAGTAACAGAGGGACATACTGACCAAAGGGATCCTTTGTGTTCTGATCAATAATGCATAATAGATACTCATCAATGCTAACTTTAGAATCCAACTCAACAACCACACGATCAATGTTATGAGAGGGTTTTGGATGATATTAGTGAAGCTATGAATCATTAAAGACATCGTGCATTGCACATTACCTTTGAGTTTATAGAAATTGATAGCTTACTAGCCCCACTATCACTATAATTTCAAAATGGAATACATAACATGGAGAAAAATTTACCTATTTTCATAACCATCTATTCCCTAGACCGGGCGAACCCCAATGAAAAATATGATCCACATCCTCGAACTCATTAGTTCATCGATGGAGACTGGAATAATATTTTTTTCTATACTGAAAAATTGTCATAATCTTTCTGATCAACTAAACATTCTCTGATTTCTCATGAATGAGACAAGGGACAAAAAGGGCTTCCTGACCATCCACTAGCTAGAATAGGGGTGAAGAGAAAGGCATATCATATAAGGCCTCAAATGGTGCCACGTGAATTGTCACCTAAATGATGTTATCAAAGGAAAACACAATTTGAGGGATTTGTTTCTTCCATAAACATATGAAATTATTGATGCATTCTTATAGAATATCCTGTAGAACCCATATTGTGCATTCATATTTCCCAGAGGTTTGAGAGTTAAAAGAATTTCTTAGAAACAATTATTTCCCATATCCTTCTACAAACCCTACCATAACTGTGAATTGGTATAAGAATCCCAATCTAAATCGATAGTATGAGGAACCTTGTGGAGTCATATGATCTCACAGACATACAGTCATCCCATATCATCAATAGACAAGGTCTCCCAAATAAGAATAAATTTGGATTATTTAATTTGTTAGTCAATTACTACACGTACAAAATTTCTACCCCTTAGTGACCATGGTATGATGACTATGAAATCCATTGAAAAACGAGCCCACTTCTATTCCAGGGTTGTATGAGGGTTTGAAAGGCCACAGGTCTCTGGTGATCCACATTCACCTACTAACATGTGCAACACCTAGTGATAAATCCTACTATCTGATGTTTCATCCCATGCCACAAATACTAGTGTCACATGTACTGATACATCTTTGAGATTCCTGGATGAACTTTCCATTGAGAGGCATGTGACTATTTTATCATCTCAAATCTCATATATGTAGGATCCCAGATGGGTGTATGTAGATATAGAAAGTAATCTATATCAATAAAACGATTTATAGGCGGGTTATCTCATTATATACTCTCTTATAGAACCAAACCTTCATGATCTAAAATATTTCAAAACATCACCTCCTAAAAGGTGGATGATGAAACTATCAATAATGAGAGATAAAACAGCATGTTGCATTCATGAATTTTTAGATGCAACTAAAAAAAGAGGTCCAGTAACTCCCTTTCATCACTGGCTTCTCATACATCATATTCCCGTGTTTTCTGACTCAATGCATCTACATCCAAATTTCCATTCCCAGGAATATAAGTTAACTAAAAATCAAAGGATTGTAGATATTTGGCCTCTCTCCACTATCTGAGATTCATGTTAGGCTGTGAAAATATATATTTGAGTAAATTGTGGTCTGTGTACTCCACAAATCACTAACCTAATAGATAATGTCTCCAGAAATGTAATGTGTGGAGAACTACTGCTAGCTCAAGGTTGTGTGTTGATTAATTTCTATCGTGATGCCTCAATTACCAAGATATGTATGAAATGACTATTTCCTCCTACATCAGCACATCTCCTATGCCAATGTTTGATGTATAATATAATATGGTATAACCTTTTCCAATCTCTAGAGGAGTTAATATAGGTGTCGATACAATCCTCCCCTTCATCACCTGAATGTCCTTCTGTAATGATTCTGACCATATAGACTGGGTAACATTATTTGTAAGGCACGTATTATGTGAATAATGAAGTGAGAAATCTTGGATGAATTTCTTCTAATATCCTACTAGCCCTATGAAAATATGTATATCAAACACTATTTTGAGATCCTCCTAGGGATCAACAGTAAAAACACTTAGGGATCAACAAATACACCATATTTCGATGTTATATGACCCTGCAAGAGAACATATTCAATACTGAAGTTGCAGTAATCGTGATTGGCGTAAATCTGAAGATCTATAAGTGTAACCAAAATGATCTCAAGATCTTTGGAATGGTAGATACGATTGTGAGAATACACTAATATGTCATCCACAAAGGCCATGACAAAAGAAAAGAATATTGGTGGAATCCATTATTCATCAGATCCATGAAAACAAATGGCACATTAGTAACACCGAAAAATGTAACAAGTTACCCATACAGATCATACATATTATGGAAAGAATTATAAGGTATGTCTAATGGCCTAAATCATACCTGATGATAACTCAATCTCAGGTCGATCTTGTAAAATACCATTATCCACAGAGTAGATTGAAATGATCATCTATTCAAGGAAGTGGGTAATTGTTCTTGATTAATATGGTTCAACCATCTTTAATCCATTCATATATGTAAGGGTCGATCCACCTACATGGATAAAATGTTGGGTAAACCCCAAGAGTGTGTAATGGTATTTATTAATCCACTAGCCTCTAAATCCCCTAACTGCCACTTAATCTCTTGAATCTCTGTAGGTTCCATCCTATATGGAGGAATGGACACTAGAGATTCTCCTAGAACAAGCTTGATAGTAATATATTCCACTCTATAAAGAGGTAATATAGAAAAATAATGTGGAATAAATCCCTAAAATGATCCACTACTAGAGGGAAATCAGCATGTTGTAAACCCTGATCCTCCATGAAGAGACATTCAATCTGGGTAATCACTCCACCTAGCCATGATGCTTTGGTCCCGCTCTACTATCCTGGACATCCCAATCCACCAAATTTAAATAAATGTTCAGTATGGTGATGTAAATAATACCATATAGTGATTGTAGTCTATAAAAGCATGATATAGAAAAAACCAATACATCCCAATTAGGACATAGAACCCTGCCATTCTGAGAAAAAAGTGGTTCCATAAAAAAGGGTAATTTCCTACCTCAAGGGGAAAATCACTACACAAAAATGTACCCTATGTTCGTACTAATAATTGTGTATATACGGTCATTAAACGGTAGTAATACGGTATCTCTAGTTTGATAATTTCGACAATAGATACATAGATATTAGATATTGGAGAATCTATATCAAAAATGTGAATATTAAAATAGATGACACTATACTAGTACCTCTCACTGTAGATGGACATGTAGCCTAATTTGCAAGTACATATTTAGTGAATGCAACTGTCCTATTTTCGAGCCTTGTAAAATAAATGGACAACCAAAGTCATTCCCATTGTAATGGGGTTGCGGGTGATCTGGGGTCTAGCTACCATAACCACAACATCTTTCTTAGTCTGACCAATTGGTGTTATTCCAACTCCTCACCTGATGTGGAATAAAAGAACATTCTCCTGAAGGTGAACCAGGCACATATCTTTTCCCACTCGAGGCTAGACGAATGGTCTTTATGAAAGGAATGATATTCCCCATACATCCACATGATCGACAATACAATGTCTCTCTATTACATTGATGATTCAAATGACCATGTCATCCACTCATATGGGACAATTTATAGTTATCGAAACGAGCAATCCTTTTGTCACTTCCCCAATGAGAATCCTTGATGGAACATTTCCTATCACCAGATGAACTAAAATCCTATTGCGGCACTGGTCCACTATACCTAGACCTATTATTGTCCCTTAAGATTCACTCAACTCTATGGGAATGATTGACTGTCTTAGAAAAGCTAGGAAGGAATAAGACATTCTCATGTGTATGGACGACATACTTGATCCCATCCACGAAATATCTTCCATGTAAAAGTGAATCACCATCTTGAGTCATTGAAAATAACTTAAACTCCATGAAACATGTTGAATACTCTATGGATGACAAAAATCACTTCTCCAGATGCATGAAATCTCTAGATCTATTAGCTCTCAACATCTGAGGAAATAACTGATCAAAGAATCTAGCCTTGAAATCAACCCATAACATGCCCTGTTGATGACCACCTTGGGAAGCCATATCCCACCAATGCTTCGATTAATCTATAATCATGTATGTGTACGGCATGACCGTCCACTGTGGATGCATGTACAAATGCTAAAAGATGGTTATGGTGGCTTCTAGGAAAGTCACCATAGCCAGTGGACTGCCATCCAACTAAGGAAGATGGAGGATTTAACTGATGGAACTCATTAGTCAGATCATAGATCATATGTGAAAGCTATGGAGCACCATTCATGGACTGCATCAGATGTAAGTAATTGTCATGGACATGGGATTCAAGGCCAAAATCAGGTACTATAGGTGGGGCCTTAAGTGCCACTCCTTGAGGTAATATTATCATCTCAATGCATACCACGTCTAGAGCATGGTCATCACCAACCTCCTAATGAACGATTCAAGGATGTTGTGTCTGCATTGGTTTAATAATGCCAATAACACACCTTTGAACTAGCTTAAGTAGAATTATAAAATCAGTAACTGAGGTTGGATGTATGAAAAATCACTACCCAAGGCACACTACCCTAACTAGACAGTTAGACGGCTAGGTATCGGTAAGTGATTAAGTATAATGTTTCATTTAATTTTTCATTTAAATACCAAGATTACTTCAATAACATTCATAAACATGAAAAGGTGGGATATGTATGTGCAACAAATTCATTTTTTATTTCATGATTCACATTATAATGGAAAGGTATTTTCATAGAATTAGTGCCCATGAACCTATGACTATGAACAACACCCATTAATTTATAGCGTAATGGCCTGACCAGGTCAATTAATCACCCCAACAATAAGGGCCAATACACATCAATAATTGATATAACAAATCAACCAATCCAAAACAAGTGTAATATATGTAAAATCTAACTATCACAACATCATTAATCAATTACATAAATATTAGGAAATGAAAATAGGTAAATGAACCTCTATGGAATGGAAATATGCTTGATAAGTGAATTTTAGGTTCCTCTAATGATTCATGTATTATTGATCCTTTCCCTAAAATCATAGTCCCAAGTATAAAATAAATTCTTCAATAAATTAAATAATCAAAAACTCAACAAAACGTGTTCATCACCAAATGGTGAAATAATATCAACAGAAATAAAAAACGTAGAAAAACAATTATATTTTTGGAATCATTCCTTTTACATTGAAACTAGGTTCCCAATGACCAAGCATAAATTATTATAATTTACCAAGCATTCCAAATCATTCGACTATTGTCCCTAAATAGTAATGAAATAAAAGGAACTCCTATGATACCAATTTGTGATGTCCCAGACATGGATTCCACTTAACAAGTGCCACGATCCTGGTGGGCCACATTGCATCAATCACATCTCCACGAACATTAGTGGCCACCGACTATTGGTGAGGGACTAGGGTGTGTCTGTGGGGAGACTATGCCCTCATTTACATTGTTAAGAACAAAGAATTAATGTGAAGATCAGTAAATATAGGATGATATATAAGTAAATAGAAGTCACAACATAAAATAATTACAATAGATACAATAAATGAAATATCCATAATATCATTCCACAAATAATGTTATGGCATGTCACTAGAAAAATTGAAAACATTGCTAAATAAAATAAGGCATAACATGTTCCATATTATTATAAATGAAATAAAATACTATCCCAAGAATCCCGAGCTACGACCCAGTCATCTTCTATCAAGATCCTTACTAAACAACAAGAAATCAAGTGGTTTAAGAAATATTATTCCCTTATCAATGAAATAATCCATTTAATATACTCCCTGTAACAAATGGAACCCAAAATGTCTGATAGATAAATCCCATAGGAGCACCACCAATGGTGTTTATAACCTATAATCAATGTAATTGAAAAATAATAGTGTTCACTTATGCATATATAATGTAATGTAGTTTTATGTAACAAAATGCCCATGTTCATGCTTTAGCCCACATTTGTCATCTTAAAATAACCATTAAATTAATTGATTATAAATATTTTCTAAATAAGTCACATGTTAACAAAAGTGATGATTCATGGTTATAATAAATCCACATGTAATGACATTTAAAAATGACGTTTCAAGGTAATTAATAAGGCAACAAAGACCTCCAGGGTCACCAAATTAGTAAAAACTATGTCCTGGAAAAAGGTATGAGTGCAATACAAGGAGTATAATTCTCAATATTTCACAATAATATCGAATCCATGTTAATAATCTATGGTAAAATGATGCTAAGCAGAGACAGGGCCCTATGGGCCAGAACCATGGAACCTAAATTTTAATGTTGGTTCCATTGAATGTATCCAATGAATATGTCAATACTATGAAAGGGATCATATGGTGTCATACCAAGCATCCAAGAATAAAAAACTACCATGATCTATGTGTTTCTCAACCTATGAAAGATGAATCCATGAATTAGAATGGGGTTCCCAGGTTCTCAAGGCATTCCTCAGAAAGAATCAATAGTGAGCTCCAGTCAGGTCAGTCATGTTTAGTTATGAAGCAATTTAAAATTTAATTTTCTTCATTCCTTTCATCTCATTAGTGTGCTATGTTCAGGTATCATTAACCATTTTAATCAAGTAATAGTTAATCAATCCATCCATTTGGATCAAGCCTTTCCTTTCATTAGTGTGAAAAGGATAAATAGTATGCAACCATTATTAATTCCTTTTATGGAAGATTAAATAATAAAGGTTCCTTCATGTACCTTCAATCAATGTTGAAATGGGTGCTATGGACATATAACCTATTAGACATTCACATTTAATCTAGTAAAGTCATATACTTAGTATGCTTTACAATTTCCATTTCACATTTAATTGTCAATATCAAGCACTAACGTAAGGCAGGTCAAGTGGTAAACATATATAGCACATTGCATTTTGTTACTCAGAATCTAAATCAAGTAATTTAATATAGGAAATCTTACCCATATAATGGTCAAGAAAATTCACACCCATATAGTGGCTCAAACACGTATAATACTAAAGAAAGAATTATGTCAGAAATCTTATATGGGATGGATGGAGTTGTGGGTGTAACCGCCAAAACATAATCAAATATATTGAAATATCATATCCATATGGTAAAAATTATTATAATAATGGAATATAAATTCTATAAACGTCTCCCAATGAAATTGTTTGGCCCCACAAAAAATTCATATATCTGTGAACTTGAGGGATGAGTTATAGGCCACCAACCTTAGGCTGGTAAGAATCTCATCCTCTATTATTGATACATTATTTGGCATAGATCATATTAGATATATGAATGAAGAAAACACTAATAACTCGATAACTAGGCCAAGATCAAGAGAGAGGGTGGAAGGATTAAATAGACTTGAGTACTTACCGTTGTGTATCATATATGATGAATGGAATCTCAGACGAAACCTGGATGAAGGATATATCATGATTCATACCATAGGTATTCAAAAATAACAAAATTTAAATATAAATAGGTTAATCCCACTTGTTCTCAAATTAGATAAGAATGTGGGATCTCATTAGATCATAATTGAAAAAAGAACAATTTACCCAAAAAATAGATGGTGCATAGTTTGTCTACACGGTTTCAAAAACTACTCAAAAACTATGCATTGGTATCTAGGTAGAAGGGGAAAATATATTCATTAGGTGGCATAACCTTATGCAAACCATGAAATATAGTTCTGCATGAAAACATCCATCTTCATGATTAGCCAAACAATGCGCCAACCATGGGCTAACCATGTCATAAGTCTTGATTCCACAAAAAGATGGGTTATCAGCTCCGAACATTCCATGAACACCCCTCAGACATTTTATAACATATTATAAATCCATATTAAGTCAAAAGTAAATATTCATACAAAAATATAATGGATCCATACTTGATTGAAAACCTGGGGTTTTACATAATAATATCGATACATAGGTGTTTTGAGAGGGAGGGGTGACATGATATCTTACCATTTCTTTACCTTAGGTTGGAATTTGATGTTGGGGTTATTATTTTGGTTTTATGTTTTATTTTATTTTATTCATATTGATTTAAATGTTTTGAGGCATGAAAATGGATGTGATTTGGAATCCTAAAGTGAGTTCACAATGCATAAAACCTGATTTTGGGCCAAACTATATAAATCTATATTACTTCTAGTTGTGGTTTCATGCATGGTTCATTGTCTACAAAGCCATACGACCATTTAATTAACAACCCCTAGTACCATTTCGTATTCTTTGGTCATGTCTAATCTTATTTACTAGGTTTTTATTTGTGTGTGGAAGCTTAATGTAAAAAATTAATTATATTTAAAAAATATAGACGATTTTTATTTGGGAAATTTCTTTTAAGATAAATATTTCAAATATTATAATTGAAATTGATGTAATTTTACATAAAATGCTATTGTAGAATTTTTATTCTTTTAATTGGGCAATAGTAAAAAAATTGTAAAAATTATTTGAAAAGGGGTTAATATATTATTCATTAAGATTGTTTTAAAAATGGAATTTATGAATGTGTTCAACACTTTCAAGAGGGGTTTCAAAGATTATAGAATAATTAAGTATAAGATAAAGTCTATATTTAGACATTCAAAATAACATATAAAATAAAAAATACACATGTCAATTAATCTTTGAATGGAATTATGAAATTTAAAAAAACAATAAACAATTAATGATTAATATGGTAAAAGAATTATATTAATTTCAAATATTAAATTCAAATGATTTGTGTATGGTTTATCCTAAATTATTCAATGTATTTTGAAGGAGTTAATATCACTTATTGGTAGGGTTTGAAGAAGATATTTAATATTTATGTTTTGATATTTTAATTTCTCCTTGATTTTTTATGTGGTGGTGTTTGTGATTCATTCTGTAGGAATTCCTTTTTTCAATTATTTTCTAGTTCTGTATGTGTCCAATTTTTGTGTGAAATTATTAAAATTTTATGTTGTTGAATAAATTATCTTATCAGATTGACATGATTGTTTCACTATTGTGATGTTTTTGTAATTCGTTGTATTAGAATTGTGTCTCTAATAGTTGGGAGTGTTATCTTTTGGTTAAAAACCATTCATTGGCTCCATACTGAGTGGTAAATCATAAATAACCGAGTTTTTGTGTCTTTTTTGGGATTCCATATATGATTTTAGTATTTTGGAATACCTAGTGTTTTCGTAATGATGTGTTAAAAATATCAAGGATTCTTTTTTATTGGTAATTTGGGATACCCGGAGAATGGTTTTGTTATTGATCATATTTTTAGGGGTGGGAAGTATATGCCCTTAGATTGTTCTTGGGTAACTGAGAAGGGTGATACCCCTTGAATCAGTAATACCCTAAATGGATCCATGATTATTCGTATATGTTCTTTTGGGTTTTGGGTGTTTCAGGTTTTACTTTCCAAGTTAAATCATCTTTCACTATAATTCATTTCCTAGTTTGGATAATTTTTATCTTGGAAAACCAGGATTTTGATTTTTCTTGTTGGTCCTAATATTATCTCATTTTTATTCCCTAGGATGTCTATGATGAAATTTTTTTATTCCTATGGTATTAGATAAATAAATGATTGATTTGATGGGAATTATGAATTTGTCCTTAATCAAGAATTTTAGTTGATATCCCTTAATTCAGATTTTTTCTACTTCATTGTTTTTGACATAGGGGTGTACATGGATTCCATCAACCATTTTTAGTGGATTCCTTATGGTTAAGATATTGGGTATAAATATAAATTTTTTGTTTTATTCCCCTCTTGGTTTTTAATTATCTATGTGTTTGGGTATAGATATGAATTGTAATTAAACATTTATCTTTTCTTGGAGTTATGTAACGTTTAAGGTGAGCTCCATTCCATATGTCTGGTTGAAGATATATGTTTTATTAGATACCTATTATGGTGTAAAACAAACATATTTGGGTTAGAAAGGGATCTTTTGATGATTCAGTTTGGATTCCATTATGGAAGATTTTTATAATGATATGTTTGGTAGTAGTTGGTATTGTGTTTGGAGTTATCTTGGGATACAAAATGAGTTTGGGATGTGGTTTTCATTCATTTTGGTCATCATTTAAGGCATTTCCTTATTTATAGTGATTGTGTTCATTTTTTTTGACAATATTGTTTGAATATAGAGGTTTTATCTTGACATTGATTTCTTTTATTCAATCTATAAAAGGATTTATTACTGGGAATAATTATATTTTTGGGGTGTTTTTAAAACCTAATAATAAATTTATTAATTTTCTTATTTACATAAGTATTTTTAATACAATCATTTAGTTTTTATATTATCTAGTTTCAATTTGTATTCAATTGTTAGAGCTTTAAAATAGGCACAGGTTTGGAATGTGATTAGAATAATCCATAAATATCAATGAATTTCCATTTTTGACTTTGTAGAATAAAAAAAATTGCTGAAACATGGTTTTATTCCAATATTTATTACCACTATAGGGTGTTCTAGAACCTCCAGTAAGAGGTGCATGATTTTTCTAACAATACGGAAAAACAATGTGCATTGCATGATCTTTTAAAAAATATAAATTAGACCACATAAATATCCATCCATTTTACCTCCTTCACCCATTACCCATTCTTTTTCACCACAATTAACTGATCAAATGGATCTCAAAAACATAAAGATAATCTTTTAATATCTTGTGTGTTGTGATTACAAGAGTTATCTTTATGATTCCAGGTATTGTTCTTCATACTAAGGACTCCTCTTCTCTTTGACTCAAACTTTTATAGCATCCATTATAATGAACCTTCAATAGATTAATCCTAACTTGAATTTAGTTGTTTTTCTACTTCTTTGGTACCTAGTCTTATTGATTAATGATTTGAGGTTTATTCTAGTGGTATCTTTCATAAGAAAAGAGTTATAATTAAGTCTTAGTAGGTTGACCATTTTTTATTTTCGTAAAAATATAGAAACATTCTTGAATTACTTTTTAATTAAACATTTATTTATTAAATTATAATAATAAATTAGTTCAATAATATTTAATGGAAAAATAATTATTCACTTATTTTTTATGTCAATACAATAGTTTTCTCATAATTTAAAACATGTTAAAAATACAATCTAAATAATTTAGTACATATATTTTTTTATAAATGCAAGAATGGCCATTTTTTAAGTTTAAATTAATTATGATGAATTATTATTTTAAAATATGGGTTCTACACTTTGATCATGAATCTTATAAAGCTTGTGTGTTTTTAAAACATTTCTTTCAATATTGGTGTTTTCTACTTAAACACGAGTAAATCATTATATATATTATATAAATTAACAGGTCAAAATATGAACTTGTGCAACGAGAGATATATATACATATAATTATCTTTTTTTGTGTGTATATATATATTAATAATGATGGGGTAAATCATATTATTTCAAATACAATAATCAATCATAATTTTAAATGTTTTTAGAAAATTTATTTCTAAAATATGTTTTAAATTCTTGGATCCAATTCCAAAAAAAAAATCAATCTTGTAAAATATATATTTACTATATAGAAAGTGGAATTTTATTCTTTTTAAATGTGATGGAATCAGAAATTGAATTATTTAAAAATATAGAATAACGCATTGAAGCTTAGGTTTATAAATGGATTGATAAGGAAAAATAATCAAGGAAATTTCCACCCTCCCTATCCAATAGAAGATGAAAAAACACTAAATTATCAATATTATGAGACATATTGGTTACCAATAGGTCATTTACAACATCCTTAAGAATGACTCATGCATGTTAATACTTATTTTTGGGACTATCAAATAGAATATGTGGATTCTTGGATGAGTCCTAACCTTAGTATTCTTGGTAGTGCAATCATGTTCATTTTTTTACATGCAAAACAAATTTTTTTTGAACAGGAATTACATAAATTTAATAAATTTGAATAATTATTTAAAATAATTATTTATTTCATTATAATTACATGAAGGAACTATTTTATTTTAAATTCATAACCCTCCACATTAATAAAATAAATTTTTTAATCTACTGGTAACTCATGAATTTATTTTAAATATAATTGGGTAAATCCATATTTAGTTATTTTTAAAATGATATTGAATTGGGTATTTTATTTAAATATTTATATGTGGTGTGTGGTTAACATTGAATTCAATTTGATCGCATTTTATGGTGTCTATCATCATTTTAGTTTTATGTTCATGATCAATTATTACAACTCTTTGATCAATGATATTTTATCATGGGATAGTTACATGTAATATCAAATTATGGTATGTCTCTGTTTACTTATATATATTTTTTTCTGTGTCCAAGTAGGAATTTAACTACTTTATATATTTGTAGATGTAATATGTTATGGTGGTCAGTGATAAAAATTCAGTGGAGACGTTTTCAA
Organism: Viscum album; assembly: GCA_963277665.1. Taxonomy (NCBI): domain Eukaryota; kingdom Viridiplantae; phylum Streptophyta; class Magnoliopsida; order Santalales; family Viscaceae; genus Viscum; species Viscum album. The sequence continues at coordinate 1,910,414,760 of OY728120.1, forward strand.
TAAGGGTTATGGGGTGCGATGAGTGATTAGAAGTATATATATATATATAATTTCAATTTAAGTTGATTTATTGTTTTTCAATTATTTCTATTTGAATTTATAATTGAAATTTTACATATTGACGTGATATGGTCATTTTTATGTTTTTTCTTAACTATGAATATTGGAAAATTCTATTACAATTATATTCACTTTGGTTTTATTGAAATATTTTACTGATCGGGTTGATTGTGATTGGGCATTAGTTATTCCACAAGCTAGATTTATCATTTGAAGGGTGGATGGCATGGGTTAATTCATGATAATAACTTCATCAATTTTATTTTTTGAGGGATCCGAAAAAGGGAAAATGAAATCCTATATGGAACAAATATTGAAAAAATTATTTTTCCAATAATAGGTAGTTTTGGTGCATCCACTACATCAATGTAGAATAGGTTCAAAAAATCATAGGATAATGATAGCAAATCCATGAAATTGAAAAAAATTATAGAATTCCAAATGGTTTTTAGAATTCCATAATTTTATAATTATATCCAATTTTATACATCAGATCTTATTTTTATATTTTTATTCATTATTTATCTATTGATGGAATATAGGTAGAGAATATTTCATTGTAGTAGTGGAAATGATAACAATGACCCACCTCAATGTAATAATGGGGGTGTTGTTTCTTATTTTAATTATTATACTATTACAAAATTATATAGAGGTGATATTGGAAATGATTATTACGGAGAACCTACATGAAATTTATTATAAAATACATATATAAACATCTTTTTTCTATTCATTTATATATTATTGAATTCAGTAATCTTAAACCTTATTTTAGTTTTTACCTATTTCTATTTCCTTCATTGATATTATCTATTTTTATGGGAATTTCGTTCTGTATTAAAATATCCCCCTGGTTTTATTTGATGTTGTGTATATTGTTGATAGTAATCTATTCAAAAATATGAGTATTTCATTATTTTGAAGTTAATGATTTGGTTTAAAATTATAGAATATTGGTATAATTGTTATTTTAATTTGTTTATTTATAATGTATTTAGGTTTTTAAAATTATAAAATTAATTAAAATTCCCCAACATATAACAGTATCTATAAAAAAGATGTTTTTATCTATAATTTAGGTTTTTTGTGTGAAGAAAATTCTCAAAGGGTAATTATTAAAAATAAGTATATAATGTTTTTTATTTTGACTAATATATATATAAATATATAATTTAATTTAAATAAATATATATATAATAGATAATCACATGTAACTTGAAATAATGTTTCCATTATTTTCATTTATTAAATAAAGGCTCCTAGTAAAAAATAATATATGGTTTGAATTATTATTTTCTATTAATAAATAACTAAATATTAATATATTTTTATTTTAATATTTGAATATTTTTTATTGTACAATTATAGTACTACTTTTCAGGTCAATTCTACAAAAATATAATCTTATATGTGATAGTTTCATTTCCCATGGATCTTTTGAAACTTCGTATTTTTTCAACATTATTTTATAAAAATAATATTCTACATTTCATATTAAATTTTTATACCTATAATAATTTTAATATGTTGAATGAGGTAATGAAATCCAATACCATGTACACAAACACACACACAAACACAGACACAGACACAAACATATATATATATATTTATATATTAAATAATTGGAAAAATAATTTAGTCATAAGATAAAAATTTTGTTTATTAAAAAAAATCATATACGTTAACAACCTTTTAGTAAAACTTAGTTTTTGAAAGAATTAGAATCTATCAAGTTGACATCTAGAAGCTAAAAAAATTATTAAATTATTTGATAATTTCAAATAATAAATATTATTTAGAAAGAAACCATATTCATTTTGGATAAAGGTTCTGAAGATGATTACTCAATATTATCATTTCCAATATTTTTAGCCTATAATATATCATATTTCAACATTTTTAAATGTTTTATAATTTCCTACTTAACAAAAATGTTATTATTATTCAATGAATCATCAATGATATAAATATATTTTTTATACACTTGATATTGTAATAATTTTTTTTTTTTACATTTATTTGAGAATAATTTGTATTTTTTTATTCATAAAATTCATTATAAATTATTATATTACATATATTTTAGATGATTTAATATAGATCACAATTGTTTCTATATTTTTAATGTCCTAGTTCCGGAAGGTATCCAGAGGCGCCCCGTACCTTGTTGGTTACATGGCCTCAAGCGCATTTCCCCAAACACCAGAGGTTGCCGACTAGCAGCAAGGGCCTTGGGTGTGATAGTGGGGAAACTATACCCTCATTGGCAGAGTACAAAGTGGAAGTAAAAAACATACAACAGCAGAAGTAATAATAATCCATACAGAAATAAACAGTAGAAGAATGAAAGAAGAAAACTAGAGCACACATATATAATAATGGGGCATGATACATATATCTAGGAAAGCATCCAAACAAGCCACAATGATGAATTCAATACTAAACCAAAGTGAAAAAGAATACAGGTAAACTCCTTAACATCACAAGCCACAGCTTGGTCCCATGCTCTCCAGCCCCACAGCAAGTCATGAACCTGAAGTACAAGGGCACTTTCCTATATCTATTCCTACAACAATATAGTCTGTTTGGGACCAAAAGCATGGCCCAAATAGGGTGTGAGACAAGGTCCTAGTAGGAAACCACCCAATGATATGTTCCTAAGAGTTACTGAATACATGGAATGTAAAATTAAAGGAATTGGTGAACTGGAAAGCACACAATAGCAACAATCCACAGTGTCTAGCATATAAAGTACACAAGTAACAGCCAATCATCAATTAGAACAATAGGTAACCCCCTGGGTAGTTCTCACAGCCTAACCCTTATGGTTTAACCTACAAGTACTAGCAACCCTTTAGAGAGTGCACACAGTCTCGCCCCTCTAGTTCAGCTAAAGAATAGACTCTCTGAGGAAGCACTCACCATCAATTCCCCATATAGTCCTGTAACGTACTGAAGGATCTCTGAGGAAGCACTCTACATCTCATTCCCCATGTGGCCCGCGTCGAGGAACTACAGACTCTCTGAGGAAGAACTCAACATAAATTCCCCCCTGTAGTCTAGCATCCTAAATTAAATACACTCTAGAGGAGAACTTACCTCCATTCTTATTATGGTCTAATACACTAGGTTCTCACAACCCTGTGTAAAACAAAAATGCATAACACGCATATCGCCCCATGTAAACCTCAAGAATGACATAGATGTCATTCTAAGTCACAACAGAATAATAGTACTACAGTTCCACTATCTTATAACTAGGCATGGCAATTGGTAAAATACCTAACAAGAAACCATTCATCGAAAAACATCCAGAGCACAGTAATGATTACCCTATTCATAAGCATTGACCTCTTCTCAAGAAATCAAGCAATGGAGGCAAACAACTGGGTAAAAAATAGGAAACACACAATTCCCCATTCAAGAGAATTGGTGGAATTGCACAGAATATTCAAACACATCATATAGAAAGGCACAGACCACCTACCACGATCCTAGTAGATCAATATACTTTAACCATGATGATTGATTCTCCTTAGAATGATGTAGATCTACAGAAATGCACTAAACTCTCAACCCATGATATCTTGAGAAAGAGGAGGAATTGGAAAAAAAATGATCTAGGAGAAGGAAGGGCTTACAGCTGTGGTCCCAACGCAATCAACGATGGTCGATTCTGAGAACGGAAGGAGGCTCGGGGGCTTAGAGAAGTTCCACGGGCGTACTGGTTCTCTCAGACAATGAACTCGAAGAAGAAGCGGGTTATGTCCATCAGGCACGACCCCAGTCCATTTAATGAAAAAAAAGTACACGGCGTGCACTTATGTAGTACACGCCGTGTACTTGGCCTTTCCATACTCCACATTAAGCGGCCACCACATTTCCCCTACATACCGTGTGTGTGGCCCGGACAGGGCCAACACACAGTCTGGCACTGCATCAAAGTACACAGCATGTACATATAAATTAGAGGGCATGTACTTAAAAAATTTCCAGATTTTCCTCTTATTCACAAAAACGACCAAAAAAGGAATAACATACCTAAAACAAAGATCCGTGTTCTTAAAAACTTCTCCCCTTAATGAAATTCATCCCCAAATTTCCCTATCAAGACATAGAAGAAGAAACCCCGAACAACTACAGCCAGTGCGATCGTACATTGGCATCCCTCTCCCATGTCTCGTCCTGTACTCGCCCGTGCTACCATAGCACCCATACTAGAGGAACATACCGGCCACAGAGAACCTTCGTACTGTGATTAAAAATCCGGATAGGATGCCTCTCAAACAATGCATCCGCTTCAAGCTCAACCTCCTCAGGTTGAAAGACATGAGACAAGTCTGAAAAGTAGCATCGAAGCTGAGAGATGTGGAAGAAGTCGTGCATAGACTGATGCCTCTGAAGTAACTACAACTGATAGGAAACTGGACCAACATTCTCCAACACCTCAAACGTCTTGACGTACCATGGTGAAAGCTTACCCTGTCTTTGAATCCTGTTGTGTCCCAACCTTGTTGCGACACGCAGGAAAACCTTATCCCTAACCTCAAACTCTATAGGTCGTCTCCACTGATCAGCATAAGTCTTCTATCGAGATTGTGTTGTAGCCATCCTCTTCTGAATCAAATTTATCGTCTTTGAGGTCTCCCAAACAAGACGAGGTCCAAATAGAGCTACCTCTCCTGCCTCCAGCCAGCATAAAGGTGATCGACATGGCCTACCGTAAAATGCCTCGTAAGGTGCCATCTGAATAGTCTCCTGAAAAGTTCTGTTGTTGGAGAACTCTAGAAGAGGGATATGTTTCTCCCATGAACCTACAAAGGCTATAATTCAAGCTCGGAGCATATCCTCAAGCACCTGGATCATATGCTCGGACCGTCCATCTGTCTGGGGAAGGTATGATGTACTCAAAAGTACCTATGTTCCCAAAGCCTTCTAAAGCCCTAGCCAGAATCTGGAAGTAAAGCGTGTGCATCCCTGTCTGAAACAATGGAGTGTGGAAGTCCATGAAGACATAATATTTATCAAATATATATTCATCCCAAATCATCAACATTGAATGTCTCCTTAATCTGTAAGAATTGAGAAACCTTCGTAAGCCTATTGATGACAACCCAAACAGAATCTTTCCCTTGAAGTGACTTTGGCAATCCGGTCATGAAGTCCATCGCGACATCATTCCACTTCCACTAATGAATGGGTAACTGCGGTAAAAGGCCTGCTATTCGATGATGCTCTGCCTTCACCTTCTGAAAAGTAGAACACCTCAAGATGAATCTAGCAACATCTCTCTTCATACCTGGCCACTAGTACAGGTGATGAAGATACCGGTACATCTTGGTGATGCTAGGATGAACTGTCCAAACTGAGAAATGAAAATTCTGCATCAACTCCTTGCGTATGTCTGCTGGAACCCATACGCGTCCCTAGAAAGGCAAGATCTTATCCTCGGCCACTGTCCATCCAGGAAGAGGGTCCTCTCCTGACACACTGTCCTGTAAGACTAAACCTTCTAAGTAATATAGCGGCCTCATCTGTACCCAATCAAGAAGTGTAGAGGTAACAACTACAAAAGATAGGTATGTCTATCCCTGTCTATTGTGCACCTCCAGATGCATCTTAAAGAACATAACCATTAGCTGCAACTCACTTCTGGCATCTTGAACTGCCTGAATCGGAGTTATCCTGCTCAACGCCTCTTCCACTGTGTTTCCCTTTCCTGACGTATAGGAAAGCTTGAAATCAAGAGACTGAAGATACTCAACCCACCTGCGTTGTCTTAGATTTATATCACACTGAGTTAAAATATACATGAGACTCTTGTGGTCAATGAAGACCACCAAGTGCTCTCCCAGAAGGTAATGTCTCCAAAGCACATGGCATGAACAACAGCTGCCTACTCCAGATCGTGTGTTGGGTAGTTCTCCTCATGTGGCCTCAACTACCGAGACCCATACCCAATGACTCCATCTCCCTGCATAAGCACAACGCCCATCCCGATACCTGATGCATCACAACAAATAGTATAGCTCTTTCTTGGATCTGGCAAGACCAGTATCAGTGCTGACGTCAACCTTCCCTTCAGCTCCTGAATGGCTGACTCATAAGAATATGACCATAAGAACTTTGCCACCTTCTTGGACAGACCCATCAATGGTGATGCTTAGTGTGAAAAGTATTGAATGATGCGTATGTAGTATCCAGCCTTCCCTAGGAAACTTTGTACCTCAAAAACATTCTTCAGCTTTTCCCAGGAAACTACAGCTCTCACTTTCTCTAGGTCCACAGATACTCCTACCTATGAGATGAAGGGACCCTAGATGTGAATCTAATCCATCCAAAAGTGGCACTTAGAGAGTTTATCATAATGTCAATGCTCTCTTAGTGTACTCAGAATGATCTCAAGATGGGTGGCATGGTCGTGTCGAGTGTGAGAGCACACCAAGATATCGTCCATGAAGAACACGACGAATGAATCCAAGTAAAGATGGAACACTCGGTTCATCAGTTCCATGAAAACTGATGGCGCATTCATGAGACCAAATGGCATAACTGTATACTCATAGAGACCATACCTTCTCCTAAAAGCTGTCATAGGTATATCCAATGGTCTAATGCAGAACTAATGATAACAGGACCTCAAATAAATCTTTGAGAACACCCGATCTCCTATAAACTGATCGAAAGGATCATCAATCCTTGGAAAGGGATATCGGTTAATGACCGTCTACTGGTTCAGCTTCCGATAATCCACATAGAATCTAAGGGTACCGTCTTCCTTCTTCACGAATAGGATAGGCGAACCCCAAGGAGAAGTACTGGATCAGATGAAACCCTTTTCCTGCAACTCCTCCAAATGCTTATTGAGCTCCTACAACACAGGTGTTGCCATCCTATATGGAGGAATGGACACCGGTGCTGCTCCTGGCACGAGCTCAATAGAGAAGTATACCTCACACATTTGAGGAAAACTTGAGAAATCTTCTGTAATGACATCTCTGAAATAATCCACCACTGGAGGAAAGACCAACTGTGAATTCATCTAATAATGCAGATAAAGACTATAAATCTGGGCCATAACCCTTGTTATACCATGATGCTCGAGTCCTACTCGACTCACCCGAACATCCCATTTGCCTCTATGATGAAAATATTCACCCTCTGGTGAAATAAAACTCACCTTGCGGTGATAACAGTCGACGACTACCTATAAGGGAACCATCCAGTCCATCCTTAGAATGACATCATAGACTATAATCACTAGGACATAGAGATCCCATAAGAAAAGATACCCTAAAACCTTGAGAGGGTACTCTCTGCAGTGACGTACACTAGATGTCACCATCCCCAAAGGTGTGTCTAGTTTCAAAAAGTCGGCAAAAGAAATGACACAAAGCCCAAGGCTCTCCACAACAAAAACAGAGTTTAAGATATGTGTAGCACCATTATCAAAAGGAGATGAAGATAAAACTGAGGCTACAAAGATCATACCACAAACTATAGAAGGTCTGAGATCCGGATCCCAATAGGTCTACTCCACCACAAAAGTCAGGCCTGCCCCGCAGCCCTGTGACCCTACCTGACCACTCTGAGCTGATCCTCTCTACTGACGCTCAATGACTGGTGACTGACTGCCATAGCCTCGACCTCCACCTTATCCCGAATGGCCAAAACAACTCCATTTCCCCGACTATTGAGAAACTGGTGGTGATGCTCCTGAATGTGGAGTCATGGAAGAACCCCCGTCACCAGCTACTAGTGAGAAAACCTGGCAGAAACGCTGAAGGTGACACATCTTTCCACAAGATTGGCACTCTACTGGGTCTCTCTGGTGCTGTGGCCTCATGCGCCCTGCCCTTCCACACTGGTAGCATACTACCTGGCTACCTGAAGATGTATCTTTACTCCTCGGATCACCACACATAGAATCCATATGGCGCTTCCTGCTGTCAACTGGTGGAATTCTAGCTCTAGAAGTAGAACCACCCTAGCTCGCAGCTCCAGAGTCTCTTAGATTGCACTCCGTAATCAGTTCCTGGTTGACGATGGAAGTGATGGAAGTCAACTAAAAGATATTCACCTGCAAATGGATCTCCCTCCTGAGACCATCCTCAAACATCCTTGCTAATAACATCCCATATCCACCCCATAGTGGCATAAAATGTAGTATCTAGGTGAAACAAGGGGAATACTCCATAACAGAAAGAGTACCCTGCTCTAGAATAATGAAAACTCAGGCTCGATCGGCCCTCAGGGTCTCCTGGTAGACGTAGTCGTAAAACACGTGCTGGAACGCCTCCCATGCCATAACCTATTGAGGACCCACCTATGAGATCACATCCCACAACCTATTTGTGGATTCCTATAGCATATAGGTAGTGATATTCACCCACCTCTCTGGAGGTGTTTCCAGATTCTCAATGATGGTCAGTATGGCTTCCAGCCATGACTCTGAAGCCGATGGTTCTCCTTCCCCTAAGAATGTAGGTGGATGCTACTACTGGAAAACTCGTGTCAAGTTTGCCATATTCATGACAAGAGTTGATGCTCCCTGAAAGGTATGAATCATCCTCATAAATCCTTCCCTAAACTATGCATCAGTGCCTCCAACTGGTATAATAGCCGGTGCCAAGGCTGGAATGACTGGAGGATCGGTAGGATGTCCTTGATCAGCCATATCTGGCATTTGATCACTATCCTGAAACTCATGTACAACTAGAGGATGTCTCGGAGGCATAGCTCTAAAATATCAAAAGGGTACATTAGATCATAAATACCAAGGACAGAGAACAAAGGAGTACCAAACAGAAACAGGAGAAGGAAACACTCACGTTTTACAAAACATGACTACACGGGGTGTATACATTCTACACGGAATGTACTTAACTCTATTCCCCTACCCGAGTCTCCATGCATGGCTAACCCACATGGTCTTCTTAAACTGAGACTACACAGCATGTTCCTTGTGGAAACGGAATGTAGTAGACAAAGTTTCAACGACCTGTGTTGTTAGTTACATGTTCGGTTACACGGCTGAGACTAAACAGCGTGTTCCGAAAAAACATGGTGTGTACTTGAAGATTTTTCCCAACCCGTTTATTGTAGACACGGCCGGGTACACAGCTGACCCTTACACGCCGTGTTACGATCAAACACGGCGTGTATAGGAGGTGATAACACCATATTGTGTTGTTCGTGGCATGTCTGGGTAACTAGAACAAGGATACGCGGCGTGTTCTTACAAAACACGGCGTGTATTACATGAGCTTCCCCGACCCGTGTTGTTAGTGAGACAACCAGTTACATTTCTCACTACTAAACAGCGTGTATCTACCATACATTGTGTATTCTTGGAGATTTTTCACAACCAGGTTTTCTGCTCACACAGTCAGTGACACAGTTTAAAAACTACTCAGCGTGTATATATAATGTACACACTGTGTATTCTGGGTTTTTTCCAAGCAGTAGCTCTAAAAATGCACCGAAGCCTAGAAAACACTGAAAAAACAAGCATGAAGGTGCCAAATTCCGATCTGTGAGGGCCCATACTCCCCTTGAATCAAATCTTGACATCTCCAACATATAATATATAGGGAAAACTAGTCAATGATCCACCAAGTTCTGATTCATGAGGGACATAACACCTCAAGAACCAAAATATGGAATTCATTTAAGAAAGGTACAATACAAACAACCACTCTATCAAACTGCAGGGATTCTATCAAGGCATATATCACAATAGCATGAATAATCTACACAACATCTATCACAACAATATGCAATTCCTAATGCACACTAGATGGCATGGCAAGAATGCATGGAATGTGATTTCTAGCAACTGCATATATGATTCATGAGATGACATACTCTCATCTCATCAGGTTGTGACAGAAATAGAACCACAATATCAACAACAATTACAACACAAAGCATGTGAATCAATCCAGCTGAAATTAGATCAACTGTAACATAGAAAAACCCGAAAACTATAATAAACGAGGTAGATTGGCATTTCCCTATACATGGGTTAGCTACTCCTGAGAAAAACTTAATACCTATTATCGAATCTATCCTATCCCTATATAAGGCTCCAAATAGTAAATCAAGAGAAATGAAACCCTTTAACACCACATTTTAACATCCCGGTTCTAGAAGCCACCAAGAGGCGCCTCGTACCCAGTTGGTCACATGGCCTCAAGCGCATTTCCACAAATTCCAGATGATTCTGACTTGTAGTGAGGTCCTTGGGTGTGATAGTGGGGAAACTATGCCCTCATTGGCATAGTATACAATGGAAATAAACAACATACAACAGTGGAAGTAATAATAATCCATACAGAAATAAACAGCAGAAGACTGAAAAAATAAAATTGGAGCACACATATATAATAATGATGCATGATACATATGTCTAGAAAAGAAGACAAACAATTCACAATTATGAATAAAATACTAAACACAAGTGCAAAATAAATAGATAAACTCCTCTGTATCGCAAGACATAGCTTGGTCCCATGCTCTCCAGCTTCATATCATGTCAAGAACCCACAGTAGAAGGCCACTTGCCCTTATCTATTCCTGCAACAATATAGTCTGTTTGGGCCCAAAATCATGTCCCAAACAGGGTGTGAGACAAGATCCCAGTAGGAAACCACCCAGAGATCTATGCCTAATAGTCATTTAATCCATGGAGAGTAAAAGTACAATAAGCAGTAAACAGTAAAGCACACAGAAGCTACAATCTACAGTGTCTGGCATATAAAGTACACAAGTAACAGCCAATCATCAAGTAGAAGAACATGTAACCCCCAGGCTAGTTATCATATACTAATCCTTATGGTTCAACCTAGAATTAATAGCAACCCTCTAGGAGTCACAAACAGTCTCACCCCTATGGTTCTGCGATAGAATAGAATTTCTGAGGAAGTACTCACCGTTAATTATCCCTATAGTCTCGTAACGTATTAAAGGCTCTCTAGGGAAGCACTCATAATCTCATTCCCCATATATCCCACGTTAAGGAACTATAGACTCTTTGAGGAATCACTCAACGTCAATTCCCCATGTGGTATCACATCATAAATTAAATACACTCTGGAGATGCCCTTACGTCGATTCTCCCAATTGTCTTCGATACTAGGTTCTCACAGCCCTGTGTAAAACAAATATGCATAGCACGCGTATCTCCCCAAGTAAACCTTAAGAACTACTTGTCTATAATTATAAGGAACAACTGCATAATAGTACAATAGTTCCACTATCCTACAACTAGGCATGGAAACTGGAAAAATGACTAACAGGAAGAACATGCATGGAAAAATATCCTGAGCACAGTAAGGATTAACCTATTCATAAGCATCCAACTCTACTCATGCAATCTAGCAAAGCAGGAAAACAATAGGGGAAAAAATAGGAAACACACAATGCCCCGTTTAGGGGAATTGGTGGAATTGAAAAAAATATTCAGACTTCCTACAGAAAGTCACAAACCACCTACCTCGATCCTAGGAGATCGATATACATGAACCACGATGATTGATTCTCCTTAGAATGACATAGATCTACAAAAACAAAAAAAAATTATCAACCCATGATATCCTGAGAAAGAGGAGGAATTGGAAAACAAAGCTCTAAGAGAAGGAAGGTCTTATCACTGCTGATCCAATGCAATCAACGACAGTTGATTCAGAGAATGGATGGAGGCTTGGGGGTTCAGAGAAGTTTTGTGGTCATACGAGTTCTCTTGAACCAAGAACCTGAAGAAGAAGCGAGTTCTGCCCGTCAGGTGTGACCCCGGTCTGTTTAATGAAAAAAAGAAAGTACACAGCATGTACTTATGGGGTACACGACATGTACTTGGCCTTTCTATACTCCACCTTAAGTGGCCTCCAAATTTCCCCTATACACTGTGTGTGTGGCCCGAATATGGACAACACACGGCATGGCGTTGTATCAAAGTACACAACGTGTACTTATAAATTATACTTTGTGTACTTCGCAAATTTCCAGATATTCCACTTTTTATAAAAAATGACCAGAAGAGGAAAAACTTACCTGAAACGAAGATCTAGGTTCCTACAATATTTATCTCAAAATATTCCATAAATATTACAAAAAAATGAATCCCTTACACCACTGCACATTTTATAATTTATTGGAGAACTCTCTAGATATCTTGTCGTAGTTTTAACATTGTAAAAAATGAATCACTGTAAAACTGTTTGAAGACTACCTTATTTTTAAAAAAAAATCCTTAATCTCGTAAAAAATTGATTAAATACAACAATCCAAATATGTAAATGAACATTGTTTTCATTACCCCGGATAACACTATAAAATTTTCATCAGTATATGATTTTCAAAATAATCATTTCAATTTATATAAACAACGTGTTAATTCATTTAAAAATTAAATATTTATTTCAAAAATAAAACGGTCATATTTTTTGTTGTATATAAAAAAATATTCCAAAAAAATTTCCACATTTATTTTATAAACTATAAAGCTATTTCATTAATATAAATTAAGTATAAGGGGTTAAAATATATTACCTATATATCTATCTAATAAATAATGGGGATTGGGATTTCATATTATTTAGTAAAACAATGTTAACTTATACTTTGATCATAGGAAGGTGTTTGTAGGTATTGGTGATAATAGAGATGTTTTTTATTGAGTTTATTTTACAGGTTTTAAATTAATTGATCCTCATTATTCTAGGAAGAATATCTCAGATTCCTTGAATAGAGATATGAATGTCATAGTTTTGATTTACTTTAATTGTAATCATGTATTTATAAATAATTTTTACATCAATGTGGCAATTATAAATGTTCATTCAATGAGATTGAATACTGTGGAAGTGGTGAATTAGATATTTTTATCCAATATAAGAAGTGGTTCACATAAGAATATTTTAAAGATTGTAACAATATTTTTTTTAAAAGGATGGGATGATTTTTAAAAAATTTATTCAGGATTGAAAATACCCAATCATTTCCAAATTAACCATTAGGATGAGAGGTATTCCCTTGATGTTTGATGATTAAGCGTCTATCTCCAGAAGATATTCAAATTTTATGTATGTAAGAAAGCCTCAATATGTAATTGATTTTTTCAGATGGTATTTCTAACTAATTAACTTAATCTAAGGAATATGGTAATGGTTCTGTTTCTCCAAGACAAGTAATCTATGAAATCTAGGATCGGAAGACCCCCCCCCCCTCATAATTTAACACTCATTTCAAAATTACCTTACAATAGGGTGGATAAAAATTCATGAAATAACCTATAACTATATGACCCAAAAAATTATGTGGGCGATTACCCCGGTATAGAGGTTATATATTAAGTTCGATAAGGGCACTTAAATATCATGATTCAGTAACATTGTGTAAATTATTATTTAATTTAACCTCTAACATACTCTTGTTGAGAATACAATATAATTTGTTATTGATTTCATGTTTTATTAGGGGTTCAGTTTTTAAAACATATTTAATTTTTTAAGGACTTAAACTTAATTGGGAACTCATTATATACTTTTCACAAAAACACAATGTTTGAAAACTATAAGATGATAAGTCACATTCTTTGACAATTTAATTTTAATATTCTATTATTGAATTAATTCGATGGGAGAAAAAGTGGAAGTATGTGACTAATGGTTGAAATCATGTTTGTGGTGTTAAAAATGATATTGAGACCCATATGAAATGACATGTTACAAATTTTTCTAGAATAGTGACTGGATCTAATCATCAGAAACCAACTATGAGAATTTGGTCTACTATAAATTCCTAATAAAATCCAATTTTATCCCGGTATTGGCATCTTTGATTTTATCTTACAAGAATAGAGAACAAATATTGATACAATAATCCAATTTATGGCTACTCATGTTAGCATCATGTATATAAAATGGCATGGGTCTAGATTTAATCTAGGTTTTTTATAGGTACTAATTCAGCCTATGGTAAATCAAGATACCCCAAAATAATATTCAAACATATATCATAGAAGGTTGAAAAAGGATCCTATCAGAAAATAGAGTCTTCTTTGATTAATATTTTTATTACTAATAGTAATTTTAATTATAAGATAAACAATCCCGATCAAATCCCATAACTGGTGAATGGATGTGATATTGATAATTTTATTCAATTTAATTTTTCTAATGCACCAACTTGTAAGGGACCAAAATAGTTGAAAATATTATGATTTAATTGATGATTTAGTTTCTAAATAACAATATTAGAGGGAAATAAATAATGTATTAACTGCTATTATCCTGTATAAGATTATTTGAAATTCGAATCAATGACACACTACACATGCTGTTGATTCCCATACTGATGCAATGGAATCAGTTAACCATGTTTTTCCATCACCAGGATATGATAGGACTATTTCCTCATAGTGTTCCTATAATCTTAATGAGAGGGAGTTGAGAATGTATTCTACATATAAATAGAAATGAAATGTTAAACAATTGTGGGTATTCCTTCCCAAAAGTTATAACTGTTTCTTGAATCCATAGATAAACTAAAATTTTAAAGGATGTATCATGATATAATCTAGAGATATCATAACTTAAATTGGAGGTTTATATTTCAATGTATTATTGAATCAAGACATAGCCTTCAAGGATCAGTTGGTGAACCTGGCCTATTGAAAATGAAAAACATTTATCTTATAAAGGATTATATTAATGTTGGAACTAAGGATATTTTAATATAGTATATGGATTCCATGAACTCTTATTTGAATGATAACAGATCCTTAATGGTTGAAAATTTGAATACAATGTAATGGGGGAATTAAAGGGGGAAATCATAATTCTTCAGACCTGAAAGTAAATGTAACCTATATAGATGATCTCAAATATTTTGAGTATAATTTTGGACTTTATGGAACACCAACCCATGTTATTTTCAATATATGTTCTTATATGAAGATGTTTTTGACATGGTTTATAAAAATTGTTAATGTTGACTTTATAAGTATTAAAGGATATTATGACACCCACATGGTAGGAGTGTCTCTTAGACCGTGGGATGTTGATAATAAAATTTTGAAATCTTTTGTTAACTATTAATCTATTTATAATTTTTTGTCTATTATTTTTTGTGCCATTGTATGTTACAAATTTTATAAATGCACAACCCCAATTTATATGATTAGTTGTGTTTTTCTATCTTTTTAAAAAATAAATTTAATTAAACCATTGGATTTGGATCCCAAATACATGGTTCATGTTATATTTAGTAAAATAAATAAATTTGTGTTATTATTGAATCCATGATATTTAGTAAATATAGTCTATATATTTTCAATTATTGATACTTTAGAAATCATCATATCCTTGATCCTACAATTTTTTATATAATTCGGTGTTTACTAGAGAAAATTTAAATTGTATATTTAATCACTTATTTCAATGATAATAGATTATAATTAATTTCACAAATTTTATAATTTAGGGGTGTTTATAAAAATGATAAAAATATTAACATGTTTTTGGACCGTGATAGAAATTTATCAAATTATTTTTCAATGTTTTGGTCTTTAAAATATAAATCCATTTATATCCCTCCTTTTATGTAATTTTTATGTACACTTATGTTGATATTTTCTTTATTCAAATATAAATATGTGGATCATGTTAAAAATTTTAGTTAGGTTATATGTGTTCTTATTATTCCTTTATATATATTTGAATGATCCATAATACATCTCATTGAGATATCTTCATGGAATTTTCCATAATTAGATGAAATGAGTTTTTTGAGTTTATGTTTTCATAAAACTATGAAACATGACTAAAATATTTAAAAACAATAAAATTGGATCATAATTATTGGATTAATTGATAATATTAAATGTTAATCCATTTGTGAGCCATATTAATAAAGAAATACTAAATATGACATATATAATGTAAAAATATCAACTATACCTATTTTAAATTAAATGTAACTTTAATTTTTTAAATTAGATGAAAATGATATTTATAGAGAAAGTGAACTCATCTTATGGAAAATATTTTAGAAAATAATCAATGTGTTATTTATGAATTATGTGAACAAATAGTTTAATAAACAGATTCTGAGGATCATTAATGAAAAAATATTATCTTTTAAAATATTTTTTTTTATAAATGACATTATGACACTTCAAACACTGAATAAAAACTTATTTTATTTTGAAAAATTTGATAAAATTCCCTAATCTATATTTCTACATTAATTATGAAATAAGAATCAATATAACATTCATTGTCCTAAAATTATATAAATTATCTTGTTTTTATGTTTAAAATGGTATTAGTCATTAATCTATTACTCAAATTAATAAAATATTGAAGTAAATTGTTTCATTATTTGAAAACATTGTTACAGTATTCGGATGACCTCAGAATAACTTTTTTATTCGGTGATATATGTATATACATTTATGGTATAAAATGAGATTACAAAAAAATATGAGTGTCTAATATTTTTTGAATTTAATTAAAAGGTATATGTCCAATTCAATATAGCATATAGTGTACATTTCATCCCCACAATGTATCTCTATCAATTGGGCATTAGTTATAGTATGTTTTCATCCAAAAGAAAAAAACAATAAGGTCATTTGATTTATTAATGAATTTGATTAAAAACTAAATTTTAGAAATTTATAAATTCAATTTTTTAAATGAATTTCATTTTTTTAATTCAAAATTTCCAAATAAACTTACAGTGAATTTCAGATAATTTTCAGAGATAGTTGATTCATGGATTTATAGTGAAAAATAAAAATTTTATAAATATCGCCTCATTTATGACATTATAATAACATGTTTTTTTAAAATAAATCCCTTTACCAAATATATATTATATATTTATTACAATCAATATAAAAACAAAATTTTTAACATCCAAATCTATGTTTATCATTTTTAAAATCTAAGTAATATTATAATCCATATAAAAATTGTTTTTGGTTATTCCCAAATAAAATGGTATTTACAAGGTTATTTTAAATTTTTATTTCATTAATATAAATATGACTATTTTTATTTAGTATCCCATAATTTATTCCATTGGAATCATTATTATATTTTATTTTTAAAATATAATTTTTATGACTAAACCAAACATTTTTTTAAATGATCTTCCTTATATTTTGTGATCATATATTAAATTAAATTTATATATAATCAATAAATTTAATTATGTGAAATTGATTCAATAATTTGAATCATAATAATTAATATTATATAATTTCATCAACTTAATTTTTTTCATAACATATTGTAACCACAGTATATATTTATCACATTGATTAATGAAAAAATGAGTTAAAAGGGTTAAAAATAACGGGGGAAGGCTTCCAAATGACATAAAAACCTTATTAAATCACATAATTTTATTTTATTACTAAATTATAATCCTCATTGATATGAAACTTTTGTTACAATAGACTTAAAGAATTTTATATATTATATATTTAACCTTGAAGTAATTATATGTTTCCTACCCACAACACTTTTAAAACTATCCACCTCCCCTCTCATCTCCTAACTAAATGAGAGTCATTATTCAACTAATACTAAAAAAATACCAAACCAATATCCCTTCCCATTTTTTGAAGGTATTTCTCTCTAAAAAATACTTCAAGATGGTTTAATGTGTAAGATAGAGGATATTACCCAATGAATATGTATATATTGTCACAATGAATTTTTAAGATCCTATCATTGTAAACATTATAAAATTATTAAATAACTAGAAAAGTGAAATTACATTAGTATATGAATCAAAAATA
Organism: Viscum album; assembly: GCA_963277665.1. NCBI lineage: Eukaryota > Viridiplantae > Streptophyta > Magnoliopsida > Santalales > Viscaceae > Viscum > Viscum album. The sequence goes on from OY728120.1 coordinate 1,910,432,641, forward strand.
AATTAAAGTAAATCCATTTTCTATTACCATCCATTCTATGAAAAATGAAAAAATCGCTCATATGTACGTACGGTCTACCATCACCATAATAGAATGTAATTCATTTTCCATTAAATCATTAAATCGATGGTTATAAAGACTAAATTAGTGATTATATATGATTTTTATCACATAACTGTGATTATGGAAGAAAAATATAATATCTACCTAATACCCTTTTGTATATTGGATAATGATAACCTCTCTCATGTATAAAGGTGTGCTACAACCACTACAATGTGGTGTGATTAATTTTTCTTTTACCCACATAAATAGATGATTATAAAATTGATTATAATGAATAAAAAATATATTAATTAATATATTATAATTATAGATATTGTGAAACCATATTATAAATCCTTTAATTACAGACAATATATCAATAAAATTTTGGGTAAAATGAATGAACCGCCATAAGTGATCGATGTAAGTAATAACTATTCATGGACTGTTTTTCAAATATTAATAAATTTTCCTAAACATTGTAATATAGTTTAAAAAATTTCTAAATGATTTATTTAATAATTTTGAATTCATCATATATGAGGATCAAAACCATAAGTCTAAGGGGAGACCCATTTTAAGATATTTTTGATAGAATCTCATTTTACATTAGGACTGTTTATTTTCATATTTACTTTAGGAAATTATAATATATTACTCACTTAACACCTATCTATGTTCATCAACACATGTAATATTTTAGTTTTATCTATAAATTTTCCATTTCATCTCTTATTAGACCATGAATCATCAAGTATGTTACATGTAATGTACCTTCATTTAAAAATTAATGTTTTATTGTGTTCCTTCCAACACTTTTTTATCCATCTCAATGTTATGTTTGATGAATTTTATTGTTTCTTTGAATAATTTTTAAAAACTAATTTACATTATTTAATTTGTTTAACATTAATAATATTGAGTTTTTCAAAATGAGGTATTATTGGTATTATTAACAATAGTGTAGAAGTAATTTTTTCATAACATTTACTACAAAAAAGAATTTTTTGATGGCATGAATGTTATTTATATTAAATCTTCCTCTATACGTTTTTTTTATTTTCACCATAATTATTATTCATAAAATTATTAGGCTAATTATTTTTATTTATATCAAAAAAAATATAATTATTTTTTATATAATGAAAATAATTTTTAGAGATATATGTAAAATTATTCTCAGAAAAATATTCACGAATTTTATTTTTATTGTATTTATATAATGTAAATTTATATTAAAATTTTTTTTGTGTTAATAAAAAACAATAATTAATGAATTCATTTCCATCATTCATCTTTTAATAATTTTAGGTTTTTTGGTCACTAAAATTATCATGATAACCATTTCTATCATGATCTATCATTTCAGTGGAAAATATATTCTCCTTCATGTCAATATTATATATCTCATGAATTAATATGATATGATTTCAATAAAATTTATGTTTTTGTAACAAAATTCAATTTCTATATATAGAATAATATGATTCCAGATTAATAAAAATATTATTTGATTGACTAGAAAAATAATTTAGTATTCCTGTTTCAATATGTATTTTTTGGACTCATAATGATATATGATAAAGAATTGAAATTTTCATTAAATATATATATAATTAATTATACATGAATTTAATTTGTGGGGACCATTCTTTAGGATCCCCTATATGAATCAAAATGGTTCATGTGACAATACATTAGGCATGCTCTATTTTATGGATTTCTAGTTAATGAAAACCCATTTATTAATAATGTATTTCGAAGGAAAAGAGGGTATGATTCTTAATAACTTACCAAAGGTCGTGGTGGTAGGATCTAAAATTTCTGTAATTATGCATTTCTACAATAATAATCCATATTCCATTATCCATGTAATTTCAATGAAGATATTTGTCATTGATGTACAGTAAACTAATGTTGTTTCTTATATTGAATGAGTTTTGATTATATGCTCAAAAATAGTCATGATGAATTATTTACACCAGATTTATTATGTTTTATGTTACCCTTAATGAGTAACATAGATCACCAATTATATTTTTCTATTCCCCATGATATGAAAAATTATATTTTGAATGATTTTGGAATGAAACAATATCTCATTACCCATATTTTTATATTTTTAATGTAATTTTAGAATAATTTATAAATCGAGTCTTCCAAGACTGAAAAACTGATAAATTTTTTGTTTTGTGATTCCTTATCTTTTATAAAAATTTGAAAACGTAAACACAGACTCTAGGTTTTTGGATTTGGGGTTGTTTCATTTTTTATCCGGGGATGTTTATTAGGAACCTTTGGAATTATATTTTTAATTATCAAAGCTAACAAGATAATTATGATATTAAATCATGCTGTTTAAGGTATTTTACTATAACACCCCAAGCTTCCATGGAACATTTCCCTTTGAATAATGCAATAGATTTCATTGTACGCAATTTCAAGATTCAAACACACCATGACCAATCAGACTAGGTGTTATCAATAGTAATACCCACTTTTTGACATATTATAAATTTTTCCTCTCAAAATTGACTTCATTTTTGGATTTGTAATGTTGAAATTATCCTAGGGTGAAATTTTGGTACTTTTCAGATAACTTTTATATTTGGATGAATAGTGAAAATTACTAAATTTTATTTAAAAACAACTTTTTTAATCAAAATAATTAATATTGATAAATTATGAATTTGAGTGGTTTTAAAGTATATTTAGAAAATATTTTTACCATTTAATAAAATTTAGGTCAGTGGACATAATTTCACAATTAAACAGGACATAAACAAGTGTCAATCTTTTGATAGTTATTATTTCTTAAAAATACGCTTTTTGTTTTGACAGTGGGAATTAATTTTAAATTAATTTATGCCCCTTCATTGATTTGAATTTTGAAAAATGGATTCCATATATGGAATAAGGATTTCCAAATTATGTAAATAGGTAAATTTTATTTTTAGACATTTGGAATGATTACTTCTGTAAATATTTTATTTACCATGGTTAAAGGGAAAATTCGATAAATAAGGGTAAAAAATAATATAATAATAATAATAAATTACCCTAAAACGCGTCCCAAAATTATTGGTTGATACATGTCCGACCATGGGAATCTTTGGGTCTATTTTGGGACCCTATGGAGCCACTTTTAGGTGACAAGTACACTTTATATTAATTAAGTTAAAGTAAATACAAAAATGACATAAGCATATATCTTTTAGCAAAAAAATTTTACTTAGGGTTTTTTAAGTTATATTTTTTACTATAATTATTAATTATAAATATAAAAATATTTCCTACATAATTGTATTTTATTTATAATTTTTAGACATTTACTAATTAAATTTATTTATGACACAATAATGATGCAGTATTTTCATAATTTATGAAATAATCAAATAATTGGTATTATAAAAGTTATCATAAGTATAATTTAAAAGTTTTAATTGCATCCACTAATTTTATTGGTTATTATGACTTGTTAGTATTACTTAATTGAATTTTTATTGAATTAAAAATTTGGTTAATACATTAACAAAAATAAATTATTAAATATTGTAAAAATTGACAAAAATGAGTTTTTAAAACAAATATTATATTATTAATTGTTATTCAATTCCTAAAAATCTAAGGTTCGGCCAAATTAATTATATCATGATAGTTTTAGCATTAATGGGCCACATGGATGTCTCCTGGTGTATATATTATGTTTATTAACAATATAATATAAAAATACAATGGGACATGGTAAATGTCAATCTAATTTACAAAGAGTTAAAACTAAAGGATAAGGGTAATATAATGATCCAAACCTGTCTAAAATCTATTGGTTGAGAGGATTTAGACACATCCCCATGATATAATTTGAATGATTTACTTTGTATCCATTAGAAACCGAATATGAATTTATTATAAATTAATAATATCAGTTTTCCTAAAGATCCCCTCCTCCCCATTATAAAAGGACAATATTTCAAACCAATTATTCACACCTTCAAATCATTTTGGTTCTTCCAACCCCGGGCCAAATACTCTCTAACCTTACCTCAGTTCAACCTAGAGTCATTATTTTGATCATAAATCCCACCTAAGGAGCCCTTTTGATCAAATTAAAAGTCAGAACCCTAAGAAGAGGAAATGTTTTCACCTCCCTTTTTCAAGTTCCTTTCTTCTTCAACATCTTCTTTCCTTGTTATTTCATTTTTAAAATAAAAAATCTAGTATATTCGATATATTATGATGTTATTATAAATATGGTACAACCATATTCAGTATTCTATCTATTCTTTTAATTACATGTCACCATACATACTTACGTATGACATACCGTCTCCACGTCGTGGTGTAATTGTTATTCAAAAACATTATTATTTGGATGGGTATGATAATGATATGTAATTTATGTAAATAATTAATATAAAATGATAATGATTCAGTATATATGATATACCATCAAATTATATGTTATTTTAATATCAAAAGAATGATATTATCGCTCGTGTGTACGTACGGACTACCGTCTCCACGAATGCGATGAGTTTCATTCCCCATCGTATCAATGAAATTATAATTATCATTTGAGGATTAAAAATAATTTTCAAGGACTTGATATAATTATTTATATGAATAAGATACAACCTATCCATAAAAAACTTGGCTTATGTAACATAATATATAAAAGAAAACGAGTAAGTTAACACCTGAAACGATAAAATACTAAGATATTATTAACAATACAATGTTAAAAGATCATATATGTTATCATATTAATGTATATTATTCTTGTATAATTTAATAAAAATTATTTCACCATTTTACAAGAGGTTAACCTACCCTCAACAATGTAAAATAACAAGTTAAGGTTTTATTTCACAATCACTTCATTATCCGAGGTTGTTTATATGTTATTATCTACTGGGACCTCTTTATCATCCTCATTAATGTTTCCTAAAAATTTATTTCACAACATTCTTTATACTTTACATAATATGGGTTAAAGTCATTTATATCATTTTAGCTTTTTATAATAAGTTTATAAATGAATCATTCCATCATTTTCCAGACAATGTCCTTTTTAACCATTTCATCAGAATTTAAGTAAGAATGTCTTTTTTTAATATATACGGTAGGTGCGCCTATTTTCCACCGTTATAAAATTGTCGAAGCTTCCCATACAAGATTATAAAAATATTTTTAAAGTAAATTCTTTCTTTTATAATTATGTGAATTTTAAATGATTTCAAAAAAGAGATATTTCTTTCAAATAGTTTTGATTTCATCTATGTCAACATCCTTTGATGTATTTTAAGTTCAATTGAAGTTGATTTATTATGATAAAAAAATTCCATATTGTATTGAAGGTTTTGTGATATGTTTGAATGTGAATGTGTTATTTTTTTACCTTTCATGGTTTATGGAGAAATTATTGACATTTCGTATTCTATTTTTAAAATGAATGATTATTTTAGGATTAACCCTGTTCAAATGAGGAATGCATTGGACTTAATATGTGATGGGTGGAGCACACTATAGCTTCTCGATGCATCGGTAGGTCTCATGAGACAAACTAGTATCTTGGCATGAGGCATTTCAAAAATCTTATTTACAGTCTTGGCATGAAGCCTTGGCTACGTTGTTATGATAGTCTGACATTATGCATTCCATCATTATTAAAGTGGTTATTGATATTTCATGTGATTATTCGACCAGTAGAATATCCATGTTAATACGTAAATGGAGTTATTTCATTTTATTTTTTTCATATTATGCTGAATTTCATGTTTAAAAGGCTTTTGTTTTAGTTATACATTTCTTTAATTGTTTATGCTTATTTATGAAAGTTTCTGATATATTGTTATCCTTACTGGTCATTTGAGCTCACCCCTATCTAAGTTTTATTTTTACCAGGAAGTGAGGAAGTATTTTATGAATGACCTGTAGGGATAGTATAAGGGGATATGAGTGTGGAGACAAGATGTTGTTGTAGATTTCACTTTATGATGTAATGTAAGACTTATGAATGTATCTAGTGTTTTCAAGGATACTAAACGAATAAGCCTTTAGATCCTTGATATTTTATTATCATGCCAATGTTATGTAATAATGCACTGACTCTGGGAAACTAGGGTCGGGCATTATAGTTGATATCAGAGGAAGTTTAGTACAAACCTTAGAAGATAGATTTAGATAAACTCTGATTTGAGCACAGAGACCTAAGATGGAGTTTGAAGATTAGTATTGAAGAAATTCCTATAATTTTGGTATTGTAGAGATTTTTTGTGTTTTCAAAGCAATATATCCCTATCTGGATATGAGTAGGTGGAGGTGGCTCTGGCACAGATGTACCTAGGGGTAAAACCCAAAAACACCGCTTTAAACTAGACTCGAACGAGAACTGGTGCACGACAACGGGCCGTGCTGCACTCTTGGTTACAAAACTCTTGGGGGACATGCTTAGGATAAATCTCATTTTATTAACAATACATTATGAAGGGTTTTATGAGTATATACTTCCTCAATGAAAACTTTTTTTTATGATTATGGCTTATCTCCATAAATAGTTCAATTTATGGTAAGTGTTTTACAAGTATGGAATTATGTATTTTGATTCATAAACTGATCTTGTTTATTCTATTGTTTGGAAATGGTTCCTAGTGGAAGGAATGGAAATCGTATCAATGCATGCACTACATGTAGGGATTTCCCCCCTGCTCAAGATAATTATAGTGGAGCTGGTGATGCAACTGGAGCTGATCAGCTAATCACCATACTGGGACACCTAACTGAAGTTATGAATAATAACCTTACCCGTATGGAGCACCCGGATCTGTAGCATGGAGGATCAATGTTAGATAACTTCATGAGGCAGTAACCACCAACATTCAATGGGAGTACAAATCTATTACTAGCTGAGAAATGGATATGTCCCCTAGAGAAAATATTTCAGGATTTGGGGAGTAGTGAAAGGGAAAAAGTTATCTTGTTCGTTTATCGCCTCACTAGAGATGCTGATCAATGGTGGTCATTGATACCAAACACGAAGGAAGATTATAAAGTATAAAATATTAACTAGAGGGAGTTAAAAGATATTTTGTTAGAAAAATACTTTCCTAGTGACCATCGTGTAGATATGGAAAGATAATTTCTAAGCCTGAGGAAAAAGGAGGATGAGAATGTCGCAGAATATGAGGCTGACCTTACAAGGATAGCGAGGCATGAAGCATATTATATACGTAACCCAAGAATTAAGATTGATCATTTCATTTATGGGTTAAAAACGTTTCTCCACTGAGTATTAGCCTCAAAATATTTCTCATCATATAAAGATATTGAATCATGTGCTATCAAGATAGAAAAGGAATATGCTAAGTCTTAGGACTTTAAAGCAAAGTAAGAGATGAAGAGATCTGCTAACCCCTATAGAATTAGAAATAAAGGGAAGAAGGTAATAGTTTGATTATCTATCTTGTAGTAAATGTGGGAAGAAACACCCCGGTACTTGCTTGAAGGGAATGGGAGCCTGTTACAAGTGTGGTGAAAAAAGCCACCAAGCTCAGGATTGCAAGGGAAAGAGAGTTTCTGTCAATGTGGAATGATATAATTGTATAGAGATGGGACATTATTCAAATAAATGTCCTAAGCATTAGTGGAACTTACCTTAGAAAAGTCCAAGGGATCAAGGCCAAGCTTATGCTATAACTAATTCTGAGGTAGAAGCTCTTATAGACGTGGTGGAAGGTAATTTAATGGTTTCCTCAAGTTTAGAAAATGCTATATTTGATTCTAGATCATCCCATATTTTCATATCTTACCAGTTTTATAAGAAAATTATATATTTCCAATTTGATTTAAAAAGGGAGTTTTCAGTGAAAACTCCTAAGGGAAGTATCATTGCAACTATGTTTGTTGAATCAGTCCCCATTAGAGCACATAAATATTATTTATCTAGCGATCTCATCATCATACTTATGATTGAGTATGATATAATCCTCAGAATGGATTGTATTTCGAACCATGATGGGAATATTTATTATCAGAAGAATGAGGTTACGATTTTTGATGTTGTTGATAAAGAACACCTTGTATTTAGAGTAGAATCATCACTACCTAATTCTTATCTAGATCCACCCTCAGTAGCTCAACTAAATTCAATTATTAGGGAGGAAGAGAATGAAATGACTGTGGGTGAGGAAATAAATGTTCAAATAGAGGATGGGCCTATTGTGAAATAATATGTAGATGTTTTTCAAGAAGATTTACATGGACATCCTCCAGAACGAGAAGTTGAGTTTTCCATTTATTTTATTCCTGGATCAAGGCCTATATTGAATAACCGTTATAGAATGGACACTTTTGATTTAGGTGAACTAAAAAGCAACTAGAGAAATTGAGTAATAATGGATTTATTCACCTTGTGTTTATCCATGGGGTGCCCATATTCATTTTGTTAAAAAGAAATATGGATCTATGAGGTTATGTATCGACTATAGGGAGATCAATGCTATAATAATAAAGAAAAAGTATCCCCTACCTCACATTGATGATTTATTTGACCAACTGCATGGAGCTCAATACTTTTCAAAGATTGAACTTCGATATGGATATCATCAGTTGTGTGTGAAGAAGGAAGACATTCCGAAGACAACATTTCGAACTAGGTATGAGCATTAAGAGTTTACAATAATGCCTTTTGGGCTGACTAATGCACCCTCTGTTTTCATGGATCTAATGAACAGAGATTTCAAAGAATATCTCGATTATTTTATAGTGGTATTTATTGATGATATCTTAGTATACTCCAAAATCTATGATGATCATGAAAATCACATACCCATCATCCTGAAGACTCTGAGAAGACATGAATTATATGGGAAGTTAAGAAATTGTGAATTCTGGATTCAAGAGATTTATTTTCATGGCCATATTGTCTCTAAGGATGGAATCTTTATTAATCCTATAAAGACAAGAGAAATCCATGAATGTCCAGCACCAACGAGTATAACCGAGGTACGCAGTGTTATTATATTAGCAGGTTATTATCGACGTTTCGTCTAGAATTTTTCACGATTGGATAACCCATTAATAAAGCTCACATGTAAAGGGGTTAAATTTGATTGGAAAAAAGAGTGTGAAAAATGTTTTGAAGAACTGAAGAGAAGATTAGTCAATGCTCCTATATTGACATTGTCATCGGGGAATGATCGGTTCGTTATTTATAGTGATGCATCAAAGAATGTAATTGGTTATGTCCTTATACTGAATGATAGGGTTCTTGGCTATGCATCATGACAACTAAAAATTCATGAGAAAAACTATCCTACTCATGATCTTGAGTTAGCTGCTGTAATCTTTGCTTTGAAGATATGAATACATTATCTCTATGGTGAAAAATGTGATATTTATACCGATCACAAGAGTTTGAGGAATATTTTCTCAAAGAAATAACTCAACATGAGGCAAAGAAGATGGATTGAACTACTTAAAGATTATGATTTCACGATACAATACCACCCGGGGATGCCAAATAAGGTGGTAGATGCTTTGAGAAGAAAGTATCATGGAGTTTTGAACATGATGAGAATTTAAATGGATCCTATTTTAATGGATCTAGTGAAGATGCTTTTTTAATTCACATGGAAGGTGAAACATCGATACATTTTCAAATTGTTGCCAAACTATATTTACTAGAAAGGATAAAGAGTTCTCAGACCGATAATAAAGAATTTCAAAATAAGATTAAAGGTGTGAATGATGGGAGATTGAGTGACTTTGTGTATGAAGATGGAATTTTGAAATTCGGGAAGAAACTTTGTGTTCCCAATATACCTGATCTAAAAAGGGAATTATTGGACGATACTCATAGTTCCAATTTCTTTATACACCCTGGGTGCACCAAAATGTATAGATATTTGAAGGAACATTTTTGCTGGGTCAATATGAAGTGGGAGATTGCTGATTTTGATTCAAGTTGTATGGTTTGTCAGCTGGAAGGAAACAACCTGGAAGAGTCATGCAACCTCTTACCATACCTGAGTGGACATGGGATAATATCACTATGGACGTTGTCATGGGACTACCAAAGACTCCTAGATGGAATTAGGCACTATGGGTCATTGTTGATCATCTTACCAAGTCAGCACATTTTCTTTCTATAAGGTAAGATTTACCACTTGAATGTCTAGAAAGGCTATATATTAATGAAATTGTGAAACTTCATGGAGTACTCCTAACAATTGTTTCTGATCATGATCCGCATTTTACTTCAAGATTCTGGAAGAGTATTTAGAATTCCTTGGATACTGAACTTCGTTTGAGTACTTCCTGGCACCCTCAAACAGATGGAAAATCACAACAGACTATTCAAATCTTAGAAGACATATTGAGATCACGCTCACTTGACTTTCAGGGTTTGTGGGATCAATATTTACCTCTGGTGAAATTTTCATTTAACAATAGTTTCAATTCAAGTATTTGGATGGGACCATATAAAGCGTTGTATGGAAAGATATTTCGCACACCAAACAGTTGGGATGAAGTTGGTGAGAGAAAACATGTAGGCCCAGAACTAGTAGAGGAAACGATGGAAAAGGTAAAGGTTATCCAAAACCACATCAACTCAGCACAAAGTAGGCAGAAGAGATATGCCGATAACCGAAGGAAGGATTTGAAATTTCAGTTAGGATATCATTATTTCTTGAAGGTATCTCCATGGATGGGAGTTATACATTTCAGTTAGAAAGGTAAATTGAGTCCCATGAACATCGGACCTTTCGAAATTATATAACAAATTGGGGTTGTAGCATACCATTTGGGAATGTCACCAAATCTCTCCAAAGTTCACGATCTTTTCCACGTATCACTTTTGAGAAAATACATGCCTGACACAATGCATGTACACACCTTTGAGGAATTAGAACTGGAACATGATCTGTCTTATTGAGAAGATCCCATCAAGATTATTGATACAAGATAACAAGTGTTGAGAAACCAGACAACTCGTATGGTAATAGTTTTAAGGAGAAACCATAAGATGGAAGAGGCAACATGGGAACCCGAGGAACTTATGATGATGAACCACCTGAGTATTTTTAAGAAATAAAATTCTAGAAATTTTGAGGATTAAATTAATTTAATTAGGGGAGAATGTAACACCCCATGCTTCCACAATATGTTTCCCTTAGAAAAATGCAATAGCTGGCATTGTATGCAATTTCGAGATTCTAACACACCGTGACCAACCAAACTAGATGTTATGAATAGTAATACCAAATTTTTGAAATATTATAAATTTATTCTCTCAAAATGGACTTCATTTTTTGATTCGGAATATTGAAATCATCCTATGGTGAAATCTTGGTACTTTTCGGATTACTTTTTTTGTTTTGATGAATAATGAAAATTACTAAATTTTAATTAAAAACATCTTTTTTAATCAAAATAATTAATAGTGATAAATTATGAAATTTAGTGGTTTTAAAGTATATTTATAATATATTTTTACCATTTAATACAATTTTGGTCATTGGACATAATTTCACAATTAAACTGGACGTAAACAAGAAACAATCTTTTTATAGTTATTTTTTTAAATACGCTTTTTGTTTTGACAGTGGGAATTAATTTTAAATTAATTTATTACACTTCTGTGTTTTCAATTTTGAAAAATGGATTCCCTATTTGTAATCATTATTTCAAAATTGTGTAAATATATAACTTTTATTTTTATACATTTTGAATAATTACTTCGGTAAATATTTTATTTACCATGGTTAAAGGGAAAATCCGGTAAATAAGGGTAAAAAATAATATTAATATAATAATAAAATACCCTAAAACGTGTCCAAATATTATTGGTTGATACATGACCGACATGGGAATCATTGGGTCAATTTTGAGACCCCATGGAGCCACATTTAGGTGATAAAGTCACTTTATATTAATTAAGTTAATGTAAATACAAAAATGAAATTAGCATATATCTTTTAGAAAAAAAAACATTCTATAGAGTTATATATGTTATATTTTCTACTATAAATATTCATTAGAAATATAAAAAGATTTCATACATAATGTAATTTTATTTATAATTTTTAGACATTTAATAATTAAATTATTTATGACACAATAATGATGCAGTATTTTCTTTATTAATGAATGAATCAAATAATTGGTATTATAAAATTTAAAATAAATATAATTTGGAAGTTTTGATGCCATACATGAATTTTATTGGTTAATATTACATGTTATGATTTCTTAAATGAATTTTTTTCTAATTAATAATGTTTTTAAGTCTTAAAAAATCAATTATTAAATAGTGTCAAAATTGTCAAAAATGAGTTTTTAAAATGAATATTATATTATTAATTGTTATTCTATTCCTAAAAATATATTTTTCGGCCAAATGACTTATATAATGATAGGGGTATCATTAATGGACCAATTGGGTGTTTCTTGGATGAATATAGTAAGTTTATTAACTATATAATTTAAAAATACAAAGTGACATGGTAAATGTAAATCTAATTAACTAAGAGTTAAAACTAAAAGATAAGGTTAATATAATGACCCAAACTGGTATAAAATCTATTGGTTGAAAGTGTTTCGACCCATCCTCATGTTATACATTGAATAATCAACTTTTGAGCCATTATAAACGGAATATGAATTTATTATAAATGAATACTTTAAGTTTTCCTAAAAAGACCCTCATCCCACTTATAAAAGGACGCAACTTATAACCAATTATTCACACCTTCAAATACTTTTGGATCAGAAAATCCCAACCCAAATACTCTCTAAAATTCCCTCAATTCAACCTAGAGGCCTTATTTTGATTATAAAGCCAACCAATGGATCCCTTTTGATCAAATCAAAAGGAAGGACCCGAAGAAGAGGTAATGTTTTCACAACCCTTTTGCAAGTTCCTTTCTTCTTCAACTTCTTCGTTCTTTGTTATTTACTTTCTAAAATAATAAATCCAGTATCTTCTATATACTATGATGTTATTATAAATATAGTACAACCATATTCATTATTATATCCATCCTTTGAATGACATGTCACCATATGTGCGAATGTACGGCTTAACGTCTATATGTCGTGGTGTAATTGTTATTCAAAAACATTATTATTTGGATGGGTTTGATAATGACATGTAATTGATTTAAATAATAAATATAACATGATAATGATTTAGTATATATTATATTCCATCCAATTATATATTATTTTAATATCAATACAATGATATTGTCGCTCGTGCGTACGAACGGACTACCGTCTCCACGAATGCGATGAGATTCATTCCCCATCGTATCCATGCAATTATACTTATCATTTTATGATTAAAAATAATGCTTAAGGAGTTGATATCATTTGGGATATGAATAATATACAACCTATCCATAAAAAACACGTCTTATGTAACAAAATATATAAAATAAAATGAGTAAGTTAACACTAGAAACGATGATAATACTAAGATATTGTTAACAAATCCATGTTAAAATTTCATATTTGATATCATATTAATGTATATGATTCCTGTGTAATTTAATAATAATTATTTCACCATTATACAAGAGGTTAAACTACCCTAAACCAAGGACAAGTACAAGGTATGGGTTTGTTTCACAATCTTTTCATTATCTGAGGTTGTTTACACATAATTATCTACTAGTACCTCTTTATCATCTACATCCATTATTCTTAAAAATGTATTTCAAAACATTGGTACTATTTTTACAGAATATGGGTTAAAGTCATTTATACCCTTGTTTGATTTTTTATAAGAAGTTTATAAAGGAATCTTTCTGTCGTTTTCCAAACAATTTGTTTTTGACCTCTTTGACAAAATTAAGGTAAGAATGTATTTTTTTAATTTATATGGCAAGTGCGGCTATTTTCCTCTGTTATAAATCATTGAAGCATCACTTACAATATTATATAAATATTTTTTAAGTAAATTTTTTCTTTTGTAATTATGTGACTTTTAAATGATTTAAAAAAAAGATACATTTCTCTTAAATAGTTTTGATTTCATATATGTCAACATCCTTTGATTGATTTTAGGTTTATATGAAGTTGATTTATTACGATACAAAACTTCCATATTGTATTGAAGGTTTTGTGATATTTTTGACTATGGAAGTGTTATTTTTATACCATTCATTGTTTATGGAGTGTGTATTGACATTTTATATGCTAGTTTTAATATGAATGTTTATGTTATGTTTAATCCTATTTATATGAGGAATGCATTGGACTTAATAAGTGACTGGTGGAGGCCACTATATCTCCTAGATGCATATGTAGGTCTCATTAGACATACTAGTGTCTTGTCACGAGGCCTTGAAAAAATCATATTTTTATTCTTGGGACAAGGCCTTGGGTATGTGGTTATGATAGTCTGGCATTTTTCCTTCCATCATTATGAAATTGGTTATTGATATTGCATGTGATTATTCGACTAATAGAATATCCATGTGAATAAGTAAATGGAATTTTTTCCATATTATTTTTTCCATATTATTCAGAAGCTCAATTTTAGAAGGCTTTTATTTTAGTTGTATATTGCCTTAAATTTTTATGCTTTTTTATGAAAGATTCCCCTATATTGTTATCCTTAGATGTAATTTGAGCTCACCCATTTCAATGTTTTACTTTTCCCAAGATATGAAAAAGTATGTTATGAATGACCTGAAGGGATATTATAAGGGGATATGACTGTGGAGATAAGATGTTGTTGTATTTTTCACTTTATGATGTAATGTAAGACTTATGAATGTATCTAGCGTTTTCAAGGATACAAAACTAATCGGTCTTTCGAGACTTGATCTTTTATGATGATTCCAATGTTATGTAATAATGTACCGACTATGGGTAACTGGGGCCAGGGCATTACATTAACCATCATTTGGATTATTAATTTTAAAAAACAATATTAATTTTTGTTATGATATAAATAATTTTTCCCATTTATTTGACAATATTCATAGTAAAATCCAGCGAATTAATACTCCTAGGTAATTCAGGGATTGGACTGATAAGAAAGATAGTACAACTTGTGTCAATGTATAAAATATACTATCCATTTTAGGGAATCATAATCTAGTTATAATAAAAAACCTTGCATATATAGAAAATAATGTTGGTTCACTAACTGATTCACTGATATTTGATTACTTCGTGTGATATGATCATCCATATTTTAATGTAACAACTAATACATTGGTATCCAATTAATGGATTATGTCCCTAGAAAACATATGTAATTCCTTATGAAATAATGAAACAAAAATTGTTTCTCTTGAAGTGTAATTTACAATGTGATATGTTTATTAATGGTGGTCATCGATCTAGAACATTAAAGAGGATGAAAAAATAGAGAGTATGTAACAGATATCTTATAGTGTGATGTTCATTGAGAGGTAATATTCATGAGTGAAATGTGATAAAATGGAGATAATTTCGACACATTAAATAAAAACAGTGAATAAATTTTTAAAGAGTATTTGGATAATTTTACAAGATTTGAAAATCATTTTGTTATCTATGAATGTAATTTTTAATGAAAGACTAATAGTTTCATTAATGGGATTAGGCAGTGTATCTGAAGGTAACTTTTTTACCATACATTATCATTATCTAATGATATAGAATCAACTTCATTAAATATTATTAAATTATTTTATTTATTATATATTTATGGGAAGTCATGGAGAGAATATATGATCTGAAAAAAAAAAAAATTGTTTCGATAATGAATAAACGGAAGATTGGATTTCCAATATGGGAATATTATTGGAAGAAACGCCCTAGTACATGCATAATGGGAACATGAGGATGTTTCAAGTGTTGATAAAATGGTCATATTGATCATTAATGGATAGTAGGGAAATAAACCACTACTATTCATGGTTTAATATATAATGATATGGGGAATTATTCAATAAAATTCATCATGTGTTAAGGGAACAACTAAAAAAAGAGGCCAATGGGAGATGAATAATATAAGATAATTATTAGAGATGATGTTTCTGTTCGTAATGATATTGTATTAGGTACACCAACCATAAATTTTGTAACATTCAATTATTTTCATTATAATACTTTTGTACATATTAATGAATATTTTCCGATCCATACTCAAAGATGATGTAATATTATGAGGGAGAAAAGACTTTGTGTTGATATAATAAAAATATTAAATATATTTTATCAACTGAACATGGTTTTTCAGAATTAATTTAATAAATAATGAAAAAACTGTAACACCCCGATATTTTATGAAAAATATTCATTTTAATTTCATTAATGTCTTGTGTTGTACGCTACACCAAAAGTCGCTTCCACAACACGCATCCTTGACTTGCCTTTCATTACATACAATCGCGACCTTCCACGATAGCGTGTGTTGTACGCAATACCGAGTTTCGCTAAACAATGATATGCTATTAAAATATTATTAAAACTAGCCGTTATGAATAGTAATAACCAATTTTTGAAATTTTTTATTTTTTATTATTCAAAATGGACTTCATTTCTGGATTCGGAATATCGAAATTAGCTAAGGGTGAAATTTTGGTACTCTTCGAATAACTTTCATTTTCTGATGAATAGTGAAAATTACTAAATTTTAATTAAAAACTACTTTTTTAATCGAAATAATTAATAGTGATAAATTATTAATTTGATTGGTTTGAAAGTATATTTAGAATAGATTTTTACAATTTAATAAAATTTTGGTTATTGGATGTAATTTCACATTTAAACCAGACATAAACAACTGTCGATCTTTTGATAGTTATTATCTCTTAAGAACACACTTTGTGTTTTGACGACAGGAATTAGTTTTTAAATTAATTAATGTAACTAATATGTTCAGAATTTGGTAAAATAAACATCAATTTTGAGTTCATAATATCAAATATAGCTTCGGCTTAATTTTTGGTATTTTTCTGAAAACTTTCAATTTTTGATAAATAGTGAAACCACTAAGTGGTAGTTAAAAAAACTGAATTTTTCATAAAAAATAATTTTACCACTTATGTGAGTGGAATTTAGAAAATCCGAGAGACACGGTTGATGTCAGTAAGTAAAATGTGGTTCAATGAGATGAAAATAATTTTTTGGTGAATAGAAACTTTTTACTTTTTTTAACGACGGTTAAAAGTAAATAGGGTAATTAAGGGTAAATATGATATTATTATTACCCTAACAAATGTCCTAATTCTATTATACAAGTGTAATTCAAACAAAAACAACCTTAGGAATAAAATATGACCATTTAGGCCCACTTGGATTAGATTAGGACATTTATTATTATTTAATTCAAAGAAGAGTTAAAAGAGTTAAAATCAAAGTCGATTTACTAAAACATTTTTAATATAGGGTTATACATACGATAAATTCGATTGTAAATATCCATTAGAAATATAATGATATTTCCTACATAATTATATTTTATTTATAATTTTTAGACATGAATTAATTTAATTTATTTATGACACAATGATGATGAAGTAATTACCATAATAGTGAAAAATTAGAATAACTGATATTATAAATACCCAAATAAATATAATTTGTGACTTTTTATGAATTACACTAATTTTTTAGGTTAATATGACATGTAAGTATGGATTTAATTAAAGTTTTTCTAACTTATCATTCTGTTAGGAGTTTCACAAAAATCAATTACTAAATAGTGTCAAAATTGACATAAAATAGTTTTTAAAACAAATATTATATTATTAATTGTTATTTTATTCCTAAAAATCTAAGGTTCGGCCAAATGACTTATATAAGGTTATATATATTAATAATAAATAACTTGGGGTTCTTTTGGCTTGATATAATAAGTTTATTAACCTTATAGTATAAGAACACAAGAAGACATGGTAAAAGTAAAATTATTTAACTTAATGTTAAATCTAAATGATAAGGTTAAAATAGGAATCAAAACTTGTCTAAATTATATTGGATGAGATTATTTCGACCCATCCCCAACATATCCTCAAAATAAATCAATTTGGATCTATTTAAAACCGAACTTGACTTTATAATAAAATAATATTTTTGGTTATTCCAAAGGTGCCCCTCTCCTCCCTTATAAAAAGGCACCTCCTCCCTCTCTTCCTCACACAAATTTTAGCATTCAAGCATGGCCAACCCCTGCCAAATTCTCTTCTCCACTTCCCTAGAAACATACTAGAGGTACTGGTCTTCTTCAAAGACCCATTTTAGTGCCCTAAAAGGACGTCACAAAGAGGCGCTTCAAAGAAGAGGTAATTTCCGTTACCGATTCTTTCACCTTTATTTCTTCTTCCACTTCTTCTTCATAGGTTGTTTCATTATGAAGTAATAACATCAGTATCATTAATATACTTATATGTTATTATATGTATGAAAAAACCCTATTTCACCATCTATCCATCCTACGGATAACGAAATCACCGCACGAGTGTACGTACGGAATACCGTCTCCACGTCGTGGTGAAATCTATTTTCCACCACCACCTTACTTGGATGGGTATAATGGTGTAAATAATAACTATATATTATTATTTTAAATTGATATTGATTCTAAAATAGTATACATACACTCCAATACAGTCCCATGATCATGAGAATGATATCATCGCTCGGGCGTACGTACGGACTACCGTCTCCACGATGCGATGAGATTCATTCTCCACTTTAACCATTCATGAATGATTATAAAGTATATATAATAAGTAATCATGAAATATATTACATAATAATGATACTGGATTTATGTGTATATATATGTATGTCATCTACTTAATTCCATTCAACTCAATAAGGAAACGAAAACAGCGTTCATGCGTATGTACGGCCTACCATCTCCATGAACGGTGTATTTCGTTCCATTTACTGATTTATTATATATATGTATATTATGAATATATATTTATAAATCATGTTTTATATTATGGAATTAATTAATCATGATCTATGTAATCATATGAATAATTACAAGTCAAAACACGGATGACAAATGAAACAATTTTACCCAAAAATCTCTTTAACATGGAATTTACAAAAGAACAGGTAATATAAAGACATAAGTGAACCACATATGATATAATAACAATGAATATGATTCTTTAATAAGTATATGACATTATTTAAATCATTATACAGGAGGTTCAGACACTTACGAAGCAAATCGGACCTAAGGTAAGGGAAATATCACAATCTCATTTTTATCCGAGATTGTTCATACTTTAGTATTTACTGGGGTGTATTTTGTCATCCACATTCATGTTTCCTCAATATGTAATATTATTTACATTCACCTACAATTGTTTAAATCCTATTTTACCCTTCGGTGAGTTTTTAGTAAAATATATGAACAGAATCTTTTGTCGTTTTTCGTACGAGGTACTTTTTGGACTTTTCCAACAAAAGTATGAGAAGAATGTTTTTTTAACAAATATGGATTGAATGGATTTTTAAAACATTATTTCCAAGAAGCTTCCTTTACAAGTTTTCAAGTTTATTTTTAATCAAATTTTTTTAGTTTAAAATTGTATGGCATGTTAATAAAGGAAAAATGTTTTTGAAGTAGAAAGGATATTTTCCTCAAGAATGGAGTTCAAGTGTTTTATCGAAATTATTTTCCATCTAAGATAATAATGGGTCCTGTTTTTATCCCTATTATTACATTAATTTTATTATGTTGTGATGGAATTATTTTTATGAATTCCTTTATCTTATATGAATTGTTTTAGGATGTCATGATGTTTAAGATTCCCATTTTTATTACATGGGTTATGCAATGATGAATGATTTATGATTTTGTGGCACATATAAGAATGGTATCATTATGAGATGGGTGGGACCTATATCTCCCTCCAATGCATTGGGTAATGAATTTATATCTCAAGAGATAGACATGGCTGGAATGGTAGGTTATACCGGTTCAGTGAAACAGGACTGAAATGAGGGTGACTCGGTTTAGAAAGGGACTTTGTCCACTAAGATGGTCTTGGCAATGTGTGTTGACTAATAAGATATGATTCTCTATGATTATGTGTGTATGCCACAAAGATTCATGTTTTAAGTTATGATTATTGGGATTTCATTTAACTACTATGATTTATCCCATGTTATGAAATTATTCTCTCTTTTGCAGGTTAAGATTTCCAAATTGTTATGTTCTTATGAATATATTGTGATTGATATTTCTTTTATTTACCCTTACTGAGCATTTGAGCTCACCCTTTCATATGTTTTATTTCCCCAGGTCAGGAAGAAGGTTATTAAGTAAGATATTCCAAAAGGGACTATAGATATGATGAAATAAATGGGAGACAGTGTAGAAGCTTTATGAACCAGTTGTTTATGTTTCCCAGTTTCTAAAGACACTATACCTATACGGTCATTTCGTGGTTTTGTTATATGTTGTAATAAGTACGCTTCAATTTTTAAGTATTAACAATTTATGTAAAGTATGGGTCATTATATTTGGTATCAGAGGAGGAACCCAGCCTTAAGTGCGCGGTGCACTGCCTGGGTTGAGATATAGGGCCCACAACGAGGGCATTATGACCTAAAGGGGGGGGGGTGATTGTAACATCCCCAAATGATAAAGGGTTAAATGAATAAATGATATGAATCATGTCAACAAGGTGCTCCTTCTTTTTCGGGAGCCTGTCTGATTAGAACTCCACAGTTAAGCGTGCTCGGCCTGGAGTAGTGATCATGATGGGTGACCTCCGGGGAAGTTTACCAGGATGTGTGTAAGTGAGGACAAAGCACACTGGAAAGGATTTGTGTAGGCCTGTAGAGGCAGTCATTAGTCAGATGACCCGTTCGGGTATGTGGTTAGACCCTGGGGTGGGCCCCACGTGTCTGTGAGGGCAACTGGTGGTACCTGGTAGGCCAGTACCCGACAGCCTTGTTAAGGCGGGGTGTCTGTGCTGTCACCGGGACCCGGTTGTCACAGTTGGTATCAGAGGAAAGGTTTAGTCAACCTTTGGAAATTAGGATGCGAAAACGTTAGTGAGATCCCTAGAGATATTTCTAAGGTATGTCTAGGGATGTCCCTAAGGTTAAGTATACGTATTGGTTATAGTACTAGAATTACGCTAACAATCATAGAATTAAACCTATGATGTATGATATTGAAGGTAATCCCCCTTTATTATGTTTTTTCCCTAGCATGTTTTTTGCCTCTCACACTATTCTTTTTGGGTTTTAGAAAATGGCTGGAAACAAGATGATTCATGATAATGGAGGATATGATGGACAATGGAATGATATTCTTCATGACCAACCCAATGAAATAGGATTTGGAAGTCCAAACATCATTATTATGCCGAATCAGCAATCTCATAATATGATCAATAAAGTAAAATTTGGTAAGTTTCCTGACTCGGCTAATAAGAGAAAGATGGAGTTTCATGATTATCATAGAGGAAAGAAAGTTCAATTTCACCTATGTAAATCATGTGGGAAGATGTATCAAGGAGAATGTTTCAAAGGAACTAGAGGATGCTTTGGGTGTGGAAAAGAAGGACACAAAGCCAGTAAGTGCAAAGGAAAAGGTTCAGTTAACACCAGGGATGAGGATAATGGTATTGGTACGACATCAACAATGGTTAAATGTTTTAAATGTGTAATGTACGGGCATTATGCAAACTAATGCCCAAAGGGAAAGTCTCATGAAGAGAATCAGTATTGTCGTATGGGTAGTATTTATGTGGATGATGATGAAGAGACTACAAATGATATGTGAGATGAATGAATTGTTGAATCTCCGTCAATGGTTTAAGAATGTAGTGGAATGATTACATGTTTATCATGTCTTATGTTGTATAAGTAATCTCCTGATATTATGGAATAAAGATATATCTAAGGATTGTTACACTGTTGCCTTTCCTTGAGTTTTGGAAGTGTGTGATTAATGTTACCAGTATCCATGAAAGGTTATTCATATATTTTTGGAATGTAGATGATATGCGCATAATGATGGGATAAGGAGAAAATTAAATGTTTGATAGTATTCATGAGCTCATGACTGATATAAGGAGAAGGTTATATCATGGTTTGAGTATTTTGGTATGTGGAAAGAGTTATCTTTTGACATTATTCATGTTTTCACTATAGTTCAATGGATATTCATTCTTCAAGAGAATACATGATTAATCTATTCACATGTTTGTAATTTGACCAACAAGATATATCGTATGATATATGGCGGATAAATGATGGCATTCACGTGATCATTTTCTTTATACTATGAGCTTTGACTGAAGTATTTTAGATAAGCCTAAAGATTAGAATGGATTATGTTGGACATATGTTAGTATTGTTTAAGGATAAAACTTTTTTGATATTATTGATGGGATGTTATAGTAATATAGCTTTAGAAAAAGGACAACCTGTAGGATGGGCGACAAACCATCACGTCGGACAAGGCTGTGGGAATCGAACCCACAACCAAAGTGTGATTGGCGTTTATTGCCTACCACTAGCCTACAGGAAGTCCCTGTTTAGTAGAAACTAGTTTTATTATATTAAGCAGTATGATATATGAAGTATAAGTCCATTTTAGGAACTATATATGATTAATCTCACTATAGATGGACTTATGATAACTTTTCTATCCTTTTGTTTGAGACAGATGGAATGAACCATCATTCTATCACATAATCTGCTAGCACATCACGAATGACAAATTCAACTTCATTTCACTAAGAGATGAAGTGGAAACTGTCCAAAGAACAAAAAACGGTGAGACTATACCAAAATCATGAAATTATTTCTTCTAATTTCATCAACTTTAGGGAAATGATCTTAAAAACCAAAAATGTTGTCCTAGTGCTCTTATATCTGATGAATCAGATGGTACCTTAGATCGTCACAAATTTATGGATTTGTGATTGCAGGCTTTTCCATAGCCATGTTCTCTACCACTCTCCATCAGAACATGATGGTTATATTTCTCTTCCATATCCATATTTTCACCTATGTGGAAACCCAATGATTAGTTTATTTGGGTAACCGTTATGTTTCATACTTTTCATTTAAAGATTGGTTTTGGTATTCCTTTTTACGATGTGGGTTTCTATTAAAGAAACTTTCTAATAGTAAACCATTTATAACCCCGAAGAATTTCGAGGGCGAAATTAATTTTAACGGGGGTAGAATGTAACACCCTGATATTTTATGAAAAATATTCCTTTTAATTTCATTAATGTCTTCTGTTGTACGCTACACCAAAAGGATCTTCCACAACATGCATCCTTGACTTTCCTTTCATTACACGCAATCGCGACCTTCCGTGATAGCATGTGTTGTACATAATACCGAGTTTCGCTAAACAATGATATGCTATTAAAATATTATTAAAACTAGCCATTATGAATAGTAATAACCAATTTTTTAAATTTTTAAATTTTTATTTTTCAAAATGGACTTCATTTTTGGATTCGGAATATCGAAATTAGCTTAGGGTGAAATTTTGGTACTTTTCAGATAACTTTCATTTTCTGATGAATAGTGAAAATTACTAAATTTTAATTAAAAACAAATTTTTTAATCGAAATAATTAATAGTGATAAATTATTAATTTGATTTGTTTTAAATTATATTTAGAATATATTTTTTCAATTTAATACAATGTTGGTTATTGGATGTAATTTCACATTTAAACCAGACATAAACAACTGTCAATCTTTTGATAGTTATTATCTCTTAAGAACACACTATTTGTTTTGACGACAAGAATTAGTTTTTAAATTAATTAATGTAACTGATATGTTTTGAATTTGGTAAAATAGACATCATTTTTGAGTTCATAATATCAAATATAGCTTAGGCCAATTTTTTGGTATTTTTATGAAAACTTTCAATTTTTGATGAATAGTGAAACCACTAAGTGGTAGTTAAAAAAACTGAATTTTTCATAAAACATAATTTTACCGCTTCTGTGAGTGGAATTTCAAAAATCCAAGAGACACGGTTGATGTCAGTATGTAAAATGTGGTTCAATGAGATGAAAATAATCCTTTGGTGAATAGTGACTTTTTACTTTTTTTTACCACGGTTAAAAGTAAATAGGGTAATTAAGGGTAAAAATGATATTATTATTACCCTAACATATGTCATAATTCTTTTGGACAAGTGTAATTAGAACAAAAACAACCTTAGGAATATAATATGACCATTTAGGCCCACTTGGAATTGATTAGGACATTTATTATTATTTAATTCAAAGAAGAGTTAAAAGAGTTAAAATCAAAGTTTATTTACATAAATATTTTTAATATTGGGTTATACATAAGATAAATTCGATTGTAAATATTCATTAGAAAGATAATAAGATTTCCTAAATAATTATATTTTATTTATAATTTTTAGACATTAAAAATGTTAATTTATTTATGAGACAATGATGATGCATTAATTACCATAATAGTGAAAATTAGAATAATTGATATTATAAATACCCAAATAAATATAATTTGAGACTTTTTATGAATTAAACTAATTTTCTAGGTTCATATAACATGTTAGTATGGATTTAATTAACTTTTTTCGAACTTACCATTCTGTTAGTATTTTCAAAAAAATCAATTACTAAATAGTGTCAAAATTGACATAAAATAGTTTTTAAAACAAATATTATATAATTAATTGTTATTTTATTCCTAAAAATCTAAGTATCATCCAAATGACTTAGATAAGGTTATATATATTATTAATAAACAACTTGGGCTTCTTTTGGCTTGATATAGTAAGTTTATTAACCTTATAGTATAAGAACACAAGAAGACACGTTAAAAGTAAAATTATTTAACTTAATGTTAAATCTAAATGATAAGGTTAAAATAGGATCCTAAACTTGTCTAAATTCTATTGGATGAGAGGCTTTCGACCCATCCCCACCTTATCCTCGAAATAAATCAATTTGGATCTATTTAAAACCGAACTTGACTTTATAATAAAATAATATTTTTAGTTATTCCAAAGGTGCCCCTCTCCTCCCTTATAAAAGGGAACCTCCTCCCTCTCTTCCTCACACAACTTTGAGCCTTCAAGCTCGGCCAGCCCCTGCCAAATTCTCTTCTTAACTTATCTAGAAACATCCCAGTGGTTCTGGTCTTCTTCAAAGACCCATTTTAGTGCCCTAAAAAGAGGTCTCAAAGATGAGCTTCAAAGAAGAGGTAATTTCCGTTACCGATTCTTTCACCTTTATTTCTTCTTCCACTTCTTCTTCTTAGGTTGTTTCATTATGAAGTAATAACATCAGTATCACTAATATACGGATATGTTATTATATGTATGAAACAACTGTATTTCACCACTTATCCATCCTACGGAAAACGAAATCACCGCGCGTGTGTACGTACGGAATACTGTCTCCACGCCGTGGTGAAATCTATTTTCCACCACCACCATACTTGGATGAGTATAATGGTGTAAATAATAACTATATATTATTATTTTGAATTGATATTGATTCTAAAATAGTATACATACACTCCAATACAGTCCCACGATCATGAGAATGATATCATCGCTCGTGCGTACGTACGGACTACCGTCTCAACGATGCGATGAGATTCATTCTCCACTTTAACCATTCATGAATGATTATAAAGTATATATAATAAGTAATAATTAAATATATGACATAATAATGATACTGGATTTATTTGTATATATATGTACGTCATCTACTTAATTCAATTCAACTCAATAAGGAATCGAAAACAGCGTTCATGCGTACGTACGGCCTACCGTCTCCACGAACAGTGTATTTCATTCCATTTACTGATTTATTATATATATGTATATTCTGAATATATATATATATAAATCATGTTTCATATTATGGAATTAATTAATCATGATCTAAGTAATCATATGAATAATTACAAGTCAAAACACAGACGACAAATGATACAATTTTACCCAAAACGCTCTTTGACATGAAATTTACTAAAGAACAGGTAATATAAAGTCATAAGTGAACCATATATGATATCATAAAAATGAATATGATTCTGTAATAAGTCAATGACATTATTTAAATCATTATACAGGAGGTTCGGACACTTACAAAGCAAATCAGACCTAAGGTAAGAGAAATATCACAATCTCATTTTTATCCGAGATTGTTTATACTTTAGTATTTACTGGGGTGTATTTTATCATCCACATTCATGTTTCCCCAATATGTAATATTATTTCCATTCATGTACAATTTTTTAAATCCTATTTTACCCTTCAGTGAGTTTTTAGTAAATGATATGAAAGGAATCTTTTGTCGTTTTCATACGAGGTACTTTTTTGACTTTTCCAACAAAAGTACAACAAGAATGTTTTTTTAACTTATACGGAATGAATGGATTTTTAAAACATTATTTCCAAGAAGCTTCCTTTACAAGTTTTCAAGTTTATTTTTAATCAACTTCTTTTAGTTTAAAATTTTATGGCATGTTAAGAAAGGAAAAAAAATTTTGATGTAGAAAGGATATTTTCCTCAAGAATGGAGTACAAGTGTTTTATCAAAATTATTTTCCATCTAAGATAATAAAGGGTTCTATTTTTATCCCTATTATTACATTGATTTGATTATGTTGTGATGGAATTATTTTATGAATTCCTTTATCTTATATGAATTGTTTTATGATGACATGATGTTTAAGATTCCCATTTTTATTACATGGGTTATGCAATGATGTATGATTTATGATTTTGTGGCACACATAAGAATGGTGTCATTATGAGATGGGTGGGACCTATATCTCCCTCCAATGCATTGGGTAAAAATTTTATATCTCATGAGATAGACATGGCTGGAATGGTAGGTTATACCGGTTCAGTGAAATAGGACTGAAACAAGGGTGACTCGGTTCAGAAAGGGACTTTGTCCACTAAGATAGTCTTGGAAATGAGTCTTGACTAATAAGATATGATTATCTATGATTATGTTTGTATGCCAAAAATTTTCATGGTTTATGTTATGATTATTGGGATTTCATTTCACTACTATGATTTATCCCATGTTATGATATTTTGCTCTCTTTTGCAGGTTAAGATTTCGAAAATGTTATGTTCTTATGAATATGATGTGATTGATATTTCTTTTTTTTACCCTTACTGAGCATTTGAGCTTACCATTTCGTATGTTTTCTTTCCCCAGGTCAGGAAGAAGGTTATTAAGTAAGATATTCCAAAAGGGACTATAGATATGATGAAATAAATGGGAGACAGTGTAGACGCTTTATGAACCAGTTGTTTATGTTTCCCAGTTTCTAAAGACACTATACCTATATGGTCCTTTCATGGTTTTGTTATATGTTGTAATAAGTACGCTTCAATTTTTAAGTATTAACAATTTATGTAAAGTATGGGTCGTTATATTTGGTATCAGAGGAGGAACCCAGCCTTAAGTGCGCGGTGCACTGCCTGGGTTGAGATGTAGGGCCCACAATGAGGGCATTGTGCCCTAAAGGGGGGGGTGATTGTAACATCCCCAAATGATAAAGGGTTAAATGACTAAAAGAGATGACTCATGTCAACAAGGTGCACCTTCCTTTTCGGGAGCCTATCTGATTAGAACTCCACAGTTAAGCGTGCTTGGCCTGGAGTAGTGATCAGGATGGGTGACCTCCTGGGAAGTTTACCAGGATGTGTGTGAGTGAGGACAAAGCACGCTGGAAAGGATTTGTGTTGGCCTGTAGAGGCAGTCATTAGTCAAATGACCCGTTCGGGCATGTGGTTAGACCCTGGGGTGGGCCCCACGTGTCTACGGGAGCATCTGGTGGTACCTGGTAG
Organism: Viscum album; assembly: GCA_963277665.1. Taxonomy (NCBI): domain Eukaryota; kingdom Viridiplantae; phylum Streptophyta; class Magnoliopsida; order Santalales; family Viscaceae; genus Viscum; species Viscum album. The sequence goes on from OY728120.1 coordinate 1,910,460,505, forward strand.
GCCAGGACCCGACAGCCTTGTTAAGGCGGGGTGTCTGTGCTGTCACCGGGACACGGTTGTCACAGTTGGTATCAGAGGAAAGGTTTAGTCAACCTTTGGAAACTAAGATACGAAAACGTTAGTGAGATCCCTAGAGATATTTCTATGGTATGTCTAGGGATGTCCCTAAGGTTATGTATACGTATAGGTTATAGTACCAGAATTACGCTAACGATCATAGAATTAAACCTAAGATGTTAGATATTGAAGGTACTCCCCCTTTATTATGTTGTTTTGCCTAGCATGTTTTTTTCCTCTCACACTATTCTTTTTGGGTTTTAGAAAATGGTTGGAAACAAGATGATTCACGATAATGGAGGATATGATGGAAAATGGAATGATATTTTTCATGAGCAACCAAATGAAACAGGATTTAGAAGTCCAAACATCATTATTATGCCGAATCAGCAATCTCATAATATGATCAACAAAGTAAAATTTGGTAAGTTTCCTGACTCGGCTAATAAGAGAAAGATGGTGTTTAATGATGATCATAGTGGAAAGAAAGTTCAATTTCACCTATGTAAATCATCTGGGAAGAGGAATCAAGGAGAATGTTTCAAAAGAACTGGAAGATGCTTTGGGTGCGGAAAATAAGGACACAAATCCAATAAGTGCAAAGGAAAAGGTTCAGTTAACATCAGGGATGAGGATAATGGTATTGCTACGACATCAACAGTGGTTAAATGTTTTAAATGTGGAATGTACAGGCATTATGCAAACCAATTCCATAAGTGAAAGTCTCATGAAGAGAATCAGTATTGTCGTATGGGTAGTATTTATGTGGATGATGATGAAGAGACTACAAATGATATGTGAGATGAAAGAATTGTTGAAGCTCAGTCAATGGTTTAAGAATGTAGTGGAATGATTACATGTTTATCATTTGTAATGTTGTATAAGTAATCTCATGGTACTATGGAATAAAGAGACATCTAAGGATTGTTACACTGTTTCCTTTCCTTAAGTTTTGAAAGTGTTTGATTAATGTTACCAGTATCCATGAAAGGTTATTCAGATATTTTTGGAATGTAGATGATATGCGCATAATGAAGGGATAAGGATAAAATTAAATGTTTGATAGTATTCATGAGCTCGTGACTGATATAAGGAGAAGGATATATCATGGTTTGAGTATTCTGGTATGTGGAAAGAGTTATCTTTTGACCGCATTCATGTTTTCACTAAGGTTCAATGGATATTCATTCTTCAATAGAATACATGATTAAGGTATTCACAAGTTTGTAATTTGACCAACAAGATATATCTTATGATATATGGGGGATAAATGATGGCATTCACGTGATCATTTTCTTTATACTATGAGCTTGGACCGAAGTATTTTAGATAAGCCTAAATATTGGAATGGATTATGTTGGACATAAGTTAGAATTGTTTAAGCATAAAACTTTTTTGATATTGTTGATGGGATGTTATAGTAATATAGCTTTAGAAAAAGGACAACTTGCAGGACAGGCGACAACCCATCACGTCGGACAAGGCTGTGGGAATCAAACCCACAACCGAAGTGCGACTGGCCATTATCGCCTACCACTGGCCTACAGGATGTCCCTGTTTAGTAGAAACTAGTTTTATTATATTGAGCAGTTTGATATATGAATTATAAGTCCATTTTAGGAACTATATATGATTAATCTCAATGTAGATGGACTTATGATAACATTTCTAACCTTTTGTTTGAGACAGATGGAATGAACCATCATTCTATCACATGATCTGCTAACACTTCACGAATGACAAATTCAACTTCATTTCATTAAGATATGAAGTGGAAATTGTCCAAAGAATTAACAACGGTGAGACTATACCAAAATCACGAAAGTATTTCTTCTAATTTCATCAACTTTAGGGAAATGATCTTAAAAACCAAAAATGGTGTCCTAGTGCTCTTATATTTGATGAATCAGATGGTACCTTAGATGATCACAAATTTATGGATTTGTGATTGCTGGCTTTTCCATAGCCATGTTCTCTACCATTCTCCATCAGAACATGATGGTTATATTTTTCTTCTATATCCATATTTTCACCTATGTGGAAACCCAATGATTATTTTATTTGGGTAACCGTTACGTTTCATACTTTTTTTAAAGATTGGTTTTGGTATTCCTTTTTTACTATGTGGGTTTCTATTAAATAAACTTTCGAATAGTAAACAATTTATAACACCGACGAATTTAGAGGGCGAAATTCATTTTAAGGGGGGTAGAATGTAACACCCCATGATTTTATGAAAAATATTTTTTTTAATTTCATTAATGGCTTGTGTTGTACGCTACACCAAAAGGAGCTTCCACAACGTGCATCCATGAATTGCCTTTCATTACACGCAATCGCGACCTTCCACGATAGCGTGTGTTGTACGCAATACCGAGTTTCGCTAAACAATGATATGCTATTAAAATATTATTAAAACTAGACATTATGAATAGTAATAACCAATTTTTTAAATTTTGTAATTTTTATTTTTCAAAATGGACTTCATTTCTGGATTCGGAATATCGAAATTAGCTTAGGGTGAAATTTTTGTACTTTTCGGATAACTTTCATTTTCTGATGAATAGTGAAAATTACTAAATTTTAATTAAAAACAACATTTTTAATCGAAATAATTTATAGTGATAAATTATTAATTTGATTGGTTTTAAAGTATATTTAGAATATATTTTTACAATTTAATACAATTTTTGTTATTGGATTTAATTTCACATTTAAATCAGACATAAACAACTGTCAATCTTTTGATAGTTACTATCTCTTAAGAACACACAATTTGTTTTGACGACGAGAATTAGTTTTTAAATTAATTAATGTAACTGATATGTTTTAAATTTGGTAAAATAGACATCATTTGTGAGTTCATAATATCAAATATAGCTTAGTCCTAATTTTTGGTATTTTTCTGAAAACTTTCAATTTTTGATGAATAGTGAAACCACTATGTGGTAGTTAAAAAACTGAATTTTTTATAACACTTAATTTTACCGCTTCTGTGAGTGGAATTTCGAAAATCCGAGAGACGCGGTTGATGTCAGTAAGCAAAATGTGGTTCAATGAGATGAAAATAATTTTTTGGTGAATAGTAACTTTTTACTTTTTTTTACCTTCGTTAAAAGTAAATAGGGTAATTAAGGGTAAAAATGATATTATTATTACCATAACACATGTACTAATTCTATTGGACAAGTGTAATTCAAACAAAAACAACCCTAGGAATAAAATATGACCATTTAGGCCCCGTTGGATTAGATTTGGACATTTATTATTATTTAATTCAAAGAAGAGTTAAAAGGGTTAAAATCAAAGTTTATTTACTAAAACATTTTTAATATAGGGATATACATAAGATAAAATGGATTGTAAATATTCATTAGAAAGATAATATTATTTTCTACATAATTATATTTTATTTATAATTTTTAGACATTATATAATTTAATTTATTTATGACACAATGTTGATGCAGTAATTACCATAATAGTAAAAAATTAGAATAATTGATATTATAAATACCCAAATAAATATAATTTGAGGCTTTTTATGAATTCAACTAATTTTATAGGTTAATATGACATGTTATTATGGATTTAATTAACTTTTTTAGAACTTATCATTCTGTTAGGATTTTCAAAAAAATCAATTACAATATAGTGTCAAAATTGACATAATATAGTTTTTAAAACAAATATTATATTATTAATTGTTATTTTATTCCTAAAAATCAATGGATCGGCCAAATGACATAGATAAGGTTATATATATTAATATTAAACAACTTGGGGTTCTTTTGGCTTGATATAGTATGTTTATTAACCTTATAGTATAAGAACACAAGAAGACACGGTAAAAGTAAAATTATTTATCTTAATGTTAAATCTAAATGTTAAGGTTAAAATAGGAACCTAAACTTGTCTAAATTCTATTTGATAAGATTATTTCGACCGATCCCCACCTTAGACTTGAAATAAATCGATTTGGAGCTATTTAAAACCGAACATGACTTTATAATAAAATAATATTTTTAGTTATTCCAAAGGTGCCCCTCTCCTCCCTTATAAAAGGGCACCTCCTCCCTCTCTTCCTCACACAACATTGATCCTTCATGCTCGGCCAACCCCTGCCAAATTCTTTTCTCAACATCCCTAGCAACATCCTAGAGGTTCTGGTCTTCTTCAAAGACCCATTTTTGTGCCCTAAAAGGAGGTCTCAAAGAGGCGCTTCAAAGAAGAGGTAATTTCCATTACCGATTCTTTCACCTTTATTTCTTCTTCCACATCTTCTAATTAGGTTGTTTCATTATGAAGTAATAATATCAGTATCACTCATATACTGATATTTTATTATAATTATGAAGAAACCCTACTTCACCATCTATCTATTCTACGGAAAACGAAATCACCACGCGTGTGTACGTACGGAATACCGTCTCCACGCCGTGGTGAAATCTATTTTCCACCACCACCTTACTTGGATGGGTATAATGGTGTAAATAATAACTATATATTATTATTTTAAAGTGATATTGATTCTAAAATAGTATACATACACTCCAATACAGTTCCACGATCATGAGAACGATATCATCGCTCGTGCGTACGTACGGACTACCGTCTCCACGATGCGATGAGATTCATTCTCCACTTTAACCATTAATGAATGATTATAAAGTATATATAATAAGTAATAATGAAATATATGACATAATAATGATACTTTATTTATGTTTATATATATGTAAGTAATCTATTTAATTCCATTCAACTCAATAAGGAAACGAAAACAGCGTTCATGCGTACGTACGGCCTACCATCTCCATGAACGGTGTATTTCGTTCCATTTACTGATTTATTATATATATGTATATTCTGAATATATATATATAAATCATGTTTTATATTCTGGAATTATGTAATCATGATATAAGTAATCATATGAATAATTACAAGTCAAAACACAGACGACAAATGAAACAATTTTACCCAAACGCTCTTTGACATGGAATTTACAAAAGAACGGGTAATATAAAGTCGTAAGTGAACCATATATGACATCATAAAAATGAATATGATTCTATAATAAGTCAATGACATTATTTAAATCATTATACAGGAGGTTCGAACACTTACGAAGCAAATCAGACCTAAGGTAAGGGAAATATCACAATCTCATTTTTATCCGAGATTGTTTATACTTTAGTATTTACTAGGGTGTATTTTATCATCCAAATTCATGTTTCCTCAATATGTAATAATATTTCCATTCACCTAAAAATTTTTAAATCCTATTTTACCCTTCGGTGAGTTTTTAGTAAAATAGATGAAAGGAATCTTTTGTCGTTTTTCATACAAGGTACTTTTTTGACTTTTCCAACAAAAGAATGAGAAGAATGGTTTTTTAACTTATACAGAATGAATGGATTTTTAAAACATTATTTCCAAGAAGCTTCTTTTACAAGTTTTCGAGTTTATTTTTAATCATCTTGTTTTAGTTTAAAATTGTATGGCATGTTAATAAAGGAAAAATGTTTTTGAAGTAGAAAGGATATTTTCCTCAAGAATGGAGTTCAAGTGTTTTATCAAAATTATTTTCCATCTAAGATAATAAACGGTTCTGTTTTTATCCCTATTATTACATTGATTTGATTATGTTGTGATGGAATTATTTTTATGAATTCCTTTATAATATATGAATTGTTTTATGATGTCATGATGTTTAAGATTCCCATTTGTATTACATGGGTTATTCAATGATGTATGATCTATGATTTTGTGGAACACATTAGAATGGTATCATTATGAGATGGGTGGGACCTATATCTCCCTCCAATGAATTGGGTAAATATTTTATATCTCATGATATAGACATGGCTAGAATGGTAGGTTATACCGGTTCAGTGAAACATGACTGAAACGAGGGTGACTCGGTTCAGAAAGGGACTTTGTCCACTAAGATAGTCTTGGCAATGAGTCTTGACTAATAAGATATGATTCTCTATGATTGTGTGTGTATGCCACAAAGTATCATGTTTTAAGTTATGATTATTGGGATTTCATTTCACTACTAAGATTTATCCCATGTTATGAAATTATGCTCTCTTTTGCAGGTTAAGATTTCCAAAATGTTATGTTCTTATGAATATGATGTGATTGATATTTCTTTTGTTTACCCTTACTAAGAATTTGACCTCACCCTTTCGTATGTTTTCTTTCCCCAGGTCTGGAATAAGGTTATTAAGTAAGATATTCCAAAAGGGACTATAGATATGATGAAATAAAGGGGAGACCGTGTAGACACTTTATGAACCAGTTGTTTATGTTTCCCAGTTTCTAAAGACATTATACCTATACGGTCCTTTCTTGGTTTTGCTATATGTTGTAATAAGTATTCTTCAATTTGGAAGTATTAACAATGTATGTAAAGTATGGGTCGTTATAAAAACATCTCAGACTAGAAATCTGAGACTAAAAATAAATCCAGAACATGGGTTTCACCCTAGGTGTGCCTTAACCATTGTCAGGGTTAGGAGGTATTTTTATTTTCTATCATGTGGGTAAATATTAAAACAAATAAATTTCATTATTTTAATTATTTTTTAGAGGAGTAATTTAACCCTATAAGTTAATACACTATTATTTCAAATATCCAATTTCATATTCATATCCCCATGATATTATAGTGGTAGAGTGATCTTTTCATATGTGGACTGATATCATGGATATATGGTGACTATATCAAGTTGAATCAATAGAAACACGGTAAGTGTAGTGGTAAATTTGACATTTTAAATAATATATACATTATTCAACAAAAAATTATCCAACCAAAATTATTTCATTTACTTTAGTTATGATCATCCTATTTTGATATCCCAGGTCGAACATGAACCAATTCATCTAACAAATTATTTATGTACCATTTGTAACATTTAGATGATGATTTATCTTCCAAAAATCTATAAATTTATATATCTATTTATTTATTTTTTATTTTTAGATAATTATTCTACATTCAAATAGAAACATATTGTCTTCTTCCAAAAAAAATTGGCTTCTTCATCTTTTTTATTTCATGGGTTTCCTCCCCTATTCAACACATGTTTATAACCTGTAATTCCTCGCATTAGAAATTATACAAATAAACATTATTAGATCACTATAAAACCATTATACTATGTGATTTATTCATAATATTGGTATTGTTTTTTGGATGTGGTTTGCTGAAAAAAACAGGTGACTGTTGGAGGATCATGACTAAATTTTATGACCTCATTTTCCTAGTTTGGGTTCTAGAGATAATGTGAGAATGGTGGTTGTGTTCTGATCAGTTTGGATGGATGAAATCTCATGGGTACTGATGTCATGGCTTGATCAGATCATGATCTATGATATATATTAGGAGTATCAAAAGGATAAGAAGGGAAATGTGTGAATAATATTTATTAATGGTCTATAATTTGTGAAACTTTTCCAACTACTCTAATTTTAGAATGGATAACACATGTCAGGTAATACCCTTTTTATGGAACAAGGGTTTACACATAGTGAAAAATAGCATATACCATGTGACATGTGTCTCACATTGTGTGATCCAGTGCTGACAGATTAATGTGTACCATGGAGGGTACACATGCCCATACAAGAACAAGTACATGGTAATAGGTAGGGTACATGGGCATGAACAAATAATCTGACATATACATGTACACTGTAAAAAAAACAAAGTTCATAGGCATATCCCAATTTACATGGGAACATCTAGATTTACACAAGAATAAGATGAGAACATGTCAAGTTATAGATGGGAAGATACAATCTATGTACCCTATAGGACATACCCTGTAATTTGGGAGATATTAACATTATGTGATAATGAAACATGAAAATGATTGTTTTGTAGAGACATGTTGTGTACCCTTATGGGACACACTATGTACTTCAGTTTGGTGGGTTAAAAATCTCATCCATCTCAGTTTAGCTCTTTTCTGATATTGGTTGTTCTACCATGGACTAAATCAGTGTACAATAGTATAATTATAGTAGGTTTTTTTGTCTATCACTATGAGGTTATTGTTATAACTCAAAACCAAAGAATGGATTGTGATTCCATCAAAGTGATTGTTCTTTGATATTATTTGTGGAGTCCATCTGTATGACTTGGGGTTTGATCATCAATCATTCCATAATTCTCCCTAGGTAGGGTACCTCATATAGGTATAGACACCATGCATAGAGAATCGATCCACTCTCCAGAATGATAAACCTATTGGTTTCATGGTATCATCAAACATATAATCCCCTACTTAGCGTGTAAGCCAAATTGGGTTTGTGGTGTCCCCCATTGGAAATGTTTTTATCCCTTATTATGGTGTTGAGATCTTTATAGTACAAGTGTGTATTTTATATGATGAAATATAATTTTCATGGAATATATGTTAATAAAAATTGGTTTCGTCATGGATCATGGTTTGTAATATCTTAGAAAAGTGTTACCTTGAATACTCTAGTGGAATATTGTTCCTGGAATTTGGATGAGGAAAAATTGAGATATGAATATCTTTTGAGTATCTCTTGATTCATTATCATTATGTCACATATATATATTGAAAAAATATATTAGTGTTCAGGTGAATTATTTATTTCATTATATTATCTTCTTTATGGAAACCTAATTCATATTTTTATACTCACTTGTGTATGGGATATTAATGAACATGTTGTGTCTTTTGAAAATCACATGAAATTTAACAGAGTCCTAGGAGGAGTGGGTGAAGGAAATTCTTAATTGTTTTTTAGAAAAACTGTGGTTCATACAACTGTTGTATTTTATAAAATTATCATCTGTTTGAGTATGTTCGAATCTTATTCACTTTCATGGTAGGATTTTAATTTGAACCTTTATCATTTACAGTACTTTTCTAGTATCATGACTGTGGGTTATATAAGAATGAATGCATTGATGTAAATTTTAAATTACTATATACATTTTATGGTGTTGGAGATTTGTGCGTTTAAATTGGTACCTTAGGATAAAGTGTCCCCCATGTTTGAAATTCCTAATAGACACTCTTCATTACCCCTTACCCTTTTAATAATGGGATTAAGGCTATCAAACTCCACTTATGACTGGCCAGGTGGGCCTCGGTGGGTTTGAACATGAATAAGTGGTACCATAGGTGTCACATAGTATGATTGGAGTTTAGAGATTATCTATTTGTGAGATGTGGTTTTAGGTTTATGGAAATAGTGTAAAAATGGTTTGAATTTGGGTATCATAGTAGGGTCTCAATTGATGGTGTGTTGGATAACATAAACATTCAATAGGATGATGAAAACATAGTTCTTTACTTAGTATATATAGGTAATGGTTTCTAGGAAAATAATTAGTATATGAATTATATAATAATGGATTGTGGTTTCCATTTCTATCATTAGTCAACATCCATTGTATAATTATTGACCATGGTATGTCTTGGTTTAGTTAATAATGGTTTCAATTACAATATCCAGTTTGGTTTCCGTAGTTGGGTCAGGAGTATGTCATGATAGGTGATGAAGACTCAATCCAGTGGCCCAATCATGGGGTATTTTTATTTCTGGGTGGGAAGTATAAATTTTATCTACGAATTGATTAGTGAAGATACACACATATAGTTGTATTAGTTGATGTATCATGTTAGACTGAGGCAAGGATGTCTCTGTTCATGTTGCATGATAAAACATCTGATTGAAACAAATCCCATGTTCTTCCATTTATGTGACTAGTTCTGATCAAGGGTGAGAAATAATCACTGATATCTAGTGTTCAATGAATGTCACATAAAATAAAGTTTTATCATTGAAAATGATCCAATGTTTACCTAATTCCATTGGGGAAAAGGAATTAATATACTTGTGATAGATAAGGAAATCTCACAAAAAATGTTCCGACCCACCATACCATAAATAGAATGATGATTAATAGGTGATCAGACTCGATAAGAAGTCTGAACAGGGAGGATTTCAAGGGGAAAGGAAGGAAGGAAGGAGGTAGTATATTAGTAAAAGGTGAATTTCTTATTGATATGTTTCTGCCACAACCACGAAAAAATGGTCTATACTAATCTTAGGGAACTAGTTTTCAATGGAATGAGAAATTTGAGGCATGGGTGGCATATAACCTAGAGGCTCTGGGAGGGATTTGAGGTGTGTTATATTACATGAATTTTTATCTATAATTTTTATATTACCAGGCTTGATAAAAAAAATTTATGTTATTTTTCTATTTGATGGATCAAAACTTTTGGTTGACCCCTTAGTTTGAATCGTGTGATTAGAGGTTTGATCAAATTAGATCAATGATAAGACACTTCTATCACCAATGTGACCTGACACTAAGAGGGAGATAGAGGGGGGAGCCTTGTGTGCAACATTTCCATAGTGGTTGTTAGACCCTATGATTCTTTTCATTGCTATGGATCAGTTTTCAATTGTCATGTACCATTTGAGTATTACAGGTGAGTATTATATTGAATCCATGTTATGGGGCGGTGTTTTCTTCCCATGGTTCCGAAAAATACTGTACACAAGAGTATGATCTCATGTGTAGGAGGATACATTTCACTTCTTACCAATTAGATTATATGTACCGTATAGAAGTATTTTTTTATGAAAATTCAGTTTATGTATCATGGGATAGGTTCAAGGATGTCATCCTTGGTGATATCATATTCTTCTGTCCATATAAATTTATTTTCATAATGAATACATGAATAAAAGGTGATCTGATATCCCCGAAAGTATATATGATGTCCCCATCTAGCTGTGAGACCTAAAGGCATGATTTTTGAAATCTATAGTGTAGTCAAATTATTAAACATAGTGTTTTCACCAAGGTATCACAATTTTTTCACATAAGAATTAGAATTGGGCTTGTTTTTAGGTGTTTAATAACATCACCTAATATAAGTGTTTCTCATAGAGATGTTCCACCCCAAAGTATAAATAAATTATCCATCTAGTGGTTAGGGTGATAGGGGTTCTTAGAGTTCGAAGAAAAAAATTCTATCACCTACTTTTGGTTTGAGAGGAAGATGTATTGAATTGGGATTTTTAATGATTTTACTATTAATTAGATTTTTTTATGTCATTCAATTTTTTCCCACCCCTATGTGTTTTTAAACCTATGAACTAGGTCAATTGACACTTCTAAGATTGGTTCATGGCAGTATCCTCCATTGACATACATGTGTACATGGGTTCAATAGTGGAGTAAGAGAGTCACATGAGAATAGTTCTATACATGATTCTAGAATACCATCTTTTCAAGAATAAATCAAAGTATTAGTTCTATATGATGGATTCCCACCTCTGGGGATGTTTCTTCTCTTAAATGGGAGTGATAGTGAACACATTAAAGGTTGAAGAAGTTATATATTGAGACCCATACAAGGGCATGGATATATTAGAAAATAATGAATGTGATTTTTTCCATCAACTACTATTGGGGAAGGTGATAGAGAAGATAACCTCATTTCAGTTAGCATTTGATAGAGGGGATGCTTTATTGTATCACCAATCGACGGTTGTTTCCTCTATGCTTCCTAAGAGAGTTAATGAGCTACCACAAGGGGATATCAATTGTGATTTATTTCATGTATAGATATCCACTAGATGTATTCTTGATAAATTTTTATTATGTTGGGGATTTTTTCATCCTTTTGGGGATGGAATATGACACATGTGACACTTCGATAGGTGGTGTTGTAGAGGATGCTTTCCATTTTCAAAAAATCCAGGAGAGCTGAAGACATAACAAAATCTATTAAATTTGATTTTGATGGCCCATGATGATATATCATTCCTATAAGACTACCTCATCATCTGTCACCTTTAGTAGGTGATGGACAAGGTGTCTAAATGGAATGTGAAATGAGTTTTTATTTGTGTGGTTTTCAAGATGGAACGTTCATGAGTAGAATAAGGTAACTATGCCATATGAGTGATTTTTGACCAACTCACCAATTCGGACATCTTATAAACCATACAATGGTTATGATTAGAATAGTGTTTGGGATTCTTGTGCATGTATTTGCTTGTCTAAAGAATTGTAAATATGTTGAATATTGTTTTAAACAATGATTTTTTCTTCATGTCATGAATATAGAGAGGATTTAATAGGCCACTAGGACTCTGTGAATGTTCATCACAATGAATCTACAACATACACATGGATATATAATGCAAACTATTCAGGGTCTGGAGAACATAAATCAATATTTATTGTTATTATTTAGCTTTATATTGGTGGATATTATTAAATTGTTGGATTTTTTATATCATAATAGCTTCTACTCCACCATGAATTTAGCCCCATTTTGGTCTGGGTATAGGAGACCATTAAATGCATCTTTTTACTGGTCTTACCCTATGGGAGATGAGGCATTTGGTGATATTTTAGTGCGAGAAATTATTATAAAGGGTGAAATTTATCTAATATGTGGATGTGGATTACCCATTAAGGCCAAGAGGTCGTAGTGGATTGATGATAGCGAACATTGGAGTTTGTTGAAGAGATCATGGGTTTTAAGAGATCTCCCCTTAATGAGGACTGTGGGGATTAGGCCATGAAGGTAGGATATATTCTGATTTTTAGGAACATTTTTCAATGTCCATTATTTTAACAAGGTATCATATAGTAAGAACCTATGAACATAGTTGTAATGGGTGGTTGGTGTCTTCCATATGCCACAGTTGATAGGATAGTTACATGACTGGTTCCACTATGTCCACTAGGATGGTCTAGAAAATGAGGGCGGATTTACCCTTTTGAAGAGTTCATGGTGCCTGTAATACATTGATTACTAAACTAAGATGCCCCTCTATGACAAAGTGTTACCCTTAGGTTGGAATTTTTTTACATAATCAAAACCTGTAGGATATATCGAGGGAGTGGAAATCATAGTCGAATGCCCTATGATAATCCTTGAGTGTAGGAATATTACTTTTCAAGATAAAAATACTTTATATGTGGTGAATATAACATCATATTATTATTCCTAGTAATATATTATAATTTTTAAGCGATATTTTTACAGTCAGTTTCTAATACATTGTGATATTTTTAGGTTCAGTGGGCCTCCGTGCAGGGATAATGAAAATATTAAATATACTATTACACACAAACATGAATTTTCATATATAATGGAATAAATTAAAAATTTATAATTTGATCAAAAGTCTAAGACCTCCATTCAATCTGTAACATGGTTTTTCTCTTGGCATGAAAAAACCTTTTTCATTATTCTTTGTTTTTTAATGTGTCATTTTGGGGAATATAATAAAATAATTTAATTTAATTTACATGTTTGTTGTTTTAGTGTACTAAACGATCACTCTATATAAATATTAAATCATGGAAAATCTGTATTTCTAGCCCCATAACCCAATGATAATAGATTGGAAAATATATTTTTTTTGGTGGATTGAAATTAAGGATCAATGATGAATAAATTAGGGTAAATTGAGAGACATACAACAAGGGTAGTGGGATGATCACCGTCTTTTATAGTATATGCACTATTTACCAATGGGTGATCCAACATTAGGTATGTAATTTTTTTTATTTATAATTATATGATGTATACACAAAACAATTCATTGTATACTATTTTATTATTGATCAATGTTTTCTTTCAATTGATGATTTATCTTTATATGGTTTATGAATAGATTTATTTATTTATTTATTATTGTATAATCATTTTTAATTATAACCACAATGAATGGAGGCTAACTTAAAAATTAATTTGTATTATTCCTTTTCGGGATTAATTCATCCCCCCTATTATACACATGATCATTATCTGATATTCCTTTGGTATATGGCTCAAACAATACCTGGTATTTGATCATTGTGAAAAAATTATTTGGTGCATCAATCTATACTAATTGATTGGTTGCATGATTGAAGTAGTGATACGGGTACATTGAAAATTTTGGGAGATCATGGGAGGTTCATGGCAAGTTTATTGTTGCTTATTTTCAAGGTTATGGAATATGGAAATGGTGTTAAGTTGGTGGATGTTTTTTGATTAGTTTTGTGAGTCAGAATATGCTGGAAAATGATGAAAATGCCTAGTCAGATCAAGATCCATGATCCAATGTTGAAATAATTTCATGAATAAATGGGGTAGTTATAATTAACAGAGGTTGAGTTTCTAGAATTTCTGATAAATTCCTGACTACACTGCATCAAGTCTAGAAAACATAATTCATGAAGTCCTCCTATTATAGTTCTTGGATTTATACTTATATAAAAATATCACATTCCATGCGACCTGGTGTTAGTGTCTCAGTGTGTATCCTAGAGGGTAAAAAGGAATAGATAAATCCATGCACATTTTAATAGGTTTAGTATGTGGGGGATACATGGTATATAGACATAATAACGTACAAGGGCACATACATAGTGAGGTACACATGGATGGCCCAAAGTACACGAGCATTAGCAGATGTACATAGGAATGGGTATGTGGAATGCCATGTGATAGATATGAATATATATTCCATACACCATAAAGGAAAATTTCAGGTATCATTATGGAATTTAAGGACATATGAGAAATATACATGGGTAGTTTCATTCTTAGATAAACTTGCCTTGTACCCTTATAAAAAACGACATGTAGTCTATTAATTAAAGGTTGATTCCCTGGGTCGTCACAGTTCATCTCTAGTATAATCATGGATGTTTTTTGTTTGAACATCTTCTTATATAATAGTATTTGTTGAGTGATTTACCTTGGCCTATCCCTATGAGGTTACAGTTTAGAATTAAATTCTCAAAATAGGATTATGAACTAGTCTAAAGTCTGAGTCTCTAATATTGTTCATGGTTTTTGTCTATATGTATTGTGGAGTGAACATTTATAATTCCTTATTTAACCATAGTAAGGATTTTTGGTATTGTAATAGACACCATTAAAATGATATCGTTCTCATATCTTTAGAGAAAAACAAGTCAGGTTAACAATTTCATCATACATAAATTAACCTATATTGAGGGTTAACTATATAGGGTTCATGGTGTCCCCCATCGGTCCTAGGTGATATCCCCTATCTATGTTTACTAATCATTATAGTTCCATTTTGTTTTTCATTGGTGTTACCTAGAGAGAATGGAATATCATGTGAGTGTTATCATTGTTTTACTAGATCATGGATTGGAGTCTCCCAGAGAATTGTTTCCCAAAATCCTCAAGCAGAATCATGTGGATTGTAGCTAATTGAGACCAATTTGAGACATGAAGTATATGGTGGGTATATCTTGGTGGTTTTTTTGTCCCATATATTTATTATCATAATTTTTTATTTATGAGCTGAAAACTCTTGCTGATTTATGTTTAGACCTTTTAGGCTTCCCCACAGGGTATTTTTATACAACCCCATATATATCTCGAGCCCCAACATTTCAAGTATAATGAAAATTACACAACATTTGATGGATTTATATCAGTACCGGGAGGTGGTTGAGTATTTTTTTTACAAAAAATATTATGGTTCATACCTTTGTCGCATTTAGTAGTATCTCCATCTATTTGATCAGGTTAGACTATTTTCCACTTTTTGGATTGGGTAGTATTTGACAAATTTACTACTTTTAGTACATTCATTATATTCTGATTGTGGTTTATTATTATCTTAATGCATTAGTTCCAATTATAATTTGCATTAATAATTTTATGGGATTAGATATTTTTTTGTCACATTGGTAACTTAGACTAATACCTCACATATGTGTGATATTCCAACATTATAAAAGTTTTTTTACCATGGCCGATTGGAGGTAGATTTTTGGGTTTCACACTTTTCTTATCACATGCCAGGATGTCCCCTATGGGTTTTTTCATGAATGACACACATTTTTATAATTATTTAATTTATTTTTGATCACAAAACATTATTATATCAGCCATGTTTTACATGAAAATTAGATACTACCCTATCCCCTTAAGAATTTATTTTTTAGTCACGTTTATTAGTGAAAAATATGATTAAGACAAGGATTTGATATTATGTTCCCACTATGACATATAAACATGCCTAATTTGAAAACATTATTTTTTTCCTAGATTTTTAATTGATAAAATCATTGGAATTTATTGAATTTCAAAAGAAAAAGAATTGTTTTCCAAGATTAGTAAATCACGATTGAAGAGGGTGATATAGAATCCCTTTTTCTGTATTGGATACTATATCAATTGAATCATGGTTGGATTAACCTCTAATATCCCTCCTTAAATAAATTCATAAAGAAGAATAGAATACCAAACCTATGATAGTGAAATCGATCCATATAATATATGATATAATGGTTGTATAGAAATAAATTAGTTTTTTTCATGAAGAAATACATAAAAATACCCCAAATTGTGAATATAGTTTTTCAATTGATCTGATCCCTATTATAAAACTGATATTTAAGACTCTGAATAGAATGGCTATAGTGGAATTTGTTTAATTGAAGATATAAATGTATTAGTTATATGATAAGTAATTTGTACACCCAATAGTTTTACCATGGGGAGAACATGCTCTTTATGTTAAGAATAAATATTGGTCTAGGAGGTCATGTATATATTACATTGAAATCAATTACATTACCATAATGAACTTGTATCCACTAGACCCCATTGATAACATTTATGATATACCTGATGGATTTCAATATTTCTCAATGATTAGACTTCATTCTAGGTATCATCAAATATGAGTAAACAAGTAATATATTCCAAATATTTAATTTCAAACATGGAATACAAAATAATAAGTCATAGTAATTTCTTTTGAATTGAATAATTTAGCTTATATTTTTATAGATATAATAGACATTGTATTAAAATATTATATCAATACTTTTTTATAGTGTTTATTATAGATATCATGGATAATTATAATATATATGATGACATAAGAGTAATTTTTGAATCATTCTTCAGGCTACATGAGAGAAGGAGTTATATGAAATGTTTAAAAATGGTGAAATATTCCATTTATAAGTTTCTATTACTTACTGTGTGGTCTCTATGGATGGAATATCAACTGATCCATTAATAAAAAAGGTAATGATAGATTGTCCAATGCAGGAAAACATGACCAATGTATATAGTTTCAATGGATTAGTAGTTGTTATGTTCATATGGTATAAAGAATGTAAATATTTTTTTTAATGATTAATGATGAGATTGGTTAATGTGGTGATATTGAATTTACCATCAAGAAGTTATATAGGTGATATATATAGGGATGAATCAAAGAAGTGGCATGGATGAGTCATTATAATGTATAATAGAACAATAGAACCAGAATCATTATAGATGAAGAGTATTGAATAGAATTATCCAAACCATGACCATGAGATTAAAGCGGTAATATTAGAATATAATATATGTAGGCATTACCTTTATAGTTAAGGATGTAAAATATATATGACTGAAAATAGTTTTAAATATATATTTTCATAGTAAATTATCATCACAAGCAAAATGATATACCTAGAACTACATAATGATTATTAATGATCAATATATTACCACCCTAGGAAATAAAATAAAGGTTGTATATGTGTTGAATATGAAAAATCATGGAGTATTGAGTAATATGAGGATTGAAAAAGTTCTAATATTACTTGATTTAGTAATGTTGGATATGGGATTCCATAAGGATATAGAATCATCAAAACTATTCCAAATTATTTCTAATCCACCCATATTAGGGAAATTAAAAATTTCTCTTCTTGATGATACAAATATTTGAATGAAAATAAAATACATGAATAATGGGATGTTGGTAGACTATTATTTATGAAGATAGTATAATATTTAAAAATATGGTATGTGTCCCATCATTTACTAAGATAAAAAGTGAATTATTAGATAAATAATTAAGCTCAAATATCACAATACACCCTGGTAGTACCAAAATGGTTTTAGATGTGATGGAATTGTTTTCATGGGAGAATATAAAATGTGTAGTTATTGAATATATATCAAGATTCATAGTATTTCAATAAGTAAATTTTGAGATACAGTATCCTAAATGATTCATGCATCCTCAACCTACTCATATAATGAAATGTGGTGATATTTTTGTTCCTTTATTTCTTTAGTTTTTTCATGATCCTAAACTATATTCTATGTTCCAAATGTTTTGATTTAAGAGATTGTATGTTTCTTTATATTAAATCATGCAATATTCCTAAAAGATATATGGATGATCCTTAAAGGTGTCTTAATGGAAATATTGAAGCCTAATAAAGAGACAATAGAGACATTAGATGGGAATTCAAGGATGTGGATGAACAACTTTTACAAGCTGCATTAGACCATGCCATTTTGGCTAGTATGGCCTCTTATCCCAAACCACCTATTCAAACACACACTAACATGGTCCGTTTTTTAAATTTATTCCTGGTGATTCAAAATATATCTCTTTTACATACATGAATAGACATATATAGTTCTTATATATTTCATACATAGAATTGACACTTCCATTAAGATACTATTAGGCATATTAAAGTGATATTTGATATATATAACATGTTTTTACAAAGGCTAACTAAAAATTATTTAGATGAAAACATTAGACGGATAAATGAATTTTTGTGGTCATAGAAATTATATGATAGAGGGGAAGTAACAATGATATTCCAATTTAATGATGACAAAAACATAACATAAATATATATATTAAATTTAAATAAAGACATAAGATTTTAAAATTTAACAAAATCAACATGCTTAAGAGGTAAAAAAATATTCAATATCAACCTAAAAAAATACAAATTCTCCGCAAAAATAAAGAATAAAATTACCCTTTTGAAATAAAAAATATCTCTTCCCCATTAACCCAATAAAACAAATAATTTTCATGAAAATTTCAAACAATGAAAATGAAAAACGTCATAAATTAAACACTAAAACTGTACTTTGGTACCAATGGAGTTATATGGGTTTTCATAAAAAATGTATTGGTTTCAAATTAGTGTATATTTTCAAATTCAATTTTTCAAAAAAAAAATTATTCTTAGACACTTTTATTTGGCCTTGTGGAAGATCAGTGTCACATTTTTTAAATACACGTTTTAAAAAAATTTATTTCCAGAATCATTTTTGATTTCCAATAATGATATTAAAATGGAATCTAAATGTTATTTTCATGCCCATGTCATTAATGGTTCTGATTATAGTTATTAGAAATTGTTCAGGTCAAATATTCATGAAGGTATTTGTTTTCCTATTTATAGAATTATTAATAACATTTGGGATATTTAAATGAATCGAAAGAAATGAAAGCTCATGATGGAACATCCATTTCTGAATAAGATTACAAATATCTGAATGTTGATTTTTTTTCTTAAATAGAAATGAATTTACTCTTGTTTTTTTATGGAAAACTAATCATTTCATTTGGAAACACCAATATTATAATTTTGATGGTATGTAAAATGCAGTGATACCCATAGAATACAAGGATAAAAAGAGAGCATCAAATTCAATACAGCTAAAGATAACTCTTTAAAAATTGATGGTTTTTAAAAAAATATAAATGTATTGGAATGAAAAATCAAATTGTAGTTTTTGAAAGTTAATTTCCATGTCTTAAAAAACAAGGGTCAGAAGTTACTACATTTCCCCCTAAAAAAAATGTTTAAATACATGAAGAATGGTAAGAAGGATTTAAAATTATGGACCTGGAGTACTTTTAAAGAATCAAAATGGAAATATTATAAATGTAAATCATATCCTAAATTACATATCGATCTTCTCAAGGTAAATAAAAAGGTCAATTATCATTATCCTTCTAAATACTAACCTGGCACTCATTCATCATATTCTAATTTCTCTTCAAATTAAATAAATTAATATGAATTTTTTTCAGTAACATATTTTAAAATTTAATAAAATATAACATAAATATTAACATGTTCATAATGAGAGAAAACTTATTTTTAATAAAAAAAAATATTTTAAATGACCTATATGCTTTTTATTATAAATTAAAAATAAAAAATATGTTGATATTTTTTAATATGAAATCATGGTCTTAAAAATATATCTTTCAATGTTCAACCATGATGAAAAGACACCTATAATGATCATAGGTTCTAAATTTTTTATATTAAATTTTTAT
Organism: Viscum album; assembly: GCA_963277665.1. Taxonomy (NCBI): domain Eukaryota; kingdom Viridiplantae; phylum Streptophyta; class Magnoliopsida; order Santalales; family Viscaceae; genus Viscum; species Viscum album. The sequence continues at coordinate 1,910,480,736 of OY728120.1, forward strand.
GGTTTGGGTATATTAGATGATATAAGCATGTCAAAAAATAAGACTCTTCTGAACGGTATATCTCAGAATAATATTTCTAATTATTATTATATAATTGATCATTTATTTTATAAATAAAATTTTTAAAATTTTATCATAGGTTATACCATATATTAATTAATATATATTCACTATTATCTAAATTTACCTATCATTGTATATATTTTGTCTCCTAATTCCTTATTATAAAATCATTATTGACCCGATATTTTTTCTCAACCATAATATTTATCATCTATCATTGCGGGATAATCATGTGTACCAACTATAAATTTATTTTTTGGATTTTATGGACTTTCCCACCAAGCTATATTAATAAATCTTATTATGGATTCTCAATAAAATTGAATCTCTCAACCCTTGATGTAATTGATGTATGATTTTCTCTTGATCTTTTTTAGTTGATCTATTTTTTGAATTTCTCATATATGCTTTCATAATAAAAAATATGTCATCTTTTTAATCTAATTTCTCAATTTTTTGTTCATTTTATATTTATATATATTTCAGGATTCTTTTTCAAATTTCATTTTATTATCATTTTCATTATTTTGTTTCATTTATACAATAAAATTTGTTTTCTTATTTTTTAGAAATGTTAATTGTATTATATTATTGAAAATTTTATTTTCTTATAATTTTTCATTTTATTTTTTCCAATTTGAAATTTATTTTTTATTCTATTAAATATTTCTTCATATATTTTTCAATTTTACATTCCATATCATTTTTAAAATTTATTTTCTTATGTTTTTCAAATTTCTCTACTTTTCTATTTTAAATTTCATTTCACATTATTTTAAAATTTCACAACATTTTATTTTACATTTTTTATTTCTTATTCTTTTTCAAATTTATTTTCTTATCATTTTTGAAAGACCATATAATATCTATGTTAATTTTTTTATTATCTTTTTACGAGTTTCATTTATTATCCATTCCAAAATTCTTTTCATATTCTTTAAAAATATATTTATTTATATTTTTTTGATTTATATTATCATTCTCCAAACTGTATAAGAATATAATAATTAATTATAATTATATAATAACATATCCTCTTTAATATATTTTTTCAAAAAAAAGTTCCGAATGAAAGTATCATAGAACTATATTTTTTTATTTGAAAATAATATATTCTTTTTACCTCAATGTTGTCTATTTTTGATAATCTATAATGGGGAGAGGGAAAATTTTGGGGCTGATTTTTTATGGGCTTAAAGAATCATTTTTTGATAATTTATTTTATTTTATTTTTATTCAAAGGGGTTGAATTATTTTTAATTTCCAAGACTCTGTTATTTCCTAGTCTCTAAGGAGAATTAAGTTTTGTTTTTGACCATTTTGAATATATTAGTATAACATGAGAATTATTATTTTTCAATATTATAAAAACATATTTATATATTTACATATAAGATATATTTTTATGTAATGTTTCAATGATCATGAAAAAGGGGTTGATTATTGTAAATCTCTCTCTATCATGGTTTATTTATTATCCCAAAAACTCATATATATATATATATATAATATATTCCCATTTTAGTGATTAGTAATTATTTATAATAAAATATTGTTATATATAATAATGAATATTGGAATATCAATAGAGTTTTTTAAATAGAATAAAAAAATCCTTTGAAGGAGGCTGGATGAACCTTAAATGGCTATTATTTAAGTGGATGAGACATTTTTTGATAATCCATGAAACAATTTCCAAAAGAGAAAGTTATAGGTTGTGTTGGACTAAGGGGTATTGGTATATAAGATAGGCTAGCCAAAAAATCTATAATAAGTGTGGGATTTTGGGTGTTCTAAAATGAAGGCTCCCAATGTTTTTTCTACAGGGTGTGGTACAAGATGTTTCATCATATAATGGGGTCGGTATTCATTTTATATTGGTAAAACCTCTATTAAATGTGGAATTATATGTATTATTATCTCCAAAAACTGTATATAATATTATTTATGGTTTTGGATGGCTATAAATAGTTTCTTTGAGAAATTGGATATCTTCAATGATATTGTTATTCAACAATCTCATAAAATCAATCGCCAAATCTCTCTCAAGTTATAATTTTTCTAAATACTCTATTATCTTTTATATAGATTGTTAAAATTGTAAAAAATCAACCTCATTTTTTTCTTTTTTTCTCCATTTGTTTATTTATATTCTTATGTGAAAATTAAGAATGTACTTAAACTTGATAACCTCTTAGAAATACTCTTTCATCTTCCTCTATCTTCTTTTTGGTTCTCACAACTAATAAATTGTGGTAATTGGGTTTACATTACATAATAACGAAATGGAACTAGAATATTATCTTTAATCATTCATTCAATACAAATTTAAAATATAGTCATGATTGTGTTTCTTGTTTCAACATACAACAATAAAAGGAAGAGACTTTTAGAATCATGGATACAATTAATTCTAAGGGATTAATACATTAAATACTCATGAAAATGAGGTGGTAGATTTGGTTTCACATTTAGATCTATTTACAATATTATTTTGCAAATAGTATTCCATATTATATTTATAATTATTATTTACTAATTATATCATTCTAATCATGATACATATAAACATCATAAATGTTATCTGTATACCCTCAATTATAATAAATCCATTTGTTGGAATTGATATTAAAATTCTTATATAAGTCACATTAATTATTTATATCACTATTAACTCCAATAAATTAATCTCATTATCTTATATTTTTTTATTTTTAAATATCACTTTTTATCACATTATTTTATTAATTAGAAATTCACCACCACCCCCTCCTTAAATTTTACCATTAACTCCGTCCTAACATATTATACTATGAACTTTGTCACAGGATGTCAAAAGAAACCAAGATGGAATGATAACATATCATTTATTATTTATGAAATTACCAAATTCATACATTTAATCTCTATAAGAAAAGATATACCGCTTTATATCCTTGAGAGGCTCTATAATGAATACTTTTTAAAAATTTATGTTGAATATTTTTTTATTGAATCTATCATGATCCACGGTTTAAATAAAAATTCATGTAGATTCTTCAAATGGTACTTGATACTAAGATACATTTGATAACCAAATATTATCATCATAAATAAGGGAATTTTGAAAGGATGATTGAAATATTAGAAGACATATGGGGTTCTTTCTTACATAATATTAAAGTTATATTGTACCGTTGTGTTCCATTTGTAGAATTATCATATAAAATTGCGTCCATTCATGTATTATAATGGAACAATATGAAAAATTTTATGGGAAATTTATTATACACTGTATTTTTATAATGAATTTGGTTAGAGGATTATTTTAGGTCTAGAACTTGTTGAGGATACAATAATTAAAGTGATTACTATTTGGAATCAAATCAATGATGATCATTGTTGAGAAAAGGGATCGGTAGAAAACTAATGGAAGGATTTAGAACATAAAACCTGAAATATTTCATTCATGAATAAATCTATATGTAAGGGTGATATAAGGGTTAGAAACCAAGGGAAACAATTTCCCAGGTATATCATGACTTTTAATATTCATGAATGAATAGGTGACGTGAAATACAATTTAGCAATCCCACTAAGCATGTATAATGTATATGTTCTGTTATATAACTCATTATTAATGAACACATGGATGACCTAAAACATAGGATCTCTTACATGGTAATAGAATAAAATATATATTTATCTTACTTTTAAGATACCGTTTGGATTATTAACACTATAAAAGAAGGGATCTAGAATCAATTGACATAGTTAGTGAGGCACATAAGAGAAAATATAAAATTGAGGAGTCACTGTAAGAACCTGAAGACTTTATGATGAATAAATATAAATTTTTATCCCTAAGTATTAATTATTGAAATTTCAAGAATGAAATTTTTAATATTGTGAAGAATATGACAAATGGGTATTAATTAAAGTATTTAATCATTTATTTTTAAAGAAATAATATCATAATGAAAATAGATTTCTTAAATAATTTTAATGAAACCCAAACTGAAAAATTTAATAAATTCAATTTTATGAAATGTTTTTTATTGTTAAATTAAATAATTAGAAAATAAATTATGGATAATGTTTTATATTTTTTGAAATAATTATTTTTTTGGTGAATGGTGAAAATTTCCAATTTAAAAAATAATATAACATTTATCATATAATAAGTACCTATAATTTTATCAATCCATTTTGATAGACCAAATATATTTTAAATTTGTGACATAATATATATTGAACATTATTTTTATGTTTCAAAATATATTCTTAAACATTTGGAATTCAACGAAAAGATTATATTTATATAAAAATAGTTTTTATTTATCCTCTATTAATCATGTATTCCAAGGTTTTTCTTGGGTTTGGTATGGTTTTAAAGAAAAATTATTCTTCTTTAATTTAACATAGTCAAATAAATTCCATTGTAATAAAGATTATTTTTTATTTTTTTTGTAAAAATGTATTTATGTAGAAAATGATATTTTTTAAAAATCTAATTTCATTATGTTTTACAAACATATAATAATAGTAATGTTTATAAATTATAACAATTTAACATTATAAAATATATTAAATTTTTTAAATAATCATAATTAAAATTAGATAAAAAGTTAGGCAAATGTTTTTAACTAAAATTGTCACCATGGTAAATATTTGTCACCATAGTTAAATGTAAAATGAGTTCAAATGGTTAAAAATAAAGGGGCAACACTTCAATATAATACAAATCACTTTTATAAATTTTATAGGAATGATTTATTTTGACATTAAACATATTATATTTTAATATTTGAAATTTTTGAGCTATTTTAATTGAGTAATAAAAATATTATTTAATAATGTTTTGAGTATTTACATGTTTTCCACACACCTATCTTATAAAATGGGACGTGTCACTTATTTACACCCCACTACTAGATCCACTTAGAATAGAAAACACATGAAACAATACCTTCAATTATCTCACACCTATATTCCAAAGGTCCTAGAGTCACTAATAATCCTCTTCAAAAAGGATTATGGTTTATGACAAAAGAGGAAATAAATAGGTTGTATATGTTCTTAAAATGATTTTTCTTGTTCTTTTCATCCTAAAACGTCTAAAAATATTAAATATATATTATTAAATAATTGAATAACTATAGTCACAATATTTTTATGTTTTCATTTTAATATTATATTTATTTTCTTTCTTTTTCCATCTAATGTAATACAGAAGCATAACGTTTGTGTATGTACATCCTGCCATCACTATTTAGCTATGTGTTTAATATTTCATCACCAATTTCCATAGATGGTCATAAAGATGAAATTACTGAATATGTATGATATTTAATAAATAAATATGATTATTTTTCTATAATATAACATCTACCATCATACCATTCGATCCACTGGAAAATGATATTGGTTATTGTGCGTACATGAGGACAAAAATATCTATAATTTAATGTGATTCATTTTTATATTACCATCATGAATAGATGATTCAATAACTATATATAGTGATAAAAAGTTCTATTACCTACATTATTGACATTATATATATGTGGTACCCATATCATATCTCATTTATCCCAAAACAATATGTCCAATAAAAATTCGATATATTGACTAGGAAACGTAAACTAGTCGATGTAAGTAATAACTATTCAATGAATGTATTTTTAAATATTTTTAAAAATAAACATAAACAATTGTAATATATATGAATCATTTTATTAGGATATTAATTATGAAACATAAATTCATTAAAAGATAGTATCAAACATGTACAACTATGTATAGACACATGTGAATGGATTTCAATAACAATACTAGGGTATTTCAGTATTGGTCACGTAGATACTTCCTTTATGAAAAATTATAAGATCATTATATCATAAACACTATCTTTTTTATTCCCCCATAGTAATATATTTTTTAATTTATATTCTCTATTTCATAACATTTTGGATCAACAATTATCATTTTACATTAAAGTGATCTCTTTCCTGAAATTCATGTTTTAATGTTTTCAATCTTACTCTTTTTCTTCAATGTCAATGTCTATTTTAAATTTTCAAGAATATTATTATTTTTATGAAGTATCTGTTAATAATATTATACATACCCAAAAAGTTTTATTGATGAAATAATTTTTTAATATTTTTAATAGGGTCACTTTGGTCATTTTAGAAAATTGTTGAAAGTCATGTCTTTAACATTTAATGCAAGACTGAAATTTATGAAATTCATGATATCTTATTTCATTAATTATTCATTTAAAAGTGATAATCATTAATTTAAAGAATATTATTTTCTTGATATTATGGTATCTTTTATTTTTTATTGGTTCCAAAGGAAAAATTTATTTATTTATTAAAGGAAATAAAAGAATTTATAATGTAATTTATATCACTATTAAAAAACTTTAAAAGGATATTTTATTATTATTTTTATACATTGTATTATTTATTTCATAAAGGACCATCTTTTTAGTATAAACCATAATTTATAATGAATTTCTTACCTTCTTTCATCCTTTTCTAGCATTTATTTTTTTGGTTATTAATAATATCATGACTGCATTCCCCATCATTCCATGTCATTTGATTGGAAATTATTATCCCCTAAATGACCATATTTTATGAATCATGGATTTATGAAAAATAATATCCACCACATTGTTAAAATCTCAACCATATTACTTTTTTATATATGGTATTATTTGAATGAAGTGTAATAATAAATCTAATCTTTTCACCAGTAAACATTTAGTATTTTTTATTAGATATGGATATCTTTTATTTGAAAGGGATTTTGTGAATAAATTATATTAATCATTAAATATATTTGGAATTCATTTGACATGAATGTAATGGGTGGGGAAATTTTATACATAGTACCTCAATAAATAAACGGTTCTCATAATATATATTAAAAATAATTCAATATTAGATGGGTATTTTGTTAAAAGAAACATATTTATTAAGAGTATATTGGATGAGTACGTTAGGGTAAGATTCATATGATCTTAGATGATGCCTAAATGGTAAGATCATAAAGGTAAATAATTACACATTTCCATTATTGAGGATTTGGTTTCCAATAACCTTGTGATTTCAATGTTTATATTATCCATATATGTATTTAATATCATTTTTTTGATTTAATGGAATGTGTTTTGATTATCCAGGATTCCATATTGATAATACCTTTTTAATCATGATAGATTATGATACATGTAACCATTCATGATCATCCAATATGAGCATTTTTTTTCCTTTCCCCATGTTTTAAATATGAATATTTTAAATGATTTCAAATATAACTCTGCATAAATCCCATTTAATTATTTAATTATATGGACGTATTATGAGACCAGTGGATGAGACGACTTTTGATTCCAAGGATTGGAGTCCCTGGAATGATCCGTCAAATAATATTAAGCATTAAATAGTGTTCATAAGTTGTTTTCTGGAAAAAGTGGAATAAATCTTAAATGAGTGCCAAGATTAGAAATATAATGGCACTGTGGCATTTGGGATGTCAAGTTTACACTCGAATTGATTTATGTTTAGTCGGTGAAGCCCTTTAGAGTGAAAAAACAAAATGGTATAATCGTAAAAATATAATAAGTAAAATTATTTTATTTTTATAATATTAATATCTTAATAACGGTGACCCAAATTCAAAATTAGATACCACTAATCAGCTCATGAGGGTATGGTTTCCTTAGGAAGATCATAACATTGGCCGGTGCAGGCCAATGGTAGGAGTTAGTTTTTCACTGTAAAAAAATAATTAAGTAACCATTATTCTATTGGCAAGCCCTTATATCTCGACTTGCGCAGGTTGATTATGAAAGTTAATTTTTGAACTTTTTAAAGGTATTTTTAGTAAGCATGTGAGGAAGTATTCCTAACTTTTGACCTAGTTATCAAATCAAACAAACGAGGGCACCTTTTAATTCAAAAGGATAAGATTCTCAAAGAAAGGACATAACTTCGATCGGTAAGGGTCAGACAAAAAAATCAATTATTGGGTATTTTCAGAAAAATAATAAAACAACTTTAAAAAAAAAATTTGTGTTTCCTTTTCTCCATTTATAGGCAAATGAAAATTATGTGTTGTGGCGACGAGGAGATGATTATGTGAAAATATGGAATCCCCTTAATTTAATGATCTTCAAGAGTAACGATGCAACATTGTAGCGTAAGAGAAACATTACGACATTATCCTCTTTATTAAACTAATGCATTGGAGAGTGGGGGAAACAAAATCCAAGGATTCTTTAAAGATCCTTCGATGAACTTTTCTCCAATGAACAATGAAGAAAATTGAAAAATGTAAAAAATATTCAATGGACCTCGACGAATTGAGTTGGAAGTGATGAACGATGTTAACGTCTTAAAACCATGTGGACATAACATAGTGGAAATAAACGTCAAATAGGTAGGGGTTTAGTTTGTGAAATATCATATCCATTCTTATTCTATAAACAATGAATGCAGCTCAACCAATGTACAATTTGATCCCTGAATCATGTGTTTATGTGATAGGGTAACTTCATTTGGGGGATTCTCTATTATAGATTTGTTTATCTTTTTCTGTGATTGTACATCTCCCCTGAGCCTCCCCAATTATAAATCATCTAACAAAGAGGGAGGGGGCTGACATGAACAAATGCCCAGACCCATCCTCATGTGCTCTCATTATGAACATATTTTTTCAAATGATGGAAAGGCATGTCTTAGACTATTTATGTGATGGAAGGGACCCACGAGGCTCATAAGCATATATAGATCTGATAATAGACAACCAGAGCAACTCTGGAGGCCCACAGAAGGTGTTGCCATCACGACATCACTACTGTGGTAGTGATAGAGGTTGGCTGCATAGAGGGAGTGACACCAACCACACAATGGAAAAGTATGCAGACAGCCCTTGCTGTTCACGCTTAAGGACGGCGACACACCAATCGGCGCACCACAACGACAGGAGGCCAAAACAGCCACAGTTGGCTGGCTGTATCACTCGCATGGAGGGTGGCCCGTACATGGTCCACCCGAACATGTTGGAAAGCTGTGGTTACCCAACAATAGATGGAGGATGCCACAATCATTCATTGGGGTAGTAAGGATTGTACATGGTAGTCGGCCATGTCCCGGTAAGGCAGACCCCCCAACAGCCTCTCATGCGACCGGCCTTCTGGCTAGCACGCCATGCCCCCAGCCAGTAGGCTGGACCCACACTACCAGACAAGACCCGCTCCCAGTGGGCTGGACCCATGCTGGAAGGCTGGAATTGTGCCCTTCGGGCTGGGCTGGACTTGACCAGGTCATTGGGAAACCCGAAAAGCTAGACGCTCGGCCAAACCAGGCCAGGTCTGGTGAGGTTCATTTGGCCTGGCCTACTGGCCATGCCAGACCAAAATAATCCTGACCTAAACCATGTCCAGTCGAGTCAGTCAAATTAAACATGGGAATGTGGGACCGCCAGGCCTGGTTGGTAGGGTCAGTCTGACCGGGTCGGATTGGGCCTAGAAGAAATCGACCCTAGTTTAATAAAACAATAATAGCCTCTAAACCAAGCTTCTGATTGATGCATTGTTAGTTCCATGGGGACCCTTGTGGCGAGGTGTCTTTTCTAAGATGATCTACCCGAGTTTTGAAATATGTTGGAATATGGCCAGTTTTAACTAGACTCGAATCCAACGGGGCCCTTTTTACACAAATTCCCATATTTTATAGAACAAGTGTTCTTTCAATTCATTTTATAATGAGTTGGGACCCTAATGATAAAATTTAGCTTTGGTTTACTTCTATGAGAGACATCATGGTGGATAAAAAATGACCAATGGATTGAAGAGTAGAGCCTTCAGAACTCATACATACAATGTGTGGGAATCTAGTGGCTCACTATCCAGATAAGAGTGACCCTCTATGGATCGGCAAAAGAGAGACCCTTCATGGATCTGTATTGGTGAGACCCTCCATGGATCGACATGAGAGTGACCCTTTGTTGATCTGTAGTAGCACAACCCTCCATGTATCATCGGTAGAGCGACCCTACGTGGATCGGCAGGAGAGAGACCCACTATGGATCTACAGTTGGGAAACCCATCATGGATCAGTCGTAGAGTGACCCTTCATGGATCAGTGTTAGATCGACCCTTTTTGGATCTGAAGCAGAGAAACCCTTCTAAGATTAGTAGATGAGTCCATCAATATAATAAAATGACATAGCTTGTGAAAAATAATCATTATTCTTTTTTTTATGTTATATACCTTATTTGAGATGTGTCTTTTAATTTTTTATATTTATTTGAGATCATTATTGTTGTTATTAACTTATTCGTATTTCCTATGTGAGTTTTCCTTCATGGATTACTAATAGAAATTCAGGGGACTTAGGGTCACTAATGAGTATTATTATACTCACCCCTACATGGGATTCACTCAGACATATTGTGTCTTATGTAGATGATAAATAGCATTTACTAGGACATTGGGGAGCTAGGAGTACAAGGTACTTTGAGGTAGATCGATAGATGTGTTGTGCTGCAATGACATATGACGGATACTTGTACCTACATTTTGGGTAGGATCCTTAGTAGAAGACCTCCCAAACTTGTACTTCTTTCGTTGTACCTTCTATTCAGTTGGGATTTTACTCTTTCCCATTTTCATTCAATTTACACACATTACTCTATCTGGTTGGAATTTGTGGTGGTTGTATTAATTTTCTTTCTTTAGTTATTAACTTTATACAGTTTTCCATGTCTCTATGTGTACAGTTTTTAAGGTAATGCCTTCCCTTTTTTGGATATTCACTTCATGTGGTAGTCACTAACCCCTAACCTATTGAAGGTGGGATTGGGAAAGTCATGAAAAAGGCCCCAGGGGACGGGTCATGAAAATGTGGTATCATATGTCTTCAGTTCTACCTTAGATACCAAGATTCTGTTGTTTTTGTTTTGGGGAAATAGTGTTAAATGTTTTGAGTCTGACATTCATATTTTGGGAGTCCAGTGTTGTTGTTGAAGCCGACATATCAATACACTAGGACCCTAAATTCCTTTTTCAAACTAGATACACAAAAACACATATTGCATGTGTTTTGGAAATTTTTTTTCTCTTGATCTCTTTTCATTCATCTCACATGGTATATCTTACTGACTGTGGATTATATTGATTCTCTTTAAAGATACCACCATGAAAAAATCCAGCTATGATTCTAGTGCGTGTCTATGAGGATGGTCCATAATGTTATCGGGCTTTGGTATAGGGAATATTTCCTGGGATTGTACCTCTGAGCAGTTTGCCAAGAATACCATAGCCCATTGGTCAGTACTTTCTATTGGCACTACCGTTAGAGGACACATATAGGCTCAGTTCCTTAGATGAGTTTTAGAAATAGATACCCATCAGGTTTTGAGGTGATCCTAACATGTAGGAAGTTAATTAATCAGATGAGGTAGTGACCAAGTTCCCTACTAGCCAGGGTAATACACAATACTTGTTCATTTATGAAATTTTTTGTTTTAAATAAAAACCAATCATGGGGAAATTTTATATCCCATATTACTTTTATGTAACTATTAATTAACATTTTTATTCCCAAATGAAAACCTTATTTTTAGACCTATGGTTATGTACTCATTTTTAACATCTATAATATCTAATTCCATATTAATTTCACACTATTTAGGATATTTACTTCGACTCTGATAGGAGGAAATATTCTTCAACCCCTTTCATTACAAGGGTAATTCTTATGATTGGTCCTTAGGATTTATTTTCTTTTTTCTGGAACACATAATAAAAGAAATTTTAAGATTGATATTACAATATTACACTCCAATTCATTTGGTAATTTTTTTCCACATTATATTTTATATAAGATGTTATGGATTAAACATAATAAATGATGGGAATTTGTCCACTATGTGATGTTTTCTTGTCAATTAGTTGGGAATATCATTATTTTATGGTTTTCCTTACTCTCACAATTCCCATATTTTCATGTCCTCATCATATCATCTATATCATATCCCGCCTTTGTGATTAATCACGATCTTATGTTTAAATGAATTCTTATGCTAATTCATACAGGTGAAATTTATAATATTTTAGAAAAAGATTCATTATATTTTTTAATGTATGAAAAATAATATTTACGAGTTTTATTATTCCATTAATATTTCCAATGAAATGTTTTATGAATAAAATTGGGCATTAGATTTAATGTTGTGGATAATAAAATGATAATTTATCTCTGAATATTAAGATTGAAAAATAAACTGTTTTTATCAGTATTCAGGAACTATCATTTGTATTTCTTTATTCTTCATAATTCCATTACTAATATTATTATTCTCATGCACCAATATAAATTTTTTCCAAATTTTTTAATTTATTAGTAGGAAAATGATGTGATAATGATTATGCTTTTTAGGATACATCCTAAAAGAAAATTAATAATTTAAAATGAAACATTTTTGGGAAATGTGAATTCTAAGTTGTTGTTACCATGTTTTAGTGAAGTATTTAATTATGAAAATCTGATGGACTACTTCTCTATATTTCTAAACCGTAGTGATCATAAATTTTAAGAGAACAAAATTTTGAAAATAAATAAATAATTATATAATCTTCACTGATGGGTAAAAATAGTTGGTATGCAAGGAAAGACATTTTATTTTTAGGGATTTGGATTAAAATACATTAGTGAGAACACAGGGGTTAAGTCAGTGTATAGGAAAATTTAATAGAAATTTTAGTAAGGTATACAATGATTGGTTCATAGAAATGACATCACAGTTTGGATTCAACTACTAGACATGGATTTAAAATAGACACACCATGGGTTAATTGCCCCCGAAAAGAGTAGGTTGAGTATATCTCTTCTATCATTCTGGTTCATGGTGATTGTTCTCATTCAAATCACCTAGTTTGACATGCATTGGGGATATTCTTAGATTACTCATATTTTCATTAAAACTATTGTGACGGATATGAATAAATATCATTCATAAATGAAAAAATTTTAATTTAAGGTTTTATATATTTAATATAGGGTGACACTATGAAGACTTGGTATAGTATATTTTCTATGATTATATGGTTTATCAATTGGAATATTAATTCCCACACAATTATTTTGTTTTAGTCAATGGTTGGAACTAAGTGGAATTGTGTTTACCCATAATGTGAGTGTAGTATAATGATTTAACTAATGATAAAATAAATAAAATGGTTTCTGGAATGTAAAACAATGATATCATTCCAAATCATCTATATTATAATACAAATAACTATGAAATCTTAGGTGAATTCCCTAACAGACATAATAACAAAAAAATGATTTTTTTGGAAGTCCATAGAGGTGAGAAGATTCGATTTCATATAATCAATGTGTTTGGTATAATGAACTAATGGAAATATATCAATATAACAAGAACATTTTTTGTGTATGGAAAAATGGAATAAATAAATAATTTTATAGAAAAATTGAAGAGTTTAGTGGATGGATATGATGATCATCATAAGGTATCATTTATTGTCTAATCTCTTATATATGGGTAACATGGTAATTATCATATTCAATTCCCTTATGCAAGGTTTACCATGTAAAATAAGAAAGCATATATTCTATTTTAATCAATTAATTGAAACTGTTGAAGTGTTTATGTATTGATAATAATGAATTATGGTATAGAAGTGTTATATCGATGATATTCTGGTTAACAGAATCAAAAAACATCTTAGGATTGGGATTTTTTTAGAATTTTTTATGTTTTAATGTGTGTTTAACATAGAATTTATGGATACATTCACGGGTTTAATATTTTATGATTGATCGTAAGTACAATGTCATAGACACACCTTTTGAGGTTTTATATCATGGTAATTCATTGGGATACAATTATTGAGATTTGATAGATGATTGATTTATATGTAACCCTTATGTTTATCATGTGAAAAAAGTTATTTTAGGAATACTTACTTTACATTTAATGGACATAAGATTATGTTATTGATAATATTTACGGTTTATATGATCTTTTTTTCGTATTAATTATTTGTTTTTTCAATTTCATAGAATATGTTTTATCAAATAGATAACCATGGGATTGAAATATTATTTGGTGATTTTATGATTAATGTTACTACACATATGATCCCTATTTTGGAACCCATATATGATTATGGAAAATAGAATATTGTATTGTCTTACATGGTGGCTAAAGGTATAATTATATTTCGGAATAATATATAATCTTACTTTTAATTTATTATAATTGAAGTTATTTATAAAACTTATTAAAAGATTTTGGAGATTATACGATAATGAAATATAAATATTTTGATGTAAGACTTTATTAGTGTCTGATTCTGATGTTGGATAAATTAAAAATTAACCATGGAAGAATATGTTTTTATAGCCTTTTCATTTTTGGGTTTCAAATATGGTTGGGAATATTTTGAGTGAATTTAATGTTTGTTATTTATCAAATGACTTTTTTGAACAATGGGAACTATTATTGAATTTTGTATATTAATGTGTTATTTCTTCATATTAAGGTATATTCAATATTGATATTGTATTTATCTAACCATATTGGATTTCATTAATGACTATATATATATGATATTAAAATTTATTACGAGATTTATTTATCTCATTTTCAGGAACTATTTTTAATTTTTCTAGAATATATTATTTTTGTTTTATCTGGGTGAATTTGGTGGAAATTTTGATAGTTTGGTGGTGTTTTGGGTAGTAAATGGTTGGTTCTTTTTTCCCAAATTGTGCACCCTACCCCAGAAAATCGTGAAACCCCAAATAGAGGGGGATTCAATATTTGGAACCCAATTTCTCAAACTATGCACAATTTTATAAGTTACTATAAACCCTCTATATGAAAGACCCATTGTCATGACCAATCCCAAAGGGCCCATGCCGTGACTACCCCAAGCATTCCTTATATAGGCCAGGGGCTGGCGACTAGCACCGAAAGGCGTAATCCCTAAAACTGGGAAGGCATTGACTTTATAACCTATAAACATAGGCAACCAATCACACAAAAAGATACGAACTCAAGTAAACCTAATAGAAAACATAGTGACTATAGTAAGTAAAATGGGATATAATACAAGCCCAACTGGAAAATACATGAAACTAAAATTACAAGTAAACCGGGGAAAAAAGGAAGACATCATATTGGCTGTTCTCTGAGGATCCTACCTAAAGGGTAAGTACAGATTTCCTCCTCATCACTCCACGTCCGTCTGTCTCTTCTGTGTACCAACTCATCATAAGGTCCTCCACTGTGCACCGTCCAGTTCTTGTTCCCTCAGTCTCGATCAATGTTGTTTGTCATCTTCACCAAACACAACAAGGATCAGGCTTAGCCCATGTAGGGGTGTGTATAACGATACTCAGTAGAGACCTCGAGACCCTCAAGGTCTCACAAAATCCCCAAATGGTAAACCTCAAAGCCTGAAGTCCAATGTAAACCCTACTTAGGTATATTCCCATACATATACCTATTTTAACAAGTATACCAATCTCAATCATGAGGAAACACAAGGTCCAACCCAAAATCCCAATGCACAATTGTTCCACATTGGAAGGAAAACAACAAAGGAAAGTAGCACAAAAGTACGCCACATAGAATAATATCCCCAAGGTATTACCAAGAAGAAACGTACCACAAATGTATGAACTTATATCACACCATGTCTAACTTAATTACAGCAGTAGACATGATTAGATGTAACTACTAAATCATCTTACTCTGTTAAGAGGCTTTTCTACAGACCTACACAGAATCAGTTGGAGATGACCCACAAAAGATCGCTAGGAACAGACCCACACACGATTTCTAGGAGCTTACCCACATAGGATCTCTAGGAGTTGACCCAAACCGGATCACTTGGAGCTCACCCACACAGGAACGTTAGAAGCAGACCCACAGATGATCTCTAGGTGCTGACCCACACAGACTCGCTAGGTGCTAACCCACACATGATCGCTAGGAGATGACCTATACAATATTGATAGGAGCTGAACCACACTGGATATCTAGGATCTGACCTGCACAAGATCACTAGGAGCTGTCCCACACCAGATCTCTAGTTAGTCTTCTCGTCGCAGCCAGCTTTTTGTTTCCTGCACTAGGCTTCCTCGTCTCCGGAAGAGTCCACTCCCCAAGCCACTGGTTTATACTCCAACATCCATGAAGTTCCCCAAATAAGTATCTCACTGACCGCCACGTCATAGGGGCCTCAACTCAATAGACAGTGCATCAATCAGATGCCCGGTGTATGAGTTATTAGCCTTTTAATCCTGAGGGCCCATTTTGATTCGTTCTCGATCCAACAGTACCATACCCCATCCTTATCCAAATATCATGTAGGCTATAACAAAGGGTCCATCTCGCTCTAGGGTTTCTTTCATTGCTGATGGTTCATGAAACGGACGTCTGGTACCAATGTTATGGCCAAAAGACCATAAATGGGTCCAAGTGGGTCTGGGTCAGGTCTGACCCTGTCAGCCCGGACTGCTAGTTCTGGCAGGCCGCGAGGGCTGTGTGAGGCTGCGGGGGTCCGTGGAGGCTGTGGGGGGGGGGCTTGGCTGTAGAGGGTGTCGTGAGGGCTACTCGAGTGCGCTAGGGGGGGGGGTGACACGAGGCTGCAGGGTGGCTCGACAGCAGAGCAGCTCTGCCGTGGGAGGCGGTTGTGTCGCGGAAGATGGCCAAAGCG
This sequence comes from Viscum album, assembly GCA_963277665.1. Classification (NCBI taxonomy): domain Eukaryota; kingdom Viridiplantae; phylum Streptophyta; class Magnoliopsida; order Santalales; family Viscaceae; genus Viscum; species Viscum album. The sequence continues at coordinate 1,910,497,550 of OY728120.1, forward strand.
TGGGGCGGTGGCTTTGATGTGGATCAAAATCCTGGCCGCGGGGCGGCAGCTCAGCTGTGGGGATTCGGCCGCGGAGTGGCAGCCCAGCCGTGGAGCAGCAGCTCGGTCGCGGGGGTTCTGTTGTGGGGAGCCGACCTCACCATGGTGTGGCAGATCGGCCACAGGGGGGTTGGCTGAGGATGTCGGCTCGGCTGCAGGTCACCCGCTCAGCCGTGGTGCGGTGGCTCAGTCGTGGGGTTGTTTGGCCATGGACCGGCATGAAGGTTGAGGGAAGCGGCGCCGTGGGGTGCAGAGGCCGTGGGGCAGCGGCGGCCGCGGCACGACGCCTTTGTGCTATCACCTTCATTGCGGCTGGCGGAGGTGCCGACTGCCGTTCTCAATCCCCATCGGTGCCAAAGACCTACATCGGTTGTAGTCTTCCTCCATCTCAAAGAACACCACATATCATCACATGAATTGCAGAGAGGATGGGCAATGATTGTTTGGACCTCACTCTCTGCATTAGTGGGGTAGAAAGCCGCTAAACGTAATCATGAATCAAGAATGAGAATGCAAGATATTTAAAAACATCATTCCACACAACCCTCATCAATATCTATTCAAAATCCCACAAAATAATTAGAAGGGTAGTAAAAGGGAAACAATATTCATATAGAAATAAACTACTACCTCATTCACTTGATGATGTCAATGAGGTACTGAGGAAGAAGACGAATCCTAGGAAATAGACAGGCGTCAGTGTCATCAGAATTTTCCCCAATGTTCGGTTTGTGCGTCATCCTCTTGCTTGATTCTGAAAAATGTTCTTCTATGGCATTCTCCATCCAGAGAAGAAGTTCTTTGTTGGAGTTCATCATTATGAGAATAAGTTCTTCGTTGGTGTTCATCGTTGAAGAATGAAATACTCTAAGAGCTCTTTCCTTTTCCTACCCAAAGGAAAAGAAGTGCCAATATAATTTTACATAAGAATTTATAAATATGTCACACACACACAAGTTGGTAAAATTAATGTAGAGGAAGTTCATGAGGGTACTCATCATTAAAGAGGGAGTTGAGAATTTTCTCCCCCATTAAGAAGGGTCGGGTAGTCCTTGCCTCTAGGAATTAAAATTGGTGGTTTATGCTCTGGTGGTCCCCTCTATCATAACACAGAAATGTGAGGTTTCAAGAATATAAATAAAAGGTTAAATTATTTTATTTTAATTTTCCAAAGAAAACCTACAAAACTATCTTTCACCCTCAGCCTACTACGGTAGAGGTGAAGGTCTCCATAAGAGATTATCGGCACTGCGAGTTCAACGGTGCCCTAATATTTCAATTACGAGCACTGATTCAAAAGATAGAAAAACCTGCTCACATGTTTACTGAACGTTCCTAAAAAAATGTTCCGAAATTCATTCCAGGCACCTCGGGCCTCGGAATCACATGCCGTCAATTTTTACAGACTCGTAGAATTACCATTTATTAAAAAAATTACATGGAAATTCTTGGGTTTTTACATTCTCCCCACCTCAGGGATTTACGTCCTCATAAGCCATAACTCATACTAAAAGAACAAGTGGGGGTACAAAGCATGCATTTGAACCTTCCACTCTCATGTTCTCTCATGGAGGTTCTGATGCTTCCAGAGAACACACAACAGAGGTATAGACCATTCAATAAGGACTTGCTCCTGTCGATCATCAATCTCTATTGGAACCTTTTTAAAAGTCGCCCCATCGTCGATGTCCAGCTCTCTATGGTCGATGACATGGGAAGGGTCATGCACGTATATCCTCATCTAGAATACGTGGAAGATGTCATGCACCCAGTGAAATTGAGTTGGAATAGCTAAGCGGTAAGCCACCTCTCCAACATTTCTAAGGACCTGAAAAGGTCCGATTAACCTCGAAGATAACTTTCCACCTTGTCCAAATATCTACAATCCTCTTCAAGCTGAGACCCATAGAAATATGTAGTCACTATCCTAAAACTATTTTGGTCTCTGTCTCCTATAGTAATACAACTTCTTCTTTCTCTGTGTAGTCTTTATCCGCTCATGGATGATCTGAACTTTCTCTATGGTAGCTCGAACCATCTCTAGTCCCACTAGTGCTAACTCCCCAAGGTCAGTCTAGCACAAAGGTGATATGAAATGTCTTCTGTAAAATGCCTCAAAATTAGACACCCTAATTGTGGAATGATAGCTATTGTTATATCAAAAGTCCACTAAAGGAAATTGATCCTCCCAGCTTGGACCGAAGTCGAGGTCCCAAGCACACAGCATGTCTTCAAGGGTCTGAATGGTCTGCTCAGTCTAGCCATCCGTTTGAGGATGGAAGGTGGTGCTCATATGAATCTGTGTCCCTAAAACCTCCTTCAAGCCCGTCCCTTTCTAGGAAGTGAAATGTTCATCACGATCAGAGATGATCGTTTAGGGTACTCCATGTAGAAGCTCAATTTATTGCACATAGAGGCGTCCCAACCTCTCTACTAAACCCTACTCTCTGATTGGTAGGAAGTGGGCCAACATGGTGAGTCAGTCGACGACAACCCAAATAGAGTCATGGACACTGGATGTACATGGAAGTCATATAATGATGTCCATGGATATACCATCCCACTTCCACTCTAGGACCTCTAAAGGCTGAACCAAGCATGATGGTACTTGATGCTCCGCATTTACATGGTGACAAGTGAGGCACCGAGAGACAAACTTTGCAAACTGATTTCTTTATTCCCATCCACCGGTGCTATCATTGGAGATCCTGGTACATCATCACCACTCTGAGATGTTCTGCTAGAGGTCATGTGAGGAACTCCATCAACACTTCCTCTGGAAGTGACATTGGTACCATGGTACATTCTATGTAGGGGATGACGTGCTTCCCACCTTCCGAAAATCCATCTGGTGTCGGACCTATGGATATTTGAGCACATCGTGTCTTGCATTTATATTCCCCACGTTGCGCCTCCCCGACTCATTGAAGAAGTGGGGGAGTAACTGTAAGAGACTAAAGAAAAGATGCTCCATCTCTATCCACAAAATATATCTGTAAAGCAGCCAGGTGCTCTGTCGCCTCGCCTAGCAGCTGTATTCCATACCACTTGCTGAGTGAAACTTCTACAATGTTCCCCATCCCATGGGTATATAATCTCGAATTCAATGTCCTAGAGGAACTCAATACAACTTCTCTATCTCAGGTTAAGGTACTTCTGAGTGAAGATATACTCGAGACTCTTCTGAATAGAGTACAATGTAAAACACTCATCTATCAAGTAATTTTGCCACATCTTCAAGGAGAACAGCACTGCTGCTAACTCCAGGTCATGGGTAGCGTAGTTTTACTCCTGTTTTCTCAGCTGTTGAGAACCATATGCAATCTCTTCTCTCTCCTACATCAGGACACATCTGAGTCCAATCCCTGATGAATCTCAATATACTATGTACCCTATGCCCTATTTTGGAAGCCTCAAGATGTGGGAACTAGTCAACCTCTGCCTCATATCTTGAAAACTATGACATCATCTATCCACCCACCTGAAGGTTTTCCCCTTGTTAGTCAACACTGATACAGGTGCTGCAATTCTAGATAAAACTGGCATAAAACATCGATAGTATCCAGCCAAACCAAGGAAGCTTCTTACCTCCGTCACACTCTTGGGTGGCTCCCAAGAAGGTATTACCTCAGTCTTTGCTAGATCCACTACAACTCTAGCCTCTGATATGACATGTCCGAGAAACTTAACCTCTCAAATTTAGAACTGGCACTTTGAGAGCTTACCATAAAGCTGGTATTTTCAGAGTGTGTCCAGTACAACCTGCGAATGATAGGAATTATCCTCCTCAGTAGTCAAGTAGATCAGTATGTCGTTGATTAAGACTACTACAAAGTGATCAGAATATGGATGAAAGATCATTTTCATGAGTCCGATGAACACTTCAGGAGTGTGTGTTACACCTAATGGCATAACTATGAACTCTTAATGGTTGTAATGACATCTGAAAGTCGTCTTCTACACATCCAAGTCTTGTTCTTTGAGCTGGTGATAGCCTGATCTGAGGTATATCTTTGTGAACCACCATGCTCCATTCAGATTATCAAAGAGGTCATCAATCCTCGGAAGTGGGTACATGTTCTTTATGGACACCTAGTTCTGGCGCTGATAGCCAACACAAAGCCTCAAGCTCCCATCCGCCATCTTGGCGAATAAAAATCAGTGCTTCCAATGGTAATACACTGGGCCAAATGAATCCCTTCCCTTACAAGTCATATAGTTGTACCTTCAGCTCATGAAGCTCTACAGAATCCATCTGATATGTTGTTGTTGATATCAGTGTCATCCTAGGGTACAAGTCAATGTAAAAGTCCACCTCTCTACGCGGTGGTAGACTTGGAACATCATCAGGGAAGACATCTGTGTACTGGTCCACCACTTCAAGATAACTTGGACTCTCCACATCCACTACTCTGAGGTTACAACTAGCCAACTCATGAGTGATCGGTTGCACCCACCTCTAGGTAAGTCTGTCATGTGCTGCAAAGGCTCCCCTCTCGCCGGTGAAGGTAAACCTGGTCCCATCTGAGCGGACACACTACACTTCGCACATAATACAGTAAATAGGAGAATGGACTATAGATAAGCAGTCCATAACCAAGATGATGGAGTAAGGCCTAGACGCTGATACTAAGAGATCCTAGAAGAAGCTCTCACCCCCTAGAGTAAGATCACACTGCCAGAACCAGTGCGTAATCGTCGAAACCACTCCCGTAGAAGTCTCTAGCCATTTGAATTGAGACAACGTCTCTGTCGGAATCTCTGAGCTACGAAATAGGGTAGTGGAAATAAAATAATGACTGGAACCTGTGTCTATAAGTACTACAGCTAAGGTGGAGTAGACACAAATCGTACCTTGTATCATCTATTGAGAACTATGATTGTACACCTCAGCTACCTAGAGCTGAGCCGCACCTGTCCACCTACTCCCTACGGTCGGTGTGGACCTCCTAATGGTGGTGTTGGTAACATATTTAATCGTCTCTCACCGAAAGCTGCACGGCCAGCTCCTCTGCCACGTCTACCTTCCCCCTGTGGAAATCCTCGGTCGAATCTATGTCTCTGTCTGGGAGTTCCTTCGACCATCTCCTAATCATCTGTACGGTGGGTCTGATAGTCATGAGCCATGTGACCCTGTCCACCAGATGTGTAACACTACCTACTCCTAGCATGACGAGCTCCACCTCAGTTTCCCTGCACAACCGATCCAGTGTCATAAAGTTATCCACCTGTAGGTCTGGTCCTCTTGGACCTCTATGACATCTGTCTTCTTCTAGCTATAGAAGACTCTGCTACACGACGACTGGTGGTGGGTCACGCTTCTGGTGACTGCTCAGTAAGAAAACTGTCCACTAAGAGGGCTCACTCTAACACCTTCACGTGTGTCGGGATGCTGATTGAGATCATCAAATCCATGACCTCCTACCTAAGCCCCTACTCAATGATCTAGTATCTAATGAATTGGCCTTGTACCATATCCATGGATTAATATGAGAGGTTAGTCAACCTCACTAAAACATAGCTACAGTCATGCTGCCCTATTGCAGATGAAGGAACTCCTATATGTGCACTGCACGAAGAGTCGATGGAACAAACTCTGCCCGAAATAGTCTCTAAATGTCTTCCCAGAAAAGCGTCACATCTTCGTGAACCTAGAGCATCAATCTCTGCCATCTGGTTATTGATTCCTGTAGATGGATAGCATCAAGGATCACCATGAGATCAGCGAGTGTCTCTACCAGTCATAAGGCTCTCACTATAGCCTATAAACAATCCTTAGCTACATGTGGGTCTGTCTCATCCCTAAATAAAGGTGGAATCTTTCACTATAACTCGTGAAACGCGCTCAAGTGGCTTGCAACATCTACTACTAGGGCCGATGGAATTGGTGGGCCAACGAGTACTAGTACCGTAGGTGCCTCCGCAGGTGCCTCTACTAAAAGAGGGCCCTACACGGAGGCCCTGTCACTCGGTGTGCTATCAGTGCATGCTACTCTCGGAACGATAGCTGGATATCTGGGTGGAAACATCCTAAAAAGAAATACGTGCTCCATGGTCAATAAGTTATACCTGGTGAGCTGACTCAAGGAGGTCACAATGAAAACTCTTGAAAACACCCATGCAATCAGTGTTTTGTGAACTGAGTCATAAATCAGAAGTCAGGGTCCTGGTGTGTGGTTATTTAGGCCTCCACACCAACACTGGATTCCCTAAACTGATAACCACACTTACTAAGCTTAACACTATTGCTATTAAAATAATGATCAGAGTCCTATGTTCTATGGTATAACCGACCCCTCTGATACCAATTTGTCACAGCCCGTCCCTCGGGGCCCATGCCATGACTACCCCAAGCCTGCCTTCCATAGGCCAGGGGCTGGCGATAAGAATTGAAAGGCATAATCCCTAAAACTGGGAAGGCATTGCCTTTATAATCTATTATAACATGAAACCAAGCACATAGAAAGATACTAACTCACGTAAAATAAATAGTAAAAAGAGTGAGTGCTGTAATTAAAAGGGGCTAGAATACAAGACCAACTGGAAAGTACAGAAAAATGAATGTTCAAGTAAATTGAAGGAAAAATAAAGATAGCTACTGGGTCATCCTCCGAGATACCTACCTGAAGGGTAGGTACAGATCTCCTCCTCAGCACTACACATCCATCTGTCTCCTCCATGTACCGACTCATCGTAAGGTCCTCCTCTAGGAACCGTCCAGTATGGGTACCCTCTGTCTCGATCGACGTTGTCTATCTTCAGCACCAAAAACAACAAGGTACAGGCATATCCTATGCAGGGGTGAGTATAAAGATACACAATAGGGACCCTGAGACCCTCAAGTTCTCAAAAAATCCACAAAGGTTACCCCTCAATGAATGAATTCAACTGTCAACCCTAAATAGGAATATACCCATTCATATACCTAAGTTAACAAGTATACCCATCATAATCATGAGGAAACATAGGGTCTAACCCAAAATCCCAAATCTCAAATATTCCTTAATGGAAGGAAAACTACAATGTCGTGTACCACATAGGTACACCACATAGAAGAATACAACCAAGGTATTACCATGAAGAAAAGTACCACACCGGTATGAACTCATCTCACACCAGGTATAACTTATGTACAGTAGTAGAGATGATTATATGTAACTATTGAATCATATTTCTCTATTAAGTGGCTCTGCTACTGACCTACACAGAATCTATCGGAGCAGACCCCCACAGGATCGCTAAGAGCTGGCCCACACAAGATCACTAGAAGATGACCCGCAATGTATCTCTAGGAGCTAACCCCCAGATGATCGCTTGGAGCTGACCCAGAGAGGATTGCTAGGTGGTGAACCACATAGGATCGCTAGGAGCTGACCCACACAACATCTCTAGGAGATGAACCACATAGCATCGCTAGGAGCTGACCCACACAAAATCAATAGGAGCTGACCCACACAGGATCTCTTGGAGTTGACTAACACATGATCCCTAGAAGCTAACCCACACAAGATTTCTAGGATCTGACCCACACAAGATCTCTAGGAGCAAACCCACATTGGATTTCTAGGAGCTGAACAACAGAGGATCGCTATTCAGTCTTCTTTTCACAGCCAGCTAGTGGGTTTCCGCACTAGGTTTGCTCATCTCTGGGAGATTCTTCTCCCCAATCCACTAGTCAATACTCCAAATTCTATGAAGTTCCATGAAGAAGTATATCATTGACCGAGATGTCATAGGGGTCACAATTTAACAGGCAATGGGTTAATCAGATGCTCGGTCGGTGAGTTATTAGACTTTTAGTACCGAGGCCTCGATTGGATTCGTGCTCGATCCACCTGACCTTACCGCATCCTTATCCAAATCACCATTAGGGTATACCAAAAGTTCTTTCATGCTCTAAGGATTCCAGCACCGCTGATGGTTCATCAAAGGGTCATCTGGTGCCAATGTTATGGCCAAAAGAGTGTATATGGGTCGAAGTGGGTCCAGGTCCTGTCCAACCTGGTCAGACAGACTCGGCCCGACCCGCTTGGTCTGGCCCAACCTGCTGGGTCCGGTAGGGTGCAAGGGCCTCAAGGGGCCGTGGGGAAGCTCAGTCCCGGAGGGTTCCGCGAGGGCGGCTCAACCATGGGTAGTGCGAGGCTGGGAGGTGGCTCTACCGCGAAGTGGCTCAGCAGTGGGTGGAGGCTCTGCTGCGGGGCGGCAGCTCGGCCATGGGAAGTTATGTCGCGGATGGCTACCCGACCATGGGTTGGCGGCTTGGCTGTGGGGGTTTGGTCATGGAGTGGTATCCCGATCGTGGGGCGGCGGCTCGATCGCGAGGTGGCAGCTCGGCACTCTTGGGGGGTGGGGGGGGTTCTCATGAGGACAATATCTTGGTCGGGGGGAAGCAGTTCGACCACGGGGCGGCTCATCTGTGGAGTGGTGCAGAGGCCTCGGGGCGGTGGAGGCCGCGGGGCGGTGGTAGCCGCGGGGTGGCATCATCGCCATTGTCGTGGCTGGAAAAAGTGTAGGTTGTCGTTCTCATACCTCATCGATGACAAAAACCTTTTCTGAATTCCAACTTACTCTGTCTAAATGAACACCACACATCATCACAAGAATTACGTAGAGGACGGACCATGTTTGTTTGGCCTACACTTTCTGCATTATAGTTGTAGCAAGCGACTCATCGTAATCATGAATTGAGAAAGAGTATGGATGATATTTAAAAACATCAATCCACACAACACTCATCAATATCTATTCCCAATCCCGCAAATGAATTAGAAGGGGAGTACATGGGAATTGATAAACATATAGAAATAAACCCCTACCTCGTTCTATGGATGACTTCGATGAGGTCGCAATGAAGAAGATGAATTGTTGGGAATAGACAGACGTTGGGGTCATGGGTGTTCTCCTCGATTGTCAATTCATGTGTCTTCCTCTTGCTTTATTCAAAAGAACATTCTTCAATGGAATTCTTCATTCGGAGAAGAATTTCTTCATGGGAATACTTCATTGATGAAAGTAATCCTCCAAGACCTCTATCCTTTTCCAAACCATTGGAAAAAAGGTTCCAATATAATTTATCTTTAGATGAAATTAAGTTGCCACACACACAAGTTTGAAAAATTAATGTAGTCAATGTTCAAGATGATCCTCCTCATTAAAGAGGGAGTTGAGAGGTTTCTCCCCCATTAAGATGGGTTGGGTGATCCCCACCTATCTGAATTAAAATTTGGGGTTTATGATCGGTTTGTCCCCACCACCATAACCCACACATGAATGGATTCAAGAATAAAAATTAATATATAAATAATTTTATTTTTATTTTCCTATGAAAAGCCCAAAAACTATCTTTCACCCTCGACCTACTGCAGTCAAGGTGAAGGCCTCCTTAAGAAAATGCTAGTGTTGCGAGTTCAATGGTTCCCTCATATTTCAATTCTGAGCATCATTTCAAATGTTATAAAAACCCACTCACACAGACTCTTATAATTCTCATATAATAAAAAAATTACATGGAAACTCTTTGGCTTTACACACATAGTTAAGGTGAAATGTTAATAAAACTATGCATCCCAGCCTAGGAAACTAAGCTTGTATAATTAATTCCTAAAAATGTTATTTAAAAATTCTTTAACCACCCCCCCCCCAATAATCTCCCTACATCGACCCAGATCAAAAAAAATCATTCGAATATTTTTTTAAGACTCACTAATATATTCCAATGAATTATGGACAACATTATTTGTGAATAAAATAATGTATTGACGAATTTAAACATCTCTTGGTAATATATTATCATATTGATTAGTTTCCACCCACTCTCCTATATCTCTATCATCATTTGAAGGGATTTTATCATCTTATGTTGATATAATTATATTTTTGTTTTCATGGATTTAATCCATTTGATCTAGGATCTAGGGTTTGGATATTGATCTCATTCTACATTCTACAATTGAACATTCCAATTCAATTTGGGGAATTCCATTGGATGGAATTTTTCATAGATCACAATTTAGGTAGTCAAAACTAAATTACCGTAGTCTTTAATTATTATTCATTGCATGTTTTGTGGAATTTAAGTTGGCATGTTTGGAAATTAAATCTTTAATTTAATTATTTAATTGGTTAATTAATTAATAGAATCATTGAATTCATTAATTTATTGTCCATGTTAATATGATCTTATTTGAACTTTGGAAAATTGAACTCATTAAATATGATTATGAAATTATTGAATAATTGTACATTAAATTTATTTATTGAATAAGTTATGAATATTGATCAATGTATGTGATGGATTAATTTGTAAATTGGTGGGATTGATTAAGTTATTGATTATTATAATGATTAATTGATTGATTAATTGGAATTAATGGATTTTTGACTTAAACATGAATGGTCAATGAATAATTTGATTAATTGTTTAAAAGATTTTAATGATGAATTTTTCAAATTATTCCCTGTAAATAAAATTGATATTGAAGAATTTTTTGATACATATAAAAATTTACACATTAGAGATAATTTTTTATTTGATGTTTAATGATTCATAACTTTTATGTATATGAAATTTTTATTCAGGTGCTATTTTGATTATTGTCACATATGTGATGTTAATGTTTGTGATAGATAATTGAAATCCAAATACCCATAAGTGTTAGTGAATTTGGGATAGGGACTGAGGCTGAAAATACACAAATTTGATTACAACGGTGGGATAGGGACTGATGCTCCAAATAAAAATATGTGATAATAAGTGTGGGACATGTACTAAGGCTTTAAATAACCATATGTGATAACAAGTGTGGGACAGGTATTGAGGCTATAAATAACCATGTGTGATAATAATTGTGGGATAGAGACTGAGGCTTAAAATACCCATATTTCAATATGGGTGGGACAAGGAATGATGCTCCAAACAACCATGGGTGATAGATAGGATTATCTATGCTCATGATAATGCATTGGACTATGGCTCTAATTGTTTGTGACATGAATTTTACTGAAATGGTAAATGATACCTTTGGTATTTTGATATGCGATATCTCCTAGGGATAGTTCATAATTTGACATTAGATGAAGTAGGTTATGATAGTATGGGTGTCATCATGAACCCAGGTATTTATGGGGCTAATTAAATAATAATGTATTGGTGTTACAATTTACATTATGTATTTTACTAATTTTATTATATAGCTACATACACTTTTATTGATTTCATATTTTACTAGACACCATTGGTGGTGTCCTACTGACTTCTACTCGCATCCTTATTGGGATTCATGATTTTTTATTTGATATACATTATGTTTCCATGAGAGGATAAGGGAAGTAGCCCTATGATTAATGGATCAATTGGGTTACATCATGGATTAGGAACCACACATGGTGTTGGGGACCTCTTGGTGGTGTTGTCACATTATGTAATTTGGGTTTTAATTTATAAACATGAAAATTATTTGGAATGATATATATTGATTAGTTATGGATGTTGACTTATATTGGGTTTATCATGTGGTACTAGTTTGTTCCGATTAATTTTCTATTTTGGTGGTTGGTTATTTTCATTACGTTATTGATTATTTATTTGTGTAGTTGTGTTGTTTTTATAAATAATGCATAGTATTCCCATGTTATATATATATATATGAACATTTCTAATATTTGGTAGCATCTTTCATACGGTGAGGGGTTCTTTAAGACATGTAATAGTCTGTCTTGTCCACCTTTATATGTTAGACGGGTCTAGATATTTCAAATTTGTATCAAAGGATGTTTCCTTATCTTTTATTTTTTATTATTAATAGGGAAATTTTAAAATCATACTTATAAGAGTAAGGACTTGAAAATTAGATCATTGTGGGATTAGCTGGCCCATGTATAGGGAAAAAACCCAATCACCCAAGGTGGGGTTGAATTAGTGATGTAAATTGTTATATTTTGATGTTATTTAACATCAAATAATTAAATTGTTGTGTAATGTGATTATTATTTTTTAGATATTTTATTATTTGAATCATCTACCCATATGGAATGAGAGTTTAATATGTATTGATCATTGTAGGAACTCATGAATCATTGTGGGATTCATCATTTTTAGGCACACACATGTTTTGTGTACGTTGTTAAAGGAAATTTCATATGTTTTCTTGTGTGATTAATTTACAAAAATATGAATAATATGATATTAAAAGGTCTAAATGATTAACTATGTGTAAAATTTATGTCTAATGATAAAAATAGATAATGAAATTTTTTTTAACCATGTTAACCATGTACTAGATATATGGTGGTTAAGGGTAGAGATAGTGCCTTGATTTTGACCAAATGGAGGGAAAGGAGGGATGACTTGTTATTGATATATTTGAATCCAAATTTTAAAATTTGTTTATGATGTGAAATGTTTTCTACACTTATTTTTTTGAATTATAGATATATGTATCCAGAAAATGTTTTTTGATAGGAATTCTAGAGGATATTTCAAGAAACAAGCCTCCAGTTGTTGAAAAAGATCCAGCATTGGTTCTAGGTTTTATAGGGTAAGATAAAATCCATGATAATGTTTTTCATTTTATAAACATGATGGAGACATGATGTGTGGGAAATTAGTATCCTCTATTTTGTTTAATGGGACTTGGTATGGGTGATTCGAGTAGTGAAAGTTCCCTTATTTGAGAACTTATTTATAGGTTTTGAGGCCTTTGGTTTGTGATATGTTGTCAAGAATTGTTAATGTGATAACTATACTATTATGGGATCATGTAAGTTTATTTGGATCCTAGAGTGGGTGTTGGGAATGTAGTGTTATTATGTGTGGGAAATTACCCTTTTATGGGACATATAGTACATGGTCGCATGGTTCATTGGACACGGTGTGTTTGGAATGGGGTATGATTTCTACCCATGATTAGCGAGTTCATTGATTATTGATAAGTATTCTATAAAGAGAGATATATTTGACTGTGGTATAAATGACACCAATACAGGGATTTAGTACTATTTTACTTATGATGGTGACCCATAAATGGGTTCATCTATTCAGAGAGAACATTTAGTCAAATGTAGAATAGGTGGACGTTTGGGCACTAAAAAGGAAAATATAGAGACAATATTAGTATGTGGTTTTTCTTGATTAATTTGTGGTAATTTTAATGGTTTTGAAATGTGAATTAACAAGTAGATAATAGTCATTAGCTGGGGGAAATCACAAGAAGCCTCAGTGGAGGTCAGCCATGTGTTTCAGTTGCCTTGGAATGTGAAGCATGGGTGTTTTTGTAACACCCCAGGTAAATAAAGAATAGACATTTTCATATTTATCCATATTTATGAATAAAATATTAATATGAATTTAAAGGGGACGCTATGCTCGATGGAGTACCCAACACGCAACAACGAGTTTCTTGGGAATCTTACGTTGCACTCTAATAATAAAATAATATTATTTTAAATGGTAGTTAACATGTAGCCGTTATAATGGCGGGAATGGATATAAATAACTAAAATATGATTATATATGTTTTTTTAATGTTTTTACATTTATCCAATAAAAGCTAAAGGCTTAAAATACGGAAAGAATTAAATTTTAGGTGTATATGCCCTAGTTTTCACTAAAGGTTCACTTATCGCCTTTTAATGGAGAACTGTCATTAAATATAGTTTTGATCACTCTTATACATTCTTTTGGACCAAATAAAACTCTTATTAAGAATCGGGATATCAAATTTTACTTTGTGTAATTTTTTGGTATTTTTCCGATAAAGTTCATTTTTTTAATGAATAGTGTAGAATGTTGTGTTTTAATTCAAAACCTCTTTTTAATCTAATTTATTTATATGATTAGATAATATTTTTAATTGGTTTTAAAGTGAAATTAGAAAATATTTTTACCATTAAATCCAATATTGGTCATTGGAATTAATTTCACTTCGAAATCAGACTTAAACTAGTGTCAATCTTTTGATACTTATTGTTTTATAAAAACACGCTATTTGCTCTGACAGCGGGAATTAATTATTAAATTAATTAATGTGACTAATATTTTTTTGAATTTTGTAAAATAGACTTCATTTTTGAATTCGGAATATCAAATATAGCTTAGGGTGAATTTTTGGTAATTTTCTGAAAAACTTCAATTTTTGATGAATAGTGAAACCACTAAGTGGTACTTATAAAAACTGATTTTTCATTTAAATGATATTTTTCCATAATTGTGTTTTGATTTTCAAAAATCAGACATACATGGTTGTCATTAAGAAGTAAAATGTGGTTCAATGAGATTAAAATAATTTTTTGGTGAATTGTAACTTATTAAGTATTTAATCGCGATTAGTGGTAATTAGTGTAGTTTAAGGTAGAAATGATATTATAAGAATGTGAAAACACCATGAAACTTGTCTTACACATATTGGGTGAGTCATGGACGACCAGGAAAAGCCATGGGACAACTTGGGGACCCCATGGAGCCACTTTAGTTGGAAAATGACATTAATATATTTTTATTTAATGTTAAAGTGAAAATGACACTAACATAAATTGTTTTACTAAAATAATTTTTAAGTGGGGTTATACAAGTCAAAATTTTTATTATAAATAGTCATTGGAAAGCTAAAAGTATTTCCTACATCATAGTAATTTTTTTATAATTTTTAGATATTAAATAAAATAATTTATGTTTGACATCATAATGATGCAGTGATGACATCATTATTTAATGATTAAAATAAAATGGAAAGATAATGTAAAATCTATGAACTACACATTTCCAAAACTTATTGTATGGGTTGATTTAGAACCTTTATAACCTTATCCACGAATTATATCAATGTGGGACCTTTTAAAACCGAAACACATTTTCAAATAAAGTAATATTTCTTTACTTTCCAAAAGTGCCCCTCCTCTCCTCTTATAAAAGGCCCCCACCTCTACCTCATTTCACACACTCCTCAAGCCTTTGGCTCGGCCAAAACCTGCCAATTTACTCTCTCCACACCCCTCTCCTCATCCTAGAGTATTCCCTTTGGTCATAATCCTTTGAAAGGAAGCCTTTAGGCTCAAATCAAAAGGATTTACACTTTTAAAGGTAATTCATTCTCTCATGTTCATTTGTTTTATTTTGCTTCTCCAACCCCCTAAACTCTTTTTATTTATATCTTTTGTAACAACACCAGTATATTAAATATACTAGGATGTTGTTATAATATTTATTAGAGCTACAATCCCACAAAACTACATCAAATGGTTAAATAACATACGGTTTCTGTGGATGGCGAAATTCTGCCTCCCGAAACGATGATGGTTCAATACTCATTTAACACCTTCAAAGGTGGCCATTATGATGTCACTATTTTTATATATGATATATAATATGTTTATGTTTTCCTTAAGCTTCTGTTTTTTTTTCATTTTGGTCATACCTTTATGGTTTCCATTATGGGTAAACGTGATATCTTCATTTAAGGAAATGCGGACTACCGCCCCCTCAAAGTGATTTGATTCGTTAAATACCATATGTGGGACGTATAAAGGATTTAACTATGATATTATATATGATATTATACTGGAATTATAATATACCTTTATATCATTATTATTCAATTCTATAAAATACGAAATAGAAATGAAAGTAGCGTTCATGCGTACGTACGGCTTACCGTCTCCATGAACGGTGCATTTCATTTCTTACCTCTAAATTATTATGTAATGTTATAAATTCATGCATGTACTGGATATATATTACATATATTATATCTAAATAATGAATAAAATTCTGGATATAATAAACATTTGACCACATGAACAATATGTAATTGTAAGAAGTCCACTTTCGACATAAGAACCAAATATCGGCAAAACAAATATTATTAACTTAAATGATTACATAATGTTTATGACATGGTAATAAGTGATATAAAAGTAATAATGAACTTGAAAAATGTTCTTAAGGAATTAGAAATTAACTCAAGTTTATTATTCAGGAGATTAAAGAACGATCGAGTCAAGTCGGACCCAAGGTAAGGGATACTACACCACACTTTCTTTTTAAGTACACTCTTTTATGTCATTCTTTTTAAGCTCATATTTCTTATGATTGGGATGTTCTTTTATATTAATAATACTATAATTATTATGTTCATATGATGAGAGACCCTATTTCCTCTCATCAATCCATTTTGGATGTTTTGAGTGGCGCCGTTAGGCTACCGAATTTTTGTAAGGGATTTTTCATCTCACTTTTATTCCCGTGAGATTTATGCTACATTCTCAACAAATTCCATTGAGTGGTGTATGTACTGCCCATTATTCTACTCTTTGTGTAATATAATTTCGTTTATGAGAATTTACATCAATGATCTATTGTCCTTCTTTCATGGGGTGTATGTTTTGAAAGATACCCAAGTTGGTAAGGGAACCTTTCACCCTCCTCTTTTTTAAAAGACTTCTGTTGTTGGGTCTTTTAATTTACATATTGTTATGTTGGGATATGTTCTAATATATCCTTATTGATGTAAATTTTATGTCCAAGTGATGAGATACACTTTTTATCTCTCATCAACTCATTTTGATGTGATGCCGTTAGGCTGTCAAGGGAACTTTTTAACCCAATTTCTATTTCTTTGGGTTCAACATGTAGTCATTGAATATGTCATCTATTGAATATGTGTGAATGACATTTTATTGGTTTACACTTAATAACCACTTATATTGGGTGTATTTATATTTTTCACACATATTTTTGAGATTGATTTGTCCTTAATTTAAGGATACCTTCTTTATAAGGGATTTCATCACATTTGACATTTCTATTGAGGGTTCATTGTTGTTATGCACCAATTCACTCTTATATGGTGTATATACTATCCTTTGAAGTATTATATCATGAATCCATTTATTCTCATGATATTATAAAGTTCTTGCTAAATGTTATTCCTCAATTATTGTATTCAAGTGTCTCTAATTTTGGTAAAACCCCTTTAACCAAAATATCGTTTTAAATATTTTAATTAGTTTTTCTTGTTAATATACATGTTTTCAAAATGGTTTTAAGGATTTATTTATATGGATATTAATGGTTTAAAATTTTAAGCTTCAAGGTGGTATGGGACACTTTGATTCAAAAATCTCTTTTAAATGTTTTAAATGGTTTTGAAAATGGTTTTTTATGGATTCATTATTTCAATATCCTAAAATGTTATATTGTGATTGAAATGTGGAAATGTTATATTTCCTTTATGCATGTTTTATGTGATACATTTATGTTATGGTTCTTGGGCATTGTTATGAAAACGGGTGGTTCCGTGATAAACTAAGGGCGGGTGAGCCCGATATAGCTGTCCAATGCATTGGGTAATGTGAAGGAGTGAAACGTTAAGTTTTCGCCGAAGAGATTTTAGGGAATATACTATGATGGGTATTCCAAACGTAACCAAGAGGGTTACTCCCTACGAAAAATGTTATGAATGCCTCAAGTTACCTTTATGTCTTATGATTTCTATGATTTATTCATGATTTGATGAGGTAGGTTAAAGTGCCTATGTTTTATGGGTAAATTATGATTTCATTCTTATGTATATATGAACTCATGTTTCCTTTCCATATTTTTATATCCCTTACAGAGATTTTTATGCTCATCCCAAGTTTTTGAAATGTTTTTCAGGTCAAGGGAAAGGTACATGATAAGATGATAGAGTGAAGGATGTGTTAAGAAAGAATCCATGTTTTATTTTCAATATGTTTCCATTTTTGGGAAGAATGAATACTATCTTTTATGTAACCACTTTGTTTAAATGTGGAATGTAATGCATGTTTCATGATCTAATTATCTAAAACTCTAAACCTGAAAAGATCCTCAATGTGTAATCTTGTAATAACTCAAGATTAAGTAAGGTTTAAGGCTGGGGCCTTATAGTTGGTATCAGAGGTCGGTTTAGATAACTTTAGAGGTTAGGGTACTCTTTAAGCATAAGTGACATTACCATAATGGTTAGGATTTCAGAAAGAGTCCTAGTTTTAGATAAAGTGAATGAGTAAGTGTATCATAGTGTTTATCTTCCTCATTAGTACATGATGGTTTTGTTGATACACTCATACTGACATTTTTGGTTTTAGTAAATGGTTGGATCTAGCAGGCACCAAAGTAACAGTGGATGTGAAGGAGACTGTGATAGTTTTTTGAGAAAGCAACTGAATGATATGGGAGATGCAATGAGAACTCTTCTGATTATCCTCAACCAACTATCTGGAGTCATGATTGGCCACCTAAACCTCGGAGTTTTCTCTAAGGCATCATATATGCAAGAAACAAATCCCTACGAAAGTACAGGTAATAATCATAAAGGTATGTGTGTTCAAAAACCTATGTGGCAAAGATGTGGAAAGAAACACCTAGGAAAATGTTTCAAAGGGACAGAAATATGCTATAGATGTGGAAATGAAGGTCATAAAGCAAGAACCTGCCATGGAAAAAGGAAGCATCCAGTTGACTCAAGGAAAGGGAAAGAAGTTCTTTCTGAGGGATCAATTGAATGTTTTAAATGTGGTGTGCATGGTCATTATGCAAACACATGTTCTATGAAGAAGTTTCGTGAATGGGGTCACCAAGAGCGTACAAATGTTCGTTTACCAATACCTAATTCCATTCCTATTGAGGATGAAGAAACTGACAATGACCAATCAAAGGTATGTACTATTTCATGACTATTGTTTTCATATTTTGGAATCTTAGGATATAATTCATGATTTTGTTTGTAGGAAAGAGGTATTTCGGAATAGGTTGGAAAGGAATGGATAATGGATCATGAAGAATGTTGAATGAGTAAGATGTCAGCATATAAGGGCTTAAAGAGTTATGGTGAAATTCTTATGAGTATCAAGTCTCTTTTGATGATGGGGTAACATTAGAAGACTTTTTATATTATGTGTAACCCTGATGTTTAATATAGGCAAATTTTATCCAAGGAATAGTTATATTTTCTTTTGTGGACATAGTTATAAAGAACCATTTGGGTTTATATGATCCTTACTTTTGAGGAAATTATGGGTTACTAAATATTATGATTGAAGTGGAAGGCATGAGATAAAATTGAGGTTAAAATATGTTATGAATATTTTTGAAGATTTTATCTCGTTTTGGGGAATGTTTTGAGAATTATATAGTTTTGAAAAAAGGACAACACGCAGACCGTGTGACAACCTGTCACATCGGACAAAGCAGCAGGAATCGAACCCACAACCAAAGTGCGACTGGTATTTATCGCCTACCACTAGACTATGTGAAGTCCCTGGTTAGTTTGACTGATTCATTCTAGTTATATGATTTTATGAATTAAGAGTAAGTTGATTTTGGGTTATTTATAAAAATTATTAACCTATCATGGAGGATATGTGATTAGGTTAATTACTTTTCAATACGAGATTTTAGTAGAAACTAATGTTGTTTGGAGATAAATGTTACGATTTAACTTGGAAGACTATGTGACTAAATCCTTCAAATATTTGGGTTTCAATATTATATTGGTTTACTTTGATGTATTTTATGGACAAATTGTTTATCGGATGGTCCTCGTTGAACTTTGTGTTTTTTTGGACAAATTTTGAGATTAAGAATAGATTTTCTTTTTATAAAGGGTTATCCTTTTCTGGATTATCTGATCGTGTAGTAACCTTTTTGGTTTTAATTTTGTTTAAGGTTTGAAGACATGGGAAATGTATAGTTCTTTTTTTAGGTGCTCCTCTAGAAGTTGTTTATAGTACTCTTAATGCGAACAAGTCTCCCTAAATACTCGTCTTTTGGAAAAAAATATGAGTTTGATTAAGGAATCTAGTAAAAGCTGAGAGTCAACATGATATGTGATTATGTTTCCTTATGAATAAATTCCTCAATAAAAAGTAACTTAAAACAAAAATGTTGTCTATTAACTTTTCCTACTGGGGAACCCAACACCGTTTAACCCATCACAAGTTTGTGATTTTCTCATTGTTAACGTTCTCCTAAACATGTTTTCTATCACTCTCCATCAGAACATGACCCTATGTTTTCTCCTCCATGTCCATGTTTTCCTACATGGAGTCCTAGTATGGGTTAACTCGGGTGACCTTTGTGCTTATCTTTCTTTATTTTAAAGTGATTGTTTTACCGACTCTTGTTCCGATGTGAGACTTTCAAGGATGTTTCCAAGCACAATTTTTAAATTGCGAGGACGCAATTCCCAAAAGGGGGGAAGGATGTAACACCTCAGGTAAATAAAGAATAGACATTTTCATATTTATCCATATTTGTGAATAAAATATTAATATGACTTTAAAGGGGACGCTATGCTCGATGGCGTACCCAACACGCAACAACGAGTTTCTTGGGAATCTTACGTTGCACTCTAATAATAAAATAATATTATTTTAAATGGTAGTTAACATGTAGCCGTTATAATGGCGAGAATGGATATAAATAACTAAAATATGATTATATATGTTTTTTAATGTTTTTACATTTATCCAATAAAAGCTAAAGGCTTAAAATACGGAAAGAATTAATTGTTAGGTGTATATGCCCTAGTTTTCACTAAAGGTTCACTTATCGCCTTTTAATGGAAAACTGTCATTAAATATAGTTTTGATCACCCTTATACATTGTTTTTGACCAAATAAAATACTTATTAAGAATCGGGACATCATATTTTACTTTGTGTAATTTTTTGGTATTTTTCCGATAAAGTTCATTTTTTAATGAATAGTGTAGAATGTTGTGTTTTAATTCAAAACCTATTTTTAATCTAATTTATTTATATGATTAGATAATATTTTTAAGTGTTTTTAAAGTGAAATTAGAAAATATTTTTACCATTAAATCCAATAGTGGTCATTGAAATTAATTTCACTTTGAAATCAGACTTAAACTAGTGTCAATCTTTGGATACTTATTGTTTTATAAAAACACGCTATTTGCTCTGACAGCGGGAATTAATTATTAAATTAATTAATGTGACTAATATGTTTTGAATTTTGTAAAATAGACTTCATTTTTGAATTCGGAATATCAAATATAGATTAGGGTGAATTTTTGGTAATTTTTTGAAAAACATCAATTTTTTATGAATAGTGAAACCACTAAGTGGTACTTATAAAAACTGATTTTTCATTTAAATGAAATTTTGCCAGAATTGTGTTTTTATTTTCAAAAATACGACATACATGGTTGTAATTAAGATTTGAAATGTGGTTCAATGAGATTAAAATAATTTTTTGGTAAATAGTAACTTATTAAGTTTTTAATCGCGATTAGTTGTAATTAGTGTAGTTTAAGGTAAAAATGATAATATAAGAATGTGAAAACACCATGAAACTTGTCCTACACCTATTGGGTGAGTCATGGACGACCAATACAAGCCATGGGCCAACTTGGGGACCCCATGGAGCCACTTTAGTTGGAAAATGACATTAATATATTTTTATTTAATGTTAAAGTGAAAATGACACTAACATAAATTATTTTACTAAAATAATTTTTAAGTGGTGTTATGCAAGTCCAAATTTTGATTATAAATAGTCATTGGAAATCTAAAAAGACATCCTACATGATAGTAATTTTTTTATAATTTTTAGACATTAAAAAAATTAAATTATTTATGACATCATAATGATGCAGTGATGACATCATTATTTAACGATTAAAATAAAATTGAAAGATAATGTAAAATATATGAACTAAACATGTCCAAAACATATTGGATGGGTGGATTTAGAACCTTTATAACCTTATCCACGAATTATATCAATGTGGGACCTTTTAAAACCGAAACACATTTTCACATAAAGTAATATTTCTTTACTTTCCAAAAGTGCCCCTCCTCTCCTCTTATAAAAGGCCCCCACCTCTACCTCATTTCACACACTCCTCAAGCCTTTGGCTCTTCCAACCCCTGCCCATTTACTCTCTCCACACCCCTCTCCTCATCCTAGTGTATTCCCTTTGGTCATAATCCTTTCAAAGGAAGCCTTTAGGCTCAAATCAAAAGGAGTTACACTTTTAAAGGTAATTCATTCTCTCATGTTCATTTGTTTTATTTTTCTTCTCCAACCCCCTAAAATCTTTTTATTTATTTCTTTTGTAACAACACCAGTATCTTCAATATACTAGGATTTTGTTATAATATTTATTCGAGCTACACTCCCACACAGCTACATCAAATGGTTAAAGAACATACAGTTTCTGTGGATGGCGAAATCTGCCTCCCGAAACGATGATTGTTCAATACTCATTTAACACCTTCAAAGGTGGCCATTATGATGTAACTATTTTTATATATGATATATAATATGTTTATTTTTTCCTTAAGCTTCTGTTTTTTTTTCATTTTGGTCATAAATTTATGGTTTCCATTATGGGTAAACGCGATATCTTCGTTTAAGGAAGTGCGGACTACCGCCCCCTCAAAGTGACTTGATTCGTTAAATACCATATGTGGGACGTATAAAGGATGGAACTATGATATTATATATGATATTATACTGGAATTATAATATACCTTTATATCATTATTATTCAATTCTATAAAATACGAAATAGAAATGAAAGTAGCGTTCATGCGTACGTACGGCTTACCGTCTCCATGAACGGTGCATTTCATTTCTTACCTCTAAATGATTATGTAATGTTATAAATGCATGAATGTACTGGATATATATGACATATATTATATCTAAATCATGAATACAATTATGGATATAATAAACATTTGACCACACGAACAACATGTAATTGTAAGAAGTCCACTTTCGACTTAAGAACCAAATATCTGCAAAACAAATATTATTAACTTAAATGATTACATAATGTTTATGACATGGTAATAAGTGATATAAAAGGAATAATGAACTTGAAAAATGTTTTTAAGTAAGTAGAAATTAACTCAAGTTTATTATTCAGGAGATTAAAGAACGATCGAGTCAAGTCGGACCCGAGGTAAGGGATCCTACACCTCTCTTTCTTTTTAAGTACACTCTTTTATGTCATTCCTTTTAAGCTCATATTTCTTATGATTGGGATGTTCTTTTATATTAATCCCACTATACTTATTATGTTCATATGATTAGAGACCCTATTTCCTCTCATCAATCCATTTTGGATGTTTTGAGTGGCGTCGTTAGGCTGCCGAATTTTCGTAAGGGATTTTTCATCTCACTTTTATTCCCGTGAGATTTATGCTACATTCTCCACAAATTCCATTGAGTGGTGTATGTACTGCCCATTATTATACTATTTTTGTAATATAATTTCGTTTATGAGTATTTACATCAATGATCTATTGTCCTTCTTTCATGGGGTGTATGTTTTGAAAGATACCAAAGTCGGTAAGGGAACCTTTCACCCTCCTCTTTTTTAAAAGACTTCTTTTGTTGGGTCTTTTAATTTACATATTGTTATGTTGGGATATGTTCTCATATATCCTTATTGATGTAAATTTTATGTCCAAGTGATGAGATACACTTTTTATCTCTCATCAACTCATTTTGATGTGATGTCGTTAGGCTGTCAAGGGAACTTTTTAACCCAATTTCGATTTCTTTGGGTTCAACATGTAGTCATTGAATATGTCATCTATTGAATATGTGTAAATGAAATTTTATTGTTTTACACTTAATATCCACTTATATTGGGTGTATTTATATTTTTCACACATATTTTTGAGATTGATTTGTCCTTAATTTAAGGTTACCTTCTTTATAAGGGATTTCATCACATTTGACATTTCTATTGAGGGTTCATTGTTGTTATGCACCAATTCACTCTTATATGGTGTATATACTGTCCTTTGGATTATTATATCATGAATCCATTTATTCTCATGATATTATAAATTTCTTGCTAAATGTTATTCCTCAATTATTGTATTCAAGTGTCTCTAATTTTTGTAAAACCCCTTTAACAAAAATATCATTTTAAATATTTTAATTATTTGTTCTTGTTAATATCCATGTTTTCAAAATGGTTTTAAGGATTTATTTATATGGATATTAATGGTTTAAAATTTTAAGCTTCAAGGTGGTATGGGACACTTTGATTCAAAAATATCTTTTAAATATTTTAAATGGTTTTGAAAATGGTTTTTTTATGGATTCATTATTTCAATATCCTAAAATGTTATATTGTGATTGAAATGTGGAAATGTTATATTTCCTTTATGCATGTGTTATGTGATACATTTATGTTATGGTTCTTGGGCATTGTTATGAAAATGGGTGGTTTCGTGATAAACTAAGGGCGGGTGAGCCCGATATAGCTCTCCAATGCATTGGGTAATGCGAAGGAGTGAAACGTTAAGGTTTCTCCGAAGAGATTTTAGGGAATATACTATGATGGGTATTCCAAACGTAACCAAGAGGGTTACTCCCTACGTAAGAATGTTATGAATGCCTCAAGTTACCTTTATGTCTTATGATTTCTATGATTTATTCATGATTTGATGAGGTAGGTTAAAGTGACTATGTTTTGTGGGTAAATTATGATTTCATTCTTATGTATATATGAACTCATGTTTCCTTTCCATATTTTTATATCCCTTACTGAGCTTTTTATGCTCATCCCAAGTTTTTGAAATGTTTTTCAGGTCAAGGGAAAGTTACATGATAAGATGATAGAGTCAAGGATGTGTTAAGAAAGAATCTATGTTTTATTTTAAATATGTTTCTGTTGATGGGAAGAATGAATACTATCTTTTATGTAACCACTTTGTTTAAATGTGGAATGTAATGCAAGTTTCATGGTCTAATTCTCTAAAACTCTAAACCTGAAATGATCCTCAATGTGTAATCTTGTAATAACTCAAGATTAAGTAAGGTTTAAGGCTGGGGCCTTATAGTTGGTATCAGAGGTCGATTTAGATAACTTTAGATGTTAGGGTACTCTTTAAGCATAAGTGACATTACCATAATGGTTAGGATTTCAAAAAGAGTCCTAGTTTTAGATAAAGTGAATGAGTAAGTGTATCATAGTGTTTATCTTCCTCATTAGTACATGATGGTTTTGTAGATATACTCACACTGACCTTTTTGGTTTTAGTAAATGGTTGGATCTAGTAGGCACCAAAGTAACAGTGGATGTGAAGGAGACTATGATAGTTTTATGAGAAAGCAACTGAATGATATGGGAGCTGCAATGAGAACTCTTCTGATTATCCTCAACCAACTATCTGGAGTCATGATTGACCACCTAAACCTCAGAGTTTTCTCTAAGGCATCATATATGCAAGAAACAAATCCAAACGGAAGTACAGGTAATAATCATAACGGTAAGTGTGTTCAAAAACCTATCTATCAAAGATGTGGAAAGAAACACCTAGTAAAATGTTTCAAAGGGACAGAAATATTCTATAGATGTGGAAATGATGGTCATAAAGCAAGAGCCTTCCATGGAAAAAGGAAGCATCCAGTTGACTCGAGGAAAGGGAAAGAAGTTCGTTCTGAGGGATCAATTGAATGTTTTAAATGTGGTGTGGATGGTCATTATGCAAACACATGTTCTATGAAGATGTTTCGTGAATGGGATCACCAAGAGCGTACAAATGTTCGTTTACCAATACCTAATGCCATTCCTATTGAGGATGAAGAAACTGACAATGACCAATCAAAGGTATGTACTATTTCATGACTATTGTTTTCCTATTTTGGAATCTTAGGATATGATTCATGATTTTGTTTGTAGGAAAGAGGTATTTTGGAATAGGTTGGAAAGGAATGGATAATGGATCATGAAGAATGTTGAATGAGTAAGATGTCAACATATAAGGGCTTCAAGAGTTATGGTGAAATTCTTATGAGTATCAAGTCTCTTTTGATGTTGGGGTTACATTAGAAGACTTTTTATATTATGTGTAACCCTGATGTTTAATATAGGCAAATTTTATCCAAGTAATAGTTATCTTTTCTTTTGTGGACATAGTTATAAAGAACCATTTGGGTTTATATGATCCTTACTTTTGAAGAAATTATGGGTTACTAAATGTTATGATTGAAGTGGAAGGCATGAGATAAAATTGAGGTTAAAATATGTTATGAATATTTTTGAAGATTTTATCTCGTTTTGGGGAATGTTTTGAGAATTATATAGTTTTTAAAAAAGGACAACACGCAGACTGTGTGACAACCTGTCGCGTCGGACAAAGCTGCGGAAATCGAACCCACAACCAAAGTGCGACTGGTATTTATCGCCTACCACTGGACTACGTGAAGTCCCTGGTTAGTTTGACTGATTCATTATAGTTATATGATTTTATGAATTAAGAGTAAGTTGATTTTGTGTTATTTATAAAAATGATTAACCTATCATGGAGGATATGTGATTAGGTTAATTACTTTTCAATACGAGACTTTAGGAGTAACTAATGTTGTTTGGAGATAAATGTTACGATTTAACTTGGAAGACTATGTGACTAAATCCTTCAAATATTTGGGTTTCAATATTATATTGGTTTACTTTGAAGAATTTTATGGACAAATTGTTTATCGGATGGTCCTCGTTGAACTTTGTGTTTTTTTGGACAAATTTTGAGATTAAGAATATATTTTCTTTTTATAAAGGGTTATCCTTTTCAGGATTATCTGATCTTGTAGTAACCTTTTTAGTTTTAGTTTTGGTTAAGTTTTTAAGACATGGGAAATGTATAGTTCTTTTTTTAGGTGCTCCTCTAGAAGTTGTTTATAGTACTCTTAATGCGAACAAGTCTCCCTAAATACTCGTCTTTTGGAAAAAAATATGAGTTTGATTAAGGAATCTAGTAAAAGTTGAGAGTCAACATGATAAGTGATTATGTTTCCTTATGAATAAATTCCTCAATAAAAAGTAACTTAAAACAAAAATGTTGTCTATTAACATTTCATACTGGGGAACCCAACACCGTTTAACCCATCACAAGTTTGTGATTTTCTCATTGTTAACTTTATCCTAAACATGTTTTCTATCACTCTCCATCAGAACATGACCCTATGTTCTCTCCTCCATGTACATGTTTTCCTACATGGAGTCCTAGTATGGGTTAACTCGGGTGACCTCTGTGCTTATCTTTCTTTATTTTAAAGTGATTGTTTTACCGACTCTTGTTCCGATGTAGGACTTTCAAGGATGTTTCCAAGCGCAATTTTAAAATTGCGAGGACGCAATTCCCAAAAGGGGGGAAGAATGTAACACCCTAGGTAAATAAAGAATAGACATTTTGATATTTATCCATATTTGTGAATAAAATATTAATATGACTTTAAAGGGGACGCTATGCTCGATGGCGTACCCAACACGCAACAACTAGTTTCTTGGGAATCTTACGTTGCACTCTAATAATAAAATAATATTATTTTAAATGGTAGTTAACATGTAGCCGTTATAATGGAGGGAATGGATATAAATAACTAAAATATGATTATATATGTTTTTTATTGTTTTTACATTTATCCAATAAATGCTAAAGGCTTAAAATACAGAAAGAATTAAATTTTAGGTGTATATGCCCTAGTTTTCACTAAAGGTTCACTTATCGCCTTTTAATGGAGAACTGTCATTAAATACAGTTTTGATCACTCTTATACATTATTTTGGACCAAATAAAACTCTTATTAAGAATCGGGACCTCAAATTTTACTTTGTGTACTTTTATGGTATTTTTCCGGTAAAGTTCATTTTTTAATGAATAGTGTAAAATGTTGTGTTTTAATTCAAAACCTCTTTTTAATCTAATTTATTTATTTGAGTAGATAATATTTTGAATTGGTTTTAAAGTGAAATTAGAAAATATTTTTACCATTAAATCCAATAGTGGTCATTGGAATTAATTTCACGTTGAAATCAGACTTAAACTAGTGTCAATCTTTTGATACTTATAGTTTTATAAAAACACGCTATTTGCTCTGACAGCGGGAATTAATTATTAAAGTAATTAATGTTACTAATATGTTTTGAATTTTTTAAAATAGACTTCATTTTTGAATTCGGAATATCAAATATAGCTTAGGGTGAATTTTTGGTAATTTTCTGGAAAACTTCAATTTTTGATGAATAGTGAAACCACTAAGTGGTACTTATAAAAATTGATTTTTCATTTAAATGAAATTTTGCCATAATTGTGTTTTGATTTTCAAAAATCCGACATACATGGTTGTCATTAGGATGTAAAATGTGGTTCAATGAGATTAAAATAATTTTTTGGTGAATAGTAACTTATTAAGTTTTTAATCGCGGTTAGTGGTAATTAGTGTAGTTTAAGGTAAAAATGATATTATAAGAATGTGAAAACACCATGACACTTGTCCTGAACCTATTGGGTGAGTCATGGACGACCAAGACAAGCCATGGGCCAACTTGGGGACCCCATGGAGCCACTTTAGTTGGAAAATGACATTAATATATTTTTATTTAATGTTAAAGTGAAAATGACACTAACATAAATTGTTTTACTAAAATAATTTTTAAGTGGGGTTATACAAGTCCAAATTTTGATTATAAATATTCATTGGAAAGCTAAAACGATTTACTACATCATAGTAATTGTTTTATAATTTTTAGACATTAAATAAATTAAATATTTATGACATCATAATGATGCAGTGATGACATCATTATTTAACGATTAAAATAAAATGGAAAGATAATGTAACATCTATAAACTACACATGTCCAAAACTTATTGGATGGGTGGATTTATAACCTTTATAACCTTATCCACGAATTATATCAATGTAGGACCTTTTAAAACCGAATCACATTTTCAAATACAGTAATATTTCTTTACTTTCCAAAAGTGCCCCTCCTATCCTCTTATAAAAGGCCCCCACCTCTACCTCATTTCACACACTCCTCAAGCCTTTGGATCGGCCACCCCCTTCCAATTTACTTTCTCCACACCCCTCTCTTCATCCTAGAGTATTCCCTTTGGTCATAATCCTTTCAAAGGAAGCCTTTAGGCTCAAATCAAAAGGAGTTACACTTTTAAAGGTAATTCATTCTCTCATGTTCATTTGTTTTATTTTGCTTCTCCAACCCCCTAAACTCTTTTTATTTATTTCTTTTGTAACAACACCAGTATCTTCAATATAATAGGATGTTGTTATAATATTTATTCGAGCTACACTCCCACACAACTACATCAAATGGTTAAAGAACATACGGTTTCTGTGGATGGCGAAATTCTGCCTCCCGAAACGATGATTGTTCAATACTCATTTAACACCTTCAAAGGTGGCCATTATGATGTCACTATTTTTATATATGATATATAATATGTTTATGTTTTCCTTAATCTTCTGTTTTTTTTTATTTTGGTCATAGCATTATGGTTTCCATTTTGGGTAAACGCGATATCTTCATTTAAGGAAATGCGGACTACCGCCCCCTCAAAGTGATTTGATTTGTTAAATACCATATGTGGGACGTATAAAGGATGTAACTATGATATTATATATGATATTATACTGGAATTATAATATACATTTATATCATTATTATTCAAATCTATAAAATATGAAATAGAAATGAAAGTAGCGTTCATGCGTACGTATGGCTTACCGTCTCCATGAACAGTGCATTTCATTTCTTACCTCTAAATGATTATGTAATGTTATAAATTCATGCATGTACTGGATATATATGACATATATTATATCTAAATCATGAATACAATTCTGTATATAATAAACATTTGACCACACGAACAACATGTAATTGTAAGAAGTCCACTTTCGACTTAATAACCAAATATCGGCAAAACAAATATTATTATCTTAAATGATTGCATAATGTTTATGACATGGTAATAAGTGATATAAAAGGAATAATGAACTTGAAAAATGTTCTTTAGAAAGTAGAAATTAACTCAAGGTTATTATTCAGGAGATTAAAGAACGATCGAGTCAAGTCGGACCCGAGGTAAGGGATCCTACACCTCTCTTTCTTTTTAAGTACACTCTTTTATGTCATTCCTTTTAAGCTCATATTTCTTATGATTGGTATGTTCTTTTATATTAATCCTAATGTACTTATTATGTTAATATGATGAGAGACCCTATTTCCTCTCATCAATCCATTTTGGAAGTTTTGAGTGGCGTCGTTAGGCTGCCGAATTTTCGTAAGGGATTTTTCATCTCACTTTTATTCCCGTGAGATTTATGCTACATTCTCCACAAATTCCATTGAGTGGTGTATGTACTTCCCATTATTCTACTCTTTGTGTAATATACTTTCGTTTATGATTATTTACATCAATGATCTATTGTCCTTCTTTCATGGGGTGTATGTTTTGAGAGATACCCAAGTCGGTAAGGGAACCTTTCACCCTCCTCTTTTTTAAAAGACTTCTTTTGTTGGGTCTTTTAATTTACATATTGTTATGTTGGGATATGTTCTCATATATCCTTATTGATGTAAATTTTATGTCCAAGTGATGAGATACACTTTTTATCTCTCATCAACTCATTTTGATGTGATGTCGTTAGGCTGTCAAGGGAACTTTTTAACCCAATTTCGATTTCTTTGGGTTCAACATGTAGTCATTGAATATGTCATCTATTGAATATGTGTGAATGACATTTTATTGTTTTACACTTAATATCCATTTATATTGGGTGTATTTATATTTTTCACACATATTTTTGAGATTGATTTGTCCTTAATTTAAGGATACCTTCTTTATAAGGGATTTCATCACATTTGACATTTCTATTGAGGGTTCATTGTTGTTATGCACCAATTCACTCTTATATGGTGTATATACTGTCCTTTGGAGTATTATATCTTGAATCCATTTATTCTCATGATATTATAAAGTTCTTTCTAAATGTTATTCCTCAATTATTGTATTCAAGTGTCTCTAATTTTGGTAAAACCCCTTTAACCAAAATATCGTTTTAAATATTTTAATTATTTGTTCTTGTTAATATCGATGTATTCAAAATGGTTTTAAGGATATATTTATATGGATATTAATGGTTTAAAATTTTAAGCTTCAAGGTGGTATGGGACACTTTGATTCAAAAATCTCTTTTAAATGTTTTAAATGGTTTTGAAAATTCTTTTTAATGGATTCATTATTTCAATATCCTAAAATGTTATATTTTGATTGAAATGTGGAAATGTTATATTTCCTTTATGCATGTTTTATGTGATACATTTATGTTATGGTTCTTGGGCATTATTATGAAAACGGGTGGTTCCGTGATAAACTATGGGCTGGTGAGCCCGATATAGCTCTCCAATGCATTGGGTAACGCGAAGGAGTGAAACGTTAAGGTTTCTCCGAAGAGATTTTAGGGAATATACTATGATGGGTATTCCAAACGTAACCAAGATGGTTACTCCCTACTTAAGAATGTTATGAATGCCTCAAGTTACCTTTATGTCTTATGATTTCTATGATTTATTCATGATTTGATGAGGTAGGTTAAAGTGCCTATGTTTTATGGGTAAATTATGATTTCATTATTATGTATATATGAACTCATGTTTCCTTTCCATATTTTTATATCCCTTACTAAGCCTTTTATGATCATCCCAAGTTTTTGAAATGTTTTTCAGGTCAAGGGAAAGGTACATGATAAGATGATAGAGTCAGGTATGTGTTAAGAAAGAATCCATGTTTTATTTTAAATATGATTCCGTTGATGGGAAGAATGAATACTATCTTTTATGTAACCACTTTGTTTAAATGTGGAATGTAATGCAAGTTTCATGATCTAATTTTCTAAAACTCTAAACCTGAAAAGCTCCTCAATGTGTAATCTTGTAATAACTCAAGATTAAGTAAGGTTTAAGGCTGGGGCCTTATAGTTTTCTTCTCAGGTGGAATCAATTCATGGTTGGTTTCATCTTTTTGTGTGGAATTTACAGGCCATAACTTATATTATTTATAATATAATCACTCGAGATGTTATTGTTGGTCTTAAGGGTAGTGTTTAAAGAAGGATACTTCGACACCATACATTGTGGTTTTGATGGTGTTCAAGGATGGAATAGATGTTGATTATATATGGATAATACAGGGGTGATAAAATCATGGATTAGATATTTTGATATGGACGTGACTCCAAGGGAGAGAAGAAGTAATGGTGTTGAGATTTCTTTTACAAATGGTTTATTTTTTGGAGTGAATGGTTGAAAATACCTTTAGTAGTATGGGGTTGGAAGACTCAGAGGCTTGGTTGGTTTTATGACTAAGAATTTAATCATAGGTTTGAGGTTGGTTATTTCTTCTAATTTTTAGTTTAGTTCAATGAATGATCATAGGAGGGAGCATGACCTAGAGTATTCTGAAGAGGACTAGGTGTTTTCAACATTCTAGGGACGCACAATTCTGGGTTGTCTGAGGAAACATTTGGTTATGGTTCAATGTGGTGAGTTGTTCTATATCTATTTTGAGTCTATATATTTGTGTTGTAATTACATGAGATGTGTGTGGTGGTAGATCCATATGAAGCACTAGTTCATGATTTCTTGGTAGTGAGTCATGAAGTAGTGGTTAGTTCAGTTGACAACACCACTTGAGTTGTGGTTGCTATTTTTTGATGAGAGGTTAGTGGGAAGTGAAGCCCAAGACATTTGATTGGTCAACGTGTTTCTATAACAGGATCTAACATTTATGAGAGAGAAATTGTGGTGGAATTCATCAAATACATATTAACATTCATTTAGCTAGTGGTGATCATGTATAACACCTCGACATCACCCCTGGTACTCATAGAGTGCTCTATATTAACACTTAGCAACTTAAATTTGTTATGTTTTGGTGTAGGGAGTCTTGGAGATTTTTCTAATGAAGTTTTATATATGGAGTTGGATGGACTTATATACATCATTTATTTCCTATGATTGATATTATCTTGTGGTAATTTATGTTGATGAATATTGTGTGTGCCATTCTCAGAAGTTGGGAATAGGTAGTAGTTTATATTTTTTTCCAATGAAAACTAGACGACCATGTACCAGTTTTAAGTGTAATCTTTTAATTAAAACATGGGACGTGGTGGTTTTAATTTCATTACAATTTTGTGATAAAGACTGTCACATGGCGTGGAGTGACATATTTTTTATGGGAGTATGATAATTATTATGGTGGGTATGTAGGTGTTTGGAGATGACTATGACTAGGATGTTAGAAAATCAGAATTAAAATTAAGAATACTGAGGTACATTTTAGGGATACAAGGGGAAGGGAAATAGGTTCTAGGATTTGGTGATTTTTTAATCCAAGCATTAGCATAGGCCAATGTGTGATTCAAAAAAAATATGAGTTGTTGTTTTAAAATGTATTATTAAGATAAGTATATCCCAATGATGGATTGTGTATCATAATTTGATTTTATGTTGTAACTTCACTAAATGTCGGTGATATAAAATGGTATGTGCGCTAAAATGATGGCAGTGTGATTAAATGAGAACTTCTTGTGGTTCGGTAATGGAGTAATGTGTTGATAGTGGAACATCGGTATTTTTGGAATGGGTCATCGGAGGATAGATTCACATATTTGGGTAAATATGAACAAATGTGGTGAGTTATAATCCACCCTTTTATGCTTCATAAAATATAAGTGTGTTCTAGTGTTGGAAGTGAGTCATGAAAGGGAGTGATGTGGTCCACACATCATTTATAAATGGATGATATGTGTCTCCTCTGGGTGATTTTAATGGAAAGTATGAATTCCAATATTGGATGGTGTTCCCATGGATGATTGAGCATGATGTGTTAGGAAACATGTATGTTTTTGTGGATGTTTGATTTGGAGTTCTATTGGTCTTATTCGATTAGGGACGTTCCAAACTATAAAAGATAGTTTTTGTGAACTCATTAATAAAATGGGTAGCATCATAGTGTTGCATTTGTGAAAAAGGGTGTTAGTTTGAGTTATGTTATATAGATTTCCATGAAATGAAGGTTGATTCCTTGTTCTGTCTAAGACATTTTAGTTGTAATATGGTTCTGGAGCCTCGGGTTGTGAATTATTTCATGTTTAGCTGATTTTGAAATCTAGGGATATGGATCCCAGTAGATATAAGTCATGTGATGATAGAAATAAAACAACACCCTGATTTATTACTGGGATATAGTGTTTTGATTTAGGTGTCATGTAGATTGGTTCACTGAAGGATTCATGGGTACGAAAACTTGTCTCCTATGTTTGTTTGGCCATTGTAAGATGTGGAGAGAATCAGGCATGTGATGAAACAATTTTCACTTCCACATTCATATATATCCATAAATGAAGTTTCTCATATTTCACAAATATATTGGTATCACCCTGAACCATTCCATTTGATTAATATGGAAGATGTTGAGATCCAAAATGATGTGTCCTTTTCGAAGAATCTGATACATTTTTGGATCAAAGTGAGAAAGTGTTGAATGGTAATACTATGTGGATAAATCACATATTGTGGAGAAACTGGCATGTCCATGAGGAAAGATAGGATAGTGAAGCAGATATGCAGGCTTATTGGCCCTAATTTTTTGACATGGAATCAAAGAGATGATTTTTACTATATCTTGATAAGCTATTATAATGTTGGGAGATCGTAAAACCCTTATATTTTTTGAGAGATGTATCATTCTCATATTCAGGTATTGTTTCCATTTTTCAGTTTACCTTGTTTGGGTCTTACCATGGGTGAGTTTGGGTGAAATTTATATTTTTTATCGGGTTTTGGTATTGAATAGTTGGTGCACAGTTTAGGAAAATCATATTCCCTACCCATGAAATTTATGTAACCCCAAGCATAGAGGGATTGTATGGTTGGTTCAAGTTTTAAAAACTGTTCCCTACATTAGGAGTAATCAGTAACCTCCATAGAATAGGTTCATGGTTAGGAAACACTATTTAAAGAATTGTGCAACCCCTTCCAATAAAACTATGCACACGGATTTAATTCCCCTATAAAATTGTTTTAAAAATCCTATAACCCCATCCTTCATCTAATTTTTACCTGACTCATACTTATTTTTTTATCATTGTTTTAAAGGCTAGAAGATAGACTAAAAGGGAATTAGAAGTCAATTCATGGCCAATAAAATACTAGAATAAATATTATTCACCTCTCTCATGAAGATATTCTCATCCCGATTTGTTTCGTCCAACTCTCCTATCTTTCTATAATCTTTTAAAATTATTTTTCCACTATCTTTGATGAATATAGAACTAGGTTTTCATGGATCTGATCTCATTTATCTTGGATATAGGTTTCATATATAGATCTTGTTCTTCATTGTGAAATTGAACAATTTGATTCATTTTTAGAATTTCTAAAGGTAATTGTTTTTCAACAATCTTATTGTATGTGGTCTTAATACAATTGTCAATATCTTGATTTAAAATTGTGTGTATGTTTTGTGGAATTTCGGTTTGAAAATTTTGTAGTTGAATATTCAATGGAATTAATTAATTTATTAATTAATGTGGAGAATCATAGAATTAGTTAATTAATTTTCCATGTCAATATGAAATGAGTTGAACATTTGATAATTGAACATGGTCAATTTTATTATTCAATTAGAGAATATTGGGGAATTAAATTGATTGATTAAAGAGGTTATAAATATTGTTCAATTGGTTGGATGGTGAAATTAGACAATTGATGGTATTATGAAATTGATTGATTTTTAGAATGTTGAATTGACTGATTAATTTGAATTAAGTGATGTTTGAGTTAGCCATGACAGTTCAATAAATTATTTCATTAATTTTTTAAAAGGGTTTAATGATGAATTATTCAAATTATTACACGTGATTGAAAGGGAGATTTTTGAATTTTGTGATATGTTTAAAAGGTACACATTACTGGGATTTTTTATGTGAAGTTTAGGTATTCATAAACAAGATGTGTATCAAATTGTGATTGGTATATATTGTGATAATTGTGATATATTTTACATTGAGGTGTGGAATAGGGACTGAGGCTCCAAATCAAAATATGTTTTAGTGAATATGGGAAATAACTAAATCTCAAAATACACATATTTGATAACATGGATGGGAAAGGTATAATGTCTCTAAATACTCATCAGTGATAATAAGAGTTGGACTACAATTGAGGATCCAATCACACCAATGTGATACTAAGTGTTGTATAGGGGTTGAGCATCCAAATACCCATATGTGATAATAATTTTAGGAAAGGGACTGGTGCTCCAAATACCTATATGATATGTGGTGTCGGATAGGGACTAATGCTGAAAATATCTGTAGGTTCCTAGAAATGATGTTCTACTCTCGTGATATTGGAACTTTACTATGGCACAAATTCACTAGGATATGAATTTTATAGAAATGATCAATCATAACCTTAGTATAACGGTATTTTATATCCCATGGGGATTGTTCATACTCTATAATTGGTCAATATTGGTATTGAAAATAAGAGTTTCATTGTGAAACCGGGGATTTAGGTGGTTAATTAATGAATAATAATTTTTTATAAAATTTTAAGTTATGCATTGAACTTATTTATTTATACAACTACATAAACTATTTTTGGAATGGTTAATTTTTAGATGCCATTAGTGGTGGCCCAATATGTTTCACTCACACCCTACTAAAACTTCTTTATTTGAACCAAAATATGCATCCTGTTTGTAGGGCATGATAAGTACCATATCCCTACATTATATGGCTGAATATAGGTAGAGCTTGGATGGGGGAATGAGACATGGTTTCGGGATAGCATGGGTTGTTGTAAGTGTTTTTATCTTGGGTGTTGATTTTGAAACTTGACGGATATTTTCCATGACATATCTACTATTTTGTAATGGATATTGTTTTCAGTTTTACTTCATTGTGTCACACAATTTTTCTTTATTTATTATATTATTCAAACTAATGGTTAATGTAATTCTATTATTTGATAGTTATTTCCACTATTATGCATCATTGATAAAGGGGGTATAGTGTAACATACTACCCCTCCTAATTGTATTGAGAATGTGGAAGGACATCACTTGTCCATAAGAGACATCCTAAAAATACAAAAGGATGGCAATAAATTCCATGGTATTCATTAAGTGTTGGTGGATAATTTTCCCATTAACAATAAAACAAAAAACAAAACATAGAATAACTAAATATTCCAATAAATAATGCATGATATAAATAAAAACAACTCAATTAATACCATTTATATCAATACCAACTACAAATGTGTTCTATAGAGGAGGAATATAAGACAAACATGTCAATAGTAGAAGACATAACCAACAATTCTCAAAGACTCTAAAACAAAACTCTAATAAGAAAATATATCCACGATTCAACCCAGAAAAAGGTCTATATATCACTAATAACAACTAGAGAAATTTGAAACATTTCCTTTTCCCATTTCCTAGTTAATTATTTTTTCAAAATATCCAAAGTGCCAATGTTGGGTTCTACAAAAAAACACAGTATGTTTTCCACAAATTACTTCCCTACTCAAACCAGTAGGGTATAACATGTCAGATAATTTATGTAAATTGGTTTAAATTAAATAATTTCGGAATATTTTATATATAAATATAAGAAGGTTCCCTAACCAATTATTTTTTAAAAATAAATAATGTTCCATGTAAGGAAACCAAAATATCCTCTAAAAAATTTCATAAATTCCATTTTTTCATAATCCTTTACATTCCACATATCGACACATCCATCCATGCATGCAACATGGAACTCCCTATACACAGAAGTTATGAGTCATCATTTCACTAAGTCATC
The DNA here is from genome assembly GCA_963277665.1 of Viscum album. Lineage (NCBI taxonomy): Eukaryota > Viridiplantae > Streptophyta > Magnoliopsida > Santalales > Viscaceae > Viscum > Viscum album. Next base: position 1,910,535,287 of record OY728120.1, read on the forward strand.
ACTTACTGAAAAATTTTTATTTTTTCACTTCACACCAATATCTGTCCCATCTATTTTTAATGGGGTACTTCATACCCTTATCTTTACTGATGCATATGAACACACGCCACACAACCATTCCACACCAATACCAAACCCATGTGTGAAAAATACATTTCAATAAAACAAAATTTTTAGACAAAATGACTCCATAAAAATTTTTCATGAATCCATCCAACCAAACTATTTTAAAAAAAACACTTTGAAGTCAAAAACGAAATCATTTAGCAAAAAAAATCCACAATTTCCACAAAAACTAAAAACCATCACTTAAGTGTGTTTCAAAAATGATTTTTCCACAATTTTCACCAATAATTTCATATAAAAAATAAATTATAAATAATGACTTTATATTATATGTATAGGAGTCAAGAGTGAAGCCACATACCTCAGAAAACATGGTGAAAATAGAAAACTGCATAAAAAATATTCAAGAAATTGGGAAAAATCTCTTGAAACCCACCGTAGATATATTTCCTTGACAAAAGAAAAGAAAAATATAATGATATTTGGAATAAAATACATTAGATATATCCACAATAGATATAGATCTAAAAACATGAGAGAGATAGAATTAGATATAAGGAAAATCATGAAAAACTACAAAAAAAAAAAGAAGACCTTCCACACAAATATAGCTTCAACACAAAAACATATGACTTTTAATAACAATTGAATTCATGGGATATGAATCTATTACTAATAAGTGAAGAAAAAATCTAGTTAGGGTTAGTTTGTGGAAAAAATTAGGGGTCAAATATGAATACTGACCTAGATCCCCATTTTTATCTAGTTTTTTAACCTTACATAGTTAGTTACATAGTTTAGAAAATTTTGTGTTTACCATGCACCTTCTTCTATCCCCAGTAAGAACCTTTAGTGGTTAGATCTCATGGCCTCAAAACCCTATGTTAACCATTCAAAATCCGAGTATATCATGTTTCATGGTTTCTCAAAGGATTTCATATTGTTTGGAAAAATCGTGAGCCTTCCACTATCGCTATCTATCATTGTAAACAATTTCATAGTGGTGTTTCAGTGAATACACTAACCATGAACCATCCATGTACCTTTATAATTCCCCAAAAAATTCCAAAAACATCCTCCAAAACCTCTAAAACATCACCCCAACACATTAGGTAATAAAAAATCCTAAAATAATTGTCACTTATATGAAAATGGGGGGTCTTAAATCTGCCCTCCATTGGCTTATATTCACTAGAAATATTTAAAACCATCATTTCTCTTAAAGAGTTTTGGGAAATAATCATTAATTTCCTTCTCTTGTTCAAAATTCACTTCTTGAATCTAAACATGTATCCACAAAATACATATTAGACTTATGATTTTTTCTTGTAATATTTTATCTTTCCTGTCCATAATTTTCACTATCACATGAACCAACAAAGCATCTAGATATAGGACAACATCATCCCATATGATCACATGGTCAGGATCAGGATAAGAATTTTTTTACTAAGATACATAGAACACATTATGCCCCAAACTGAATCCCAGTGGAATTTATAACCGATATTCCACCTCTCAAACACATTCTAGTATCTCCAAAGGGGGCTATGTATGGAGGTGGTAACTTACCATAATTCTCAAAATGATGATGTCTATGTCTTATAAAGATCCTAAAGAACTCATTATCACTAACCGCAAACAAATATGACCATCGATGATGATCTTCAAACGATTTCGTATGACACAAATTCACCTCTATCAGTTTCCTGATCAGGTAAATCCTCTAAGTTATTTCATAGAAAATGCTCAGCCGAACCCGTGAATTCTCACCCATTTCCACCCATAAAATTAGAGAATGACAAGGATACCCATAGAATTCTTCCAAATGATCCATATTTATCAAGGCCTGATAGTTTTTATTGTAAGTTAACTCCACTAATTGTGCATGATCATCCCATGATAAACCAAAATCCAATACACAAGCCTCTTACACATCTTCCAACATTTGTATCATCCTTTTGGATTGGTCATCCATCTGAGGATGATATTCCATACTCTTAGTCAACTGAGACCCATGGGATTCTTGAAAGGATTTCCAAAATATTTATTTTAGGCTCATATATTTTCTTATAATATCTACACTGGAACACCTTTCCTCTACCATTTCTCTGATATAGATATTTGATAGGTCCCCTACCACATCGGACTCACTAACAGGGTTTAAATGATAGTGTTTTTTGATCTTATCCAATATCACCCAAATGGAATCATGTTTCCAAGATATTCATGGGTGACCTATAGAAATCCAAAGATATATGATCTCATTTCCATATAGGAATAGGTAAATACTACCACATACATATTGGTTTATGATGCTCTACCTTAACTTGGAGACATGTTAAGGATCTCAAATCAAAAACGAACTACAATTGCTTTCATGTAGACCCACATAAATTTAAAATTAAATTCCTTCCAAATATTCTCTATTCCGAGTAGAATGACCCTTATTGAATGGTGGTAAGAAAAAAGAATTTGTTCCTAGATATCCATAGATACGAATATCCTATTTTCACACCTGAAACCTAACCTCTCATCCAAATTTCATTCCACAATGATATCCACACCACTTTGTTTAGACCCCATAGACACACATTTTATATCAGATGTTTGTGCCTCTTTTTCCATCTTTAAAAAATTAATAATGACCGAAACAGGAATGAAAACAACAACATCACCTTGGTCATCAAATTCAATGTGCATGTTATTTTGAAATGACATCAAGTAACACTCATCTAATGATTATTTATCTAAATATATATATGAATTTCAACTTAATTAATTTTCCACTAAATTTCATTTACATGGTGTATAAATAAAGTTAAATTCAATCATCTAGTGTCACTCCATCAAAATTTTGTGTACCGATTCAAATCCCTTTATGAGAAAATGTGATTCAATGTTTTATAATTTGAAAACTCTACAAATCTCCATCCCAATAGGTAATGATTCCAAGTAATCAAAGCATGGAGTATGGTTGATCACTACAAAAATGTGTTTGGTATTTCTTATCATGAACCAATAATTTTTGTGATCCATAAAAAATAAAATGATCACATTATATGAGAACACAACCCATCCTAGATCATGAAGCCTCATAACAAACCACGTTCCCTTTTCCTAATTCCAATAATATCAAGATAGTTTTTGATGTATGGTTAAATTTTTTATCATGGAATGATATTTTATATTCCCCATTACATTATAACAGATGATTTTTCATTTTCATAGATATCATAGGTGAATCTAATCATGATAAATCAAGAAAAAAAATCCTTTAATATCCATCTAGACCAAGGAAAAATTGTGTATAAAATACATTATTTGGTGGTTTCCAAGAGGAAAAAACATATATCTTTCCTAGATTCATAGAAACTATTCATTAATTAATTAAATGACCATGAAATATAATAACTTGTATAAAAAATAACACTTTGATAGTTTGTAATACAACCGACGATCCCTTAATATTCCCAAAATTATTGTTAAGTGTATCTCATGTTTAGTCCAAATCCTTGAGTAGACTAAATTTCTTCCACGAACACCACAAATAATGAATTTTTATGCTTCTAAAATATCTATTTCATCAATTCCATAAAGTCCTATATTGCAATATTATGACTAAAATGTATTATCACATATTATTAGTGGTCATATTTTCTTCTGAATTCTATCATTAGATTATCCTCCTTCGAAATTCATAATTAATGATATATTTATCACAAGTCAATCATTGAGAACCACTGAGCTGCCCTCGAATGATCAAAAAATTCGTTAAAGTGAGGAAGTGGATATTGATTATTTATCATAACCTGATTATGATTATAATAATCCACATGAGGCCTTTGTGTTTTATCAACCATGTTCAAAACAAGAATGGTGTTGTCCATGGAGATGTTCTTGGACTATGAACCCTTTTCGTTACATCTCTTCAAACTACAGATTAAGCTCCCTTAATTCTATTCATTACATCGAGTAATATAGATGTGAAATAGGACTGGTCCCTGGATGGAGAACAATCATAACCTCCACTTCTCTCATAGGTAGAAAACCTGAGAAATTTTAGTGAAACTAATCAACCACTACAAGAAAATTATTATTATATATATGTTCCATTAATTCCAAAGTCAAATATTCCAATTGGTAGAATATAGTTCCAACTTCTAGTTCCAACAAGCATGTTGCACCTTCCTTTACACTCTAGTTTCCTTTAATGAGATGTTTCATGCCATATTAAGTTGTAAAATTGACTCATTGTGTATAAATTTCTATGTGAGCCATATACGTTGTCAACCGATCCCTACCCATGATTTAATCATGGATATCCATCTCCATCACAGAGATGTCCCATATCATTTTAGCTTCATTTATTGTTATAGAACATGCTCTACACACCAATGATCGAATTTCGATTTGACTAAGATGTGTTCGAAATTCTTACAAAAAAGGGACCATCTCAACTTTTAAACTCATAAAATAAATTGTATAATAATAAATAAATTAATGTGATGAACCCATAAAAAAATATTCAATAAGGGTAAAATTCAAAAAAAAAATTGGCCTCTCATGGTAGATGGTCTAAACTAATCATCAATAAATAACCTTCTTACCACTAAATAATTTCATTCATGCTAAACTCTTTTCTTTGTCTCCATAATGATATTTCACTATCATAGATGTCATGGTATTCCAAGATTCCCTATTTATAGATAGGTTCTGCTAACTAGATTGATTATGATGTCCTCTTTTTATAGAATCGTGTGACGCGTGCGAAACCTGAGACTTGTCTTGAAAACCTGACCATTATGAACTGAGACAATAATACTAAACATGACCCAAATGATTTCAGGTTTAGAATTATCTAGGTTTTTATGTACACTCTCTCTTTATGTTTTCAAAATTTACCACATTTGAAATATCCCTCTTTTATCTTGGGTCATGGAAGAAGATTCACTGATCCAACCATCTAATTTTTATTCAGGCTCCAACCTTGGAATTAGGTGACCCTCTTCTTCTTGCTCACATAATTGTAGTTCCCAACACTTACTATGGGTATCAACATACATCCTCCTCACATATCTCCTGATATTTCCATTTCAACTAATTTCTCTCTATTTAACATCTCTTTATAATCTGTAATATAGAGAACATTAATCTTTGACAAAATCTCCTATTTATGCCCTGATTCAATGATGTGTACCATAATGAATATATTACCATAATAATTGGGTGAAAATAACAATAAATTCATGAATATTTTCACATAATATTTGACAGAAATATTTTCCTTCGTCATGAAAAAGAATTATATCACTGGTAAGTTGATGTTCTACATAAAAAGTTTGTATACATATTTTCATTCTCTATATTTCAAATCCTAAAAATCCTACACCTATATAGTATCCTAACTCAAGGAATGAACTAAAATGAATATTGATTCCAAGACCAAAAAAATTGTTGAAAACTTATTCCACAATGAAATTTGTATGTAATGAGACTGATAAAATATTTATCCTCCCACCCCTCTTCATAGACCTGAAAAGGTTGAAGGATATCAATTGGCCTTAAACAACATCCTGAATATAAAAAATGATAGTTATAAATTATAAGGGCTTGATTAATATTAGGGGATTATTTTCCTTTTGAAAAATAAATAACCAACCAATCATTCCATTTCCAAATAATCCAGTACATAATGCATGATGTAAATCAACAAAAACACTAAGCATGCAATTTATTTTCATTCAAACTATAAATGATTACCCTAGATGAAGAGTGCTGAACAACCAAGTACACTGTGGAAGACATAACCCAAAAACTCAATGACTCCTAGAAACAACATGATTCTAAAACAAGATCCATGTTTAAACTCCATAAAATAGAACAATTATCACTAAGAACCACTAGAAAAATGTGTTGGTTTACATTTTCTAGTGCCCTCATAAATGATATTTGCAAAATCACTAATGATTCAATGAATGGGTGAGTTCTAAAACTCAGTAGATTATCCCCAAATAACTTACCTACTAAAGAAACAATGATATAAATTTTTAGTACATTTATTTAATTAGTTTATATAAAACAATTTCTTAACATATTTTATCAATATTTAGACAATTTTCAAGACCATGTTGTTTTCAAAAAACAATATTATGATCCAAGGAAGGAAACCAAACAATTCTCTAGAACCATTTCATAAATTCCATTTTTCCATAATCCCATACATTACACATATCCACACATCCAACCATACATTAATAATTGAAATCCTTAATCTCATGAGTGGTGGTTTATCCTTTTACTAATAAGCCATATAGTGAAAAAATTATATCGGGGTACTTCATTCCCATATATTTCCCAACATTTTTTATAGAGGTACCTCACACCCTAATCTAACCCAATGCATATGAAAACACACCGCAAATCCATGTCAATCCCATTCCAAAGCATAATTTTAAAAGTCCAATTCAATAAGAAATTTTTTTAAAGATCATTCCATAAAACATTTTTCATGAATCCATCCAAGAATCCGATTTTTGAAGCTATCATTTTATAATTAAACTACAATGTACATAGAATATAAATTCTATATTTTCAACATAATCAATAAACCATCACTAAAGAGTGTATCTTCCATTCATCTCACACCAATTTCAAAAAAAAATCTTGATTAAATACATCTTATTGAAATCATGTATTCATATTCAAAATAGAGGAGTCGTGAGTGAAGCCACCTACCATAGAAACATGGTAAAGACAGAAGATGGATTCAAAAACGTTCACAAAATCATGTCGAATCTGTAAGAACCCTCCTTATATATCTTCTAATAATATCAAAAACACAAAATATATAATCATATATTTCATAAAATGACTTAGATATGTCCATAGTGGATGTAGATATAAGAAACAGAGAGAGGGGGAGAATTATATCTTATGAAACCAAAAAAAACTACCAAAAACCAACTAACCGTGTGGATTGAGCTTCAAGACACCAATAGAAGCGTTTGGATCTACATTGGATAGATGGGGAAGCATATACTCCCTTTGGGAGGAGAAAAATATTATTATGGATAGTTGTCGGAAATATGAAGGGTTAAATATTAATCTTTTCCTAGATTTAGTTTTTTATCTAATTTTTAAATCATGCATGGTTAGTCACATGGTTAGAAAAACCATGTACTAATAGTGTACCGTCTTCTATCTCAAGAAGAAACCGTTCACAGTTGGATCGCACAGTTTCAAAACTATTAACCAACCATTAAAAATTCCAAATTCACAAGAATCATGGTTTATCATAAGAGGCCACATAGTTTGGACAGATAATACACTTACATGTGCACCTTTTTCATAGACTACATATCACTATTCATAGTTTCCTATAGGATTTGCATTATTTTAACTAATAATTTTCCAACCATGAAACATTATAAAATATCCATAAACATTCAAAAAATCAACCAAACCCTCTCAAACATAATAGTAATACGTTATCTACTTAAAAAATAATATAATAAGGGATAATTATTTGAAATTGGGGGACCCGAATATAGTCTACCGATGACATATATATATATATATGTGTGTGTGTGTGTGTGTGTGTGTGTGACCCTCACTTAAAGTTGTAATCCTATGAAGTATTCTGAGGCACACCTAAGGTCACATAACCAACCAACTCAGGGCACTACAATGAGGCACCTAGGTTGGGACATTAAAAATACATGATGCATAGCATTTTATCTATTTTTGGATGATGTCAACCATTTTATATTGATTTATGTGCTTCAGGGAAAAAACATTATCTTAATAATTGTGTTTAGAGAAAAAGATAATATTGTAGTTGAAAATAATTATAGGATGAAATTATACATATCATGTAATTATATTTACATATGTTCTTGGTATATAGGGTAAATATATTCCTCAAATATAGGAAATTGATCTAGAAACAAAAATGATATCTTATTACCTTCATTTTTGTTAAATCTATGATGTTTTTCACAACACATAATATTATGATTCTATGATTGCAAACATTTTCATGATGGTTATCACTCTTATGATAAATGATCACATTATATCTCCATTATTGTATATACATTATGTTTCTTTCTCAATGTCCATACTTTTTATTCCTACAAATGATCAAGAATAAAATAAATGAATTTAAAGATGTTAAATAAAATATAATTTGATTTAATTATTGTATTCAATGAGTTTTATAGATAAAAATAATATATAATATTGATTTTAATTTATTACATTCTAATTTCATTACATTCATGTTGTTTTAAAATTCAAATTAATTGAAATTTTCCAAAAATAACATTAATGATATTTATTAATAAATAATATGTTATTGGAAGATCTAAAATTTAAAATAATTCCTATAATCTCAAATGTGACTGTTATATGTTTATAAATATCATATATATATTCCATTTATGGACCAATTTTCCTTTCATACTAACTATATTGTCCATTAAAGAGTATAATCTATGTTATTGAGGTAATTGTCAAAGGGGGTTAAAATTGGATAAAACAAAGATAAAAGGGTAAACCCCTAATCGAAAAAATTTTATATTTTATTTTATTATATAATTTTGACCCATAATCATCCATGATTTTAATTATATCAGTTCTAAGCTATTTTTTATTATAAATTTACATTAATTAAATTTTTTAAATAAATTCAGGAGTTCCCCATCATCAATTATAATAGGGAACAACTTATCTTAAATTATTTCAAATAGTGTAGCCTTTTAGTTCATTTAATACCAACCCAAATGATTTATTAATATATCTCATCATATTGTATATGACCTTTTCGAATAAAAACAATGTTTGGGGCTTTACTTTGTAATTAAAATGGAATTTCCCAAAGAAGAGGAATATTCTTAAACAAAATTTTTTAGTTAATTATCTTCTTATAATTCCTTAAAATAATATTCAATAATAATAACATAATATAAATTTATCCTCCCTATAAAAGGACTTCATTATTTTATTTTAGTTAGCCTCAACCATTTATTCTTCCATCAGATGGGAAGCAAAATTGTCATTCATGTGTACGATGGACTACAACCTCATGAACCAATGAAATTCATTTTCCATAATCATTTGTAAATTATACAAGTAATGATGGATTTAATCCCTATATATGATATGATTTATATAAATAATATTCTATAAATACAAAATATAATTTATTTTCTTAAATGTCCATCTATTGAAAAATTATAATATTAATCATGTGTATGTGAGGATTACTACAACCATGAAGTGATGTGATTCGTTTTTCATAATCACTTAAAATTGCTGCTTTATATAAGTTTAAATAATGGAAGGTTATGATATTAATGATAAAAATATATATTTTTTCAAAAAATAACACAAAACATCATTCCATCATGATGATTGAAAAATTGAAACGATACTCATCCATATGTATATCAGAGTGTCTCCATTATTTTAACACAATTCATTTTTGAAAACTATATTTCATAGATTGTTATTAAGGTATATGTTATATATAAAAATAATAATTATTTCAGGATTAATATTTTTTCAATGATAGAATAATGATTAATTTGACCATTTCCATACTATATAAGTCATTTTGGACATAAGCACCAATTGTTGTCAAAACCTTTAATGTGAACCTAATTGATTTTGAAATTGTATAAAATGTTGTAATAAGTTAAATAACATGAAAAATAAAAATAAATATTTTTTATTTTGATGATAAATAATTAACATAATTTAATTATTCAAGAAGATAATGAACACTGGTGAAGAGTCAGGATCGCGATAAGAGACACTTTAAATTAAATAACATTTTTAAAATGTTTAAATAATTTATTTTCAAAATCATTCTCTTTCATGTTTATATTACAAAAAAAAATTTTGTTTTATTTATATTGAAATAAATTAACTATCAAGGAAATTGTATATATCTTTTAGTTTTTTTCAATATTTTATAGTGGAGTATTTTCCCATATTTTTTATAGAAAAGTTTTTCATTATTTAAAAAATACAAAAAAATATTATTTTTTAATGTATATGGAATCAATTATTTTTCATGCCATTATATCTGTTATTTTATTTTATTATTCCTATCTAATAATTCATGTTTTTTTCATTCTAAACATTATTTCCCTATGTTATAAGTATTTTCAAAAGTCCTTTTATTTCTAATTATGATTTTGGAATTTGGAAATGTTTTTTTTATGGGTGTTAGGTATATCTCTAAGGCACCCATTTCATATGGTCATAACTATTCTAAATATAATTCACATTCTCTCATACTCATTAATGTTATGTGTTTCTTATAATTTTTTAATATATTTCTCTTATATATATATATATTTTTTTTCTCACTCTCCCTTCCTTTGATAGGGTAATACATATCGTAAATTCATTTCTCACGTTCCTTCATTAAAAAAATCCAATTATGTGGAAAATTTCTTAAAAATACCAATAAAATATTATTCTAAAGTGGGTGTTTATATTGTGACATTCTCACTAGATATGAGCAATCACATCCTATAGGATTTAACAATTTATCAATTTTGGAAAACTAGATTCATACTTCAATATCACATTGCAATTGAAAACATAAAATTCAACATAGTATTTTATTTTACTACTCCAATAGTCCCTATAAAATATACCTTTATATCAATCATCAATAAAATCCTTGTATCCATGGTAATGGAAATATAATAAATGTGTAAAATCATGCAATAATTAAGGGCATGAGTACATCAGAATCGGAAAAACCATGAATAATATAGAAATAATAAATCATGGTCAAATAATTCCATATAAATTATCTCATGAAGTTAAAACATATTCATGGATATAATAATAACTAAAATAATCACATTTAAATAAATACATTATTTTTTATGTTTTTATTCATAATTCTAAACATTTTAAAATTATCATTCAGGTATTAACCAAGACATCTGAAATTATTAACAAGTCCTTGTACCATGGAATCTAAATAAATGGGTTAGGCCCTATCCAAAAACCCAATCATATTTTTCTCATGATACCTTCTAATATATCAATGATATATGAAATTTAATTCCCAACCTATCAATTAATATATCCAATGTATTCATAATATGAATAAATAATATATCACAATCAACTACCTTATAAATCAATAACTGTCCATAATGAAAAAACTAACAAACAGAATATCAATAAATCCCCCTGTCTAACTGATCATTAGGCATGCATAAAAATAATTTGGATGTTAAAAAAAAATAACATCATTATATACCAGTATTCAATAATATATATTGATGTATATGAAAATATATTCACATTTTCGTTGTAAAATTCATTTTGAAAATACACTATTACCTTTCAGATGACTTATTTAATGAATTCATAAATATAAAAACAATTATTATTTGAAAAAAGTCATATTTCAATAGTTAAGGAAGCTTTAAATAAATGATAATTCATGATGTAGGTATAACCATATCATATTGTAAATGTTAAAAAAATCCTTTCATCATTTTTTAATATTGTTAAAAGTAAAATGTTCAAAAAACGATAATAAAATTCCTTTCAAACCACATTGTAAAGATTACAACATGTTTAAAAATATATTTAATAAATAATTGGGTGGATAGTTAAATTTTTTTTGAAAATATTTTTTAAAAAATTTATATGAAATAATAGTATTCCCCCAATGATGACATAGGCATAAACAATCTAGAATATTGATGAGATTGTGAAATAAACACCTTCCACTTGGGTATCAATTGAATTATAAGACCCATGAATTAAATTACATAAAATGATACATTAAATTTTATTTAAATAAATACATTAATGATATAATATACCAAAAGGTGAATATATACAATAAAATGATAAATAAGTTGTGAATATGACATGTATATCACATAAGTAAAATCTAGATGATAAGCCCTTACCGCAGGTCCGACATCCTTCTTATGTGTTAAAATATCCTATAAAATAAATATATATTTATTATAAATATATTCTAAAAGAATATTTATATATATAATTCCAAATATGATATACTTAAAACCTTTTTTCACCCATTTATTAATAATTTTATACAAAAATCATGGTCCCAGGTGATAACTATATGGTTTTTCTAAGTATTTTTCATTTGAGTAGTTTTGGTCCTTATAATATGATAATGTTTCCATCATCTCTATATTTTTAATAATTTTATACTTATAATTGAAATTCATTATATATTTCTTTAGATTTATCCTTCATATTTATATATTGAAAAATGAATGACATTATTCATGGAGATGACAGGTAGTACGTTACACCAGAGTTACACATTCACTACCAATTTGACAAGAAGGGGGTGTATAATGGTTGTTTCACCAAAAGGATTATATTTAATTATACTTAAGATACACATGTAAAAAAATTATAATAAATACCTTATATTTAGTGGAGGTTAAGGGAAAACTAAAAATAAAGTGATGAGTCATGTCGATTATCTTCACTTCGAAAGAACACATTTTTATCTCCTCTGAATTATGTTATGTTATTACTTTTGGGATGAAAAACAACTCTAGAATGAATATAATGAATTTTATGAGTATTTTTGGATGTATTTTATTGATCTATAAGAAAAAATATTGTTTATATAAGTTAGATAGTAGGTTCCCTTGTATAATTGAGGTGATTGGTAATTTTATAATTTCATTAAAGATTAAATTATAATAAATCCATACTCAAGAAAAATGTACCAAATTTTCAATGGATATGAACTTAGGGTATGATATGGTATAAATATCATCAAAAAGTATGATTTGGATATATTTTTATGGTTTTTATATATTATCATTTGAATTAACTCTTTTGTTTACCTAATATAACTTTAACTATAGTAACATCTTTTTAAAAAAACCTTTTCAGAATTTTACATATAAGGTGGTAAATAGATCATATATTAACAATTGATAACATTATATAAAATATATTACATAATTTTCCCTCTTTCATTATTTAAAAAAAATTAATAATTTTATACAATATTATTTTTATAAAATTTGATTACGGTCAATTTTGAAACATTTCATTTGATTATTATATAAATACATAAATTAATATTTTTATTTAGAATAAAATTAATTTACACTTCAGTAATACGGATCATAGATAGATAAATGTTTTGTAACAATATAAATCATTCAAAATATAAAAAATTTAATATTTTTAGTATTTCGTATTTTATCATTCCACATATTTAATAAATATTTTATTTTAATTGCACAATATTTTATGGAAGTTATATAATCTCAAAACATTAATAATAAATTAATATCATGAATATATTTTTCTATGAAAAAAATTACATTTAAAGGTTGGAGAAAAAGCCTCATGTACTATTAAATCAAAGCATAGACCTCTTTAATTGGGTAGAGGAAGACCCATTACATAGCATGAAGGCCCATGGGGCATTTAGGACATTACATGGCATGTAGTGTAATGCCCAAACCCCAGTTACCCCGAGTTGGTGCATTATTACATAAAATTGGAATGATCACAAAATATCAAATCTCAAAAGACTGATTAGTTCAGAAGCCTTGGAAACACTAGATACATTCATAAGTCTAACATTACATAATAAAATGAAAAAATACAACAGCATAGTCTCCATATCCGCACTCCTATCCCGTCAGACTATTCGTACAGTTCATTCATAAAATACTACTTTACATCCTGGGAAAAAATAAAACATAGAAAGGGGAGAACTCATATGCTCACTAAGGATAACAATATAGCGGGAACTTTCATAAATAAGCATAAACATTTAAGACAATGTATTAGTAAAACAAAAGCCTTTTAATCTTGAACGTCAGCATAATATGAAAAAAATAAAATTAAATAATGTCATTTACTTATTCACATGGATTTTCTACAGGTCTATTAATCACATGTATTATCAATAAACACTTTCATAATGACGGAATGCATAATGCCAGACTATCATAACCACATATTCAATGCCTTCTACCAAGAATACAAATAATATTTTGTCAAGGCCTTGGTCCAAGACACTATTTTTTCACATGAGACCATCCAATGCATTGAGGAGCTATAGCAGGCTCCACCTGTCACTTACTACCTCCAATGCCTTCCTCATATGAACAGGTTTAAATATAACATAAAAATTCGTATTAAAACTAGTATTTGAAATGACAATACATTATCCATAAATCATGATGAGTATAAAAATAACACATCCACAGTCAAACATATCACAAACCCTTCAATAAAATATGGATGTTTTGTATCATAATAAATCAACATCAAATAAGATTCAAATCCATCAAAGGATGGTGACATTGATGAAATCAAAACTATTTGAGAGAAATATATCTTTTTTAAAATCATTTAAAAGTCACATAATTATAAAATAAAGCATTTAATATGAAAATATTCTTATAAGTTTGTAAAAGATGCTTCAATGATTTTATAATGTCAAAAAATAGCCGCACCCGCCATATATGATAGAAAAAGACATTATTACCATTATTTTCTCGAAAAGGTTAAAAAGGACCTTGTTTGGAAAATGATTAAAAGAATCCTTTATGAACGCCTTATAAAAAGTAAAAAATTGGTATAAATGACTTTAACCCATATTATATAAAATAGTAATAATGTTTTGACATACATTTTTAAGAAACATGGATGTGGATGATAAAGAGGTCCCAGTAGATAATTATGTATAATCAACCTCGGATAATGAAGAGATTGTGAAATAAACCCTTACCATGTACTTTTCCTTGGATGAGGGTTGGTTAACCTCCTATATAATGGTGAAATATTTGTTATTAAATTATAAAATAATCATATACATTAATATGATATCATATATTATCTTTTACCATTTCATTGTTAATAGTATCTTTGTATTGTCGTTGTTTCGGGTGTTAAAGGGTTCATTTTCTTTAATATTCTTTGTTATGTGAGTAATATTTATTATGGATTGGATGTATATTATTCATATACAGAATTATATGAAGTCATTAAACATTATTTTTAATAATCTAATGAAAATTAGTCTTAAATGGATACGATGGGGAATGAATCTCATCGCGTTCGTGGAGACGGTAATCCGTACGTACGCACGAGCGACAATATCATTATTTTGTTACTAAACTAATATATAATTGGATGGTATATCATATTTACAGAATCATTATCATTTTATATTTATTATTTACATCAATTACACAACATTATTATACACATCCAAATAATAATGTATTTAATAACAATTACACCACGACGTGGAGACGGTAAGTCGTACGTACGCACATATAGGGACAAGTCATTCAAAGGATGGATAGAATAATTAATTTGGCTATAAAATATTTATAATAACATCACAGTATATATAATATACTAGAGTTATTATTTTATAATGGAAACAACAGAGAAAAAAAATGAAGTGGATGGAGAATGAAACCTGAAAGAGGTGATGAAATATTTACCTCTTCTTCGGGTTCTCCCTTGTGATTTGATCAAAAGGGCTTCATAGGTTGGATTTAAGACTAAAGTAAGGACTAAAGTATGAATTTAGGATAGTTTAGATGGTATTTGCGTAGAGTTTCACAGAGCCAAATGGCTTTGATGGTGTGAATTAGATAGAAGGAGGAGTGCCCTTTTATAAAAGGGGTGAGGGGAACCTTATGAAAAGTTAGAAATATTATTTTATAATAAAATAATTTTCAATTTATAATGCCTAAAAAATGGATTATTTAAATTATAAGGTGGATATGGGTCTAATAACACTCAACCATTAGGTTTTAAATAGGTTTGGGTCACTATATTAACCATATCTTTTAGATTTAACTCTGAGTTACATATTTTGACATTTACCACGTCGCTTTGTATTTTTATATTATATGGTTAATAAACGTACTATATAATTCTAAGGGAATCAAAAGTGGTTTATTAATGATACACCTATCATTATATAAGTCCTCTGGCCAAACCTAAGGTTTTTAAAAATAGAAGATCATTTAATAATATAATATTTTTTTTAAAACTCTTTTATGTCAATTTTAAAAATATTATCTATTTTACTTTTCTAAATTCATAACAGAATTATTACTGGGAAATAAATTCTTCTAACCAATCCTAATATGTCATATTAACCTAGAAAATTATTGGAATTCATAAAAAGTCTCAAATTTTATTTATTTTGGAAATTAATAATATCAATTATTTTAATCATTCATTAATACCTTAATTACGACATCATCATTGTGTCATAAATATATTTCATTGTTCAATGTCTAAAAATTATAATTTAAATTCCATTATGTAGGAAATTTTTTTATCTTTCTAATAAATATTTGTAGTCAAAGATATAATGTAACACCCCAGGTAAATAAAGAATAGAAATTTTCATATTTATCCATATTTGTGAATAAAATATTAATATGACTTTAAAGGGGACACTATGCTCAATGGCGTACCCAACACGCAACAACGAGTTTCTTGGGAATCTTACGTTGCACTCTAATAATAAAATAATATTATTTCAAATGGTAGTTAACATGTAGCCGTTGTATTGGCGGGAATGGATATAAATAACTAAAATATGATTATATATGTTTTATAAATTTTTTTACATTTATACAATAAAAGATAAAGGCTTGAAATACGGAAAGAATTCAATTTTAGGTGTATATGCCCTAGTTTTCACTAAAGGTTCACTTATCACCTTTTAATGGAGAACCGTCATTAAATATAGTTTTTTTCACTCTTAAACATTCTTTTGGGCCAAATAAAACTCTTATTAAGAATCGGGACATCAAAATTTACTTTGTGTAAATTTTTGGTATATTTCTGATAAAGTTCATTTTTTTAATGAATAGTGTAGAATGTTGTGTTTTAATTCAAAACCTCTTTTTAATCTAATTTATTTATATGATTAGATAATATTTTGAATTGGTTTTAAAGTTAAATTAGAAAATATGTTTTACCATTTTATCCAATGGTGGTCATTGGAATCAATTTCACTTTGAAATTAGACTTAAACTGGTGTCAATCTTTTGATACTTATTGTTTTGTAAAAACACGCTATTTGCTCTGGCAGCGGGAATTAATTATTAAATTAATTAATGTGACTTATATGATTTGAATTTTGTAAAAAAGACTTCATTTTTGAATTCGGAGTATCAAATATAGCTTAGGGTGAATTTTTGGTAATTTTCTGAAAAACTTCAATTTTTGATGAATAGTGAAACCACTATGTGATAATCAAGCAAACTGATTTTTCAGTTAAATGAAAGTTTACCACTAATGTGTATTGAATTTTGAAAATCCGACATACATGGTTGTCATTAAGAAGTAAAATGTGGTTCAATGAGATTATAATAATTTTTTTGGTGAATAGTAACTTATTAAGTTTTTAATCGCGATTAGTGGTAATTAGTGTAGTTTAGGGTATAATTAATACTTTAATAATATGAAATGACATAGACACATGCCCCAACCCCATTGGTTGTGTCATGGCCGACCAAGACAAGCCATGGCCTAACTTGGGGACCCCATGGATCCACTTTTGTTGGGAAATAACATAAAATACTTTTTATTTAATGTTAAAGTGAAAATGACACTAACATAGTATGTTTTACTAAAACAATTTTTAAGTGGGGTTATACAAGTCCAAATTTTGATTATAAATAGTCATTGGAAAGCTAAAAAGATTTCCTATATCATAGTTTTTTTTTTATAATTTTTATACATTAAAGAAATTAAATTATTTATGACATAATAATGATGCAGCGATGACATCATTATTTGACAATTTAATTAAAATGGAAAGATAATGAAAAATCTACAATATACACATGGACAAAACCAATTGGATGAGTGGATTTCGATGCCTTATCACCTTATCCACGAATTCTATCAATGTGGTACCCTTTAAAACCGAAAAGCATTTTCAAATAAAGTAATATTTCATTGCTTTCCAAAAGTGCCCCTCCTCTCCTCTTATAAAAGGCCCCCACCTCTACCTCTTCTCCCACACCCCTCAAGCCTTTGGCTCGGCCAACCCCTGCCCATTTACTCTCTCAACATCCCTCTCCTCATCCTAGAGGATCCCCTTTGGGCAGAATCCTTTCAAAGTAAGCCTTTAGGCTCAAATCAAAAGGAGTTACACTTTTAAAGGTAATTCATTCTCTCATGTTCATTTGCTTTATTTTGCTACTCCAACCCCCTAATCTCTTTTTATTTACTTCTTTTGTAACAACAACAGTATCTTCAATATACTAGGATGTTGTTATAAGATTTATTTGAGCTACACTCTCACACAACTACATCAAATGGTTAAAGAACATACGGTTTCCGTGGATGGTGAAATTCTGCCTCCCGAAACGATGATTGTTCAATACTCATTTAACACCTTCAAAGGTGGCCATTATGATGTCACTATTTTTATATATGATATATAGTATGTTTATGTTTTCCTTAAGATTCTGTTTTTTTACATTTTGGTCAAACCTTTATGGTTCCCATTATGGGTAAACAGGATATCTTCATTTAAGGAAGTGCGGACTACCGCCCCCTCAAAGTGATTTGATTCGTTAAATACCATATGTGGGACATATAAAGGATGGAACTATGATATTAAATATGATATTATACTGTAACTATAATATACGTTTATATCATTATTATTCCATTCTATAAAATACGAATAGAAATGAAAGTAGCGTTCATGCGTACGTACGGCTTACCGTCTCCATGAACGGTGCATTTCATTTCTTACCTCTAAATGAGTATGTAATGTTATAAATGCATGAATGTACTGGATATATATGACATATATTATATCTACAACATGAATACAATTCTGGATATAATAAACATTTGGCCACATGAACAACATGTAATTGAAAGAAGACCACTTTCGTCTTAAGAACCAAATACCGACAAAATGAACATTATTAACTTAAATGATTACATAATGTTAACAACATGTCAATAATTGATATAAAAGGAATAATGAACTTGGAAAAGGTTCTTAAGCAAATAGAAATTAACTCAAGTTTATTATTCAGGACGTTAAAGAACGATCGAGTCAAGTCGGACCCGAGGTAAGGGATCCTGCAACTCTCTTTCTCTTTAAGTACACTCTTTTATGTCATTTCTTTTAAGCTCATCTTTCTGATGATTGGGATGTTATTTTATATTAATCCTACTGTAATTTTTATGTTCATGTGATGAGAGACCCTATTCTCTCTCATCAATCCATTTTGGAAGTTTTATGTGGCGCCGTTAGGCTGCCGAGTTCTCGTAAGGGATTTCTCATCTCACTTTTATTCCCGTGAGATTTATGCTAAATTTGCCACAAATTCCATTGAGTGGTGTAAGTACTGCCCATTATTCTACTCTTTGTGTAATATACTTTCGTTTATGAGTATTTACATCAATGATCTATTGTCCTTCTCTCATGGGGTGTATGTTTTGAAAGATACCCAAGTCGGTAAGGGAACCTTTCACCCTCCTCTTTTTTAAAAGACTTCTTTTGTTGGGTCTGTTAATTTACATATTGCTATGTTGGGATATGTTCTCATATATCCTTATTGATGTAAATTTTATGTCCAAGTGATGAGATACACTTTTTATCTCTCATCAACTCATTTTGATGTGATGCCGTTAGGCTATCAAGGGAACTTTTTAACCCAATTTCGTTTTCTTTGGGTTCAACATGTAGTCATTGAATATGTCATCCATTGAATATGTGTGAATGACCTTTTATTGTTGTACACTTAATATCCACTCATATTGGGTGTATTTATATTTGTCACACATATTTTTGAGATTGATTTGTCCTTGATTTAAGGATACCTTCTTTATAAGGGATTTCATCACATTTTACATCCCTATTGAGACTTCATTGTTGTTATGCACCAATTCACTCTTATATGGTGTATATACTGTCCTTTGGAATATTATATCTTGGATTCCTTTATTCCCATGATATTACAAAGTTTTGACTAAATGTTATTCCTCAATTATTGTATTCAAGTGTCTCTAATTTTGGTAAAACCCCTTTAACCAAAATATCGTTTTAAATGTTTTAATTATTCGTTCTTATTAATATCCATGTTTTCAAAGTGGTTTTAAGGATTTATTTATATGGATATTAATGGTTTAAAATTTTAAAAGCTTCAAGGTGGTATGGGACACTTTGATTCAAAAATCTCTTTATTAAATGTTTTAAATGGTTTTGAAAATGGTTTTTAATGGATTCATTATTTCAATACCTTAAACTGTTATATTGTGATTGAAATGTGGAAATGTTATGTTTCCTTCATTCATGTTTTATGTGATACGATTATGTTATGGTTCTTGGGCATTGTTATGAAGAACGGGTGGTTCCGCGATAAACTAAGGGCGGGTGAGCCCGATATAGCTCTCCAATGCATTGGGTAACGCGAAGGAGTGAAACGTTGAGGTTTCTCCGAAGAGATTTTTAGGGAATATACTGTGATGGGTATTCCAAACGTAACCAAGAGGGTTACTCCCTACGTAAGAATGTTATGAATGCCTCAAGTTACCTTTATGTATTATGATTTCTATGATTTATTCATGTTTTGATGAGGTAGGTTAAAGTGCCTATGTTTTATGGGTAAATTATGATTTCATCTTTATGTATACATGAACTCATGTTTCCTATCCATATTTTTTTTATGTCCCTTACTGAGCTTTTTATGCTCATCCCAAGTTTCTGAAATGTTTTTCAGGTCAAGGGGAAAGGTACATGATAAGACGATAGAGTCAAGGATCTGTTAAGAGAGAATCCATGTTTTATTTTAAATATGTTCTCGTTGATGGGAGGAATGAATTTTGTCTTTTATATAATCCACTTTGTTTAAATGTGGAATGTAATGCAAATTTCATGATCTAATTCTCTAAAACTCTAAACCTGAAAAGATCCTCAATGTGTAATCTTGTAATAACTCAAGATTAAGTATGTTTTAAGGCTGGGGCCTTATAGTTGGTATCAAAGGTCAGTTTAGATAACTTTAGAGGTTAGGGTATTCCTTAAGCATAAGTGACATTACCATAATGGTTAGGATTTCAGAAAGAGTCCTAGTTTTAGATAAAGTGAATGAGTAAGTGTATCTTAGTGTTTATCTTCCTCATTAGTACATAATGGTTTTGTTGATATACTCACACTGACCTTTTTGGTTTTAGTAAATGGCTGGATCTAGCAGGCACCAAAGTAACAGTGGATGTGAAGGAAACTGTGATAGTTTTTTGAGCAAGCAACTGAATGATATGGGAGCTGCAATGAGAACTCTTTTGATTATCCTCAACCAACTATCATGGAGTCATGATCAACCACTTGAACCTTGGTGAGTTCTCTAATGCATCATGTACGAGATGGCCAACTCGATGTGGAAATTCAGGTAATAATTATAAAGGTAACCATTAGGGTTTATATGATCCTTACTTTTTAGGTAATTATGGGTTACTCTATGATATGATGGAAAAGGAAAGGAATGAGTTAAACTTGAGGATAAAATATGTTATGAATATTTTTGAAGATTTTATCTCGTTTTGGGGAATGTTTTGAGAATTATATAGTTTTGGAAAAAGGACAACACGCAGACCGTGTGACAACCCGTCGCGTCGGACAAAGCTGCGGGAATCGAACCCACAACCAAAGTGCGACTGGTATTTATCACCTACCACTGGACTACGTGAAGTCCCTGGTTAGTTTGATTGATTCTTTCATGTTATATGATTTTATGAATTAAGAGTAAGTTGATTTTGGGTTATTTATGAAAATGATTAACCTATCATGGATGATATGTGATTAGGTTAATTACTTTTCAATATGAGACTTTAGGAGCAACTGATGTTGTTTGGAGATAAATGTTACGATTTAACTAGGAAGACTATGTGACTAAATCTTTCAAATATTTGGGTTTCGATCTTATATTGGTTTAATTTGAAGAATTTTATGGACAAATTGTTTATCGAATGATCCTTGTTGAACATTGGGTTTTGTTTGACAAATTTTGGAGATTAAGAATAGATTTCCTTTTTATAAAGGATTATCCTTTTCTGGATTATCTGATCTTGTAGTAACCTTTTTGGTTTTAGTTTTGGATAAGGTTTGAAGACATGGGAAGTATATAGCTATCTTTTGTGGATTAGGTGATTCTCTAGAAGTTGATTATAGTACTCTTAATGTGAACAAGTCTTCCTAAATACTCGCCTTCAGGAGAAAATATGAGTTTGTGTAAGGAATCTAATAAAAGTTGAAAGTCAATATGATAAGTGATTATGTTTCCTTATGAATAAATTATTCAATAAAAAGTAACATAAAACAAAAATGTTGTCTATTAACTTTTCCTACTGGGGAATCGAATACCGTTTAACCCATCACAAGTTTGTGATTTTCTCGTGGTTAACATTCTCCTAAACATTTTTCTATCACTCTCCATCAGAACATGACCCTATGTTTTCTCCTCCATGTCCATATTTTCATACTTGGAATCCTAGTATGGGTTAACTCGGGTGACCTCTGTGCTTATCTTTCTTTATTTTAAAGTGATTGTTTTACCGACTCTTGTTCCGATGTGGGACGTTCAAGGATGTTCCCAAGCGCAATTTTAAAATTGCGAGGACGCAATTCCCAAAAGGGGGGAAGGATGTAACACCCCAGGTAAATAAAGAATAGAAATTTTCATATTTATCCATATTTGTGAATAAAATATTAATATGACTTTAAAGGGGACACTATGCTCAATGGCGTACCCAACACTTAACAACGAGTTTCTTGGGAATCTTACGTTGCACTCTAATAATAAAATAATATTATTTCAAATGGTAGTTAACATGTAGCCGTTGTATTGGCGGGAATGGATATAAATAACTAAAATATGATTATATATGTTTTATAAAATTTTTTACATTTATACAATAAAAGATAAAGGCTTGAAATACGGAAAGAATTCAATTTTAGGTGTATATGCCCTAGTTTTCACTAAAGGTTCACTTATCACCTTTTAATGGAGAACTGTCATTAAATATAGTTTTTTTCACTCTTAAACATTCTTTTGGGCCAAATAAAACTCTTATTAAGAATCGGGACATCAAAATTTACTTTGTGTAAATTTTTGGTATCTTTCTGATAAAGTTCATTTTTTTAATGAATAGTGTAGAATGTTGTGTTTTAATTCAAAACCTCTTTTTAATCTAATTTATTTATATGATTAGATAATATTTTGAATTGTTTTTAAAGTTAAATTAGAAAATATTTTTACCATTTTATCCAATGGTGGTCATTGGAATCAATTTCACTTTGAAATTAGACTTAAACTGGTGTCAATCTTTTGATACTTATTGTTTTGTAAAAACACGCTATTTGCTCTGGCAGCAGGAATTAATTATTAAATTAATTAATGTGACTTATATGATTTGAATTTTTTAAAAAAGACTTCATTTTTGAATTCGGAGTATCAAATATAGCTTAGGGTAAATTTTTGGTAATTTTCTGAAAAACTTCAATTTTTGATGAATAGTGAAACCACTAAGTGATAATCAAGCAAACTGATTTTTCAGTTAAATGAAAGTTTACCACTAATGTGTATTGAATTTTGAAAATCCGACATACATGGTTGTCATTAAGAAGTAAAATGTGGTTCAATAAGATTATAATAATTTTTTGGTGAATAGTAACTTATTAAGTTTTTAATCGCGATTAGTGGTAATTAGTGTAGTTTAGGGTATAATTAATACTTTAATAATATGAAATGACCTAGACACATGCCCCAAACCCATTGGTTGTGTCATGGCCGACCAAGACAAGCCATGGCGTAACTTGGGGACCCCATGGATCCACTTTTGTTGGGAAATAACATAAAATACTTTTTATTTAATGTTAAAGTGAAAATGACACTAATATAGTATGTTTTACTAAAACAATTTTTAAGTGGGGTTATACAAGTCCAAATTTTGATTATAAATAGTCATTGGAAAGCTAAAAAGATTTCCTATATCATAGTTGTTTTTTTATAATTTTTAGACATTAAAGAAATTAAATTATTTATGACATAATAATGATGCAGCGATGACATCATTATTTGACAATTTAATTAAAATGGAAAGATAATGAAAAAGCTACAATATAAACATGGACAAAACCAATTGGATGAGTGGATTTAGATTCCTTATCACCTTATCCACGAATGCTATCAATGTGGGACCCTTTAAAACCGAAAAGCATTTTCAAATAAAGTAATATTTCATTGCTTTCCAAAAGTGCCCCTCCTCTCCTCTTATAAAAGGCCCCCACCTCTACCTCTTCTCCCACACCCCTCAAGCCTTTGGCTCGGCCAAACCCTGCCCATTTACTCTCTCAACATCCCTCTCCTCATCCTAGAGGATCCCCTTTTGGCAGAATCCTTTCAAAGGAAGCCTTTAGGCTCAAATCAAAAGGAATTACACTTTTAAAGGTAATTCATTCTCTCATGTTCATTTGCTTTATTTTGCTTCTCCAACCCCCTAATCTCTTTTTATTTACTTCTTTTGTAACAACACCAGTATCTTCAATATACTAGGATGTTGTTATAAGATTTATTTGAGCTACACTCTCACACAACTACATCAAATTTTTAAAGAACATACGGTTTCCGTGGGTGGTGAAATTCTGCCTCCCGAAACGATGATTGTTCAATACTCATTTAACACCTTCAAAGGTGGCCATTATGATGTCACTATTTTTATATATGATATATAGTATGTTTATGTTTTCCTTAAGATTCTGTTTTTTTACATTTTTGTCAAACCTTTATGGTTCCCATTATGGGTAAACACGATATCTTCATTTAAGGAAGTGCGGACTACCGCCCCCTCAAAGTGATTTGATTCGTTAAATATCATATGTGGGACATATAAAGGATGGAACTATGATATTAAATATGATATTATACTGGAACTATAATATACCTTTATATCATTATTATTCCATTCTATAAAATACGAATAGAAATGAAAGTAGCGTTCATGCGTACGTACGGTTTACCGTCTCCATGAACGGTGCATTTCATTTCTTACCTCTAAATGAGTATGTAATGTTATAAATGCATGAATGTACTGGATATATATGACATATATTATATCTAAAACCTGAATACAATTCTGGATATAATAAACATTTGGCCACATGAACAACATGTAATTGAAAGAAGACCACTTTCGACTTAAGAACCAAATACTGACAAAATGAACATTATTAACTTAAATGATTACATAATGTTAACAACATGTCAATAATTGATATAAAAGGAATAATGAACTTGGAAAAGGTTCTTAAGCAAATAGAAATTAACTCATGTTTATTATTCAGGATTTTAAAGAACGATCGAGTCAAGTCGGACCCGAGGTAAGGGATCCTGCAACTCTCTTTCTCTTTAAGTACACTCTTTTATGTCATTTCTTTTAAGCTCATCTTTCTGATGATTGGGATGTTATTTTATATTAATCCTACTGTAATATTTATGTTCATGTGATGAGAGACCCTATTCTCTCTCATCAATCCATTTTGGAAGTTTTATGTGGCACCGTTAGGCTGCCGAGTTCTCGTAAGGGATTTCTCATCTCACTTTTATTCCCGTGAGATTTATGCTACATTTGCCACAAATTCCATTGAGTGGTGTAAGTACTGCCCATTATTCTACTCTTTGTGTAATATACTTTCGTTTATGAGTATTTACATCAAAGATCTATTGTCCTTCTCTCATGGGGTGTATGTTTTGAAAGATACCCAAGTCGGTAAGGGAACCTTTCACCCTCCTCTTTTTTAAAAGACTTCTTTTGTTGGGTCTGTTAATTTACATATTGCTATGTTGGGATATGTTCTCATATATCCGTATTGATGTAAATTTTATGTCCAAGTGATGAGATACACTTTTTATCTCTCATCAACTCATTTTGATGTGATGCCGTTAGGCTATCAAGGGAACTTTTTAACCCAATTTCGTTTTCTTTGGGTTCAACATGTAGTCATTGAATATGTCATCCATTGAATATGTGTGAATGACCTTTTATTGTTGTACACTTAATATCCACTCATATTGGGTGTATTTATATTTGTCACACATATTTTTGAGATTGATTTGTCCTTGATTTAAGGATACCTTCTTTATAAGGGATTTCATCACATTTTACATCCCTATTGAGACTTCATTGTTGTTATGCACCAATTCACTCTTATATGGTGTATATACTGTCCTTTGGAATATTATATCATGGATTCCTTTATTCCCATGATATTAAAAAGTTTTGACTAAATGTTATTCCTCAATTATTGTATTCAAGTGTCTCTAATTTTGGTAAAACCCCTTTAACCAAAATATCGTTTTAAATGTTTTAATTATTCGTTCTTATTAATATCCATGTTTTCAAAGTGGTTTTAAGGATTTATTTATATGGATATTAATGGTTTAAAATTTTAAAAGCTTCAAGGTGGTATGGGACACTTTGATTCAAAAATCTCTTTATTAAATGTTTTAAATGGTTTTGAAAATGGTTTTTAATGGATTCATTATTTCAATACCTTAAACTGTTATATTGTGATTGAAATGTGGAAATGTTATGTTTCCTTTATTCATGTTTTATGTGATACGATTATGTTATGGTTCTTGGGCATTTTTATGAAGAACGGGTGGTTCCGTGATAAACTAAGGGCGGGTGAGCCCGATATAGCTCTCCAATGCATTGGGTAACGCGAAGGAGTGAAACGTTGAGGTTTCTCCGAAGAGATTTTTAGGGAATATACTGTGATGGGTATTCCAAACGTAACCAAGAGGGTTACTCCCTACGTAAGAATGTTATGAATGCCTCAAGTTACCTTTATGTCTTATGATTTATATGATTTATTCATGTTTTGATGAGGTAGGTTAAAGTGACTATGTTTTATGGGTAAATTATGATTTCATCTTTATGTATACATGAACTCATGTTTCCTATCCATATTTTTTTTATGTCCCTTACTGAGCTTTTTATGCTCATCCCAAGTTTCTGAAATGTTTTTCAGGTCAAGGGGAAAGGTACATGATAAGACGATAGAGTCAAGGATCTGTTAAGAGAGAATCCATGTTTTATTTTAAATATGTTCTCGTTGATGGGAGGAATGAATTTTGTCTTTTATATAATCCACTTTGTTTAAATGTGGAATGTAATGCAAATTTCATGATCTAATTCTCTAAAACTCTAAACCTGAAAAGATCCTCAACGTGTAATCTTGTAATAACTCAATATTAAGTATGTTTTAAGGCTGGGGCCTTATATATAACATGTATAATTCTATGTAAAAATGGTGTTACGAAAAGATATATTCTTTTGTAATTTTTGTATTTACATTACCTTAATTAATATAAATGGTCATTATCACAGACAAGTGGCTCCATGGGGTCCCCAAATCGACCGAAAGATGCCCATGGACGGACATGTATCATTAAATAAGGTTAGGCATCATGTTAGGGTAATTATATATTATTATTATATTATTTTGTTACCCTTATTTACCGGATTTACCCTTTAACCACGGTAAATTAAATATTTACCGAAGTAATTATTGATAATATCTAAAAATAAAAGATATCTATTTACACAATTTGTAAATCCTGATTCCAAATATGGAATCCATTTTTCTAAATTCAAAACAATGAAGTGGCATAAATTAATTTCAAATTTTTCCCCACTGTCGAAACAGAAAGTGTGTTTTTATGAAATAATAACTATCAAAAGATTGACAGTTGTTTATGTCCAGTTTAAATATGAAATTTTATCCCATGACCAAAATTGGATTAAATAATAAAAATATAATCTAATAATACATTAAAAGCAATCAATAGTATAATTTAGGACTATAAATTAATTTTATTAAAAATTTGTTTTTAATTAAAGTTTAGTAGTATTCACTATTCATCAAAAATTGGATGTTTTCAGAAAAATACAAAAAATTCACCCTAATATAATTTCGATACTCCAAATCGAAAATTGACGTCCATTTCAAATGGTAAAATTTATAAAATTTCAAAAAGTGGGTATTACTATTCATAATGTCTAGTTTGATTGGTTGTGGTGTGTTAAAACTCGAAGTTGCATACAACACACACTACTGCATTATTCAATGTTTTATTCAAAGAGAAGCGTACTGTGGAAGCTTGGGGTGTTACATGTAGGCCAAAATTTTTGTCTCAAGGCCCATTATGTGAATAGTAATACTACAGTATATGCCTGCTACAGTCACACATAGTACCCACTGTTGCTATAGTGTCATGCCACATCTACAATACATGTCACCGCTATAGTGTCTAACGTTACTACAGTGTTTCCACTGCTACAGTAGGCTACACTACTGCTACAGTTCCATGCTCCCTATGGGTTTTTAACCCCTAATTTTTTAGGATTACAAGGTTCTTACCACTAAGACAAACTCCAACTACATATAAAATTCATTTTTGGTCTCTGTTAAATAAAATAAATATAATAATTTCCCCAAAGAATCAATTCAAATCATTTATGAAGAAAATATATTTCTACATTATAATATACATTACTAAATATTTAGTACATATTTCCAAATAATTATATATTTAATTTTTATTTAGTATTTTATTTATCTCGGTGTTATGTGTTATATATCATATAAAGCCTAATTTTATTATTTTAACATCTAATGGTTGTACATTCTCACCCCCTTTAATAAATTTTGCCCATTTAATATGAACATGTACTCATTAATCAAGTGTTTTATGTCTATTAAATCCCATTTTTGGGAAACCAACACCATATTGATGGTTAATAAATATTCCACTAAAAATATGGAAAGGGAAATTTGAATCCCATTTATAATAACACATATCATAGGTTTCAAATATGTAAAAATTAGTTGGAAGTTAGAATATTGACATAGAAGAGAAAAATAATTCATATGGATTAATAGATGTTGATATGGTGAATGGTACTAAAAATGATAACAAAAAAATGATAAATATAATATGTGTTAAAAGAAAATTGATTTCACAATAATAATTGTAAAAAGATAATTTTTTTATTTATATGTCCCTTTCTTAATGTTTATGGATTATTTTACTATCTAGATAAACCACTTGATAAAATATACATACTTAATTTAATTCTATGTTTTAAGTGAAATCTCATCATTTGGTTGTTCTTTGATAAATTTTGAATTCATATATAACTACCAAAAATGAATATTTCAGATTAAATTTATCCCATATGTAATAAAATAATATTTTTATATATCATAGGAACCATATATCACTACTTCATCTTGAGAACATTTATCTAAACCAAAATTGATATCATAGGTTATCCAATATGAGAAATCATACATTACACTCAAACAATAATATCCAATGATCATCTCAAACCATTATATATGTAGTTAATCTTAATAATCATCCAAAATATGTGCTTCTATAATGAAAAATTGAAAAAAGAAAATATAAAGTAAAATAAACATCCAAAATCATCATATCATTAATACCATATAAAATGACTCTTAATGTCACATGTGAATACGTTGAACCCAATGTAATAACTCGAATCACTAGAAAACAATAATGAAAACATTTTTACTTCCTTGAATTAACTCTCTCCTTATCCCTATAAATAAATTCTCATATTACTAAAAATTAATATAAAAATTTATTACACTTTATCATAAATTAATCTAACAATAAATCAATTACCATTTATTGGGTCACAAATATTATACCATTTTTTTGTAAATGTGAATCTTATTTGAATCCAAATTAATAATTATAAACTCACCATAATTAACATATTAAGGGTTATATTTCCCTTATTATGTATCATAAAAAAATATCACATTACCCCTAAATCACTTTTCTTGGTTATTAGTATGATTCAATATTTGAATTCAAATTTTTGAAGAACAACTACTATAGTATGTTCCTTATGCATTTCTTTATTCCTAAAATAAGAATATAATATACTTATAAAACGTAATTCAATAATATCCTTTTTATTACCGCTCCTTTTTTTGAATAAAATGTTCTTCCAATATAAGTTATTTAAAATCATTCTGATTCATGGTCTCTATTTCTTAATAATCCTTATTATTTGGAATAAATTACCAAAATTGAACTACATCCACTAAGAGATAATAAACAGATATGAAAACCTTATCCCATTCATTACATCCAAAAGGGATAAAATACCATCTCTATAGAACTTAGCCATTTTTCATCTAAAAATGGATATGTAGTTCGACTTAATGATGGAGTTTTTCAATTCATAAATCAGTTAAACATTGATACAATGCATTATAAATCAATTTGATACTCCATATGGGAAATTTTAATACTCATATCTTGAGTCAATTTCCCCAATATAGTTTCAATTTAATTAACTAAAGATGGTACTCCCACTCTAGCAACATTATCATTCACTAAAGGTAAATCACTAAATGGATTACATGAATTGAAATGGTTTTTATTTACTATTCTATGTTACATTTCTATACAATTTCATCTAATATATTATCTCTTAATATTATAAATTATAATGTATAATTTCAAAATAAGTGACACACATAAGGGAAATTAAAAATTTTATTTATAATGTACCACACTTTACATGTATGTATTAATTCCACATTAATGAATATTTATTACATAAAAAACGAAAACCATGCTTGGCCAATATTAGTTTATTGTCCTTAGAAACTCAGAAGCACAATCATCTGGTTCATAAAACATCCACATTGTCTCCCACATATTTCTAGAAAACAAGACCCTTTTTTGACTTATCTTACTTAGTACCCTTCTTCATGACCTAGGATAAAACATATGAATGGGTGATCTCAAATTCTCTGTAAGGGTAAACAAAGTAAATATCAATAAAAACATAACATTTAATAACATTATCATGTATATAGGATGTAACATCCCTGGTAAATAAATAATATTACATTTTCATATATATTTATACTTGTAAATTAAGTATTAATTTTTCATTAAAGGGGATGCTATGTTCGATAGAGTACCTGAAAGGAAACAAATAGTTTCTTTGAAATCATGTGTTACACACAACGTTGAGTTATACAGAAAAATAATAAAATATGATTATTATTTTAAATGTTAACTAACTCATTGTCATTGTATTGGAAGGAAATAACAGAACATAATATAATATGATTATACATGTTTGTTAATTTTTTTTAAATTTATCAATTAAATTTTAGAAGCTAAAATTGTGAAGGAATCCAATTTTAAGCACAAACACTCTCATATTCTTTAAAGGGGCGATATACTTTTTTTGGTGGAGAACCATTTTTAAATCTAATTTTTTTCACTTTTATATATTTTATTTGTAAATATAATATTCTTTTTAGAATAAAGACATAAAAATTTACTTTGGATGAAATTTTGAAATTTTTATGATAATGTTCATTTTTTAATGAATAGTGAAAAATACTGCATTTTAATTCAAAACTACCATTTAATCTAATTTTTTATATAGTTAGATTTTTAGATTAATTGGTCTTAAGGTGTAATTAGATTATATATTTACCCTTTAATCAAATTTCTATCATTAGAATTAACTTCACTATTTATTTGGACATAAAAATGTAATTCTTTTGAAAATTATTATTTCTAAAAAACATGCCTTTTGTTTTGACAGTGGGAATTAATTTTAAATTAATTTCTACCGCTTTTGTTTTTTTAATTTGGAAAAAGGGATCCTATATTTGGAATCACAAGGTTCAAATTGTGTGAATAGGTTACTTTTATTTTTAAACATTATGAATATTTACTTTATTAAATATTTTATTTACCATTGTTGAAGGATAAATTTGGTAAATAAGTGTGAAAAATTGTATTATAAAAATATTAAATTACCCATACACTTTTCCTAACTCTATTTTATGATACACATACAACCATGGTTGTACTTGGGTCGATTATGGGACTCAATGGAGCCACATGGGTGTGATTTTTGCACATTATATTAATGAATTCAAATTAAGGACAAAAATAACATAAACATGAATCATTTTACTAAAAAAAATTATATATGGGGTTATATAAGTTATCTATTATAATATAAATATTATTTTCAAATATAAATGATTTCATACATCAACATATTTTATTTTTAATTTTTAGACATCAGATAAACAAATTTAATTATCCCTCAATGGTGGTGCAGTAATTGCTTCATTAAACATGGATTCAAATAAATGATATTATTAATATTAAAATAAATTTATTTTGATCCTTTTAATGCCATATAATAATTTTATAGATTATTATTACTTCTTTTTGTTTGATTTAAAGAATTTTTTTCAAATGAATAATGTTCTTTTGGGTTTTTTAAAAACCCATGGAATGAATAGTGTTAGTATTGACATTATATAGTTTTTAAATAAATCAGTATTAAATTAAATGATAAAATATTCCTAAAAATATAAGATTTTACAAAATCAAATATATGATGTTTGAAATGTGATTAATGATCCATTTTGTGTCGGTTGGAATTTTATTGTAAATATATTAATTATATAGTATGAATATATAAGAGGAGATGATAAATTTTAAATATGATTACAAAGGATTAGATAAACAGTATAAGGATTAAAAAATATACCAAACTAGTCCAATTATTATTGAAATATTTAATTTCTACATTTATACACCTTATATTCAAATTAAATTATTTTTTTGACCTTTTAAACCGAAATACATTATATAATAAAATAATATTTTTACACTTTCCTAGAGAGCCCTCCTCCCCATTATTAAAATCCATCATCACTAACCCTTAATCACACCTATCAATCCCAATTGGATCATAACAACTCAGCCCAAATATTCTCTCATGATCCATATCTTCCTCCTATAATCCTTACTTTAGGCATAAATCACTTCAATAAATCCTTTTAGTTCAAACCAAATGGAGTTACTCGATTTAAAGTTAACGTCTTCCCTCAAGTTATTTTCTTTTATTTTACTTATCCACTACCTATGCTTTTCTTATTGTTTTTTACATAAAAAAACTATTATCCCCAATATAATAGATTTTTATTATGAAAATTATTCAAAATACACTTACAAACACCTCCATCTAATGGATACGAACATACTATTTCTTAGTATGGCGAAATGATGCCTCACGAAATGATGATTTTAGGATTTTATCCTACCACCTCCCATAGTGGCCATTATGATATAAATATATTTATATGTGATATATATTAAATTTATATTCTCTCTTTTATTTTTAATTTTTCATTTATATCATACCATTATGGTTTCCATAATGGGTAGATACGATAATTTCATTTGAAGAAGTGCGGACTACCGCCCCCTCAAAATGATATATAAATCGTCCATGCCATACATGGAACGTGTTAAGGATTTTGTTACTGAAATTATATATTATATTATACTTTAATTATAATATAAATTTATATAATTATGTTTTTATTCAATTAAAAACAAAATAGATATAAAATTAGTGTTCATGTGTACGTACGGCTTACCGTTTCCATGATGGGTGCATTTTATTTCTTATCTCTAAATGATATGTACTATTATAAATATATTTATATACATGATATATATGATATATATGATAAGTAAATAATTAATATCATATTTTAGATAACAGAATTTTCACCATCGGGAAAAATTTTAATTATAGGATATTCATTTTTGACTCAAGTACAAAATATTGACAAATGACTATTATTAACATAAATGATTATGTAATGTTTATAATGTGGTAATAAGTAATATAAAAAGAATAAAAAACATGAAAATGGTACTTAATAAAGTATAAATTTACTTTAGTTTATTAATCATGAGACTAAATATTGAACGAGTCAAGTCGGACACGAGGTAAGGGACTTCATCTCAATCTTATTTCATTGAGGCTTATTTTGATTTATACACAACATTATTTTATACAGTGTATAAACCCATTTTACTTTTCGTTTCATTCCAAGGGAATATTTTTTATACGTATCATTTTACTAAAAGAAAAAGGAAATTTTTTTAACATACGTTTTGATAACGACCTTTCCGCCGCCGTGAGTGTTATTTGATTTTTGGATTCCTTAAAAAGTCATTATGTTTTTAAATGGAAAATAAATACCATATACACATTTACTTATTTTTTTTATTGAAAATGGTTTTGATAATGGATTGGTTATGTCAACATATTTAAATGATATTTTGTGATTGAAATTTTTCAATTTTATATTTCATTTATGTCTATTTTTTGTGTTATGAATATGTAATGTTTTCTGGTCATTGTTTACATGTATGGGGGGCTTTATGATAAACCATAGGTGGGTGAGCCCGAGATAGCTCTCCAATGAATTGGGTAATGTGATGGAGGTAAAACTAAATGTTTCTCCTAAGATATTTAGGGAATATACTGTGATGACTATTCCAAATGTAACTCTCTACTTATATTTTAAATCTACAACGTAAATATATTATGGATTCCACAAGTTACCTTTATGATTTATGATTTCCTTTTGTTATTCATAAATCATATGATCTAGTGTTGTATGATAAAAATTGAAAATTATGATTTCATGAGCTTGAATGTATTGCTGGACTATTGTTTTTTTCATTATATTATAATCTATACTAAACTTTTTATGCTCAACCCATGATTTGTTTTGAAATTTTTTTCACAGGACATGAAGATAAATAGGGTCAAGGATGGGATCATGGAAAATCCATTATTTCTAAAATATGGAACATAACATGACTCTTTTTTCAATAGTTTTCATTTTTTGAAAAAATGGATACTGAGTAGAAGTGTCTAAATTGTAATATTTGATTTGTAATGTTATAGTTATGGCCAAATTCTCTAAAACTATAAACAAGAAAAGATCCCAAATGTGAATCATTAACATAATTCAGGATTATGTATTTTTTATGGTAGTGTCTTTATAATTGGTATCTGAGATCAGTTTAGAGAACTTTAGGAGTTACAGTATTGTTAAATAAATATCCATAAATTAATATATGTTAATATTGAAATGATTTAGAATTTATAGATTACCATGTTGCTTCATCTAATATATTTATGTCTTCAGAATGGTTTTCTAGAGTTGAAACATGTCAGCTATGATAGGATGAAATCTGTTGGAAGAAAACCTTCCAAATTGCCAACCTGCAATGGTCAGAATCAAGTCTGTATAGTTTTTTATAGTGATGGAACATTTGACTTTGGTTATAAATAGTAGTGGTACCCATGCATGAGATCTATCAGATCAACAATAGTGGTATATTTCAGTTTTGGAGCATTTTACGAGGCAACATCCCCCATCATTCAGAGGACCATCTGAACCTGTGCAATCTGAATGGTGGATTAAATAAATGAAGAAGATTTTTGAGGACTTGGGGTGTTTGTATCATCAGTAGGGTAGTCTTGTTTTTTACCATGTTAAATTTGAATCTGATCAGTAGTGGTCGATGGTGAAAAATATCATGGATAGTGAAGAGATTGCTGCTCTTTATTAGGATATATTCAACGGTATGTTTCTTGAGAAATATTTTCCTATGGTGTTTTATCATAGGATGGAAAGACAATTCATGTAATTCATGATGGAAGATGACATAGTTGCTACTTATGAAGCATAATTCACTCGACTGACTCGTTATGCTCAAAATTTCATATGAGATCTTGGTTGTAAAATAAAACGTTTTTACTCATGATTAAAGACCAAATATCGAAGGGATTTAGCTTCTCATGAGATAGAAATTTATGAAAAACTTATTCGATATACGAATAAGGTACAAATGGATTTTACCGATAATCATGTGTTTTTTTGAAAAAAAATAGAATATGTGGTTGAGGTGGAAGATGAAAGGGAAGAACTCTTCAAAAATCCAGATTGTATGAAACATAAGATTATAGATTATAACAATTGTAGTAAAAATCACACTAGGGAATGTCTTTTGAATTATGTTATGTGCTACCGACAAGGTAAAATGGGACATAAGGCTAATAATTTCACTAAAAAATATTAGGTTTATTGTATGAAAAATTATGATTTATAGTCAGTAAAATGATTTAGGTGTAATGAAATGGGACATTATGAAAATGTGTGTCTAATGAATAACTCAACTGAGAGAATGCAGCCAGACTACAAGCAGAAATGGGTGTTGAAATCCTTTAAAACTACATCAGTATATGTTGGGACATCGAATTAAGTAGTTTTAGGTATATATTTTGTTTATTGAGATTATTCTAATGTGTTATTTGATTCAAGGCCTACACAGACTTTCATTTCTGAGAAGTTTTCTAGTAAATTGGGAATTCCATCTTAAGATATGAATCCTGAACATATGGTAAAAACACTGGGATGAATTTTTGATACAAAAAAGAAATTATAATGAACCATCATGTCATTGTCTGCGGAATGAATCTACCTGAATGCCATAATTTTTTGGCGTCCATTAGAGATAATGTTGTTTCTTTATAGAAATAATTTTAGTTTTTGTAGGGTAATGAACTATTACTTTTGATAAAGTGTTAGGAATCAGTGATACGAGTAAAATATAGAAATGAATTATACCTTTCACATATTGTAAAAAAAATGGAAATATTAAGATTAATGATGTGCGTGTGGTAAATGAGTTTCTTTATTTTTTTATTGATTATTTTCCTATTATAATAGGCGATCAAGAAGATGAATTTACTATTGACTTAGTTCCAAATGCTATGATAATTTCAAAACCCCATGATCAAATGCCTAAAGTTGATCTTTTATAGTTAAAGATGCAATTGTTGGAGTTATTAGAAAAAGGTTTTGTTTGACCTAGCACATCACCATGTGGTTCTCATTTATTGTTTGCTAAAAGGATAGATGTTTCATTGAGACTTTTCATTTATTTTAAAACATTGAATAACATATCTGTTAATAACAAGTATCATTTTCCTCGTATTGATGATTTTTTTATCACCACAAGGGAGATCAGTATTTTTCGATGATTAACGTGAGGCCCGAGTATAATCATTTGAAAGTAAAGGAAGCCTATATTATAAAGACTGTGTTTTGTACTATATATGTCCATTATGAATTATTAGTTATGCCTTTTGGGTAAACCAATGCACCAGCTATATTCAAGGATCTTATGAATATAAATTTCAGTGAGTTCATATATATGTTTTTAGTCATGTACATTGATGATATATTGGTTTATTCTAAAAGTAAATAGGAACATGAAATTCATTTAAGGTTTGTCTTTCAAACCATAAAATAAACGAATATTTTTGGGAAATATAGAAAGTGTGAGTTTTGTTACAATTTGTTTTCCCTTGGTCACATTGTTCCAAAAAATGGCATAACTGTTGATCATGATAAAAAACGTTGTTGAATAATGTCCAAGTCCTACCAATTTCACAGAGATTTTTATTTTTCATGGTTTTGAAGTTTATTACTAGAGGTTTGTAGAAACTTTTCACGATTATCTAACCCAATTACTATGTTATCTCAAAATGGTGTTATGTTAATTTGGTAAAAAGAATGTGATTATAGTTTTTAGAAATTGAAAGGAAGATTTGTGAATGATCTAGTTTTGGAACTGACTTTCATAAATGGTGAATTTGTTTCCTACAGTGATGCATCATTGAATGGTCTTAGTTCTGCCCTAATACAGAATGATTGGGTAATTTTTTATTCTTCAGGTCAGTTGAAACCTAATGAGTTTATTTACCATACCCATGATTTTGAATTAGCTACTATTGTTTTTGCTTTAAATTTTTGGAGGGATCATTTGTACGGATTAAAATGAGAAATATATACTGACCAAAAAATATTATTGTATATATTTACTATGAATTAATTTAACATAAGATAGAGGAAATGTATTGAATTAATCATGAATTATGACTGCATGATCCATTACCATATGGGAAAGGAAAATAATGTGGCTGATGCTTTGAGTCTAAAGAGTAATGTTACATTTACCATGTTACATTTGTGACAAGATCCTTTGATTAATGATTTTATGAACTTTGGAATAGTTGTTTTTGGTTCATGAAATTCCTATTTTTTTTGGGTATCAGTGAAATCACCTCTATCAGACCGAATTATGCAAGAGCATAAGGAAAAATGTGAGTTGTTGAAAAAGGTAGTGTTGGTTCAGAAGGGTAAGTTACCTGAATTTTACATTGATATGATTGTGTTTTGAGGTTTGGTAAGAGTTAATGTGTTTACTATGAATTTTAGTTGAAAAAGAGTTATTATGTGAAGCTCATAGATCTATGTATTAAGTTCATCTTAGATGTACTATGAAATATAGTGATCTTTGGGAGTATTACTGGTGGGATGGAATGAAAAGAGATATTATTGACTTTACTGTGAAGCGTTTGTCTTGTCAACAGTTAAATCAAAGTGGAAGTTACCAAAATGGATGCTTCAGCCTTTACCAGTGACATAGTGGAAATGGAAAAATATATCCATGAACTACATTGTGGGGTTACTGAAAACATCTCAAGGTAACTATGTAATCTGTGTTATTTTTGATCGACTGACTAAATCTTCTCATTTTATTCCTATTCGAGATACTAGGTATCTAGATTAACATTCTCGGTTGTATGATAAATATATATTCAATTTCCATGGAGTTCCCCTCTCCATTGTATCTAATCGTGATCCTAGGTTTACTTTAAAATTTTTGAAACACCTTCCAAATTCATTGGGTACAAAATTAAATTTTAGTGCATATTTTAATCCTCAATTATATGGGTTTTCATAATGAACAAATTTAACATTGGAAGATATGCTACATGCTTTCTCAGTGGATTACAAGGGATGTTGTGACGAACATATTTATTTTTTAGAATTTTCTTATAATAATAGTTTTCAATCCAGTATACATATGGGACCATTTGAGGCACTACAGGGAAAGAGATGTCGAACTCTATCTTTTGGAGATGATATAGGTGAAAGGAAACTGATTGGACCAAAATTGGTAGAAGAGATGGTATAAAAAGTTCAATAAATTAATCATTGCATGAGAATAGCTCAGAGAAGAATAAAATGTTATGTAGATAACTGAAAAATACTATTCATTTTAGGTAGGTGATGATGTGTTTCTCACAATTTCTCCATAGAAAGGTGTGATGAGTTTTGGAAATGAGGGAAACCTTAGTCTGAGGTTCATTGGACCCTATGAAATCCTAGAAAATGTTGGATCATTTGAATACAGAGTTTCTTTACCTGCATGTTAATACCTAGTACATAATTTTTTTTCATGTTTCAATGTTGAGAATGTTTATGCTGGATTCATCTCATGTTTTGAGTCTATAGGTAGTTTAGTGGGAAGACAATCATTCTTATAAGGAACAAACAGTCCATAGTCTCGACGAAAGAGAGAAAGTGTTGCTGAATAAGGTAATTCATCAGGTAATGGTTTTGAGGAAAAACCATATTATTAAAGAGGCTAGATGGGAAGCTAAGAATTCTATGAGGGATAAATACCCCAATTTATTTGATATGTGAATAAAATTACAAGGATTGAATTTCCAAAAGGTTGAAGGATTTATCGTCCCATGTAAGAAAAAAATGCGACAGTTTAATATTTATTAATATTTTTGAATTAAATATTAATTTTACTTTATAGGGTTCTATGTTAGATGACGTACCCAACACGCACAATTAGTTTCTATGAAATCTTACATTGCACTCAACATTGAGTTATTCCAAAAAATAATATAATATTATTATTTTTTAAAATGGTATTTAAATAATAGTTGTTGTATTGGTGGGAATGGACAAAAATAAAGACAATATGATTATACTTGTTTGTTAAATGTATTTACATTTATCCAATAAAATTTAGATGCTAAAATGTGAATGAATACAATTTTAATCGTAAAAACTCTCATATACATTAAAAGGTCGATTTGCCGCCTTTTATTAGAGGACTATTTTTAAATACAGTTTTTGTCACATTTATATTTTCTATTTGAAAAAATAATATTCTTCTTTAAAATCGGGACATCAAAATTTACATTGGATGAAATTTTGGTATTTTTATGATAATGTTCATTTTTTTAATGAATAGTGAATAATACTACATTTTAATTAAAAAAATATATTTTAATATATTTTACTTAAATAGTTATATTGTTATTTAAATTGGGTTTAAAGTGTAATTGGATTATAAAAATTTCCATTTAATCAAATATAGGTCATTTAAAGTAATTTCAATCTTAATTTGGACATAAACAAAGGTAAATATTTTTATAGTTATTATTTTTTTTAAACATGATTTCTGTTTTGACAACGGGAATTAATTATTAATTAATATCTTCTATTTCTGTGTTTTGAATTTGAAAAAATAGATTCCATATTTTTAATCAGAAGGTCCAAATTGTGTAAATAGGTAAATTTTATTTTCAGAAATAATGATTATTTACATCAGTAAATATTTTATTTACCATGGTTAAAGGGTAATTGTGGTAAATAAGGGTGAAAATAAAATTATAATAAAATTAAATTACCCTTACATTTGTCTTAACCCTGTAGCATGATTAATTTC
Source organism: Viscum album (assembly GCA_963277665.1). Taxonomy (NCBI): domain Eukaryota; kingdom Viridiplantae; phylum Streptophyta; class Magnoliopsida; order Santalales; family Viscaceae; genus Viscum; species Viscum album. Next base: position 1,910,575,984 of record OY728120.1, read on the forward strand.
TTACCATGGGAATCATGGGGTCAATTTTGGGTTCCCATGGAGCAACTACGGATTGATAATGACACTTTATATTAAATAATTTAATATATGGACAAACTAACAATAACATGAATCTTTATACAAAATTTTTTATATGGGGTTATATAAGTTATCACTTATACTATAAATTTTATTTGGAAATATAAAACGATTTCCTATATCCTGGTATTTTTTTTATAATATTTAGACATTAAATACACATATTTAATTATGAATCAATAGTGACGCATTAAATGCTTCATTAATAAAGGATTGAAATAAATGATATTATAAATATGAAAATAAATTTATCTTAACCTTATTATTCCATACCCTAATTTTATAGATTTTTAATCCTTGTTATATATCAATTAAAGGAGGTTTTATGAAATAATCATGTTGGTTTGAATATTTTAAAAATTCATGATATGAATAGTTTTAAAATTGAAATTAAAGAGTTATTAAATAAATCAATATTTTATTAAATGATAAAACCATCATAAAAATATAATATTTGGCCAAATGACATATATGATGTTAAAAATGTTATCACTATCTATTTTTTGTCTCATGTTATTTTATTGTAAATATATTAACCATATATTATGAATATATATGAGGACATGGTAAAAGTTAAATAAGTTGACAGAGGGTTAAATGAAAATATAAGAAATAATAAAATTCCCAATCTTATCTAATTATTATGGGTTGATTTCATTTAGACTTATATACACCTTATATTCAAATTAAATATTTTTTTACCTTTATAAAATGAAAATAATCATATAATAAAATAATATTTTCAAATTTTCCTAAAAATCCCCTCCTACCCCTATTAAAATCCATCACCTCAAACACTAACTCACACCTCTCAGTCCCCCATGGATCATCCAAACTCTTCCCAAATAAGTTCTAAATATCCAAATCTTCCTCTTAAATTCCTTAAATTGGTAATAAAGCACTTAAAAACCTTTTGGTTCAAACCAAAGGGAGTAACCTGATTTAAAGATAACATCTTCCCTCAAGTTCTCTACTATTATTTTACTTCTTCAATACTTATTATCTTCTTATTATTTGATTACATAAAACCCCAATATCATCAATATACTAGGTTTTTGTTATGATAATGTTTCAAACTACACTTACACACACCTCCATCTAATTGATACGGACATACAATTTCTGTGTACGGTGAAATGCTTCCTCATGAATTGATGATTGGTTGATTATCTCCTTACACCTCTAATGGTGGCCATTATGATGGAACTCTGTTTATGTTTGATATATATTATATTTATGTTGTATTTATGATTTTTTATTTTTCATTTATATCATACCCTTATGGTTTCCATAATAGGTAAATACGATAATTCTATTTGAGGATGTGCGGACTTCTTCCCCTCAAAGTCATATGACACGTGCATGCCATAAATGGAATGTGTAAAGGATGGAGTTACTAAAATTATATATTCTTTTATACTGTAATTATAATAAAAATTTAACAAAGGATAAAATTAACATTAAAAAATATATATGAATATAATAAATATTAATTAATTATAAAACATGTATTTGGATGATAAATATACCATATGAAATACTTATTAATAAACAGTCTCTGATAAAAATGAGATTTTCAATGTAATACTTTACCATAGGTCTGATATCCTTAATTTGTATATGAACCTCATATATAATGATTTAAATAATGTTATTTAAATATTCTAGAATCATAATTACATTCATGATATCATATAAAATTATATTAACTTTCGTTTGAAAGTAACATTTCATTGTCACTTCTTATTCAGATATTAACTACATTATGTTCTTATGCTTGATTTTTAGGATAAGTTAATATTTCACTTATTATATTATAGTTAAATAATTTAAATAATGATATTAATATAATATGTATCATATTTATTCATTTAATTCATGTATAAAATCTAGGTTTAATGGTGATAATGTAGAGTTAAATGAATCGCATCATGGAGACGGTAGTGCGTATGTACACAAAAGCTATAATATCGTTCCCAAAATTGTTGAATGGTATTGAAGTGGATGGTGTATAATATTTCAAAATTAGTAAAATGTTATAATAATCATATATATTCATTATTTATATCATTATTCCCATCCATGTAAGGTGGTGGTGAAGAACATAGTACACCATGTTGTGGATATGGAAAGCAGTACATACGCACCCACGGTGATTTAATTTTTCATTGGATAAATAGAAGGAGAAATATGGTTGTTTCATATTTATGATAATGTATAATAATATGAGTGATACTGATTTTATTAGTTTTTAATGAAACATCTAATAAATAGGATGTATAAGGACAAAGAAGTTTAAATGAATCAGTAGAAGAGATCACCTCTTCCATGACATGCTTCCTCTAAATATGTTCTTAGAGCACTAGAGTTGGTCTTTGAAGATGACCATACCTCTATAATGAATATAAGAAAGTTTATATGGAAAATGGGAATGGGATGGATGATATTTAGGGATTAAAATGAAGTGCATAGGTGAGGGAGGATTTTCCCTTTTATAATTAAGGTGAGTGCCACTTTTGGAAACTCCATAATTAATAATTTATAATAAAATCACACTATAACTAAAAACATCCAAAATGTTCCAATTTATTATAATATTTGGGATAGGGTTGTAATATCATAAAACATTAAATCTGGAACATGTTATTTTTTCAATTTATTCAATATCATTTTAATTGGCACTTAGTTATTCTATTTAATTTTATTATGTTAATAATATTCTTAATATTTAATGGTAATAAATATTTAATAAAATAGTGTTAATTGTCCATAAATTGATATTTAATGAATTTTTAAATCCTATAATATTTTCTTTTTAAATTTTAAATATTTTTAAACAATTTAATGAAAATTTATTTTTATATAATATTAATATTTTTAATTTTGACACTATTCATTTATTTGGCATTAATAAAATCCAGATAGAATTAAAATTTAAACCAAACTATTTAATACACTCCTAACATGTCATAGTCACCTAGTAAATTTGGTGAGAACATTAATTATTTAATATGATATTTATTTTATTATTTTTAAACCATTTTTGTTATAATTCTATTAATTAAATAATTTCTACATCACTATTGTTTCATCATTATTGGTAATTATTTAATCTCAATAAATTATAAATAAATTCCTAAAATATGGTAGATATTTTATGTTCCATGATACTAACTATAGTAAATAATATCATATATCTATCTACATATTAAAATTTATATACTTATATAAAAAAAGATTTTGATATTTTGTAACATTCATAAGATTTTATTATATTCCGGTCATATTCATAGGTAAGTCTCCATTACATTATTCCACATAATAATATATGTGATAAGGGAAAATTTTAGACATCCAATAGTAATTTAATATGTGTTATGGTAAATTTATAACAATATTTTTACCTTAAATTTCCGAATTTACCTTTAACTGTGGCAAAAAAAATAATCAGAGTTACTATTAATAATCCCCAAAAAAAGTTGTCTATTAACAGAATTTGGAAATAATGATTCCAAATATTAAATAATTTTTTTAAAATTCAAAACAAAAATTTTGTGGTAATTAATTTTAAATTAATCTCACAATTGATATGAGAAAATGGGTTTTAAAAGTTAAAATATTAAAAAATATTGTAATGTTTTTAGATATAAATTTAATGTAAAATAAATCCCAATTAACTACATTATATTAAATTGTAATAATATATTCAATTTTTACTTTGAGACCGTTCAATAACATATTTTAAATATATAAAATATTTCAATGAAAAAATTTATTTTCGATTAAATGTAGTGTATTTTTACTATTAACAAAAACATAGATGTTATCAATAAAATATCATAAATTCAACCAATGAAAATTTTTAATTTACCAATTAATAATTACATGTTTATTTTTTCATATAAAACATATTAATGTGTCAAAATATTAATTTATAATGGTTTTCTCTTTCATGGGTGTAAAATTAGAGTTAAAAATTGTTTTTTATACATAAAAATAAGTTTTTTTCATAGCCTATGAATAAAATATACATTGTATGAATATAAAACATATTTTATTAAGTCTATAACTAATATATATCTCATTAATTTCATTACAAATATTAATTCAATGATAATCACGGTTGAATTAAGTCCATGCAATTCATTTGAAAAGACATCCTCAAACTCTCGTACAATGTGATTATTCTTAATTGTGATTTTCTCCCCAAAAATTTGATATAAATAACCTTCATTTAAGAAACCAAGTCCCTTTAGATGAATGAAATTTCTAGAGGGAGGTTATATTATTTATTTTATAGATTGGTGACCATAGATTGATCTAAAATATGATATGTGACTTCCCTTTCCTTGGAAATTGATATGATATCAACATTGATAATTCCAATCCACGCCAATAATCGCATCTAATTCCACTATTGGAATGAAAACAAGATTTTCAAGAAGCACTTTCCCAAAAACGTCAACTAGATTAGAATTATAGACTATTGATGCGGTTGTTATGCTATTAAAATTTTTCACAGCTAACTCAACATCTAATTACTAAGTTAATATAGAGATAACATTAGAAAATTCTATAGAAATAAAATATTTGCTGGTTTAATAGTCAAATATAACATTTTCTACTTTATAGTGGATGGTAAATTCACATTTCACCACTTCATTATCATACTCCACATCGCCGATAGTGATTTCATGTTATGTTCCTTTGTATTTGGCCTTAATAGTTTTTTTTAACATCGATCATCATCTATAACCCTTGGATTATGGTATTTACTGGCATAATTAACTATTTACTTTCACATATAACATTTAAGCATATGAGGTGCATTCTGTGTTGCCTTTTATTTTGTCACATTATTAGAAATATTTTTCTCATCACGTTGGCATTCAAATGCCGAATAAACTACGTTTCCAAAAATAAAACATTTACTGGTCCCTTTAAAACAATCCCCCATGTTTCGTTCCACACATTGAGCATAATAAAAAACTCATCTTTTTTTCGTTGTGGTCTTTATATTTTCCTTTATATTTCATTTTTTCTCTTCTTATCAAACCCTTATTACTGATTGGTTACTACAATATCCATATCAAACATGAGAGAACATTTAACAATTTCCTCAATGCTATTGAATTCCCTAATGTCTATTGCTCTTTAGAGACATGTTTTAATGCCACTAAAGAATCAATAAATTTTACACTCAGTTTGGATAATAATTCCTGAAGAATGCCATGAAAGTATTGTAAAATGTGCTTCACAGGTACCAAAAAAATTCATCATCCTTTTTTCTTAATTACATGAACACATTCTCCATAGTTTTTTGAATAATATGATAAAAGTACTTATTGAAAATATATTCTTGAACTCATCCTAATCTATGGGATCAATTTCATCTTTTTTCCTCATATTATTGATAATATTCCACCATTTATCTGCTTTACATTCCAGAAAATATATTTTGAATATGAATTTTTCATGTTCAGAACATTGTAGAACTGATAATATATTTTTAGTGGTATTTATCAATTATTCATACACTAATTGATCAGAAAACCTGCTGAATAAAGGTGGACACTACCTCATGAAGGATTCAATAGAATTATTCCCCCTGTTTTGGTAATTTGGAAGTCCGACATGATTCGTAGCTTGAGAATGATTTGTCATAATTTCAATATGATTTTTCATTCCAACTCCCATAATATTATGTTTCTCAAGTGGAAAATCATTACATTTCTCATCGAATTCAGTATTCATGTGTTTCTTTCAAGTTCAATCCATTAACTAAAATGAAGAATAGGAGTGTGAGAAACCTGAAACATAATAGAAAACCACATAATTAAAGAATAAATAATCAATTTGGAACCCTTTAGGTTTTATCCTAAGATATTCCTGAACATTTCTAAAACACTATGATAGGATTGTAACATATACTTAGACTTATCCTTAGTGTTCATACTAAGGTTCTCACATCCAAGTTTCAAATGGTTAACTATACATTTTCACTAATAACAAATTTAATGGAACATACATTACATGTAGGTATTACATCATCATTGAAGAATATTTATTACATAACATAACAAAAACCACTCTAGGACTATATATGTTTACTATCTTTAGAAAATGGGAAACATAAACAATTGGTTCATAAAAAAATACTTGGTCTCACACATATCTCTTCAAAACTAGAATCATTTTTTACTATATCTTACATAATAACTGTATTTATGGCATGGGAAAAATCATATAAATGGGTGATATAAAATGCTCAGTAAGGGTAAACAATATAAATATCAACAAGAACAAAACATTCTAAAAATTGTTTCATATATATTAAGGATCATAATATCATGTCATGGGATAAATCATAAAAGTGAAATGTAATCCTAATAGTAATAACATAAGAAATGAAATTTAGTGGAATACACACATAATAAAAGAAAATCATTTCATATTTTTGAAGGTTCATTACGAAGACCATCATAGCTGAAAAATTCCATTACTAAACTGATTTCAATCCTTTTTTCATCCCTATATTACTGAACCAGATTTACAAGCCACTCTAGTCATGTCTATCTAATGATATATAAATTTCTACCTACAATACTGGAGGGAGATATTGGTCCCACCCTCTCAAAATGAAACCATTCATACATGTGCAAAAAAAAATCAATTATCACTATATAGGCCATGAAATAAAATTGTCTTCTTAAAAATCATTCCATCATAGCATAATCTATATAAAAAATAATTCTATCATTAACCCAATAAAATCATAGTAATTATTGGTATAGAAACATAATCATATTTAAATTGTGATATTATAGATGGAGAATAATTTTGATAAAACACTTGAAATTAATTCTTGAGGAAAATATCCTTTCATATTCAAAAAAATATATTCTAAAAATGTAATTATATTCTAAAAGATCAGAATTTTGTTAAAAATAATCCATAAATTATGTAGATAAATCATCAAGGAAATAGGTTTTTGTGAAACTGTAATGATCCATTTAAACTATATAAGTTAAAAAAACATATGCCTCATACTTCTGGTGAAAAATCAAAAAAGTACCTCAACTTGAATAAGGAAAATAGATTACTTTCATACGATTTAATTAAAATTTAACAGTGTGTAAAATTATCTTTAAAAATTTTTAGAAGAATAAAATTAATAATAAATAATTAGGAAAAATGGATATGAATGATAAATATACACTAATAAATACTTACATATAATCATTCTTGTATAAAAACAAAATTGGCAATGTTATCCCTTACCTTATGGTCGATATCGTTTGTATATATCCAAACCTCACATATAATGGTTTAAATAATTTCATTTAAAAATTATAGAATAATAATATTTTTATTATTTCATATATTATTATATTATCATTGGTTTGTTTGTAACATTTTATTGTCACTCATTATTCGTATATTTACTACATTGGGTTCTTACAAAAGATTTGTCATATAAGTTCATGTTTCACTATTTAGGTTATAGTTAAATCATTTATTGAATGAAATTAGTATAATATATATCATATTCATTAATTCAATTTATTAATATAAGTATAGTTTAATGCATCACATGTGGAATGAATCGAATCACATATTAGAGATGGTAAGTTGTACATACAGACGGGTGATGACATAATCCCCAAAATTGTTGAATATGATTGAATTGGATGGATTATAGTATTTAATAGTTAGAAAAATGTTATAATAATAATATATATTTATTATTTACATAATTAAACCATTCCAGGTGATTTCGTGTAGAAAAAAAATTATACCACGCCGTGGAGATGGTAAGTCGTACATATGCACACGCGGTGATTTTATTTTGCATAGGATGGATAGAAGGTGAAATATGGTTGTTTCATATTTATAATAACATAATTTATATGAGGGATAATTATGTTATTATTTTATAATTAAACAACTAAGGAGGTTTATGTATTAGAGGAATGAAATTTGAATGAATCAGTAGAAGATATTACCTCTTCCTCGACATGCTTCCTATAAATCTATTACTAGAGAACAAGAGTTGTTCTTCAAGATGACCATAACCTCATGAATGAAAACATGGATGTTGATAAGGAATAATTTAATGGGATGGATGACATTGAAGGTTAAAAAATAAGTGAATAGGTGATTTATTAGGTGACCATTTGTTGTTGAGGTGGATGTCACTTTAAGAAACTCCTTAAATATTAATTTATAATAAAATAAAAACCTACAAAAAAATCCTCAAAAATGACCCAATTAAAAAGATTAGATGATATTGGGTAGTAATATAATCATCCAAAAAAATTGGAGATTTTATTTGGTCAATTTAAACATATCATTTTAATTGGAACTTATTTATTCTATTTAATTATAATTGTGGTAATAACATTCTAAATATATAATGTTTATAAATATTTACTTATATGGTTTTAATTTACTATATATGGATATTTAATTAAATTTAAAATTATATAATTATCACTTTGTAATTTATAATTAATTTTATTATTTTCAAATAATTTCTGAAAATATTATTTTCATAAAATATCAAAAGTGTCAATTTTGAAACTATACTTTTATTTGACTTTAAAAAATTTCATAGAGAAGAAAAATTAAAAAAAAATATTTAATACAATCATAACAGTTCATATTAACCTAGTGAATTCTTGGATAACATTAATTAGTTGATATGTATTTCTTTTAATGTTTTTTAAAACATTTATTTGATATTCTTATAAATAAAATAATTTCTACCTTACTATTTTGTCATAATTATTGGTAATAATTTAATCTCTAAAAAAATAAATTTATAGAATGTAGTTAATTAGTTTATATTTCTAGATACTATATATATTATATATTATCTCTTAGTTATATATATATTAAAATTAATATACTTATATTAGATAAGATTGTGACATTTTTTCATATTCATTAGTTTTTATTATATTTAGGTAATATTCATAGATAAGTGGACATTAAGTTATTAAATTTAGAACTATCTAATATAAGGGTATAATTTATCATCTAATTAGATTTTTATAGGTGTTAACATAATTTTTTAATTATTGTTACCATTAATTACCCGATTTACCGTTTACCATGGTAATAAAAATAATTACCAAAGTTACTATTTATAATTCCAAAAAATAAAAGAAGAATATTAAAATAATTTAGGCCAAATAACTCAAAATTTGTAATTTATTTTTCAAAATTCAAAACACAACAGTTGCAATAAATATATTAAAATTAATCCTGTTTTTGAAAAGATAAAATGGGTTTTAAATGATAAAATATTGCAAAAGATTGAAATGTTTTCTCCTATGAATTAAATGTAAAATTAATTAAAATAAATACATTATATTAAATTGTAAAAATATAATATATTAATAATTTAAAACTATTTGATAACATAATTTAACCATATAAACAATTTTAATGAAAAAGATTTATTTTTGATTAAAATTTAACATGTTTTTACTATTCATCGAAACATGAATTTTTTTAGAAAAGTATCACAAATTCATCCAAAGTTAAATTTTATTACCCTTATCAAAATAAAAAAAAACTTTCATGTAAAACTTATTAATGTGTGAAAATATAAATTTATATGTTGGTCTCCATTCAAATGTGTAAAATGAATATTAAAAAATGCTTTTATACAAAAAATAGTGTTTTATTCATAACCTATGACTAAAATATCCACTGGATGAATATAAACAATATTTTATTAAATATATAACAAATAAATATCACATTAATTTCATTACCAAATGTAATTCACTCAAAAATAAAAATATATAATTGATTTATATTTTTTTATAAAAAAATTGATCGCCAAATAATTCTTATTGAATTTTTATAAATTATTAATAATTATTATCGCTAACCTAATGACTAGGCTATAACGATAATTTTGTACTAAGGTCATCTCACAGTTCATTTAAACATGTTATTACATGCAACGCATGCTACATAAGAATAAAAAAATTTATTTCCAATATTTCATAAAAAACATATCAGGGTTACATTATTCCATGTTAATCACATTATAATAATCATGGATTATTTGGGAATATTCTCATATTTAGTAATAGTTTAATTTTTATTAATATATTTTCTCCAAATATAGTTTCAATGGTTTCTAATAAACATCCTTTGATACCAACTATAAAGACCTCGACCATAGTACAATTTAGTTGTTGGTTACTTTATCACATTGGAAATTGTTTTAAGGAATCGCATCTTGAAGGAATAAATTGTTTAATATTCATGGTAAACTAGATATTTTCTTGAATGTAAAATTACTAATGAAAAACTAAAATACAGCACAGTATTTTTTATTAGTGCACCATTATTCTATTTATAATATCCCTATATATCTATAATAATACACTTCATACTATCAATTTTATAAGAAACAAAATAAAGGGTTGATCTCAGACACTCAATAAGGGTATGATTACGGTGGAATATAGTAATTATATAATAATATTTAAGGAATAAATGATCATTATATAATTCAATTAATATAATCACATAACCTAGAAAATTATCACTTCATATCATAACAACTAAATTAATAAAATATTAATAATTAATTTATTTCATAATTATTGAATGAATCTATGGGGATATATAATTATCAGCCCCATCAATCACATAATGAGTCTAATTAATTTCTCGTATGAATAAATAATGCAATATAATAAACTAAGTTAAAAATAAATAACTATATGTATTAAAATAACTATAATAAATAATATCAATACACTCCCTATTAAAACATATAATAAACCGACCATAAATATATAGTAGATTTTAATATAAGATAACAAGCTTATTAAATCATAATAATACAAAATATATGTTAGAATAGATGAAATTTCTTTAAAAATATCATAAGAAAATTCTTGAGTAAAATATCATCATCACTTTGAAATCACTTATTTGAAGACATCAATAATGTGGTTGAAAACATATTCATAGAAAAAAATATTTTATACCTCTAAAGGAGTAATAAAAAAATTAGTATTCATGAAATTATGAAAATATTATTATTTTATATATGTTAAAAATATTCCATTAAGACATTTTTATGATTTTTAAAAAGTGCCATGTTTATAAAATGACAAGAATGTTCAATTAAAAAAATGTAAAAAAATAAAAACATGGTAAAAGTTCATTAATAAATCATTTGGATAGTTTTTTATACTTTCTTGAATACATTTTGATAAATAATGTACATGGAAAGAAAATATTTCCATTGGTGGGAAATAAACATACACAATCCCGAAAAATGATGAGATTGTGAAATAAACCCTTCACACTTGGGTATCTTTTGAATAATTTATCCTAAGAATGAAATAAAATATAACTAAACTTCAAATACCATTAATTCATATACATTAGTGATATAAAATATCAAACTACTCCTTATATGTCCCACATAAAATAAATAATTAGTGAATATGACATATGCCCTGCAGAAGTTAACATGAGATAAGAAAATTGTACATCATATATAACCCCCATCATATGAGTTATAAAATAATATATAATAAATATATATTTATTATAAATATATTATATAACTAAGAAAATATATCGTATCATATAAGATTTAATTATAACCTTTTATCACTAATTTATTAATATATCATTATTAAAATCTATGATCTAGTTGATAATGGACTCTTTTACCATGTATTTTTTTGATATATAGTTTTGGTCCTTGTATATTAATCAAGGTTATATCATAAAAATAATTTTAATTATTTCATATTTATAATTTATTACATTATATATATATATATAGTTTAATGTATAAAAGTTATAGATATAAAACTGAATTACAACGTTCATGGAGATGGTATGTCATTTATACGCAAGAACACTGTTTTCATTTCCCTATGGATGAAATGAAAGAAAGGTATATAATAATAAAACTATCTTGAATCATAATTAAATAATATAAATCATATCTATTTATTGAATCAATCCTTATGACCATAATATTATATTTAAAATGAAAAAAAATATCATTGGTTTGTGAAGTTGATAGTCTACATATACACGCAAATGATGTTATAATATTATAATGAATTAGACGGTAATAATATAGAAATTATAATATCATTAAAAATATTATATTTATGTAATAAATATAAATATAATAATTATATCCATCATAATTTTTGGAAATAAAATATTTAAATGAAACATAAATTATATCTCTACAAATAAAAGGTAAAATGTATGTACGTATGAGTGATAAATTTACATCCCATTTGATGCGAAAGTGGGTGGATAATGGAGGTTTAATAAATATTATAACATTTTCAAATATTTAGGACAATAATTTTAATATATTATGAAAATACCAAATATTTATAATGAGATAAAAGAAGATGTAAAAAATTATCAGTTAATGTTATTACCTTTACTTAAGAAGAACTCCACCAGATCTCCACTTAAGAATCATAGAGTTGGACTTTTGGTATAAAAACCCAATACAATAATTATATGTAATTTTATAACATATGTTTTAATGTTTCTATAATGATATAATGATCAATACGGTGTAATGAAGTGAGGGAGGATGTTTCCTTTTATAATTTAGGTGATGGGAACTTTAGGGATTAATTAAAAAGATCAATTAAAATACATTCATTATAATGAGAAATGCTTCCAAGTAGAAATGTATTAGAATGTAATTTTGTATATTTATTAAATATCATCAACCAAAAATATTTGGACAGGTTTTTTGGTGTTTTTAATCATATTATTTTGTTTAACTTCCAAGTTAACTGATATAACATTAACCGAATGAATGTATATTTCATTCATAAACCAATATAATTTTACATATATGTTAAAAATTGATCTAAAATGGCAAATGGATAAAATATTATAGAGATATATTTTTCAATTTTTCCTCGTTTAATGTTTTTATAATTTTTGTATTTATTAATAAAATATTATTTTTATAAATTATTATTAATGTTAATCTTGAAACTTTTAAATTAATTTGTCTTTAAATAACTCAATAAAAAGTTGAATTTAGAATATAATTCATTGGAAAATCATTAATATTATATATTCATATACAAAAATTCTTCGAAGACTATAAACAACTCGATTTACAACACATTTAAAATTTTTAATATCATTTATTATCTTTTTATTTTAGTTTATTAAATATTGTATTACCATTGAGAAATAATTTAAGGTAATTATATAATCAGTAAAAAATATGAAAATTTTCATTATTTATATAATTTCATTATTCAAAGAAATTTAATTTATATTTATTGAGAACATTCTTTTTTCAGAATATAGATACATGATAGTTATTTAAAATCCGAGGGAGTGACATTTTTATCATGCTTTGATATAAATACTATATTGGAAATTTTATTTTTGAAATTACCATTAAAGAATAGCATTATTTCATAAGGTGATAAGATTGAAACATCATTCCTCCAATTATTATTAATATGAAATATAATGACCATATAATTGAGTTTTAATCTTGATTAACTAGATTTACCCTTTGCTGAGGGGATAAATTTTACCATGGGTACTATTCATATTGAAAAAAATAAAAGGTGCCAATTTAAAATAATAAACCTCTTGATTCCAAATTTTTAATATATTTTACTAAATTAAATAGAAATCAGTTACATAATTTTTTCTCAAATCAAAATGAAAAATGCTATGATTTTTTTTAGAAAAATGCAATTTTACAAAAAACAATTGAATAAAAAATTAATTCATGAAATTGATTCCAATGAAAATAATTGGATTATAAATAATATAAAAGAATTATTCTTTATTTAATTTTCAAATAGAATGTAATTTTTAAATTCTTCCAACATAAATACATTTTTTTAATAAAAACCGGTATTTTAGACAATTCACTTGAAAATTAATCCTTTTTGAAAAAATCCGAACATTTTATTGAATAATAATTTTAATATTCTGATTTCAAAAAAGATATTGTTTTTATAAAATAAAATTTATATATGTTTTAAAAATAATTTATAATAATTTCTATCAAAAATCAAAAAAAAATTAGAAAATATATTTTTGGAGCAAAAAATTACCATACTGTAAATTGAGTATATATTTAATAATAATTATTAAATGAGTTTTTATTAATTACTTCCTTTATATATATTTATTTAATATGTAATTTAATACTGTTCATACCCTCCACTTAAATTTCTATGATATAAAAATCATATTTAAAAAATAATATTTCATGATTCATTTGGGTTTTTTGTTGTGTGTTGTATACACTATCCAACGAATTTGTATTATTTTTAAATATCAATGTGTAACTTTTATATACCTCTTCATTTTTTAATTATAAATTAATTTTTTTAATCCCAAATAAAACTTTTTTGATTCCCATGATTATGTAGCCATATATAAACATCTATAATATTAAATTCCTTATTCTCTATGGAATCGTTATTAAATTTCCATTGATTATGATATGAGGCTGGATAATGACACCCATTTAATTACATATATAATTTTTATGATTATTCCTTATGATTGATTTCATTTTTTTTCACACATAATTATGAAAATGTTGTTATGGGTTCACCCATATTTCACTTCAACACATTGGGTAATGTTTTTCTCTTAAAATATGTTATGTTGGTGATTTTGGAGTAAACCTTGTCCAGGATGGGACTATATCCACAATGTGATGTTGACTATGATGTTATCCTTGAATTCTGTATATATCATGTAGTGGTTTTCGACAACATTACCAATGTTTTCATATTCCAATGATATGATTTTCATTATGCTGGACTCTTATGTGATTAATCACGAGTTTATGTCTAAAGTAAATTATATTCACTAGTGCAGAAAACGTTTTTTACGTCACCATTTTTTACGTCGGTTATATAAAACCGACGTCATAATATGTAAAACGAGGTTTTTTACGTCGGTTAAGAAATAACCGACGTAAAAATTTGTATTCGGTACACCTTTAACGTCGGTTATAATAATAACCGACGTTATTAATCGCGCGGCTTCGTTTTTTACGTTGGTTATTGTTATAACCGACGTAAAACACGCGGTTTCCGAAGGCCTTTTTACGTCGGTTATTCAATAACCGACGTAACAAACGCGGTTTTTGAAGGCTTTTTTACGTCGGTTATTTTATAACCGACGTAAAAACAGAATCCGCAGATGTTTTTGACGTCGGTTATGGAATAACCGACGTAAAAAAACGCGGATTTTGAGCCCTTTATAACGTCGGTTATTAACTAACCGACGTAACAAATGAATCGGAGGAAGGTTTTTACGTCGGTTATTGAAATAACCGACGTGATAAATGTTTTTAAAACAATTATCACGTCGGTTATTGAATAACCGACGTGATAACTCATTTAAAAATTTACCCAGACCCGTGGATTGTCATTCGCGAGTTTACCTTCGACAGTCGCGACTCGTCTCTCTCGCGCGTAAACCCGAATCAGCTCGTCCATTTCGTTGGTTTAGATTCATTTTGCGATCATCGTTTCTCATATTTAATATCCTCGGATCAATCATCTAAACTCGCAGCACTCAGGTAATCCTCCCACTCATTCGTTTTTTTTCGCGGATAGTATATATATATGTGTTGTGATTTTTTTGTTGAAACTAGCTAAGATTCTTCGATTGCGAACCCTTTTAACTCGTTTTGGCACCTTAATCTTATTTATCATCCCTATATCTATTTGTTCGACTTGCAATATTGAGTAATTTTATGATTTCACTAATTTTTCTTCGTTTTCTATAAATCCCCGAGAGGGTTGGGGCGTGTCCATTTGGATGGGTTGCCCTTTTACAGTTGTTACTACTTTATTCACACACAACCATGGCATAGGTGCATGGATTTGGGGTCGGGGGGTGTCCTGGGGGGTTTACAAGGGGGTGGGTGGGTGTGGGGGGCTGTCCAAAGGTGTGGGTGGGTGTTGGGGGGTGTCCAGGGGGGTGTCCAAGGGGGTAGGGGGTGGGGGTGGTGTTTAGGAGGGGTGGGGGCTGTCCAGAGGGTTGGGGGGTGTCCAGGGGGGTGTCCAAGCAGGTCGGGGGTGGGGGGTTGTGTCCAGGAGGGGTGGGGGTGCTTTCTAGAGGGGTCGGGGGCTGTCCAGAGGGGTCGGGGGGTGTCCAGGGTGGTGTCCAAGGGGATGGGTGGGTGTGGGGGGCTGTCCAAGGGGGTGGCGGCTTGTCCAGAGGGGGCGGTGGGGTGTCCAGGGGGGTGTCCAAGGGGGTGGATGGGTGTGGGGGCTGTCCAAGTGGGTGGCGGCCTCTCGAGAGGGTATTTGGGGTTGTCCGGGTGGGTGGGGGGCTGTCCAGAGGGTTGGGGGATGTCCAGGGGGTGTCCAAGGGGGTAGGGGGTGGGAGGTGGTGTCCAGGAGGAGCGGGGGGCTGTCCAGGGGGGTTTACAAGGGGGTGGGTGGGTGTGGGGGGCTGTCCAAGGGTGTGGGTGGGTGTTGGGGGGTGTCCAGGGGGGTGTCCAAGGGGGTAGGGGGTGGGTGGTGGTGTTTAGGAGGGGTGGGGGGGCTGTCCAGAGGGTTGGGGGGTGTCCAGGGGGGTGTCCAAGCAGGTCGGGGGTGGGGGGTTGTGTCCAGGAGGGGTGGGGGTGCTTTCTAGTGGGGTTGGGGGCTGCCCAGAGGGGTCGGGGGGTGTCCAGGGTGGTGTCCAAGGGGATGGGTGGGTGTGGGGGGCTGTCCAAGGGGGTGGCGGCCTGTCCAGAGGGGTTGGTGGGGTGTCCAGGGGGGTGTCCAAGGGGGTGGATGGGTGTGGGGGGCTGTCCAAGGGGGTGGATGGGTGTGGGGGGCTGTCCAAGTGGGTTGCGGCCTCTCTAGAGGGTATTTGGGGTTGTCCGGGTGGGTGGGGGGGCTGCCCAGAGGGTTGGGGGATGTTCAGGGGGGTGTCCAAGGGGGTAGGGGTGGGGGGTGGTTTCCAGGAGGGGTGGGGGGCTGTCCAGAGGGGTCGGGGGCTGTCCAGAGGGTTGGGGGGTGTCCAGGGGGGTGTCCAAGCAGGTCGGGGGTGGGGGGTTGTGTCCAGGAGGGGTGGGGGTGCTTTCTAGAGGGGTCGGGGGCTGTCCAGAGGGGTCGGGGTGTGTCCAGGGTGGTGTCCAAGGGGATGGGTGGGTGTGGGGGGCTGTCCAAGGGGGTGGCGGCCTGTCCAGAGGGGTCGGTGGGGTGTCCAGGGGGGTGTCCAAGGGGGTGGATGGGTGTGGGGGGCTGTCCAAGGGGGTGGATGGGTGTGGGGGGCTGTCCAAGTGGGTTGCGGCCTCTCTAGAGGGTATTTGGGGTTGTCCGGGTGGGTGGGGGCTGCCCAGAGGGTTGGGGGATGTCCAGGGGGGTGTCCAAGGGGGTAGGGGGTGGGGGGTGGTGTCCAGGAGGGGTGGGGGGCTGTCCAGAGGGGTCGGGGGCTTTCCAGAGGGTTGGGGGGTGTCCAGGGGGGTGTCCAAGCAGGTCGGGGGTGGGGGGTTGTGTCCAGGAGGGGTGGGGGTGCTTTCTAGAGGGGTCGGGGGCTGCCCAGAGGGGTCGGGGGTGTCCAGGGTGGTGTCCAAGGGGATGGGTGGGTATGGGGGGCTGTCCAAGGGGGTGGTGTCCTGTCCAGAGGGGTCGGTGGGGTGTCCAGGGGGGTGTCCAAGGGGGTGGATGGGTGTGGGGGGCTGTCCAAGGGGGTGGATGGGTGTGGGGGGCTGTCCAAGTGGGTTGCGGCCTCTCTAGAGGGTATTTGGGGTTGTCCGGGTGGGTGGGGGGCTGCCCAGAGGGTTGGGGGATGTCCAGGGGGGTGTCCAAGGGGGTAGGGGGTGGGGGGTGGTGTCCAGGAGGGGTGGGGGGCTGTCCAGAGGGGTCGGGGGCTGTCCAGAGGGTTGGGGGGTGTCCAGGGGGGTGTCCAAGCAGGTCGGGGGTGGGGGGTTGTGTCCAGGATGGGTGGGGGTGCTTTCTAGAGGGGTCGGGGGCTGTCCAGAGGGGTCGGGGGGTGTCCAGGGTGGTGTCGAAGGGGATGGGTGGGTGTGGGGGGCTGTCCAAGGGGGTGGCGGCCTGTCCAGAGGGTTCGGTGGGGTGTCCAGGGGGGTGTCCAAGGGGGTGGATGGGTGTGGGGGGCTGTCCAAGGGGGTGGATGGGTGTGGGGGGCTGTCCAAGTGGGTTGCGGCCTCTCTAGAGGGTATTTGGGGTTGTCCGGGTGGGTGGGGGTGCTGCCCAGAGGGTTGGGGGATGTCCAGGGGGTGTCCAAGGGGGTAGGGGGTGGGGGTGGTGTCCAGGAGGGGTGGGGGGCTGTCCAGAGGGGTCGGGGGCTGTCCAGAGGGTTGGGGGGTGTCCAGGGGGGTGTCCAAGCAGGTCGGGGGTGGGGGGTTGTGTCCAGGAGGGGTGGGGGTGCTTTCTAGAGGGGTCGGGGGCTGTCCAGAGGGGTCGGGGGGTGTCCAGGGTGGTGTCCAAGGGGATGGGTGGGTGTGGGGGGCTGTCCAAGGGGGTGGCGGCCTGTCCAGAGGGTTCGGTGGGGTGTCCAGGGGGGTGTCCAAGGGGGTGGATGGGTGTGGGGGGCTGTCCAAGGGGGTGGATGGGTGTGGGGGGCTGTCCAAGTGGGTTGCGGCCTCTCTAGAGGGTATTTGGGGTTGTCCGGGTGGGTGGGGGGGCTGCCCAGAGGGTTGGGGGATGTCCAGGGGGGTGTCCAAGGGGGTAGGGGGTGGGGGGTGGTGTCCAGGAGGGGTGGGGGGCTGTCCAGAGGGGTCGGGGGCTGTCCAGAGGGTTGGGGGGTGTCCAGGGGGGTGTCCAAGCAGGTCGGGGGTGGGGGGTTGTGTCCAGGATGGGTGGGGGTGCTTTCTAGAGGGGTCGGGGGCTGTCCAGAGGGGTCGGGGGGTGTCCAGGGTGGTGTCGAAGGGGATGGGTGGGTGTGGGGGGCTGTCCAAGGGGGTGGCGGCCTGTCCAGAGGGTTCGGTGGGGTGTCCAGGGGGGTGTCCAAGGGGGTGGATGGGTGTGGGGGGCTGTCCAAGGGGGTGGATGGGTGTGGGGGGCTGTCCAAGTGGGTTGCGGCCTCTCTAGAGGGTATTTGGGGTTGTCCGGGTGGGTGGGGGGGCTGCCCAGAGGGTTGGGGGATGTCCAGGGGGTGTCCAAGGGGGTAGGGGGTGGGGGTGGTGTCCAGGAGGGGTGGGGGGCTGTCCAGAGGGGTCGGGGGCTGTCCAGAGGGTTGGGGGGTGTCCAGGGGGGTGTCCAAGCAGGTCGGGGGTGGGGGGTTGTGTCCAGGAGGGGTGGGGGTGCTTTCTAGAGGGGTCGGGGGCTGTCCAGAGGGGGTCGGGGGGTGTCCAGGGTGGTGTCCAAGGGGATGGGTGGGTGTGGGGGCTGTCCAAGGGGGTGGCGGCCTGTCCAGAGGGGTCGGTGGGGTGTCCAGGGGGGTGTCCAAGGGGGTGGATGGGTGTGGGGGGCTGTCCAAGGGGGTGGATGGGTGTGGGGGGCTGTCCAAGTTGGTGGCGGCCTCTCCAGAGGGTATTTGGGGTTGTCCGGGTGGGTGGGGGGGCTGCCCAGAGGGTTGGGGGATGTCCAGGGGGGTGTCCAAGGGGGTAGGGGGTGGGGGTGGTGTCCAGGAGGGGTGGGGGGCTGTCCAGAGGGGTCGGGGGGTGTCCAGGGGCTGTTGTTTTACAAGGGAAAAACCAATATGTTGGTGAGGATGAATTTGATGAAGATGCTGATTTATGTGAGATCCCTACTTCCATGGAAAGATTAACAGAACATAATGATGAGTATGTTGAAGACATGGTTTGTGCCATAAGGAACGATCACGACGAAGGAATTTGGGAAAACAATCCAACTGTACATTCCTAAAATTACAGGTAACACAAGTTTATTTCTTGTTTACATTTAGTTTTTTCATATAATGTTAGATACTGTAAATTTTTTACTTATTAAAACATGTATCAAATCAAAACGATAAAACAATAAAAACCGTAAAGAGGAGAAGTCCTGGGCGCACCGGCTGGCCGGTGGTGGATCACCTGTTGGCCGGTGGACCAGACAAGTCCTGGGCGCACCGGCTGGCCGGTGGTGGATCACCGGCCGGCCGGTGGACCAGACAGAGCCTTCCTCTCTGTCTGGATCACCAGCGGTCGGCCGGTGTTGAGCCAGCGGCCGGCCGGTGGTGAGCCAGCGGCCGGCCGGTGGCACCAGGAAGTGGGGAAGCTTACTGCCTGGGTCCTCCGGCTGGCCGGTGTGCTCACACCGGCTGACCGGTGGACTCAGTGAGTCCATGTTTCAGCTTTCTTGGGCCAACACTTTGGCAACCTTTTGCCTGTGTTTACCATGTTTATCATTGTTTAACATGCTTACCATATTACCAATGTTTACTATTATGTAATTTAGTACACTTTTCTATTTGTGAACTAATGTTTGTTTTTTTGATTTGAAGGAAAATGACAGATCAATCAGTTGATCAGCCACATGATTCTAGAGATGAGCATATTGGTCATACATCTGGGGAGGAACATTCACATGCTCCTATTATGAAAAAGAGTTCAAAGGTTGGTTAGCGTGGGTGCACACGTTTACCAAAATTATCACTTGCCCGTACGAAGGAGGAGAGGATAGTCGTGGAGTTTGATGATGATGATCTTCCTAGAGGTCCAAATGCTAAAGATTTTAAGGGTTTTGTAGCAACTCAGGCTAAGAGCAAAGTAAGCATTCTCTATGATGATTGGAGAAGTGTGGATAAGGCGATAATTTCTCAGCTGTGGGAGACCATTTTGGTAAGATCTTTTGCTATTGTTTGACTGTTCATTAAATGTTTCTAGTATATATAATATTTTTAACTTCTTTTTTATCAGATGACATTTGATATTCCTGACACTGGAGGAGTCAGGAAGAAATGCTTATCGTTGGCTGCTAGGAGATGGAGGGATTTCAAATCAACCCTCTCATCTGATTTCATTTATGGTCATAGGAGTCGTGAGAATCCATGTCGTATATATCCTTTTATAGATGAAGACACATGGAGACAATTTTTTGAAAGTAGAAGAAAAGAATCATTTTTGGTAAGGGCAATGTAAACTTTTATAAGATTTCTTATATAAATGATCTTATTATTGTTTTGTTAATGATTACTTATTCTTAATTTACAGCAAACAAGGAAAGCTCATCAAGAGATCCAATCTAAAAATGTATACCCTCATAGTTTATCTCGGGGAGGGTATGCATTATTGGAAGAACAAATGATGGAAGAAAAATTTCAACAACTAAGAGCTGAGTCTTCAAGCTCTGGAGAGGTGGCCCCTCCATCCCCTCCATCTAGACATGAGAAATGGAAAAGAGCTCGGAAGGGCAAAAAAGGACAATATCTTTCGGAAGAATCGAGACTCGTAGTTGAGAGGATTGTAAGATATCTATTTTATTTATTTTAGTTTACTATTTTCGTCATATATTTCCAATCATTATAGAAATGTTCAATTAATTATTACAGGACTCTCTTGAGGAGCAGAGTTCACAGGGGACATTTACACCATCTGGGAGGGAAGATATTTTATCAGTGGCATTGGGAAAGCCCGAACATCCTGGCCGTGTAAGAGGATATCCGGCAGGTGTATCGGTAAGAAAAGTGTTGCCACGTTCCTCAACTTCTAACGTTGAGGGAGTTTATAAAAAAAATAGAATCCCTGGAGGCTGAAGTCCATAATATTAATGCGACAATGGAGGACAAGATTAGAGCATCGGTGCAGTTAATGTTTGCAGACTTGCAAAGACAATTTCAGGGTGCAGCTCCCACTCCACCTCTCCCAGTAGCTCCCACTCCCCCACCTCAGCCTGCGGACCCCATTTTTGATCCTCCTCCTCCGCCGCAGCTACCTACTTATTATGAGTTGTATTTTGATGATCCTCAACATCATATAGTTGCATATGGGATGGTATACTGTATAGGAGATACAGTTCATCATCAACAGTTAGAGGTAGAGAATCAGAGGGTCACTGTACAGGATATTATAGATAGATCAGCTCGGATACCATTACCTACAGATGAGGTGACGACAGTTGGACATAGTATCGGCCATTTTTTACTTTGGCCATCCAGACTTCTTCGACTCATTACCATAGAGGTATGGATGTTATATCTTTTATTTTATATTTTTATTAATGCTGTATCATTTGAAAACTAATATATTTTTCAATTTATTTTTACAGGAATACTTCAAAGGTAAAGAAATACTATATAGACAACAACAAAGACAGATAGCTATGACATCAGATGCAGATACTAGCAGTCTTGACAAATTGTCAAGATATTCAAATTTGTTGGCGGATCATTATGACTTTACAATGGAAGCTCATGTATGTGGACGTGAACTATGTGTGGGGATTATGAAAACTGATATCATGGAGTTTGTCACTTGAGATAAGTTGGGCATCAACGTGGTGCAAATTTTTATCATGTAAGTCTTAACACCTTTTCCTTGCGTTATATTTATTAAAAATGTATACTTATGTATGCTTTGTATTAGGTATCTATATAAAATTTGTGAGAGGAATGAGCTGACAGATGTATATGGATTCGTGGACCCACAATTGATTTCCCCTGAAGCATGTGCATTGGATGAGGAACAAAGAATGATTTATATTGCTGATAGATTTGAAAAGAATGTAATCACACAGTGTTGGATGATGCCTTTTTGTGAGAGGTATGAAACACATCCCTCTCAAAGAGTTAATTATCTTTTAACATAAAAAACCACTAACGTTAAATTTCCTTTTATCAGGGATCATTGGATGTTAGGGGTTTTTTGCCCTAGGGAGAAAACACTTTATTGGATATGCTCTCTCCATGATGATGTGCGAGAAAGTTTTAAGAATATATTGGAAACGTAAGTTTCAATTTCACAATAGTTTTATATATTATAATGAATTTTAAATTTACCCCATTCGTATTATTTTCTAACAGGTCATGGGTCCACTTTCGAAAAAGCGCAAAGAAAAGGAATTTCAAGATCAAATATGTACATGCGAAGGTAAATATCCATTTATAATTTGTACATTTTGATTTATTACATAAAAATAATATATTGAATTTACACTCATTCAAACAGAAATGTCATGAGCAACAAGGCATCATCGAATGCGGATATTACATGTTAAGATTTATGTATGAAATAATAACAACTGAGACAGTTCTGAGTTTTGACCTGGTAAGATTTCCTCTTTCTCATAATATTTCAATTTGATTTATTCATTATACACGTTGACTACTATCCTTTTCCTTTGTAGCTTTTTGATGACCCTCAACCCTTTACTGCTGAAGATATCAAACACTTACAAGTGGAGTGGTCAAATTATTTTACAGGTTTGATTGACTTTTAGTTGTTTGTAATGTAAAATGTAATTTTTAATATTGTCAATGTAATTGTGTATTTCGTAGTCGTTTAGGTTGGATTTAGTTTTTTTTGAAGTTGACAGTATAAGTTTTGAATGTTATATAAGTGAATGTTTAATTTTTCTCTACTTCTTGTTTTGGTCTACTGTTGATGGTTTTTCTGGTCTGGATTTTGGTATGGGGGGAGAGGTTCCAAGGGGGTGGGTGGGTGTTTGGGGGGTGTCCAAGGGATATGGGAGGGGTGTCCAAGGTGTGTTTGGGGCTGTCCTAGGGGTCGGGGGGGTGTAAATGAGGGTGGGGGGGGTGTCCAAGGGGTGGGGGTGTCCAAGGGATATGGGAGGGGTGTCCAAGGTGTGTTTGGGGCTGTCCAAGGAGTCGGTTGGGTGTAAATGAGGGTGGGGGGGTGTCCAAGTGGTGGGGGGTGTCCAAGGGATATAGGAGGGGTGTTTGGGGCTGTCCAAGGGGATGGGGGGGTTTCCAAGGGGTAGGGGGTTTCCAAGGGGTCGGGGGGTGTCCAGGGGGTGGGGGGCTGTCCAAGGGGTGGGGGTGTCCAAGGGGTGGGGGGTGTCCAAGGGATATGGGAGGGGTGTCCAAGGGGTGTTCGTGGGGTGTAAATGAGGGTGGGGGGCCTGTCGAAGGGGTGGGGGGGTGTCCAAGGGGTGGGGGGTGTCCACAGGATATGGGAGTGGTGTCCAAGGTGTCTGGGAGTTCTGTCCAAGGGGCCGGTTGGGTGTAAATGAGGGTGGGGGGCTGTCCAAGGGGTGGGGGGGTGTCCAAGGGATATGGGAGGGGTGTCCAAGGGGTCTGGGAGGGCTGTCAAGGTGTGGGGGGGTGTCCAATGGGTGTTTGAGGCTGTACTAGGGGTCTTGGGGGTGTAAATGAGGGTGGGGGGCTGTCCAAGGGGTGGGGGGGTGTCCAAGGGGTGGAGGGTGTCCAAGGGAAATGGGAGGGGTTTCCAATGGGTGTTTGAGGCTGTACTAGGGGTCGTGGGGGTCGTAGTGGTGTAAATGAGGGTGGGGGGGCTGTCCAAGGGGTGGGGGGGTGTCCAAGGGTTGTGGTGGGGCTCCAATGTGGTGGGGGAGGGCTGGCCAGGTTGTTAGGTGGGTATAGATGAGGGTGGGGTTCAGTTGGGGCTTGGGGGAGGGCTGGCATTGTTATTTTTGTTTGGTTTCTGGTTGCTTTTTGGTGAGAGCAGTGCAATTATTTAAAAAAAAATTTATTTCACGTCGGTTATAAAATAACCGACGTGGTAAATAAATCGGCAGGGGTTTATCACGTCGGGTTTTTCTAGAACCGACGTGATAAACCGTTCCCGGGGCTTTTATCACGTCGGTTCTTAATATAACCGACGTGCTAAAAGGCCTGGGAATCGATTTACCACGTCGGTTATTGGATAACCGACGTGCTAAAACGTTTCCCAGGCATTTTTATCACATCGGTTTCTTAAATAACCGACGTGATAATAGGCCAGGGGAAGGGTTTATCACGTCGGTTATGACATACCCGACGTGATAAACGATATCCCAGGCGTTTTATCACGTCGGTTTAGGGAATAACCGACGTGATAAAGCCCCCCCGCGCATATATATCACGTCGGTTATTATATGAACCGACGTGATAACCACCATGATGTTAGGGATATTACGTCGGGTTTTAAAAAACCGACGTAAAAAACGTTATTTATAACGTCGTCCGTATTAACGTCGCCTAAAAACCGACGTAAATAATAAAAAATAACCGACGTAAAAAATGTTTTCTGCACTAGTGATTCTAAACCATGTCAATATAAAATATAGTTGTTTTAAATATCCATGGATTTTTCATGATTTCAATGGGAAATTATTTGTTTGATCTTTGAATTAAAATTTATTAGGAAAAGATTTTTTGTAAATATTTATAATGATAGTTTATTTTATTGGTAATAAATGGATTATTTTGTTCTCAAAGTTTAGTTTTGAAAAAGGAAATTCAGTTATACATATTCATGAAATAAAAATATTCCTTTTTTCTTTTTATACGTCCTTTTCTATATATTTTTTTCTTATTGGACATTTCAAAAAAAATCATGTTTTAAAAAATTTTTGGGATAGGGATCAGTTCAACATAAATACTTGAGAAGATATGTCATGAAAAGAATAAATTATATACAATAATATTATTATAATGGGATGAATTGATACTAAGTCAATGTTTCCACTTGGATATTTAAAACTTATTTTGGTATGAGTGATGTTGTAATTAAATAAACCTCTAAACCCAAATGATCTTATAATATATGAAAATGAATTATTGGCTTAAAAAATTATTTAAGGGTTATGTTTGGGTCTCCATAAACATTGAACATTTAAATTAAATTTGAGGTTCTATAAAATTTGAATCAATTAACAATGATATTTTGGATGGATGTATTTATATGAAATGAATAAACATATTTAACGAAATTTTGGTTCATAAATATGGTAATTTGATAACGTGTAAAACCATAAATGTATATATTAAGGAATAATGGATTTTTTATTTGTTTGCTAAAAATTGTGTAGATAAATTTTCAAATTCCACATTTTGATATATTATAAGATTGAATTATGTTACATAGATGAAAAAATATGATTGTATTTTGTGTAGGTAACCATGGTATGCTACGTATCCTTAGTTGGGATATGTGACACTATATATATCATTGTATATATTAGTACATATGATTTTATTTTAGTTGAGGTAGGTATGGAATTATTCATTACAACACAACACAATGCGATTTAAATAATTGAACTAACACTAAAATGTATTTGGTATATAGTGTACCACTAAAATTGACAATTTTATAGAAATGAATATATGAATACTTAACCTATCATTCTCCTATTGCTAAAATGAGTTGTTTTTTGTATTGGTCATGGTTAGATGTGAACCTTCAAATTCCATTATTATAATGAGGTTTACGTTTCAACATGATGTGGAATTTTTACAAGGGAAATGATGTGGGAAACTAGATGTTTATCAATATGATTTTTGGTCGACTATATTTGAGGGGAAGTAGGTATGGGGTACCTCATTTTATATAAGATCGTGATACTATACAAATATGATATACATGGATTTAGACTATTCTTTATATGGGTTATCATATGACTTATGTCATAATAAAATGAGAGTTCTGGTGTAGAAACATAGTTGGTATGGTTTATCCTAACCCCAACATCAATATATATTTTTTTAAAACATAATGTTTTATGTAAGACAATACGATAGGCATTATTAACTCAATAATTAGTTGTTGGTGGATGTTGATGTGATTTATATTTTTCATCATGAACTATGTAGTCTTTTTGTATTATTTTATTTTTGAGTTGTTTTAGTTTTATACAATGATATTCATTTTTCTAGTATTATTAATTATTATGGTTTATATGTATTATGTTAAGGTATTTATTGGGGGATTTATTTTTTTAGTGGGTTTTAAATTGTAAATTACTCAAAAATTATATTTCTGATACCCATTTTCATGAACTAAAACAACTAAAATGCATCTTGGGTAAATAAAAGATGATTGAGACTTGTGAAGACTTCCTCTAATAGGCCACACGTTTGGGACACTAGGGGAATTTTAAACATGTTTAGGAGTCATTAGCCACAAAATTCAGTGACATGTAATGTTTAACCACAAATAAACATCATATATATTTCGAAAATAGTGAAAAATATTAGTATCATAACAAATTATACATGCCCAAATATATGATATAAGTATGAAAATGTGAGACTATCACCTTAGAACTCAACAACATCTACGATAAGAGTAGGATCCCCAATATCCATCAAAATATCGAACAAAAAAGAAATGAAAACTATATAGGGTTTTGAAATTGGGAGTACATTATGGGATCTTATTTCTAAACAATACATCATTTATGTGAAAAAAATTGGTGAGATAGAAATTTGTGGAAGCAAATCAATAATGAAGAATAGAATCATAAATGTGTTTCAAATGAGAATACATATCCATGGGATTTTCTTATCACACACACATAGATATATATATATATATATATATCTCAATATCGATTGTTAAATTATTTTCTTAAAATAACAACCTTTAGAGAATAAATACAGACCATAAATCATTTATAGATTCAATAATAATTATATAATATATGAAAGTGACCCATACAATATTCCAACACTCTTGACTATCATTTTATAATCACATCAAACATGAACTATTATCGAGTCAGTAGGAATCCCTTCAATAAAATATTCAAAATCATGGAATAAAATATCATTCATATCAAAAAAACATACCATTAATTACAAATAAAATTCACCAAATCTATATCCATTTCACCATAATTGTATCATCACCATTATCTAAATACTTAATCTATGAGCCATTAATTTCCATTTCCCCGATAAAGGAAAATTATTGCATTCAAACAACACATCATGTAAAATATAAACCAGCATATAATACAACCATTGTACCAGGGGTAAATAATAATTGGTAAATAGAATAGAAATCCTAAATTTATTTAATTTAGATATCTCCAACTTGAATAATTCATAATAATAACCAATATTATACTAATATTTCTTTTTGAACTTTTTTCATCCCATTAAATGAACAAATAATAATATTCATCCAATTATTATTTCATCATTTCATTAAGAAAATCCTAAATCATATTTGGAATGATTAAATTATTTAATAGAAAATTAATTAATAAAATTTAAATTTTTACCTAATAATTATATAATAATAAATGTATATAATTAAATATCTCATGTTTTTAAAATTTCTATTTAATTATTTCATTCTTAATTATAATAATATTTTTCAACCCAAATTCAAATATTCATTACATTTTTTCTGTAAACATCGAATTATTTTATGCAGAAAAATCATTCAATAATTATAATAATATTTTTTTTAAAGTTATATTAATCAAAATACATCTATATAATACTGCAATATTATAGTTAATAATCATTCATACTATATATAAATCTATGAAACTCTATAAGACCAATGAACCTACTAAAAAATATGTATTATGCACACTTAATCCTCCACCCAAAACATAAATTTATTTTCTAATTGGGAGAGGATTGTTCTATATGTGTCAATTAGAGCCATATAGTGATGTTAAAAAATTGTGTTCTATAGTGATAATCCATAGGACCATTCGTAGAAGAGGTCTAAAACTTTTTCTATAGTGAATCTACTAGTTACTCTTAAAATATTTATTGGTGAATGAATGATTTTAGGAATGATGGGTATGTTTAGGTGTTGGGGAATGTTTGGATTTAATTGATGGAAAATATATAGATACTTAATATGTTTTAAATGGTTATGGGTGTGTTAGAAGTTGTTTAGTTATTGGTCCAGGATGATGGAGTCTTAGTTATAGTTCTATTTTTGTCAATTGTTATAGATCAGTGATTTTAATAAACTAACCTAATATAATTTTAATAATTAAATGCATTTCCTATATAAAATATAATTACATCTATATAAATAAATTAAGTGATTTTTGTAATGTGGGTTTAAATATTAGTTATATGATTATGAATTAAATGTTAAAGTCAACTATTGTATAAAGAGAAGTGCATAATTAACTAATTTAACTATAATTCAAGAATGATATTAAGTTGTGGATTTAATATATGATGTTGCAATTTAAAAATTAGTATTGTATTGATATGAATTAAAATTATCATAATGATATATCTAAATAAAAATGGAATTTATTTTTTCAATGCCTAATATATTGGAAAAAATAATTCATTTTTCACATAATATTATCCATGGATTTCATGATCTATATATTTGTTAATATATCTCACTCCAATGTAGTGAAGACTTCCATTATATTCTATGGAAATTATTTAATTTTACTTATATTTTTTTATTCTATTGTAATTATTATATGATTTGATGTGATATTTGTATTATGTGATGTGCTGTTATATGGGAATGGGTTTTAATCGCTCATTGATTATGTTTAGAAAAATATCAATGGTATAGAGTTTGTTAAATAGCAATGAATATGTTAACATGGATTAGTATTTACCTAGATTTTGTGTTGATATGATTATAATATCTATATATTCTTCTCATTTTGTTGTTTAGGGGAGCTTCTAATATTTAATTACATTTTCAGTTGAGAGGGATTCTGAAATTTCATGATGTTGTGGTGGTAGATTTTATAGGGCCAATTATTTTTATTATATTATTAATGTTAAATAATAAATTGATTGATGGCTTTAATTATTTCACCAATGGTGTTTTCCCTGGAAATATATTTAGTATTGGAGATTCTGATATCCGTAGTTGATAGGAATATCTTTTAGATTTCAGTTCATCTATAAAACTTTTTATTGATTTTGACTTTTAATTACATTTTTGTTTATACACATGACTATCCTGACACATTTATTTTAAATAGATGTTTTTTTCTTGTACGATCATAATGTAACAATGTTAAAATTATGTGTAATATTCTTGATATCCTTCACCACACATAATATTAAACCCAAATTAAATTATGATTTCTAAGACCATTAAAACATATACATTTAATTAATAGGTATGCATATGAGTAACTGAATTTAAAATATATTAATATATAAGTCCTATAATATTTTTAAAAAAATATTACTAAAATCTCTATTCTATTATAGAATATATCATTTTATTTTTGTTAATTTTTATTGTTTTAAAAATATATTTTATTTTAATAAAATTTAATATTAAAAAATTATTTCTATTTTCAATAGTATATTATAAAAAAAAGAATAAAAATAATAAATAAATAAAAATATATATTCATAATAAAATTTATTTTACATTTTATCGAAAATATCCATTTATGTTCTAAAATATAAGATTCCAAAAATTAAGTTTGATAAAGTAAACCTCATTTTTTGGATTTATAATTTCAATATTAGTTTAAGTTGAACTATTGGGGTTTTCTAAAAATTTTGAATTTAGGAACAATTTTTAAAGTTAAAATAGATTTTTATGACATTATAATTATATAAGTATAAATTTGAAAATTTATGAAACATTTTTAAAATACCAGTGGATTTTTTTCTAAGAGACATTATAGTTTATAAAATATCTGTTTTAATTTAGAAACCAATATTTGATATATTAGAACATATGATATATTTTTCAAAAAATATTTCCTAATACCTTATCAATTTTATATTATAAAAATCAATTATATCATTTTTATAAGATGAATAAAATAAAATGTATTCCACTTTTTTAATCATCATGTGAAAATTATCTTATAATAAATTTTTATATATTTATAAATAGTAGAATTTTGGATGAATAATGAAAAACGTTGTTTTTCCAAAACTATAATAATTATCACCTTATCTGCATATAAGAGAGACTTGAAATTTTATAAACCCATTTAATTGATATATGTAATATTGAATTTCATTTTATATAAATTTTAGGTAATTTACAAATACTATGTTTAACCATAAAAAGGTAACATAATAAATATAGTAAAATCCCTTTTATGGTCTTTTCATTTAATTAAATATTATTATGGTTAAATTTTCAATTTCATTAAGTTGACTTCCACATAAAATTTATTTATTTTATAATAAAAATATTTCTCTATTTAGAATAAAAAACAACAATAATCTTATCCCATAGATAATTTTTATGATTAAAATGATATTTTTGTAAGAAAATGTTTTTACGTGTTATGTGTCCTGATACTAAAATTAATCTCACTAACTATTTGTAATTTTATTTTATGAAAAAAATTAAAATATTTAAAATAATAATGTTAAAATTATAATATTTTATCAAATTTAGTTGATTCCTTTAAAATTAGTTTGAAATGGTGAATGTGGATTTACCACATTAAGATTAAATTAGGGATAAAAAATTTAACTACATATATATCCTAAAAAAGTAAAAAATTGTGTGATATTAGATATCAGAGAGCGGTCATCCATATGTCTTTCCAAACACCATTGTTATCCATTTTTGAGCATTTTTTCTTGAATAATGGTGTGATATTGTTGAGAAATAATGAATGTTTACAAAGTTTCTATATTCATAACTTATAAAAGGAGAACCCCACATCGACATGTCTCCACCAATTAAAAATCAGTAGATTAAACATTAATCTACACTTGTATATCCTTAACACCCCCCCCCCAAATCCAATGAAGCCTCCGTATCGAAAAACCATGCTAAGGAGAATCATATATTTACCCTAGGGATAACATCCATGGGATAGGTAATACTCTCAACCCAACATTTGTAACTCATTTTTTCTACTACACCACTAAAATATCCTCTATCCATGAATGTGTTTTAACAACATAATTTTATTACATTGATGATGTTTTATTGTACTAATGGAAATTTACTTTTTTAAATTCCCTCTAAAATCCTTAAGAAACAAGAAAATTGAATCTTGTGTGTTTGTGGACTTCCACCATGTTCAATTTTTCATTGAAATTGTAATTGGTATGTTCAAAATTATATAAAAATAATTTATATGATATTTTTTACACCATATATTTTAATTTGTAATAATATTAGGTGTTTAATTTTTGTGATTAGCAAGAAATGGTCATAGTAACTTTATCCTCCTTAAATAAACATAGAAACGTACATTTCATAATTGTAATCCATTTCAAGAAATAAATTGAAACTGTATATGTATTGTACTAATAGAATAATAAACCAGAAAAACCTTCACAACTAATGAGATCATGCTGTTATTTTATATCAAAATTGACTATGGATAATAAACTAAAAGTGTTATGAACATGTTTACCATACAAACTCCGAGTAAAAAAAATAGGAGAAAACTATATTAAAAATAAATAACAAAATATAACATATTTAACAATGAAAATAAAATATAAGTTGATGTTGTTCTTTTGTAAAAATTTAATGAACGTCATTAAAATTTTCAGGATGTTTATTGCAAAGGTAGAGTTCATTCAGACCTAAGGTGAATATTTTTTGTCTCAATTTTTATTCATTGAGGAATATATAATGCTATACAGTATTTTCTTATTTATTTGTATTACATACTACCCAAGAATATATTTTGGAATAGACCTTGCTAATTTTATAGTATTTATTTAACCATATTATTTCAAAGATTCCAATATCTTTTTATTTAAAAATTTTTAAAGACAAAAGGGTTTTATTTGAAAAATTATTTTCTTGAGCGACATATTATTATTTGTACATAATTTCCTTAAAAAGGATTCTATACTTGTTAAATACATAATCTATAACATCTTTTTTATTTATTATTTTTATTTTAACTTCTACATAAATGTATCTCTCTTTCAGTGCATTTCTATTACTTTTTTTTAATTTTAGTGTTCCATGTTAATTAACTGTCATTGAAACATGGTTGGATATTATGAAAAAATAGTAATTTTTAATGTGTATATACTAACATAATGACTTATAAAATAAGAAATTATTATTGAACTGGGATATATAACATCCATTCATGTATATCCTTTTTTGGTGTATGATTGATTTCCTCCATAAAATATAAAAGTATTTCATAACATAATCTCGTTTATTTTATTATAAAGTATCAACTGGAATATTTTATTTCGTTTATTATGGTATACCATATTTATATATTTCAATATCACACATTATTCAATTGTTCAATACTGAGGTGCTATATTTATTTACAATTATTAACCATTTTATGAATAATTCCCATCTTTTTAAATAACAGTTTACCATCTTTATAAAAAATTTCTCTTCTTACCAATGTTCTCAATTTAAATTTAAAATTTCATTAATTTTTATCATATGTTATAATTTTATTTTGATTTTACTATTTTCAAAATAATGTTTTTTTATGGTATTATATGATGATATATTTCAAAAATTGAATTTTTAAAACTCAAAGGGAGATTATATACCACCATATTGACAATCCTATAACACATTACCTTTAATTTTCTACCATTTTATTTCATATTAATCTCATCTAACTATTTTATATTTTATATATTTTATTTACATATTTAAGTATTTGAATAAAATTTTTATTTCCATGTTTATAGATATTTTTAGTAACCATTTAAATTTATAATTTAATGTAATATTTATTTAAAAGAACCATCATATTTCATGTCTCAAATCAATCATCACCTCATTAAAATGAATCTAATTCATGTATAGATTTTAATTAAATAATTTTTGTAGAAAACCCTCATATTTAAATTCATTTTATGAAAAATAACATCATCATCACATCTATAAAATGATCTTTTAATTATTTCATAAAATTGAACCAAAGTCATATGTTTTTATTAATTTATCTCTAAGATCTTTCTCATGAATTTCCTACACAAGAAATAAATGTTAAATAACAATTATCCCTTTCAATTTATGAATGTTTAAAATTATTTAATTACATATTTTATTTGGAATAAAAATGATTCTGGCTTCATTTATTTCTTAATTAAGAATTACAAAAGCTACTTCTTTTTCATGGGTATGATTATTCTTAGGATTTATATAATGTTTATTTTATCCTCTATCACAGGTATGCATGTACATATTATTATGTGATTGGTGGTTCTATTATAGCCATCCAATGCTTTGGAAAATGTTAATATCTCCTAAGATAGCATGTATGGTGTATGGGAGGTTATCCTTACATATAATGTTTTGATATATATTATCCTATGAAAAAAATGATTATTATTGTGGTTTTCCTATTATATGTTATCTTAGATGTTATCGTTGATATATTATTACGAGTTCAAGAGAAATGATGTTTCCACATTCTTTTTATTCCATGATTTTATGCTTATATTTCCTTGTACAATGTTTTTTTTTTCATATGATCATTCACATTATGATATTATATTAATCCTCTCAACTATCATTTTATAATTTATTTACATGTATATTATCTTATTATTATTCCAAGCTCACCGTTTTCATTATTTGTCTATATAATGGTATCCTATGTAGTATCAAAATATCCCTGGGATTTTGTAGAAATATATGATGTATAAAATAATGATTCTTTTTTTAAAATTAAGATGATCAATTTTTTTTAATATTCCAAGTATAGTATTCCTCTAAATTCTCAGTTTCATTTTGGAAAAGTGTGTAAAATCATGAAATTATATATTTTTAAGGATTTGATTTTTATATTTGGTATCGAAGAAAGATATATTTTTTTAGAGACTATGATGATTGATAATTATAGAAAACCATATGAATAATTTTAAGTTTCATTCCTACGTATATGAGAACATTATTAAAATTTAGTAATGTATATATTTTTTTAGTCACATGAATGGATCTCATTCTTACTACTGAGACTTGTTTCAACAGAAACTCAAGAATTCTTTCCTTTATTAAAAAAGATACCATTAATCTATGAATGCATAATAGGTATTATGTGGATATTATAACCTTTGGTAGAAAACAATAAAATAGAGGAAAATCTAATAAAAATCAAATCATACATATTAAATTGGTAAATAGAAAATTTAAGTGAAACCATGTATATAATAAACCCTATCATGTCATACTATATGTCAACTAAATTTCATACATGAATATAACTAATTGCTAGGTTACAAAATGATAAATAAAAAATAATTGTAACAAACCCCAAATTTGGTCCAATCTCCATGATCTAATCAAATCTAGTAATTCCATAAACTATTCATAGGTCATATTACAATTATCTAGACCTAAATATGTTAATTTTACTAGGACACACAATAAAATCAAAACATTGGGTATGTATAAATCAGTAGGTCAGCACCCACATGGTCTAAATAATATATTCATGATAAATAGTCTATTAAATCATATGATAAATAAGGAAATTAATTCATAAATTCATTAAGAACATAATATTACACAGCAAACCGTATGCTCCAGTTTGATGACCCATGTTCTAAAATTCTTCTTCCTGATATTTTGGATACCTCTCTCAATTATTAGTTTCCCCTTTATTAAATGAATAACCTATACCACTTGAATACTTTCCGATTGAGGTCGAATATCTAATATAATTAATTATGCAATAATGTTTCATGAACTCAGGAAATCATGATTCGAGACAAATATTTCTGTAAGCATCTAATATAAAAAATCCCCTCTCCCTCAGGAATCAAGTAATAATAAATCTAACTGTCATGCAATAATTACCCATGAACCCATCCATAAGGAGGTAAGTTCCATGCAACTAGACCTTTGGTGTTATGTGACCATAAATCTATCTATAATGATGTGTATTAACACACATATATACTTCATAATTTTTGTATCCTTCCACCTAGTCTATAAGAATAAATATAATAAAATATTTATAACATGACAACATGCCATGGAATCCATTTATAAGAAAAATCACTAAACAAGATAAACCTGTCAACAGATTCCGTATTTGTTCAATTTATCAATTGAAAATTTAAAATTAATTATTATATTAATCCATTTTTCATAATTATAAAAATATTTATAAGGAATATTTACACATATCAACTAATCCATGTAACCAATTAAAACCCACTATATTCACCATACTTATTATTATCATTCCACGCCATTTAAATTCAAAAATAAAAACATAAATAAATGTGATGCATTCATATGAAAATGATAATAATTACTAATTTATTACAATTTGATGTTAATCCAAATTAAATTTTAATTAATAAAAAATATACATAAGTATCTAGGTTCATTATGTCTAAGTACCATCAGTGTGTCATCTGTTAACACACTATTAATGTGGTAGTTAGTAATATCTCAAATCCTAATGAACCAACGAGATACCTGGAAGTTCCAAGAACATGTTTTAATCAATTTTATTGTGTAAAAAACTACTATAGGTCATTTTAATAGTGTTTTTGTGTGATAAAAAATGTTACACATACTAAAATAAACTCTTAGGTCTATTGGGAGTTTTTTTTAAAGTACCCACCTTGTGAATTGAGATGAATAGATCCATGATTGAGTGATGGATCGATGAGAAACACCAATAAAACATATTTTATAGTGACTGTAATACACCATAAAGGATAAAATAATATGATCTAATAGGAAGAAAAGTGGTAAAAGACCAATCTATGAAGAACTCACATTTTTCAGCTATCTGTATTGAAGATCATCTCATGATATAAAGGCTAAGATTTACAGAAGCCATGGGAACTTTAGAGAGGCTTTAAAAATAAAAAATCTATAATTTGGGATGTAAATGTTGATTGAAAGGATTTAATTGGGGTGTGATGGGTTGGAAATTTTATTTTCTCCCTAAGAATATTTTGGACCAACTGGTCCCCACAGGGTAAGCTGTGGTGTTTTCCCGCATGCCTATATGGCTAGGAACCCCACTAGATGGAAATATTGACACTAATTGGATATTGGGTCTAACTAAGACTATATGCTAGATAAAGAAATTATTTTAGGACATCTATGACCCTGGTCATCCAACCAGTTCGTTCATGGACTATATCCACCCAATAGTGGTTATACAGTCTCTCCAAGCTTGCAAACTGTTGATAGTCATTGAATTCATCATCTAAATAAACATCTCTAATCCCCCCCCAAATACCTAAAAATTCATTTTAATCATATTGCATGGATCATTTATAAAGGTTTAATAGTATAAAAGACTCATCGAGGTACAACAAAACCATATAGCAATGAACATCGATGAAAAGAGAGATCTTACAACCATTAAACCACATAACAACATATCCTTGATCTGTTTTTCCTATGACCACTCATTCGTATTGTAGAAAAAACACCAAAAACTAAAAAACATATCAAAATTCCTTCCATGTGTCTCCTATGGAACTCACCTATACTACCAAACCACTAACACTGGAGGAATTGTTTTCAACAAGGCTTCCTCTCTCTAAGATATTTGATAGATATCAAAATCTCCTCAGAGTATACATCAACATCAAGTTAAAAAAATTCAAAATCTATCATCATTGAATGGTATGGTTGATATCTCAAATTTCATGACATGTGAAACGTGTCTTGCATTGGGATACAACATTGTGGAAGAGCTATTTAGTTCCCTACTGGATTGATTCTCTCCACATTCTCGCATGAAATGATGATCCAACTCAGAAAATATCACAATTTCAATGTATGATGCTTCCCTAAAATTGTATATAAGGAAATAAAAAACTCAACGATTTACCTAATACTATATAGGTGGACTATGATGTTTAACATACAATTTATACTTTCTAGATCTGTTTACCAACTATTTAATGATCATTTGAACATGCTCAGATGTATCCTGTGTGAGAGTAGGTCTAATGATCATTGAATAACCAACCTCTATCCATTATAGAGGTAAACAAAATGGTCTCACATATATTTACTTGAAGGGATCCATTTTTATAGATGACTATAATGAGTTCTTAAAATGAGACTCCCTGATTCATAGATAATACATCCAAGAACCACAGAATTCTAGAAAACATGATTACAAAATATCCTTCAGAATCTATATCATTCAATAATATTATTCATTAGTTTTATGATATTGGGTTATGATTAGAGTAATATTATATCACATTTATTTATCATGGACTATCAAGAATAATGATGTGTAATGTAGATCTAGATTGCAAATGACACACCTCAGAACACCGTGAAATTAAACCTTCTCACACATAAATAGAAAACCAATATTCTCAATGGTGATTGTTTCCTCGATATTAATAAATTGTGATACCTTCATCAATAAATAAATGACCACCTATTTTAAATATTTTTTCTAATGATTCATTGTAAATCCTATCACGAAAACAACAGTTACAACATCAAAATTCCATTATTGAAAAGAAAAAAGGAAACATTAACAAAGCAAGACCATAAGGCCCTGACCTTAAACATTACTAAATCTTGAGATAATTTATGAATTAACACAGAGTATAATTTCATTTTTATAGTATTATAGTATTTTTTCATATATAATACATAATAAAACCATATAAATACAATGTTGACACTTCTGAAAGTATCATTTTCCTTCATTAAAAAATCTTTTAAAAAGAAATGTGGTTTCATTTCATGTTATATCATAATATTTCATTCATCCCACCCTTGACCCTATTCTTCTTGTAAACCTATGAAATAAATTTCAAAACATGGGATCGTCATAAAACACTCAGTAAGGGATACATAATGAAAGAAAACTATTAGTATGTAAATACATAAACCATGAATAATTTATCATAAATTAATAATTTTATCATTTTACAAGTAATACAATACACTTCACTGAATACAACATCATTTCATAGACTTCTTTTGTAATAAAAATATTACCATAAAATCCATAGAACACATATAGGTATCAAGGTACATAATCATACATAAATGGACCATTCATTAGGTCAACATCATCACATGTCAAAAAATGGAATAGTCTTATGGCATACTTCCATACATAATGCATTAGAGGTTATAACATAACCACATGTCCTTTGATTATAACAAAACCACTTGTATTTTGTTAATAAAAAAACCTCCCATCATTAGTCTATCATATTAACACCCATAAAATGTCCATGTACCATTATATAATAATAAAACATAAATAAGTTTAATTATCAAAATTTAACTCATACAATGATATTCTCAACAACAAGAAACCATATTAAGACACTGAAATATTCAATCCATTTCCCAAACCATTTGAAACATTTAATAAAGTGACTTTTGAATCAATTATTCTCATACCACTATGAAAATTTCGAATGAAATTTACATTTTAAATCATTAATTCCAATATAAATAAATTCATAAAAACTGTTTTTGAAAACATATACATGATATAGAAGTTTTTAAAAGAATAAAACATTAAAACATTTAGTATAATTTTTTAGTAAAATAGACTCTTACCACCTGAGAAACGTGTGAATAAAAATAAATAAGGAATTAAATTAATGAAAACATTAAACAGAATGAGTATATGTTAATTCATCATATAACATGAAAAAACGGGGGTTTTGTAAACACCATATAGGATAATAAAGGTGTGTAACTTCTAGATATGCCTTAATGAAAGGAGATTGAGACGAAGCCCCTTAAAAATATCATATGATTATATTAAGGATACAAAAATGACATAATTAAGTGTGACAAATATAAATCAACCAAATTTATGTGCGTATTTATTATAAAAAATTTGGGGTCCTCACACAATTTCATAGAAGAACAGAACCAATGAAAGAGTTATTTAACTCAATGAATTGAAATTGAGGTAAGATTCCCCATACCTTGAGTTAGATTCATCACAAACAATCATTATGTTCATAAATAATGAAAATATTTTAATTTATAATTACTTGAGATCTTTTCCATGTTTATTAAATCTTTTATATCACTTATTATTTTGTTATAAAAGATATAAAATTATTTATGTTCATATCAGGCGTTTTGTCGATATTCAGAACTTGTGCCCAAAATGAATTTGTTTTGATGTAAATTGACCAAGTGGTTAAAACTAAATCATCTAAATAATAGTATTCATGATATAGTAATAATCACAGTTCTACAATAATCATACTTTTAAAATCATACAATTAATTATGTTTACGAAAAATGAACAATATTATAACTACAATGATGGTAGGTTG
Organism: Viscum album; assembly: GCA_963277665.1. Taxonomy (NCBI): domain Eukaryota; kingdom Viridiplantae; phylum Streptophyta; class Magnoliopsida; order Santalales; family Viscaceae; genus Viscum; species Viscum album. Next base: position 1,910,616,109 of record OY728120.1, read on the forward strand.
TACATACGCATGAGTAACGTTTCCATTTTTCATTGATCATTATAGAAATAAGGTAATTATCATTTTACCATTAAATAATTATCATAATATTATTACAATAATAAAAATAATAATATGAACATATATATCATACATATTATATAATGAATCAAAATGAGTTACATCGCTTCGTGGAGGTGGTAGTTCACACAAACGCATGAATAACGTTATTATTTTTATGAATATTGAAATAAGAACATAATTGAAATGTTATTATTTTAAAATTATTAATATTTCAATAATATCATATATGAACATTAATTATAATATTATAACTAGTTAAGAGATATGGTTATGGAAAATGAATTAGATCAGTTTTTGGAGGTGATAGTTCACATGCACGCATGAACGATTAATTCTATTCCTATTTAAAGGATGTGGATAAGGATTTATGTGATTATATTTACATAATAACACATCATCATATTAAGGATAAAATATTTAAAATATTTTTATGGTTCTAGGTGATTTTATGGACGTGTAAGAAGAAATAAAATAAAAACACTTATTGAAATGTATGATTCTTCTTTGGTTAATCACATTTTTAGAACACCTTATAATATCTATGATGTGTGTTCTGCCTAAGCTAAGGATTAAAGAATTTTGGGAGGGATTATATGAATATTTTTGGATTGGTAATTTCTCAAAAAAAATTATTTGTACTTGTGAATAAAATATTTTGTGTTGTTTTCTTGTATAGGAGAGATGAGGGGCACTTTAGGAAAGTCTTGAAATATTAACTTCTTTTAAATTGATTTTCGGTTTCAAAAGGTACATAACTCATTTATTTAAAATATAAGATAATTTCGGTCTTATACATATTATAAAATTAAAAGTAGACAATTTTTATATGTTTTTAATCCTTATCTTATTTTTATCCCTTATTTTAAATTTTTCAATCTTACCACGATTACATGTTATTTGCCTTCTGTGTGGTAATGTAATTTCTGTAAAATTTCAAAACGCAAACCGAAGTGTAATTTATGTAATATTTGGATATCTAATTACTATTTGGTTGCATCGTTTATTTTTATATTTTTTATAACATTTAATAAACTATTTTATATTTCATGTTATGAATTTTACCTATACTGACACTATTCATAATTAACTTTTTTAAAATTTTATAGCAACTTTATTACATAGAAAAAGACACATTTTCTAGATCGTAAAATTTCATAGTCATCAAAAAAATTTGTTGATGGCATCAAATATTTCAAATAATATTAATTTTAAAATTTATGATATCATTTATTGGAATCTTTTATTAATGAAGTAATCATGGCACCACTATTGTGTCATAAATAAATTTATTTATTTAATGTCTAAAAATTTTAACTAAAATACCATGATTTAGGAAATATTTTGATATTTATAATTACTATTTATAGTCTAATATATCATTTACATTAACCCATAAAAAAATTTATTAAGAAGATTCATGTTTAAAACATATTTTCATTTTCATTAAATTAAAAGTTATATGTGTCATAATCAAACGCAGGTGGATTCCAAATACCAAATTTTCATAACAAGGTTTGTCTTTGTCAACCATATGTCATCCAATTGGATTATCACACATGTTAGGGTAGTTAAATATTATTATAATATTATTTTTACACTTATTTACGGGATTTATCCTTTTATCCTTGCAAATAAAAATAATTACTAATTTAAATATTCATAATGTCCAAAAATAAGAGTGAACTATTTTTAAAATTTCGATCATATTATTATAAATATGGAATCCATTTTTCCCAATGCAAAACACATAAATTTCATTAATTAATTTAAAATTATTTATCATTGTGAGATTGAAAAAACCTGTATTTTAATAGAATAAACAATCAAATGATTGACATGTGGTTACATCCAATTCAATGTTAAATTACATAAAATGACCAAAATTATAATAAATTATAAAAAATTAATAAAATTAAACTTTAAAACCATTTAAGAAGATCATCTATCTTTAATAAATAAAAAAAATTGTTGTTTTGAATTAAAATTCTGTATTTTTTCACAATTCATTAAAATATGAATTTTATCAGAAAAAACAAAAAAATCAAACAAAGTATATTTTGATGTACCTCGAACAATAAGATGTTTTTGGTCAAATATAACTTCTAAATGTGTATTAAATATATTTAAAATGGGTTCACTGTCAATATGTAGTAAAAATCCCTTTTTTATAAATAATTTCTTTATGCTTAAAATAGATTTTGTTCGGATTTCTTTTCCAAAAAACATATAATATGAATTTTAAACATACAAATGAGTCTATATTTAATTAATATAATCCATAAATATAGTTATTAATTGATAAACACAATTATTCTCATTTAAATATCTTTTCATTAACACACCTATTTTATATTCAATTTAGTTTTTATTTCCATTTCTAGTAAATTAGGTAACCAATTGATCATTATATAAACATTTTTAAACCATATTTTCATAATTAAGTTAATAATATTAATTATATTCATTAAAGTGCCTATTTTCTAATGGTAACATTTAAATAATACTATTTTTTTATTGTTTATGATCGATTTAGCATATCATATACGCTACTGAACATATTGTTACATTCGTTAAACATTAGATGTCACACCCTCCCCCCATTAATGAATAGCATCCTCAAAATTTTAATTTGGGGTTGGTAACTAGGGTATGACTTTTCTAAAGAAATTTACTAAAAACACACATCAGAAAAGGGGTTAATAAAAATACAACTTTGAAATAATGAATGAGATGTAAAATGATCACCTGAGGTAACACGTAATAGAATTCCATGTTGGAAAATGGATATGGAAGAAAAATTTACCTTCTTATTACGATGTAAAATATAGAAAACATGATAAGGAAAATTTTAAAAACCATAAAACCAATAATATGAGATAGGTTAACTGAACATTTATTTTTCTGTAGGAAAAGCAACCAGAAAACATTTTTTCAATATCAATTTCATAATGTTGACTAATTTATTAACGACATTTAATTATAAAAAATGAAAAATACTTTCGTATCATGTAGAGTTTCATCCATTAATAAATTTATACCATAAACTCATCTTTTCTCTAGATGATTAGTATTCGATATGACTTGGTCACACATGAAGCACAAGAATAAACATCTACATGGTCACATAATCCACAAAATATTATCTATATATTCATCATGTCATGAAATTTTTACCAAATCCAAAAAATTTCTCATAAAATCAGATAACTCCCCCAAAATAATAAACCACTGTATGAATAAAAACTACTTTTAAATCTCTAAATTTCAATAGTAATATCCAATGTTTAAAAAACAATTTTAAAAATAATTATCATTTAAATTCTGAAAAATAATCAAAATAGTTATTTAAACCCAAAAATTAGAAGGGTGTGATGTCATATTCTTCCATTATATATTGTAACATTTTCCTCAAAATAAATTCAATCACTCTTAATATCTTACACCAAAAATTAGTTAACCTAATCTCATTTTCCCCAAGATAGGTTAATCTCTTCCCAAATATCCACAAGACAATATTTAAATAAAATATTTCTCCAAGATTAATTTAACCTTTATTCAACAAATAAAATCTCATAGTATTCTATTTAACATAATCATATAAATTTCCCAAAATAGTGAACATATAATAAAATTACATACATCAATTAATCCAAAAATCACTTTCTAATCCCGTGTTTATCAATTTGATAAAATATGTGTCTCTAAAATAAATTTATTATTTATCCACAAAATCATTTATCTAAAAATAATAAGTCATAATATCCATGGACATCACATAAGCCAGTGGTAGGCAATACACCCTTGACACCCATCGGTATTGGGTTCAACCTCTATGGCCTCGCCGGACGCGATGGGTTGTTACCCATCCTATAGATTGTTATTCTTATAAAACAATATAATTCATATAATATTACAAAAATATTATAAAGAACTCAAAAATAACCATAACATGTTACAAACCTCAATGGTTATTTCATAACTCACATTTTTCATCCCAAAAACAAATAAACCATAATTTCATCAAAGTTGATTTTCTCAAAAAAAAAATAATTAGTTACGTTAATATTTAAGATCATATATCCTCAAAAAAGGATTCTATGACATTGAATTTTGATAAACCAAAAAATTATAAACCCATGATGATATCCCAAACCCTTAGGAAAACATCTTAATCTATAAATCATTCTAAACCATCCACTAATACCAACAGTAAGGCCTCAATCTTATACATTACTTAATATTGAGATAAATACAGAATTCACATTGATGGTCTTTTCAAGTTTAGATATTTAGAGAATTGAGTTATAATTCATAAAAAACAAAACAAAATAATTAGAAAATATACACATTAAATTGTATCTATTTATACCATAAAACAAAAATGTTAAAAAAGAAGAATGGGTTCTTTTCATATTAAATCATATATTTTCCTTGATCCCATATTTGACTCTATTCTTCTTTAAAAACTATGAAAAAATTTCAAATCATGGGAGGAGAATAAAAATCTCACTAAGGGATACATAAAGAATGAAAATAGTTAGTCATGGGAAAATAGTTAAATGATTAATAATTTATCATAATGTAATAATTCTCACATTTAAGATATATTAAAATACCCTCAACTAAATTTAAGTTCATTAGTTATCTTTTTTTGTAATAAATTTATTACCATAAAACCTATTGAACATAACATAAAAATATTAAGATAAATTGTGACCTAATCATACATAAATGGAATAACCATACTTCCGACATACACAAATATCACTAAATAGAATTGTCATAGGGACGACTTCCATCACAAAAGAATTGGAGGTTACAACGTAACCACCCATACTGGGTTTATCACTAAACCACTCATCATTGGTTTATCACATAACCACATATCATTGGTTTATCACATAACTACCCATAACATTTTCAAATTCCATTATATAATTATAAAAAATAAATTATCGACAATATCGACATTTCACTCAAAAAATTCATTTGCAGTGATAAGAAATTATTACAAGATATTTAAAAATAAAATCCATTTCGAAAACCATTTATAAAATTTAATAAATAAAATTTTGTATCAAAGGGTCCTATACACCTTTGAATGTTTCTAAAAAATCAAAAATTTTGAAACATTCATTTCTATAAAAATATAATCATAACAATATTATTGAAAACACGAACATGAAATTGAATTTTTTAGAAAAATAAATCATTAAATCATTTAGAATTGCGTTTTATTTATATAGTCACATACCACTTAAGAAAAACATAAATAAAAATAATTAAGGAAGAATATAAAAAAATATATTAAATATCCTGAGAATGAACTAATTCATTAAATACCATTTTAAAATGGTTTTTATATATACCATATAGGATAATAAAGGTGCATAACATCATGATATGCCTCATTGAAAAGTTTTTGATATGAAGCCCCTTACAAAGATCATATCATTAGATTAAGTATAAATATATGACATAGTTATGTATGAAAAATATAAACACACCCAATATAAATGTATATTTAGTGTAAATAAATCAGGGATCATTCACATATATTCACATATTCACATAACTAATGACATAGATATTTAACTCAATAAATGGAGATTGATATACTATTTCCCTTACATTGAATCAGAATTGCAATGTAAAATGGTTATTTTACTTAATAATAAACATAGTATAATTTTTAATTTATTGATAAAATTTTTCAGGTTTATTATTAATTTCATATTACTTATTTCGATGTTATAAAAATTAGATAATTATTTTTGTTCATATCCCAATTTTTGTTTATATTCGGTACTTGAGTCCAAAATTAACTTGTTTTGTGGTAAATAGTCCATGTGGTCAAAATTAAATAGTATCCAGAATATTATTAATAAAATAATAAAAACTTTTTTACATTAATTATAATTTTTAAATCAAAAAATTAATTATGGTAATGAAAAATGAATAACTGTATAATCATGGAGACGATAGGTCGTACATACACATGAGTAACGTTTCTATTTTTCATTGATCATTATATAAATATGGTAATTATAATTTTTTCTTTCCAGAATTATCATGAAATAATTAACATCATAATAATTATTTAAATAAACATATATATATATATCATACATGTTATATAAATAATCAAAATAAGTCACACCGCCTCGTGGAGATGGTAGTTCTCATGTACGCACAAATGACGTTGTCATTTTTATGCATATGAAAGTAAGAAAGTTATTGATATATTATTATTTTATAATGATTAATATATTATAAATACAACATATGATCATTAATTACATTATTATAAACATTCATGATAGGCGGTTATGGAAAACAAATTGGATTGGTTCGTGGAGGCGATAGTTCACACGTACTCACGAATGATTAATTCCATTCCTATTTAATGAATTTGGAGGTGGATTTTGGTGATGATATTAAAATAATAGAATATAATTATATTAATTATACCTGATGATTTATTTTATCAACATTTGAGGATACTTTAATGAAGTGGATGAATAAATAAACTAGAAACACTTATAGAAAATGATACCCCTTTATCGGTTGATCACCATGGAATAACGCCTTAAAACACTTCAGAGTGGTGTTATTTATAAACTCTATATTTAATAATGTGGTAATGGATTTTAGGAAGATATTTTGATAGATATTGGCTGAACCAAATGTCTATGGAAGTTTGAATAAAATATATCGACAAGTTCTCTTTTATAGGAGAGATAATGGGCACTTTAAGAATGTATTGAATTATAATTTATTCTAAATTGATTTTCATTTCCTAAATGTACTAAATTAATTTATTTAAAAAATAATATTATGTTGGGTCATATATATGTTATCCAATTAATATTAATCACGTTTTTACTATTTTTTAAATCCTTATCTTTTTGTTTTAACAATTATTTTACCATTTTTAATCATACCATGATAATTTATTATTTAAACATTGTGGGTTAATCTAATTACCATAACATGTCAAACTGCCAAAAAAAGTTCCATTTAAGAAATATTAAAACATATACGAACCATTTTATTAAATATAATATTTTTATTAATTTTATAACATTTAATAAACAATTTTATATTTATTTTATGAATTATGTCAATTTTGAAACTATTCATACATGACTATTTTACAAAATTCATAAAAACGAGATTCCTTCAGAAAAGAAAATTAAATAAATCCTAAATTGTCATAATAATCAAGAAAATTCTTGGTTTTCATATCTTATTTCAAATAATATTTATTGAAATATTATAATATCATTTATTTGAATCTTTTATTGATAAAGCAATGGCTATATCACCATTATGTCATAATTAAATTTATTTATTTAATGTCTAAAAATAATAAATAAATAAAATGACGTACGAAATCTTTTTATATTTATAATTAATATTTTTAGTCTGATATATAATATATATAACCCAGTATTAAATTTTTTTATTAAATATATTCATGTTTAAAACATATTTTCCTTTTCTTTAAATTAAATTTTATATGTGTCATAATCACACCCCATGTGTGTTAAAAATGCCATAATTTCAAACCAAGGGATTTGATGGTCTTTCATATTTTCCTTAATAGTATTATGACACCTGTTAGGGTTGTTTTATATTATTATAATATAATTTTTACCCAAATTTACCTAATTTACCCTTTAACCATCGTAAATAAAAATAATTAATATAGTTTCTATTCATAATGTACAAAACTAAAAAATGTAACTATTTAAAAAGTTTGTACCTAATAATTCAAATATGGAATCCTTTTTTCCAAATTCAAAATACATATATTTTTGTAATTAATTTAAAATTAATTCTGAGTGTTAAAATGAAACAAAGGGTTTCTCAAAGTAAAACCCATCAAATGATTTACATGAGTTTATATCATATTTCAATGTGAAATTACATATAATGAAAAATAATTGGATTAAATGATGAAAAAATAATCCAATTACACTTTAAAAAAATTAGAAGGACAATATAACTATAAAAAAAATTAGATAAATTTGAAGTTTTGATTTAAAATGCAGTATTTTTCATTATTCATTAAAATATGAATTTTATCAAATAAATGCCAAAATTTAAACAAAAGTAAATTTAAATGTTCCTTTTCTAAATATGATCTTCATTTTTTCAAATATACCTTATAATAGTGTCAAAAAATATATCTAAAATGTGTTCTACAAGAGAAGGCGGTAAAAATGCCTTTTTTGAAAAATAATTATTTTATGCTAAAAATTGATTTTGTCTTTTTATATTGTCTAAAATCAGATAATATGAATTTAAAACATAGAATTTAGTTTTTATTTCATTATTATAGTCCAAAAATATTTATATGATTTTATAAAAATACTTTTCTCCTTTAAATAGGTTTTCATAAAAACCCATCTTTTAAATTCAATTGGGTTTTATTTCCATTTATAATAAATATGGTAACAAATGAATCGTTATATAAATATACTTGAACCATTTTTTATAATTTATTTAATAATATTCATTCTTTCCATTTTAACGGCTGGGTAATAATGGTAACCTTTAAATAATACTATTTAGTTGTTTTTTATGCTCGATAGAGCATATCATGTATGTTATTGAACATAGTGTTTCTTTCTTAAATCATGTAATGTTATAAGGAAAATGGTGATCGAAATTTAGATACATACATGTGAATTATCTCATAAAAAATCTATTATTTCTTTCCTCATCCATGGCCATCACTATATCCAATATAGATCATGATACAATATTTTTCAGATTAGGATGAACTATCCATTTAAGAAGCATGAAATTCCATCACCATCTCTTTAGACAAGACTATATGATCGAAGATATGTCTATGTAAAATAGGAAACTCCTCACTGTTAGCATGCCAACAAGATGGTGTCTCCCCACTATATAAGCTCTATTTCATATCTAGACCCTCTGGGATAGATAAAATACATCCCATGACATATATAAGATGTATTGGAATAATAGAATATAATGTTAGATTCAATCATCCCTAGGTATCTTTAACATATAGATTAATATCTGTAAGGAGTACCATCAAACACCCTTCATCATAAGATTCCCATAATTCCTCTATTTCTTTCTTATTAATCAGGGCATAAAAAATAATTCTACCCCTACCTCATGTTTAATCATGATTATAATTCAAATTCATCTGATACATGACTAACCTCCATTGTTGAAGGTTCTATTCCTAATGAAAAATGATTTACATGAGGCAATTTGGAACTGTTTACACCACAAACCTGTGTCAAAAAAGATAATGTTTTATGTATCATAGGGTATACACCAACACATATAAATCTAGGGCATGTTTAATATAATTCATCTAATGTGGTCTTAGTAATATAGATCCATAAGTAAACACTCAATGCTCCTACATTAGAACTTCTCTAACCTTGACTCCTGAAGCATCACAATGTGTGTTATACTCATTAACTATCTTATGAAAGGTGAAGATAAATTTTTATTCAACCATAATATTCAAGTTCCAGATAGCCTCCTCTTTAAAACCAGAACAAACAAAATTCACTGCATTTTTGGTTTGCCTAGACATTGGCATAGACATACTAGATAATTCCTAGATTAAAATACTATAATATGTTTCTTGACCAAGAATGTTTGGAATATCCTTGACATTATGGGGTCATTCCCAAGATACCCTAGTTTTTTACTTTTCCTCTCTTCGCTGATACACCATCAAATAAGATTGCATGAAAAAATAATTTCAATTTTCCAATCAAGGAGTGGAATTTATAATGATTGGAAAATTTTAAATGCTCTCTTAGTGTATTAAATATATGTTAAGATATTTGGATAATAAAATATAAACATTAAATACACCATTAGATAATAATAAAAATACCACAGGCAGATCCAGAGATAGATGGAAGATCCAATTCATCATGGCCACACAAATCGATACTACATGTTTTAGAACAAATATAATCACAAAAAATTCAAATAGAATATGAATTATTCTGAAATATTCAATATCATGATATATGTTATCAATATACGATTATGGTACCCTAAACTCTATTTAATATTAGAGAAAATCGAAGAACCTCTCATCAAATCTATGATATCATTGATGCATGGAAGAGGATACCACTTATTGGCCATCAACTAGTTTAATATCTAATACTCCAAAAATAAGTGACAATTCCCATCCAGAATCTTGGAAAAAATAAGAGTTGAACCCCTTGGTGAAGTATAATGCCTAGTCTATTTAATTTATATGATATCCCCATGAATATATTTTTACATCCTAAATCTCTTTTAGTTCTATCCTTCATGGTAAGAAATAAAGATTAATTACTCATGGAACAAAAATAACAGTGTGATTGATATCCAAATCGCAAGTTATGCTAGAGATATTTTTAAAAAAACATCATAAAAATAAGTACACAACTTTTGGAAAGGCACTCCGGTACAACTCACAATCGTCCATTAAATTTTTTTTTCTCTTGGTTATGATGCAATCTAATCATCACATAATGGATTATGCATGACAAGCCTAATGATCATATATGTCGTGGTTCATATAGATTCAAAATATTATATATCAAATGATAATGTTTCATTGATAAATTTCTAATATGATACTGGTATAGAACATTCCAATCCATACCATGAATAAAATCATATATCACAATTTCTAGTATAGAAAAACTCTCAAAAACAGATTTCACCAATTTTAATAGAACAATTTTTATAGTATATAATTCCCAAAAATCACATCCCTAGCTATCGTTTAATGGTCATGACCGTATCTAAACTCCCCATAGCCAAAATATATCAATAATAAAATTAATATAATATAATGGAATGTGATTCTGTAGTATAAAAAAATTAGGCATAGTTATATGATATATTAATCATACCCTTGAGGGTGGAAGGCCCTATATATAGGCCACTAAATGTAGACCTATTGAAGTGAATCTTACTCAAATTTATTCCATGGGAACTATTATAAATCACCTTTAGTTCCTCCTCCAACTGAAATTTTTTTTCCTATGGAAGGATAACATGCTGACTTCTCCAAAATAAGTGATCAGTGGTTCTTCTGCCACCAGTATTCTAGGGGTAGCTGAGTCCTTTACGAATACCGGTGTATATCCTAATCCTCTAACACCAATTGTATATACTGTTATCCAATGGTTCCTTCATAGATTTCATATAATATTATAAGATAAATACTCCTTAAAATGGTAGTGATACTATGGGTTCTTCTTTATTTCTCTACAACATTATAAATAACACCCCTCGATGTAGTCCTGATATGGTTTTCCACTCCTCTAGAACTATTTCCCGCCACATCCTTTGTGGTTAGTATCATAACTATGGTTCTTTCAACCTGAAGAAGGGCTCATTGGTCATCTTGATGAAAATTTTAACCCTCCAATAATATCCTCCCTCATGTGTACTTCTACAATGATAGGCTTATTCTAAAACAAACCAAATACTCTTAGGTTAAATTAAATCACCTATGACTCGATTTCAAATTATACCCCATCTAGGATGTTCTTTAACCTTGGTATATCATCTATTTCTAAGGAAGGATAAAAAAGATGATGTTAGGTGAAATGTACAAAATAGTCCATCACATACATGATCCCCTATGTAAGGTTTATGAAATCATGAGCCATATGGAATACAACATTTTTATTTCCTAAATTTTCATTATGTGGTACAATCCAGGATCTTTTAATGTTTAGTTTTTTGGAAATATGGTTTATAATGCAAGAAAACATGCATCATTCATCCAAAAAACATGAATTAAATCTTCACGGGTTTATCATGTGTTAGTTTTACAACATCTCATATATTGGGGATATAAATCAAAGGAAATGGGTGAGATTTATTCCCATTGAGGGAATAATCAAGAGAGACATATAACATGTGATCATGAGACAAATAAATAAGAACCAAAGGCATAAAAATAAGTAATGAACAAGTGGAATAATATAATAATAATAAAATTTATAATAACATGGAAATTTGGATAATAAAATTAAACAATACATTAAAAATAATATCACCCAGGTTTATCAGCAACGTGTCATCCATGAAAATTACCATGGTTATTCACAAAGGAATCAGAAAGCATTTCATATAAAGAGATCAAATTCATTATCCATGACTTTGGATAACTATTATAGTAAAACCACTCTATTTATTAATTATTGAGATCTATATATATCATAATAAACCATTTAGTTAATAACACATGATGAATAAATAGTGGGTATGTTATCAAAACCATAGTATAATAAAGTACAAAATTACATGATCATTAAATAATTTTTAATACATGAAATAATATATGAGTTCAATATATTTAAATACCTAATTAAAAAAGACATTTTTATATATTTTTTAATAATATATTAAAATAAAAGATGTATCAGTGTTAAAATAAAAGTTGAAAAGATATTTTCTCAAATAAAAGAGAGAAATTCGAGAAGAAAATTCCAAAAAATTCGGGGTATAAAACTAAGTTTTAGAAATGGGTAAAATGTGAGAGAATGAAGGTAAAAAATTGATAATGGACTAAAATTACCATAATAGGTTAATAGAATTTGGAAAAAATAATATTTTTTTAAATTTTATTGCATACCACATAAAAAATACTCTTGAATGGAAATGAGATACATATATTTCTATTACCATGAACAATTGCTCATTTTACATGAGGATTGAATCCTTGGGAGATTTAGAAACCCATGGGGATTCACCTTGTGGGGTTAATAACACCATAACATCATGGATTATGAATTGGGAGTGAATGGGAACGGTTAAATGGGTGGATATTTATAAAAAAATTGGAAAAATTCTTTAATAATGTTGAAACTATAGGTCTTGAAAATCTAGGTTTTTTAAAATGAATGTTCATTATCATACAATTGTTTTTCATCATGATTTTGGAAACCATAGTAAAAATAAAGGATATTTTAATCCACCAAATTAGAAAATAATTTTATAATACTTTAGTCTCCATAGAAAATAAACCATTCCACACAGTGATTTTAAAAAAAAACAACTTTTCAGTTTTATAAATTGGAAAGTCACTTATTGTTTTAGAAATTATTTAAAATATATTAAAATAAATATTATCAATAAAAGAACATTATTTAGGACATGTATTGTGTTAAATTATTTTTTAAATAATTATAAAAAATATATAATGTTTTAAAATATATCAAAAACCCACAACTGTATTTTTTAAAATTCACAGAAAAAAAACAAATTTTAGAAATTTCTCATAAATTCACCCTAACCTAATTTCAATGTGAAGATTACACATATATTGATTAATTTATCATTATAATTTTATAATTATTATAATTTTAACTTTTAAATTTGAAATTATTGATTTTTTGTAACATAAATATTTTTTCGCCTGAGTCAAATTTCTAACACGTATAAAACATTTCCTATGAAATTGTAAAATTATTTTATAATTTATATTTAGAGAACATTATTTTAAAAGACTATTCTACTAAAAAATAGTATGTAGAATACCTATGTTTATATAAATGTTTATATATTTTCTAGAATAATATAATTATGTGTCCTTTGCGTCCATAAATTAGTTTATCAAATTCATCACAATTAAACATATATTTTATTTAGAAAAACTAATATTTAAAGTAATTGATGGAATAAAAAATTTATTTCTAAAAAATTTGGTATACTATATGTAAAAAATTCTTGGGCATTTAACCCTTTATTACACTTGCATAAGCCTTAAGAGCTTGGTGTGCAACTGTTGTAGTTTCATGGAGTGGCACATCTAACATCAATTGATTGGTAATTTACACTAACATGAACATCTCTCATAGGAGATTTCAATCATGCCTAACTTATTAATGATCATCTTGGGATTGGTTATGAGATAACCTCATAGATGATACCTCTATCCCAACATAGGAAAATTTTTCTTCAAAAATCTTTACCCTATTAGTTGAGGCAATCAATATTTCATTCAATACCTGCTCTCCATTATCATTATTTATTATAAACAATAATTATAATTGTTAAATTATCAACCAATATTATATTTAACAATGTTAATATTTACCAATATAAATATAAGATTTTAGTCCCAACTATCCCATTTCCATTTATCACATTTAAATAAAACTTAATACATTCACTCAAAATTTATCCACTATTCCAATTAAGGATATATTTTCATTCTCATATAAATTTTATAGGATTAATAATATTTTGTTTTATTTTTGTACAGTTTTATATGGGTGTGATTATTTAAAAAAATTATGATCCTAATTTTTCCATTTTGGGTACTCTATTTTATATTTTTTCAATATTGTAATTTTTAGCATTTTAGTTGGTTTCATAGCTGGTTAATGTAACGATTGTTATTAATTAAATAAAATTTTGTCAATTTCCATTTATTTTTATGTTTATAATATAATATAATAAATAAAAAATATATATTCAGTAAAAAAGTTTCATTTAAAATTTTTTGGTTGTTTAATTCATCCCCCCTTACAAAATATTATCGAAAAAAATCAAATCAGTCTCACTATTGTGAAAATTTCAGAGTTCATATGTCTCATTGATTCCTCTGGTTCCTACATACCTTCTATATATTTATAATTCCTCCAAAACACTTTGAAAAGGTGCGTAGTATTTTTTATATAGAACCATATATATATTATCCCAAATCTCCACTAGTATATCCTCATAAGAGAGGTCATGTTCCAGTTGTGCCTCCTCAAAATTCAGAACATTCTTGTGATTGGGTTTGTACTACCTCAAGAGAGATATATGGAACAAATCATTATATTGGGAAATATTTTTATGAATTATTAGTCAATATTCCCCTTCTCTTATGTGTTCAATGATTGAAAAAGGGCCAATTTACATAGTGATAAGATTCTCATTCATTAAAAATCACATGCCTCTCTTCCGTGGAGATATTTAAAGTCAAATATTCTTTCAAAAATCAAACTACAAGTCCCATTGATGATTTTTAGCAAAGATATTACTTTGAATCTGTGTGTCTATTATATGTTTACATATGGAATGATCCATTTTTCTCATTTCTTCCACAACTTCAATCCCACATTTCGTTATCTCTCAAAAATCATCCCAACGTGAATGTGTTCTACATAAATTCCCATATAAATATTAATATAGTTCCATTAAAATACTTGAGTTAAAGCGGTTGTTTTTGGAGAAATCAACTAATGGTAGATATTAATACCATCCACCATTAAATTATATTAAGCATGTTATCAGAATATCATCATGTGTGTGTATATTTATTTCAGATCGAACATTAGTTTGGTGGCGATATAATGTACCAAAATTCTATTCGGAATTTAAAGAATGTATGATGACATGTCTAGATTGTAGATTAAAAACATGGAACAAGATCATAAATGATAGAAATTAGAACCACATCCAACCTAACCACTTAATTTACATATATATTGGAAATTTTTTCAAGTGATAAATCATCAAGAATAGAGATTAAATGGGTTTTCCATTTTTACTATTCACTATAACTCAACTTGAATTGTTTCTATTGGATGTTATTGGGAGACCTGTGATGAATTCCACTATGATATTTTCCATCATCCATTTCTGTATAGGTAGTGGTTGAAATTCCCCTTAAAGAATTTGTAACTCTTCCTTTATTTAATGACATGCAAAGAACCATGCAGAGTTGATAGAAATGTCCCTTTTCATATTATCCCACAAATAATGATCACGAAGGTCCCTATATATTTTATTGCTTCCTGGATGTATATAGAATATACATATATGAGATTCATCCATTTGATTATACTTTATCTATGAGGTATATTGGACACATAGTCATGTCTTAAATTTCAATACACCATCTTTATCAATATTGATCCCATGAAAATTGTCATTCTTCAATGACTCTATCATTTTTTTACAAAGGATCTTCTCTTTGAGATCTCTTTATATTTTCTAGTAATTTTTTTGATAAATCATTAAGGATATGATTTATAATTTTCCTTAACATATGATTTCAATTTCCAACATAACTAGTTCCTTGATAAATGGTTCTCATTGAATCTTCATCATTGAATGCACAACATGGTCCTTCCAACGTAATGCATCAGCGACATTGTTTCAATTTTGGGGATATAATTAATTGAACCGTCATGGTTTTTATGAATTTAAAACCATTTATGTTTTATAAATTTAAATTACAATTGTGAGAATATATACATCACTCTTGGAAAGTGCATGTACATACACCATTTCTACATATAAATATAGTGCCTCCATATTTTTTGAGAAAAAATAACTACAACTAACTTCCAACCATGCATATAATAATTCTACTCATGTGGATTTAACCATCGAGATTTATAATAACTCACCTTGTTATGTTTCATGATAATGAAACCAAGACCTTTTAGAGATTCTTAAATATAAAAAAATAATCCTTCTTCGATAGAGGGAAGAATTATCAGTGATACAGTAACCAATCACTTCTATAATTTTTGGAATCTTTATTCATGATACTTTGTCTCTATGAACATAGCACCTTTTCAAGTCATCATGGTTAGTTTATTAAAAATATATCAAAATATTTTTACAATCCTCTGATATATCATGTGAAACCAAGTAATCTATTTACATCAGTTCATATTATTTGATAATTACACTCTTCCATAGCCTTTGTATTGAAATGGTCAACTCAGTTTCCTCATTGGTTACTAATGTGGCTCTATTTTTACGTAGTTATTTCACATATTTTTACTAAATTTTTTATTATTTAATTAATTATTTAATTATGTTATACTAAATAATTGTACTTTTGTATTTTTATAATTAATTTTGTTGTTTAAAAAATTTTATAATTAATTATGTATTTTACTCTTTAAAATATTAATTCTAATCTCACTTTACTATTCAAATTTAATTATTTATTAATTGGTGTTGTTAAGTAAAATCTTCTTGACTTTTTAATAAATTAACAGTTTTTATTGAACAATTATCTAATCAATTTATATATAATTATCTTACATAGACATTATTTAAAATTTTATAATTTAATTTAGATTCATTAGAATAAATTAACCATTCTAATTTATTTGTTTAACCATCTTAATAATTAATTATGTAAAGATTTTTAGTTTTAATAATATAAAATAGTTCCCTTTTAACTTTAAGTATTCAGATAATTAATTAATTGATTGATTCAACATTTTCAAAACATTAATTATTAAATCTTATATATGTAGTTAGATTATTTATTCATTAAATTTTTTAGTCTACCAGTGAGGTTCACAAGAGCCATCGGTGACCTATTCAGTCACTGATTCTTTCCTTTTTCACTCACTTCTTACCCTATAATTAATTTATATAGTGATTTTAATTTATGTATTATATCATTTTATTTTATCAGTTATTCAGTTTTGAATTTAATTTATGTTAATTAATAATTAAATTTTAGTTTTTTTGTTTCAAGCTTAATAATCCTGTTTTTTTAATTTATGTAGTTTAGGCTACTTTTAATTTTCAATATTTGTTATTTTTAATTAAAATATCTTTTAAATTTATGTCCTATTTATGTTTTCTTAAGGACACATTTAGTTCTTTATTTTTGTTCTATCAGTGACCAATTTCATTGGGTGCAGTGATGAGTGTTTAATTTTATTATATCAGTGACCATTTGGCACCAGAAACCTTTTTTTCTACAACCGTGAGATTTCTTTTGTAACCATTGGTAACCTTTTTTAGCCACTAGTGACACTTTTTTTTAAAGTAACGATGACCTAGACCCACTACTCCATTATTGTTTTTCAACTAACGGTGACCCTTACTTTTTGCCTATTGGTGACCCCTTTTTTCAATCGGTAACCGTACTTCTATTCTCTTAATGGTGAGTCATTCTTCACCATTCTTTATACCTCACTGATAGTTCATCTTTTCCCTCTCACCATCATTTCCCATGAATCTTCCACAGCCTACTCACGAGACACTGAACCATTTTTATTCAACCACATCACCATTTAATTTTCATACCCATGTATCCACTCTTCCTTATCTATTTCAATCAACAAGACATTAATAGACTTAAAACAGTCCAAAAATGAAGGAAAAAAATTACAGATTCAAATTTTTATTAAAAAAAACTTTGCAATCTGGTTTCAATCGGTTCAGACCCTTTTCAGAATCCAGTTTTAATAACAACCACACCTTTCTAGAAAATATGATAAATGCCTATACCACCATGCTTTGGCTCAATATCATGTCATTTGGAAGGGGGTACAACATATTGCAGAGTCTTCGGGTTGTTTTCACCTTACTGAGGCTAGTTTGAGGATTATAAGGCATAGCCGAAGAGGAGTTTCACCACTGTGAACTCGAATGCCGCTTGATTTGATGTTGCATCACCCAAGAGCAGGATAGCATGTCGTTGTGGTCTGATATCCAAGACATGGTCTATCGAGGAGAATATGACTGCCACCATGGGTTTTAGGGGAGGATTCTAGTGGTATCGCTTCGGTCGAGGAGTCAGGCAACCATGGATTTTGTTGGAGAAGAAAACCCCTCCCCTAGTTTTGCGCTGAATTTGGAGGGGTGAAATGAAATAAAAAAAACTAAAACTAACTTAAAAATAAATTAATAATAAATATTAATAATAAATTAATATACTATTGATAGTATAAATATATAATTAATAATTATTATTAAATAAACTATAAAATATATTAATTAACTAAAAAATGTATTTGAAACTAAATTATTAATTTTAATTATTAACTTAAAATAAACTAATAAATAAATTTATATTTAATTAAATAAATATAATAATATAATTTCATAAATAGTAATAATAATAAAATTAATAAAATAAAAATTATTTATACAATCTAAATTATAAAATTTTTAATTACTTTTGTACTTATGATGTTAAATTTTAATAATGATAAATTAGTAAATTTGTAATTATATATTTTTAAACTTAATTAAATTAGTAAAGTTTTAATAAAATTATGTTTTACCATAATAAAATTAAGTTTATAATTTTATAAATAATATAAAAGTATATAATAATTATCAATTAAGATATTTATTAATTAACTTTATTTTTTTTAATAATTTTTGTCTTCGTGTTTTAACAAATTTTAGTTGTTTTATCTTTTCAAGTTCACATTGGGGTTGGAATCATGTTCAAGTTCACACCAAAGCCTAAATCACGTCCATGTTCATTAAACAAACTCACAGGATGATAGTTATGAGGTAAAAACGGGTGCGACGCGTGGGTCGCGAAAAAACACATGTGTGCGGTGCTCAAGTGAGGGAATTTTGATGTTGGTGGAAACGTGTAGTGACATGAAGTAGATGACGGAATATACAATAATAGAGCCACAACCTAATTTGAAAGTGGGGGGGAATTCATTCAACACATTCAAGGACCCAGTTCTGAGTAGAGGTGGTGTAGAGGGTGACTCTAGAACCACTTCCTAGAGCTAGAGGAGTTCAATATGAGAGCCTCTCCTCGAGAGTTTATCTTCCTTCCTAATTCTATAATTAGGACTCTATTTTATTATCTATATTGTTATTTTATTGATAATAAGAATAATGTCTAGATAAATCATACAGTTTATGGATAAATTGAAGTTCCACTGGGTATATTTTAAATTCTTATTTTACTTTTTCATTTTGATGTATCGAGTCTTGAAAGGTGAGAACTATAGAGACCCAATGCTTGACATACATAGACCTTAAATTAATTTTTTTGGAATAATTAATACATGACAAAAAATAGATGCACAAATACTGTATTAGTTTAGTGTCTTTGGAAACTCAGAACATAATCTTCTAATCATGGTGAAATATCTTCAATAACTCCCATAAAGATCTTCCCCTTTGGATTTCATACCAAAAACCTTTCATTATATCATGTAGTAAAGAAAACATAAAAATGGTGATCTCAAATGATCATTAAGGGTAAGCATGGAGGACATAAAACAATCACTAAACATTTGAACATTAGAACATGAACATAAAACATCAAAATCATGAGTAATGACATAAATCTTGGAAGTGCATAAGGCATAGATCACAAAGGAACATTAACCATGATAAAATATCATGGTATTAAAACATTTAATTCTAGCAACCACTAAGTATATGTTATTATTTCCATAGTAGCCAAGGCATTACTGCCAAGACCATCATAGTAGACAAAGTCTGTTACTGAACCAGGTTTACTTGTCGTTCCAGCCTTATATTACTGAACCATATTCACTTGTCGTTTTATCCATGTCTATCTCATGATATATAAATCGTTACCCAATGAATTAGAGGGATATATACGTCACACCAATCTCATAATAAAATCATTCTTTCATGTTCCATAAAATAAACATAAATCATTCATCATAACCCAAATAATAATATGGGTTTCATAAAAATCATCCCATCGTAACATAATCCATAAAAAAAATTGGATATAATTTCATCATAAGAAAGATAAAACAATGTAAATAATAGATAGATTATACTTGAATAATAAACACACTAAATAATGTCATATTAGTTGGAAAATAGTTCAGATAAAACACATGAAATAAATTCTTGAGGAAAATATACATTCTTCTTCGAAATCATTTTCTTTTCTCAAAATGCCATGAAATTTTAAAATAAAATAATTTTTTTGAAAATAATCATGAAATAGTGTAGATTAAGATTCATGCAAATAAGGCATTAAGAAACCGTAAAAATCCATTCATACCGTATAAGTTAATGAAACATTCTCCTCATACTTTTAATAGAAAAGTCAAAAAGTTCATTGTATGGTAAACAAAAAAAGCTTCCATCCATAATAGAATGTAAAAGTCAAAAAGGGGTAAATATAACTTTAAAAATACATGGAATAATATTAAACACTATATGAAAACATTTTTAAGGACATGGATGAAAAATATAACCCCAGTAAATACTTACGTATAAGCAATCCTAGATATAAATGAGATCGAAACATTTTCCCTTAACTTATGTGAAATTTAATCCATATGTGTCTGAGACTCCAATATAGTGGTTTTAAAAATATTATTAACTTGTAACAGAACCATAATAATATTTATGATATCATATTTGATTCACTTATGACTTTATATTACCTATTCATTTGTCAATTCTATGTTAAATCCGCATTTTGGGAAAAATCATTTCATTTATCGTACGACTTTGGACTTGTTGTTCTTGATATTATAATTTCTTATATAATGAATTACATAATTCCATAATGAAAAAAAATTATTTATATATCATATATATCCAGTATATATATTATAAATAGATAAATGAAATGAAATACACGTTCATGGAGACGGCAGACCGTACGTACGCATGAACATTGTTTTCATTTCCTTATTGAATTGAATGGAAGTAAGTAGATGATATATATATATATATAGTAGCATTATTATGTCATATATTTCATGATTATTTATTATATATATACTTTATAATCATTCATGAATGGTTAACATGGAGAATGTATCTCATCGCATCGTGGAGACTGTAATCCGTACGTACGCACGAGCGATGATATCATTCCCATTATTATTGAATGGTATTGAAGAGGTTGATAGAATATCTCATAATTAGTATCATGTTGTAATAGTTATTCATTACACCATTATACCCATCAAAGTAAGGTGGTGGGGGAAAACAAATTACACTACAGCGTGCAGACGTTATTCCGTACGTACGCACGTGCGGTGATTTCATTTTCCATAGGATGGATAGAAGGTGAAATAGGGTTGTTTCATATTTTAATAACAGATCAGTATATTAGTGATAATTATTTTATTAGTTTATTATGAAACTATTTAAGAAGAGGAAGTAGAAGAAAAAATTAATTTGAAAAAATTGGTAAAGATTATTACCTCTTCTTCGACGCGCCTCTTCTAAACCTCCAATTAGGGCTATAAATATGGAATTTTAAGAAGACCAGAACCTCTAGTATGTTTTTAGGGAAGTTTAGAAGATAAATGGTCAGGTTTGGGCAGAGATTTAATGCTAAAAGTGGTGTGATTAGGAGAGAGAGGAGGTTCCCATTTATAATAGAGGAGAGGGGCACTTTTGGAAACCTCTAAAATATTAATATACAATAAACATAAAATCCACATAAAAACATCCAAAAATTACTCAAATATAAATATTAGATTATAATGGATTGTAATCTCATAAACCAATAATTTTTATACATGTTGGTAATTTATTTTAAACCTTATCAACTTGATTTATCCATATTTAATCTATTTAATTTTATTTGTGGTAATAATATTATAAATTTTAAATTGTTATAAATAATTACTTATGTGTTATGAATTATCCATAATCAGATACGTTATGACATTTTAGACCATATAAATTTTAATTAATAGTTTTTAAATATATTTTGGATTTTTAAACAATTTTATAATATGTTATTTTTATAAAATAACAATAGTGTCAATTTTGACACTATTCATTTATTTGAATTTAAATAAAATCCACACAAAATATATATTCAAAATAAAATATTTAATAGTCTTATAACATGTCTTATTTATCTATAAAAATCATGGAGCACATTAAATAGTTCATATAATGTTTATTTTAATATTTTTCACTTTATTTGATATTTCGATCAACAAAGTAATTTCAACATCACTATTGTGTCATAATTAATGATAATTATTTAATACCTAAAAATTAAAAATATATTCACATGATGTAGATAATTTCATTATATTTCTGGATACTATTCATGTTTGAAGTTTTACAAAGTATATCACTAAATTAAAATTATTACACGTATAAGATAAAAGAGAGTGACATGTTGTCACTCTCTTTGGTTTTAAATATAATGATATGATTTTCATGGTCCAAAATCTATGAAATGAATTTATTCCGACACTTAGGTGATATTGGTCGTCCTTTATTCAACAAATATAATTTTTTTAGGTGTTAGGATAATTTTATAATCTTATTTTTACCCTGAATTACAAGATTTACCATTAACTGTAGTAAATAAAAATTACCATATTCACTATTCATAATATCAAAAAAAATAAAAGTAACCAATTAACATAATTTGGACCCACAGAATCCAAATATGATATCCATTTTTCAAAATTAAAAACACAAAAGTTGCAGTAATTAATTTAAAATTAATCCCATTGTTAAGAAAACGAGTTTTAAAAGTTAAAACATTGTCAAAGATTGAAATGTTTTTACCTATTAATTCAATGTACAATTATTGCTAATGACATAAATTATCTCGAATGGTAATAATATATTATATTTATCATTTAAAACCCATCAATATTATAATTTAACCATATAAATTATCTCGATGAAAAAAGTAGTTTTTAATTAAAATTTAGCGTATTTTTACTATTCATCAAAATATGAATGTTAACAGAAAAATATTAAACAAATTATCCAAAGTAAATTTTTATATCCTTATTGAAAATAAATATTTTTATTTTTTTATATTGGACTTATAAATGTGTCAAAAACTAGATTTAAAGTGGGTGCACCATCAAAAGGCGGAAAAACTAAATTTTTTGAAAAATACTTATTTTACCCAAAAAAAATATTTTGTCCCCATTCCATGTTCTAGATAATGTGTATGATGGATGATAATGTTATAAAATTAAAAAATAAAAATACTATTCATAACGGCTAGTGCATAATAATATTATAAAAATATATCGTTGTTTAGTGAAACTCGGTATTATGTACAACACACACTATTGAGGAAGGTCACTCTTGCGTGCAACACAAGATATGAATAGTGTTTGCGTATAGTAAAAGATAATATGGTTTTGCATAAAGATCAAGATAATTGTGTTGTAGCATACTACAAAAGACATCAAAGAAATTAAAAAGAATCTTTGTCATAAAATTTTGGGGTGTTACATTCTACCCCCCTTAAAATGAATTTCGCCCTCGAAATTCGTCTAGGTTACAAATGGTTTACTACTTGAACATTTCTTTCATAGAAACCCACATCGTAAAAATGAATACCAAAACTTAATTTTAAAAACTAAAGTATGAAACATAATGGTTACCCAAATTAACACATTATTGGGTTTCCACATAGGAGAACATAGGATAAAATATAGATATGGAATAGATATCTAACCATCATGTTCTGATGGAGAGTGGTAGAGAAAATGTCTATGAAAAATACAACAATCACAAATCCACAAATTTGTGATGTTCTAAGGTACCATCTAATTCATCGAATATGAGGGTATTAGGACAAAATTTTTGGTTTTCATGATCATTTCCCTAAAGTTGATGAATTTTTTCTTAAGGATAAATACTTACTTGATTTTAGTGTAATAGTTTTGTTGGATATTCCATGAAAAATTTCCACTTCATATATTATTTAATGAAATGTAATTGAATTTGTCCCTCTTGTAATGTTAACAGATCATGTGATAGAATGATAGGTTATTTCAACTATCTCAAAATGTTTGCAAAAGTTATTAAATATGAATAAGTCCATCGATGGTGAGATTAACCGTTTATGATTCCAAAAATAGACTTATACTTCAACTACAATACCACTAAATAAAATAATACTAATTTCTACTTACCAGGGACTTCATGTAGGCCAGTGGTAGGTGATAATGGTCTGTCACACTTCGGTTGTGGGTTCGATTCCCACAACCTTGTCTGACGCGATGGGTTGTCATCTGTCTGGCCGGTTTTCATTTTTCTATTACTTCACCAGTATAACATTCCAGAAATAATATCGAAAAAAAAGGTCTAGCCTTAAACAATACTATTTTATTTCCAACTTAATCCATTCCAATATTTATGCTTATATAAAATTCTTCTATCCAATCTCATAGTATAAAGTAAATTATTACTATAATTGTCATCTACTGGGAATTTGAATACCATCATTTATAGTATGATATATTTTTTTGGTCACATTCCAAACATTTGAATACATTAATCATGTATTCTCTTGAAAAATTAATACCCATTGAACCTTAGTAAAAATATGATTGATGTCAAAAGGTAACTTGTTCCACATAACAAAATCCCAAAAATTATTTATACTCAAATCATGATGTCACTTTGTCCTTATATCAGTCATGAGCTCATAAAAAATATCAAATATATTATTTTTCTCTTTATCCCTTAATTATGAGCATATCATCTACTTTACAAAAATATTTCAGTCACTTTTAATGGATAATGGTACCATATAATTATTAAAAACTACAATAAACCAATACATAGATATTCCAATATTCTACAATACTATAAATGATATTCCACATCATTATTTTGGAATCCTGTTACATAAACACATAATCAATCCACCACATTGTTTTCATACTCAACATCACCAATAGTGAAAGCATGTGACTTCCATTTTTCATTTGCCTTAAGAGGATGTTGATGTTGATCATAATTAACCCTTGGATTAGGGAATTGGTTAGCATAATTCCCAATTCCCTTTCACTTGTAAAATTGATGCATTGGTGCAGCATTCTCGGTAGTCTTTTCCTTATTCACGTCATTAGATACCTTTTTCCCATTACTTTAGCACTCCGCTGCTCGATGACCTTATTTTCCACACTTGAAACATTTTATAGTACCTTTTAGACAATCTCCACCCTACTTCTTTCTACACTTTGAGCATAACGAAACATTCACCTTCTATTAACCATTATTCTGAGATTTTTCCTTGAACACTATCTTTCGTTTCTTGTCAAAACCATGAGATGGATATATAACACAAACTTCCAGTTCTCCCTTGATAGCACAACGCACAATTTCTTCATAGGTACTGAATTATCTTATAGTTAATGCCCATCAAAGTAATGGTTTTAAGCCACTGAATAATTTATCAACATTAATTTCATGTTGGATGACAAAGCCATATACATACCTTGCAAGCCTCGTAAAATTTTCTTTGTATATACCAACAGTTTCAAAATCCTTTTGCTTATGCTCAAGGAGCACCTTTTCCATCATTGTATGAAGAATATGAGGGAATTAATTATTGAAAAACAAGATCTTGAACTTATCCCATTCTTTGTATTCAATTTCATCTTGGGGCCTTGTATTCCTAATTAGTGTCCACCACTGGTCTGCTTCACCTTTTAACCGGAAAACCACAAGAATGCCTTTTTCATGCTCTATACAAGGAAATATGGAAAATATATTTTATGTGGTACTAATCAATTGTTCAGTAACAAGTGGATTATAAGACCCATTGAAAGATGGTGGGTGTTGCCTTAGGAAGGACTCAATAGAATATTATTCCTTTCTCTCCTCATTTGGAAGTCCAGAATGAATCATAGCATATATAAATATAGAAATTAGATTTTTCACTCCAACTCCCATCACATTTGGATGTTTAGGAGGAAAATTATTGTGTTTTCCATTACATTGATCAACACGGTTCCTTCGGGTTCCAGCCATCTTCGAAAACCCAAAAATAACATTTTGAGAGGCAAAAATCATGCTAGGAAAACAACATAATAAAGGGGGACTACCTTCAATATATAACATCATAGGTTTAATTATAAGATCTTTATCATAATTCTCGTACTATAACCTATACTTATACTTAACCGTAGAGACATCTCTAGACATACCTTAGAATTATCTCTAGGTATCTCACTAAAGATTTCACATCCTAGTTTCCAAAGGTAAACTAAGCCTTCGCTCTGATACCAATTGTAGAGATCCAAATATTGACGTACATATACCTTAAATTACTTTTGCAGAATACTTAATACTTGATAAAACCAGACACCCAACGACCGTATTAGTTTAGTGTCTTTGGAAACTCGAAATATAATCTTCTAATCATGGGGAAATATCTTCAACATCTCCCATAAAGATCATCTAATTTGGTTTTATTACCTACACACTTTCCTTAAATCCTGTGGAAAATAAAACATAAAATGGGTGAGCTCAAATTCATAGAAAGGGTAAACATGGAGAACATAAAACAATCCATGAACATTTGAACATAAGAACATGAACATAAAACATTATAATCATGAGTAATGATATAAATTTTTGTAGTGTATAAGGCATAGATTAAAATGAACATTAACCATGATTAAATATCATGGGAATAAAAAATGTAATTGTTGAAACCATTAATCACATTTTATGATTTCTAGAGTAGCCAAGGCATTGCTGCCAGAAAAATCATAGTGGAAAAAGACCATTACTGAATCGAGTTTACATTTCGTTCCAGCCCTGTATTACTGAACCAGATCCACTAACCATTCCAGCCATGTCTATATCATGAGATATAAATATTTACCCAATGAATTGGAGAAGATATAGGTCCCATCCATCTCATAAGGAAATCATTCTTTTGTGTTCAACAAAATAAATATAAATCAATTATCATAACCCAAATAATAATATGGGTTTCATAAATATCATCCCATCATAACATAATCCATATAAAACAAATGTATATCATTTAATCATAAAAAAATAAAACAATGTAAATAATAGAGACATTATACATGAATCCTAAACATACTAAATTATGTCATCTTAGAAGAAAAATAGTTCAGATAAAACAATTGAAATTAATTTTTGAGGAAAAATATCCTTTCTTCTTCGAAATCATTTTCTTTTATCTAAATTACATTAAATTTTAAATTAAATTGATTTTTTTGAAAATAATAATGTAATATTGTAGAGGAAGCTTCATGGAAATAAGGAATTATGAAACAGTAAAAATCTGTTCATTCCATATAAGTTAAAGAAACATTCTCCTCATACTTTTAATGGAAAAGTGAAAAAGTACATCGTATGGTAGACCAAAAAAATATTCCTTAAATAAAACAAAGTAAAAGTAAAAAAGGTGTAAAAATGACTTTAGAAATACATGTATGAATATTAAACATTTTATGAAATCATTTTTATGGACATTTATGAAAAATATAACCCCAGTAAATACTTATGTATAAGCAATCCCAGATAAAAATGAGATTGCAAAATTTTCCCTTACCTTATGTCCAATTTCTTCTATACGTGTCTGATAATCCTGTATTGTGGGTTTAGAAATAATATTAACTTTTAAAAGAACCATAATAATATTTATAATATCATATATGATTCACTTAGGACTTTATATTACTCGTTCATTTGTCAATTCAATGTTAATGCCGCGTTTTGGGTAAAATCATTTCATTTATCTTACGTGTTTAGAATTGTTGTTATTGATATTATTATTACTTATATAATGATTTAATTACTTCTAGAATGTAATTTTTTTTATATAAAATATATATTCAGTATATATATATATTACAGATAGATAAATGTAATGAAATACACCTTTCAAGGAGACGGTAGACCGTACGTACGCATTAACACTATTTTCATTTCCTTATTGAATTGAATGGAAGTATGTAGATGAAATATATATATAAGTAAATAAATTAGCATTATTATTTGATATAATTCATGGTTATTTATTATATATACACTTTATAATCATTCTTGAATGGTTAACATGGATAATTAATCTCATCGCGTCGTGGAGATGGTAATCTGTACGTACACACGAGCGATGATATCATTCCCATAATTATTGAATGGTATTGGAGAGGATGATAGAATATCTCAGAATTAGTATCATGTTATAATAGATATTCTTTACACCATTATAACCATCCATGTAAGGTGGTGGGGGAAAACAGATTACACTACTGCGTCGAGATGGTACTCCGTAAGTACGCACGCGTAGTGATTAAGTTTTCCGTAGGATGGATAGAAAGTGAAATAGGGTTGTTTCATATTTATAATAACATATCAGTATAATAGTGATAATTCTGTTATTACTTTATTATTAAACAAAAAATGAAGATGAAGTAAAAGAAGAAATGAATTTTAAGGAATCAGTATAAATTATTACCTCTTCTTCGGCATGCCTCTTCTAAACCTCCTCTTGGGGCACTAAAGTTGGTATTTGAAGAATATCAGGACCTATAATATGTTGAAAGGGAATTTTAGAAGAGAAAGGGAAAGGGTTTGGCCGATCTTGAAGGCTCAATGTGGTGTGAGGAGGAGAGGGAGGTGGTGCCCTTTTATAAGAGAGGTGAGTGGCACTTTTGGAGACCTCTAAAATATTAATTTTTAATAAACTCAAACCCCACATAAAAACCTCAAAAAATGACTCAAATCCTAAGATTAGATGATATATGGTTGTAATATAATCATCAAATAATATTTATACATGTTTTTAATTTATTTTAAACCTTATCAACTTGTTTTATCCTTATTTAATCTATTTAATTTTATTTGTGGTAAGAATATTCTAAATTTTAAATTGTTATAAATAATTACATATGTGTTGTGAATTGTCCATAATTGGATACTTTATGAAATTTTATACCATATAAATTTCAATTTATAATTTTTAAATATTTTTTGTGATTTTTAAACAATTTTATAATATGTTATTTTTATAAAATAACATTAGTGTCAATTTTGATACTATTCATTTATTTGAATTTAATTAAATCCACACAGAAGATATGATCAAAATAAAAGATTTAATAGATTCATAACATGTCATATGTATCTAGAAAATTTGTGGATTACATTTAATAGTTCATATAATATTTATTTTAATATTTTTAAAACCATTTATTTATATTTCAATCAATAAAATAATTTCAACATCACTATTGTGTCATAATTAATAAAAAAATTTCAATCCCTAAAAATTAAAAACAATTCCCGTCATATAGATAATTTATTATATTTCTAGATACTATTCATTTTAGAATTTTTATGAAGCTTATCACTAAATTTAAATTATTACATTTATAAGATATAAGAGAGTGACATTTTGCCACTTTCTATGGTTATAAAAATAATTATATAATTTTAATGGTTCAAAGTCCATTAAATAAATCTATTCTGTCCCTTAGGTGATATTGGTTTACTTTTATTCATCCAATATAATTTTGGCAGGTGTTAGGGTAATTTTATAATCTTATTTTTACCCTTCATTACAACATTTACCTTTAACTGTAGTGAATAAAAATTACCGTAGTTACTATTCATAATGTCAAAAAAATAAAAGTAACCTATTAATATAATTTTGACCCACTGAATCCAAATATGGAATCCATTTTTCAAAAATCAAAAACACAAAATTTTCAGTAATTAATTTAAAAGTAATCCTGTTGTTAAGAAAACAAATTTTAAAAGTTAAAACATTTTCTAAGATTGAAATGTGTTTACCTATGAATTCAATATAAAATTAATGATAATTACTTAAATAATATTAAATTGTAAAAATATATTCTATTTATACTTCAAAACCTTTCGATATTATAATTTAACCATATAAATTATCTCAATGAAAAAATTTGTTTTAATGAAAATTTAGCATATTTTTACTATTCATGAAAATACGAAAGTTAAAAGAAAAATATTAAAAAAATTATACAAATTAAATTTTTATATATTTATTGAAATAAATAATTTTATTTCATCAAATTGAACTAATAAATGTGTCAAAAACCATATTTAAAGTGGGTGTGCCATTAAAAGGCGGCAAAACTGTATTTTTAAAAAAAATACTTATTCTACCCAAAAAATATTTTTTGTTCTCATACCATGTTCAAGATAATGTGTAAGATGAATGATAATTTTATAAAATTAAAAATTTTGTTAATACAATTCATAACTTTTGGTTCATAATAATATTAAAAAAATATTGTTGTTTAGTGAAACTCTGTATTGTGTACAATACACGCTATTGAGGAAGGTCTCTATTGCTTACAACACAAGCAAAGAATAGTTTTTGCATTTAATACAAGCTAATATGGTGTAGCATATAGTGCAATCTATTCTTGTTGTAGCGTACAACACAAGACATCAAATAAATTAAAATAAATTTTTCTCACAAAATTTTAGGGTGTTACAAGATCAATGCTGAATTTATTCATTTCCATGTTCCACAAGAACATAACATCAAAATATCATGATAAATTTGAAGAATTGAATTTGGGAAAATATTTCAAAAGATAATAAATTATTACGACTTCCGGACTTATGGTGAGTTCATCATGTTGTAATTTTTCAAACTATTCACAGGTGATTTGTTTTGGAGTGGCGAACTCTAGAGTAGATTGGCTTGTGAGAAATAACTCTCGAAGAAAGAGGTAATACCTCTTTATTGTGGCATTTTATAATAGCATTCATGTGAATTGAAATACCTTTAAAACAAATATATTGGATATTTTTTCCGAGTGTTTTAATGGATTGTTTATTTATCAGCATACTATATATCTATGTCTCTATGTTTTCAACTGTTTCTACCTTCAATTTAGTATAAATACATGTTTTGAAATATTCTATCACACTAATTTTTAATAAAAAGTAAAAAAACAATCCACCTCAATACTGAAAATAGTGGAGTTTTTGAATGTTTTTAGAAGAATAGTGGTCAGAATTGCCTTCCATGTGGGTTCGACCCTGCTTGCCCCATATATTGTAATTAGTAGAAATATAAATTTTAAAATTTGACCAACTTCAATGAAAATTCAGGTCAGGTTTTTGGAACTGTTTCTAGGGATGGCATGAGCATTCTTTTTCTACATAAACTGAATAACATCACATATATAAAAAAATATAAAAAATATAAAAAAAATTGAAAACTGTAAAATTATGCATCATTCCTTTATAAAATGTTTCTGTTATTTTTACTGCTGAATACTGTTCACTATTGTTTTCCTGAGAACAAGAACATCTAGTGTTAGATTATAGCCTCTAATCCTTGAATTAGATAAACATTTAACTACTCTATGATATAATAACAAATGTGAAATGGAGAACAAAGAAAATAGAGTTTTTGATAATAACATTCAAAACTATCCAAAACTCATAGATGAAAATGAAAGGCCTAGGATGTGGGTGTTTCAACTTCCTCATGTTTCGAGCAATCCATCATCTATTAGGTTATGTCTTAGAGCTGGAAATTATGAATTGAAACAATCTCACATTTCTCTATTCTCTGCATTTGATGGGCTTTCTAATGAGGACTCTCCGGATTTCATTAGAGACTTCTACAATACAATGAAACAACTACCACTTCTAGGACTCACATTAAATTAATATAGAATGATAGTCTTTCCCTTTTCCCATAAAGGGAATGATAGGAATTGGTTTATGAGTCTATATGAGAATATTTTTTAAAACTGGGATCAAGTGTACAACTCTTTCATTATGAAATTTTATCCCCAAAGACGTAAAGGTGAACTTAAAACTATGATAACTATTTTTTATAATGAGAATGGAGAAGCATTTATCGGAGCTTGGGATTGATTCAAGGATCTTCTTAGGAAGTTTCCCCATCATCAAATCCCTTCTCACCATCTCATGGACACCTTCTATGAAGGGTTGTCATCCTCTGCATAGAATCTAGTTGACCAAGCTGCTGGGGAAATTATAATGATAAGATAGATGATGAACATTGAAAATTGTTTAATAATCATCCACTGAATTACCAACATAAAACTTTTAGAAAGAAAAGATTAAATAGAAATGTTAATGCTAACCCTAGTTCAATGAATGAAACTAAAGATCAACTAGATGAAATCACCAACCAAATTCAATATTTAATGAACCAAAACTCAAAACAAACTATTAATCTACTTGGATGTGAAAACACCAACCAAACATTAATGGAACAATGTGTCCAGTGTGGTATGTTTGGGCATACTGAAAACTTTTTTCCTAATTTTGATATGCCATCCCAACAACAATAAAACTCAAACATAGTTAACTATGGTCCTAGAATTCCACCTAATGAAGATCCATTTTCAAATAAATATAATCAAGGCTATTGGAACCACCAAAACTTGTTTTGGAAAGATTAAGGCATAACTAAACAATCAACTACCCTTAATAACTCTAATCAATAAAGACTAAACATTCAAAATCAACAAAGGGGTGATTCTGCCAATGCACAAGGACAAAATGATAATCAAATGTCTTCTAAACATGATCTATTCTTTAAAAAAACTAACTCTAACGAATAAAGATACATTAATCAGCTAACCAAACCTCAAAATTAGTATGAGTTAGATAAAATGAAAACTTATGTGAGAATAAAAAACCTGGAAACACTACTTGGACAACTTGATATATATTTTTCATTTAGGAAAGAAGGTATACTTCTATGTACCACTGAACATAACACAAGAAAGAATGACATGGATGTTGTATCTAGAAGATGGAGGATTACTCAAACTCTTTCTGAAAAAGACTGTGTAAAATCCCAAAATGAAAATATGATTCAAGCTGGTAATAAAAATCTACTTTTCACACATACTATAAATTCAAAAAAAATCATGAAAATGCTAAAAATTTGAATTTATTGTATGAATCACTAGAATAAATTTTTTTCTTAAAACCAAATGAATAAATGTAAGGAATAATTTGAGGAATAGGTGAGGGATATGCTTACTATCCTTAAAACATTTTCCCCACCAATCCCTTTCCCTATGAAGTTGAAACCACGAAGTAACACCAAGGCTGGACTTCTTTTGTTTCTTTGTCTCCATTCTTAACTTGAAGTAATCATTCCTTCAATTCTTTCTATAATTCAAATCACATTATATTTGAAATCAATTGAGAAAACCGTTTCAAACAAAAAAAAATCTGTAAGAGTTTGCTACTTACATCCTCACTAAAGAGCATAGTACTATTCATAAAAAGAAAATCCTACCCAAACAGAATGATATAGGTAGTTTTTTCATTCCCTACAACCTAGGAAATTCTGACCATCTTAACTATTTGTGTGATCTAGGTGCTAGCATTAACCTAATACCATAATAACTGTTTCAACAACAGAAGTTGGGTGACCATCAACCCACCACAGTCATTCAATATTAATCTAATAGATCATTTACTCATCCAGTGAGTAGGATAGATGATTTTCTAGTTGGGTTTGGGAAACTGTTTCTACATGCTGACGTTTTAGTCTCAGACATGGTGTGTGATCCAGATATTCCCATCATCATGGTTAGGCCCTTCATGGCCACATTTGGTGCTATAATTGATTTCTCTAATGGTCAATTAATTTTACAAATTGTAGAACAACAATAAGAGTTCAATGTGTTTAAAAATGTTAAAGGACCATATTTTTCATAAAATTGTTCAGTGGTAAAGTCCATAGAAGATGAGAACTCAACTGTAAACATTGAAGAGCCTAAAATACAATCATATGTTGAATAAATTTATCTTGAAACTGAATATACTTTCAAATCAATCTTATAAATTGAAAATTCCACTCAAACGCCTAATCTATAAAAATTTCTAGAACTAGACCATTGTCCAGTTTCTACTATAGGAAAGTCCTCTGTTTCTAAACATAGGAGATTTTTGAGTGAATTTGAGGGTGTTTCTGTCAACCCCACCCTTGTAGAATACATTGATGGTATTGAGGAATCACATATAAGAAAAATTTCTGATTCTGAATTGATAAATTTATAAAATTATGATCTAGAATGTTTGGACAGTACGCTACCCACTTTGTGAAGTAGCACTGTTAATTCAAGAACTGAGCACAAAATTGAAAATCATTCTTCATTCAATACTCTTTACAGGAGATATGTTGATGATATTAGACCTCCTAGGCCTAAGAGTCTTCCTTCTAGTGTAGAACCACTCAATCTTGAACTGAAACTGATCCTTGGTCAACTTAAATATTCATTTTCTTGGTGAGAATTCAACTTTTCCTATCATAATTTCTATTTCACTTAACGAAAATCAAGAGGAATGACTTTTTATGTGTGTTTAAAAAATTTAAATCTACCATATTTTGGACATTATCTAATATCAAAGTTATTAGACCCTCATTTTGTATTCATAAAATACCTATGAAGCCTGACCATAATCCCAGTGTAGAGTGTTAAAGAAGATTGAATCCAAACATGAAAGAAGTTGTGAGAGAGGAATTGACTATCTTGTTGGACACTATAATGATATATCCCATGACTGATAGTGCTTGGGACATCCCTGTTTAGGTTCTACCCAAGAAGGGTGGTTTCACTGTAGTAAGAAATTAAAAAAATGAAGAAACCCAAGTTATGAAAGCCACCAAATGGATAGTTAGTATTGACTATAAGATGCTTAATACAGCCACAAGGAAGTATCATTTTCTGATTCCCTTCTTGGATCAAAAGCATAAGTGGATTTCTAGAAATGACTTTTTCTATTTCCTGGATGGGTATTCAGGTAACAACTACATTCCTATTGATTTAGAGGATCAGTAAAAGACCACTTTCACATGCCCCTTTGGGACATTTTCCTACAGGAAAATTCCCTTTGGGTAGTGTGGAGATCCAGCCACCATTCAATGGTGTGTCATGGGTATATTTTCGGATATTATTTCAAGAAAAATTGAGGTTTTCTTGTATTATTTCTCCATTTTTTGTAGTACTTTTGACACTTTTCAAGGAAATCGTGAGTTATTTTTGGAAAAATACATTGAAAACAACCTAGTTTTTAATTGGTAGATGTGTCAATTCATGGTTACAAAGGGTAAAATTTAGGGTCATAAGGTGTCCATGAGTTTTCTAGAAGTTGATACTGCTAGGATTGATGTCATTCCAAAATTTCTACCTCATAGAAATGTCAATGGTATTAGAAGTTTCAGGGGGTATGCTGGTTTCTACCAAAGATTCATAAAATACTTATTCAAAATAGTTAAGCCCTTCTATTCCTTGTTAGTCAAAGATTCTCTTTTCAAATTTGATGAAAACTATTTGAAATCATTTAATTTTTTGAAAAAAAATCTCTACATCACCCATTATTATTGCACCTAACTGGAAACTACCTTTTGATCTTATGTGTGATGCTAGTGATGTCACGAACCAACCTGGGTCGACCCTGAACCGATCACTCGAGCCGGTCCGCGACATGGCCCGAGAGGCGTTCCTGATCCTCCCGGGCTGGCGACAAGCGCCAGGGCATCAATAGAGAACAAGTGGGAACGATTTCGCCCAGCAAATATAAATAAATAAACAAAGCAACGGAAGGAAAATAAATGACATGAAAAAGGAAGAAATACCAACAAAAACACTCTAACCTGGTCTCAGCCAAAAACTCCTCGCGACTCCGAGAGTCGCTCACCAGACCACAACCAACTCTCGCCCACGGCGGGCAAACTCGAGCCAGCCTGCAACAAAACTAAAAACAGGAAAACACTATAGGCGTGAGTATTAAAACTCAGTAGGCGTTCCCAACAAACTATTCCCAATGCACTACCTTTAAATGAAGAATTTACCAATTACAGGTTTGAACTAAATATACAAAAATATTGGTTTTTACACACACACACACTTTAATTTCTAAAACAAGTATCAGTCCATTGCCCTTTTTAATTTTAAAACAAGTTTAATGTTTGAAATGAATAAGTACATTTCATTTTTAAAACATTTTTTTTTCTATGAACAATTTAGAAATCTAGACATCAGTTATTAACCAAAAAGGAAAACCATTCATAGCACACATAACACACAACACATACCAAGGGCAATGGGAAAAGTGGCGCACATAGGCCAGCAACCGAACATGACCTCTCGATCATCCGCCACACACAAATACACAATAATGAAAACATGGGTCAAACCTAGGAGATCGTGAACAATCCAGAACGTACTATACATCTGACTCATCCTGAAGGCATGCCCTAACTCGATGACGTCATAACGCCCTAACGCCCGGTATAGCCCTACATGGCCTAACCGAGGGGCCCAATCCCCATAGCAGCAATAATTCAGTATTCCCCTGCTATGGGGCCACTAGCCAGTGCGTAATCTAAACTAGTGCAGCAATCGTTCTCGGAAAATTCACTCAATATGCCAGGTTCCCATGTCATCACAAGCAATAAAAAGGGGGTGTATCCACAATGTAAATTAAGCAGTCACGATGCACCAACATCACATACAGCTCACGAAAACAACTCACACCAAATATCACCCCCGAGTGGGTTTTCCAAAATAATCTATTTTAATTAAAGTGCCAAACGGGCCTTCGCCAATTTTAAAGTAAAACCTCTTTTCTCAAAAAGCTCAAAACACTTATTCAGAAGAAATTATTTATCTTTAAAACTAGAAGCACATTTGATGTTTCGTGAATTATGTTTAAAGGCCAAACGGGCACTCTTTCAAAACTGGGTGTCCGCCCGTCAAGAAAATGACACATGTGTTCGGTATAAAATAAACAGCTCTTTTCGCACTAAATAATAATTTAAAGTTTTATTATCTAATATTATTTCTAATTCATTAAAAATTAATAAAACAACAAGCAATTAAAAAATTCTAAATCTAAAGGTAAGTGAAATGGGGGACCTACCTCAATACCGAGGCGCGACGACGACGCAAGCTCGGAAACCAGGCGCGACGATGGTGCTGACGTGGAAACAGTCACGACGACAGCTCTCACGTGGAAACAAGCGCGACAACGGCGCTCACTCAGAAGTAGGCGAGATGACGATGCTCACTCGGAGACAGGCGCGACGTCGACGCAACCTCAGAAACAAACCGTGGCGATGGCGCTCACTCAGAAACGCCCCGCGCGGGTCCTTGAACGTCAAGCCAACACAAATAAAAATTAATTAATAAAATCTCTAATCGTCTCAAGGCATATATATATGTATTTCAAATATAAATATCAAACCGGCATAAATTAATAGGGTATACCCATCGGGGGGGCTGAGACAAGATACGGGCCGCCGGAGGGCGTCGCGCCGGAACAACGGAAGGCACGCAGCTGGAAGCGGTCCGACCAGGGGCTGCGGCAAGGGTCGCCAGACCTCAGCAATGCGAGGCGGCCGATGGGCAGGGTGCGAGTGAGCTGAGAAGCGGTCTCGCGGCTGGATCCAGGGTAGAAGGACAGGGAAGGGGGTTGCGGGTCACTGTAAAAGAGCGGAGCATGGGCTGGTCGGGAGGCACTGCAGGAGAAAGAGAGGCCGAGATCGGCTGGGGGCTGGTCGGCGGTGGCAGGCCGGGACTAGAGGGAGTCCGTGCAGGTTGAGGCAGCGCCGTTGGGGCTGGTGTGCGCAAGGCAGGGGGTGGCGCGAGGTCCCAACAAGCAGGGAGGTCGGAACCGAACGGCTGGATGCAGGGAGCGGAGGCAGAGCCTGAAGGTGCAGCAGAAGCTGCTGGACAGCATAAGTCCGAAGCAGGCAGGAGGCACCGGTGCTAGCCGGGCCGGCGTTTTATAGGGCTGGAGGCCAAGGGAGGCAGCGGTAGATGGAGAAGGGAGGTCGGATAGCGCAACGAGGAGGAGGGGGCTTCAGGTTGCTGCAGTTGAGCGAAGCAGGGGCACCGGGCAGCGGCGGTTTGAGGCAAAGGCGGCGAGGCGACACGGGAGCAGGAGGCGGGAGGCGCAACGTTGGATTGCCGGGTCACTGAAGGGTGGCCGCGGACAAGAGCGTTGCGAGAGGTGCTGGTGGAGGAGCTACTGCTCAGCAGGGAGGGCGCCGGAGCGGGGCGCTGCAGAGGCTGGGCTGCTGGCGCGCGGCTAGGGAGCAGGGGGTGCTGGCGGAGCGGCCAGGCTGTAGGCGCGGAGGCCGGGATGCGGGCTGATGTGCGGGGAAGTAGCGTCCAAGGAGGGCGATGGGGCTGCTGCAGCGGAAGGGCGACGGGGCTGCTGGGTGCTGCTGCGTGAAGAAGAGAAGGAGCAGGGACCGGGTCAGGCGCAGGACCGGGAGACAAGGGGACAACGCGTGGAGGAAAAAAAGAAAGAAGAAGAAAAAAAAGAAAGAGGGAAAAGACAAAAAAAATAAAGAATAAAAAAATGAAATAAAATAAAATAAATAAAAGTAAATAAAAAAAATAACAATAATACTAATATTATTATTAGTACTTAACAATAATATTAATAATAATAATAATAATCCAATAATAATAATAATAATAATAACAACAATAATAATAATAATAATAATAATAATAATAATAATAATAACAATATTATAAATTATTATTATTATTATTATTAAACATTTAATAAAATTCTTTTCAATATAATTTATTCTTTTACTTTTATTATTTGTCTAAACAGTTGGGCAACTGCGCACTCACCGGGTCCGAACGCACGACCGCTGCTAGCGGTGCGGTGACCGCGCACCCACCCGGACCGAATGCGCAGTGATCGCTAGCAGTGCAGTGACTGCGCTCTAGCCCGAAACCCACTGAAAACATCATCGCTTCAACAAAAATTCCAAACTGGACCCAACGCAACTCTTCCCAAAGTCGTGGGACCGAGAAGATAATAAAAACATGGGTATCCGTGGTCGGGGTGTGACAATTCTCCCCACCACAGACACTTTCTGCCCCCAGAAAGTCACCAAGATAACAGTTGACACAACTTGTGTTCATTCCCAGACAATGTCATAGAGGACCGAGAGCTTCGGGGTAACCATTCCCAACAAGCGTCACACCCGACCAAATCAAGAAAAACCACTTCCCAAGATTGATGGGAGAACATGAGAGAGTTCTCCCCACCACGAGAATTTACTAATACAAAAACTCTTGAAACCCTAACAAACCATCCCACGGGGGGGGGGGGCAACACGGGAACTAACAAACCAAACTCATTCATTTTCCCCAAATGTATCGAACACCACACCTGAGACTTGACGAAAAGTTTGTTACGGAACAATCCAGCAACTTGAGGAAGAGAAATTAACTCAACACCTCTTATCAACTTTACAAAACGAACACTACCCTATTGAACACAGGTAGGACCAACTCAAAGACAGAACATGTCCGTTTATTCATGGGCCCACACCCCTCAAAGAGACCAAACAACTTAAAAACCACACTGAGAGCAAATAAGACCACTTGGATTGTGGGAGAATGCGCTCCTCATGCCACAACAACAATGATAAGATTACGACAGTGATGAGAATAGAAGAAGGAAACTTTGGATATTTCGCCATTCCGAAGCTGAAGACATTATTTGGACCGAGGTTCCACACACCCTCAGCGATTCCTGACTGCGCGCGAGCTTCACCCCGAGACCTGTGGTTGGGGCCCTGATAGCTGAAGCATCTCATGCCTCACAGTCAGGAATTTTCATCTTGTGCTCTCTAACTCCTTCCGTTCGATGATTAAAACAACCACTATGGTCGTACTTTTTCAAAGAGATAAAACATGACAGCTTAGAATGCCTGGACTGGCCATTCTGGTGGCACACAAAAGAGCGATCCGACAAACTAGGAGACGGTACTGACGATGGTAGTTTCTTTGAGACGGGTTCCTCCATCCCACACTCCTTGATAGATGTGGAACCTTCGCAATAATCTAACACCATTTATCACACCCAAAACTCTAACGGTGATAATACATTTTATCTTTACTAGTCCAGAACAGAACCCTCAAATAACTCTAGGGCGGTACGAACCATAACTACCCTGGGAGATCCCAACAACTCTAAGACACACTATCTTTCAGAACAATACCACTACCTCTAATAGACTTTGACTACTTAGATAAGCAAGAAACACAAAAAAGGAACTAAGAACTGAGAATAACTTATTGACAACTTTGGGAGGCTTTCTGGGCGGCATACTCATGACTATCACGAAAAACACCAACGAAACCGGCATCAAGACAAAACTCAATCAAAGCAACAACACAAGCTAAGGGAAATAGGCCCATAATCCAAACATATACAACAAAAGGATAAATCACTTTTCCAAAACAATTTTCTCTTTTCAATTTTCAAAACTCACCTATGGCACTTTATGAACCGTCGCACGTGCGTTCATTCAATCCCGCTCATATCTGTTGCAAACAAGTGCCTCCACACACTTTCCATAAATACCCATGCACGTGTGACCCTCCATAAGGAGTGCCAAGGTTCAAACACTTCTTTTCCTTACCAAATCCAAACACATACCAAATTTTTTTCCAAACTGATACACCTTCTCTTTAAAACCCCACTTTAGTAATTTCAAAAACAATTTGGAAGGAAACCCCTTTTTTTTCATTTCGAAATCACTTTCATTTTCAACACACACACACATCAACCGAGTTCAAAACGAAACACAACCAACAACAAAACACCGGAACGAGGAACTAGGGCGTATGCCTAACTCGGTGACATGGTGGTGAGCCATGCCCCAGGTAAAGCATAACACTAAGAGGACCTTGAGCCGGACACTTGGACTCCACATGGGTCACCACACCATGTGAGTCCGCAAAGTGAACAGATTCGCCTCCATTGTCATCCCTCAATCCAAAGCAAGACTCAAATCACAGACTAACCATGGTGACTCAGGTCTCGTCACGAGTGGTGGTGATCAGGCACCAACCCGAAACCTACCTCCTGAGCCCCAACAGTCCTAATCTCCTTCTATCGGACATCCCAAATAACAAAGGGCGCTCTGAAAAGTGAGGTCCGCTAAGAGACAACCTCCTCTGATACCACTTTGTCACGAACCAACCCGGGTCGACCCTGAACCGATCATCCGGGCCGGTCCGAGACATGGCCCGAGAGGTGTTCCAGATCCTCCCGGGCTGGCGACAAGCGCCAGGGCATCAATAGAGAACAAGTGGGAACGATTTCGCCCAGCAAATATAAATAAATAAACAAAGCAACGGAAGGAAAATAAATGACATGAAAAAGGAATAACGACCAACAAAAACACTCTAACCTGGTCTCGGCCAAAAACTCCTCGCGACTCCGAGAGTCGCTCGCCAGACCACAACCAACTCTCGCCCACGGCGGGCAAACTCGAGCCAGCCTGCAACAAAACTAAAAACAGGAAAACACTATAGGCGTGAGTATTAAAACTCAGTAGGCGTGCCCAACAATCTATTCCCAATGCACTACCTTTAAATGAAGAATTTACCAATTACAGGTTTGAACTAAATATACAAAAATATTGGTTTTTACACACACACACACTTTAATTTCTAAAACAAGTATCAGTCCATTGCCCTTTTTAATTTTAAAACAAGTTTAATGTTTGAAATGAATAAGTACATTTCATTTTTAAAACATTTTTTTTTCTATGAACAATTTAGAAATCTAGACATCAGTTATTAACCAAAAAGGAAAACCATTCATAGCACACATAACACACAACACATACCAAGGGCAATGGGAAAAGTGGCGCACATAGGCCAGCAACCGAACTTGACCTCTCGATCGTCCGCCACACACAAATACACAATAATGAAAACATGGGTCAAACCTAGGAGATCGTGAACAATCCAGAACGTACTATACATCTGACTCATCCTGAAGGCATGCCCTAACTCGATGACGTCATAACGCCCTAATGCCCGGTATATCCCTACATGGCCTTACCGAGGGGCCCAATCCACATAGCAGCAATAACTCAGTATTCCCCTGCTATGGGGCCACTAGCCAGTGCGTAATCTAAACTAGTGCAGCAATCGTTCTCGGAAAATTCACTCAATATGCCAGGTTCCATGTCATCACAAGCAATAAAAAGGGGGAGTATCCACAATGTAAATTAAGCAGTCACGATGCACCAACATCAAATACAGCTCACGAAAACAACTCACACCAAATATCACCCCCGAGTGGGTTTTCCAAAATAATCTATTTTAATTAAAGTGCCAAACGAGCCTTCGCCAATTTTAAAGTAAAACCTCTTTTCTCAAAAAGCTCAAAACACTTATTCAGAAGAAATTATTTATCTTTAAAACTAGAAGCACATTTGATGTTTCGTGAATTATGTTTAAATGCCAAACGGGCACTCTTTCAAAACTGGGTGTCCGCCCGTCAAGAAAATGACACATGTGTTCGGTATAAAATAAACAGCTCTTTTCGCACTAAATAATAATTTAAAGTTTTATTATCTAATATTATTTATAATTCATTAAAAATTAATAAAACAACAAGCAATTAATAAATTCTAAATCTAAAGGTAAGTGCAATGGGGGACCTACCTCAATACCGAGGCGCGACGACGACGCAAGCTCGGAAACCAGGCGCGACGACGGTGCTGAAGTGGAAACAGTCATGACGACGGCTCTCACGTGGAAACAAGCGCGACAACGGCGCTCACTCAGAAGAAGGCGAGATGACGATGCTCACTCGGAGACAGGCGCGACGTCGACGCAACCTCAGAAACAAACCGTGGCGATGGCGCTCACTCAGAAACGCCCCGCGCGGCTCCTTGAACGTCAAGCCAACACAAATAAAAATTAATTAATAAAATATCTAATCGTCCCAAGGCATATATATATGTATTTCAAATATAAATATCAAACGGGCATAAATTAATAGGGTATACCCATCGGGGGGGCTGAGACAAGATACGGGCCGCCGGAGGGCGTCGCGCCGGAACAACGGAAGGCACGCAGCTGGAAGCGGTCTGACCAGGGGCTGCGGCAAGGGTCGCCGGACCTCAGCAATGCGAGGCGGCCGATGGGCAGGGTGCGAGTGAGCTGAGAAGCGGTCTCGCGGCTAGATCCAGGGTAGAAGGACAGGGAAGGGGGTTGTGGGTCACTATAAAAGAGCGGAGCATGGGCTGGTCGGGAGGCACTGCAGGAGAAAGAGAGGCCGAGATCGGCTGGGGGCTGGTCGGCGGTGGCAGGCCGGGACTAGAGGGAGTCCGTGCAGGTTGAGGCAGCGCCGTTGGGGCTGGTGTGCGCAAGGCAGGGGGTGGCGCGGGGTCCCAACAAGCAGGGAGGTCGGAACCGAACGGCTGGATGCAGGGAGCGGAGGCAGAGCCTGAAGGTGCACCTTGTTGACATGAGTCATATCATTTAGTCATTTAACCCTTTATCATTTGGGGATGTTACAATCACCCCCCCTTTAGGGCACAACGCCCTCATTGTGGGCCCTACATCTCTACCCAGGCAGTGCAGCGCACTTAAGGCTGGGTACCAGCTCTGATACCAAATGTGACAACCGGGTCCCGGTGAGAGCACAGCCACCCCGCCTTAACATGGCCGTCAGGTCCTGGCCCACCAGGTACCACCAGTTGCCCCCGCAGACACGTGGGGCCCACCCCAGGATCCACCCACGTGCCCGAACGGGTCATCTGACTAATGGCAATCCCCACAGGCCAACACATGTCCTTTCCAGTGTGCTTTGTCCTCACTCACACACACCCTGGGAAACTTCCCAGGAGGTCACCCATCCTGATCACTACTCCAGGCCAAGCACGCTTAACTGTGGAGTTCTATTCAGACAGGCTCCTGAAAAGGAAGGTGCACCTTGTTGACATGAGTCATATCATTTAGTCATTTAACCCTTTATCATTTGGGGATGTTACAAGTGACATGGTTGTAAGTGATGTCCCATGATAGAGGAGATATAGGATGTTACCTGTGGCGTATTATGCTTGTATATTTCTAGATGAGGCCCAAAATAATTATACCACCACATAAAAAGAATTACTAGATGTTGTTTTTTTCTCTAAAAATGTTTAGACAGTATCACTTAGGGTCAAAATTCATTTTTTTCAAAAATCATTCTG
Organism: Viscum album; assembly: GCA_963277665.1. Classification (NCBI taxonomy): domain Eukaryota; kingdom Viridiplantae; phylum Streptophyta; class Magnoliopsida; order Santalales; family Viscaceae; genus Viscum; species Viscum album. The sequence continues at coordinate 1,910,660,735 of OY728120.1, forward strand.
CATTAAAGTATTTTATATCTAATAATAAAAATAAATCCAGTCTTATTAGATTGATTTTTTTTTCTACAGGAGTTTTTCATAGAGATTAGGTATAAGAAGGGGGCTGAAAATTTAGTTTTTTATTATATTTCTAGTCTTCCTCTTACTCGTAGCCAATTTGATGATCCTAGGGAGATAAACACTTCCTTACCTAATGAAAAGATGCTCACTGTTTTTATCAGGAAATATGCATGGTTTGTAGATTTTTCCATCTTCTTGGATGTTGGGGTCATTCCTAGAATTCTTTCCAATACCCAAAGGAAGAAATTCATTTCTGAGCTTAAATACTATCTTTCAGATGACCCCCTATTTTTTAAGAGGTGTACTGATGGTATTCTTCATAGATTTCTTTAGGATGGAGATATGTTTCCTATCATAGAGTGTTTTCACTCCTCACCTTGGGGAGGTAACCATAGTGGTAAAAGGACTGCACAAAAAGTCCTACAATCTGGTTTATTTTGGCCTACTCCTTTTGATGATGCTACATGCTTTGTGGTTTACTGTGATAGATGTTAGAGGATAGGAAATGTGGGTCAGAAGAAAGAGTTACACAAAAAAGAATTTTTTATGAAGATATTTTTGATGTTTGGTGTTTAGATTTCATGGGTCCATTTCCATCATCTCATGGGAATTAGTATGTTCTTATTGTTGATGACTTTTTTAGAAATGGGTTGAGGTAGTAGCACTCCCCAGCAATAAATCCATTTCTGTAATTAATTTTTTCAACAAGAATATCATTGCAAGATTTGTAATTCCAAAAGATTTTATAACTGATAATGGAACACAGTTTAAAAACTATAAATTTAATGCTTTGATGGAAAAATATGGTTGTGTTCGAAAAAAGGGTACTTCTTATCATCCACATTCCATTGGAAAAGTTTAAAATTTAAATAGGGAACTAAAATAAATACTTGTGAAAACTGAGTCGACCTCTTGGAAATCTAGGTCTCTTAAATTGGATGAAGCCTTATGGGCATATAGAACTACTTTTAAGACCCCAATTGGTATGTCTCCCTACAGGCTGTTGTTTGGGAAATGCTATCATTTACCTATCGTGTTGCAACATAAATCTTATTGGGTAGTTAAGGCTATGAACATTGACATTAATATTGTTGGTGAGAGGAGAATACTTGAGCTGAGTGAGATGGATGAGATAAAGAGAGAGTGTTATGATAAATCAGGGATTTATAAAAATAGGAGTAAAATATTTCATGATTCTATCATTATAACTAAAGAGTTTAAACAAGGATAGAAGTTCCTTGAATTTCTCTCTCGACACAAACTTTTTCAACGAAAGACAAAGTCCATGTGGTCCAGACGCTTTACTGTAGTGAGAGTGCTAAAGAATGGAGTTGTTGAAATTGTTGGAGAAGAGAACATACCCTTTTTAGTTAATGGGATAATAGTGGATCAGTATTTTGAGGTACATCCAAAGGTCTTGGTTGACCTCACTGTGCATGAAAACTGATTTTGAATAAAGTCTGTAGAAGACATTAAAACATAGCACTCCATGGGAGGAAACCCATGGTTCTTTTGTCTTTACATTATTTTTATTTTTTTACCCCTGAATAATGTTCTACTTATGTGGTATGTTTTTGGGAATTCCATGTTTCTGCGTCCTCTTGGTCTCTTTTTTCTGTTTCACAATTATCAAGAAGATTATTTTTTATCATTTAAGGTGTGGAATTCTCATGATGGGGTTGTAAAGGAATCATTGATTCATGGAAGTACTTTATTCTTAGGTTCCATTCATTTTTTTTCTCTTTGTACACTCTAATCACTACTATGTCATAGTAACTACCATTAGTTATATAGTGATTTTTACATTTAAAAATATTCTTCTTTTAGAAAATCTACTACATATTTTTTGGAAATTATATTGAATTTCTTGCTACCAAAATAAAAATAATATGTACATGTATAAAAATTCTTCTTGTTTTGGAATGAATGTATGCAGTATGTCACTATGTAAAAAAAATTTCTCCATGTCCTTCATTATAAAAAAATTAATTTCATTATTATTAAAATCATCCATAGCATGAACTCATGTGTGGGGGGTACATTTTGTAACACTTTTTGAATTTTTTTGTATCGGTTGTAGTGTTTAACTTTTCAGTGACTTATTTATTGAAAATAATTTTGAAAACATATTTAAAAATTCATACACCCTACCCATAGTGCACTTAAACCTCACATTTAATATTGTGTTGTATTAAAATTATACACTGGATAAAATTTTAATGTGTGTACTTGATAATGAACCTGATGTAAGTTATTCATTGTGGAGAACAATATTTTTTACCCACAAAGAGACCCTTTATACATGTTATAAATCTACTAAATTGAAATTCTATTTTGAACCTTTAATGTTAGTTGTTCATTTCCATTTTTTGAATTCAACATTGGGGACAAATTTGGATTTTATGTGTGGGGTAGGGGTCAATTCTTTACTGTGTTGAACTATTCTTAATTAAATTCTCATCAATTCCCACTTAAACATCCACATTTTGTAAAAAATGGTTAAAATATTTCAAAATTCTATCAAAATTTTAGGCTTTTCATTGTACTCAATTGGGGATTGCCTTTGAAGAGTGCATTAATTTGTAATCAAGAACAACTCTGAGTTTGAAATTATTGTTTGTGGATAATTGTTGAGTGTTCTTATTTAGTGATTTAATAAAAATTTGATTTAGTAACTATTTTTTAGAGTGATATGGGTGACTTGTTAGTTGATTTTTGATCATAACCCATGGAACTGGAAGTTTGATCTTGATTATAGAGAACTAATTTCCTTTTAATTATTAAATTAATTACTTTAATGAGACAATGTAAATGGTTTTCATAGAAATCATTTGAAACTGGAGTAGTCTGGGCAGCTTGGATCCCACGGTGAGTCTTTGAGACCCTAGATGTTTGGTGTGTTTCATTTTACTAAAATTCCGCTCTAAACCTTTAATTTATGCATTATAGAGTGATTATCACAATGATACATGGCTTGGGAATAAATAAATGAAGTGTCTCATGTCAACAAATGAGTTCATTAAGGTGAGGGGAATGATGAATGCCAAATGAAGATGGGGTCAGCTGGTTTGTATGGGAGACATTTAGGTTGTTTCATTATGGTGGTTCACAAAAAAAATTATTTATTTTTGGAACCTAGGTGAAAAGTCAATGTACAAAGTTCTTATAGTTATGTTTATTATTCCACATTAATTTTTTCATTTTTCACTCTTGGAATTAGAACTTGAGTTTGGACTGAAACGAGAAAATAATATGTATCACATATGAGGCATGACATATTCATTTCTTTGATTCATAGTTTTCTTGACTACTAGTGAGAATTTGATTATTCATAAGGATTCATTTGAGCAATACATTTTCTAAAAGCTTAATGACACATAATTCCCTTGTTTTTAATTGTCAAACATGTTACATTTTGAGTTGAATCATAAATACTACAATCTGTGTTTTCAATGATAATAAAGCATTAAATTTTATGAGGAAAACCAATGCTTATGTGTTGGGGAATTTGATGTGGCTCTATTTCTATATAGTTTTTCCACATCTTTTTACTAAATTTTTTATGATTTAATTAATTATTTAAGAACATTATACTAAATAATTATAAATTTCCATTTTTATAATTAAATTTATTCATTAAATAATTTTTCTATTTAATTATGTACTTTTAGTAATTAAAATATTAATTTTAATATTACTTTACTTTTCTAATTTAATTATTTATTAACTGGTATTTTTATGTAAAATCTACTTGACTTTTTAATAAATTAACAATTTTAATTAAACAATTATCTATTCAATGTATATCTAATTTTCTAACATAGAATTTATTTAATATTTAATCATTTAATTTAGATTTATAAAAATAAATTAACCATTCTAATTTATATGTCTAACCATCCTGCTAATTAATTTAGTAAATTGTTTTAGTTTTAATTAAATAAAAAAATTTCTTTTAACTTTAACTGTCAACTTAGTTAATTAATTGATTTATTTACTATTTTTAAAACATTAATTATTAAATCCAATGTATTCAGTTTGATTATTTATTCATTACATTTTCTTTAGTCTACTGGTGAGGTTGAAAAGGGCAATCTGTGACCTATTGAGTCACTGATGTTTTCCTTTTTTAACGTACTTTTTATTTTAATTCATTTAATTTTTAATTAAAAAACAATTTTAATATTATATTCAATTTATGGTTTGTTTTTTTCATTGTGAGTTCTTTATTTTTTTCTATCGGTGACCCTTTTCTTTGTGCGCAATGACGAGTTTTTAATGTTATTCAATCGATGACTATTTTTCACAGGTAACCTTTTTTACTAAAATGGCGAACTTTCTTTTACAACTATCAGAAGCATTTTTTTAGCCATCAGTGATGCTATTTAAAAAAACTATTGGTGACCCTTCCAATTTTCCCTATTAGTGTCCTTCATTGACTATCAGTGACCCTGCTTCCATTATTCCAATTCTGAGCCATTCCTCACCGTTCTCTGCACCTCACTGATAGTTCATCTTTTCCTTCTCACCATCACTTCCCCAACATCTTCCCCAGCCTTCTCACGAGACACTGAACCATATTTCTTCTACCACACCACCATTAGATTTTCATACACATGTCTCGTCTCTTCCACATCCATTTAAATAAACAATACATTCACAAACTCAAACCAGTCACAAAATCGAATGAAAAAATACATATTCAAAATTAAAAAAAAAACATTGCAATCTGGTTTCAAACGGTTCAAACTTTTTTCCGTATTTAGTTTTAATCGCATCCTCAACTTTGTGGAAAATTTTAAAAAATCCTCTACAACAATTCTTCAGTTCGACTTTGCGTTGTCCTCTAGGGGCTACCGCCTGCTATAGAGTCACCATGTTGTTTTCACTTTGTCGAGGCCCATTCCAGGATGAGGAGGAAAAGTCAAAGAGGAGTTCCACCACTGTGAATTTGGATGCCACTCGATGTGATGATGCATCTCACAAGGCAAGGATAATTTTCCACTGCAGCCTGAAATCCATGCCAAGGGCTGTCAAAGAGAAGATGTGCACCACCACGGATTTAAGATGAGGATGCCACCGGTACTGCATGAGCCGAGGAGCCAGGTTGCCTTGGATTTTTCTAGAGAAGAAAACCCCACCACAAGTGTTTTGGTGAAATTAAGGGGATGAAATAAAACTAAAAAAACTAAAAATAACTTAAAACTAAATGAATAATAAATTTTAATAATAAATTAATATATAGTTAATAGTATAAATATAAAATTAGTAATAATTATTAAATAAACTATAAAATATAATAATTAATTAAAAATATATATTTAAAAAAATATTATTAGTTTTAATTAATCAATTAAAATAAAAAAATGAATAAATTTATATTTACATACATTAATATAACAATTTAATTTCTTAAATAGTAATAATAATAATAATAAAATTAAAAAGATAAAAAATATTAATACAATCTAAATTATAAAATTATTAGTTACTTATTTTCTTATGATGTTAAATTTTAACAATGATAAATTTAATGAATTAGTAATTATAATTTTTTAACTTAATTAAATTAATAACTTTTTAATAATCTTATTTTCTTCCATAATAATATTAAGAGAATAATTTTATAAATAATAAAAAGGTAAATAATAATTATCAATTAAGATATTTATGAATAAACATAATTTTTTTCAAATAATAATTTTTTTCTTCTTGTTTTAACTACTTTATTTTGTTTTAGCATGGAGGAGAACATTGCAGTCAAAAACATGTAACGGTTCACACCAAACAATAAATCACATCCATGTTCATTTAACCAACTCGCATGAAGTTAGTTATGAGGGAAAAACTAGCTTGATTTGTGGGTCGGAAGAAAACACATGTGTGCGGTGCTCAAGTGGTGGAATTTTAATGTTGGTGGAAACGTGCAGTGAAATGTAGATGATGACAGAGGATACAAGAACAGAGCAACAACATAATTATAATGTGGTTGGGGGTTATTCATTCAACACATTCAAGGATCTAATTCCGAGCAGAGGTAGTGCAGAGGGTGACCTTGGAACCACTTCCTGGAGTTGGAGGAGTTCAAGAGCAGATCATCTTCTTGAGAGTTTATCTTCCTTCTGAATTCTATAATTAGGACTCTATTTAATATGTTTTTATTTTTTGTTGATAATATAGATAATTTCTAGAAAAATCATATAGTTTAGGGATAAATCGATGTTCCACTAGTTATCTTTTAATTCTATTTTAACTTAATCGTTTTGATGTATTCTGTATTGATTGGTGAGATCAACGTTGAATTCATTTATTTTTAGGTACCACTAGAACTTAACTTCAAAATTTCACGATTAATTGGATACTTTTATCAGGGTAACATCTTTCAAATGATAATAAATTATAAAGACTTAAGGACTTACGGTGAGTTAATCCTGTTCTAATTTTTCAAACTGTTCACAGTTGACATATTTTGGATTGGAAACAATAGAATAGATTGTCTTATGAGAAATAACTCTGGGAGAGGGAGCTAATTCAAACACTTTATTGTGGAATTTTTCAATTACTATTAATTGAATATAAATACCTTTAAAACTAGTAGAATAGAGTTTTTTTTCTGAGCATTTTAATAGATTGTTCATTTGTCAATGTACTATATCTCTATGCCTCTATGTTTTTAACTCCTTCTTATGTCAATTAAATTTAGATACTTGTTTGGAAATATTCTGTAAATCTACTTTTTAATAAAAGGGAAAAAATCCACTCCACTTGCTGGAAATAGTGTCGTTTTTGAATGTTTTTAAATTAATATAGGTCAGAATTTCTTTCCATGTGGGTTCGACCATGCTTTACACATATATATTAGTAAATATAAATATAAATTTTAAACTTTTACTGACTTCAACAACAGTTTAAGTGAGTTACTTTCTTGCATATTGTTACCCGAAATTAAATTAGATAAAATTTAAAATAAATTATCCATCCTAATAGTTTTCAATATATTCCTTATGTGATCCTCATGATCATCACAACACATGGAATATATCAAAATATTATCAATAAAAACTACTATGAATTTTTCAAGGTAGTCCTTAATGACTCTATTCATCAAATCCTTAAATATTTTAGGTGTACTATTAAAGACAAAAGGAATAACAACCAAATCATAATGAACATATCTTGTTTGGAATGAATTAGTTGAAATATATTATTTCTTTACCCTCAATTGATGATTACCATGTTGGAGATTATTCATAGATAAGTATTGATCCCCATGAATATGATCAAATAAACCATCAATCCTTGAGAGATGGTATTTTTTCTTCACCATGGTCCCATTAAATTTTCTATAATATATGCATAGTCACATTGGTCCATACATATTATTCATAAAGAGAGCAGGTTCTACCCATGTACACATATTTGGTTAGATAATTCCCCTCTCCAAAAGATCTAAAAGTTGTTTCTTTAGTTTCTCTAACTTAATATTTTCTATTCTATTTGGGGTAATTGAAATCAACTTGGATCAATGTTTGAGTTAAATGGATAAATCTACCTCTCTTTATGGTGTTGTCTTCGGTATCTGTTTGGGAAATACATCAATGTATTTCAAAATAACCAAGAAATTATCGATCATTATACTCTCATTTACTCCCCCCACCCCTTCATTGATCATCTCTATTTGATGGATATGGGAGGACCTTATTGACAAATATTAGTCAATGATATTTTTCATTTGAAAATAATTGTAGGATTTCCATTCAAGACTAATCATATTTCCTTTTTTATATAGTTGATAAAATCATTATACATTGATTGTTATTCCATCATTATTAGTGAGTTGAATTGCACCATGGGAATGGCTATATATTTTCGATGAGATTTTAATCAACAATGTCAATTCTATAGTTTCTATATATTATTTATGCTATGAAAATAGCTCCATGTATCTTGATTGATAACTCTACTTATAGAAGATTAGGTATTGATCCTATATTCTTTGAAAACGTGGATGACATAAATTTATGCATATAACCAGAATCAAACAATATACGATCTAGCTTTGATAGTACAATAAGTGTACCTACCACCTCATCATCCGGATCCTATACTTCAATGGTCGTGATAAAAAAATGAAAAAATATTATTCATTGTCCAATGCAGATGTTTATGATGGTTACCCTCTCTTGTATTTTGATTTTTAAAATGATTTGAAAATGGTCCATGTTTTCCACATGTGATGCATTGAACATATGACTATTCCTACTCAATATTCCCTTTGTCGTAAGTGTTGAGAAGTTGAGGCTTCACCTCCCCATGATAGTTTCAAGATATATAGTCCTCCATTATACACGTATATCACATTCTACTACCAAGTAAGCAGTTCATTGGATTCTCCCTCCCATATTTATTGCACATGGGAAGTTGCACTTTATTTCCTCCACTTCTGTAAATGAAATGCTTCCATTAGTTTGGATCCAATTCTCTCCAAATTTAATTCAATAATTGATTCCAATGATTCGATCCAAAATTCAATTCAACCTTTGTATTACTATAGACCATCTACTCTTTGATTTAATAGTGTTTATTATCTAGATTCATATATAGATGGAGTCTCAGTCCACTGAAGAATCTATCAACCATTCTCGTATAATCCAAAATAAATCTAGGGTTATATCAAGTATGTATTGATAATTTCATTTTATATTCTCCCACTAATTTATTTTCCTTCAACATTATCTATATGAATTCATTCTTCATTTTTTTCTCATGTAACAAGAAATATATTTTATGAAAATGATTCCCCAAAACACTTCCCACTCCATAACAATAATCCCCATACTTGGTTTCATGATTCCAATTAGATTTCACCATTTTTCACCTTATGGTTACTGTAGGTATACTAGAAATGTTACTATCTCATTCTCAAAAAAATATAGTGCATAGATGATATATTCTGTAGAACTTATCTATTGTTAAAAAAACAATAGGTTGGTAGGTCCACTAATATAAGGTAGTCATTAATGCATATCGGACATAATGAAAAGTTTTTCCCTTTATGATTATTCTAGTATATCTTTATGAATCAATTTATTATAAATAAATAGAGTTAGTTGATTCATTGTCCTAATTATGATTTCCAATCTCACTTTCATTGGAACATTACGTTGGATCATCTTTTACCCTAATCATTTATATGGTTCCACCTATTTTCCATATTTTTTGTAAAAGAAGACACCATTTGGGAGACATAAGTTACTTTTATTAATCTAATAATTCTAAATGGATTTTATGTATTTAAACATCATTCTAAAATATGTTATTAATATCCTCTAAAAATAATTACAATTTATATATATCCATCATAATGGTTCATAAAAAGATTTTGATTAAGTAAACATATCCCCCTTGTGTGTCAAAATAGGTGTGCATAATGTCCCATTATCGTGCACTAGTTCTGATACATTTCTAGATCAATGTGGTGTTTTATGGTGTTACACATAGGTGCATCTATTCCATAACCACATCCTTTAAAGTCATCTAGATAGGGATTTATTTTCTTGGAAACCAATTACATAATTCATACCAAAATAGAATGATTTTCCCATTAATTATAATTTTCTCTAGGGTTCTTCCATATTTCATTAAGTCAAAATTCCTGAAAATAACTAAATCATCATTTTATACCATCTATGGAATAAATCATTTTCGGTACATAACATTTCATTACATGGTACAAAGGGAGGGTCTTATAATGTTTTGTTTCTTGGTTATAATGTACATGATTCACGAAAAAATAAGGCATTCTTAAAAATCTACTTGAAATACATCTTTATCGGTACATCCTATGTTACATTTACTACATATCATATTCTGAGGAAATACATCAATTTAAAGGGGTGGGATTGAAGCCTAATAATGGAATACTCAAGAGAGACATATATCATGTGATCTTGATACATTTCAATAAAAACATTAGACAAAATAAAATCCATGAATAACAGGATTAATAACATAATAAGAACGTGCATCATAACATTGAAATATAGATGCAACATTTAATTGAGAAATTCATAATAATATCAGCATGGGTTTTCACCAAAGTCTCATAAATGAAAATTATCATTGTTATTCACCAATGTATCATAAAACATGTCATTATTAGAGGATAAATTTTTTCCTAAATAATTGGATTGCTGTCCGGGTTCACCATTAAAATGTATTAATTAATGTTATCCTCATAGATTATAATAAATCACTTTATTATTAACTTGTGGGGAATCTATAATGGGTTTCTTATCAAAATCATTTTGTATAAAAGTGCCTAAATACATGATCCTCACGCCAATTTAAACCCATGAAATGAAATGTGAGTTTCATATATGTAAATCCCAAATTCATAAATTCATTTTAATTTATTTTTGATTAAAAATTGAATATAATACTAGTTTGGGTAATCAAATATAAGGAAAAAAAAATTTCCCATGTAATGGAGGGAAAATTGATAAGTAAATTCGGTAACATGACCATTATAAAAATAGTTTTTACAAAATTGTTAAATGAGGGATAATGAAGGTCCCTAATTGAAAAAGGAAAATTATTACATCAATGGGATAATATGATTTATAAAAGATAAATTATTTTGGAAATTATAAGTCAAACCACCATAAAAAATTCTTCAATAGAAAAGAGAAGTGGAGATTTCCATTACTTTTAAGTGTTTCTCCTAAGTCACAAGGATTGGAACCGTGATGGACAAAGGACACCTTGGGGGACTTAGTTGGAGTAAAAATACTAAAATATAGTTTATTATGTATTGGGAGTGAATTGGAATGGTGAAATCGGAGGATATTTATAGAAAAAGTAGAGGAATTGATTAATAATTTCCAAATATATGTCTTGGTAATCTAGGTTATGGAAAATGAAAACCCATTGGATTAAACATGGTTTTTGAACCACTGTTTGGACACATGATATATCCATTATGATATTTTAATCATCCATAATTGAATATAAGTTTTTAATACTAATTTTGGCATGTAAAAGTAATGATTCCATAAAGTTATTTAAATAAAAACAAATTCCATTTTAGACATTCGAGACTCACTAATAGTTTAATAAAATGATTAAAATATATAAAAATACATATAATTAATAAAATAACATGTTTTATGTTTTAAAATTTATCTAATTATTTATTACATTACTATTACAAAAATATAATGTCATAAAATATTCAGAGACCCCAAAATGTATTTTTACTATTCAAAGAAAATAATGATTTTTAGAAAATTATGAAAAAAAATTCACCCAAACCCAATTTTGAAATTATAATTTAATATAAAATGTTTATTTTATCAAAATAAATATCTATTTATTAGAATTTTAACTTTTAAATAAAAAACCATATTAATTGAAAAAAAACAGTTTTTTATGCATAGTAAAATTTATGACACTTATAAAAAACATCCTATGACATTATAAATTATTTTATCGTTTATATTTAAATAAGAGTATTTAAAAATATTGATTTAATGAATCAAATATTATTCATAACACCTACATTCCTTAGAAATATTTTTATATTTTCTTGAAAAATACGATTATATTTTATTTACGTCCACAAATCAGTTTATCAAATTCATCTCAATTAAAGATATGTTTTATTATGAAAAACTATTACTAAAAATAATATATTAATAAATAGTTTATTTTTTAAAATAAAGTTACAATCTATTTAACTAATTCATACACACATAACCCCTTATTACACCAATATACACCCTATGAGTATGGGGTGTGATGTATGTAGTTTCATGGAGTGGATCATCTAACATTGACTGAGTGGTAATTTTAAATAACATAAACTTATCCCTATGGTTATTTATTTAATGCTTCACTTTTTTAATATCAACGTGGCCTCGGTAAAGGGAGATCCCTAGTGGTGATCCCTCCCTCCATTGTTCAAATAAGTGGTTCTTAACAGCATGATTATACTAGTTGAGGCCATCAATTCTCCTTTCTGTGTCAATTTTCGTTTTTCATTACTATATATAAACACTAATTATAATGTTATAATTATCAAACAATGGTATAGTTTTCAACGGTCATATTCACCCATAGTCATATCATAGTTCAAACCAAACTGTCACATTTCCCTTTATACTCTAAAAATACCACTTCAGTATTTCTCCCATCAATTCAATAAACACCAATGTTATGTTTTAAATTTCATATGATATTGATTTTTTTACTCATATTTTTTTATTTCTATAGAAATTTTTATGGGGTAGATTATTCTTGAATATTAGTGAAATCCTTATTTTCCCCATTTTAGATTTTCTATTTTATTTTTTTGTCTAACTGTAATTAAATTTTTTTTAAAGGTAATGCTTCGGTCAAAAGACCAAAGCACAAAATATATAAGAAAGCAAGAGGATTACAAAGTTCGGAAAGATGGGATTTTGTTACAATCTCTCTCAAAGAGAGGCGATAAGTCAGCTGGAAGAGTGTCAAGCCAAGTCATGCTCTGTTGAATACCTTTGTTGGCGAGTGCATCAGCAATAGAATTCGCTTCACGGTAAGCATGAGTAGCAATATAATCTAGCCCGTGAAGCGAGTTCAGACACTTCATCCAAAGAGTGGTAAGCGGCCAAGCAAGATGAGTGTCGCCGTTCCATATGGACTGAAAGATGGTTGTGGAGTCACTTTCAATCCAGAGCTTTCTCCAGCCTCTTTGAATGGCAAAATCAATAGCATGGATGACACCAAGCATCTCAGCCTCGAGCGAAGAAGAAAGACCACAGCCAGCATAAAAACATCCCTGACAGTGACAAGATGAGTCTCTGAAGATGGCACCACAACTAGCAGGACCAGGATTGCCTTTGGAAGCGCCGTCAACGTTCACTTTAATCCATCCTGACATCGGGGCTTGCCAGAAAACTTCAAAGAAGTGCTTGGGTTTTGGATATATGCCCAGGACACCGAGGTGGCGAAGGATAACTAAATCGTTAGCCGAGTTGTTGCAAGAAGCATTTTGGATTGAATCGGCTTCATGAATCGCAATAAGGATCCGATCTTTACCTGCATTGAGACTAAATGAGTGGTTGTTATGAATAAAATCATTACGGGCGTACCCGATCACATGCAGGAGCTCCGCCACTGCCGCAAGGAAGATATTCTTTATCTGCAAGGAGGCATCATATCTGATGCAATATTTAAGAAACATACAAATAGAATCAAAAGTTGGCCATCTGCAATTAAAGAGATCCGGAACATATTTCCATAAAGCAGAGGCTGTCGCACAGGACAAAAAGAGATGGTTCGCATCCTCCCTATGTTGATTACACATGCGACATTTAGAGCAAAGTTGAATGCTAAAGATTTGAAGACAGGCATCAGTGGGAATTCTATTGTGAGCTAGTCGCCAAATGAGGGTGAGTCTAGAAGGTTTTATCCAAGGCTTATTAAAAAAACTCATCCATTGATAATTGGGATCCTCTCGAGAGAAGCAGTGATTATAGAAGTTTCTAGAATCGAGGATGCCATTTGGAGCAGGTTCCCACACCAGAAAGTCACCGCCAGGGGAGAAAGGATGATTATCAATGATCTGAGCAATATTTTCTGGGAGGATGTGACGATGGGATCGCATGACATCTTTTATAGAAAGACTAGTATCTCCAGGAGAGGTATTCATAGAAAGCAAGGAAATCAAGGGGTTACCGCACCAATTGTCAAACCAAAAATTAAAAGAAGAGTCCGCACTGACCATCCATCTAGAATTCTTCATGATAGAGTGATACGAGTCTCTGATGGCGGGCCAGATCGAGGAGTTGATGTGACAAAAATTCCTTTTCATGAGTTTAGGAAAGAATCTATGCTTCAAGAACTCCGAAGCTTTAGAGGAACCATTAATGATGCGCCATGTAAGGCAGGATTGGAGAGCATTATTGAAAAGCTTTAAATTTTTTATACCAATGCCGCCTTTATCAAGAGGTTTACAACAAGAATTCCAAGGGATAGTGACAAGCTTCCTTTATAAAGTGCTCCCTGACCAAATAAAATTTTTGATATAGGTATTAATCTTTTTAAAAATGCCGGAAGGCCAATTGTAGATCATGAGCGAGTAGACCATTTTGGAAACAATGGTTGATTTGACCAGACATATCCTGCCAGCCATGGAGAGTAATTTACCTTTCCAAGTGGAGAGTTGTTTAATAATTTGATCATTAATGTTGGTGAAATAGCAGGCTTTAGGACGACCTCAAAATAGAGGGATGCCTAAATAATTGAAAGGGAGGAGGCCCTCTTTGATACCAAGTGAAACAATGATGCTAGGTTTTCTTCTAACAGGGAAGATTTTGCCAAAGAAAATATAAGATTTATCCCCGGAAATCTCTTGAACAGAAACCTCTTCATAATGATTAAGGTCTTGTTTTAGAACATGTATATTTTTCTGATCACCTTTGAGAAAAAGGATAATATCATCAGCATAGAAAAGGTGAGTAGGGGTATTGAGATTCCTGGCAGCTTGAATATGTCTGAGCTTGCCTTGATCAACCAGGTGAATGAGAAGTCTACTTAAGTAGTCTTCAGCGATAACAAAAAGGATGGCAGAGAGAGGGTCACCTTGTCTGACACCCTTAGAACATCTGAAGAAGCCTCTAGGGGAACCATTGATCAGAACAAAAATAAAAGCTGAGTTAAATAAAGTTTTAATCTTTAAGATGAAAGCACCATGAAATCCAAAAGACGAAAGCACATTGAAAATAAAGTTCCAGTCAATGGTGTCAAAGGCCTTCCTGATATCAAGTTTGATGGTCACACATCCCCCTCTAGAACTTTTGTTTAGACAATTAGTACATTCGGAGGCAAGGCAAACACAATCCTGGATGGACCTACCCTTAATAAAACCGAATTGATTCCACGAGACAATTTTGTTGCAAATAGGCATAAGTCTGTTCGCAATTATTTTGGTAATAATTTTATAGAGAGTATTGATCAGGGCAATTGGTCTGAATTGATGGATCTCCGAGGCATTTTCAACCTTGGGAATTAAAGTTAGGAATTGGGCATTTATTCAATGTGGAAGCGAACCATGTATAAAGAAATTCTTAACAGTGTTACAAACATCATTGTGGATAATATCCCAGTGTTTTTGAAAAAAAATCATTATTGAACCCATCCGGTCCGGGCGCGCTGTCTGGATTCAGACCAAAAACAGTATTTTTAATTTCGTGATCTAAAGGAGTACATAGGAGAGATTCATTTTATCTTTCATCAACCAAGGAAGGAATAATTCCAGATCTTAGATCAACATTAGTCTTCGTACCATTAAAAATATTATGAAAGTACGAGATGACATGATCCGCTATTGCCTCTTCAGAGTCAAGGATCAAGTCTTGATAAGTAAGCTTAGAGAGAGGGCGGTTAGCCTTTCTGACTCTTTGAATGGAGTTATAAAATTTAGTATTGCGATCGCCATCAGTGAGCCATTTAGTCTTAAACATTTGCTTGCAGATATTTTCTTTAAGGGTAAGAAAATCATTTAGTTTGAGAGAGAGATTAGCTTCTAATTGAGGGTCCATATTAAGATCAGATGAGATATTTTGGGTTTGGACCCGGTGCAGCTCCTCTTCAAAAGATGAAATATCAAGGTCAATTTGAGAGCTTGCAGTTTTACACCATCCTTTCAGGGCCTGCTTTAAGGTTTTCAATTTGTACATACAGGCAAAGGAATCCTTGTGGTAATTCATGGAGGTCCATGTGTTATGAATAAAGGAGACATAGTCGGGTGTAGAAGACCAAGCATTATTAAATTTAAAAGGAAGGGCAAGCTTACGACTATTCATATTGAAACTGAGGAGGATGGGGTGATGGTCAGAGTTGAGACGAGGTAGAGTAGTACTAGAGATGCAATCCCAAGTATCAAGAGCCTTCATGTTGACAAAAGCCCTGTCAAGCTTACTAGCAACCGTTTTATTATAATGCTTTCTGTACCAGGTATATTTGGCACCAGTAAGATTTACTTCAATGAGGTCACACTCTTCAATAGTAGTTCTGAATTCCCTAGAGGATATAGAAAGGTGAGAGGGGCCTATTTTTTCACCCGAATTAAGAATGGAATTAAAGTCTCCCATCACAACCAAAGGGTCATGAATGAAGGGAGCCATATCAAGAAGGTCCTGCCATAGAGTTCTTCTTTCTTGATACCTATTATTAGCATAAACCGTGGTGAAATAGGTATGAAGACTATTCCATAAGAAGTCGCATGTGAGTTGCTGGTCAGTGATTTTAAAAATGTTGATATTTTGAAGAGAATTGTGATAAAAAAACCACAGAGAGTCAGTTTGAGAAGTATTTTTACAGGAGCTTAGAAAACTATAGTTAAGGGAACCAAATCTCATGAAGTTCATCTTATAGTTGACTTTAGGTTCAGAGATAGCAAAGAGATGAGGCTTATGGGTGCTTATAAATCTCTTAAGAGTTGCATAAGTATCATTATTGGCCAGACCTTGGCAATTCCAGAAGAGAAAATTCATCATTATTTATGTTTTGGGTTAGCACCCTTCTTTTTTTTTGGATTTTCCAGAACCTTTCTTCCCTTGGGCACGAGTGACCATAGGGGTGGTAGGAGGTTTTTTTTTGGAATTGTGGTCAGGAACTGGAGTAGCATGAGAAGAGCTGTCCAATGGATGGCCTTGTTCAAAAATAAGAACAGGTGGTTGGACTGAGGGCAGGGACTTGTGAGGAATAGGGTCCGGAGCAGTGACAACATGAGTAGAAATATCAGCAACCTCAATCATGGATATAGGTTTTTCAAAATCAGAAGATGGAGCAGGTGCTGTCAAAGACAGTGGAGAAACAAAAGAAGAATCTATTTCCATAGCAGGAGACACTGCATTGTTAATTCAAACAGGCAAAGATGGTTCAGTGTGTGCAGTGTTGTGAGCACCATTCTCAGCAGCACTAACAAAAGTCACAACATTATTAATCAAAACAGGCAGAGAAGGGTCAATAGAGAGACCTGCTTTTGGTGCTATTTCCATGACAGCATGTGGAACCATGTCAGCAGCAGCGAGGTCTTTCAGCTCCAAAGGAACCAAAGAAGGACACTCTAATTCCTTAGAAACCTGTAGATGTAGGGTAGATGTACCAGAGGTAGAGGCGTGATTATCTATACCTTCTGCAACTAAAATACTTTTTCCAGTGTCAATGATTTCAGTTTTTTGTAAAGGATTTTCTTCATCAACTAGTTCCCCCCAAGTTTTACCCACTAGAGATACGAGAACATAGGATTTTTTGATCCAAGTATTTTGTGTCTTTTTGGGTAGATCAGGTTTATCCAAGTTGGATTGCCCTTTTTTACCATAATTGACAACCTTCCAGTCATTAGAGATTGGGGGTTCCATTTGTTTTCTAACCACTCTACAATTTGAGAGGTTATGTCCAACTAGTTTGCATACCTCACAAAAGTGTGGTTTCTTTTCATATTCTATTCTAAGTTCAGTTTTATGGTCAGGAGAATTAAAACCAATACAAAGTGGAGGTTCAGTGGCCAGATTAACTTCCTCCATTATTCTAGCATATAGGCCAAGCTCACCATTCAAAGTCCTGTGATCCATTTTAATAGGGGACCCTATGCAGGAGGCAATGTCATTAAGAATTTTTGGGTGCCAGTAATACCAATTAAGTCCATGCACCCGAACCCAAACATGTGCCAAGTGATTTTTGTGTCTGAATGGATTAAAAGCAGCATCCCAATCCATGATTCTAAGGAATCCAGGCTTTAGTTGAAGATTGCCGATTTTCCATACCTGGTCTAACTCACTTTGCGAGTTGAAAATGATATGATAATAGCCTTTACCAATTGGAACCATCTTCCATCTGCTTGAACCCCAACAATTTGCAAGTCGTATCTTTAAATCAGCAAAGGACCATGGCCGGTCGCCTGTGCTGTAGGAGACCCGAGCCAGAATCGAGAATTTACAGAGTAGTTCTCGCTGCTTCAGAGCCTCCGGATCCGCATTAACAATGAAACTCCCATCATCGAGCTTTTTTGAAGTATTATTGTTGTGTCCATTTATTTTTTAGTTGTATAATATAATATAATATATAACACACATTAATTTGAAAAACATATATCTTTTAAACTGTTTAGGTTGTTATAGGCCCTCTCATCCCTCGACATCACATGATAAAATTGTGTCTACAACTTCATGTATAGGACAGTCTAGGTTATATAGTATTGTTTTATGACTCTATATAGTAAATCTCTCAAAAATTAGGGATAGAAATTATAGAATTTTAATATAAATTTTCATGTATTTTCTATGAGTGTCATAAGGTTTTTGAAGATCATCTAAACTAACTCAATTGAGATCTTCTTTTACATGGGGTCTTCTCCTTATAGTGAATGTTGTTGAATACTACATATATGAATAATCAATTAAGGTATTACATAGATGGAATTTTGTAGACATTCATCCTCCCCATGGATCATATGACACCCTAGGAAACTATCTTGGTATTGATCATTCTTCAGGTTCCCCAAAGACGTTTGCTGTTCAATCATAACTATGTTTGTGGTTTTTTGGTTCCAACAATCCTAAAACTCAACCCAAATGTGATTTTATGGAATATAATCAATAGGGTCCAACAAAGTCATTTTATAATATAATACATAATAAGTTCAACCTCAAAAATTATGATTACAATAGGTGACCACTAATATTATGTCACTATCAACATGGATAAACATTTGAATTGGAATTTAATAATATGTTCACTAATTAATCTATATCAGATATTTAAAGAAACTATATATCATAATATAGATGTAAATATATGTTAAATTTCCTTAATATGTCCCTAAAATTAATAATACATTTAAAAAAATTCCCAACATTCTTATCATTATGTATGAACGTAAACATCTTGTCACACTGTAATGACTTGACCACAGTTACCCAGATTTGGTGCATTATTTTAATAATTTGCATGATTACAGGGAATCATGTCCTGAAAGACCGATCATTTTAGCAGTCTTGGAAAATAGATTACATACATGAACGTTACATTACACATTAGAAAATAAAACACAATATCAATGATCCTTGGAGAACAACATTAATCCCCTAGCTTAACTCTTCTTATCAATCATTATACACTTCTTGAAATCCTGTTAAAATAAAACATAGAAATGGTTGAGCTCATATGCTCAGTAAGGGTGAAAATATAGCAGAAACATTCATAAATACGCACAAAAAATTATGGAAATGTATAAGACTAAAAAAAGCCTTTTAAAAATAAAATTAAGGATAATATGGCAAATATAAAATCAAATAATTCTATTTACTTACTCACATGGATATTCTACTAGTCTAATAATTCCATGCAATATCAATATCCACTTTCATAATGGTGGAATGCATAATTCCAAACTTCATAACCACATAGTCAAGGCCTTGTGCCAAGTCTACAAATAAGATTTTTTCAAGGCCTTGTTCCAAGACACTAGTTTGTCTCAGTAGACCTACTGATGTATCAGGGAGCTATAGTGTGCTCCACCCATCACTTACTAAGTCCAATACATTCCTCATATGAAAATGTTTAAGCATAACATAAAAATTCATATTAAAAAAGCATACAAAATATCAATACATTATCCATAAACCATGAATGATATAAAAATAACACATCCATAGTCAAACATATCTCAAAACCTTCAATACAATATGGAATATTCATAATAAATCAACATCAAACATGTTTAAAAATACATCAAAGTATGTTGACAGATATGAAAATTATTTGTAAAAATCATTGAGAGAAATATCCCATTTTCATGAAAACATTTAAAAGTCACACAATTTAGATAGTAAGAAATTTAAGGAAATTTCTGAATCAAAGTGTCCCATACCACTTTGAATCTTTTTAATGGAATTAATATTTAAAAAACATTCATTTCTATATAAATAAATATTTAAAACCCATTATGAAAACATGGACATTAATGAGAATGATTTAGAAAATTAAATATATAAAAAATATAAAATGATGTTTTAGTAAAAAATTACCTTAAATGTATCCATTTGAAAAATCTTTTATAAAACATGTACAAGGATAATAAATATTTCCCAATAGATACTTACGTAAAAACAACGTTGGATGATAAAGAGATTTTGAAATTAACCCTTATCTTGTACTTCCCTTTAGTCGAGGGTACGTTTAACATCATGTATAAAGACCGTAGTATATTATTAAATTATAAGAGAAAAATATTAATATATATGATATCATTCAAGATTCATTTATGATTTTATACTAACCATTTAAAAATAATTTCCATGTTAAATTAACTTTTCGGGTAATCATCGCTTTCTTTATCGTACTTGTTTTAACTTGTTACTCTTGATTGTATCAATTAGATCATGATTTAAATACATCCAGAATATAAAACATGATTTTTATATCATATATATTAAGAATATAAATATGTATAATATACATATATATTAAATGTAAAACACTGTTTATGGCGACGGTAGGTCGTACGTACGTATAAATGATGTTTCGGTTTTCATATTGTATTGAACGGAACTAAGTGAATAAGATATATATAAGTACACACACACACACACACAGATATATATATATATATATATCAAGTAGCATTATTATTCGATTTATTACATACTAATTAATGATATATATTTTTATAATCATCGTTCAATGGTGAACGTGAAAATGAATCTCATCGCATCGTGGAGACGTTAATCCATACGTATGCACGAGCGACAATATCAATATATTGATGGTGAAATTGAATGTAATTGGATGTTATAACATATATAAATAATCATTAACAAGTTATATTCATTATTTACATCAGTTATACTCATTATTATAAACATCCAAATAATGAAGTGATTGAATAACAAACTACAGCATGATGTGGATACGGTAATCCGTACGTACACACGTATAGTGACTTTGTCATTTATTAGATGGATAGATTAATTAAAACGGTTCTGAAATTTTTATAATAAAATAAAATTATATAAAAGATACTGTATTTATTATCTTATAATGGAAATAACAAAGAAATAGGAAGTGGAATAGGAAAAGTACTTGAAAGAGGTGATGTAATATTTATCTCTTCTCTGGGTTCTTCCTTTTTATTTGATCAGAAGAGCTCCATAGGATGGCTTTCTAACCAAAGTAATGCCTCTAGAATTAAGGGAGGGAATTTGGTAGGATATTTGGGAAGAGTTTGTGTGATCCAAAAGGATTTGGAGGTGTGAAATTAATAGAATTGGAAGTTCCCTTTATAAGAGATGTCAGGGTCACTTTAAAAAAAGCGTGAAATATTATTTTCTAATAAAATCCATTTTTTTATAATGGCTCAAAAATAAATTATTTTAAGGATAAGGTGATTATGGGTCTAAAACATCTCATACAATAGGTTTTAGATAGGTTTAGGCCATCATATAAACCTTATCTTTTAGATTTAACTCTTAGTTAAATTTTTTGACATTTACCGCATCTCTTTGTATTTTTATATTATATGGTTAACAATCTTACAATAACAAGTCATATGAACCCCAAGTGACTCATTATTATAATATATAACATTATCTCAGTCCTTTTTAAACTCATTAGACTTTAAATAATATTATATAAATTAATAATATAGTATTTCTTTTAAAAACTCAATTATGTCAATTTTGACACTATATAGTATTTAGTTTTTGTAAAAATAATAATAGCATGATTACTTAAAAATAAAATTATTTAACCAACATTAACATGTCATATTAACCTTTAAAATAATTTTATTTCACCAAAAGTCTAAAATGACATTTATTTGGATATTTATAATATCAATTATTTTAATCGTTCATTAATAAGGTAATTACTGTATCATCATTGTGTCATAAAAAAATTAAATTATTTAATAGATAAAAATTATAAATAAAACAAAATTATGTATGAAATTTTTTTATATTTATAATAAATATTTATAGTCTAATTTATCTTTTGTATAACCCTATATTAAAAATGGTTTAGATATTAAACATTGAATTTAACTCTTTTAGCACTTCTTTAAAAAAATCATATTAAATTTCCAAATCATATCCAACTGGACCAAAGGGGGTCATATATTTTTCCTACGGTTGTTTTTGGTCGACTTATACTTTTAAAATAGAAATATGACATGTGTTAGGGTAATTATAATATCGTTTTTACCTTTAATTTCCCTATTTACTTTTAACCATGGTAAATAAAAGTCAAAATTAACTATTAACCAAAAAATATTTTTATATTATTGAACCACATTTTACTTAATGATTCCAACCATCTCTATATGAATTTTGAATTTCAACTCATAGAAGTAGTGAAATTATATTTTATGAAAAATTTTTAACGTGCCGAGAAGGTAGGTAAAAGAGGTTAAAAGGTTCAATCGGGTTTTACAAAATCTAATTTTATTATAAAATGACTCCAATGAATTACATTGAACATATATAGGTATTATATATATTTTTTGACTTTAAATAAATTTAAATAAAATAAATAAGTATTTAATTAAAAATTCGGTTGAAAATAATAATGCAATGTTTTTCACTACTCATTAAAAATTGAATGATTTTTGGAAAAATACCAAAAATTCACCATAAGATAATTTTGATATTATGAATTAAAAAATTAAGTGTATTTTACCTAATTCAAATTATAAAAGTTTATTTTATTAATTTATAATTAATTCCTGTTGTTAAAACCAAAAACTGGGTTTTTAAAATGTTAAAACAATCAAAAGATTGACTTGTGTTTGGGTCAATTTTAAATGTGAAATTACTTATAATGACCTAAATTGTATTAAATGATAATAATATAATCTAATTATACTTCCAAACCATCAAAATTCCTAATTTATCACTATAAATTATTTAGAATAAAAAAGTTGGTTTCAATTAAAACATTGCATTTTTCACTTTTCATCCAAATATGAATGTTATCAGAAAAGTACCAAAAATTTATCCAAACTAAATTTTTATGTCCAGATTCTAATGAATAATTTAATTTAATTAAATTTAATATATTAAAGTTTCAAATATTGGTTTTAAAAAGGGTCCCCTATAAAAAAGTGGGAAAATTGTATTTCATAAAAAATACAAATTTTATCCAAATAAATGAATTTTCACTTATATTATGACTAAGAAACACATAAAATGGATGTTAAAATTATTTGCAGTATATAAGATTCAAAATTCATTTAATACTATTCATAACCTCTTTTTGAACGGTTAATTTAGTAAGTTGTGGTGCGCTGGAACTTTGTGTTGCGTGTAGCACAATATATTGAAATAATTTAATGAGATAACATACAATGAAATCATAGAGAGTTACACACACCAGACCATGAGTATAATCTTATAAAATAGAAACACTAGACAACAAATGAATCAAAATTGATGAAAAAACCTCATAGTAATAACAAGAAAACATCATCAATTGGAACACCATTTTAGGAATCATGGGTCCCCCCCCACACACACACACACAATGGCTATTTACTGCCTTGCTCAACATAATTACCAACACCTGACAGATCATAGTCTCCTATGTAAAATCATTAAATAGAAAAATAATAGAATATACCAAGTCAATCATATAACTTTTATGCATTCTATGCCATCTATCCTCGAATTGATTGTGATGGGTCACCAGATGACCATAGGCACACCTTGATGTATTCTAGGGTTTTATACAATTTTCTAGGACATAATATATATATATTTGTGGGCATATAACCTCTAGTAAAAAATTAAAAAATTGTGGAATTAATAATAAAGAAATAATTAAAAACATCTAAATTAGATAAATTACTAAAGATAATCAAACCACCGATATAATATAATTTTTAGTGTCATATTTGACATCAACTAAATTTATTACTATCAAACAACTATAATGAAAATTCAAACATAATAATTCAAAAACCTCATTCTTCTACCATATGACCCATGTTGTTTCTATGCCCTAGTCCCATCATGAAATTATTTAAATTTAACATTGATCCATTTTCTTTTATCCAGACATGTATCCATCAAGTATACCAAAGTAATAAATTGTTCATAAATAAGGTTTGAGTAAAAATCAGTTTGTCGAAACCCATGGTGTCTAATCAATCCTGCATAGATAACTAGTTTATGAAATAATACATTAAAAAGTGTAACTTATTCAAAAATTAATTAAAATAGAAAATAACATGATGAACCTCGATCTTGGAGTTGATTCCTATGGTCTACCAAACCTAGTTCAGCAATATGTCAGATACCTCTATCAATTGGTGAATAATCATATCTATGATGAATCACTAATATTTATGATAGAATATACTATTTAGGATTAATCTCTCATATAATGAATCAAAAAAATGTCCATCAAGAAATCACGGAATTATGTAATGAATAATCTCCTCTGCATATATCAAATATAAACATTCATCTCACCCCTCTTAATTAGGAAATTATTCATCTAGACTACATGTGTTATTTAAAATGGTATGAATCCCTCAGGAAATATATACCATTTTTCTAACCATTAGAATGTATATAACCATGAATATATTACTCATGTGTCATATTACCAACAATTTATCCCTCGGTATGTATGTAACCCTACACATATCCCCCCATAAGAAATACAATTAATGATTCATAACAAGATATTATGCTAAGAAAACCATTTTTAATAAAAATACATAAATATGACAAACATGAAAACATATTCAATATTGGTCTGTTCATCAATGTAAAAATTGACAACAATTTATTCCATCAATCCATGTTTCCCATTTTTCAAAATAATTGTAACTATTCATTACACTTAATCACTAATCAATTTTCCCATTCACACAACATTATATCAACTATCCAACAAACAATCTTTCCACACTATTCATAGGAAAAAAGACGCATATCTTCTATGTATTACATTACCAAGTTATTTATCAAAATTTTCATGTTATTCTAATTCAATGTTATGAAAATTCATACATTAATAATTTCAAACATCCTTGAAGGGGTCTAAGATCAATAAATTCACGTTCCAATGCAGTGTTAAGGATAATCAATCAACTCTGGTCGATAAAAGTATAGTCTCCACACCAAATGAATCAATATGATAAAAGGTAGGTATGGGTACATGATTCCATCCATTACATTGGGTTTTCAACTAGGTTAGTTCAATTGTATGACATGCTAGAATGATTATGAATGTCCCACATACTAAAAGAAATGCATGATGCCAGAGGGAGTCATCTAAGAAATCCCACCGAAAATAACAACATTAAGATATCCAATATTGAGTTATAAATCTATGTAAGAAACTATGATCCCATATTTTATAATAATTGAAAAACATCTTAATGAATATAAGAAAAGGATCCAAGAGGAAGGAAATATGAAAACACAAAAACTATGATGAACTCACCATTTTAATTCATATGTATTGAATACTTAACTGAGAAAAAGATAAGTGATATTGGAGAATCTAGTAGAACCTTATAATGTATTAAAATATTATAAATCTTAAATCATGGTCATAGTTGGGTATTAAAAGTCATTAAAGAGCGATTTAGAGGTAGAAAATATGATCCTCTAATTTATTAATTTGGCACATCCCATCACCACCAGCAAGCGGCTGGTATCTTACCATGTACTTGCAAGGATGAGAACCCCACATACTACCTAGTTGATTTGCTACAACACACCATCATGGCCATGTCCCACAAGTTTTCATGTGTTTCTCCTATATGTTTTATAATACCTTATGCTTCCCAACAACAGACTGATGGATAACATTGGAATGATGATGGTAATAAAATCTCCTTAAACATAAAAACTACAATTCTCCACTACCATCTTTCACATTCCCAGCATCTCTAATCACTTAAACACCATCAATACTCAATTTAAAACATTAATAGGTCATGTTAACTATTGTATAATAGTTCCGAAAAATTCATAGGTTCAAAAAAAAAATTAAATAGGTGAAAACCTAGTCTAAAGAAACGATCATAGAGATTGGGTAGTTTTTATTTAAATTTCTACCATTTCCAGGATACTAGAATATCAATGAAGACTCTAGAATACTTTCACATATTGTTAACAACCCAACAGATTATGTGTTTGTTATTAACTCAAGTATGACGTAGTTCATATCAAATAGTCCTAATAATTCATGTTTCCAGAAATTCCATAGGAATATGATTTGGTTAACAATATGATCTTTATAAACATGTATGAAGGAATTATTTTTAAGTTACTTTGAAGGAATAATTGATAAGTGTAAGATAACCAAAAATAAATTAACATAGGGTAAACAAATATTGATATATGTTGAACCATATATGATATATGTTGCTCAAATAATGATATAGGTTAAAATTTCAATGATATGAGTTAATAATGGATAAAAATAAAATTAATCAAGATAATAATAGTTGTGAGGGTCATTCTAGTTATTTTCTATTTGATAAACCAATTCAAGTGGAAGTTGAACTATGAAATATTTTTCTTACTGAAAACCAAAAATCATGAGAATTTATTAAAAATAATATATTTTTTAAATACTGAGTGAAAGAATATAATAAGGATATATTATAATGAAAATTTAGGCAATTTAGACTATAAAAGAAGGCATATTTAATATCCTATGTGTTAATAAAGTGGAGGAATCGCCAAGGGAATTTCATTAAGGGGACTAAAAAATACTTTTCCTGTGGAAAATAGAGGAATATATCAGTAATAATTCAAGGTAAATGTATAGATAAAGTAAAGGAACCTAATATACATAATATGGATACACTAGTGATTCAATGTTTTAGATGTGAGAAATTTGGTCACAATGCAACCAAAATCACCAATCCAAGGGTTAATGATAAAAACCTTCACCAACCACATCATAAATCATGGTAATAATGAAAATCCTATCAATATATTTATGTTGATGAAGATAATAATTTTTAACTCAAGATTTGTAGACGTCTTATGCCATATAATATTCCAACTATTATATATAGATCTATAAAGAAAAATGATTGGTTCAATAGTTATTATACCCTTTTTATATTGAATATTTTAAAATTTTGAGGAATGTTTCACATTATAGATTTGTATCTTATTGAATTATTTTTAATAAAATATCATTTTTTATAAAGGGATCAAGTCAAATTCATTATATTGAAATCCCACTTCGTATTCAAAATCAACTAATGATCAACTACTAGTGTATGGTTATTTCGGATCTCGTGATGGAAGATATCCTCAATTTATGAATTCTAAATTTTAAATGATAAAACTTTTTCTTATGGGCAAAATGCAAGGACTCAAGATTTTATTTTACATTTTCCCCTAATTATGTCAAATATGTTTGATAGCATTCTCAACACACTAAACCGAAGAAAAAAAAACATGATATATTTGGTCAACTAAAACATTGTAGATTAATTATTTTTAATGAATATTTGTAACCAAATTATGTAATTTATAAATTTATATGTTTATATAAATTTTAATTTAAATAAATTATTTAATTATATTTTTTGGATAAGATTATATATTTTATTGTGAAATACATTTTTTATAATAAAAATAAATATAATATTTAAAAAATATATTGATTGATTAAATATATCTTTATTAGTGTCTTATAATAATTAAGAATAATAAAAAATACAATTTTAAAATCATATTTTCCTATAGAAAGAGAACAAAATTTTATATATTAATTTAAACAAAATTTCAATATATAAAATTATAGATATTTAATTTTAATCTTTTTTAGATTTATAATATCAATATTAGTTAAATATTCGTTATTATGTTTTTTGTAAAACTATTAATTTTTATTACTATTTACATAAATAAAATTCATTCTAAGAAATTATTATTAAATAAGTATGAATATTGAATATATAAAACCATTTTATAAGGCCAATTATGTATTTTTATGTGACTATGTAACATTAAAAATCATGGTATTAAATTCGAAGCCCATTTTCTATATATCAGAATATATGTTACATATTTTAAAAAATTGTTTCATAAATGTATAATATTTAAATTTAAAAATACTATTTTTACTTATTTAAGATGAATTTAAAATTAATAAATTAATAAGATTAATTAATTTAAAATTATATTAGTATTACCTTTTTGTATTTTTCTAACATATATTTATTTTAGATTAATATTAAAAGATACAGTTTTTTTACAAAAATTGACATTTATTACCTCATCAGAACATATGTGTGATGTAGAATTTAATAAAATCGTATTAATGTTTTAAGTAATAATGATATAAATTATAAGAAATTTATTTATAATTTATAAACTTAATTATTAACCATTTAAATATAAATTAAAAGTATAATTCTAATAAATATAAGGTTTGGTAATTTCATTTAATTAAATTATATTTTAGTAAATTAATTTTTGTTTGATTTAAAGAAAAATTATTTTTGGATAATAAATTAATTTATATCTTGAAAATAAAAAAACATTGATAATATTAACCCTTATTATTTTTTATTATTAAAATTATCATCTTTTTAAAAATTGTTTTTACAAGCTATGTATTTGAATTCTAAAATTAACTTATGTGAATCGTAGAAATTTTATTTAAAATTTTTTTAAAAAAAATTAAATTTTCATGTAAAAATTATTAAATAATATTAATTTCAAATTTTTTGATTAAAACTATTTTCTATTGGTGAAGTTGGGGTTACCATTATAAGGGTAAATTAGAGCAAAAGGTTTTTGACACAGTGAATATATTTCAAGAAAACACGGAAATCAAGTATGATATTATATCATAGAGTGAGGATTTTCCTTATTTATTTCATCACACCACTATTAGAATACTAATATTCCTTTTTTTTCATGAATAATTTGATGATATTATTGTGAAATAATGAGTTTTTACAAAAGATCCCTTTACCTCACGTGAAAAAGCAGTCCACCTCCCCCCCTAATTTCTCAACCCATTATAGTGCTTGGGAATAAAAAATAATATACCCAAGTATTCTTCTTAAAACAATACATGTTATTTTAATGCATTGGTCTCACCGTAATAACAATCTATGGTGCCATATGAAGATACCCAAGGAAGAACATCTAAGGAAGATGTATTACACTCAGCACAACTTCTCTAGCTCTTTTCTTCTTCTACGCCCATCAAATCCAATATATCCATGAAGGAATTATAAGACAAGAATATCTACTAAGATTAATTGTTATTATAATAATTTAGTATTTATTTTATACTTTCCCATTAAATCATTTTGAAAAATTAAAATTTCATCATGTGTGTGTGTGGACTATCTCCACCCTGAATGTTGTGTTCAATTTTCCATCACCTCCATATACAATAGGTTCAAAATGATTTTTTATTTAACTAATTTGATATCTTTTACAACATTAATATTATATACAAATTATATTGTTCGTTCTGTATGTGTTATTAATAATAAAAGTTTGTAAAAATTTAACCATACCAAATAGACTTGTTTAGAAACCTTTATTAATTTAGATTTATTTTGGTATAACCCTTGAAACATTATATTTGATTTCCTAATATAACAAAAATTACATAAAAGTAGAAAATTAAGGATATAATGAAGTTCGTTTACAAAAGAATATACCACAATAAATAAATAAAAACTATTACAAATAAATTAACCAAACAATCACAAGTAACTGATATAAGTAAAAAATATAATAAAAATAAATTTAAACGTATAAAAAATAGAACTCAATATTTTATGTATATAAATATTAATAATATTCAATACTATATATTTAATGAAATTAATTATAGTATTTATGAATTTAGGTGCATGTGCAGAGTGCTATCGAACATGATATGAGAGGTTTTCATCTCAATTTGTCTTCATTGAGACTTGTTTAATATTGTTAACCAATTTTCTATTTCAATGGTGTATATACCACCATGGATTTTTCTATGAGATAATTAAATATTTAATTCCTGGAATTTTAATAACCATATTATTTTTAAGATTCAAATGATGTTTGATTAAAAAATAAATATATTTGTAAGGGTTTCCACCGAAAATTTCATTCATTGAGACACATTTTATTTTTTACTCATTATTTCTTTTATTTATTCGGTAAATAGTAAATAGAATATTTACTATAATTTTTTATCTTTATTCAATGTGTTTGATCTTAAAAATCAATCTCTTTCTATTTCAAAGGGTTTTGTCAAGAATATTTCCTAATCATTAAGGGTTTTTCCATAGTTGACCATCATAGATAAATTCTTTTATATTATATATCATTAATCATTTTAATAGTTTATCTACTTCTATAATGACATATAATATCATAAATTATTTTTAAAATTTTGAAATCCAATTAAATTCATGATATTACGTATTGTGGTAAATTATTGATGCCATCTCTAAAATATAAGTTTATTTTATAACAGAATTATATTTAATGGGTTATAATGTTTCGATGGGAATTTTTTCAATCATTTCATATGGAATAATATCTACCTAACCTAGGAGATCATCATTGATTTATTTCGACCTTAATGGTTAGTTATAATACATTTCTAAAATAAAACTATGTTAAGGATACTTCACATCCATTTAAATGATGGTCTCCCCTCATTGTCCATAATTCCCCTTCTCTCCAATGCCACACTTTTTAATTGAAAATCCCACTTTGTGTTATATCTTGTTACCATAATTTCTAATATATTCTATTTTAATAACAATTATCTATTTTCTTATTTTATGATGTGGGATTTCAATATTTTTTTGAAAACATAAAAATGGATATTCAGTAGATCCTTTGTGACATTATAACGATATATTCAGTTTCTTTTCCCCATATGTATTCCATATAATGTTCATTTACCTCATATTTGTTCATATATATTTCACCTATATATATACCTTATAGAATTTATTTTTCATTGGGGGGTTTTTTTCTTGTTTTTAGTCATCTCATAGTTCTTTTTTTTATATAAACCCTTTAAAGATAAATTTACTATTCATGTCTCGTGTTAGGAACCACCCCTACTAAAGTATGTAATAATTTTCTATCTTCCAAAAAATCATTATTTATAGAGATCCATCTTAGATAAATTACGTTTTTATACATAATTTTATTCTCCTTCATTAATTAAACATTTTCGATAATAATTTCATAATCCATCACCCAAGTGGAATATTGTTATTCTATATTTTCCATGATTCTTCTCATGATTTTTAAAAATAGGAATTCCATGTTGAGTAAATATTTTTCTTTTTTAATTATGAGTGTTAAAAATTATATATTTTTATTAATATTTAGAGTCTATATAATTTATCCTTCAGTTTTGAAATGAATCCAAATTGACATACTCAATTTCCTATTATAGGTTTAATCATGATTATGATAAATATATGCTGACTTTTCTCTTGTGGAACATATATGCATGTACATATTATAATGTAGTTTCAAGGTATGTTATATCCCTCCAATACATTGGTTAGTGTTAATTTTACCTAAGATACTATGTATGTTGTGTGGGTGGTTAGACTAAAAGCACTATGTTATGATTTAAGTTAGCGGTAATATGTAATTATTATAATGGTTGTTGTTATATTTTAGATTTCATAGAAGTATCCTTGAAATATGATTATGGTGTCATTCTTTATGATGGTTCTGATGCATTATGATTGCATGATCTCTTACTTCAATTTCATTATTACATGTCTTAATTCTTATGATCATTTTCTTTATAATATCATGTTATTCCTGTTGCCCTTCATTTTATGCATTATATCTTGTTTATTACCTTAATGATATGTCTATATCACCATTTTCATTGTGACTGTTCCCCATGGTGTCATAAGATTTATTAGAATATCCTTGAGTTCATGATCACTATGTGGAGTTTTAAATAAATATATATTTTTCACATTTATAATAATTTATTTTTGTATATATTCATCCATAAATACTAGAAATCACAACCATTTATTTTTATTTGTTCTAATACAACTTGAAAAATCATAAAATAATTTTTGTTTGAGTCTTGGGTTACTATACAAGCACAGTACACCAATTTTTTGACCGCTCTACATTTTTTTGAGTTTTTTTTAGGATAGTTTAAGGGAGATTATTGATAATACTATTTAGGTAACTAGTGTATGGATAATGGTGGATTGTCTTTCATTATCAAAAGTCTAATATATTTTTTTAAAAAAAATTATTTTAGTTTTGGAATGTTAATTTTAAACTTTTCAGTCATGTTTGTAGTTGATTGTCTGTTTAGCATTATTTTCCTTGGAATTTTCTAGGTAGTTCCTCTCATGTATGTTACAGATATGATAGCTACTATTTTCCAACATGTTTTCCATTGGAGTTAGGAATAAGGGGTCACACATTCTTTAAATTCATTCTAATATGGATTCTAGTGGGGGTTGGTTAAGACACCCCCCATGACCCCCCCCCCCCCAAATAATGGGAAACCCATCTTGGATAAAAGTGAAGTGAATGATAAACCCCAAAATCCTACCTCAAATGGAAGAGGGTTGATGAATTATACATTTTCTATAAATAATATAATATGAATAATTTACCTAATAATATATGTTATGAGTAGGCCATGTAAGACTTTGTAATATCGCAATATATATTTTCAAATATTATATCTAATAGAGAATGTGGTTCTAAGCCCCTATATTCCTAGATTTCATTTTATATAAAAATTTTATATTCCATGCACTGTTTTGTAGATAAAATAGGATGAATCTTAAATGGAATATAAGATCATAAATATGTGACCGCATTTGATTCTGGAATGAGATATTTACCAAAGTAATGACCAATAGTTGGTCGACACATGGTGTTTAGATAAAATGGTCATCGATAGAATGTTCAGTGGATTAATTGATTTATTTAAATTAAATAAATAATTAACATAACCTAAATGGATTCATCTATAAATAACTCATTATAATAATTTCTCTAGGTCTAGTCACTTGATCCTAGGATAGTTGAGATCATCTTCCTCCTCCTTCCATTGATAACTCCATATCTGGCTTTCATTGAACTATTGATTATGCAAGATCGAGATGCAACTAATGAAACAACCCTTATCTATTATTGGAAGACGTGTTCCAATATCAATATTTAAATCATCATTTGTGGAATCTACTCATTTTGTTACATTTTTTTATCATTGTTATCCCTTCCTTTGATTTATGCTAATTCCAAGACATTGCATGCATCAGTGTATAGATTTAATTCAATATTCTATCATTTATCACCCAAGATATCCATGTTTTTTATCATTTGAAAATAATACCTTTAAAATATTGATAAACTATTTTTTGTGATATCATTATCCATAATTATCATTATATTAGTCATCTTGGGATCATGAGGCTCAGATTCGAGTTTATCGGGTGGGACCGAGCCTAATCAGACCCCCTATATTAGAATAAGTATCATGCACGATGAAATGATTGGTGATAAATTATGGATTTGGTGATGAATCAAGGTATAATGGGCTATTTGTTTCCTTGGGTCTGGGATCATCTATGAGTGATTCATGATGGGAGGGAGGCATGTAGTGTGTACGATGAACCACCTCGACAAATAAAAATTAAATATTCGACCAAAATATAACTAAAAATGATGTATTGAGGGATTTTAAATTTATTATGGGATGCATGAAGGTGAGTTACATGGTGGAGAAACTAGATCTGGAGTGCATGACCATAGATCTGAACATCTAGAAAATTACCAACTACATATAGTGTAGTTTGGAAGAACACACGATGTGTTACCCAAGGCCAGTGACGACTATAGATTTAGTTTAGAAAATTATTAATAGTTGTGTAAGAACAACAAATTCTATGTGACCCTTATTCTAGTGACTTGATGTTTCTCTTATAATACATGAAAATGGTCATGTCTAGGAATATGCTATGTACATAAGTACACAAACCCAACAAGGGAGCATGTGAAGGACCCCATGTGTTTTGAATACACCATGTACTCTCCCTGCACTGAATGTATCCTAATATTAGAAGTGATTCTAGTAACGAATGGTTCATGGCTTGGAGATTGGGTGTGAACACACACCGTTTGGGTCAACTAACACATTGGGATCCCCTTAATTCATTTTTAGGAAAATTTAACCTCTCATATATCATTAATTTGGACATGGATATTTTCCCATGAGGAGCCTCTCCAAAGTGGTTCTCTATGAAGAATCCAATGGTGTAATCCATAGTTTATTTTGAGACATGATGCGAGATGTTATCAGAAAGATTATTTTTAATGTTGAGCTAAAAGATGAAAATAATAGGGTTTTATCATTACTATATTACCCCCTAACAGACTAGAGAATGGGTCCTCTCTCTACACATAGAGTAATAACCACGTATAGATCATGGATAGGGTCCTCCTAACACTGATTGGTACCCTCGTATGGAGTTTTCTTATGGGTCCTCCATATGCAGAGGGGTACCCCCCATGGCAGAATTGTGTCAAGCCTCTAACCACTAATTGGTACCCCCATTTGACACTATGTCATGATTCCTTTATCAATACAATGGGTAGTACACTTATGGAATTATGTTTTTCATCCTCTTCCAACGGATTTTTATACCCCCTATTGGATTGGGGTGGTTCCTCCTTTATTTGAGTGGTACACTCCTGACACACTAGTTATGGGTTTCGCTACACACTGAGTTATACCACACTAGTAGGTAGGCCATGGGTGCTCCACAAACATATTAAAACCCCCATAATTGACTATGTTGTGGGTCATATGATTAGTGATTCTGACACCACTATTTTTCAACATAGTGGAGAAGCATGGGACCTTCAGATGATTACTTATTTATACTATTGTGTGAGATATTGGGCTTTGATGATTAATTTATAGAACAGATGGAACTTTTTACCTGGGTTGGGATTTGTGATCGAGATCCCCGTCTATCCCATTTGGGTTTTCTTTGGTTTGATTATTTGTGTGTGTGTGTGTGGTTTATCCATATTGTTGAAATTGAACTCTCTTTCATAGGGTTGACTTATAAACTATTTATCTATTCATATCATGTATCTTGTTACACCCTCTCTATATTTAAGGTTATCCTATAGTTTATGTTTATATTCACCCACGCATGGGATTTGCTCGTGCGTGTTGTGTCTTATGAAAATTTTAGACCGGTCTGTGGTGACTACAGAGGATCTATGGGATACCTACTGTACTAGACCACATATGTAGGTCCGAATTTGTAGATAAAGTGATGTGTTTTCTTATAATTATATTTTCTAGTTTTGTTGGGTTATGGCATATTTTTGTTTGATTTTTATTTTTCCCTATTACATTTCTGATTTAATTTCCATACTCTTGTACACCATAGAGGATTTTGTTATGCATGATGGTTTTATAGATATTTAATATTATTATTATTATTCTACACTATGTCTTTTCTATAGTTGGGTATATTCATACATGTACAACAGGAAATGGCCTCCTATATTTGATATTACATTCAGTGCATGTCTCTAGCCCCAACCCTATAGGGGTATGCTTTTCGTATATAAGAATCAAACCGAATTTGGTTGGGTCTTTAATTAATGGTTACAATGGTGGATCAATTCTCAATTTTTTTGTGAATCAGTCGCCTTATGAGGGTTTGGTTGGGATTTATGGAAATAGTGTCAATGGTTTTCAATTATGGCCTTCATGCCATGTGATCAACTATTGGTGTGGAGGTCACTGTATCAATCCACATGGACCTTAACAACTTTCTTGTTGACTCGGTATACTAACACATTTGTTAGAGGGGTCAATGGTATATGAAACATATTGTATTGAGTCATTGATTATACTTTTTGATTATTTTACCCATAATTTATATATATGATCATTTGAATATGGGATCTCTTGATTTAATTTTTAGGATTCAACTACGATGAAGACCAGCCAGGTTACCAGTTCTGGATCACGATGTTGATCTAATGAGTTATGAGGCATGTGTTCATGTTCAGGCCCATGAGATCCTTACTCTAGGTGGATAGGTTGCATCAACACCATCTTTAGATTAGCATATCATTTGAATAGGGTAGGATGAGGATGAACATTGTCATAGCTCATCGAGTGAGTTCCAACACTATATCCCACAGTGGTTCTTTGTTGATCTAGATCCTCGGTAATTGAAGGATTGGCTAGAGATGATGGTATGTTTTTTATGGATTATCTCCAAATTCATGGATTTGGTTGTTTTTCTTATAGATGTACTTTTACATGGAGTAGTTGGGAATTGGTGGAGTCTTGATATCTAGATACAAATGGAGTCGATAACCTCAGGTCCCAACATCCTATAATTTTTTTAGGAGTACCAGCCATAATATTTATGATCAATTCATGTTAAGGAGCCTCTAGAGCTGGATATGGTTGGGATGCCAGTTGCTGAGTATGCTGTGAGGTTCACAGAACTTATGGGGTACTCCCAATACATGACCAGGTATGTATACATCTTATAAAAAAGGTTTTGAGTAGGGTTCCAACCAGGATAATAATGCTAGTAGGGTTCCCTGGTTAATTCCCACCTATGATGTGGTGTTGCAGCAGGAATTAGGGATGGAGAGCTTCCTATTAGTGGGAATATAATTTTGTGGGGCTTGTTATGGGAATAATAGGGCTGAGCCATCTCTGGCTGGTATCATGCTTTAGATTAAAGGATCTCGATGTTGGAGGCCTCCCTATGATCATACTCAATCATGTGTTCATGAGGAACCTGAACAACAGAGAGTAATAGAGAAGGGAGGATAGGATGGTGCTATGATTTTGAATGGTGAGGCATCACATCATGTGTTTTTCTAATTTAGCTTTTTATGGATGGCATGCATATAGGTGATGAATTTCCACAATAGATGCATCACCCTGATCAGTGATCAACCAAGAGATGTCAGGGAGGCCCCCAAAGAGGTGGATCTAGTAGAGGATCAGGTGAAGCTTCAAAAGGAGGACCTGTGGGTGGTGTAAGATTTTATTAGATCCTTTTACCAATGCCACTAGGTTTACCATGTTATGCATAGAGAGTAGGAAATAAGGGGTATGTAATGCTACAAGTTATGGAAACATACATCCTAGTAGCACATGAAATTATTAGAGGTACCATATTTTTTTAGTCTAATCCTATCTCAGAATTAGTAGACATATGTTCAAGTAATTCGCTTAGATCTATACTCATGGTGTCATCTCCAGGGATCTCAGTATAGGATTTATCCCAAAATATTCATCTTGAATTTCATATAATTAACTCTTCTTCTATATCATTTATCTTCCAAAAGTGTGATCTATCTCTTGGTGGAGATAGGTTCTCATTAGACAGTTTGGTCTTCATGAGAAAACCATATGACATATTCATGAGTATAGATTTGTTATCCATGGTCCAAGAGTAGATTTCCTATTACCATATAATAGATAGATTTCAATGCACTAATGGGTTGATGTTATCCATTTGGGTGAGAGAGATGTGATTGAAGGAAAAGTTGTTTTTTTGATCAGGCATCTGCAACCCTTCACCAATGTGTTGGCCAGTGTATCTCTTGTAGTTGTTGGTTTTTCAGGCATCTGGATTCCTTCACTCATAGAGGACATCATGAGTGTCTTCCATGAGGATGTTTCAAGACTACCATAAATGTGGGAGTTATATTTTTGCATCAACCTGCATCTTAGGACCACTCAAATAACTTCTAAAACATATCATATCACCCCAACAAAGCTCTGAGATCTACGGTTGCAATTGGAGGACATCTGAGAGAAGGGTTTTATAATTCCTAGTCTGTTATCCTATTCATATCTAGTATTGTTTCTAAAAAATTTATCCATGAGCATATAGAATTTAATGGGTTATAATCTCCTGAACAAGGCCATGATAATGAATAGGTATCCCTTGTTGAGGATTGATGACCTTTTTGACAAGTTGGGAGGTAAAAGATAGTTCTAAAAGGAAGATCTATGGTATGTCCACAACTTGTTGAGAGTTCACCAGTTTGTTATTTTAATGATGGAATTATTATGTTTTTATTTAATTTTTTTGTTCCTAGTTATTCTCTTCGTTATGATGAATTCCCCCACCATGTTTATTGCATTGATAAAATTGATATTCAAGATACAGTTAGACTAGTTTTTGGTTTTCTTTATTGACTACATCCACAGATAATTCATGTCATAGGATAAGCATGAAAAACACTTGTGGATGGCATTATATTTTCCTTGGGAGTAATATATTTATGTAATTATCTCAATGTGTTAGTTATAGATTTACGAGGATCACTTTTTGGGGCATTTTATTTCTGAGAATTGTTTTTTCATGGAACATATGATGATTAATGAGGTTTTTTTTGAGATCCACCCAAGAGCATGTTATTGATGCAGTTTTTCCTTGGTTTGGTGGGGTACTATAGGAGGTTTTTTGTAGGCTTTATCTAGGTTTCATCCCCATGGACAACCCTAATGTGGAACGGGAATCCTTTTAGATGGACTAAGTTATTCTAGAGGTCATTTGAAGAGTTGAGGCTGAGGATGAATATTTCTCATGTTTTGAGACTACCTACGGAGGTCATGGAGTACATAGTTTATTGAAATCCCTCAAAAGATTTGTTTGGATATTTTTTAATGTTTCATCATATAGTTATCACATATGGGTTGAGGCAGTTGAGACCCCTTGAGTAGAAATGTGTTACCCAAAACCTTGTGCTAGAAGTGATAGTATTTACCTATAGGATATTTGGGTACAATATTCTAGGATATAGATTTTTGTTTTATTAATTCCATAAGTGTATAACATATGAATTCATATCGAGATACATGTACCTAATACAATAACACTACTTAGAGTTACTATAGGGAAATGAATTAAAGATAGAATATACTCCATATAATTAAATTGAGTTAGCGGATTCACTTACCAAGAAGACCTTGGCTCGTTTTCTATAGGACACTTTTGAGTAGTTATATTACTTTCTGGTTACCACGGTTGTGTAGGAGAGTCCAAATTTCATCAATAAATTGTTCTTACATATCCACTCATTAAATGTGATAGAGAGTCCCAGTTTTGATACATCAAATGTGAGTTTATTCATGAATATATATCCTCAAAATATTCACTCTGTGAATTTTATGGAGGAAACAACATCATTGTTTTCAAGGGATTGATAGTGTTCATAATCAATATGTGGGAGGAGGTGAATTTAGAGTTTCACACATATCCATTGGATGTACATCGTGATGTGGTAAATATTTATAGTGACCATAATTTCCAGTTTTGTGGGGCCAAACAGAGATGGTGCATGGATGAGTTACTATAATGGTGCCTCAATATTTAGTTGGTGAAGGTTGATCACCAGGTCCCAAAAGGTTTTTTTACCCTCATGAAAACCCAAAGTTGAAATTGGACAGTATGTCCATGGACATTTTGATGTGGACATTAAATTTATTGAAGGTCCATGATACCATCTAGGTAATTGTTGACAAACTCACAAGGTCTTCACACTTCCATGTAATTATATAGGAGAGTTTAATATAGTGTTTGGGTATGATGTACATGTTATATATTTTTGAAATTAATGAAGTGCCCTCGAGTATTTTCTCTGATAGTGATGTGTATTTTACATCATGGTTGTGGAGAATCAGGAAATTGGAATTCAGGACCGAGATATGGATGACTATAACCATTCACCCCCAGTCAGATAAGAAGGCTAAGAACACTATCCAGTTGTTGGAGTATATACTAAGGGAATTCAAGTTCTATTTTGGTCTTATCATATAGTATCACATTATATTGATATATTTTACATAAAACAATATCTACTACTCTTCTATTACCATGGAACCCTTTAAGTTCATTTATGGGAGACCCTAATGGACACCCTTGTGTTGTAAATTGATCAGATGGGCATCTCTTGTGGGAAAAATATGGTGTAGTTGAAGATGGATAAGATCCAATTCAATCAAGAGTATATGAGGATATCTAAGTGTTGGCTGGAAATCTATATAGATTGTGGTTGTAGTCCCATGGACTTTGATCAGGGTTACCATGTTTTCTAGAGATTCACTCTAAAATAAGGATTGTGTATGTTTGGATGGGTAGGAATTCTATCCTTGAGGTTCATCAGACTATTTTAGATCCCATAAAGGGTTGTAAAGGATTATTACCACCTCAATATACAACAACAAAAGGATTTTGTTCACTCAGTATTCCATGTGTCACAACTGAGGAGATAAGTTCCTGACACCATGCTAGTTATTGACTGATCTAAGCTTTAAATTGAGGATTGATTCACCTTTTTAGAGAACCCACTGGTGTTTTTGGATTGAACTGTGAGGACCCTGTATAGAAAGATCATTTTCATGGTTTTTGTACTATGGAAACATAGAACCGTACAGGCTAGCTCATGGGAGAAGGAGATCCATGTATGGGCTCAGTATCCCAAAAAAATAGTTTTTATTTTGAAGAATGAAAATATTGTATGAGGGAATGATGTATATACAGTAATTTTACATTTAATGATGTTATAATATTTATATATATATTATCAATTCATTAGGCTGATATAGGGAGTGGTTTTTTTGCTCAGTGTTCAAAAAATAAAATATATAGAAAATTTAAATTATATTTTATATTTCAATCAATTTTCTTATAAAAAATTGTGTAAATATAAAATGGTATATTTGATTAGAAATATGAATCCACTCTTTAGTTTGAAATTTTATTTTTACCTTATGTACAATTTAAAATAGGTCAACATGGGTGTTCATATATAATGGCCATTTGTGATACGTTCAGTGGATTATATAATGCATTTAAATTAATTTATTTATTAATATAACCAAATTATATTTATCTATAATTAAATGTTTATAATAATTTTTATAATTTTACCGACATGTGATAAGGATAATTGAGAGTATCTTCATCCTCCCTCAGTTGATTAATAATGATCTGACGTTGACGAAACTCTAGATCAAGGATGATCAAGACACAATGAGTGAAATGGCCCCACTAAAATGTTGGTAGGAACATTATTCAATTGATAATGATATAATCATTAGTTCAGAATCTCCATTTATGGATTATACTTAATTTTATTATATTTTTTTAACATGATCATCTCTTCCACTAATTGATGATAATTTCAATATTTTACTTATGCCATTGTATAGATTTAATTGATTATTATTTTGTTTCCCAACATAGATTTAATTATTCAGGATCATTGGCCTATAAAACCTATAAATTATTGAAAGACCTTTGTTTATTATTCCATTCTATCAAAAATTGTTTATTTTAGTCATCATTGGACCACAAGGTCATGATTCAACATTATCGTGCAGGATTGAGAACAATCAGACACTTGTGTTTTTTATTCTCTCATGTGAGAAGAATGGATCAAAGATCATGGTAGTGTTTGGGGTTTAATATTTTTGTAAAGGGTGTCTATTTTTTGATTGATTTTGGATCTGATATAATAGAGGAGTGATGAGAGACACGTGGTATATACTATGATCCACCAGGAAAAATCAGATTCCAATTTCCAAC
This sequence comes from Viscum album, assembly GCA_963277665.1. Taxonomy (NCBI): domain Eukaryota; kingdom Viridiplantae; phylum Streptophyta; class Magnoliopsida; order Santalales; family Viscaceae; genus Viscum; species Viscum album. Next base: position 1,910,702,448 of record OY728120.1, read on the forward strand.
CAATGCATGGTTGGAAATGATGAATCAATGGATTCACCTCTGATTAATGGAATCATGATTGTGAGATATGAAGTAGGGGATCCAGATTTTGGCCATGCATACATAGATCAACGATTCAAAAAACCAACATTATATACTATATATTTCAAAAAAACGCACGATGTGTTACCCCATGGATGAAGTGTCTAGTGTTTTGGGAGAGAAAACTATCACACTATTTTTAGGACCCCCACAAACTATGTGACCCTTTTAATGGAGACTCAGCATGTAATCTAGGATTTCATGGTCATGGGAACTACTAGGAACATTCAATGTACCAAAGTATAGGGAAAAAATCAGGGAACAATGGGATGACACTGAGTGGATTGGACACACTATGTAAACCTCCAACATAATGTGTACTCCTATATTGATAGAAAGCCATATACTGTATATGACATAGGTAGGTGATGGAACAGAGCCCAATTCATGTGGGTTCCCTCACACTCCATGTTCCCCTTAATTACTTTTTATGAAACATCATCTTCTCATATCTCATTATTTTGGCCTACAATTTGGATACACAAGTAGCTTATCCTAGGTGTTTTTTCATATATAACCTGATGGTAGTATCTATACTAGATTATGATATATGATGTGAGATTTTTCTGGTGAGCCTATTATGTAGGCAGTTCACAATGATGAAAATTATTGGGTAGGATCACTAGTGAAAATCCCCCTAGCAAACAATGGCGTTGTCCCACTATCAACATACGGACTAGTTAACCCCTATCAGATTGGGTGTGGGTCCTCCTTAAATTGAGTGTGTGGGTCCTCTACCCACTAAGAGGTAACCCCTATGGAAATGGGGTATGTGTCAACTATGTATACATTTTATGGTACCCCCTATATATTTATGATGTTGTTCCTCTACAAACTGAGTTTCCCCCTATCAGATATTGTATGGGTCATCCTTAAATTAAGTGGTCCTCCCTAACACACTATGGCGTGGGTCCTCTACCCACAAACATGTATCCCCTATCACATAAGTAGCATTTAATCAATACACTATGTATCAACCCTTGATGTACTATGGTGTGGCTCCTCTACTTTGATATTACGCACCTCGATTGTGCAACATAATGGGTAGGAGTGGACCCTCAACATAGTAACTTGTTTGGATTGTTGAACGTGATGATAGTCATTTTTTAAGGACATATAGAACTGATGTTACTCTATACCGTAGTTGGGATATGATATGTAGATCCCATTCTCTCTCATTTGGGTTTCTTTGGTTTGACTATATATATGTGTGTGTGTTTGTGTGTTTGTGTGTGTGTGTGTCCTTGTTGTTTGATTTGAACTCTCTTTCTTAGTGTAGATATTTATACTGTCTTTTTTATTCTGATAATTTCTCTTACTTTCCCCCTCCCCAATAACATTTGGGATGTCAAACTGGGTATATATATACTCACCCATTCATGGTAATTTCCCACATTTGTCTTGTCTTGAGAAGATGATGGACATGTCAAAAATGATTATAGAGGAGTGTATAGATAACTAGGGAAATGGACTAGGTATGGTGGTCAGATCATGGAGATCAGGAGAAAAGATCTCTTATAATTTACCCTTCCATTTTTCATGTTGTACATATTTCTTGATAGGTGTTTATTTTTCCACTTTTCATTTTATTTTACATTGTTCCGCTCTTATACACCATAGAGGTTTTTTCATGCATGGTTATTCCCTAGGAAGGGAATCTTCGTATTATTATTCATCTTCGCATCTTCATTGAGATGGTCGGGTGTGTGCATTCATATATATTAGAGAAAGGACTCCCATGTTGGATATGAATTTTGGAATTATTCTATAGCCATAGGATAATGGAGGAGATCATGGGTTTGTTGCGGCTCAAGCCCCATTATGTTAAGTAATAAAATTATGGTTATGAGACAAGTTGAATATCTATAATCAAATCCATGAATTTCAATATGAAATAACCATCATCACATAATTACCATCAAGAAATGATAATAACTACTCAAAAAATAAATCATTTCTTTTGGAAATCCTAACATAGTAACTCCACAAATAACTGCAAGCCCTATGATAAAAATTTCTAACCGACTCTCTGAAACCCTCATGTATACTTCAAAAATATTTTATATACTCATTCATTGAATGTTACTTGTATAATCAGTTGGGTCATACCCATGGTATTTCATCAAAATGTTTTATGTTAACACTAATTCTTAGATAAATACATAGTATATCAATGAGAAACATAAATAGGTTGACATCCCAATTCCAAACTCAGAATGTATCACTCACCAAATAGAAAATCTTTTATTGTAAAATAATATCAATTGAATATTAATATGTAACCATAAAACAAATTCCTTAGTAATATATATATATATATATATATATATATATATATATATATTTGACCTCATCATCAACCCTACATCTCAAATCCATGGTATTATAATATCATGAACAAGAAGAAGAAACAACCACATTCCCTCCCACTACTTCGGTTGAACCATACCATAAGTCATAAATATTATCTGTAGAGAGAAAAATCAATCACTGCAAGGAAAATACACCAGCTAAGTAATTTTTTTTAATAATTTCCACTGAATGATCCATCAAATCTATGAATAGAAACAAAATATTCCATTAAACCAAGTCATCACCACCATCCGAGCCATCATATATAGGTGTCAAAACAAAATGTTCTATCATCCCTTTGAATCCACACCAAGTGATCTATAATCTCTTCATATCCCTAAAAACAGATTCATGATTTCTTGTAATCACCAAAAACTATACCATCAACTTATATAGCATAGAGAAAAAGTGGAAAACACCTAGAAATCAAAACCCCTCTTGGGAGTTAACATGAAATTCTCAACTATGGTGGGGTGTGTATATAAATCACAATAAAATATAAGAATAATTGTTATACTCAATACCTATCTTATGGTTCTAAATCTAACTCCACTAGACTATAACACTACAATACCACATTATCCCTTTATATCATCCCCAAACATCTATCACCACAAAATGTGACTAACCATGGATGGAAATGAGAATATATAAAATAATTCCCATTGTTTTTAGCTTTATCTAATGTTCGTTATTTTAAAAATAATTAACCACATATATTTAATAATAATTCAATTCAATATTTGATGAAAAAACACTCCCAAAAGAATCTCTGGTTTATATTTAGCCAATACTCTGGAGGTCTCAACCAATTTATCATCATTCAAATAATTAGTAAATAACCACAGATCGAATATCAATACAAAATTATTTAATTCTTTCCCATAATATTATAGTTTCCTCATTACCATCCTCAACCCAAACCTATAGGTAATCATAAATACATACACTAACATTGTTACCCTTCCACTTAATAATAAAAATGCCACACTCACTTGAAATTCATCCAAGAAACACAAACTTTTCGTATCAATACCTATCCACCAATAAGCACAAACCAAACCTCAATATATCCTATTACAATCCAAAAATATCACAATTATCATATCATATTACATATTTATACTGATCACCGCCATCTTGAAACAAATGCCAAAATATCAACACAAACACAACATTGGAATCAAACCCATCAGCATAAATAGAAATATATTTTAGCTCCTATATTCATCTTAAATTCATATATAAAGATGTATTTCAATATATTTTATTGATTATCATATGTAAATTCTTATATAATTTAGAGATTTATAGAAAGAAATATATCCATAAATAATTTATAATCCTTTTTTAACGGGTGATATCAAACAATCAACATAGAGGGGGTTTCATGTTCATAATAGTTACAACACTGTATCTTAACAATATTATGTTTAGATTCATGAAAAATAATTAATATAACGTAAAAACCAATAATAAATAAAAATTCAACCTTTATTGGAAGTTTAATTTAATATATTTCAATGTATTAATTTCGTAAACTTAACCATCCACCCAAATTAAGACAAAGGCATGTTATTATCAACGATACACCAAATAAAGAGATAAGATGGATTCCAATACTCAATAAAAAACCAAAGATATCATTTTCAATGAAATGATGAAGAAGGATTTCCTATATGACCAAAAATATAGTAAAGATATCACAACATCCTTGACAATAGTGTTCCCCATCAAAATATTTCCACATAATCAAAAAAAATTGAAATTTATGTAATCATGGACCTCTAAGAATTAATAATGAGATGAAAATAGTGAAGCATAATGAAAAAAACCTTTTTTGTATCAAGAATTTTATCTATTTTTAAGATCAAATCCACTAAATTTGGGCGGTGAACAATCCCTTGAGGACTCACCTATGCTTTTACAGAGTTGAGGGAAAAATCCGAAAAAATGGAAATTTTCATAGGGGGTTTCTAATTTATACCATGAATAAAAATTAAAATAAAATGGTGTAGTTCACCTTGATACACAGAAACATTATGTTTTTACCAAATAATACATTGCATCATAGATAACTACCCCTTAATCACCCTAAGTCCATCTATCCTCCAAATTTAACTTAATAGATCTCCTCAATAACCTATAACCACAGGATTTGATGAAACTGACACACCATATTGGAATTATCCCCAAATTAGTGGGCACAAAAAACCTACATCTACATACCACAACATATCCACTCAGTATAACGTTATGTATATTCTATAGTTATAAGGTCTAGCACAGCCAATTGTCTCAAACCTCCATGAAAAAAGATCTCTAGTGCACTACAAAGGCCTCGATCACACTATAACTCACAACTCAACATAGTAAAGTCATATTATAACAATGATTTCAGATCCATCGCCATTTGGAATCCCCGTGATACTTATCCTAACTCCCCTATCAACATAAATAACACAATTTAATTGAGTATAATATTCATTCCATCACATTAGATGCATATTAAACAATTATCTTCCTTCAGAATCAATTTCGAACCTATAGAGAAGAAAGAAGATATATTATCGAACAACAATATCAATTGATTCTTCTAAGGAATCTTGTTTTATTGAAAAAACAATCAACGTAACAAAAATAGAAATAGTAGTAAAAATATCCCATAAACTAGTAGTAATCCAAGAGTTGTATTACCAAAATAAAGAAAATAGAGTTTAAAACAAACCGGGGTACTTTTCATGCTTGTGTATCTCATGGACCCACATATTTTCCTCCAAAAAATCATACTTCCATGGTACATGAACCGACAAGATGATAATATCATCCATCACATTCTCATAATGATCCTGAATATCAAACAAATGCCCCAAAAATTTCACATCACTCATAATATCAAACACTCTCCCATAAATGATATTGTATTCATCATAAAGATACTGATGAAACTGAGAATACTGGATGATGTTCTACATGTTAATTAGATATGGTAGAGGTTGAAATCGATATATAACCTCCATAAGGTGCTCTAAGACCTATAATGTATCGATGAAAAAGTAATATTTCATACTTCCATAACCAAAAAAATACAACCCCAATTGACAGAAAACCATCCAGAACACATGGTCCAGGATATCATACTTAATGGGTCTCGAACTAGGATGATTAATGGCCTTATTAAGGTTTGTTTTTTCTTCTTCCATCCCAAAAAATATATATATTCTAGGTTGTAATATTTTAAACATATGAATCATGGATATCATACTACCTATGCTCAGTAAAAATAAAAATATTTGTAGTATGATCATCCAAAAAAACCTCAAACAATTTTATAATTGTGGATGAGTGTAATCTATTATTTTTGGTAAAGTCAATTATGTATATGTATTTCTCCCACAATCAAGTTAGTTCATGATGGAATCCTACAACACAACCACATGTATATGGATGGTTTGCTTCATCTTCTCACATTTATGTTGATGATAAGACATTTTATGCCATGACAAATAGAAAAAGAAATATTCCAATCCCCTCCAGACTCATCATGTGAATCATGAATATTAATTAGTATTGATTATCCTAGGTAACTCTTGGATACTCACTACTATATGACCATAGTTCATTAAATAATTACCATGAAATGTGACTCCTAGATCATTATCAAATAAACAATTTTTATTTGTAACAACAAAATCACACAAAGGGAATCAAATCCGCCCTAGACTCGGGGTATCTTGTTGACTTAACTATCATGATATCCTACAAATTCAAATCAATGGAATCTATGGGATTCAATAAACCTCTATGAACATGTTTTTAAGGCATTTTTAAGTTTAAAACATCAGGTTGTGATCTCTCTGATTGATTAATTCAACCCAAGAGATCAAAATAGCCTCATTAAGATATGTGACACATTGGATATGCTTAGGTGTATCAATAAGGGTGATTTTGAAAACTCATAATGAACTTGCTAATGAATATACAATATAATATATTCACTTCTCTACATAGTATATGATGATGAATAACCTCTTACCACCCCCACTTGTAAATGACCACCAATAGCATTATTCTATATCTCCTCCACCAAGGGGTATAACTAATGAGACTCCTCTACTAGACACAAAAATGAATATTTTTATTCCATATAGAATATATAAATTTCTCTATCTACCTTCAATGAACATAGATGTAAATAATCTAACACCACCATCACCCTCAATGCATCCATGAACACTCAAACAGCTCCTAATAAATTCATGCTCAGCACATCATCCTACACATTCCACTACCCAAGGGTATAAGAGATATTATAATCATAATAATAGTGATCCTCTATCCACCTTTACTTATATATATTCAGATCCCACTGAAAGAAAACATACCTTATATTATTTTCATCTCCAATGAAAATATATGCTACTATATATAGTAATGTTTCCAAAATATTATGGAAACCATATTTTCCACCTAACCCAAATCATGGTTATCATTTTTACTATATTGGGGATATAATTTCCTATAACTATAGGAACTCACCACAATTTATATATCATGAAACATCTGAATAAAATATATGAATCATAACAAAATACCACAAATGTCACCCATTCTATAAAAAAATTATTCACTAGGGAAATAATCAACCACTCCTTGAGGTTTCTTAAGGCTACCTGATGTTTATTTTTCTTCAAAAATTCACATTTCGTACTATCGAAATCCATTAAAAGTGTTTTAATTTGAGATAATTTAAACAAAAAACTATGATAATATCCAACAGGACCAAGGAAACTATGTACATTCACCAAATTCATCAGTGTTATAAGAAATAAATATACTAATAATTAATGGATCTGTGAAAATATCCTACTAAGAAAAAAATGACATATTAATTGAAGTACCCAAGACAAAAACATAGACATATCTAGTGTCCCATGATGATAATAGTGTTATAGATAATGTCAGATATATCTATAATGATCATTATACTCATACTGCTCCCCTTTGTATATAAGGATTTCACTTATGAACTCAACTATGAAATGGACTATAAACACATAGAAAATAATATTCATAGACCACATGAACACTAATAGTCAATTTTGTAGCCCAAATACATTAAATAACCCTAATAAAGTGTTTAATCAGGGAATGATAGATTAAAAAAATACCCCTGTAGAAGATTTTCTCCATTAAACCAAACACTCTTACCTCACATTCTCGTAGCAATGTATGAAAAGAAATGAAAGCATGGATGAGGATCTTGTCACTAATTTCCTAAGGGTCACTCCCTAACACACTTTTTTTGGCTCACTACCGATGGAAAGGATCACCTTCTTCATCTTACATTCCTTTTTAATATGGAATGCATCCACACATAGTTTATGGTCATGTTGGTCCCTTCATTGTGAACATTGAATTCCTCTTCAATTGTATACAGAATTTCAATTGATGTTATTTCTGTTGGAGATGGTTCACTAGAAACAAACTTAATTGTAATTTATGATAAACCTCTATTAATTATATGAATATTAAAAAACTTTTTATCATATCATTATTTTTCAGTTGCGTAACATAATACTGGATAATTTACTAAGGATAGATGTTGCACTAAAAGGTATTAGTGAAACCCTGCTATGATGAGAAATTGGAAGTTCCATGACACTATTTGTTAATATTTGTTCTATATATGGAAGATGTCATTTGATGGGACACAAATGATATTGGAAATTTGGGGTGGGTAATCATGAAACCATGAGGCGCCTTCTCATGTCATTCACCCTTGGTAATATCAGTGAGGATATTATGATAACAAGACCCAGTAAGAAATCAACATTCATAATTTTCATTGGATGTTCCTATCTGCGGATTTTTGTATTGGTCCTTAGACTATAATATTCTTATTAATGGGTATTCTGACTCAAAAACTTATATGTATTGATGAAAATCAAGATGATGGATTTTCACGTTGAGGTAGGATATGTTGGGTGTATCATGAGTAATACTGCATTAATGAATAATGATAGATAGGATGTTTCGTATCTATATAAGTAGATATCTCAGGCCCATTGAGGGAAATTATATAGCCTAACTAAATCCATTTCCAAGTTGTCCTATAGGAATGATCAATTCTGGGAAGAAAAATAATGAGAAATTTGGCATATGGGTTGATGGCACTTGAATGAAACCCGCTTGATTGGAGATATCAAGACAAATGGACTATATTAAAAAAGTAAGAATTCGTATGACCTGACATGTCGTTGTGACATCAACTTCATTAACATTGGTGACTTGACATATTTCTAGACAATAATCTTGGAATTTAGGAATTCCTTCCCAACACCAATAAAAAAGTTGCCTTGATGTTCACAAACTTTGTTTAGCCAATATCTCATTTAAAACATTTATTTATTTAACATGATGAATAAATATCATTCATGGTTGTCGATTAATAATTATTCACGTATTCGTGATCACATTTATTTCGATTGTAGTTATTCAAGATAATATATTACCAAGGAAATATTTATTTATCGATTAATAATGGAGTTCTATTTTTTGATAAATTGATAGTTTTTATTCAAGGCTTGATAAATATTGAGCAGGATTGGCGGACCAAGTTATGGGTCCCATGACAAATAATATAAAATAGTATTTGGTAAAAAAATATTTAAATATAATTTTCTGGTTAAGAACATTTTAGGGAAATAATAACATTTCCATTTTTATTTCAATTAGGGTTTTCACATGCAATAATAAATTATGTAACGTCACCTATGATAATTATTTATTGTTACTTGGGGAATTAAATTCATTAAGAACCTATTATGTATATAATAGAATTACTATTATTATTTTACATGATTTTTTTCACATGGAATAATAAATTATGTAACTGCACAAGTGAAAATTATTTATTACAACCTAGTGAATTAAATTTCATGTTATGTTATTATTCTCAATATATTCCAAGGGGTCATTACATCGGATGACCAATTATTTTGTTCACAACATCCATGGGGAAAAGATCTCAATCATTGAAAATACATCCCTTTACAAGAAGGCTCTAAATAATGAGAGTGATCCTCCTCCACCAGATCAAGGAGAATTCTTTTGAAGAAATTCTCAACGCAATCTATTGCAGACAATGAAAGAACTAGGATATTGCACACTAGAACCCAGAGACTCCATTGGTGACTTCCAAAGATACGTGGAGTGCATGTGGATCACCACTAAAGGATTCTTATCCTTAGTTTATATATCTCAAGGAAGTAAAACCTCCAATAGGTGTCTGACATATATGTGTGTGTGTGTGTGTGTAATTATCATTTACGTAATGTTCAAAGATCTACACATCATGTATGAGCTATATAATAATTATAATTATGTGTGCATGAAACATATCATAAAGAATAAATTATACACTTGTACAAATACATGTTTTCTAGTTTTTTTTGGGTATTCATCAGGTTCACTCTAAGTTACAATTCATGTACAAGGTTATGAACAAGAATCTCATGGAAATTCAGAAAAGTATTAGTATAAAATTTATTGATTTATTAAAGATAAAGATTAATCAATTCAAGAATGATTTTTCTTAATAATAATGACTGACTAATTGAATGATAGTTTTAAAAGATGTGTAACTCGTTGCATGTATGTATATTATCGTGATCTAGACTAGAAATTTGCCTCTGATTGCTTCCCTTTTAAAAATTTTATTAAAATAAAATTTTTGGGTTGCATGCCTTTTCCGTATTAATATATAGGGCTTACATGGCCATGGATTCATTTATGAAAATCCCCTTTTACCCCTAACCTGCTTTTGAGTTGAAATCAAATGTAATGGATGCAGCTACAAAGATAGTGGAGTCGGCTCAAGGGAGGAGTTGAGGGAAAACCAATCCAAGGAGATACAAAGGTGGACCGGTGGAATACGGTAAACAGAAACCTTAAATGGTTCAAGGTGTTTCTCCCCTAGATCAATGTTAGTTTATCAAGATTTATATAAGCTAACCAATAGAATTGACCATGATCATACCCTTTATTTTATTTCAATCAGTTGTATGGTTATTCATTATTGACGTTTGATGCGATCATAAAATTAATGAACTAACTGTCATACAAGAAGGAACTAAAATAAAAATTAGATTATGAAAAAATTTTATATATACATGATTAATCAGATAATTATATCCCACATAACATTAACAAGAATTAGAATGATAATAAGTGAAAATTTATTCATGACGGATAAAATCCTTCAATTAAATAATTAAGTCTTTTAGCCTTCAATTACATCGGTTAGAATCAAACCATATTTGAAAGTTCTTAACCAACCCTTGTTGGGGTACTTTAAATTATCATGGATTTATAATTTGATGTTTTGGGTTTAATTAACATAGTTTACATCAAGGTTTGAATGGCCTAGAAGTACATGGTTTAACTAAGCAGTAAACATTAAATGAAATCCAAAATTAAGGATTTCAAGATTGGGGACTCCACTCAATAGATCAAGAGGCAGTGAGTTAATGCAGTTCTCATTTGTAATGCCTACCTAAAACCATTAAAGTTCCTTAACCAACCCTAGTAGGGGTAATGTGAATGTATATATGTATCCTTTCTACTAGAATGTCCAAGAAATAGAATATTCTGAAACCAGTAGTGAGGGATATTGTGTTTTAAAAAAAAATGTGGGAGACTAATAGATTTTAATTTATTTATTTTTCAATATTTATCAAGATACACTACTCGAAAAGCGCATCATAGAGGTTTTTTTTAAAATGCTGGTCGATTAAACCACTACAATATCATTCTATGATGCTTTCATAAAACAGCTATAAAATTGGGTTTCGTTATCCAACATGTGATGGTGTTTGGGAAGTGTCATAGTAAACATATTTAGTAGTTGTCTTGGTGGTTTTAGTGGTGCTTTCATGTGAGAAAATTGTATATTTAGTGGTGGTTTAAAATTTTATAAAACCACCATAACCATAGCTGAACAATAACATGCTATTATTAAGTTTTGTTTTTAACCATCATCGATAGGAGAATATTAAACTATAGCTTTGGATTAAACCGTGGAAAAATATAGATTATTTCATTAGTGGAGTTTTAAACCACCACTATATATAGATTTACATGTCAAAGAACGTAGTAATTTATGCATCATCAGTACCAGTACCCTGTAAAGAAACCCATGTACAGAGAATGTATAACCGAATAATATAAACCATATAAAAATGTTTAGTAGTCAACAATCTAAAAATGATTCATAAAAAACCCATGTACATAGAACATATAATAGAATAATCTAAACCATAGAATCTAAAAAAATCTAATAATGTTTCATAGATCTAAATCTAAAACTTTAATAAATATAGAACCAATGTCTAAGATATATGCCATAAAATTACATAGCACAAACTTATAAGATTTATCCCTGAGCCATCCTAATAAGGATGATTTATACCAGTGTTCAAGATTGCATTATGTAAATTATTGGGTCTGACAGCACTATTGATTAGTTTTAGTTTGGAATTTATGTTTGATACAAGTGAATTGGTCAAACATGACTATGTAAGAGCACCATGCATGCGTCATCATGAAAACCATTACTATATAACCTGTAATAGGATAGAATTTTTTCAATTTAGGATGATTATTAATATAAGTGTGTTTTCCTAGTTTTGGATCCACATTCATTTGTGGATGAAGCATATGCCATGGAATGTTTTTTATTTCAATGAAATGTTGCCCAAAAAATTCCTAGGGTGGGTAGAATGATGAGCATTATGGAATCTATGTCCTTTCATGTATAGGGAGACAACTATAATTGACCAATTGGAAATTTTCATATTGATTTCTTGAATTTGATGAGATGGTATATTCAATATTTCATATCTCAAACGTGACGCTGACTTTTAAAACATAGTTTTGAGTTTAAAAAATTTCTGGATGATATATTCTTGCATTAGGTAAATATGATATCCATTTGTTTTACTGTCGGTAGTGGTTCTATTAATTCATGGTAGTATGATGGAAAGGTGGTTGGTTGATTACCCAACCATAGATGAATATTGACATTTATTATCAGAATTTTTTAGTTATGTATGAAATAACATAGTGTCATTGGGATCTAAGGATATGTGATCAATACCTTAATTAAATCACCATCTACTATGAAGGGATTCTATTAAAGAAGTATGTCTAGAGGGAATTGATTAGTGATTCAGTGATCAAATATTCCAAGGGAGATGAGCCTTAAATCAATGAATTATGGTAATTATGTTGTGATCTTTTTGGGGTGTATCCCTTAAAAGATATAAAATAGATATACATTAAGGTTTTTATAGTTATATGAAGTGGTTGACATATTATTGGACCTATTAACACATCACCGAGTGATGTGGCATCTAGGTTTGGTTCAACTCAAGTATAACATTTTTGAGGAAGTGTGTATTAGAAGATATAAACAGGCCTATAAATATAATTTTTTATAAATGTTAGGAAGTTTTTATTTGTCTCCAAGGAATGGGTATTGTATAGAAACTTGTTTTACTCCTATTCTGGATTCATTCATTCCCAATATATTGAAACCATATTATATATGTAGGGAGAGTGTATATATACAAAGATAAATAATTAAAACTAATGCCTTTTTGTTTGGATGGAAGGAATTTGTGGGGGTTTTGCACACTGATTGATTTATATAAAGACTAAATATATGGATTAAAAATGTCAAATATTGGTGGGTATCACACATGTGAGTGTTTGATCTATCGTTGGATGGTTGTTGTTAATTTTTCAGATTCCAGATAACTAGAAATGTGTACTACTGTATTCCATAGCGAATGTCAGGTACTGGTTCAAATACATATTTGGGAGAAACGTAATTCTAGGAATTAGGCTTGGGATACCTTTTGAATATCTTGGTGTATGGGATCTAGAATGCACTAGAATTTTTTCATTGGAATGTAGGCGTAAATAGGTATGATTAGGTAAGATCAAGAGACATCATAGGAAGATGGTTACAAGTAGTTGTGAGCATTCTCAAAGTGATATTGGGGTAAATTGGGTAAAAGAGTAACAATTTGGATTTAGATATTTCAGCTATTAATGTTGAGTGTTATAGAAAAATAATAAACCAAAATTATTTCAATATGATTTTTTTATAAATATTAGTATGTGGTCAGTGTGGAACCACTTTAGGCACATGGCTGATCGAGACAAGTTCATTTAAATGGTTCCTAAGGGATTTAAAAAGAAAATATAATGTGAACTGTATGATCCTAGACAATTGGATTTCAACCATTTTAAACAAATCGATTAGATGGTGTAATATCCTCCAAAGTAACATATTAGAAGTGTTGGGAGCACCGTTAGGACATTTAGATCGTTCATAAATAGTAAATTGTGATATTAGGATTACCATAACTCTGAATTGACAAAAAAAAATAAAATTTATTGTGGATATGTCTATATTATTATTAATAATTAGATTATTTAATGAATATATCTCTTCTATATAAGCTCACTCAATGTGCTCAATCACAAAGTGATGTAGCTCCCAATTTGGATCTCCATCATCCTCCATGTATTATATTCCCATATAGTGATGTTGTGTAGCCAAAATAGGCAGGACTACAATCCGGGGAACACACCTCAAAGGGCCCCATGTGAGAATTGATCATTCCAATGTTTTGAATGTGGTCAATGGTCGATCCAAAAATTTTGGACCCCATTCTTTAATGACATGGTTGTGAGTATTGTGTCTCCAACATGAATAAAATTAATCAAATAAAAAACAAAGTGTTTAGTCAAAAATAATAATATACACATCATAAAATAACTCTAATGAAACTATTAAATATATCCATATTCCATATATAACATAGATTACTTCATACTCCCCCAACATGATACATCACCAATTCTAGACTCACTACCTTACAAAAGCATCAAGCCATATCAAATTTCAACGCCTTTATCAAACATAGAAAATCATGAAAATATTATGTCATGGAAATGATAGGTGATTAATCTGTGCCACACATGATACATGATACATGATACATGAAAAAACCTTCATTTTCCATATTTATCCAAAATATCTTCAAGACCACTAATCATTATCTAATGATGTAGACCGTGTGTCACCTTCTCCACCTCCATCTCTACTTCCTGCTACTGTCACCTGTATGAAAATTATATTGAAAATTAAATAATGTTGCATATTTATATTTAAACATAAAACCAATAAATTTTTTCAAACTAAATTATTTTTATTTTTTGTGATTTACCTTCTCCAAACCCTTCATTGAGGCAATATCCCTAGGGATAGATCCTTCCATCTTCTAATATAAATTGACCAACGCTTTCTGCAAAGCTGACACCTAAGTCCCATATTCCTGAATTTTTTTCATAGCAACATAACATCACTGGGGATCTAAAATTAAACTGGTATTATATGAAGCTTAAATCCATGATGTCCTGCTATAGAACTCAGATAGTATGGGTGTAAAAACCATCCTGCACAGTCGACCTCGATGCTCTTTCCCACGAACTTTATGAACTGGGTCATCCTGGGGGACGGAGTAAGACTGTGTTGGATTGGCATCCCATAGTTCAATAATTATTACCTATAAATAAAATATAATTAAAATTAGAAGCAATATATATATATAAATATTGAAAAATGATGCTATTTTATTATAATTAAAAATGAATTCATACCCCAACTTCTTTTGAAGGCTCATTAACAAAACTCGCATCATATTTTTTATTAACATCCAATCACACTTCTGTTTGGGATGCTTAGTGCCCTAAACTATATCAAAGAATTAAAAAAATTGAAATCGAAAATTTAATATATTAAACAAATAGTATTTTTTATGAATATTTAAACTAATGAAAAGATTATCAGAGATGATTGGCTTCTAGAAAAACGCTTTGACCCTTAGTGTGAGGGACGATTTTCATACCCCTACTCGATGCATTATTCCTTCGAAGATCCTTAAATAAGTAAAATGTAATTTAATAGTAATGAATTGAATGTCATATCATCTCCATATACATGTATACATGTAAAGTGATATTAAATAATAATGTAAATTAAAATACCATGTGATTCTCATCACGATATCTTCCAATAAAAACTTTCTATTTCTCTATAGGTACCCCATTGGGTACCTTGTCATAAATTCATTGGGTGATCAATGGAATATCTTTGAAATAACCACATAATCTCAATTTAATTTAATTCTACTTCATTCTAATATTTTTGGTTGTCCACTTTAATGCTAGCACATCCGCAACCGAATAGTGGAAAAACATCTGTAACAAGAAATTCATTTAAAAATGATAGAATTTAATAACTAATTGACATTCAATTACACCATAATGTATTAAAATTAACATTATTTGTGAATCCAAAAATTAATTCTTCAAATATGAAGGAATATTCATTTAATCATCAAATTTAATCGAAAGGGAAATTAGCTTCCTGGCTAGCTGATCTAGAATCTAGCCATGTAATCCTGAGGCATCATCCGTAGGGACCCCATAGGAATCAAATTGGACAACAATATTTATTATATTCAGATTCCATACATATCAAATTTTATTATTTTTCTCCATAGTCATATTATTTCCATCATATATGATAAAAAATTATTATAAAAAAAGTGAAATAAATTTATACATATTAAAATTTCTACCAATAACAATAAATATATAGTATCCCCACAAAGAACTAGGAGTGGTGCCCTGCTCCCTCACTGCTGAGGCTGGTGAATGGGAAGGAATCAATTAATATGCTAAGGGGACACTCACAGATGGTGTGAGAGATGGTGAAGGGGAGGAAACAAATGGTGTCTGAGATGCTGAAGGGAGGGAGACATATGGATCATCATCTGTCGGTGTGGTTGATGGAATAGTATAATGCTTCCTCCTTGGAATTCATTTCATTTAATCAAATAAAATCAAATCCAGAGCATATAATTAAAAAAAATAAACTTTTGAGAGAGTTTGGATATTGAGATTCTATTATTAAATATCTTGGTATATTTGATGGATTTTATATAGGATTAGCACTATTTGTTGTGATGGCCATCCCTTATGATTTTTATTACGGTTAATACTAGATATTGATATTCTATTTTCTAATTGAACTCTAATGACATGTGGCTATAATACATGTATCAGTGTAATTGATCTAAATATGTGAGGTTAAGTGTTGGGGTAACCTATTTAGGACCTTATGACCCAACATGAATTCTCTTCGGCAAGTATTATGATGACACCATTAAAATAATTACAAAATTTTTCATATGATATACATAACAATGTCATGGGTATTCATGTGAAATTTAAAATAAGGAATCCTATGTTAATCATAATGAAGATGTTTAATGATAGAGAAACACAAATTTTTCAATATTTACACACTATAAATTCTCTATATCATAACCATAAACATACTTCATATCAAAACAATAAACATGCCCTATACTAAATTATATTACATGTTTAATATCAAAACAATATATTATTATAATTTATTCATATCAATAAAATAAAAATTCTTCAAAGGAAAATATAATGCTCCTTTATCATGCATAATATAATTTATTCTATCATCCATTTATTTCTATCCTCAATAAAATTAATACATTTGATGTAAATTTAATTTGATAATGATACTTTTCAACCAATCAATAACTAACAGGTAAAAACCAATCCAATACAAATATCCATACATAATTGAGATACAAAATTCATACTCATGCGTTACTTATCATAACCACAACCATGATAATCATAAAAATATATCAAACATCATCCAACACCACTTCTCATTCAAACAAACGCTTTTTTCACTGAACAACACACTCTAACTCAAACCCAATTACCACATTTAATGGTAAAATCACCATAGGGACCACATGAAGTACAAAAAATTCATCAATCACATAAACATATAATGGATATTTTTGCATGAACAAGACCATATTTTAAAGGGGCCTCATATGTTGCTAGATAAGCGTGGGATTAAGGGAGAAAGGGGGGAATAGATCAAGAAGGGGAAATTGAGCTTAAATCCTCACATTAAATATTTATATATATATATATATAAAATTATCAAGTATATTTTATGGGGTCGTGGGGTCTATAGTATAACTCATTGGATACCTGGGACTCTTAAAAGTCCAATGTTTACTGTTTAACTCCCACTAGGTACCCAGTGCCAACAATAATTGTAAAATATATGTGGAAACAAGTTGTTGATACCCTAAATCACTAATTCCAAACCAAACCACAATCATAATTAAATAATAACTTATAATGTAAACTAATTAACCTAAATCAATTTTAAAGAAATTATAAAAAAATACCCCTCAATAGGAATCAAAAATTGAAACTATCGAATGTTTTTTCCATTTAAATTTAAGACATAAGGCCTTAATGAAACCATAATGAAGGTAATAAGGAAAAAACATTATATCCTCCCAAAAAATATCACTTTTGAATAGTGATAAATCTCAAG
Organism: Viscum album; assembly: GCA_963277665.1. Lineage (NCBI taxonomy): Eukaryota > Viridiplantae > Streptophyta > Magnoliopsida > Santalales > Viscaceae > Viscum > Viscum album. The sequence continues at coordinate 1,910,720,428 of OY728120.1, forward strand.
AAACATCTATCCAAGGACTTAATTCTTCAATATTATTAATAAATGAACTGAGGAATCTATTATATCAATTATAATAAACATTGAAACTCACCTCAAATCCACAAAACTAACCAGCTCCAGATACCAAATAACTAAACCAATATCATATAGCATATACGTAATTTTAACCATAACTTGAACCATATCCTAGTTCATCCATCTCATGTTTATGTCATATCTCCCAAATCTAACCCAAGTCATTAAAAACACCAACACATAAACATCCAAAACTATCACAGTAATAAACAACCTTAATTTTACAATAAAAATATAATGAATGACTCTAATATCAAAAAAAATATCAAACCATCATGAATCATCAATACTATACCATATTCACTCATCCCCATAATCCATTATTTTCTATACTAGTAATAATTTAGGCCATGATACTCTCCATTATATGATTGTATTGGGATTTTATTTGATTGATCAAATATTAAATTATTTATTATAAAGGAAATAAATTTATCAAAATGTTTATAGAAAACCCATTCTTATTTTGAAAATCAATATATCAATTTAGATTTTGGAAATTTTACTCAACACAGTACTGAACAATGATAAAATTTGAGTTATAAGAATCACTTCGGAAAATAAATTTTAAAGCTTCATTACACATGGAATGTGTATTATAAAAAATTCCACAATATGATCCATTTTATTTCATATTTATAAATTAATTTCATTTCAAAATTACATTCCCATTTCCTTTTAAAAGTTTAACTTCATGTTTTATCATCTGTTAACTGATTTAAAACACATATAAGTTTAAAATGGATTTCATCAGAACCCATTCTAGTTCAAGATACAACAAAAAAAATATAATTTCGAAACACCAATTCTATTTTTTGTCCCCACTATAAATTATACAAAAAACATATTTTAAAGGAGAAATTATCTCTTTTTAAATATATATCAACATTTAAATCATATTTTGATTAAATAACATCAAATGAGTTATAAAACATGGAATTATAAAATATTTTTAATTACTAGATTCCATTAAAAACTACCCCTATCGACTTATAAAAAGTTACTATTGTTACCATGTATAATTTTCATAAAAGGTTAGTATTTTACAGTTAAAATGATTTATTTTCAGAAATAAATCTACCAGAATATAAATATAGATGGAATAATTAAAATACCCTTCATCATTATATTAACATGATAATAAAAATAAAAACCAAAAGAAAACAAGGCAAAAAAATATAGGGGTTCACATGAATGAATATCCAATCAAAACAGAGGGGCTCACATGAATGAACATCCTAAAAAAATAGAAAATTATTGAGAGAACGGGCAGAAGAAGATACCTTGATTAATTTTTATATGTCTTTTGAGTATCAAAAAGATTAGATGCCACAATAGATATGATCAAATGGAGTGAGGGGGCAGCAAGGATCAGGACCGGTGGTGAGGCATGGTGAGGTTAGGGACCTAGAGGGTTGTGGGTTGAAGAGGTCAGGGGGTTGCATGGGTCATTTGAGATGTTCCAGATTTCAAAAAAAAAAGTATTAGCGATAGATTTTAATAAACTGCCGTTAAATTCTCTTCCAAAAATTTATCATTGGTTTACTAAACAGCTGCTAAAAACCAAACACCATACACTTATTTTGGTGTAGTGATAAATTACTAAAACTCATTTCATCTAAATTGGTATAAATAATAATCAAAATGACATCAAACATATCATTTCGATCTATTATCGAGAAGGAAAACCTTCTCACTAGCAATAATTTTCAAGAATGAAAAATAATTTCCTTCAGGTTATCATATGCCATGATTGGACACCTTTTGGTCTAGAAGATACATAACCAACTAATCCAACATATGAGGTGAGTTATGAAAAACTCTATGTGTACGAGAAAAATCTTAATGATGCTACGGATGTCCAATTCCTCATGCTATCATCCATGAACAATGTGATCTTGATGAACCATGAGGAAATGGATGATTATATCATGATGTCTCTCCTTCGGGATATCTATCAAGAAAAAGGTGAGACATGAGTGGTATGAGATCTCCAATGCTTGTTTCCCTACTAATATTGGATAATCTTTCCTAGTTGGACCACATTATTCCAAGGTTATTGGCTAAATTGAGTATCTGGACAACATAGGGATTCAATGCCTAGGTGAGTTGTGTATAGATCTCATATTTTCATCGCTATATAAGAACATCTAAATTTTTATTGTGAATTATAATATTAATAATAATGAGGTGATTATATCAGATCTTCTTACACTAATTTAACAAGTAGATAAGATAAGGGGCGTGAAACCCCCACATTACTTATGATGAATAAAAAGTGGAAGGAGAAGGCAAAGGTTCAAGGATTTTGAAACAATCTAAACCCTCTGAGCACTGTCTGACCAAGAAGATTTATATCTATATGCAGTGCAAGGAAAATGAGTCATTATGCTTTTCGTGTGGAATTTCAGGCCACTGGAAGAAGAAATGCACTAAGAGTCAAAGGGAGGCCAAAGGTTTGTTCATTCATGGGTGATATCTCTCCATTTATATGCATTGTTAATTATATTTTGGGACTCAAAATTGTGTTCAAATGCAGGAACCAAGTAGATTATTGAAATTTCAAGAGGTGTGGTGGATCTACGAGCATCCAATGGTGTAAGGAAAATTGTTATTTCCATTTCTGACTACCACCTCACATTACCGACAAGAATGATTTTTGTATTACATGGTTGTTATTATGTACCAAGTGTTACCAAGTTCATAATTTCTCTATCGATTTTAGATACATATAGATTTATTTTAATGTTCAGAGATAAATTTTGTGACATTTACAGGGGAAAATTATGATCTGGTATATCATATTTAAATAATGGTCTATATAAATTAAATTACGAGAACCATGTGTTGGAAATTGATATTGAACTATGTTCACATGACTCATAGAACACAAAGTTGTGGCATCACCAACTTGGATATGTAAATAAGAATCACTGGAAAAATATATATCAAGATGTTTATTTCTATAATTCTAAGCTAAATCCACCTAAAATAGGTAACACTTTTTACAAGGAAAAATGACCAAACAACTATTTGGTGGAAAATGTGAAAGGTCCATAGAGCTTATAATATTGGTAAACACTAATGTATGTGGACCATTTCAAGTAGAATATATAGATGGATATTCTTACTTCATTACTTTTACTGATGACTTGAGTAGATATGGATATATATATACATTATGAGGTATAAGTTCGAGTCCTTTTAGAAATTCAATGAATTCATGAATGATGTAGAGAATCAGCTTGGTAAGAAGATGGTGATGTTTTGATGAGATTGAGGAAGAGAACATCATAAAAATGATTTCATAAACTTTTTATAGAAGTATAGGATTCTATTGAAACTCACCCAACATTATACACAACAGTGGAATGGAAATACTGAAAGGAAAAACCATACCTTGTAGGACATGGAATGGTTGATGATGAGTCATGTAGAACATCTATTATCCTTTTGGGAAAATTCCTTAAAAAATTAAACATACACATTAATCCAAGTAGCAACTATGGAGGAAAATGGGATTCCTTTCGAGTTATGGAGTATAATTAAACCCCCTTTTTCATTCACTTGTATAGGGATGTGAGGTGTTTGTTAAGGCTTTATTAGGAAACCAACTAGAACACGGGGGCACGATGTGTATCTTTATAGGGCCTCTCAAGGAAACCAAGCCATACAGCCTATAAAACCCCTTAGATAATATTTTGAGTATTTCTAGATAGGGTATCTTTCTTGAGAGGGAGAATATCCTCAAAAAGTATGATGGGATAAATATTGACTTTGATGAAGTTAATGCTCAAGATACCCAAGATATGGTGTAAGAACAAGTTCCACATGTCCCCATGGATGAGGTAGTTCATGAAACACGAGTACTATATAGCAGTATAAAAGAGGAAATGGAACCATAGATATACGAATTCCTTGTCACCAAGTATGGTGGCTCATTATTGTTTGAAAGTGGTGAAACACCCTCCTACAAAGAAGCAGTTGAAATCTTATATGCTGCAAGATGCCTAGAAGTAACGAATTCTAAGATAGATTCATTGTATCTGAACAAATTTTTGGATCTGGTTGATGTTCTAGTTTATGTAATGCTTGTTGGGTGTAAATGGGTATTCAAGAAGAAACTGGACACGTATGGACAAGTTAATACCTATAAAGCATGGCTTGTGGCCAAGGGTTTTAAAAAACATCGAGGAATTGACTATGATGAATCTTTTTCAGCATTTTCCATATTTAAATACATAATAATCATACATTCAATATAATCTTTCCATGACTATGAGATTTGGAATATGGATTTCAAAACTTCATTATTTAATGGTAAGCTTCAGGAAGATGTATATATGAAACAACTAGAATGGTTTGTGGCATGAAGTGATGCTAAGAACATATGCAAGATGTAGATATCCATTTATGTATTAAGGAAAGAATCTAGGTCAAGGAACATTTGATTCAATGATCCCATAAGAGATTTTTTTTCATTAACAATGAATGCGATCAATGTGTTTACAAGACGATTAATGAAAATTCGGTCATTTTCCTAATATTGTTTGTTGAGGAAATATTTCATATAGGGAATGACATATGAATCTTGAAGCCAGTCAAGGATTGGTTGAACAAGTTCTTCTTTAAGATGGAATTAAGAGTAGTAGCCTACATTATATGGATCAAGATCATTCGTGATAGATCCTAGAGGCTACATAGACTATGTCAAAGCACAGGCTTCAAATAGATACAAAATATATTTATTATGGAATAATCCAATAGGGGATTGGTTCTAATGTCTAATTTTATACATCTTTCCTTGAAAATGTGTCCCAAGATAGAACATGATAAAGATAGGATGAGTAAGATTTCATACGCTTCTGTGATTGTATTTATCATGTATTCCATGTTACGTACCAGATATGATGTTACCTACGCAAAGAGAATTGTAGGAAGTTATCAAGATGGTCTCATAGAACAATATTGGACTACTGTCAAGACTATCCGAATTTATCTAATAACAAATGAGCATATGTTCCTATTGTTTGGAGTAGATGAGAAACATTTCATCAGAGGGTATAATGATGCTGGTTTTCAAACAGATCAGAATGATCTGAAGTCACAATCAGGATATTTATTATGTCTCAATAGAAGAGTTTTGAGCTGGAAGAGTTCAAAGAAGCTATCTTTTTGTGTTTCTCTAGTGAAGTTCCTATGTATTGTAGCTTCAGATGCATCCAAGAAAGAAATCTTGATTAAAAACATTGTCTAGGAGCATGATGTGGTTCCTTGAATTAAAGAACCCATTATATTGTATTGTTATAATACTGCAGCAGCATCTCTTGTAAAAGATACAAGGTTACATCAAGAGACGAATAACATACTTAGAAAGTATCACCTTTTGATGGACTTCTATCAAAGGCGTGAAGTTTCAGTGAGTATAGTATCCACGAATGTGAACATGTTATACCCCTCGACCAAAAACCTATCTCAGAAGAATCATGAATATCCTGTGATAGATAGAGAACTAAAGGTTTTTAGTAGTTTTATCTAATGCAAGTGAAAGTATGTTGGAGTTGATGTCTTTAAAAAACGTATTTCTACTTTTTGATAAACATGTATTCATTGATTAATATTAATAAACTGCAAATCACATAATGATTGTTCTTCTACATGAGATAATATGTGATAATGTCCCAAAAATATATGTCGAACTAAAAGGTCATAGTGGAACCCTACGATGATGAGAAATCAGAGATTCCATGAAAATATTATTGAATATATATTCTATGGCTGGTTGATATCATTTTAAGGGACATAAATTATATAGTCTATTAGGTGTGTGGATTCATGAGTCTTTAAGGATTGTTCTAACATTGTGTGCCCATGGTAATATCCAGTGGGATAAAATGAGAAAAAGACCCTCGAGTTGGAAAACCACATTCATAACTGTCATTAGATGTTCTGATCTGTGGATATGTGTATTATACTTTATACATTATGATTATTATTAATTAATATTATGAATTGCACACATAGATGCATTAATGAGAACTATAATAATAGAGGTTCACTGTGTGGTAGGATATATTGGGTGTGTCACTAGTAAAACTACATTAATGAATAATGCAAGAAAGGATCTATCACTCCTATAGAAGTAGATATCATTGGCCCTTTGATGGAAGTTAAATTACTGAACTAAAGCAGTGGTCATTGTGTTATATAGGAATGTGAAATTTCAAGAAGTCAACAAATGAGAAATCAAGCACATGGGTTGATGGAACATGCATGCAACCCACTTGTTAGAGATATCAGGACAAATGGATTATATTACAATGAAAGAGTTCGTATGTGGTGACATGTATTTGCGACCTCTAATTCATTCTCTTTGGTTTCTTTACCCATTTCAAGATAGTAATCTTGGACTTTAGGCTAGCCTGCTTAATTGTAAAGAGAATGAGTCTTAGAGAGTCACAAACTAAGTGTATCTAGTATCTCAGTTAAATAATTTATTTATTTAACAGGATGAATAAATATTATTCCTAGTTGAGGTTTAATAATAATCCAAGAATGATAGATCACATTTATTCAATCGCTAGTTATTCGAGAAATATATTACAGATAGAATATATATATATATATATTTATATTTATATATATATATATATATCGGCTAATAATGTAGTTATATTTGTTTTATAAATAAGTAGTCATTATTCACATCCCAATAAATATTTAAGATTATTGGTGGACTACATTATGGGTCAGGCTATAAATCATATTAAATATTAGTTTGTTAAATAATATTTAAATATAATGTGCATGTTAAGCACATTTCAGGGAAATAATACCATTTCCATTATTATTTAACATGGGGTTCTCACATGGAATAATAAATTATTTAATGAATTTTGTGCTAATTATTTATTATTACCTAGTGAATTTAATTCATTTATCACATGACATGGAAATAATAGTATTTATATTAATATATGACATGGATTTTTATAAATTGTATTGATAAATTATGTAACGGAACCTATGATAATTATTTATTATTACCAAGTGGATCAAATTCCCCATTATGTTATTATTCTCTATATAATCCAAGGGGTCATTCCATCGACTAACCAATCATTGTGTGCACAAAATATTTTTAGAAAAGACCTTGATCCTAGATTACTCTTACATCTCCAAAAATTCTCTCAAGAATGTGAGTGATCCTCCTCCACAAGATCAAATAGAACACTTTGGAAGATATTTTCAAGGTGGTCAAAGGAAGACCTCACAAGAACAATGATCTTATTTAAAATCACATGGATACTCCTTTAGTGATGTCCAAAGATACGTGGAGCACATGAGGATCACTGCTAGATGATTCATATCCTTCAATTCTACATCACCAAGAAGCCTCACATAGGACCCATGGTCAGACTCATCAATGAAGAAAGAATCACCTTGTAGGTAATTATATAATTTAATTAAATTTACTATAAACAAAATATCTCAATCTTCTCTTCTCGGTTCTAGGTATTCTACTTTTTATTTTAATATTTATTTAATTCTATGCATAATATAATTCCTCGTCATATTAAACCTAGATTAATCACTAATTATGCAAATTGAAAATTTTGGGTACACACCCCTCTTGTGAATCTTTTGTACCCAAAATCTACACTTTTTGGGATGCTTCTTCACTTTTATGAAAACACCTTGATCCAGCACATACACTTTCCAGAAAACTATAAAAATATTCTATTTTATATAGATATAGAAATTACCTCAACATTGGAAGGATATTCAAGAGAAACCATGTCCTCCATTCACATCTTTTATTATAGTAGTGAATGAACTACTTCTATAAGTATTTTTGAATACAGAAGATCATCTGTCTTATTCTGATTCTTCATTGAAAATCAGATCTTAAAATAATACTTCTCATAGGGTAATGTAGTCATGTATCCATATTTGGGATATTCTAGTGTGATTCCCATGTATGATACTCTAGTTCATAATTCCTTGCAAGAGATCCTAGAATGTAACATTGAGCAAAGCCTTGTGTGAGATCCTAACTTTTACCCTAATGTGAGTCCAATCATTAACCCTTATTTTTAATTTGTGTGAGTCCTACATTTTTTTGAGTCCCCATGAACAAAACAATTTCACACTTTGCATAAATATCCTATCATGAACCCTTTTCATGAACCCTTGTTGTGAACCCCTAGCTCGAACCCTAGTCACCTTAGTGATGCTTTAGCATGAACCCCTGGTGAAAACCCCTATCATTGTTTTTTTCACGCTTTGTATAAGCTCCTAGAATCAACCCAACGTGCAAAAACTATTCGTTCTTTTCACGATCTCATGGAAAAAATCCTATTAATGCTTTCCAAAAGTCTGTATGAATATCCTACACAACACATTAGACAATGAAAATTACATCATGAGTCTTCTCAATGAAAAACCTTCACTGTGAACCCCTGGAACGAACCTTCTTCACGATATCTCTCTGCAAACCATCTCAGATGTTTATTTAGATATAAAAATTATGCCAAAAATTATCAACCATTAATTATGGTTTACATGGTATTTATAGTTGAGTTTTCCCCGCCTTAACTTCAAAAATCAAAGAAAAACGTCCACACCAATGAAAATCACTCACTCCACAAAACTCCTAGAGCGATACATGAGCACAAACCCCAATAGAGAACCCCTGGTGTGTACCCATGTTAAGAACCCTATAAATGCATTGTGAGATATTCTAGGGAAAACCCTTGCAAAAAAGATTAATTTTTATTTTCCCATGATCTGGGTGTGAACACCAGGTGAAAACTCCTATTTGCAAAACCCTAGCATGAATCCCTGGTGTGAGTCTGCATTCAAGATTTGCATAAGCTATTGGTTCGAGTCTCCATTATCACATATTCTGAGACCATTGTGAGAGTCTAAATTCATGATTTTAATGAGACCCTGGGGTGATCTTGAATTAACTCAATGCATGAGTTCATAGTGAATGTATATATTCTCACTTTTTTTGAATGATTGGTGTCAGTTTATAGTCACACTTTGTGCATTTCCATGGTGCAATTCCACATTCACACATTGCATGAGATCAAAGATAACTCTTCAAGCCTTCTTTGACAACCAACCTTCATTAACTACCTCATACACTAACGAAAAACAAAATCGACCCAAAATAACCATCAAGAGACATTTTAAACTAACAACCTCCACTTTTGGGATTGTTGAAAACTCTTCACGTTTTCAAACCACATTATTTATTCTTCCATATTCTACCAAAAATTCACATCTTACAATTCCAATAGTAATCAAATATTTACTCAATAGACATTCCATGCCCACTTGACCCATGCTTAATGTGATAAAAAATAATATCATGAAAATTTCAAAAAATTGCACTTAATTCCAAAATAACTCAGTTTCTTCTATCATGAACCTCATCTTTCATGATATATAACCATAGATTAATCATCTTTAGCATAATCAAACATAAAATAGCCCCTACATCATGGATCCCCCTTTCATCTTATCCCTCTATATTGATCAAGACACTTTCCCTTTTGTAGCCACAATTCTTCCCATGTTTTGACAAACCAAAAGGCCACTTATTTATATTTTAAACATGTAAAAGAACGTAGATCAACATATCAAGGTAAAACAAATCATACCTCTGGGATATGGGGTCCTACATCCCCTATTTTTCATGTGCGAGGAATTGAATTAACTACAAGATCTACTCAATTGAATTCAATCACATCTTTGTTTAAGGCCTTTTTCAGAATATATTCAACATGTAGTTCTGTGGGAACATACTGCAACTTCACAAGACCTTTATCCCCCTTATACTTGAGAAAATGATACTTGATATCAATGATCTCTTTCCTTGAGTAATGGACTATATTTTTTCTAGGATTAATATAACTTCAGTTATCATAATTGATTCTGATCACATATTTTCAATTCAACTGCTATATCAACAAGTTGTTCATTTATCCAAAATAACAACATGCACACTTGAGTATCTGTAATATATTTATCCTTTTCAAAAATAAAAAAATTAAATCATTCTTCATGATTATCCATGAAATACAAAATCTTACCGAATATAACTCTCCACCTGGCATTTAATTTTTTTCATCTTCAAAAACATCCCAATCTGTATCAATATAGCCCAATAACTCTTACTGATATTTTTCATTGTACAGTAAACATCCATCCTCTATTCCCGAGATATACCAGATTAATATTTTCACTGAAATCAATTTGGTTTCTATGGGATAGACTTGATATGTTTATTCTTGGCATGTGTCAAAAATAATATTAGGTATTGTCATTATCATGTACAATAGACTTCAATTAATTTTCCTATATTATATGATATTAACTATCTTAACATCATCATCTCATGAAAATTTCATTTGGGTATCCAGTGAATTAATAATCTCTGTGGAATTATCTATTTAAAAATTTCATGAAACCTCCTTGAAATATTCATATTGAGAAATGCCTGTGTTTTTATTTCATAATGCTGCCTGTAAGCCAAAGAAAATTGTTAGTTCATTAATCATGGTCATTTGGAATTTACTTTTCATGATTTCAGCGAACAATTTTCACTTTGATTCATCTTAACCACAAAATATTATTTCATTGACATAAAATAGCACCATAATCATTTTATTACATTAATTATTGAAATATAGATTATATTCCACTCCACCATGTTGAAAACCATGAGTCTCCAAAAATATATCTAGTCTGCAATACCATGATCTTGGGGCTTTCTTCAACCCATATAACTCCTTCATCGGCCAAAAAAAATATATTCTCATCTTTATGGGTAAGAAAACCATCTCTATATTAAATATAAACATATTCTTCCAAAACCCCATTAATAAATGTTGAATTGAGATCCATCTATAAAACATTGAACGTTTTTTGTAATACTATGAACAAGAATAATACAACTGTATCTAGCCTCAGAATGGGTGAAAATGATTAAACAATATAAATACCTTCTATTTGGACTAACCAAGGAATAGTAGTCATGCTTTTTTTCAAATCACTACACCCACTTTATTCATCTTATTGGAAAAGACCCATTTTATCCTAATAACATTCTTATTTGTTGGTCTCAAAACAAGCACTCATGTCTAATTATTCTCAATTTGGTGAAACTCTCCATTCATTTCCTAAACAAAGTTGCTATATGCAACTTCTCTCTCGAAAAACACAGGCTCTACCTATGATAAGAATAATGAAATTTATAGATTATTCTTCCTCATTGTCTAAAAGGGTAATGTTCGGTCACCTATTATGGGGTTTCTAGCAATTTTGGCTCTTCTCTTTGATCTATGTGAAAATAATGGTCTATGATCTTCCTTTTAATTATCTAAATCTTCTTTTTAATGAATATCAAGAACGAGAACATACTCTAACCATCATATATATTTATCACTATCTTTGTGAGATTGATCATTTTTTTTTGAAGATTCATCTCAATCTCTTCAATAGTTACATCATTTGTTTCAAATAAATTTTTTTCAAACTTAATTATTCATTTATATTCATTTATTTTATTTGACGTGACATGAAATATCACTTAATTTCCATTGGACTCTAAATTCATGTGTTTCTCATTATTAAGAATCAAACACTTACTTCTGAAGACTCAAAAGTACATCAACGTTGGCTTCTTCCAATACTATAGATTATATCGAGTCTTCTCTACTTTCAAACATAGAAACACTATATTTTTTAGGCAGACTATTTTCATCACTTCTTATTTCAAAAATATCTTTAGAAGGTCTTTATCAATGGGAATTATTCAACCCATGTTTTTGATAATTAGATTTCATCTCTAAATAACTATATTATCTTGTGGAGTTTTTCCTACTGAAACATGGGGCCTTATCCCATGTTTCTCAAGAAAATCATGCATTGGAATATTTGGGAACACATTTCTATTATTTTTTCAGATCTTATATTTTTTTACCTAGGATTTTTTCAACCACCCTTCAATAAGTTGTTATGAAAATGAACACCACATACTTGTGAGTAATGACTGAAACTCAAGATGTTATACTAACATCATCTATGAAGAGAACATAATATATAATCCCATGAATAGATCCAAGTGGAATTGGACACAAACATCAATATGGACTAAATCATGACCTTTTTTAAACCTTTTCTCTTTTTACTTATATATATTTCAAATGATCTACCCCTATTGACAAGAATTACATATATGGGTATGATCACATGATAACCTTCAAAGGTCAGCAGAAGAATCACATTTCACCAGATCATCTAAGGATTTTTGGATCATGTTTCTAAGATCTTTATGCATTAACTTTTTTTCTTCATCCTTGGACAGAAAGCACATATCATTTTATCCACGCACAAGGTAAATATTTTTTCATACACATTTCATGTAAAACAACTGTACTATCTTTTACCTTGATGGCACATAATTTATTTGAAAAACATATTGCATGTCTTGAGTCATATATAAAACATACATGTAAAATTTTATTACTGAGGCCTTCAACAACAGATTCATCTTTACGTCACAAGGATCTTCCAGCAAACATGGATTTTCTTGAACTAATTATTCACAGACTATCATCATTACAAAATATTTCAATACCACCCTTTTCATATCTAATTTCTATTGAAAATTCCTTATATCCTATACTATGAAATGATCATCCAACATCAAGGATCTATATTCCAATGCAATATGACTCTTGGAAATATCTATAACCATTTCATGTTAATCTATTTTAATTTTGGACAATGTATTTGATTGATATTCATGATGATTATTAGAGAATGATAGAACAATTTCATCTTTTAATGATGAAAATTTATTCTGTGTTTTATACTCATAGGATGATGAATTGAGTTGTTTCTTCTGACCACATTCAGTTTTCTTCAGCGCATTTTTCTGTATTGACAATGAACAATATCATTCCATGTTTATGAATCATCCTCACTTGAAACAATGACTATAAAATTACGACCTTGAGAATTAATCATTGTATGGATTCATATTTGACTCTGGTTTCCTTAGGTAACTATTTGATATAGAACATAAATTTTGTGAGTACCCATTTTTTCACAATAACTCCACATATTGGGGTTGAATTCCTATGATCCATTAAAGAACCACTATATTTCTCGTAGGATATATAAATCTCCTGGTTCTAATTCATACCCAAATCAATCTTGATCCTATGAGTGGGAGTTGGTTTTCTAACTTTAATTATTACTAATTTATATTTTCAATAAAGAACCATACCAGATGTATCATTCCGATCAATCATTTTCCTTTCCTGATACACCCTTGTATGTTTCACTGGAACATTGAATTATGATTTTACTTTTTGATTTCCCATATATCCATACTTACTAAAATTAGGAGTTTTTCATTATCATTAACTTTCATTCTCATAATGAAAACTTTCTCTTCATGTTCTTCAATATTTATCTCCTGATATTTTCATAATTAGTCAAATTATCAATCCTTATTTTCAGTTCATTGATTTTGAGTTTGTATTCAATAACCTTTTATGAATTCTCAATAATTGAATATTTATACCATTAAATTTCATCATTCCACTCATATATCCCCTCTTCCATCTACTGTATAAATAAATTGACATCATGAAAAACACTATTTGATTTATTTTTTTCGTCTTATAAACATCTGTATCATTGGATGAATCATCAAACATTACCCAAAGGTTAAATCTTCTATTGAAATCACCTTAATAATGGTCTCTTTCTTCTCATATTTTTGAATTTCTGAAAACTACATCCAAACCATCTGCTTCATCATCCTTTCAGTCCTATAACTCTTTTACCACATATTTTTCTGAACACTCATCTTATTTCAGAAGAAGATTTTTTTATTATAAAATTTTTCTAAAATTTATTTTTACCTTTAACGTAGGATAAATTCTTCTTCCTAGGAATTTTAAGTTCACCATATTGATCATCATGAAACTTCTTTGGGAACCTCAGATAAAGATGTACAAACATTCCACATTAAATTCATACTAGTTTTATTTTTCCTTTGATTATTCATTTTCCTCTTTGTAAATTTGATAAAAGGAAATACATGAATTTATTTGTGACTTCATCCTTCCCATCATCAATAGTGAGCTTCTTCATGTACATGAATGACACTTATTTCGAATTCCCCTTTTCCACTGACTAATTATCATTATTTATCTTATTTTTTCACCATAGTACATTTAAATCTATCCAATGTTTGATTCCTTGGATCTTTATCTTCCAAAACAAAAACATTCATATTGATACAACGTGTAAATATTCACATTATGTGATTGAAAATACCTAAATAATTAGTAATTTCTCCAATAAAAGTCATATATTCCAGAAAAACATTCACCCAATGAAATAATGCATTAGCACACCCATTAGGGATTATTCTAAGATCCTCATGCATGATTCATAGATCCTACCGCTTTGCTTCTATGACTTTTATGTGACCCTCATAAATATTTAAAAACCATTCCCACATACCATGTGATGACATACACAACATCACCTTCAAATATATTTCATTGTATGGTGATCCCACTAGAGCAATTATTCCTTTAGCTTCAGCTTCCAATTCCCTTCGATCAGCTTAGGATAAATCACCACTATCGATATTCGCCAAAATATCATGCATCACAACTTTAAATACATCCATTCATAATGATCTAAAGTAATGATAGATCCAATTATTCCATAGATGAAAATTATTTCCATCAAAGATCATAATCAATTTATGGTTGACAACCTCCATTGAAAACCTTGAGAGAAAAATTCTAATACTTACCATAAGCAATGATACAAATTGTTTCCACCACTATGTTAAATACCCTTGAGAGGGGGGTGAATCATGGAATGAGATATTAAAACAACATCCCCTTCAGATATTTTTTTCATTACACAAAATAATATTCTATCCTATTCTTTTATAAATGTTTGAACAAAATTGAAATCATGTACAAGATACAACTATTTTACTTCGTTCACACTCATTATGATACATCCAGGGAGCATAGAATGGAATGAAATGATGCACCAAATACAATAAGGATCACTTCCTAAAAAATGTATAGGCTAGATCGCTTCTATTCCTAGGCTCACTACCTTTATAATGACTATTGTTAGCTAACTACATTCCCATTGGTCACTCCCTAGCTCTCTTTCGATCACTCGCTACTATTTCAAATGATCAACATCCTCCGCTACCTTTTCTCACATCCCTAGAAAGGATCCAATAAATAGTTTATAAACATGTAGGCCCCTTAATTTCAATAATCAATCCATCCTAAACTATATATAGATGCTTGGTTGAAGTTATTTCTAGACTACTTATTCACTTCTATGAAAACACCTAGATGTAGCACTTCCACTATCCAAAAAAATGGATCCAAAAACTTCTGGATGTGGACATAATAATTACATATATTTTTAAGGATCATTAATAGATGAAACACCCCCTCAAGACATCATGTCATAAATCATCATCTAAAAAATGGTCAGTAGATAAATATTATGGTTTATGAATCTGTCCATGAGATCCTATGTTATTAGGATCCCTTATTAAAGGGATATGATCACTTTCCTTTTCATCACCATTTTTGTTTATGACATGAACTACGGATGAAACTCCCTCTGGAAAATATTATATAAATATTTTTCCTCTTTTTTTTCTATGAGATAAATCATTAACCATTGATGAACTACTCCACTCATTTTACTGATCACCAATATAACTTAATTATCTTCTGGGGATCAAATAAATATGACGGTAATCAATATTCATCTAGAAAACACTCAATTATAGATCATAAATTATCCCCTCAAACTTCTCCACACATGATTCTTTATATTAAGTAACATAATCTTCCATGAATCATACTCCTTGTATTGATAAATCAAAAAAAATAGATTTAGTTATCCATAAAAAAATCTACTCCCTAAAATAAATGTGGGTGATGATTGTGATCTATTTATGAATAGAAGGTACAATGGAAACCATATGCCTAGTATCATGAAAATATTATGATTTACTTATTTTATTCATTTTAATTTCACAAAATTACCTTATTCAATTATAATATAATAAAAATATCATTCTTATTCCAATACTCGATATTACAGTGTAATAATAATGTATATTGTAATAAAAAATTATGATAGTAATATTAAAAACAACAATGTATTATAATTATTTAATAAATAAAAAAACATTATGCTACAAGCACATGTACTTATGGTTTGATTAGTCAGGCGAACCTCTATTATTTTGAGGTGAAACAAGGAACCTAAACTTAGGGATGGATAGGTGACCATGTGTGTCAGAAGGTGCATGATTCAGATGAGAGGGATTACCTATGCATGCTGTTTTGGTCATGAAAATGAGGAAAACAATCAACACCCCATGAATTTCATCAGTTTTGTTGAGTAGTGCCAACACATATAATGGAAGATGCCTCTTTTGATGAAATAGATGTTGAAAAATGGAATGTTTTTATTTTTCATTAAAGTTAAATGATAAGAACAAAAAAAGGTCATAATAAAAATATTCAATTTGAAAATTTTCAACATTAATGTCTTCTTCTTTACCCACCCCAAACTATCACGGTCAACAATGGTGTTTATACATGTAACCAAATACATGAATGATTCTTATAAAATCAAATATAGACTAGAAGAAGCTCATAAACCCTTGACCAAATCCTATATTGGAATTTTCTCCTACATCCACGTGACTATAGATGTTATATTTTAACCAATTTTACTATATAAACATATTTATTAATATGGTGTAAAAAGAAAGTAGGATAATTCAAATTATGATGGAATAAAGCCCACAATTCTATGATAATAACTTAAGTTTATTTTCCTCCATCATTCACATGGATGAAACCATATATTATTAGTTTCTATAAATTTATTGGTATACAAGCATATATGTATGTAGTGGGGACTTAATTTTATTATAAAACATATGAAAGAAAATACTAATTGGATATCATTTTCTTCTTGTAAGATGCCAATGCCTAGACTTAAGTAGAAATTAAATATATTTATATATTTAACCACATAATTGAATTGTTAGGAACCACAAAAAATATTGGGTCAAGTTAACATAATAATAGTACAAGTATGTGTACATAATTTATTTGGAAAGTAGACTAAGATCAGATAAACGCAAAATGGTTACATAATAGTACACATATGTGTACATAATAGTGGTGATATACTATATAAATGTTTTTTCTGGATAGTGTAATGTAGCAAATTCATTTCTGTGAAAAAAAATTTCATAATTTAATTGTATAAAAAGTGAGATAGGGATGTAAGTTATAAGAGGTAACTTTGAGGAAGGATGATCAACAAGGCTTTAGTAAGTTTCAGTTAGATTTTTTTCTTGGAATAACGTTAATGGAATTGATTTTTAAAATTTCTGTTTAAATTTTTCATAAATCCACTAAAATAATTTTTCATTAAATAATGTTCTCATTTTGATGTTTTCCTAAAATTATAATTTTATGTTATATGTAAAAATGATTCTAAAACATATATTTTTCTTTTTAATTTTCCACACGCATTTCAATTTTTATGGTATTTTAAAAAATTGATTCTTATGTATAATTGAAAAATATTTTATTTTTTGAGTATCATTATTTATCATATTTTTTCTAAAATATTTTTTTCCAAAACATAACATTATATTTTTTATTAAAGATGCCTTCTATAGAATTAATTTTATCAAAAATGATTTATTTTATTTTTAAATTATTGTCTGAAAATGATTTAATATAATCATCAATGTTCCATGTTTTTTATCTAAATAATTTTAATGATTTATTTTTTGTTAAATTTTTACATTGATATTATTTATTTAATAAAGTTTATTTTATGAAAAATATCCTCTTTAATGTTTTTGTCAACCATCCAAGCATATATTTATATGAAATTAATTTTATAAATATATATTTCATTTTAAATAAAAAATGATATTATATTTAACTGTTTATTAAAGTATTTAATTCGATAATTGGAATAATGATGAGGAATGGGGTGTGAACCAAAACCTCAAAGAATGATTTCCAACTTCTAACTAGTAATAAATATATTGAATAAAATGATCCATGTCACCTCAAAGATTTATTTTTGAGAGTCTAATGAAATGTTTTTTGAAAATCAATGGATTCATTTTATAATTAGTTATTTTTTAAACTCATTATGAAATATAGAAAAAAATAATTACAAATTTTAAAAAATAAAAATATTTTTTATTCAGATATACTTTTTAATATTATTAAAAAAATATGTCAATGAGTGTTTTTAAGATACCATATTTATCCATATTCATGTTTATAAAAAAAATTCTAAAAATTTAATGGGATTCAAAAAAATTGTGAAATTAATATTAAAAAAATTATTTAATATAATTAGTTTTTATGAAAATGGTTTCAAGGTGTTTTTTAATTATTTTTTGAAATAAGCTTTCTCATCTTAATTAAAAAAACTAAGAAATTTTTAGTTCACAACATGTTTTCAAATATATTTTTTATGGGGAATAAAAATAAATATGAGGTATTATAATCTCAGGATTAGCTCAAGTGAAGATAAAGTAGAACTTGATGAGTTTGTAAGATTAATAAAATACTAAACGCAATTAGAATTATTATGTTTTTATAATAAAATTAAAATTTACAAAAATCTCTAGACATAAAAGATGGTTGGGATTATAGTGACTCATTATTTGAATTTTATGATTTAATTTTATATATATTGATATTTTTGAGTCAGTAGTTTTAATATCAAATACTTTTAAAATAAATACCATTATGGCTACACTTGGGAGTGTGGATCTGGTGAGTCACATATCACATAACTATTAGGAGATAATAATAAATTTTATAAAATTACATCCCATAAATCTCACATAAAAAATTCCACATCTCATAAAGAAATCATCATATAAGTTCAACAATTTAATATCAACAACCATCAACTAAGCTCCACAAATTATGCCTTGAAATATCACATGGAAATCCAACTATAGTCTCAAAACGATAACATATTACAAATCCTTATCAGTCACCACAATAACTGTACAATCACTAAAAGATCCAAAAACACACAATAGTAATAGATAACACATTATCACACGTATCATTATATTTTAACACCTATAATCCTAAAAAAAATTAATTTAACAAAGTATACTATATTTTTTTTCTATATTTCAAATGTTTTTCTTAAAAAAATACAGATATAAACACAGCCTGTTCATAACCATATATAGGTTCAGTATAATTTATGATTAATGAGCAAAAATGAGAAATATGGTAGGGTTCCATAGTTCACAATTGTTATTGTACAATATCACAACAGAGTTCTTGTTTTATCTATGGGGAAAACAATGGAAATAACATATTAATTAATAAAAACATTTGAATTCACACTTAAACATAAATTTCAATTAATTTTGTTCAGTTTCATGTTTATATAGTACTTACCATCCCCCAAAGGATTAAAGACGAATTATATTATCATATATGAACAAAATAAGGAGAAAACATTATTGCATACCTCAATCGAAACAATGTTGAATCGATGTTCAATGATTGGGTGAATAACTAATTGACATAATATCATAATCATGTCCAATTTTATTAAAAAAAAGAGAAGAAAAAAATGCTCCCCACAAGCTATAGTCACAACCTGTAATGGCCCGGACCTCTCTGGCCCATTCCTTTGTCAAAAAGAAGGTCATGAAGTGTTCTGGAGAGTAAACTGTACTTTTCCCACACATTCCAAAATTTTGAAACTACACGCCGTGTAGTGCGAGTACATGTCGTGTACCCCCTTACCTGGTATATGCCATGTTGGAGATGTGTCCTTGCCGTGTGCAATAAATGGGTACATGTCGTGTTTACGGGACAACATGTCGTGTATTCTTTCCCTGCGTACGTGTTACCAGTCAACGGTCGTGTGCTGTGTTGGAGCTGTGTCCTTGTTGTGTCCAATAAATGGGTACGCGTCGTGTGTCCAGTACTACATGCCGTGTAGTCCTTCCCCATGTACCCGTTACCAGTCAACGTTCGTGTGCCATGTTGGAGACGTGCCCTTGTCGTGTGCAATAAATGGGTACACGTCGTGTGCCCAAACTACACAGCCTGTAGTCCCTCCCCGCGTATGTGTTACCCTCAAACCGTGTGTTGACCAGTCAACGGTCACAGAGCCATGTTGGAAGCCGTGTGGAGACTGTGTGAAATAACTAAGTACACGTCGTGTATTATAAAGTACACGTAGTGTACTTTTTCTTTTCTCTCCTAAAAAAGGAGGGGTCCCCTCCTCCTTTTCAACTCACCCCTCTCCTCCCCTTTCCTCTGTGCAGAGTTCTCCCAAGAGACTCAAAGGATCATTCTTCCATAACTTCTTCATCCGAGCTCTAATCTACAATCCGAAAGCGGCCACAGGATCGTAACGACAAGGCGGAACATCCGAGCTTGGATCCGTTGTCTTTACTTCGGCATTTCCTTTCTGACTTCCACCCGAGGAGGTTTTTTCGAGACCAGACAAAAGTGACGGACATCGACGGACATCTTATATAGTCGATCTGGGGGAGCATTGTGATCAGAACCTATTGAGGTAGGGATCTTACCTTCATCTATCTAATTTTTGAATCATGCAGGGTGGGTACCCTATTGTTTTCATAAGAAACTATTGAACCATTAAATAAAGATAATAACTTGTTAAAGAACGGGGATGAGAAAGTTGTTATGTTTATCTTTGTTTATCCTATTGATATGTTATGAATTGAATAGGCTTATGCCTACTGAAAATCACGGTCTTTGGGGCCATTTCTTGCGCAATTAAATGTTGCCCTATCTTATAGACCGTTTTTTTGAATGGGACTTTGTTGAATGTGGAATTTGGTTAATTACGTAAAGTTGGATGATTAAAATCTGGAACCCTTGTTTGATCACCCCAGTTAAACAAAATGGAATAATGAACATGTGGGTGTTGGCTTGGATATGTGGTATGTGATGGGGGTGTTTTGTGGGTTGTTGTGGTTAGGGTGAGCAGTGGGGCTGCGGTTGGCTTGGTTGTGGGTTTCTGTAAATGTTATGTTAGTCACGGGCAGTGGGGCTGTGATAAATGGTATTAAAGGGATAATGATGTACGGTGCGGTTGTGGTTATGGCAGTTGGCAGTGGGGCTGCAGGGATGGGTTTGAATGTGAATGGTCTATGGGTTGTGCATAATAAATAAAAAGTGGAAGAGTTAATGAATGTTGGGTCATGGCAATGGAACAGGATTAATAATCAATGGGTTTGGTTGGTTAATAAGAAGGGATTTGTTGTGCTACTTATGTTTCCAAACATGATTTGTGGATGGCAGGGATATTTTTTATGAATTATCAATGTGGTTTGTTGTGGATAGTGGCCCAGTAGTTAAGGAACTAATAAACTAATTTTTCTGAAGCGTGAAAACCTAAATGGGGTTGGGGTTGTTTGTTGTATGCATACCTCATAGTAGCAGTGTCGAGGCACGTGCTCAATTTCTCCGTTTAGAATCCATAGGTTGTGTTGTGTGTTTGATATACATATATATATATATATATATCTGTATCATTTGTGTTTTATTGCACCCCACCCTTGTTGAGCACTTAGTGCCGAACACTCCCATTTCATGGGAGAGGGTGTTTTTCCCTTACTTACTAGCTCCTTCCTGCTCCTTCTCCCCTAGGCTGTGATGGATTGAGGTGACCTTACACCTAAGACTCTTCGGGTAGGTTTCGATTGGGGTGGTTTTAGCCCAAGACTCTTCGGGCAGGTTCTATTGTTTCCCAAGAATCTTCAAGATGAGGCCCAGGTGTGTGTGGGTGGGATACGTGGTTGTGAGGCCCAGGTGTGTGTGGGAGGGATGTGTGGTTTGTGAGGCCCATGTGTGTGCGGTCGGGGAGAGTGTGGTAGTGTCAGGACGTTCGCTGTTAGGAAGAGCAGCTAACTAAAGGGAAATGGTGTGGGGTACCCAATATTCTTGTTCATATATACTACTACCTGTGGTGATTGTGTTTTTCGTGAGTGTGGCCGGTGAGGTGGGGTGGATAGAATTCCTTGCTAGGTTTCTTCTATTGTTCTCACAGGACATTAGGATGTCTCCCTACCTGTGTACAAGAGCTTTAGGTTTCCCTACTGAGTATACTTGTATGCTCACCCTACGTTTACTTTCATATTTCTAGGAGGACTACCAGGGCTGTACGGGACCCTACTAGTCAGACAGTTGGAGTTGTTGCAATTTTTGTACTCTTGTTTTCTTTTTGTATTGTACTTTTGAGATTTCATTTACTTGTACATTGCTTCAGAACTATTTAAACATGCATGTGGGATTGGTTTGGGTTTATTTCTATACACTTGTTCTTTTATTTTTTTTGGTGGTTGACTTGTCCTATTTCCTAATCTTAAATTATAAAAAGGGTAATGCCTCCCATATTTGTGAAAACTCATACCCTTGGGGCTAGTCACCAACCCGGGGCCTACTAGAGGCGGGAATCAGGGGTCATTATCCCCCTTTCACCATTGCTAGCTCAGGAGGGGCATCTTTGGTGGGAGGGGTCATGATATAATGGTATTAGAGGTGATGGTAGATAGATTGGATGGAGTTTTGAGTTAGGAACAGTGAGGATTGCATGGGATGGTAGGGAAATAGTGTTAGTTAATCTTTGTGTGTGACATAGGCCATGGAAGACCGGCTAGAAAACGGGATTTTAGGGCCCCTAGTGATCCGATACAAGGACTCTGAGCCTACCGAACGACCAAGTGAGACTTCATTTATTGCATGTTAGAGACACTAGGGAAGGTACATGCATCATCATGATTGTGTTTTACTTGATTTGGGTGTTCTGGGAACAAAATTGAAATAATTCTAAAATAAAACCATGAGAAATTCCCTTACTACTTGGGCTTTGGTGATCCTTGTTTACCATATAGCTATGGCACCTGGACATCGTCCCCAGGTGGCTCAGATGGCCGAGATCCAGTAGATTCAGGTGGTCGATTAGTTGAGGATTGACCGAGAGGAGAAATATAGCCAGTGGAAGAATACTCTCCGTTCTTTCCAGTGGAAAACCCTCAAGAAGTACGAGGATAGTACTTAGGATACGGAAACGGAGGGGTGGCTTGAGGAGCTAGAGATCAATTTTACCTTGATTCGTGCTCCAAGGGAGTACTGTATTCCCCTAGCAGTTAGTCAGTTGAGAGGTTCGGCGCGACAGTGGGGGACACTCTACCTCGGAGAGAGGATAGAGGCAGAGGTTCCATGGGATGACATTGAGATGGAATTCTGAGAGGAATTCCTTTCATCCATGATCAAGGCAGAGAAGCGGCAGGAGTTAATCTCCCTTCAGCAGGGGAGTATGTCAGTACGAGATTTGGGGATCAAGATCAAGGATCTCCTGTGCTTTTCTACAGATCTTTTTCTGGATGAGGAGTCTCGGGCGAGACGTTTCGAGGAGGCGCTTCTTCCTTCTCTCCAGTATGTTGTCACCCCCTTCACCCTTCCGACATACATGGCAGTACAGAAGAAGGTAGAGGTTTTAGAGAGGATGCACTCACTGGGAGGTGCACCACGAGAGGGGATCCAACCGGGATTGTCGAAGGGCAAGGCCGTCAACAGTAGGTCTCCTATGACAGGACCTTCCAGGTTAAGGCTGGTGGGGAGTAGGACCCAGCAGTTCAAGTTCAGATCTTCAGGTATGTGTCCCTTCTTCACAAGCCCACAACCGAAGTGTTTTTCTTGTGGAGGATTCAGGCACGTTCAGATTCGGTGCCTGACCCTACCTCAGTATGTTGGAGGTGGGTAGGTTCAGCGCCCACCTCAGCCGCACCAGTTGCCGGCGAGGCCCTTCCAGCAGCAGCAGGACTATGCTTCTCCGAGGGTAGACTTTGCGGGAGGAGGCCAACCTCAGGGTGCTCCTCGGGGACCTCGACCAGGGTGTGGTCGGGGAGGTGGATGACATTAGAGAGGCATATGAACTGGGCTTGGACAGTTGCACACAACAGATTTTGCAGCTCCGGTAGGACTAGAGGTGGTGCGAGGTACAATTTGTTTGTTCAGCACTCTCGTTACTACTTTGTTCGATTCTGTAGCTTCGCACTCCTTTTTTGCACCTGGTCTAGCCCATACTTTGGGACTAGATGTAGAGAGACATTTTGTACCACTGGTACTGAGTAGACCAGTTGGAGGCCAGACCTGTGTATCTTCTGTTTGATATGGATGTGGGATGACATTGGGACCACATCGATCTAGTGGGGACCTTCTTCTGTTACAGATGCAACCATATGATGTCATATTTGGCATCGACTGGTTGTATTCTGTTAGTGCCTTTATCGACTGCTTCCGGAGAAGAGTCGTGTTCTCCAACGTGGATGGGCAGTGTGTATCTTTTGTTGTCAAGAGGAGCTATCAGGTAGGAAGTCGGCATGTGAAGCCTTTCCTTTCCTTGTAAGGCGGGTTATCAGTGGTTCCAGCTGATACAGAGATTATGGATGTCCTGGAGGTTTTTGGGGTGTTCGTCAATGTTTTTCCTAATGATTTTATGACTCTACCCCCCCCCCCCCCCCCCCCGACGTGACATTGAGATCGGGATAGACATACAGCATGGTGCCAATCTGATTTCGATGGCCCCTTATCGGATGGCACCTTCGGAGTTGCGGGAG
Source organism: Viscum album (assembly GCA_963277665.1). NCBI lineage: Eukaryota > Viridiplantae > Streptophyta > Magnoliopsida > Santalales > Viscaceae > Viscum > Viscum album. Next base: position 1,910,745,275 of record OY728120.1, read on the forward strand.
TTGAGGATTCATATTGATGATCTGATGGAGAAGGGTTTTCTTCGACCCATTGTATCGCCATGGGGTGCTCCAGTTTTGTTCGTGAAGAAGGCAGATTGTGGTCTCAGGCTATGCGTAGAATACCGAAGTTTCAACCACGTAATAGTCAAAAAATGTTACCCCCTTCCAAGGATAGATGATCTCTTCGACCAACTCAGGGGAGCGGGTTGTAGTGATGTCGTTTGGAGTTACAAATGCACTGGATATGTTCATAGGACTTATAAAATTTGTCTTTCGAGAGTTTCTGGACCAGTTCATAATTGTGTTTATCAATGACATCCTAATCTACTCAAGATCAGAGGAGGAGCACGTTGAGCATCTCAAGGTAGTCTTGGAAGTCCTTCGACACAACCAGCTTTATAGGAAATTGACGAAGTGTATATTATGGATGCAATAAGAACACTTGCTTGGGCACGTGGTGTCTCTGCATGGAGTGTCGGTGGACCCATCGAAGGTGGAGGCAGTTGTTTCTTGGGCAGCACCCAAGATCATGGCAGAAGTTCATAGTTTCCTGGGGTTAGCAGTTTATTATCGGAGGTTCGTTTCGGACTTCTCTCCAGTTGCTGCTCTGTTGACAGCTTTGACTAGGAAGGACCAATTCTTCCTATGGTGCGATCAGTGCAAGAAAGCTCTCGACTACATGAAGGAGAAGTTGGTCAGTTCTCTCGTACTCAGGTTTCCAGAGGAAGGGTTGTTGTATGAGGTGTTTTGTGATGCTTCTGGCCTTGGTCTGGGGTGCGTGCTGATGCAGAAGAAGGGAGTGATCTGTTATGAGTCTAGGAATTTGCACCCTCATGAGCGAAAATATGCCACCCATGACCTAGAGCTTGCAGTATTAGTGTTCGTACTAAAGTTCTGGTGACATTACCTCTTTGGGGAGGGCTTTGTGGTCTTCTCAGATCACAAGAGCTTGTGTTATATCTTCTCCCAGCGTGACCTAAACATACGGCAGCGGAGATGGGTCGAGTTTCTCCAAGACTATGACTTCGAAATCTCTTAAATTGAAGGTAAGGGCAATGTTGTGGCTGATGACCTGAGCAGGATGTCGCATAAGGAAGTTGTTCGGGAATCTGCTGATGCTTGGAAAGCAATGGGAGAGTTAGCAGCCTTGCACTTGGATACCAGGGTAGAAGGTGTTAGAGGCTGTTTACTTTAGATGAACGTGTAGTCTTTCTTGTTGCAGTAGGTGGAAGAGTCTTAGTGGGGGGACTCCGAGGGAGAAGTGATGCAGGATCATGTCGATCAGGGGAACGCTCCAGAAGGATGGTCAGAGGACAGCCGACATCGGATGCTTTTCTATGGAAGTTTGTTTGTCCCAGAGACAATGCATGAGGGAGTTCTCTGTGAGTTCCATAGCTCAGCCTTGGCGGTACATCCAGTAGTTTCAGAAATGTACCAAGGCCTGAGGGAATAGTTTTGGTGGCCCGGGGTGAAATGGGCTATGGCAGAGTTTGTGGATAAATACCTAGTGTGTCTGCAAGTGAAGGCTGAACACCGTGTTCCCAGTGGTCTGTTGAATCCTTTAGATGTCTCCGAGTGGATGTGGGATGACATCTCAATGGACTTCGTCACAGGACTACCCAGAGCTCATGGTGGTTATGATGCTATCTGGGTAGTGGTGGATCGACTGACGAAATCAGCTCACTTACTATAAATTAAGGAGTCAGGCCCGGTGAGTACCTTAGGAAAAAGGTACGTAGACGAGGTTTTGCGGTTGCATGGAGTCCCAAAGACTATCATCTCATATCAGGTTACTCGGTTTACCTCACAAGTCTGGAGGGGGTTACAACATGATTTTGGAACCCAGAAACGCCTTAGCACTGCTTTCCACCCACAGACCGATGGGCTGATAGAGCGAACTATCCAGACGTTGGAGGACATGCTGCGGGCGTGCGTTCTGGATTTCAGAGGAGCATGGGTACGAAACTTGCCTTTAGTAGAGTTCTCCTACAACAACAGCTTCCACTCTACTATTATCACGACCCCATTTGAGGATTTTTATGGAAGACCATGCCGTTCACCCATTTGCTGGGCAGAGGTTGGTGAGACAAGAGCTCTTGGGCCAGAGGTACTGCAAAGCACCGCATAGAAAGTCCAGCTTGTACGTGAGAGGATGAAAGCAGCTCAAGACCGACAGAAGTCTTATGTTGATCGTCGGAGGAGGCCCGTGGAGTTTGAGGTGGGAGATCATGTGTTCATGAAGTTTTCCACTCGACGGGGGAAGCAGAGCTTTGGGAAAGGGAGCAATCTCTCACCTAGGTTCATCAGACCTTTTGAGGTGCTGAGGCGAGTCAGCGAGGTGGCATATCAGCTGGCCCTGCCACCTCAGTTGGAGAAGTTTCATGATGTCTTTCACATTTCTATAATTCGTCGATACTTACACGATGAATCTCACGTTATCGACTGGGGAGAGTTAGATTTGGGAGATGACGCAAACTTCGAGGAACGCCCAGTGAGAATTGAGGATCGTAAAGAGAAGGTGCTCCATGGATGAACCATTCACTTGGTTCGTGTGTTGTGGAAGCATGGAGGCCTCGAGGAGATCACATGGGAGAAGGAGACCCAGATGCACGCTAAATACCCGGAGTTGTTTTGACTTGTGTTTTCCCTTGTTCTTCTGAGATTTGTGTTGATGTTATACTATGTACTTTGATATATGGAATGCTTGGCTTGTTGGTTGTGAGACCTTTTGTTTCCTTTTCCCTGGTAATGTGTAACATGACCGGATGTGTGGGTTAAGGGAAAAACCTGATCCTTAATCGAGACGCATTAATGCGGATGCGATTGATCCTGTGCGGGCGAGTCAGTGTCGCCTAAAGCGGATAGTATCTCGACATAGGAGTAGGAATTTTTTTCCCCAAACCACATGTTCGGGCAGTGTGTTGGTTGAGTGGTGTTGGGGGTAGTGCAAGTTGGAAAATCCTAATATATGGAAGTGGGAAGTCCCAATACTTAATCAGGACGCATTAATGCGGATGCGATTAAACATATGCGGTCGAGTCAGTGCCGCCTAAAGCTGATAATATCTCGACATAGGAGGGGGGATTCCTAACACCTATGATTAGGGTTGTTGGTTGGGTTCCTGTTATAAGGAGAACCCTAAGAGGTATCTGGTTGGGTTCCTCTGGGTTAGTTTTTGAATTCTCAGGGATGAGAATGTTTTAAGAGGTATCTGATGTAATGGCCCGGACCTCTCTGACCCATTCCTTTGTCAAGAAGAATGTCACGAAGTGTTGTGGAGGGTAAAATGGACATTTCTCACACTTTCTAGAATTTTGAAACTACACGCCGTGTAGTGCGAGTACACGTCGTGTATCCCCTTGCTAGGTATTTGTCATGTTGGAGCTGTGTCCTTGCCGTGTGAAATAAATGGGTACACTCCATGTGTCCAGTACTACAAACCGTGTAGTCCTTCCCCACGTACGCGTTACCAGTCAACGGTCGTGTGCCGTGTTGGAGTCATGTCCTTGCCGTGTGCAATAAATGGGTACACGCCATTTATTTCTTCCCCGCGTATGCATTACCAACCAACGGTCGTGTGTCGTTTTTGAGATATTTCCTTTCCGTGTACAATAAATGGGTACACGCCGTGTGCCCAAACTACACGTCGTGTAGTCCCTCCCTGCGTCTGCGTTACGCTCAAACCATGTGTTGACCAGTCAATGGCCGCGGAGCCGTGTTGGAAGCCGCGTGGTGACCGGGTGAAATAAACGAGTACACGTCATGTACCATAAATTACAGGCCATGTGCTTTTTATTTTCTTTCCTATAAAAGGAGGGGTCCCCTCCTCCTTTTCATCTCACCCCTCTCCTCCCCTTTCCTCTTAGTAGAGTTCTCCCAAGAGACTAGAAGGCTCTTTCTTCCATAACTTCTTCGTCTGAGCTCCGATTTACGATCCGTCAGCGGCCACGGGATTATAATGACAAGGCGGAACATCCGAGCTTGGATATGTTGTCTTTCCTTCATCCTTTCCTTTATGACTTCCACCCGAGGAGGTTTTTCCGGGACCCAAAAAAAGTGATGGAAATCGACGGACGTCTTCTAAAGTCGATCTGTAGGAGCGTTGTGATCAGAACCTATTGAGGTAGGGATATAACCTTCGTCTCACTAATTTGTGCATCATTCGGGGTGGGTAACCTCTTGTTTTAATAAGAAACAATTGAACCATTAAATAAAGATAATAACTGGTTAAAGAACGGGGATGGGAAAGTTGTTATGTTTATCTTTGTTTATCCTATTGATATGTTATGAATTGAATAAAATTATACCTACTGAAAATCACGGTCATTGGGGGCCTTTTCTTGCATAATTAAATGTTTCCCTATCTTATAGACAATTTTGTGAATGGGACATTGTTGAATGTGGAATTTCATTAATCACGTAAAGTTGGATGATTAAAATCTGGAACCCTTGTGTGATCACTCCAGTTAAACAAATAGAATAATGAGCTTGTGGGTGTTGGATTGGATATGTGGCATGTGATGGGGGTGTTTTGTGGGTTGTTATGGATAGGGTGAGCAACGGGGATGCGGTTGGCTTGGTTGTGGGTTGGTGTAAATGTTATATTAATAATGGGCAGTTGGGCTACGATAAATGGTATTAAATGGATAATGATGTACGGTGCGGTTGTGGTTATGGCAGTTGGTAGTGGGGCTGCAGGGATGGGTTTGAATGTGAATGGGCTATGGGTTGTGAGTAATAAATAAAAATTGGAAGAGTTAATGAATGGTGGGTCATGGTAATGGAATGGGATTAATAATCAATGGGGTTGGTTGGTTAATAAGAAGGGATTTGTTGTGTTGCTTGTGTTTACTAACATGATTTGTGGATGGCAGGGATATGTTTTACGAATGATCAATGTGGTTGGTTGTGGATAGTTTCCCAGTAGTTAAGGAACTAATAAACTAATTCAACTGAAACGTGAAAACCTAAATGGGGTTGGGGTTGTTTGTTGTATGCATGCTTCATAGTAGCAGTGTCAAGGCACGCGCTCAGTTTCTATATTTAGAAGCCATAGGTTGGTCTGTGTGTTTGGTATACATATATATATATATGTGTATCTTTTTTGTTTTATTACACCCCACCCTTGTTGAGAACTTAGTGCCGAACACTCCCATTTTAGGGGAGAGGGTGTTTTTACCTTACTTACTAGCTCCTTCCTGCTCCTTATCCCCTAGGTTGTGATGGCTTGAGGCGACCTTACGACTAAGACTCTTCGAGTAGGTTTCGATTGGGGTGGTTTTACCCCAAGGCTTTTCAGGTAGGTTCTACTATTTCTCAAGAAACTTCGGGATGAGGCCCAGGTGTGTGCTGGCGGGATACGTGGTTGTGAGGCTCAGTTGTGTGCGGGCGGGATATGTGGTTGTGAGGACCAGGTGTGTGCGGGCGGGATATGTGGTTTTGAGGCCCAGGTATGTGTGGGCAGGATGTGTGGTTTGTGAGGCCTAGGAGTGTATAGGCGGGGATAGTGTGGAAGCGTCAGGACGTTCACTGTTAGGAAGATCTTCTAACTAAAGGGAAATGGTGTGGGGTACCCAATACTATTGTTCTTATATACTACTACCTATGGTGATTGTGTTTATGGTGTGTTTGGCCAGTGAGTTTGGGTGGATAGAATGCCTTGCTAGGTTTCTTCTGTTGTTCTCATAGTACATTAGGATGTCTCCCTACCGTTTCACGAGATCTTTAGGTTTCCCTTCTGAGTATACTTTTATACTCACGCTACGTTTACTTTCTGGTTTCCAGGAGGACTAACAGGGATATGTGGGACCCTAATAGTCAGAAAGTTGGAGTTGTTGTAGTTGTTGTACTATTGTTTTATTTTGGTATTGTACTTTTGAGCTTTCTTTTACTTGTACCATGTTTCAGAACTATTTAAACATTCATGTGGGATTGTTTTGGGTTTATTTCTATACACTTGTTCTTTTGTTTTTTTGGTGGTTGACTTGTCCTATTTTCCAATATTAAATAATAAAAAGGGTAATGCCTCCCAAAATTGTGAAAAATCATACCCTTGGTGCTAGTCGCCACCCCGGAGCCTACTGGAGGCGGGACTCAGGGTTCATTATCTCCCTTTCACCACTGCCAGCTCAGGAGGGGCATCCTTGGTGGGAGGGGGTCATGACACAACCTCACCCAAACCATCTATTCTTATGACTAAATTTTTATATGTATGAAGAAAAAAATGAAGACTAAGAGTGGTAATAAAATAAAATCACCTTCAATCATCAAGAAAAATCTCTTAAGGATGAGGATAAATTCTAAATAGGGGTCAATTAACTACCAATGATTCACCTAGGTATCACATGATTCAAGAAACAAATTCAATAATGCTATGTCTAAATGTGTGTTTCCAATTCATACCAATCAAATAAATTAAATGTCCATAACATAGTTCCTCTTTATATGTTGTAAACATTTGTTTATCAACTAATACTATGTCACATAATAAAGATCTATTTTTTAATCATTTATTTTCAAACTAGATTTTTTAGTCTATAATGAGGATCGTAATGATATCATATAACACCAGGATATGGTTATGACACTTACCACAAGCCATATTGTTATTACCCCTAAATAGATTGATATAAGAAACCAACCCCACCAAGACTACATAATACAACTCACATCATTGTCGTGGTCGTACCAGAATTAATTGAACCACAAAAAACAATCTCCTCCAGCCTCTATGAAACATAACTATTATTATGCAGAAAAAACCTCAACCACACCATATCATATAGAACCATGTTCTAAAATTATCATATATATGATATTTCACCTCTATATCCACCAAATTCCCCTTTAATGTACTTTTAACACACTTTTTAACCGAATATATACAATGTAATTGGAAAAAATATCCATTCTATTATTAAAACATAATATTTACTCAGTAAAACTTGTATTATTATAGGTGGTATTAAGGGGTTACTCTAAATATTACCACCAACATAGGAGGGTTTCTGGTACTGCTGGTTTGTGAAATTAGGTACTCATAATGATTGATAATTCCTTTTTAATATTTAAAAACATTTATATAACTATCTAAACCATTCCAAACATTGAAAATGAAATTTAATTTTAATTAATTTTTAAAAAATGATATTTGATAGATGGGAGACATATATGAAGAAATTATGCATTTTTATATCATATTCATATAAATAATAAAAATAATTTTTCCTATTAAGTTATCCTAAATATATTAGAAAATATATTAAATGTTCTAAAGAATTATATTTAAAGGGTTTTTTATTAATATTGTAGCTGAAATATCATTTATTAAATTTGAAACTCCTATAAAAAATGTCATTTTTATATGAGTTCTATTGTCCCAAAAAATGTATGTGAATTTCAGGTAATTAATCCATAAATTGGAAAGCAATAAATATTTAGAAATAATAATTAAATCTTGGTTATCAAAAAAATTAAGTATAAGGATTTTTTGGTTAATTATAACTTAAGGAATAGCAAAAAAATAAATGTTATATAAAATGTTATTAAAATTATCATCATTCTATTTTTTAAATAGGAAATAAATTCTATAATATTTAACAATTCAGATACGTTCAAATAGATGAAAAAAATTTATTATCATAAATAATTCTTAAAAAATCCATGTATTATTTATTACCTTTAAATATTTAGGTTGAATAAATTTAAAATGAAAAGTGTTTTGAATGAATGAAAATACCATTGATATTGAAAATATGTTTATTGAACTATTTGTTGTATTTTGAAACAAAATAAATGAATATTAGTTTTTACAAAAATATATGAAAATGATTCTTGACCCATTTGCGACCTATAGAAATATACTATTCACAATATAATTCCATATGATCATGGAATTAATCTAATTAGAATTTGACTCTTAAAATTATTTTCGAATCAAAAAATTCATTAAAGATAATCAAAATTTTGTAAATTATGTATATTTATCAGTAAAATATTGGATGAATATCAGCAATTTTTTTCTAAACAATAAAAATCAATGACCTGGTTTTTATAATGATTCGGAAATTCATATCTAATATTATAATTTATGTTGAAATATATTGTATTAATTTTATATAAATTTTTTCTTTATCATTTTTTTAGTAGAATTATCCAAATTTTAATTTTCATTTGGTTTTCCCTTTTATAATTAATCAATAAAATGTTATTTCATATTGATATAAAAAATGATTATTTTTTTTAAAATATTATTTTACTATTTTTATATATTATGTAGTCTTTATTTTAATATATAGATGGACGCGTATTGTTTGCATAAAATTTATTAAAATATTTCTATAATTGTCAATTATTAGTTGTTATTATTTACATTAAAATGAATGGGTTTTCCCATATTTTATAAATATATGATGATAATGAAACAACATATATAAATATATATAAACAAATATATATATATATGTGTGTGTGTGTGTGTGATTTTTAATAATATTTTAATATTCCAAACATGGCCATATATTTTAGAAATCTTGTGTATAAATATTAGTAGAAAATAAAAATTACTTTTATCAATGGTTAAAGAACCATAGAAATAAACAAACATTATTCAAAAACATTCAGTTCTTCTAATTGATATTTAGAATTACTGTAATTCCACCACTTGATCTCAAAAACCATTGCAATAGGCTTGTAATATTTTACCTACAACCTCATTTTTTAAATCATGGTTTTAGGTTTATTTTTTCAATGATTTATAATTAATTTTAGTTTTTAACATAGCTCAATGGTAATTGTAAAACATTTAAATAATATTTTTTTTCATGATACAAGTGGTAAATTTTCATTGAACATTAGTAAAATGGTTCTTCTTGAGATATTTACACATTTCCATGATGTTAAAAAACACATGTAGGGACATACTATAAAGGACAATATTTTTTATTAAAATTGAATCATTATTAAATTTTGAACCAATTATAACGAATATATCAGGATTTAATAAAAGATTAATTTTTAATGGAATAATATTAGATTTATTTTTTAGAGAATTATATTATGGATGTGGCGTTGATAAAAATAATCTAAAAATTGAAAACAAATAAAACACATTCTTTGTTCTGTATATCAGAATATATATATTTGTATAATTTTATATCATAAAATTCTCATAAACTACATCCCACATGTAGTATAATTTTAATATATTGGATAAAATAATATTTTTTTCAGAAAATAAAATTACTTCATTACATAATTTTTAAACATAAATTCTAAAAACAATTATCTAGTTTTTCAAAATTAATATGTACAGTGAAAATTTAAAGATTTAATATATTAAAACAAATACACAATAAAATTTTAATTTACAATAACAAATTATAGTAATCTAATACCAAAGAAATATATATCATATCCTTATAAGAAAATAATTTAATAATTTACCTTACATTTTTGTATACATAAAACAACCAATTTACCCATAAAATTAATTTTTTAATGGTTACTCATTTTCATTAGTAAATATTACAGTAAAATATTAGTATTTTTATGATCAAATAACAACCACTACATAACAATTCCATTGCCTATCATAATTTTAAATTAATTAAAATATATATTTTAAAAAATATTATTTTATGGAATAAAAAACATTATATATCATAATTCTTGGTTCGTAAGTAAATAATTTATTTAATGTTAAAAATATTAAGAATATAGTTTCATTATTAGATATATATTAATGATTAATATATAAAATTTCATTAATTATTAATTTATACAAGATAATTCTAATTGGTATTTGATGGTGATAGTAGTAATTCATGTTTTAATTCTAGCAATACCCTATCCACTATTGATCATTGGAGAACCCAAATTTAAAAAAATAGAAAATGGTTATGTTTTCACTGAAAAAAAAAAATTAAAATTTTTCTTATGATTATTTTAGACTAGGATTATAGCGTTTATAAGTAAGATGAAATTTTTAAAAATTAAGAGGATATTTTATTTTAAAATTAATTAAACATTTATATATGAAATAAATATTGATACTATGGATGTAATTAGTGATATATTTTGAGATGGTAGAAAAATTCCATTTATAATATGTTTTTATACTAAATAGTGGTTGAATTTTTCAATTCAAGCATCAGGTCTCCAGAAAATACTTGTTGGGTATATCATTATTTTACCCAACTAGTCCTAATTGAATACAAAAAATATTTACATTATAAAATTTTTATAAGATTAACCATTATATAAAAATATATCTCTAGTTAATTAGATATTTATGAATTTTTACAGTTCTTGATGACTATTTTGATATTGTATATCATATAAGAAACGAAAGGAGAGTGTAACGAGATTAAATCTCATGATATTGTCAACCAAATCAACAAAAAATCAATCATTCCATAATGGATGAAAATTATTACAATTATTTCACCTCATTCATTATATTAAATATCTTAATTTTAAATTTATTTAAATATTTAAAGAAATATAATAAGTTAATTGTATTTATATTCATTAAATTTTAAATTCATTCATTTATAAATCATTATATTAATAATTTTCATATTTGCATCTAGTAAAGAAATTTTTCTTTTCATTACAACTTAATCTTTACAAATTATCATCATAAATTTTATATTTTAATGAATACATAGTGATTTTTAATGATTTTTTCGTTATATAATATTCTATCGATCAAGACTTATGAACACTTTCTCTTTATCTCATTATTATCATGATAGTTGTGTTGATTCATCACTATCGTTAATGAACAAACCATGAATGAATTCATGGGATTCTATAATCAAATTACCGAAACAATTTTCAACATATAAATATTAAATTTCAATTTTATATGATTAGAAAACACATATATACTTCTGAATTGGTGTAAGATCAATATTATAAGTAGGGGTAGTATATTTGAGACACATGAATAGTGATAATGGTACTAATCAAGAGTGGTTGTGGTGGTAGGGACATAGGATGATGGTTGAAAACTAGATGGGGATTAGAAATTGAAAGAATGGAATATAAGGCTCAGTAATAGAGAGGATTTGGAAAATTGAAATGATTAGGGGTGACATAGGCGGTTTCTAAAGGTAGGGTAATGGAATTAGGGCCAGGATTTCTTTATAGGTGGTAGGGATGGAAAATATTTTGATGAAAGTATATGTAAAAATTAAAATTTATAAATGGATTTTGGGTAAATAGTTATTGATATCATTGTGTTTAATATATAAAAAACTCCTATAATATTTAGATCAACCTATGGATGGGGTTTCCAAGGTGGACTAAAATAAAAAAAATCATGTGACATTATAGTACACATAGTTTCCATCAATATTTTATTATCTATTTTTTATAAATTAACATAAATATCACATGATCATTATTCATGTGATGTATTCCACGTATAAAAATCTTGATGACTCAATGTGTATAGGGTTACAAACTTCAAATCCACATTTCTATAGTCACAAAAATCATGATATGGATAATGCTACGTTAGTTACAATGATGAGACATGAATATATGTGTGCTAGTATGGTTGTTCAAATTGGGTTGAAATTCGTGTTTTGGAGTAAAAAATGATGATTCATGTTGGATTTATTAATTGGGTCTCTATAGGTAACACGCTCGACTAACACTTGAGTTATACATGTCATGTTTATTGCTGAAACACACTGTGTATGATGAAACCACACAACATAAGAAATAGATAAATTTCTTATGTGAATCTATTGATGGACGCCACATGTCGTCATATATATAAATCATTGATACTATGGAAATAAGAATAGAAACCAATAATATATTCATATAAACATTACAAAGCTCGATAACAATGCCAATTATAACTTCATGTCGTGTATATTAGATTTCAGAGAATTATCTATTATTTATATTCCATGTATCAAAATATGTTAAACTAATAATCTAATCTGAGATTTAAAATTATTGAATAAAATGTTGTGTTCCTATTCTTTTCCTAGGGTGTATTTCATGTAATTTTTGGTATATTGATTTCCACAACATTGAGGAGATGATGATGTTTCATGGTTGATAATTTTATCATTTTTTGGGGGTGGTAGCCTTCTGGGAGAGATACTGATATGAAGAATTGGGTCCCCCACATGCATTATGTAGTTAGTAAATCTCAAGACTCTTCCTAGTCTGGCCCATTTCATGACTACCCAAAGAAAGAATCTAATAGTTTAGAGGATGGAGACCAGCACTGAGTAGGCACAACACACACATGGGAGGCCTAACTTAATATTCATGTACACATTAGCATATTTTCAAGCCCTTACATTTCTAAAATATAAAGAAATGGGTAACTGTGCATTCATAAATCTTGAATCCCAATATAATAGCACACCAATAAGTATTAGAATGAAATGGATCCAAATATATGAAGACTATAAAAACTAAAAGCATTTTCAACCGGTCAATTGGGTGAGGAATGTTGACAATACAGCTACATGAACAGAACTTCATCATTCCATCTTACTATGCTCTACCTTGACATGGTACATATAGGGCTCTATGGAAAGTATGATTGTCTTCATACAAAACAAAAAGTGTAGGAAAATCCAATATAAGGGTGAGTATAACAATACCTTGTAGGACACCCCAAAATCAATAATCATATTTCATTATGAATAATAGTCATATCGTCCCAAATATATGTTAATGTCATATATACAAGAACATCTAGATATAATCATAGTAGACACATAGTTTCTTGTATGATCACAACTGTTTTCCTATCCAAGGATTACAAATAGAAGGATCAACATAACACCTCTCAGTTAAAATGCTATCCATAAGTAAGATGGAACTGAAGGAATCCATCCAATATTTCATGCTTGTCGGGTCTCACTATTATAAGTACTCAATGGAATTATGACTCTATTGATATATAAAAATGGGATAACTCTTAGGGCCATGGGGTATACCAATAACCAAATCAGGATGGAACCGCTATGATGGGCATTAACACCCATGTAGAGTTGGCCATGATGATACCATGAACACCACCTAGAGAAACAATGATGATAGAGGATCTCACTTTGATCCTCATGATGGGATACCAAAAAACATTTTAGGATTAATGTTCCTTAAAGGGTTTCACAATCTTATGAACCAAATGTGATTCCATAACAACCATTGGGGAAATGGTTAAGGGAAGGTGCCTTAATGAATATTTTCCAAGCTATTATGGACAGGGGCTCAACGATATTATGTAAAGAGTACATAGTATATAGAATAAGTACAAGGAATTTCCCTTTGGAATTAATTTATACACATGTGTGATGACCCGTTCTCGTGAAAGTGTCTGAGTTCATCACATGACCAAGAAAGTGTACTCTTTACCAGGTATTTGTACCCACAATGGTACACATAGAACTTCTAGGTCGAGTAACATGTCTTGTGTAGGGATAAAATATTTTTGGCATTTTACTTTTTCAGAAACCCTATCTTGGAAAGGTGGTTTGGGTATCACATCATGTTTAATAATAAAATACACACTTGGTAATGTGGTACTTCATAGAAGCATAGGTTCTTCATCAATGTATTCCCACCCAACTATCTCGACTAGATCTTCCATAAATACAACCCGTATATTTTGGATTTGGGTAAACTAAGCTCAATCATCGTCAGAGATCCAATTTATGGTCATCCCATCTGCTCAGAAATTTCCCCATAATTTCCCCTCATAATACACTCCCAAACATCCATGGGAATGTCCACAATCCAACCTCGATCCATCATCCCCATTTTCACATCTCCATCCCATAATCAATTCAGGCCCAGATTTTATATATCTAATTTTGGCGTGATGAAAAGGTTCCACGATGATTGATTATCAGGTATTTAGATGAACCATTGTTTAAAGGATACCCTAGTGATGAATGAATGAAAAACCATAGGGGGGAACCATGAAATACATAATGTGGAATGAACCTAGGCCATGTATGATTCCAAACAACAATTTTTTTATAAAAATAAAATAAAAAATGTATACATCAATATAATACAAACATCAAATCTCAATGTGGACCAATCGCTAATGAATAATGAATCCACACCATTGTGGTTGGTGAGATCCCAGAATATTTTTGTTGTATAAAATCCTCAATCCGTCATCATCTCTCTCTGAGGATCTCTTTCTCCAACACCCTCAGCCAATTATTAGGGCTATGTATAAAACCCTAAAAATTAGTTAAAATGGTTCATAAATAGATATTAATTTGTTGGATGTCTCATGATAAATAAAATAAATAACTTATTTAATTTATTCATTCTCAAATGCACATTATAGAAACTCTATATGATGAGAATTTTTATGTTGTTGTAGGATAAAATCCTTGCTATGAGCTCGATTGTGGTCTCATATTTCTAATTTGATCCCCCCTATTTAGGAGTTATTCCACAGTTTCCAAAAAACTACTCAATTTTGATATTTTATATTTTTATTATATTTAATAATTATTTAGGGGGTTTATCAGGCCTTATAATCACATGCAGTCTTAGTACCCAGCTCCGTAGATAATTAATTTAATATTCTAAAGTAATAAATTGAAAATTTTGAGTTGTTACATTCTCCCCACCACAGGGATTTACATCCTGGAAATAAAAAAAATCAACACAATGAGATGTGGGTAATGAGCATGTGTTTGGATCCCCTGCTCCAAGGGGACCTCCGGATGATTCTTTTGTATCCACCAGACATGCACTAGAAGAATCAATCACCCATGAAGGATAATCTCCTGTGGATAATCTATCTCAACTAGGTACTCTTCAAATGTATCCCCATCCTCAACATCCTGCTTACCATAGTCGATAACATGGGAATGTCCATGAAAATACCTCATTAGCTGTGACATGTGGAAGATGGTGTGTACCCAGTATAATTTCAGTTATAGAGCTAAACATTAATCCACCTCGCCAACTATATGTAGTATCTGTTAACATCCAATAAATATTTGATATAACCTGTCTCTTCATCCAAACATTATCAGTGCACATTGAGTTGAGACCCTTTGGAACACATGGTATTCTTCCTCAAACTAGAAAGGCCTACATCGTGGATATTCCTATGACATATGATGGCACTATTCGATCTACATCCCCTACTATAATAATTTTACCTTCTCTATAGTGCCCCACACAAAATTATTCCCATAAGTTCTAACTCTCCATGTGTTGTCGAACATTTTGGTTACCTGATGTGTCCCATATAAAATGAATTGAATGGTGCTATACCAATGGTGGAATGTTATCAATTATTGTATGCACACTCCACCAATAGTTGGTGATCCTTCCAATGATGACCAAAGTATACCATACAATCCCATAACATGTCCCCCCAAACAAAAAATGTTCTGATCACTCTAGCTATAATTTAGGGGTTGAAATAATGTTCTCAAATTAAAATAATCCCAAATGTCCTACTACCATCCCTTCTCTAATCAAGATGTAAAGAGATTATCCCAGTTCAAAAAATCATCAAGATGACCCCATGGAGTCATACAATCTCGTAAATATATAGTTTTCCCATGTTATGAACTAACTTCTACCCTAGAATAGATAGGATGTTGGATGACTTGGTGAATCAGTCTTTGACCACACATATGAAATCGAGCCCCATGGACATAAGTGGTAACCCCATTATGAAGTCCTTTTATATCTCATACCAATTACAATCTAGACATTCATGGGTTTAAGCTAAACTCGTTGAAAACTGTTACTCATTATTCCATTATTAAAAATTAATGCCTCAAGTGACAATCTATGGAATTCCTTCATCATTCATAGCCTCAATAACAGATGTCTATGTTCTTCATACATTATTTCTATAGCTTGATACACCTCTAATGGGTTTATATGAATATAACTCATAACACACTCCGACAACATCACTGGTACCATGATTAATCCTATGAAAAGAATAAAATTCTCCCGAACCTTAAGAAAATATATATACAACATGTAGTGTGGATATTTTATTACATAGATTCTCACCATTAGTATCCCCAAGTTTTTCCTTTATCACATGTTGTAAAAGTATAGGGGTTACAACAATTAACTATAGGTATGATTTTCCATCCCCATCTATAAAAGATATCTTCATATTGGATAAATGTTGTTATAATTTGCAAGGTAAATGTGAACAATATCTTCTTCAGAGGTAATCTGTTTCCACATTCCACTTCCAATGAGTATAAAATTCTTCAATACATAGTTTTAGAGTAAATCTGGCCATCACATTTATCTCATGTTACATTCCTTCTAAGATAATATATACATAAACATATTATGGTCAATTCACATGATAAATCACTCATAATAAGGTAGTGTAACCACATCCTCTATGTGAAGTCTACCTTAGCTAGATGAAGATCATGGGTTTAATAGTTCTTCTCATGTGGTATCGATAGATTTGCACTATAGGAAATCACCACCTGTCACTACATTTGGAGAAGACCTTGTCTATTTACTAATGCATGAAAGAACACTATGTACTCAACACTCTCCATTGGAAATATCAATATGGGAGCACTCTCCAATATCTACCTCGACTCCGAGAAATCCCACTAGAACCTCTCTACCAACACAAAAGGTTGCCCCTATTAGGTTGAAGATGGAATAGGCGTTAATAAGCAGTTTTAATTATGTATGAATATATAATATTATCCTTATAACCTAAGTAATATCTTCACATCCTTCACACTCTACATTGGATCCCAAAATGGGACTACCTCATCCATTTTCGGGTCCGCTGCAACACCACCTACTAAGATAAAATTTTCTAGAAATTGGAATTCATGAATCAATAACTAGCACATTGAGAGTTTTCTATAATGATGGTTCTCTCAGAGTATGTCTAAAATTATCCTCAAGTGCCTCACATAATCCTACCAAGACACTGGGTAATTTAGGATATCATTGTTTATTACAACCCAAAAATGGTATAAGAAATGCTGAATGATTCGGTTCCAGAGTACTATGAACAATGTTGGGGCGTTATTCTTTGAAAAGGAAATATCCATGTAATCATTATGACCATAGAGACATCTACATATCTTCTTCAGTATATTTGTATCCCAAAATTGTATCTGGGGATAGCCTGATATGATGTCAATATTTTAGAACCATCATGCCCCTGTAAACTAGTTGAAGTGGTTGGTAGTGGATACATATTCCTCATGGTCACATGGTTTAAAAAATTGTAATCCATATATAGCCTCAACCTCATATCTACCTCATTGGTTAACAATACCAGGCTTACCTATAGTGGAACACTGGGTCAAAAAAATCCATTCCTAAGTATGTCTTCTAACTGCAACCTCAACTCATGAAGCTATATGAGAGTCATCTGATATGTTGGTGAATATATTGGGGTTGTCTCGAGGTGTAGGTCGGTTCATAAGGCAATGTAATGATAGGGAGCTAATCCCTGAATTTCATTAAGAAACACACACTCATACTCCACCAAAACTGTAGGATACTAAAAAACACACAGTATCTTCTGCAGTAAGGTTCATTCTAGCCATCTAAAGTGTAATCAACTACATACTCCTATCCATGATTTTATATTTCTCTTCATTGTTTTCCAAGTCACCCACAAAGGAATACCTCATCCCATTACTGTGGACACATGGAATCCTCCTCTTTAAGTATTCTATAATTTCATTAACTATATATAACCAGATCATACATATGATGACATACTATGTTCTCATCATTTCTTCAAAGAGATCCCAAATGAAACTCTCCACTCTAAGAGTCTGGTCACACCATCGGCTGATGTGTGTGATCACTAAGACAACTCTAGTAGAAGCCTCCAAGTATAATGGTTGATCCAAAGACTCAACTAGAATATCTATATATCAAATTATCATTGTTTAAATAATGTAATTACTCACACCTATGTATATATGTACTATATATATGTTAGAAAATACATTTATTTTACAACATATCATCCCAGAAACCTATGACTCATAATCCTTGGCTGCTTGAAGCTACCCTCATCCCTATCCCCAGCTCCAAGAGCCTAGCATGGACCACATAGGGACGTGGTGGAAGGAAGATGTAACATATTTCACATCCATATACTCTTACAACCCATATTCCATGAATTCCACCCTATAGACCATCATTCTCCTGTAAATGCATCTTCATGGAATGTCATTCCACTACATCTCTATAATCCACACGACATGTTAGACATTCACATTAATGATATTGCAGACTATAATAAAAATACCATCTCCTCTCTCTGGGGTGAGTATATGCATTATGTGAGCTCTGAATCATAGCCCATCTATCATGGGGTCACGTATAAAAAATGACTCTCACTTTAAGTTATGTAGTTTGTTTCTTATTCTATATATCCCCAATGTATAAACTCATGTGTTCCCACTATAGGAACTAATTGTCTATGTCTTCTCATCCATGAAACCCATAACCACTATTGAATCCTCTAGTATCCTAACATAGGTATGAATTCAAAGAGGTGTAATGTTTCATAAAAAGTTCCTTAGTTCTCCACAGTTGAATGTTTGAACCAAAAATAATTTATCATTCCCAATAATCATTGAGTACCAAGAGAGGTTAGTGAAACTCAATGAATAACCAGACATAATTATGATAACCAAATAATGCTATATAATCTTCTAGATGAAAACAACCCTAAATATTACTGGAAAAAAATACATAATGAAAATTTACTTAAACTCAAACTATACAAGAGTCACCTTGTTATTAGTCTAGGTCACTAAGACCCACTATCATTTTACAGAGCAATAGATAAGGCTTGAAGTTTGTACCACCATATAATTTTCATGTGACCTAAAAATATGGAAGATTCAAATCACTACCTCAACCCAGTCCTCATCCACCTGTGGGTCAAGATATCCTTTTAGCCTGAGGGGTCGTTATAATTGAATCTCATGAACCATTCTCATCTAACACACCTCATCTATTGGTACTCCTATTACAATATGATTCTCAATATGTGGTGGAAAAACTGGTGTAACAACTCATACTAACACAATCAAAATAGTTCCCTATATCAAAGCCTCATCACTTATTGGGTCATCCTCATGATCGCAATTCTGAATCCATAATGGAAAACATCGTGGAGGCATCATGAAATATAAAAGATGTTCCACAAACATTGATTATATCTAGAGAGAAGACTTAAGAAGTACATGGAAACTAAAACCCATTCCTATATAATTCTTATACCACTTTTTTCAATATAACTTGTTCCAACGTTTTTTTATTCGAAAATAAGGTGATCAAACTTCTGGTGTATGGATACATCATCGATCGCATCTACATAATAATCCCTAGAATAAAATCTAGACTCGAAAAACATAACTTTTTCCCCAGTCTGATCTCATAGACTTCGGTCCTATGGTATAATCATATTATCTGATACCACTCTTTCACAACCCATCCCAGTGGGGTCAATTATACAACTACCCTAATCCCACCTCCAATTTTATAGGGGCTAGAGACTAGACCCAATTATGAATATCAGTCACATTGTAGGAATTATCCTAGTGTAACTATACACACAAACATAGATATCTAAGACCATATAATATAGAAATGTAAATCAACTGGTAACCATGAATGTATATATCTAGAATCACATCATTAGTGTACAAAATTAAGTACAATAAATAAAATTTTCAAAATACAATACCATCAAAGAGAAAGTAAAAAAATAAAAATCTGTAAAATGAGTGAGGAATACTACTATTGAAACCACAGGAACAAACCTCGGTATATTCATCTACTAAGATCCAACATTTTTTTGTTGCCACTATGACTCCATTGAAAGGCTGATCATATATATAAAACACGAACTGTGCAGGAAAATCCCATTAAGTGGTCAGTATTACAATACCAAGTATGACACCCCAAAATAACAATGAATCTACCAACAAGAATTACAGTTATATCATCATAGGTATAAGTAAATGGTCTATATACAATAACATACAGACATACATATTGTAGACACACAGTTTCATGTATGATCACAACCATATTTCTATCCTAGGATTCATTTTTGAATGTTCCACATAGAACTCTTAAAAAATAACACACTATAGGAGGCATATAGTACATATGTAATCTTTCTGAGACGTCATTATCATCAGTTCATTACATAATAAAAACAAGGTTGATGTCTATAGTGATTGATAAACATAAATTGGATCACTCCTAGATCCATATAGTATAATAGAAACCTAATCTATATAGTCCAACTAAGTATGGTATTGATGCATGTGTAGTGTCAGACATGATAATACCAAGAACCCCACATAGGTAAATGATGATGATAGAGGATCACACTCTGAGCCTCATGGAGGGAATCCAAAACTCTATCCATGACTAATGTTCCTTAGAGGGGATCATCATTCAATTCATTAGACATGATTCCAATCCAACCCTTGTTGAAAGGTTCAATGGAATGTACCCCAAAAAAACATTTACAATATGAAGATGATAAGGGATTCAAGCCATTCTATAAAGACTGCACTTATTATACTTAAAATATATAGTGAGAACCTTCATCATAGGACCCTAAACTGTTTATCCTGGATCATGACTATGTTATTGTTCATCAAAAAAAATTTCTATGTCCATGTACTCCAAACCATGTCGATGTTAACTCTATGGTACGTGTTGAGCCTCCAGTTTGACTCACACATCGTGTCATAGGGTTCACAATCCTTGTGATATTGATAATTCTTTATAAACCATATTGTTGCATGGGGGTATCCCACACATCATATATTACTGTAATAAATTTCATTTACAAATTGATTTCATATAACCATATGTTATTCCAATACATATGACAGTGCCTCTAGTTAAAATGTAAATCCCAGCCACAGATTTGGGATCTAGGTCAATAGAGATCGATCACCATAAGTGATCAAATTTTCTTCCATATCGGTTTCTCAAGAATCATATTGTAGATTCAATGTCACCATACATTGAAAAACCTACACATGAACAACACAGATATAGTTTCAATCCATTCTCACCGTCATCATAGCTTGATCTCATCATCTATCCAAAACTAGACCTGTAATATCAAATCACTCTCCAAAGAAACTATTAAATGATTATTAGTGTAGTTTCTTGAGACAACAGTAAAATGAGACCCCAATGATAAACATAGAAGGACATGTGAGAAAAAACCATGAAACACACTAATAGGAAAAATCCTCGGAGATGTTTGGGATAGCCTTAATATATTTCCATTTTAACAATGAATGAGGATCCAAAATAAAAAACAAATAATTTCACCCAATAATCCTCCCAATGTATGCCCATACCCACAATATGATCAAACCACAAACTAATTCATTGGAAAAATATTTTTTTATTATCATAGGATTATAAAATGAGGATAAATAAAAGTAATAAAAGCATCATTCCTTAAAGTGGAACAATATCTAATGAATAAGTGATCATCATCACTATCATTGGTGAGAAACCTAGATTTATGTTTTCTAGATGATCCTTGATCTTTCTTCGTCTATCACCAAGGATTTCAATCTTAAATTATTTTTCTCACAATTCTACAAGTTATGAATATACCCCTATGAAGTGTTGATAATTTTGTTTAAATTGTGAGTTAATTGGTTGTTGCATCATGATGAATAAATTTTTTTTTAATTTTTGTATTTATTTATTCTTTCATGATTTCACTTTATGAAAAATCCCAATGTTGAAAAATTTTATTTCATGGTAATGGTAAAACCAACAAATTAAACACACAAGAACCTCCAATTTATAATTTGATACCCCATATACTATTTATTCTACCTTTTCACGAAAAATACCCATGTGATTTATTTAATATATTCAATATAATCTAAAAAATTTATTCTAGGTACATCGGGCCTCATAATATCACATGATCTTAGAGCCTAGATCCATAAATAATAAATTTAATATTCAAAAGTAATAAATTGAAAAATAAGATCCATTATTGTAACCCCGCTTAAGGTTTATTATTTATAGGGATATTATCATCTAGAAAATTAGATCATGGAGTTAGAACCCCCCCCCCCCTATTTTTGAAATGTTTAATGTCCTGCATAAATACTGATAACCCCCTTATTCTAAATTATACAATGATATAATGTACCTCAATAACACTGATAGGGTTGTCAGCCACCCATTTAGATGGGATGAGGGTACTCATTTTATGGGGTTGGTTCTCTCTTAACTTGCATTCCATTCTAGGGAGGGTTACCAAAGACCCAATATGGTTTTTGATGGATGATATGGGTGTTATGATAGCAAGGTAGTCTAGGGTTTTTTTTCATATTACATACTATGAATACATGGATTTCTAGGATATGTTCCATATAGATATGAGGTAACCACATAATATAATATAATTTCCCTTCAATGAATATCATGGGTTTGGTAAGATATGTAACCTTTAATTGAGATATATGGTGAATTTAGTTATGAATTCTGATGATAATGATTTCATTTGACCATGAGTTTCTTCTATGTTAAGAACATATGAGTTTCTATTATAATTTTACTCTTCTTCTAGAGTATTTTTCTAACTCATGTAACTATTATTACCAAATGTTTTTCTAGTGTCCAAGTAGTTATATTTACAATAATTCATCCTAGGAAAATCCTTCCACTCATGTTGTGTTAGAAAAGAGAATTCATAGTTTGACGTTAGACAGAGTGGACATAGAGCTTGTGAATTTTTTGTTCAGTTGATTCATCTTAATTATTGGTGGTTTTTTATGGTTAAATTAGTTTTTGATGAGATCTTCATAGTTGTTCTTATTGAATTGAGATTTTAATCTATTAACATATATTCATTATTCATGGTCTTATTTCATTTTTTATAAAGGGTTTATTTTAGAGATAACATATACTAAAATGTATTAGATTATTATTGTCTTGTTCTTTTATTACCCAATTGGTTATATATATATATATATATATCTTTTTGTGTTTATATTTATATTTAAATATATATATATATATATTATTGATGTTCATTGATTAGATATTAGATATTATATTGGGATATCTCTTTCTTGTTATCATATGATATCGCCTCTAATGTATTTCATTTATTCTTAGTTCTAGTAAAAATCCCTTAGTCTATTAGAGGCATGATTTTGGTGGAAAAAAAGATGACCAAAACCAAAATTTGGGTCTTAATGTGTTAGGTCATCTCAAAAACTCCCAATAGTTAAATTGTGGCCATGAAATATTCATATTATGCTAAAATCACCACATCTATATAATTATTATATTGATGAACACATTACCATATTCTAATAATAATGTAACTTTATTTTTTCTCTAATAATTTATAGTTTTCACATATGATTTATAACATTATGTATTGATGTAATAAAATATTTTCCCATCAGGATATAATGCCTGAAAAAATTATTCTATTGTCAATGTTTTTCTTTTTCCCCAAAAAAAATTATCATATATATAATAATTATTAATGATTATGAAATATTGATTTTTTATTTCTCAATTGGTGTATTTATTTGATATATTTATTTTCATTAATTCCTAATAGGTATGATCAATGTTTATAATTTTTTGGTTCTATCTCTATAAAAAATATAAAAATAATTGTTATTTTTTAATTTTTTTCATATTTTTGATTTATAATATTCTAAATGTTTCATCAAAATAAAAATTAAAATCAAATTAATCATTAAACTCATTAAATTTAAAGGTGATTAATTGAAAAAATTTATTAAAGAAATTATTTTTTAATTATTAACCTTATTTAAATTATATCCTCATGATTTTTACTCAATGATAATTTTTATTCCAATAAAAAATATGAAATTTTATGGGATTTCATACAAACATCAGGAAGGAATATTAACATTTTGATATCTGTTTAGTTGCTAAATTTTAATATCTATTATTTCATAAAAATTTTAAATTAATAGGAAATAAATTATATTGAAAATAATAAATGGATTAAAAATATTAACCTGATTGAATTATTAATGTTTTATTTTATCAATTACCCTATATAAATTCATAATGTTACGATTTTTATTAACCATTTTCTAATGAAACTAAAATTTAATCTATTCCAAAATAAATTCCCCATACCCATACTTATAGATCTGAGTTTAAAACATATACAATTCATATATAATTTGTAAATTTACTAATATTTTAGATATATTAATGATTTATATACATTATATACTTCATAATATTATTATATTCATTATTATTTTACAATGAAATAAATGTATAAGCTAAAAACATGAATAATGGTTTCATAATAATGTGGTTACTATTAAGAAATAGTTATCATTAAGTCAAGTTATATATCATAAAATATTAATAAAGTATAGAAAAATAATCAATCATAATGCTATATAACTATTGAATTTACCATCATTGAAAATATATTATGAAGAAATCTGTATGAAATAAATGTAATGAAGGAATAAAAATATAATATATGGAATGATGATATAATCCTGGAACATAACTAATGAATGAATGATGATTTAATATTTTCTATAAATAAATAATATAATTCATGGAATGAAGGAATTATTATTGAATATAAGTGTTGAGTAAATATGTATTTTAAAATTACTAAACATCATTAACATTGGTTAAAAAGGCATCTTTATAATGGGTTTCCTTCAAATATATTGGTATCTGTTTTATCTAACATGAAAATTATTCCTATTGATGTCATATTATCATAATAATACACAATAAATTGTGTCTTAGGATATGAAAACATTCATAATGATGGGATGGTAATATAATTTCATTTACATTTATATCATAAATTCATTAGAGTATAATAAAATAATTTAATGAAAAGATAAAATTGATTTCATAAAATAAAATATTAGTTATATAATAAAATCATAAAATGTGATCAATGAATAAGGAAACATAGTGTTTATTATTTTTTTTTAAAAAACCATATTTTTAGATTTTATCATATGAATAATTTTATATATAATTCAATATGTTACAAACAAAAAATTATGTTAAATAATTTTAGTGAGTATGTGAATTCAGAGCTCCATTGTAGGTTTATATTGAATTTGAGGTTTTTGGTTGAAATTAGTGGGGTTGAAACAACAGTATGACGCAATTTCATTGTGGTTTGGGAGAATTTAGTTTTTGGTGATGATTTGATTAAGATTAAAGTGTTTACCCTAAAATGAAATATAGTATAGGGGTACTGGGTAATTATGTAGTGACATTGGGTACCTTATGGCTTGAGTAGTGGGTGTATAGTGCCTAGTTCTACACATTTCATCCTATAGGTTCCTATGTAGTGGCATACTATGATTGGGGATTCAGATGGGAATTATGAGGGTTAAAAAACCTATAGTATGTACTTTTATACATGTTTAGTATATTTATAATGTGGGATATAGTTCAGATAATGAGATAGGGTTCACTCTCATTTAAAATTCAATAAAGGGGTATTTGGGACATATACAACACCACAAAGTACATTATATCATAGAAAATTTCATTCTATGTCCTCGTGCCCCACTTATTTTTTGCTGAGTGTGTGCTAGGTTTATAAGGTAGTGTCAAGTACTTGAGACCATCTCACTAGGTACACAAAAAATATTTATTAGTTTTTTATTTGTGGAATAATTTTAATTCATCCACCTATTTTAATCCACATTGAGGTTATCCATCAATCCTTATCCAAACTAGAAGGCAGAGGTGACATACCCCTTCATCATATCACTCCCTTTGTCTATATTTATCTAAGAGGTTTCTATATTTTCTTTCTATGATAAATGGTGGAAAGTATTCATCATTCATACCTATGTGGTCTCCCCAAAAATTGTCACTTATATATTACATTAGGATGTGGTATTTATTTTATTTCACCAATACATGGTGAAATCAAACTGATATGATGTGTCTTCATCTTGCAATATCTAGAGAACATCAAAAGTGTAGGAAAGCAATATGTTTCTCATATTTTCATTACAGTTCTATCCCATGGTTTATATTTAAGGATTTTAAAAAATTCATAGATGTATGTATTTTTTGAGTATAAATTCTGTGGTATTTTTACATCAATTTATCTTGAGGGATTATATGACTCATTTATACACCATTAACCATGGTTTTAAAGTTACCGTGTCATATGGTATGATTTTAGTGATTATGAATCAGTAAATTAATGTATTTAGTTTACTATAATGGTTTATAAATAATTAGTAGTGGATTTTGGTGCCTTTTTGGGAATTAGGAGTTTTTCTTTTTCAAATATTTTCTTGTATTATGGTTTATGGATCATTCACATGACGGTTACTAAATTTTGGAGGTCAGTCTTCCTTTCAATTTTATCCAGATTCATGTTTTCAATGTAACTAAATCTTTATCACCCAAGTTTTGGTTTAAAAACATATTACAAGGTAATGTGAGTATAATAGTATCAAATTTTCTTTAGTTATGCCTTTTATTGTAATTTCCGATTGTCCGAAATGAGTGGGAGATGTTAGAGTCATGCTGCAGCCATGCCTCCTTGGCCCATAGTATCGATAATTGTTTAGTGACCAAGCGGTTGTCTTGGATTGATGATTAAACCACATATGGTATAATTTTAGGTTAAATAAGTTCATTATAAACCCTTTGATGTATAGAACCTTTTTTGGTGCTCCTAGTTTGTTTTACAGAATTTTATTGAATAGTTTACAATAATAAATATGGTGCCATGGGAATTCCCAAGTAGGAGGAGAAGTATAATAAGAATGACTCGAGTATTTATGGTAACACAATGGGCTTTCTTTGAATATTTTTCTATATTATGAGATAATTGAGCACCCCATTATATATTTTTAGTGGTACTTGATGCCTTTATAGAGGGTTATAGTCTCTCTTTGTCATGGTCTCTACAGAAATCAATATGTGAATGTGATATGGGTATTGGAAGCTAAAGGGGAGTGTTCTAATGCTTGTAAATAGTCAATTGTATTATTTATATCTATACAATCATGGATTTAATTATTCATCCTGTTGACCTAGCATATGGAAACTGTTGAAAAAAAACCAATCATATTGTAAGACATGATTGGTTTTTTCTTGAAAAGTGTAAGGGTTTTGACATGAATTCGGTGTGTGATTAAGATTGGATCTAAGGACCAAGTCATTTCCTATGTTAGAGTATTAGTGTTTTCATTGTCTACATAAGACCATTAAGATAGGATTATGACTTTTGTATATCTTAATTTCCTTGAATAATTTGGAGTTCTATATTTCTTAATATTAATTTGATGGTTATAATTGATGGGGCCAGAAATTGAGGTAACATAGGGTTAAATATTCTATCTTATAGTAGGTATATTGGTTTGGATGGGTGTATGGAAAGAATTGAAATTAAATATGGTCTATGTGTTCCACGTTTTATTCTATATTATTATGCTCTGACTCTAGTGGGTATTTTAGATGATACCTTACTCAGAGTGAGAATGTGTAGGTATGTTATGTGATATGAGAATAGCATAAGGCTTATATTGGAATGAACCCAGAGTGATAGGGGGTGTTATATTTTTTCCTATGGGAAGGGATATGAGATGTTGTAGTTGGTCATGCACTATGTGAGGGGGTGGATTTATTAGATGTTATGCGGTATGTGGTATGAGACTTTTCCCTGAGTGAATCAGGGTGGTGGTATGAGATGTGGTATGTTATATGATATAAGAAATTTCCCTTTGTGATATAGTGGTCAAATGAATTGTGGTATGGGGTGTTGTATAATACCTATCTATAAGTGATATACTGACAACATAAATCTTGATGTGAGATTCATAAACTATAAAATACCCTAACGTGAGTGAGAAGGTAGTAGACAATACTCAATTGGTCACACTTTCCAAGAGAGAATGGGTATTGGTGTGGGTTATTTTGGGATATAACCTCTTTGATATAATTAGGTGATATCGGTGATTTCATCTGTATTGGTTTTATAGTTAACACACGATTACCTTCTATGACTTCATTGATGTGGAATATTACCATCTATTTTATTTTACATACCTAAATACATTGTAAATTATGGTGTGTATAATTTTGATGATTCTCGTGACCTATTGTGTTTTATGCTCACAAACAACATTTACACCATATATAATATGACAATAGTACATTTTTAATATATTTCCTAGGATTTATGGGGGGTTCAGAAGAAATATTTTTCAAATGATTAAGTGTGGGGACTGAGGGGGGATAAGGTTTATTAGTAATCTATACACCGATATTTCCTAATTTTTTATTATGTACATGAAATATCCAAAGGGAAGTTTTTATTTTACAATGTATGTATACCAGAATGAGTGACATATGATAAATCATGTTGCTACATGTTATTTTTTCGATTCAATACATATATTTGATTTGATGAATTTACTTTGATATTCATTGATTCTTATGTAATATTTTTATTGAATTTGGTGATAAAATTAGTATATTGTCTCCATCCCCACATTGGATATATTCTCCCAAAAATGGAAGGTAGCCTTTGGTTTGTTGGGAGGCATGCCTAAGGTCATGTTTTGGTTCCAGTAGAGTTTATTTTTTGGACATTTTAGTCATTATTTTACAAAATAGAAGTATAAAAGAGTTCTTATAGATTAACTACATGAAAACAGTAGTTATTGGCATGATGTATTATATAATCATTGTTTGGGATTTATGAATGGTCTTATGAAACCCTTATATAATGAAGGAAAAATATAAATATTATAGTATTGTTTTTCATTTCACTACATCATTATGATAGAGATACAAATTCAAGTATGATGTTGTTGGTGAACTATTATTTATAGTTTTTAATATTGGCTAGGGGTGGCATGAGTGTGTGGGTCCAAGAATCAAAACATTGATACTTGTAGCCTTGAAATGATAATTTCTATGTATGTAGGATAATTGGTATTTATAGTGGTTTGCGTATTGGAATAAAAGGAAAAAATTATACTATTCTACTAATAATTTTGAAATAAATAAGCAATAATTCTTTACAGATTCAGAAATAACATATTTATTGTCTTCCCAAATAACAGAGAGGTGAAAAAGAAATTTTTTTAAAACACATGGGTATTATTCTTATGGTTTTATATGAAATTTAAACTCCTCTAGTAAATCCTTGGTAAAAAATAACCATATTGTGGGTACATAAGTGTATGAGATTCCTTCTCTGAGGCACAATAATGAGTTATGGGTTTCGAGTTGGGATTCTAATAGAAGTATTGGTTGATGAAATACCATAATATGGGTTGATATAATGGGTATTATTTCTTTGATACAGTGGGATATATCTCTAGATATGTTGATTAATATTATTAATAGTGAAATCAGGGTGGTTACACATATTTGGGTGGTATATCCTAGTAAAAAAGTATGATTTTTTTAATCATTAGTTGTCTGATGGATTAATGTGAGAGTTTTTCTTATCATGTTAGGTTAATTGTTTGATTTGTAATATTATGGAAATATAATTTTTAGCTTCATTAATGTTAGATAATTCTTGGGGGAATAATGCAGATAAAAATTTAGTTTCTATTTTGTGTTATATTATAAATGATTACAATGACAGAACCATGGGTCATTCATGAAAAGTAGGTAGAAATTATATTATTTATTATATATTGGTTGATATTTTTTGTAGTTTGAAATATAGGGTTTTAAAAATTGACTTCTAGTAATATATTTGGTGTCTTGAAATCAATTCCTGTAATAGAGGCCTTAAGGAGGTTAAATTTGTAACATAATTGGGAGACCAGGTTTTAAAAACACCAATTGATTATAGTTGTGAGTGTTTTAAGGAACCCTATGACATTGCATGGATGATTGTTTGAGAAATAAATTGTCTACTCATGGAATTAAATCTAGTCAGTAGGTTGAAATATATTAATAATACATTTTCAGTAGTCCTATTTGAAAAACTATGTGTGGTAAAAAAACTCTCAGATGGGTGGTACAATAGTGACATTATATTTTTATACATTAACATTACATAATTTTTTTAGAAAAATGAGTTGTTTTACAAATATATTCCAAAATACCATAGTTAGAATAGTGTCTTTGGAAGAATGGAAACAAAAACACAGGTACATATCTGAGCCATATCATCTCCCTCTAGGTTCTTATTCCCTAGAACCCTTCTTAGACATATCAAACACAGTGCATATAATCATAACATGGGGGAATGGAAACATAAAAGGTTTTAGTGAAAATTCTCAGTAAGGTTATACAATAGAGTCATGTAAGAATAAACATTATCATAAGTGGTTGAGAATGTGATCATGGAAATACAATATAATACCATGTATATCAAAGATCATAACAGAGATCATGGTAGAAATATTAATAGTTCATAAGTCATGAATTATAATTAAATAGAGAGCATATTCCATTAAATCATAACAAATTAATAAAACATGAAATTGTGGAAAACAGATAAGCATATAATATGATTTCCATAGTATCCAAGGCATAACTTCCAAGAATATATTAGTGGAAATTGTCCTTTACTGAATAGGGTGAACCCCCATTCAATCCCTATATTACTGAACTGAGTGAACTCTCATTCTATGTCTATATTACTGAAATGAGTAAACCCTCATTCCATCCATGTATTACAAAACTAGGGGAAACCCATGTTCCAACCCTGTATTAATGAACTGGGTAAACCCTACATCCATTATTGTATTACAGATCTGAGTAATCCCTCATTCTAGCATTGTATTATTAAACTGAGTAAACCAATATTCTATCCATTCGTCAATGAACTGAGTAAAACCTTATTCCATCCCTTTATTACTCCTCCAGCTGAACCCACATTACAACCCTTTCTATATCATTAGATACAAATCTTTACCGAATTAATTTTAGGTATATATAGGTCCCACCCATATCATAATGAAATCATACATAGATTTTCAACAAAACCTATCATAACCCATGAAATGAAATGGGTATCATAATCTTGTAAATATATCATGACCAATAGAAATAGTTATAGGTTGCATAATAATTTCATAAAAAGCATAACCCTTAAAATATAAATAGATTTCATATATGTTTAACCCATAAAGTATAAATTTAATTCATAAAGACTAAGAGATTAAAAATAACTAATTCTTATAAATTTTATAAATTAATCCTTTATATAACTTCCTAGAAGGTAGTACTAACATCAATATATGTCATTATAGATGGGAAATAATTTTTAAATTTCCACTAAAAACATTTATTGAGGAAAATATCAGTTTTTTGTTTTCGAAAAATGGATTTTAAATACATAAAACCAATTGAAAATATTTTTCTTCGAAAATAACTGCAAATATTAGAAATATTTCAAAAACAATTCTTAAAAAATCCAAAAATAAGCATCAAAACATTTTTAAAAAATTCTTTTAAAGCACTTTAATACTTTTAAATAAATCTTGAAATTTTTTTAAAACTCATTTCTTTAAAAATACATAGAAAACATTTAAATAAAATTAGAAGACATTTTGAATAAAAATTTTCTAGAAAAAATATAAAATATGTTTAAAACAATTTTGAAAAAAAATCCTTTAAAATTTCTTTTGAAAAATTTTTCTTAAGGTTTAACCTTTTAAAATTTCAAGGGAATATGTAAAATAATTACATAAGGTAAATCCTTTAATGTCGTACGAGGTAAAACAAAAATTTATTTTTCATGGTAAAACTGATAAAAATATTCCTTGTTTGAAAAATGACAATAATCTTATTTTGAAGTGATTGTTAAAAGAAAAAAAAATTAAAAAATTATTTTTGATATTATCTGATAATGGTAAAATATTATTTGCAACCCATTTTAGAAAACATATATTTCCGACCGAAGAGAGGGTAAAGTTGGGCTTTCTTAAAAACACTTTCAAAACAATCATTTATACTAAAAAGTAGAAAATGGTGCCAATACAAGAGTATATAATTAAATAACATAGGAGAAGTAAAATAATTAATATTATTGAGATATGTATCATTATACTTCATCAACGGAATCACAAACATAAACAATCATGAAAAGAAATAAGATTGTCCCAATAAACTCTTATAACATGGTATCATCAGATCATGCTCTCTATGTAAGGAAAGTAAATTAAATTAAGAATAATATCTCAAGAAATTAATGATATTCCTGAAACAAAACTTAAAATAAAATTATATGCACCTTGAAAAAAATATTTTAGGCGGATATCCAAACATGAGTCTGAAAGAAAGAAAATTGAGACAAAACAGTTTTACCGATTTTGTATCTTTTGAAAGTTAAACCCCATGAAATAAGGATAATAAAATCGGCATGTGAATACCCATAAATTGATGTAAAATTTAAATTGAATACAATAACTTAAATTACATACACAACACACTATTAAATAGTGGAAACATATCTTGTATCTCACAAGAATTAAAATTGAGATAAAATCCCATTACCTTGTGTCTTGACTGTCTTCGTACTCATACAACCATCTGGTATAATAAATAAAAGTTCATTATTAATATTTTAAATAATAAAACTATTATAATATATATAAAAATTCAGTTTTTTATTATTCTTTTATATTATCAACCTTTTAATGATTCTATGATAAGGTTTCACTTCGAGTAATATTCTCTTTTTTTGGTCACATGTGTCTTAGTTTGTTATATCTTCGGTCATTATACTTATATCATGATTATAGAATGTATATTATGTTATAAATTTCACTTATATCCATTATATTATATTTTAATATTCTATATCTAAAATATGCACAAAATGAAAAGAACCATTCTTGGAGACAATATGTCATATGTATGCATGAACGTTGTTTCCGTTATTATTGTCGTATTGAAAGAATATGTTTAAATGGCATATATATATTTATATAAAAATTTATGAATATATAAATGTATTTATAGATATATAATTAATATATTTTCATTAAAATATCATATATATCATATAATTTCCTTAAAACCATCCATAATACATTCCATTAGATGTGTAAACAAATCACATCGTTTTGAGAGGGTGGTAGTCCACACTTCCTCAAACAATATTGTCGTATTCAAACCAAACAGATAGTAAGGATATTATTGTTATAAAAGGAATTAATAATCATAAATAAATAATAAATATAATATATGAAATTTTTAAATATATTTTCCATCATATTGGCTGCCATATTTTGTGGTAATGGAGAAATGAACAATCATCGTTTCGTGAGACAGTTTCTCACCGTACATAGAAATAGTATGTTCAACATCCATTAGGTGGAGGTGTGTGTATTTTTATGTAATTAACCATGCATAAAAGAATACTAGTATATGTATAATATTTTTATATCACACAATAAGGGAAAAAAGAGATAGTAGAGGGTGAAGAGAGAAAATAAATGAAAAGAGCTTAAGAGAATACGTTACCTCTTAATTGGGTAACACCTTTTGGTTTGTGCCAAAGGGATTTCTTGAGAGGCTCTATGAACAAAGGGGGATTCATGGAATAAGATAGGATTATTGGGAGTCAAATAGGAAATATAATTTACTAACATAAATGGTTTTAAAGGTGAGATTAATGGGTAGAGGTGGTGGCCTTTTATAGGGACGGCAAAGGACTCACTTGGAATATTTAGAAACAAGTAAGGTGTGCCCATTTTATTACCTAAAAAATTCTAGAAATATAAAAAAACACAAAAATGGAAGGTTTATGTAATAAATATGGACATAAAAGGGGTTTTTACAAATGTATTGGTCATTTGGGCCCTTAATATTAATTTTTATTCCCTAATTGAGCTTAATTTTTCCTTAACTACTCAGATTAATTTTAATCACTTTTACTAATCATTTAGTCAAAAATTACCATGGTATTATTAGAATCTATATATTGAACAGAATAAAATTGTGTATGTTGTATTTTTAATTTCACTTCAATGAATTGGAAAAATTAAGATTAGATCTAATCCCTAGACGAGAAGAAATAATGGGGTTTAAGGTTGGAAAAGCATCAAAAGTTTGTTATTATTTTATATTCAGTTATATAGTGAAATTGATTGTAATGAATTAAATTGAATTAATATATGTAATATTTATCTAATAAGTCCATAAAAATTTTATAATTACTTTTATAGTTAATAATTCATTAGAAAAGTGAAGTTGGTAACTAAAAAAGAGTATTTTATCTATTCATCAAAAAATGATGTTTCCTCAAAAAATCCCAAAAAATCACCGTAGTCTAATTTCGACATTTCGAATTAAAAATAAATTTATTTTATAAAATTTAATTTATAAATATTTATAAAATTAATTTTATTTTTAAAAGAGGTCCATTCAAGAAAACATTATTTTTTACACAAAATTGACTTCGCCAAAATTTGTATTTTTCATTATCAATATGTTTCATTTATATATACAGTAATAAAAAATATTATAAAAGTTGTTTTTTCTATTCATATAACTATGTTTAATGGCTTGATTATAATTATATTTTTTAAATAATTTAAACTATAAAATGAGATGTTTTGTAGAAACTTTGTGTTGTGGGAATTGTATTAAACATAGTGTTGTGTGTATCGTACATGAACTATGTGTCACTATAATGTATGAAAAATTGTTTATTTATGAAAGTAATCATTGATAAATTGAAAAACTTTTTTAATTGTTGTGTGATGTGAAAACAATATCAATAAATTAATTCTAAATAAATTCAATAAATTCTCGTGGTGTTACTTGTACCCAATGAATAGAGCCTGGGAGTAGGAATTTAGTGAAATGTTGAAACTCTATATAGTAGTATCATGAAGAGATACTGTGGAGAACAATGAACAACTAAATTTAGAAATCCAAATATGTTCATTGAGGATTATAGAACAACCACCTAAATCCCAGAAAAATCTATTATTGTGATATTCAATTAGTTACAATATGGGAGGTCATAGTAACGTTGAAAATAATAATTGATCCACCACCTATCATCATTATTCCCTTATGAAATAAAAATCATATAATGTATATTATTTTCCCAAAAAACACTATCACAAAAATAAGTGTAATGTAATAGTTGGGGTTAAATCCATTATGAATTCAGAATCCAAATTAAGATCTTCAGTCTAATTTTTAAATATTCAATATCATTTTAAGAAAGTGATTAAACACTAATGAAAAAAAGTATATAATATATTAGTGAGATATGGATTTAATGTGATAAATATAAAAATTTATAAATAATATAAGGTATTTTATGTCAGAGGAACTTTTTTCATTATTAATAAAACTCAAGTTCAGTAAATAAATCAATAAAATAAATAATCATGAGACTTCAATAGATAATTAATTCTACTAGAACCAAAACAATAATTCTAGCCAATTATATTTGATTACTTTTTTATATGTAATATAATAAGGCAATGATTCATAATATTATTTTTCAAAGAAATGAGAAATAATTAATTTCATTTATTTCAATTCCACACCCCATTATAAAATTGGGGTTCATCCCCTAATTAACTTCACGCTCACTAGGCGACATAGATATATGAATTTTTTGTCTAAATTAAATACTAATAAATGAGAGAAAATCGTGAGTTAAAGAAGAATATAACCCATTTTTAAACATCATTTTCATTAGTTTCACCCTGCTATGACATTATGTACCTCATAGTTGAGATTTCATTAGTCAAAAGTGAACAAAACATCGCAAAATATAGAGGAAAATTAGAAATAATAACAAATATGTTGAGTAATGATGGAAAAATTAATTAAATTGAAGTTAATATTTAATATATGAATCCAAAAAGTACATAATAAAAAGTTAAAGATAAAAAATTTAACGACATTTCTTCTTTTCAGATTTAATGATACTGAATGGAGTTCCCCAGTTCTCTTCTCTGGGTCCCCTACTGGTCGATCCCTTCCCTTAAAAAACATTTCTTTATTTATTACTCTTACTTTTAGTATAAAACTCTTTGTTATATATCTTATATTACTCTATCAAAATCTCTCTTCCAAATATCATGCCTCCTCCCAAAAATATAGTAATTCCTATTATAAGAAAGTTTCAAAATTTTCTATATGGTAGTACAACACTATGACCAAAACATTGGTAATACTTATTTTGTATAACACATCTTTAAAATCATCTCTCTTGAGTACCATTTTGGTGAAATAATGAATTTCCTATCTTATAACCCTAGTCAAAAGGTTTTATAAAAACAATGAAAAAATAAACATAAAATTACATTACTTTAAATTTATTTCCTCCTTAAATATAATTCATAACATTGAATAGAATTTACTCTTCATGAAACAACATACACCCTCAAGCTAATGTTGTGACATGGAGCCCCTAAAACTAAATCTAGGAGACATTAACAATTTGTAAATAACTTCAGAATGGTGAAAGAATAATTATGTAGCCACCTTGAAAATTTACTTCATGAATACTCTTATCTTTATTTTATACAATTAATAATAGATATAAACAAATCTATAATTCCATTGCATTATTTGGAAACATTAATTATTTTGTGGGAACATCTTCTATTGTATTATTTTCCCATATGGCAAGGTGTTCTTAATATCATTCGTGAAGATGTTGAATGTATATTTCATCATTTCAACTTATATGTGACCTTCTATTTTCGACATCTCATACCTAATGATGGCGTAGTATACACATTATTTAGAGGGATACTGTTCTTCCACGCATAGAATTTCTTTGAATATAGTAACCATAGAATAATAATTCTATGTGTAGTGTGGTACTCAAAGGCACAAGTAATCCCTAGTTCCAATAAGGAGTATAAAACACTAAATGGATATGTATCACATTTTCCATCTATGATTTAAAAATATAATAGTTACCATGTTTGATGAATCCCACATTTGAGTTTTGTTTATTCGATTGCTTCATTACGACCCTAACAATTCTTTTCTAGATTCACTATGTCCATTACTTCTTCCCTACACCATGAAATGCATTCCACTAGTTCCACCTTATATAGGATCTTCCTCTCACCACTCTAATACTCCTCGGGATTGGTATTTACTTCTATTTTCATTCCCTTTCTTGACCAACAATTGAGATCAGACGACAACCACATCAACTTGTCCACTCATACAGTGCTAGTTGAGAGATGGGAAATTTTTTCTTCCTGTGTATCAATATTTATAAACATTTATAGATTTAAATATCTTCAAATGTATTCCCCATGAATTCATCAACACACCATGAAACTCTAAAATAATCATTTTCAAACCCAAAAATAAATAATTAAATTATAATTATGATACTAAACGTTTTAATGAACTAAAAACTAGTCAATATATATATAAGTTATTTGGATATAAGGTTATTGGGACTGTATGTTCTATAAGTTTATGATAAATAGAGTGAAGTCACAACATGGGTGACTTTGTAACATTAAAAAAAAGAGTTTAATCACTAGTTCTGGATAAGAAATGACAGATAGTGTTTACAAGAAATTTTTGATGAGTTTTTGTTGATTAATTGATTGTAGTTTGTGTTTCTTGGGGGACTATAGTGTGTCACTAATAATTGGTGATTAATTGTGTAAGATGGATCAATGTAGCTCAACCTGGGATATTTTTTTATTTAATACCTTGAAGTAGGGATCATGGAATGAGGTTTTCTAGTTTTAAAAAGAAAGTTTCATAGGATAGAAAATAAAATGTGATTTTCTGTTATGGAATGGTGGAATCAATGGGATGATATTATAATAATTATTTTAATAGGGAGTGGTCCCCCAATACTTTGTGTGTATCCCATGTATCAGGAGGGAGGAGGTTGATGATAGATAGTAGATGAATGGTTTTTTATTATTGTTTGATGAATTTGATAATTATTATTATATAGCTATGTGAAACTAAATTAGGTTCTTGGACCTAGCAGGATTTGTAATTTCATCAGGAGAAACAAATATCCATAGTTCCTTCAGTGATTGAGGAGAGAAATGTTTATCTTAAAGTGATGATACATCATGGGTATTCCTTTTTCATCTAGGTGAGGATCTATATTATTGATTAGTTTTTGGAACTATGATATAAAGTTTTCTATTTTGATGAAAATGGTCTGTGGAGGAGTTTATGGGAACCAATATGAGTAATTGGATTTGGTAGCTCATTTTATAAATTGACACATAATTTGAATGGTCATTGGTTCCTTGTATTGTCAATATGGTTATGATTAGAAAATATAATATGAGTTTTTATCATTTTCATACGTTATAGATATATGACCAGTCATAATTTAGAATATGCAATGGAGTTATATTCTAATTTATAGATTGAGTATCAATGGATTATATTGGATTACTAATAGAGACTATATTCCCTATGATGGGGAGTATATAATGGTCACTAAGTTTATCGGTCAAATTTGATGGGGTAATTTTAAATTTTTATTATGTCGGAAGATTTTTTTGTGACTATGGATTCAAATGGA
This sequence comes from Viscum album, assembly GCA_963277665.1. NCBI lineage: Eukaryota > Viridiplantae > Streptophyta > Magnoliopsida > Santalales > Viscaceae > Viscum > Viscum album. The sequence continues at coordinate 1,910,783,829 of OY728120.1, forward strand.
TTTCTGAGCATTATGAAAAAGTTAGGGTGTGATTTGGTTAGATTTTTCTTTTTGTTTAAACTATTGGATTTGGACCAAAATGTGAACTAAGGATGCCCCTTGATGAAAATGTATTAGATTATTATTGAGTACCTAGTATAGTTCCAGAAGGCACATGATTGCCTAGATTGTTCACATGTAGGGATTAAAGCCCAACAAACTAGGCAACAGGGGAATATTGGGTATCCCATAGAGCACAGGGTAATTGGTACTATCTAAACATGCACATTTTTAGAGATGGACATAATTTTTAAGGGGAAAATTTCAGTCCACTATAGTCTATTTGAACCACATGTTGGGATCTCTAAGTTTGTTTCAAAGAACTAAAGGGAGGGTAAACCATTCCCTTCTACTTATACCACAATTTAACTCCATTTTTATAATGTGGGTTGATCTTAGTTATTGATTTAAAATAATGGTTATCTAACCTCATTCTACCCCCATTTTAATTCCTTATTCTCTTGTAAACTTATATATTTAACTATTCTAGGGTTCAAGTGTCATTTTTTGACATCATGTCTTGTCCAATCGATATCATGGGTCATCATGGTGTAGTTTCTTATGAAAATATAAAGATTATGAATTTCTCACATTCCAAAACATTTAAAAAATTATTCCTCAATTTATTATTGTAGTTATTTTTCAATAAATTTGTATAATTTCAACCTATTTTGGAAAAAATTTAAGGTAAATTTCGTTTTAGGAGATATAGTGTAATGTATAATGATTCATATAATACATTGTTCATGGGTTTATTATTTAAACACTACTCATTAAAATAAAATTTATTTTAAATCTTTGAATTAAATTAAAATATTAAATATTTATATTTATATTTAATTTATTAGGGATTTTAGCCAGAGTTAAGAGCATGATGGAAAAGAAACACTATATTTAGACTATTTTTGAGGTTTATAAATCATGACATATGATGGTATCCAAATATTTTAGGTTGGGGATCCATTTAAAACAAAAATATATGTGTGTTTTAATGTTAACTTTATACATGTTTCATATATTAGAGTTTTGAAAAAAAAAGACTCATTTGATTTTAGGATTGTAAATTATCCTTCATTAATACCATTATAGTTATTTCAGTTTATCTCTCATGTGTTAGTTATGTGAGAGTCACCAGTTGGTTATGTGACCAAGAGGTTTTGTTTTGGGATCAATTTAAGGGATTATAATATGGTCATGAACTGTTGAATAAACTATGTATGGCCAACGATGAAGATTATTATGTTATTTATTGACCCTTTGATGTTGATTTCCTTGATTGGATATCCATGTCAGAGTTTTCTATGTCAATGTTACAAAAAAAAATTATGTGTATTGTTATAGGACACTATAACTCATCAAGTGACATAAGTGGAATTGTGGGAATGTGAATAATATTCCTAGTATATCATTGGAATTCTGATTTTTGGGAATCTAGTACATGGAATTAAATGAAAACTCTAGGTGAATCCATGTATAACATAGTAAATGTATATAGGGGTATGGGATCTCATTAGATTTTCAACCAAGGGAAGAAATGTGAGAATTTGATATGGGTGTGGGTAGCTAACGAGGAGTTATGTGAGGCTCAACAAGTGTCAGTCATTTAATATTCTTCAATAAAATATAGTAAATGGTTAGTTTTTGTATGGTACCTTTATAAGTAAATTGTTTGAATGAGAAATGATAATCCTTTATGATATCTCATGCACTTCTTGGGTTGAAGAAATTTTCTATGGACTGTAATTAGCAATTTTATCCCTTTTTGAGAGTCCATATGGTGTAATTCATGGCATGAGTTATACCCTTAGAGCTCACTATGTACATGTATAAACATTTGGATCATGCTTCTGAGTCCAGAATATCCTTATGTATTGGAATCATATTATGTATTTTATATTAATATATTGAGTGAATGTTAAGGGAACACAAGTCCATTCATGTAAGATAAGACCATTTGTATGTTTGACAAAATATTAGGGAGATAGTTTGTAATGTGTCTGTTTCTAGAGAAGGCCAATGTCCCCATCCTTAGTGAGAGGGTGGAGATATTTTTTTTTGATAAGTGGTTGGTATTACAATTTTATGAAACATCTCATGGACTGCGAGGGTGGTGGTATGTGATATGGTGTGAGAGGATATAAGTGATGTATTCCAAGATCTCAACATAAGTGAGAGTTTAGTGGTATGATATGTTATTTTCATTATCTAACATGGTATGAGACCACACCCACGTTGAGAGGGTGGTGGTTCTAGATGTTTTTTTGGATGTTGTACATGACAGCACCCTATGTGGGAGGGTGGTGGTATGAGGTGTGGAACTGGTTGTGGTATAATACCTCACCTAGTTTAAGAATTTCGTAATATTAGGTTGTAGTTTGGATCATTTATTTGTAAAAAAACATTACCCTATATGAGAGGGATGTGATTGATAAACAATTTTTGGTAACATCCTTGAGTGATAAGGCATGTTTCTAATTAGTTTTGTGAGATGGTCCCTCTTCCAGCATTAGCTGAAGTGTGTAAACTACGGTATCATGGTTCCCAAGATAACATATTATGAACTATGATTATTGTGTTAATGTTTTATATTGTTACAAAATTTTTTGTATGTTCATACATAATAAATCTATAAGTATATAAGGGACAGAAAATTGTTGACATATAATGCTATATACTCCCAACATTAATGAGGACCCCAATGCATGCGAGGAATAATGTTTGTATTAAAAGTAACATATTGTACTAGGGACTCACATATTATATCTGAGATGACTAAGGGATATAAGAATTATGGGAGACTCTGGTTAATCAATAATCATCCCTATACATTTTATTCTATTTCTAATCTATATATAACTTATCCAAGGGGATGTCCATCATGTATATTTTAAATTTTTGTGCATGAGTTCGAGTTTTATAACATGATGATACTTGTTATTATTTTTGGATTGTACTTATCTCAAAATATATCCATCTAATTTAATGTTAGATGATTATTACATTATGTATCTATTATTAGTAGATATGTTACTAAGGCAATAGTTTCCCCTACATTATTTATAGAATCTTGCCTCGGGTTAGAAGGAACTTCGATAAGGGGAGGTGTTCCTTAGTTCACATGAAACTCAAGATAGAGTGTATTTTAATTGATTTATGATTATAAATTATACAATATCTATTCATAAGGATTAATTTCATAGAGTAATATAACCTCCCATATTAAATTTATCATGATAAGTTTATATCAAGAATGACAATAATGAACCCACAATAGTAAAGGTATCAACAGAGATTATATATATATATATATATATATATTATAATTTATAAATGATTAAAATATTGAGTTATACAGGATTATACAGATAAATAGACACTATAATTATCGATTTAATGTGTGTGTGTGTGAGCATGTTTATGTGTTTTAAATTTTGGATATAATTTTCCTCAATAAGAAACATCTAATACTAATTTCAATCATATTTAATGTTTACTTGTGCTAATATAACTTTTCTTATTATTATCCATATAATATATGCTCTATATATATCTTAATATAACATTAATGGAGTCTACTAATAATAAATTATGTTAATAATTTTATATATTAATGAAATATTGATGTTTTTTAAAAAGTAATTTTTTAGAGAACAATATAATTATTTTATTTTTTTAAGGACTCGTTATTGCGGTTTCGCAAATTTGTCTTTAAAATAATAATATGTTATGGGTAAAATATTATTATAAATATATATATATAATAATCATTATATGAGAAACTAAAATTGATTGTGATTACTCTAAAAAGAAAATAGTGAAAGAGAGTGAGAGAGAGAATGACATGAAACCCTTACCTAAAATAAATAAATCATATAATTTGAGAAACATGTAATGGAAGAAAAATTTTCCACATAATGAGTGATTTACTGAAGGAAATGAGAATGAAACATTCATAAGGGAATTTAAATTAATTATAATTTAGTTTATATTTAGATATTTATAGTTATTTTTAAATTTATTTTTATTAAATTAGAAAATGTAAGAAGTATAATGAAATAGTTGAAAATGTTTCCTACTATACATCATTCCAAAAAATTGAGAGAGAACATGTTAAAGAATAAGGTGATTCATGAAGAAATATTTTTGGAATAAAATTAGCGAGGAACTATGATAAGTATTTTTTTTATTAATAATTGTTGGGTGTTGTGGGTGATGCATATATACAATCATAGAGACTAAAATATTAATCATTAGCTATAGTGATAGAATGTTGGAGTTGAAAATTTATTTTAAAATATATAAGTGGTCTTCCAAATATATTTTCTCACTAAAACCCATGATAATTTTATTGTAAGACCTTCATTTACATGATTTCAAGCCCATGAAACATAATATTTTTTTGGAATAATAATCAATACATGGTGAAGAATCAAAAAAAATTAATGAATCAAAATATATATATATATTTATATATAAAACATTTAATAAGAAGGTAATTATAATTCAATAAGAAATATTATTTGAAAAATATATTCTGAATCATAGAAATTATTATAACATATTTTAATTATTTTTGAATTATAATACAATAAACCAATCTATATTTTATGCAAATTATATTTTCATTTTCCATTAAATATTTTTTTTTCAAATAAAATGTCAATTTTTCAAGAAGATTTCTTATTGACATGTCAATTCTTAATAAAAATTTATTATTACAATTAAATAAATGAGACATCATTAATTATTAATTTATAATAACAAATAACTTATTGAATATTATTACACTATAAAATATATTACTTAAGAGAAATTTTATTATTTTATCACAACATTTATGTAGAATATAATATATATATATATATTAAATTAAATATTTTCAAAGTTTACTTATTAAAATTAAATTCATATTAAAATTGGAATATTGTTATTATTTTTAGGAAATATAAAATATGGAATTACTATTATAATGACCATAATAATGTTATATCGAGTATCTTATTCAATTTATGATAATAAATTTAATTGTTTTGTAACCAAACACATTTTATATTTTAATTTTAGTATTCTAGGTGATTGATGTATTTATTTTTCTATTTATTAAAAATATAATAACATTATCATTTCAAGATTAATAATTCTTATATTAAATTTATAGTAATTCTAATTTTCATAAAATATTTTTAATCAATATATGATGAATATTTTAGACATTAATTTTATATTATAGTATTTTTCTGATAATGTTCATATCATAGTGGAAATTTAATAGTTACCTCATCTTCTATATTCCATTAAACTATTTATAATGTAGGTATCATAATTTTTTTAATATTTTTGTTTTACATTAAAAATATTAATAACAAGACTTGTATGATTTTTTTACTATGATTCAAATATCTTAATAATTGATAGAAATTATATGAAATGAAACATGTTCTTTTATTTATGATATTTATTTTTATTTATAATCCAATCATTGTTTTTAATAGCAATTGATTGTGTTTTTTATTTGTGATATTATACAGTACACTAAATAAATCATTTATTTTTTAATATTTAAGGAACATGAAGAAATTATTATTACTTGGATAATAGAATTTTCATTATATTATAATCTATATTGGAATGTTTGATTTCATTGACTATATGAATGGGAATTTAAATATATAAACCAACATATTTTTTTATTAGTTTACAAATATAATTCCAAATATATATATAATGAATGTATATATTTTTTTCAATATATAATAAAATAACAAATTTTCGTTTATATTATCAATGTTATTGGATTATTAATTACATTAAACTATAGTTTGTATATTTCATTCAATATATAATTAAGATCATATAAATTGTGAAATATATAAATGTAATGGGAGAAAAATGAGGATAATTAATATTCAAATATAATGGTTGTTATATCGGAGAAAGTTATATAAGAAATCTGAGGAGAAATTAAAAAAAATGAATTCATTTTTGTTTAGTGTGCACACCATTTTAGTATATGATTATTCTATTTGTGATCTTTCATGATTTTTAAACATTTTAATAGTGGTGGATACCATGTAGTGTTAAATAATGTCTATGAAATTAACATTATATTTAGGTCTATGTATATTTTTTTAAAATGATTCCTAAATTCAGTATATATTTTATATAGAGTTTTATATGAAAGTATTTTAATCCATTAAAAAGTCATAGTTAAGGGTTTATAATATTAATTTTAGTGTTATAGTTATTTTATATTAGATGCGTTAGGATCAGTATCCTTTTCTTTATCTAATTCATGCTATAGATGGTTGTGGTCAAGGGTAGTGTTTTATATCTCTTGGAATAATCACCAATTTATGGTATATTAATTAGTAAAAATTAGGACTATAAAAGAAAAGTTGTTATTTTATAGTTGCTGCTTGAGAATATGGTAGTTTAATTGGATGGTATAGGGATAGATCAAGTCATAATCTATGATTAATATAATATTTTATTTATATTTTTAATTATTGATACATCATACTATCTTATAAATCATACCATTTCTCAATAGATAGTTATTTTTATTGGGAATCTATATAGACTATTAGAGTGATCAATACAATATGTCAGTTGTTCTAATTCACTAGATCTGTTCTATAGTTTTTAGTTTCTCAATGAGAAGGAAATATTTATATCAAAGTACATTTTATTGTAAATGAAAACATAAGATTCCAATTAGGTTTTATATTGGTTGATCTTAGTGGATTTTTTGGTGAATTGTTATCAAAATATGGTTATATGTATTCGTAAATACAGTACGTAATATATCATTTTTGGAAAATGGAATCAATATATGAGGTATATAAGGATTAATCAGCATCAAGATTCTTATAAATTATAATGAATAGAATTATGTGTAGGTATTGCACTATAGAAAGAGCATACCCCATGTTGTTAAGTGTCACTCAATTTTTTTATATTAAGTTACATTTTTACGTCTACAAAATGAAGTGTTCATCAATACTAGATTATATATGGGTAAAATATTAAATTTTATAGAATCATTCCCTAAATATTCATTTCAGAAACATGAATTTTTTAATTATATCAATGTTTTTCTAAATATATGCATCATTTTTAGTTTGTAACAATAGGATGCCTTTGTCTTCCCCACTAAAAATGATTGTGAGAGTTTTTGGGGCTGAATTTTCTATAATTATATTGATAAAAAAAGTATAGAATTATAATATGTTACCATGGATTGATGATATATTTGAGTAGTTATGGGGTTAATTATTTTCTTTCAATAATGTATTTTTGTTCTATATATAATTAGTTTAGTATTTGAGATGATTATAATTTGATGACACTATTTAGTTGAAATTAAATAAATTATGTGTATTTATGATGTTACAAGATCTAATAAATGTTCGAGTAGTATTTATAGAATTAATGTATAATATATTATAGTATAACCATTATTATTATATTATATTCATAATTATCAACTTATAACGATTTTTTCATCGCATATGGGTGGAAGATAGAAAAAAGATCCATTTCAGTGGGTCTTAAGGGATTGTGATGAGGTTTAAGTTTTGTTTTATATATTCAAAATATAGTAAGGAGGTTTTTTAAAAACATATAATATATTCATATTGGTTATAAATGTGAAAAATATGGTATGAAGACCTAGAGAGATATTTTAAGGGTTTTTTAAATGGATAAGACACATTAGGCTTCCAAAAATACATTGAGGAGTCCATTGGTTTTGATTGTGGTGATTCTATGAATTGTACATCACCAAAAAAACAATGGATTTCTCTCAAGAACCTAAGGGAAATCTGAAATTCAGATATAGTTTCACCCAGAGTCTGATAGAGGACCTTGACCACCACCTTATGTGGAATATTTTTCTATCACTTCTAGCATGTACATTAATAACCCCATTGGGGTTATTATTATTTCAAGGTTAATATGGTGATGGGGATTCTATTTTACTTTTATAAATCCAAATATATCTTCTAATTGATCCATAGATGTTATTGATGAATTGATTCATTAGTTAAATGAATGGGCCTCTTTTATTTCTTCATTTTCACTTATCAATGTTAAATCATTAGATTATATTGATTTGGGTAATGTATTTTAGGTTATATTTATTTGGATTAAATTTGAAATAAAACTCATATATTGTGAATATATTTCAATAATTATAATGGTTCTAAAGAGATGATAAATTCCTTTCATCGTATCGTTTTTTGATGTTGGCTTGTTTCTTAGAGAGTTCCCTAAGGGATCTCATTAGCAGTATTGTAATTTTAATATAGAGTTGGTAACAAATCTTGGGTAGTTCACTAAAATGGTTCCCAAAAGAATTTCTAAGAATGGTTATAGGTATTTTAATGTTTTTTTGTATTATAAATATAACATAAGAGATTTACTAGCTTCTTCCACGGTCCATTAATTATGGAAACTACTTTTAATTATTTTTTTAAAAAATAATTATTCCTTATGAATGTGGAAGGGGAGCATGTTAATTGGGACATTAGAGTGGGATTAGATATAATTTTTCATGTATAGGATATCTCTATGAATTATTAAGGTGTATGTTACATTATTAGTCAATTTTGTATATGTTTTTGCTTAATAATTTGATATATGAAAATGAGAAACCAATTCAAGCAGATCTATGTGGGAACTCATATAGGTCAGGTTTGGGGGAAAATATGAGGGTCCTAATAATGTCTCTATTGTTATTAGGGAATGTAGTATTCTATAAATACATATTATGATTAATCATTTATGAAATGGATTATAAATAATGTTATATATTTTAATAATACATAGGTCAGCACATTGGGGGATATTGGGCATTATATTGATTAGATAATGAAAGGCCTTACTAGTAAAGGTAATGATATATGTAATGGTATAAAAAGGTATATTATCATGTTAATGTCCCATTTAATAGTTCCAAAATGTCTGTGGTTAATGGATATGGGTGATTAGAGGGATGTATTGTTTTTTGATTGCTCAAAGCATGATCAATGATTTCATGTTAAAATATGGTAGATTTTTATAATTATGTAAGATGTACGATAAAGGAAAAGATTTTTTATGAGATTATTTAAATTATATCGACAGAAAGGTCATGGAATGCGACTAACTATTTATAGATCATGTCTCAATCTATCTTCATAATGAATTTATATAATGATGTGTTGTGTTTTAGATAGAGAAGATTTGGTTATGGTGCATTTGGATTTGATGGGTAATAGTTGAGATCCTATTATAGTACATCCTAAATTAGTTTAGGGTGAGGTTATTGGAAATTTTATTCTCTGGATTTTGGCTAGTTCGTATATAAAATGTTCTAAGGTTATAAGAGAGACAATAGTGTCACCTCCCTTTTCATGTGGTTCTTTTTCATATATTATTTTGGTACTATTCACATCTAATGATTTATATGTACTTACCATTAATTATTTCTATAATAAACTTATTCTAGGTTTGAGATGAAACTTGTACATGTGATGATTATTCCAAAAGATCGTTTTTGTATTATAGTGGAAGGATTTCCAATCATGGAGTACCTAGAATATTCATTATTATAATGGGAGTAGTTTATATTTTACCTTTTCAGTGATTTAAAAGATAATCCCATAAGTTGTGTATATTTATGTTTATCAGGTTACTATCATGAAATTTTCTTAGGGTATGATATAAATTTTCATTAACATAGATCTAAGAAGGTTGGGGTGAGTCTCTTGATTCCCCGGTTGGTACATAATTACACGAATAATATATTTTTTTTACTATTATGTCATATTTTTTCTGATTTATACTTGAATTCACATATCAAAATTATATTTCTATTCAGAGGCTCTAATTTGGGTGGCCTACTACATTTAATTATTACACCATGTGCATACACCACAGTGAACATGTAGAGATTTGTTTTTAGAAAAAGGTCAATGATAGCTCTTAGTGAAAGGGGGAATAACTATGAAAATATTATAGGTGTATATTGAATGTTTTTTCATGGTGTTTGGTGTATTTTAGTGATATTGTTTCAGTATTTTTTTTATTTAGTTTTATATCATTAAATGTATGATTAACCAATCATAGGATTACCTATATATAAATTAAAAATGTATGACTCAACATTGGTTTTAATTGGATTTTCCAGGTTATGTTCAATTTTTATAGCTATACGTATACTATAATTACATTTAATTATTCTCTTATAATGATTTTTTTTATTTTTCCTCACATTATTATTATTTAGTTATTTAATATTGAATGTATGGTCTGTAAAAATATTTCCATGAACCCTTACCACTATTATTCATTCTCATCCGTATGGGAGGACATAGTTGAGGTTTCGTAGAATTTTGTTATGGTGCTACCATAATAGATACATTACAAATTGAAAAATAATCATGTTTTGGTTTCCTTATTAATTAATAATGGTCTATAGATATACATAGTCAAAACATGTCGTGAATTTTATATATGTTCCTTGGAAGAACCTTCAATGTAGAATTATGAAATTCCAGGTCAGTGTGATATTATTTCAATGGTTTTTTTATATAAAATGGTTATTTTTTATAAAAGTATATTGATTATGTATTTATTGTTTAACACTTAAATAAAGGTGGAAGGATTTTGGTAATATAAGAATTATAATTGTAATTCATTTTCACATAATTTAATGGAAGTGTGAAATTATATTTTTTTAAATAATTATTTTCGAAATATATTTATGTGAAAGGGATTTTAGAAAACTATTTCAAATAATGGTTTCATCTAGTTAAAAAATAATATTAAATAATATTAAATTTCCATATACAACATATTAGGGGTACATCAATTATCTTGAACACATGAAAATGTCTTTTTTGAATATTATTTATTAATATAATTTCTTTCGTATTTTTTCACATATATCATTATGAATAATCTATAGTGGGTTACAAATGAATTGTTTTCATTATGTATTCATTAGCACAATATTATAGCCATGGTGTATAAAATGGAATGTGTATCTGATTCATTTAAAACGAATGGACATGGAATCTATTTTGTATGGATTGTATAATTCATTGGGAAAATGTAGGAACGAATGTAAGGATAATGCTCCTTAGGGTATGTATGAGGTGCATGAAGGGTGATATCTTTTGGATCCTAGGCCTATATAACTAATTAGAAGTCCCTTATTATTGTGATACAAAAAACATTATTAGGTAACTCCAATATATTATCATGGATTAATATGAAATTATGCTTTATTAAAAAATAATAAATTAACTTTTATTGCTATATTTAATTTTTTTGTGGATTAGTGTTTTGGTTGGTTCCCTTTATCTAGAGAAGTAATAAAAATTGAAGTCTTGTGTAGTATAATTTATATTTAATATATTGACATATATACACCATGTCCTAGAGTTATTAGTTATTTTAATTAGATATGAATAGTTCATACATTATATTATGTGTTTGTACTAGAATGTTATTTTTTCATTGAGAGGTGAAGTTAGATCACATAAATTGACTGTGAAGAATGGTAGTTATTTGGAGTTATAAAATATTTTAATTTATGGATGTGGGATATAAGGTTGAAATAATATTTAGTTAGTGTCTGAGTATTTTTCTATGTTTTATGTCATAAATATGTTTTAGATTAATATAACTAGATTTAATTCCATTGTAATATTTGCAATGTCCCGGACCTTCCTGGCCATTTACTTTGCCAAAACATGGCTCCACCAAAATTGTGGAACCACGGTAGCACCGGTCACGGTGGCACCATAAGGGTGACACTATGATGGTGGCACAATGTCCTCGTCGAGCCCTGTGTTCTTTTCCAGTCACCGACCTTTCTTCTCCCGAAACATATATTTTGAAATAAATTAATTTTAATACACTTTTTAAAGTCATTTAAAGATCATAATTAATTCCTTAAAATCCCGAGAAAACTCCCCGATGGGGGGAGGTATTAAATAACACCTTAATATCATCATGTGTAACTACCCACCCATGCAGGAAACCACGATCCGATTTTCCAGGTGTTGAAAATTCCATATCTCGTAACAGTAGGATCTCCTCTTTATATCTCATGTTAGAGTTTCCTTCTTCTTCTTCTCGGCTGGTTTTCTTCTTTCTTCCTTGTGTGCCTGGAGTACCTCCTTCCCGAGTCTTGTGGTGCACCTGTTTTGGAGTTTTCTGCTCATCCTTGGAGTCCCCGACGTTCTTCCCCTGCATGTCGTGCATCCCCGGTTCTTAGCGGGTGGAGAAGAGCTTCGATCCTTGATCAACCATGTGGGGATTTTCCTTCATCTCTTATTTCGGTGTATAATGTGGGGTGGGTATGCTACTGTTTGTGTGGGAATGGATGAAACCAAACCTTAATGAAGATAACAAACAGACATTTAATGAATGAAGGAGAGGGGTTTGATTGATGTTCTGATGTTCTGTTTTCTCCTCTTCCTTGATTACTATTTTTTTTGTGAATTTTGTGGGTTTAGGCCTACTGAAAATCCTGTCCATTAGTGTACCTTCTTTCTAAACTAATGAACCCTTATCTTCTATGATGATTAAATGACTGTAACATAGAACTTGGTTAATCATGTGAACTCAGTGGATTAAATGGATGCCCAGTAAACATAAATCCTTGTGTGGTCACCCTAGTTAACCAACAAAAAGAAAAACATAATGGATTATGTTCTTGAACGTGGAGGTCTCTGTACTCTTTTTGGGTAGTAGGTATGTCGTTCTGCTTGGTTTCTTATGGGGTGATGTGGGTAAGGATGGGATCCTTGGTTGTTTTGCGGTTTTTGGTTGTGAAACTGAAACTATGTGGTTGCTCTACTTTTGACACGAATTGGGGTGGAATCTTTTACTGTTGGAAAACTAATGGGTTCATGGTTTTTGGGCTGTGGGGATGTATTTTGAGTCTTTGTTTGGTTCCAGTACTTTGAGGGATCTCATTTATCCTTTTGTTGTTGTGACTTCACAAGAGAACCGGGTGTGAATGCATAAATTTATGTTTGGTTTTTCTCTTTTCTTGGCATGTGGTTATGCCCGTTAGTTTCCTAGTAGTTCATAATTTACTTAAATGAGGTCACTTGAACATGAAACTATGAATGTGTTAAATGCGGAATTTGTTTTCAGAATGAGTTGTTACTTGGCTGTGAGTGTTGTGGCTTTTTATTGAACGAATAGTAACAAGGGTGTTATGCTTGGGATGGATTATGGAAACCTAGGCTAGGATGAGTTCTTGTTAACTATACATATACCTATAGTTTTTATGTTTTTCTTATTTGCGCCCCACCATAGCTGAGAACTTAGTGTCGAACGCCCCCATTTCATGGGGGAGGGTGTTTTCTCCCAACACTTCCATGAGTGGCTGGTTTTTAGCTCCTTTTCTACGCCCTTTCCCGAATAGCCCAAGACTCTTCGGGCAGGCTGTGATGGCCTGAAGTCCATTATTATCCCAAGAATCATCAGGTAGGGTAGTTGTGGTTGCTGGCCAAAGTGTTTACGGGCAGGTTGTTTCCCAAGTATCTTCGGGATGAGGCCTAGGTGTCTTTGGGCATGACAGTGGTTGTTCTAGACTAGTTGTTTGCGGGCATGGTTACATGTGGTTGTTGTGGCCCAGGTGTTTGTGGGTAGGATGGCGGTTTTTTCCCAGGTGTTTGCGGGCGTGATGTGTGGTTGTGGCCTAGGTGTGTGCAGGCGGGGTGTGGCAGTGGGACTGCGGTCAGAATGGCGGGATTAGTTTGATGCATAGGATGTCTTCAATAACCAGTGGGAAAGTGGTGTGGGGTACCCAAACATCGATGATCTATGACTATATGTTACTTGACATACGTTATTTGGGGAGTGTGCCTTGGTGAGGATTGGGTGGATAGTTTTTCTTGCTAGGTTCTTGGTTTTCTCTTTTCTCACAGGGCATTAGAATGCATCCCCACTTGGGCATGAGAGTCTTTATTTTTCCCTACTGAGTATACTTGTATGGTCATCCTACGTATATAAAACTGCTTTCAGGTTTCTAAGAGGAATTCAGGGATCATGTGGGACCCTACTAGCTCAGACCTTGGGGTTGTTGCTAGTTTCGTTTTCCTTTTCTTGGTACATTACCTTTGGAGTTCATGTGGATTGTATATTTCACTTTTGAACATACATATGGGAATTGATTACTTTCTTCTTTACCATTACTTTCATCTTTGGTGTTTTTGAAGTTTCTATATTATCTCCTGATCCTATAAAAATAAAAAGGGTAATGCCATACATCTTCTGTGTGATTTTATACCCTTGGTGTCGGTCGCCACTCTCTAACCTATCGAAGGTGGGTCTCTGTGGTCATTATCTCTCATTCAACTTGAAGAAGGAAGGGGTTGGGAATATGTTTTCCCTTCTCTCCTTTTTGGTGAATGCGGTTCGTGACAATATTAATCGGAATAGATTGGTGTAGAGGATTAGTGAGTATTAAATCTACCAAGATGATGAATAAATTTAAATATTTGATGAATATCATAATAAAAAAATAACTATTGAGTAATTAAATTCACGAGTTAGATAAATTTTTTATAGTCAATCTCTTATATAGGGTTGAGTTGTTATTGTGAAATGTCTCTTACATGGAGTACCATGGGAAGATTACCCTATGTAAGGAGAAGTTTTTATTTCTTTGGGACATGTTATTATGTATTTTTAATTTGAAGAGTGAGGGTGGATAAAATATTATAAATTATAGGAAAATCCTAACAAATTTTTATAGATATAACATTTATATATTGTTGGATTAAAAACAATGGGATTTTTAGTTGTGATGACTGGATCAGTAGGGTATGTGACAGTAGATAGTCTATAAAGAAGTAGGGAAGTGATAATTTCACACAATTTGGGACCATTTAATATAATTTAAATGATAAATCAGTTTCATATCGATGGATTTATTGAATATTATAGAGTGGTTTTTATGAAAACTCATAGAGAGACATGAATTTTATATTGCATTTCACATTAGGATCTGGTGGAAATAAGTTGTGTATTTGATTTAATAATTGATCTGGTCAATTTAGTTAACCATATAAAACTAAAGAGTATTTTTATTTATATTATATATTTTTTAAATGTGACTACTACAAGTTGTCCTTCTAGGATCTTGAAGGAGTTCACAACTAGTCATAACCATTGGACTACGATACATTGGTGGGGTGGCATGTTGGTCAATTATCTCTTAGGGAGCTAGAGCAATGTCAAATAGTAAATATAGATAGGTTATGTTAAGATGGTTTTGAATGTTTTATTTTCACATAATTATTAAGTTTGGTAATTTTTTTATCTTGGGATGGTGATATGTAAAATCTAACAGTGGGGAGAACTATATTAAGAGATTAATGGTACGAATCTTGAAAGAGATAATATCTATAATGTTCAGGAATATAGAAGTAATGGAATTAGTGAATTACTTATTCTGGTTTTTATAGTGAACCTACCTTTCCAGAACATTAACATTACATATCATTCAAAAAATACATAAACAATATAAAAACAGATTCCCAATGAATTTATTTGGTCTATTTCCATTTGAAACATGGAAACGTAAAAACTAGTACATGAGTGAGCAACATTATCCCCCACTATATACTCCAAAACTAGAACCCTTATTAGACATGTCATATAAAAATACATCTTCAATACCTGGGAAAAGAAACCTAAAAATTGGTTATTTAATATGCTCATTAAGGGTAAACAAGGGATACATGTAAGCATCATCAGGAGAATAAAGGTCTGATAACATGATACTGAGAAAAAATATCAAAACCTACATGTCAAAGATCATATACATGAATCATGGAATAAAAAATTACAGTTCATAAGATATGAATAATATGGAAATAGAGATCTTAATCCATAAAATTGTAACATGCGAATGAAATATATAATTTGGGAAAATAGATAAATATATAATATTATTTCAATTGTAGACAAGGAACTGCTACAAAAACTATCTAGGTAGTATGGGTTCCCTCACAATACCTTCTTGGTAGTCATGGTTAACTCCAATGGCCATATTGGAAGCAAGAGTAACTCCACATACCATCTTGGTTGTCATGGTTCACTCTGATAGCCATCTTAGTAGTCAAGGTTCATTCCCAAGACCATCATAATATATATCATGAGATATAAATCCTTTCCAAATGAATTATAGGGAAATATATGTCCAACTAATCTCATAATGAAATCATACATACAAGTGAGATAAAAGGATAATCAATCATATCATAAATCATACAATTAAATTTGTATCATAAAAATGTATACATATCATAACCTATGGAAAATTATATTGGTTTTGTAATCATATCATCAAAAGAATAATCTATGGAATAGAAACAGATTTCATAAACATATAACCAATAAATTATAAATGGGTTTCATAAACTTATAACATGTGAAATTGAAATGGATTTCTTAATGACTATGAAATTATGAAAAAACCCTACATAGAAAGAACAAGAATGTAATATTTGTTTAATTTCATAGAAATGTATTAGTAGCATCAACAGATGCCATCTTTAATGGAAAATAATTTTCAAATATATTTTAAAAAAACATTTCTTTTGGAAAATAGCCTATCATCATTGAAAAAAGTATTTTCAATACGTAATATCATTTTATAATAGTTTTTTTTATAAAATACTGTGAAAACATATAATGAGATTTCAAATCCTTTTGACAACCGTTTTCCTTGAAAACTTATAAATTTAGATTCAAAATGTTTTAAAAACTTTTTTATTTAAAATACATTTAATATTTATAATGAAATATTGAAAATGTTTTTAACAATACTTTTTCTTTAATACATAAGAAATAATAATGAAATTTTTTAGAAAATAATTTCATTGATAATAAATTGAAAACATATAAATATGTTTTGAATACAATTTTAAAAAAAAAATTATTGAAAATATATAAAAGAATATTTAAAAATAAATTAAAATAATTTTCCATGAAACATACGTTTAAATACATTTTCTTAAAAAATAACTTTTTAATAATGGAATGGAGTCTTCAAAGGAGTGATGGTGGAAAAATTCATATATGTCATATGAGGTGAAAAAAAATTCCTTTTACATAGTGAAAAGGTCTGAAAAATGCCTCATTCAGAATGAGATAAGAATATACTTTTGTAAAAAATGGTAAAATAAAAAAAGTGTATTTTTTTAATCATCATAGAATATTTGAATGATATTCTTGGAAACCATTCATTGAAAAAATGGTTTTTTAGGAACACTTATTTTAGACCGAAGAGAGTGTAATGTTGGGATTCCATAAAAACAATTTCTTTAATATAATATGTACCAAGGAATGGGAAAATGTTACCAGTACATGAATATATTATTAATAAATAGAGTATAGTAAATTCCATGAATGTTATTTAAATGTAGGTCAAATTATTATATAAAATTATGCATAAACATAAACAATACTAGAAAGAGATGAGATTTTTTCATTATAAAATTATAAATTGGTAATTTCAGATCATACTCTCCATGTAAGATAAAGAAATTAAATAAAGATTAAAATTTCATGAAAATAATGATATTCATGATATAACATGTAAAATTTAAATATATACACCTCAAAAAAGAGTTTAGGTGAAAAAAACATGAGTCTCAAAAATGGAAAGTTGAGACAAATCATTTTAAACGATTTGGTATCTTTTGAAGCATAAACCACATGAAATAAATATCATAAAATGGATATGTTAATAACCATAAATTTAATTATAACATAGATAGAATAAAATAATGTTCATTACATACACCACATCAATGTAAAAGAGTGGTGAACATAGCCTATATCTCAAGGAAATAAAAAGTGAGATGAAATCCTCTTACCTTGTGACTTTACTATTGTCGTACTTGTTGAACCCAAATTTATAATAATGATAAATTTAATATATAAGTTTTACATATCATATTCATATATTTAAAAACATATATAGTGTTATTACGACCATATATTACCCTCTTGTTAACAATCCTATGTTAAGGTTTTACTTTTGGTAATATTCGATATATTCTTCACATATGTCTTAATTTGTTATATCATTGGTATTTATACTTTATATTATTGTTTAAATAATGTAAACCATATTATAAATATATTTTATAAAAGTTATATTTTTATTAATATAATATATATAAAATATATGTATGAAACGTAATATATCGTTCATGGAGACGGTAGGTCGTACATACGCATGAATGCTATTTCTTTTTAATTATCATATTAAGAGAATGAAATTAATTTTTATATGTGTATATATATTTATATATAATTGTCAAATTATATTTATGATATCATATATATCTTATATACTCACTATAAAGATCCTTAATAAAATTTATGTAGTCTATAAACGAATCATATCGCTTTGAGGGGGAGGTAGTGCACATTTCCTCAAACGAAATTATCATATTAAAACCAAATGAAAAGTAAAAAAGATATGTGTAATAATTGTAATACATAATCTTAATGAACTAAAAATTATAATATATGAAATATATAAATATATTTTCCATCATAATTTACTTCGTGGTAGGTGGTAATGGAAAAATTAACAACCATTATTTCGTGAGGCAGTAGTTCTTCATACATAGAAACAGTATGATTGTTACCCATTAGATGGAGGTTTTGTAATTGTAGGTAAACATTATTCATTAAAACATTCATGTATATTTTTTATATTGATTTATTCATTATATAATGTAATAAATACATTTGAGGTGGTGTAGAAGGAAAATAATGGAAAGGATCTTAAGAAAATATGTTTCCTCTTAATCAGAAAACTCCTATTGGATTTTTCCAAAAGGCTTCCTAGAGTTTCCTTATTCCCAAGGTATGACTTTTAAGAGGAAGTTATAGAAGTTGGGAGATTATTTTAGGAGTGTATGGGTGAGATAAGGGGATTTATAGGTGTGATGAAGTGGGTAGAAGTGGTGGCGTTTTATAGGTAAGGGAAATGGAAGACTATGAAATTTTGAAAACAAGTTAGGTTTACCCACGTTTGTACATACCAAAAGTCATAAAAAAACAACAAACAAATAATTTAATTTTCAGGAAAATTAATTTCATTTAAATGGGGTTTGGAAAAATTTTTATGTCATTTTGGTCTTATATTTAGGGTTTATACAATATTAACCTTATTTTTCTCTTCGCCGATATAATTAATTTTTATCACCTTCACGAATAATTTTGGTAAAAAAAAATTACCATGTTAGACAATATATATTATTACGATTTCAAATACAGAATACATTTTCAAAATTCTAATCATATAATTAGACGAAATTAATTTAAAATTAATACTACAGATGGGATGATACCGCAGGTTTTTATTATAAAAATGTCCAAACGTTTGCCATGTTTTTCTATACAATTTCAATGTTAAATAAGTTACAATCAACTAACTATGATTAATTTATAATATAATTATCTAAAAAACTATCAAACCAACTGCAAATATAATTTATCTTTATAAAAATTTAGATGAAAAAAGATTTTTGAATTAAAATCTAGTTTTTTAACTATTCATTAAAAGTTGAAACCTTGCATAAAAATTCCAAAAATTTATCCTAATATACTTTTATTGTTCATATTCCAAATATAATGTTTATTATAACATATTAAATTTATAAAAGTTATAAAAATTTAATTTAATATGGGTTCTCCATTAAAGGTGGTAGAAATAACTTAATAAAAAATATGTTTTTATGCATAAAATTGGTTTGTTCAAACCTTATGTCTGTAGAGTATATTGGAGGAATAGAAAAATATACTATAGAATACATAACATATTTATTACATTAATATTACCTACCAATTTTATTTAATTTAATTTCTTAGGTTAAAATAGATTTATGACTATAATAATATATAACTTTATATTCAATCGTTTTTCATATACATTTATAATTAATTGGTAACCTATGAATTCATCTTATATTTGTTTGAAAAACATGATTTCATAATTTAGATAATAAAATTAATATCCATCAACATAATTTCTATATTATATCCCACTATAATTACATTTTTAACAATATATTATAGTTAGGTAATACTCGGTCTTGCGTGTTACACAAGCCATTGTGGAAGGTTAGTCTTGTGTATAACGTACACTGACCTTGTTGTTCAATCTAATGTATGCCAATTCAGGGTTTTAGGTAGTGAAATATAATCCGGTATTGCATGACGAACTATCCAAGTTGGTGTAACACTCTCAGATTTCATATAATGTTATTTTCATTAAATTAATTAAATAGTTTCCGCTACACGCAACACCGAGTTCGAGTGCACCACGACTCACCAAACTAGCCATTCAAAAATTGGTTATGAATAGTATTAACTACATTATTAATTTTATATACTTTATATATTTTCAACATCCATATTATGTGTTACTTAGACATAATATAAGTTCAAATTCAATTTTTTAGATAAAAGAAGTAATTTACAAAAAATTCAATTTTACAACCTTTTAATAGAGAACCCTTCTTAAAAATAATATTTGACACTTTTATATATTCAATTTGATAAAATAAAATCCATCTTTAAAATCGGGATATAAAAATTTAGTTTGGATTTATTTTCGTTGCTTTTCTAATTACTTTCATATTTTGATGAATAGTAAAAAATACTAAATTTTAACTGAAAACAAATTTTTTAATCAAAATAATTTATAATGTTAAATAATAAATTTTAATGGTTTTGAAGTATAATTATATAATATTTTTATTATTTAATTAAATTTTGATCATTGGAAATAATTTTACATTTATATTTGATATAAACACATATCAAGCTTTTAATAGTTTTTACTTCTCAAAAACCCCCTTTCTGGTTTTGACAACAGGGAATATTTTTTAAAATTAATTAATAAAACTTTTATTTCTTTAATTTGGTAAAATAGACATCATTTTTTAATTTGAAATATCATAATTAGATTTTGGTGAATTTTTTGTATTTTTCTAAAATCATTCAATTTTTAATGAATAGTGAAAAACACTCTGTTATTGTTTAAAGCCAACATTAAATTTAAATAATTATTTTTAATTAAAATTTATTTTAAGTAAAAATAGATACATAATACCTATATTATTTCAATTTAATCCATTTAAGTCATTTTATAATAAGATTACATATATAAAATTTTATTGAACTTTTTACCTTCTTTTACATACCTTCTTGGAACATTTGAAAATTTACATAAAAAATAATTTTACAGCTTCTATAAATTTAATTTCAAAAATCTGAGACAAACAGTGGAAATCAGTATGTAAAATTTGGTTCAATAGGATGAATATAATTTTTTCATAAATGTAACTTTTCAATTTTATTTACCACCGTTAAAAGTAAATATAGTAAGTAAATGTAAAAATTATATTATAATTACCCAAAAACATGTAATAATTATATTGGATAATTTTAGTTCGGCCTAAATAAACCTTACGAATAAAATATAATCCTTTTTTTCCACATGGATTAGATTAGGACTTTTTTTATTATTTTATTTAAAGAAGAGTTAAAAGTGTTAAATTCAATGTTTAATAACTAAAACATTTTTAATATAGGGTTACACATAAGATTAAATAGACTATAAATATTAATTATAAATATAAATATATTTACTAAATAATGGTATTTTATTTATAATTTTTTGGGATTAAATAATTAAAAATATTTATGACATAATGATGATCCGGTAATTATCTTATTAATGAAAGACTAAAATAATTAATGTTATAAATATTAAAATAATTATAAATAGATAATTTTGATACATTCCACTAATTTTATTGGTTAATATTGCATTTTAATATTGATTTAATGTATTTTTTTCAAAATAATCATGTTTTTTGACTTTCAAAAATTCCAAATTGTAAATAATGTCAAAATTCAAATAAATGGGTTTTTAAAACAAATACTATATTATTTAATGATATAATATTACAAAAATAATAATTTTTGGCCAACGGACTTATATAATGATATATATGTAATTATTTAACCACATTAGGTTCTCTAGGAATTTTATAGTATGTTTATTAACCATGTAATATAAAAATACAAGAAGACATAGTAAAAGATAAACTATTTAACTAAAAATTAAATCTAAATGATAAGGTTAATATGGAGACCTAATCTTGTCCAAAATCTATTTTTTTAGAATATTTTTACTCAAACTTTCATTATCCTTGAATTAAATCAATTTAGAGACATTATAAACCGAAACTTATTTTATAAGAATATAATATTTAAAGGTTTTCCTAAAGTGACTCTCACCTCTCTTATAAATGGGTACATTCCCTTATCTCAAATTCACACATTCAAATCTATTTAGCTCAGCCAAACCCTGATCAATTATCCTCCCAACTACCCTTAGATCTCCTATAAGCCGTAATTTGATCATAAATCTAACCTATGAATCCCTTTTGATCATATCAAAAGGAAGCACCCGAAGAAGAGGTAATAATTTCACCACCTATTTCAAAGTTCTTTTGTTATTCCACATCCAATTTCATTGTTTTTCCCATACCAAAATAATAACTATAGTAACTTATACATATTTTGGTTTAATTATAAATATGTTATAACCTTTTTCATTATTCAATCTATCCAATGAATGAAAAATCCACCACATTTGCGTATATATGGGTTACCATCTCCACGTCGTGGTGTATTTTGTTATTCAACACTTCATTATTTATATGGGTATAATAATGAGTATAATTGATGTAAATAATCAATATAACTTGTTAGTTATTATTTATATATGTTATACCATCAAATTACATGTTATTTCAAAATCAATAGAATGATATTATCGTTTGTGCGTACGTACGGATTAACTTCTTCACGAACACGATGGGATTCATTTCCCATCATTACCATTCAATAATAATTTCCATTTAATGATTTCAAATAATGTTTAACATGTTTATATAATTCTGTATATAATTCAAATACATCCAATCCATAACAAAAATTACTTACGTAACAAAACATAAAAAGGAAAACGAATCAGTTAACACCTGAAACAATGATAGTACTGAAATATTATTAAGAAAGAAATAATAGAAGATAATGTATGATATCATATTTATGTATGTGGTTCTTGTATAATTTTATATCAATTATTTAACTATAATATAAGATTTTAACATACCCTCTACTAAGGAAATGAACAAGGTGAGGGGTTTTCATCTCACTTTTTATTCCCATGAGATTCATGCTATATTTTCCACTATTTCATTTTATGTGGTGTATGTAATGTCCATGATTACCTTATTTGTGTAATATAAATTATTTTATGGTTATTTAAATATTCATTGTATGATCATTATTTCATGATGTGTATTTTTTTTAAGTTACCAAATCAGAAAGGGGTTTTTTAATTTCGATATCTTCTCTTTGGGTTTTACGCACACAACATATATTACTTAACTCCATGATTATGTGTGAAATCACTATTTTTTAATTTATTAAATAATTTCCACTCCCATTTGTTTGGATATACTTTTTATACACATAATCACTCCATTAATAAATTCTTAACTCATCTATATGAACATAAAAAGAGTAATCTTAATCTAATTTCTATTCATTGAGTTAATCATCCCAGTCATTAGTGTTCTTTTTATAAGAATATGTGTGAATGTCCTCTGATTTAATTACACTGAATATCCAATCATATTGAGTGTATTTATATTTTTCACACATAATTATGTCATTGATATATCTTTAACCTAATGATATAATCATTATAAGGGACTTCATCACAATTTACATTCCATTGATACTTCTTTGTTGTTATTCGCCAATTTAATTTTATATGGAGTATATAGTATTATTTGACATAGTATATCGTGAATCCCTTTGTACTAATGATATTACTATATTTTTTATTACCTCAATTATTTTTATTCCTGAGTCTCTCATTTGGTTAGGAAGTATAACAAAAATATCACTTTAAATGTTTTAAGTAATTATTCTTCTAAATATTTCTCATTAATTTCCATGTTTTAAAAATGTTGTTAGGGATTTATATATATGGACATGAATGTTTTAAAATTAAAATTACTTTTAAAATATTAACTGTGGTGTTAAACACTTTTATTCAATAATCACTTTTAAATGATTTATTTGATAAATATTGGGACTTTTAAATGTTTTTTAGAAAAAAAATGGATATTTCTCTCAAATAGTTTTACTAATTGTTTTCATCAATGTCAATATCCTTCAATATTCGTGATTGTGGTTGATTTATTATGATAAAATCTTCTATATTATATTTAATGAGTTTTGTATAACTGTGGATGAACTAATTTTATATCATTCATGATATGTTGTTAAAGTATTTACATTTTGTATACTTGTTTTAATATGAATTTTTAGATTATTTTTCACCATTTTCATATGAGGAATGAATTGAACATAGTAAGTGAAAGGAGGGGCCTACTATAGACCCTCGATGAATCTGTAGGTATCATGAGACAACCTAGTATCTTATCACAAGGCCTTGACAAACTATTTATTTGTAGTCTTGGCACGAGGCCTTGACTATGTGGTTATGATGTTCGACATTATGCATTCCATAATTGTAATATTATATATTGATAATACATGTGATTATTCAACTAGTATAATATCTATCTGAATAAGTAAATGGAATTATTTGATTTATATTTTCTCTATTATTCTGTGGTTTATGTTTAAAAGGATTGTGTTTTATTCTTATACATTGCCTTAATATTTTATGATAATTTAGGAAAGTGTCTGCTATATTTTTAACCTTATTGAGCATCTGAGTTCACCCCTTTATTATTTTTCTTTAATGGCCTGAAGTCCTTAATTTTTATTCATTTTTATAACCCCCTTTTCAAGGGATGATGGGGAACCCTTAAAAGGCATATAGGCTTAGAAATTACATGGACCGTAGGCTTAAAAGATTACATGACCTGGTGGTCTTAGGGAATTTAACCAGACTATCTACAAGGAACTACCCCTCCCCAGCATCTGCATCATGATGGTAGCTCTCCACCTTAGCATGGCCATCTAGCTAGGGTTCCCATGCAAGATCAGGCTAGTCCTGATGGAATAGCCATACCCTCTCATTCTGACCAATCAATTTGGCTCTACTCTGGTGAGTGCACCTTCTATGAATCCTCTTCCCGGGCTCCTCCTTTTTTTGTAGTGTTTCTAGGGAAACTGAATGTGGCCCAAAGGCCTTGAGGTTTCCCGAAGGCCTTAAAGGTGGCCCGAAAGCCCTACTCATTTGAATGCCTGGGTGGCCCGAAATACTTAAGGACACCAAGCACAAACTGGCAGCCCAAGGTGAATAGTTCCAGCTGCTACAGTATCGAATAGTACCTGCTAAAGAAACTTCTATAGTGCCTACTACAGTACCGACACAATGTATAGTTCTGCTATAGTACCTTTGCAGTGTACATTTCCTCTACAGTACATGCACAGTGTACATTCCTGCTATAGTACATGCTACAATGCTACTACAGTACACTAGAAATATTCCTCTACCTAGTTTTGAAGTTGGTTCTTGTGGATGCACTTAAGGATACCTCACCAATTGGGATGTGTCTCATGTGCTCCACTTTATTATGTTTTCATTGTTTTAGGATGTAAAGATGTATATTATGTTTGACTTTCAGGGATTGGCTAAGGGGTATGAGTGTGTTCAAAGTGGACACAATGTTGTTGTTTTTTATTTCATGATGTAATGTAAAATATATTTATGTATCTATTACATCCAAGGTTACTAAAATAATCGGTCTTTCGAGACATGATCTCTTGGGACCATTCCAATGTTCTATAATAATACAGTGACTCATAGTAACTGGGGTCAGGGCATTGCAGTTGGTATCATAGGAAGATTAGTACAAATCTTGGAAACATGATTTAGATAAACTATGATTAAAAACAGTACCCTAAGATAGAATTTGAGGATTAGTATTGAATATTTTTCTATAATTATGGTAATGTAGATATTTTGTGATTTTCCCATGAAATACATCCCTGTCTATATACGAGCAGGGAGAGGTGGCTCTAAAACAGATCTTTCAAGGGGTAAAACCTGAAAACACTACTTTAAGCTAGACTTGAATGGGAACTGGGGCACGAAAATGGGCCTTGTCGCAATCATGGTTACGACACTCCTAGGGGATATGCTTAATATTATTCACATTTTATTTACAAATAGATTTGAAGTACTTTCATGTAAGATGAGAATACATATCCTTGGTTAATCCTAAGGTGTTTTAGATTGAATATAAGGTATCATTATATAATATTAATGATTTTATGATTCTCACATTGCATTATGGGTTTAGTCAATGGATGGATTCCATAGAAGTTAGAGTAACATTGAACATGATTTACAAGGTGGGAATAATGGTGGAAATGAGAAATTAAATTTTATGTTGATAGGCATAAGAGATATCATGTTCATTCCAGATAGGTTTCCAAAATTATGATAAAAAACATATACATTAACCATCTCCCAAACTCATCAAAAATGAGAAAGGCGTAAGATGATAAGAGATCCAATAGCGGAGACCGTGGAGAATGGAAATGTCAATTTTCATCATGCAGGAAATGTGGAAGGAGACACCCACAGAAGTGTCTCAGTGAAACAAATAAATGATCTATTTTTGTGAATTATGGACATAATGTAATGAATTTCTGATGAAAAATGAAGATTATTATGAAGGTAAATAAAAATTATCCTAAGAATACATTTACACTAATTTTCCTTAAATGTAGGGGGTATGGGAATTACCCAAGTCAGATCCCAATTCTATAAGACAACCACTAGGTCAAGGAAAAACTTGTGTGGAAATAAATGGACGAAGAAATTTTTAAAAGTAATAATTCACTTTATTTATGGGATTACATTGGAAGACATTTCTCTTGAATGTTAAACCCTTTAGTTTGTTATGTGAAAATGCTATATGAGGAAGAATTATCTTTTTTTATGTGGATATAGTTATATAAAACCATTTTGGTATATATGATTCATAAATTTGAGGAAATTATAGGTTATTTATTTTTGGGATGCAAATGTGGGGATTGAGATAACATTTGTGGTTAAATTATGTTTTGGTTATATTGAGGAATTTATCTCATTCTGGGAATTAATCTCATTTTGGGAATTTTATAAAATATAGTTTTTAAAAAAGGACAATATGTAGACCGTGTGAAAACTCATTATGTTAGACAAAGCTATGGCAATCGAACCCACTTCCCATGGGCGACTAGGATTTATCGCCTACCACTAGACTACATGAAGTCCCAGTTTAGTCTGACTAATTCTATTTAGTCAAATTATTTTATTGATCCATAATATGTTTATTTGGGATCTTATGTTTTATCAAATGGATATCCTTAGTATAGGAAAATGATTTGATGATTAAGTGAAAAATATTGTTTTAGAAGACGTTCTCTCTAAGGATAACACTATATGCTGAAGGAAAATAGAATAATATGGGATTCCAATTAAGGATTAATTGTGGTTTTTTATTTTAGAAGAATCTATGTTTTTATAGATAATTACGTTATTAATGTAAATGATTAACCTATCATAGAAAATATGTGATTTGGTTAATTACACATCAATATAAGACATTAAGAGTGGTTGATATTATTTGGAGAAAATTGTTAAGGTTTCCCATGAAAGAATATGTGATTAAATTCTTCTAATTTTTGTGTTTCAATCTTAGTTTGTATTATATTGAAGGATTTTAAGGAAAATTCTCTATTTTGTGATCATTTTTGAACATTGTGTATTATTTATTTAATTTTGGAAATTAAAATATTTATATCTTTATATAAAGGACTATCCATTTTAGGGATCATCTGATCTTGCATTAACCATTTTGTTTTGGTTAATCCTTGAAGACAAGGGAAATATATATTTTATCCTTTCTGGATTATTTGATTCTTTAGATGTTTATTCTATCTCTTCCGGAGTGACCAAGTCATCTTGAATACACATCATTAAGAGAACAGTTGAGTTATTGGTAGAAATTTATTAAAGGATGAAATACTACTTGAAAATTATGAATTTATCTTTATGTTCATAGTCTATCTCAGAAATAAATTCCTAAAACTTTTTGAAATTGAACATAAAAAAAATTTCCTTTTTAATTTTCTTATTGGGAAACTAATGGCCATTAAAACCATCACAAGTTTGTGGTTTTCTTGTTGTTAACATTCTCCTGATCATGTTTTCTATCATTCTTCATCTGAACATGTCACTTATTTTGTCTTCCATATCATTGTTTACCTACATGGAATCATGGTATGGGTTATCTCGGGTGACCTTTGTACTTCTATTTCTTTCTTTTAATGTGATAGTTTTATTTACTTTTATTCCGATGTAGGGCTTTCAATGATATTGCAAAGAGAAATTTTAAAATTGTGAGGATTCAATTTCCAATAGGGGGAATAATTTTACCCCCAGGATTTCATATTATGTTATTTTTTTAGTGTAACTCAATAGCTTGTGCTACACTCAACACCGAGTTCAAACACACCACGACTTACCAAACTGGTCATTAACAAAATTTATGTGAATAGTATTAAATGAATTTTTAATTTTATATAATACATGTAATTTTAGCATTCATATTATGTGTTTCATAGACGTAATATAAGAAAAAATTCAATTTTTCAAATAAAATAATTATTTTCAAAAAATTCAGTTTTACCACCTTTTAAAGGATAACCCTTTTTAAATCCAATATATGAAAATTTTATTTATTCAATTTGAGAAAATAAACTTCTTTAGAATTGAAACATAAAAATTTATTTTGGAAAAAATTTTTATTCTTTTCTGATAACTTTGATATTTTGATGAATAGTAAAAAATACTAAATTTTAATCGAAAACAACTTTTTAAATCAAAATAATTTGTACTATTAAAATAAACATTTAAATTTTTTTTAAGTATAATAATATTATATATTTATCATTTAATTCAATTTTGGTCATTGGAAGTAATTTTATATTTAAATTGGACATGAACACAAAATAATTTTTTGATAGTTCTTAATTCCCCAAAACCCCCTTTCTTGTTTTGACAATGGGATTTTTTTAAATTAATATATAAAACATATATGATTATAATACGGTAAAATAGACATCATTTTTTAATTTGTAATATCAAGATTATATTTGGGTGATTTTTTGTTATTTTTTAGAAACCATTCCATTTTTTAATGGACACTGAAAAACACTGCGTTATTATTTAAATATGAATTTTAATTTAAATAATTATTTTTAATTTAAATTTATTTTAAAATAAAAATATATAAAATACCAATTTTAGTCCAATTTAATTCATTGTAGTCATTTTATAATAAGATTAGGTATATAAAATTTTATTGAACTTTTTACCATTTTTACCCACCTTCTAGACAAATTTGCAAATTTTCATAAAAAATAATTTTACAACATCTGTAAATTGAATTTCAAAAATAAAAGATACACTATTGACATCATAATGTAAAATTTTGTTCAATAGAATGAAAATATTTTTTTAGGAATAGTAACATTTCAATTTTATTTTCAATAGTTAAAAGTAAATAGTGTAAGTAAAGGTAAAAATGATAACATAATTACCCCAACACTTGTCCTAATTATATTGGATAAGTGTATTTAGACCAAAATAAAATGTAGGAATAAAATATTATCCTTTTTTATCCACATGGATTAGATTATGACATTTATTATTATTTTATTTAAAGAAGTGTTAAAAGTGTTAAATTCAATGTTTAATAACTAATGAATTTTTAATGTAGGGTTACACAAAAGATAAATTAGAAAATAAATATTTATTATAAGGATAAAATCATTTAATACATAATTCTATCTTATTTAGTATTTTTAGACATTAAATAATTAAATTTATTTATCGAAAAATGATGATGCAGTAATTACCTTATTAATTAAAGACTAAAATAATTTAGGTTATAAATATTAAAATAAATTTAAATTGAAACTTTTGATGAATTATAATGTTTTTATAGGTTAATATGACATTTTAGGGTTGATTTAATGTATTTTTTTCAAAGTAATCAATTTTTTTGACTTTCACAAAAACTAAATACTAAATAGTGACAAAATTGATATAAATGAGTTTCTAAAACAAATAATATATTATTAAATGATATAATAATAAAAAATGTTCATAAAAATGACTTATATAATGATATATATGACATTAATGAACCAATTCAGGTTCTCTTGGAATTTGACATTAATTTTACTAATCTTTTAATATAAAAATACAAGAAGACATGGTAAAAGTTAAACTATTTAACTAAGATTTAAATATAAAATATAATGATAATATGGTGTCCTAAACATATCTAAAATCTATTGGTTTAGATTATTTCGATCCATCACCACCTTATATTAAAAAATAATCAATTTGGATACATTATAAACCGAACATTATTTTATAATAAAATAATATTTCACGCTTTTCCTAAAGTGACGCTCACCTCTCTTATAAAAGGGTACTTACCCTTATCTCAAATTCACAAATCCAAAGGCATTTTATTTGGACAAACCCTGATCAAATATCCTCCAAACTACCCTCACATAATCCTAGAGTCCTTATATTCATCGTAAAATCTAACCTAAGGATCCCTTTTGATCAAATCAAAAGGAAGCACCCAAAGAAGGGGTAATTATTTCACCACCTCTTTCAATGTTCTTTTCTTCTTCCACTTCTTATTTCTTTGTTGTTCCCATACCAAAATACTAACTCCATTACCTTCTACATACTATGGTTTTATTTTAAAAATGGTACAACTATATTCATTATTCTATCCATCCTATGAATGAAAAAGTCACCATATGTGTGTACGTACGGCTTATTGTCTCCACATCATGGTGTAGTTTTCTATTCAACACTTCATTATTTGGATGGGTAAAATAATGAGTATAATTGATTTAAATAATAAATATAAAATTTTAATGATTATGTATATATGATATACCATCCAATTACATACGGTTTCATCATCAATAGAATTATATTATCACTCATGCATACGTATGGATTACAGTCTCCGCGAATTCAATGAGATTCATTTCCCATCATAACCTTTCAAGAATAATTTTCATTTTATGATTTAAAATAATTTTTAAGAACATAATATCATTCTAAATATAAATCAAATACATCCTATCCATAAAAAACATGACTTATGTATCAAAACAAATAAATGAAAATGAATCATTTAACACCTGGAACAATGATACTACTAAAATATTTTTAACAAAGCAATGTTATAAGATCATATATGATATCATATTTATGTTTGCGGCCATATTATAATTTAATAACAGTGATTTAAATATTATACAGGTGGTTAATTTACCCTCAACAAAGTAAATGTACACGGTAAGTGGTTTTCAAGTCACTTTTTATTCCCGTGAGATTTTGGCTATATTTTCCACTATTTCCATTTTTATGGTTTTTATACTACCCATGATTTTATTCTTTATGTAATATAATTTAATTTATGGGTATTTACATATTCATTGTATGATACTTCTTTCATGGGTTTTATTTATTGTAAGTTACCAAATCGGTAAGGTAATTTCAAGATTCAATTTCCACTCATTAGGTTTTACGCACAGTTCATTGATTATTTTACTCCAAGATTATGTGTGAAATCACTATTTATTTATTTATTTACTAATATCCACACCCCTTTGTGTGGATATACTTTTTATACACATAATAAATCCATTTATAAATACTCAAGTTGTCTATATGAGCTTGATAAGAGTAATCAAAACTTGAATTCCCTTCATTGAGTTAAACATACAAGTCCTTGGTATTGTTTTTACAATTATATGTGTGAATTCCCTATGATTGATTAAAAATAAATTTCCAATAATATTAAGTGTATTTATATTTTTCACACATAATTATTTCATTTATTTATCCTTATCCAAAGGATACAGTTTTTATAAGGGATTTCATCTCAATTTACATTCCATTGAGTCAACATTGTTATTATTTGCCAATTCACTTTTATATGGTGTATATA
Organism: Viscum album; assembly: GCA_963277665.1. Classification (NCBI taxonomy): domain Eukaryota; kingdom Viridiplantae; phylum Streptophyta; class Magnoliopsida; order Santalales; family Viscaceae; genus Viscum; species Viscum album. The sequence continues at coordinate 1,910,816,012 of OY728120.1, forward strand.
CTATACTTTGACATAGTATATCATGAATCCGTTTATTATCATGATATAATAACGTTTTTATTACATTAATTATTTTTATTCAAGTATCTCTCATTTGGTTTGGAACACTAACTAAAATATCATTTTAAATGTTTTAATGATTTATTATTCTAAATATTTTTCATTAATATCCTTATTTTAAAAATGTTGTTAAGGATTTATTTATCTGGACATGATAGTTTTAAAATTAATATTCTTTTTAAACATTTCAATGTGTAATGGAAAACATTGATTCAAAAATCCCTTTTAAACAATTACTTTGATAAATAGTGCGTCGTTTAAATGTTTTCAAGAAAAATAGGATATTTCTCTCAAAAGGTTTTAGTAATTATCTTCGTATTTGTTAATATACCTCATTATTTTTGATTGAGGTAGATTTATAATAATACAATTTTTCATATTGTTTCGAATGAGTTTTTTTTGACTGTGGATGATCTATTTTTAAACCATATATTTTTTCTGGTTAAAATATTGACATTTTATATACTAGTTTTAATATGAATGTTTATATTATGGTTCACCATTTCTATATGAGGAATTAATTGGACATAGTAATAGATGGGATGGGCCCACTATAGCCCCTTTATGATTTGGTAGGTCTTAGGAGTCAAACTAATGTGTTGGAAGAAGGCCTCGACAAAATCTGTATTTGTAGTCTTAGGACGACACCATGACTATATGGTTATGATGTCCATAATTATGCACTGCATCATTATAAAATTAGTTATTTTTATTAAATGTGATTATTTTACTAGTATATTATCAATGTGAATAAGAAAATGGAATTATTTGATTTATATTTTCCATATTATACTAATTTTTAAGTTTAAAAAGCTTGTGTTTTAGTCTTATACATTTCCTTAAATGATTATGCTTATTCATGAATGTTTCTGCTATATTTTTATCCTTACTGAACATCTAAGCTCACCCCATTCTTATATTTTCAATTTTTATGGATGTGATGAAGTATGTTATGTTTTACTGGTAGGGATAGGCTATGGGATACGAGTGTGTTCAAAGGAGAGACAATGTTGTTGTTTATTTTTCTAAATGTAATGTAAAACTTATGTATGTATCTAGTAATTACAGGGCTACTAAACTAATCGGTCTTTCGAGATGTGATCTCATTTGATCATTCCAATGTTCTATAATAATGAACCAAATCTGGGTATCTAGGGTTGAGGCGTTATGGTTTGTATTTCATGTAGCGCAAGCTAAGCTAGTATTGCATGTTTTGAAAGTCAATTTGGTATTGTGTTTATGGAAAACCAATTTGGTATTACATGTAGCACAAGACAAATTAGTATTGAATATGAAAGGATGGTTTTACATAGTGTTTTCATATGTATATAGAGAGAGAGATAACTATTTCTGATTTCATGTGAAATGAAAAGTATCAAAAATTTAAAATAATTTGATAAAAATAATTCACAATTTCTCAGGGTGTTACATTCTACCTCCTTTAAAATGAATTTCTCCATCGATATTCATCTGGGTTATCAATGGTTTAATACTTGAATGCTCCAATCCTAGAAACTCACATTATAAAAATTAATACTAAAACATCCCTTAAAAGGTAATGTTTGGACCATAACGGTTACCCAAAGAAATATATAACTGGATTTCCATATAAGAGATCATTGGTTGGAAGTGAAAACATGGACATGGAAGAAAAATATAACTATCATGGTATCATGGACAATGATATGGAACAAGGTTGTGAAAAATTAACAATCAAAAAGCTATAAATCAACGATGACCTAAGGGAACTTCTAATTCCTTGAAAATGAATCTACTTGGTTAATTTTTTTGTTTTATGATTCATTTTCTTAAAGTTATGGAATTTCAATCAAAAGATATACTCGCATGATTTCAATACAACCTCATCATTTATTGTTCATTGATCCATTTCACATATTTCTCAAAAAAATATGGTGACTTTTTCATTCCTAAAGTACCAAAATATCTTTAAATCCCTGACATGCCACCCCATTTTTCATCATTTTTCACAAATACCAATTATTTTCATCAGGCTATCCAATATTCATAAATATTCATGTGGATAGATAACACATTAATCTCATTTACTTCTATTAAATTTTAACATATCATTTTCCTAAATTGTAATCTTTATAACCCTTACCTAAATTATAGTACAAAACATTATAAAGTGTGTCAAAAAACCATCTTACCATTGATTCTCAGGTATATCAAAAAGTAGATCATGATTTTCACATTCCAAACATGTGAATACCCTCATCATATATTCTCTTGAAACATAGTAGTAGCTATAATTACCATAAATCCTTTTTTAAAAACAAATTTTCTTACATATCCTAATGATTACTGGATATATTAATTAAATCCAAGAATTGGTCAACATCATCCGTGATTGCACAAAATAAATTTCAATAAGAATATAATTAGTTCCAAGTTAATCAGTACCATCCAAATTACTTATTCATATCCCACAAATCATTATACAAAAATTATAATCATAACATAAGGAGCATATTAAGGGTTATATTTCCATTAATCATGTCTTTTTCATGGAAATCTCCTTTCCATTATATCACTTTTCTATTCTATCAGAACAATTCTATGTGTTCTTGTAAATCCTTAGAAAAAAAATAGAAACTAAAAAAACATTATATATTTCACCTTTTATACATCCTTAATAAAAATACATAAAAACATTGATTACTTCATCCTTAATCAATTGGAAATTTCTTCTCATCATAATGCCTGTTTATTTTCACATTTCATATATAGTCTCTTCATCATCAGCAATGTATCCATTACTCGTACCTCCTTGTGGGTCCTTTTCAAGTGCATTCCACTTGAAACACTAAGTTGTATAATGACCATTTAACCCACACATGAAACACATAACCTTCAATGATGACTTAGGGAGCCCAATATTTTCATCCATTTTGTTAACCAGACTCTATATTTTTTCCTTGCATTCACTTTCTTGGAGACCTTCTTTTCGACAATGAAAACATCTTTTTATTCCAATAACACATTCACGTAGGTGATTAATTTCACATTTTTATATAAAGGAATCCTAATATTCTTTCCTAAATGGTCACCATTAACCGCACACCCATAAAACTCTTTATATCTCTTCCTTGGTGAGTTTGAGAGTTGGTTAAGTTATGTGTGGTTAATCCTCTTCCATGAAAATTGATTAGTCATGATTACAACATCTTTCACTCTAGTGATCAACCCACTTGAATTCTCATTATCTAATTGTCCATCACATTCAATATTAATCTAGTTCCTCTAGCTCCCATAAATGACTGAAACATAAATCATAGTATGAGCATTACATGTCATAAAAGAAAACCACATAGTTAGGAAAAGAATTACTTATATGATGTCTAAATCTTGACACCTTCCTTAATCAACGACACCCTATGTTCATACCGGTTTATTAATAGACAAATTATATTTAAATCCTTAATGATGGTTCATAATGAGTTTGTGAATTTCAAAATCATGTCACCATGGATTGTCAAACTTGGTGTGCAGCATAGCCCTTTTTCATGTACTAGATTACCCCGAGTCAGGCCCAGAATAGATTTTTCGATTTGTTACTCCTTGGTGCATAAGTTCTATATCCATGTAAAATTTTAGTATCCAAATAGAGTTTTATTTCTATATAACCAATCACTCTATCCTTTACTAAATTTCTAGGATATTTTCCTAACCATTACCTCATCCTTAGAGACATACCTAGACATATCCTTATAAATATACCTAGAGAAATCACTAATGTTTTCTCATCCTAGCATCAAAAGGTTAACTATAATTTTCCTCTAATACCAACTATAGTGTCCCTTTGTTTTAAAAAACAATACAATTATAAAACATCCACAAAACCCTTAAATATTATAAAAATATACTTCCAAATACTATAATCGGTCTAGTTCCATTGGAAACCTGGAAACATAAACACTGGTACATGGGTGAGCTACAATATCTCCCAATTGGTTCTCTAATTCTAGCACCCTTCTCAAGGATATCATACAGAAAATATATCTTCATAAACTATGGAATGAAACATTAAAATGGGTGAGATCAAATGCTTAGTAATAGTAAAAAAAGGGAGACATGTAAGCATAAACATTAGCATAAGGGTATGAAAATGTGATCATGAAAATAAAAGATCATACCCTACATGTAAAATAACATAAAAATGAATCATTTCATAAATAGTTACAGTTCACAAGACATGAATAATAAGTAAACAATAAACATAATCCATGAAAACATAACATAGTAAAAAAACATAGATTTGTGGAAAATAGATAAGCGTATAATATGACTTCCATAGAATCCAAGGCATCACTTCCAAGACCAACATGGTATTATGGGATCATCCCATTACCATCTTGATAGTCATGGTTGACTATAGTGACCATATTAGTAGAAAGAGTTCATTACACATTCCATCTTACTGGTCATGGTTCACTCCCATGGCCATCACAGTAGTCAATAGTCATTCCCAAGATCATCTTAGTCTATCTTGTGAGATAAAATCTTTACCTAATGCATTGGAGGGAGATATTGGTCCCACCCATACCATATTTAAGTCATACATACATGTTCCAAATAATTATAAGCCATAATATAATAACCCATGTAATGCAATGGGTATCACAAACAAGTAAACATAACATAACCTCTGAAAAAATATAGTGGTTTCCTAATCATTTAATCAAAAGAATAACCCGTGATAGAGAAATTGATTTCCAAAAAATATAATCCATGAATGTGAAATGGGATTCCTATACATATAACCTTTGAAAGAGAATCGGGTTTCATAATGAACATTACAGTAAGCATCACTCATTCATATAAATGACATGAATGGGACCATTAGATAATTTCATAAAAATATAAGATTAACATCAATGAATATAATATTAGATGGAAAATAATTTGGAATCATCTTTTAAATAACATTTATAATGGAAAATATATTATCTTCTCTGAAAAAGTATTTTCAATACATAAAACAATTCGAAAATATTTTTTATGTAATATTACATGAAAACATAAAAATAAGACATGAAATAATTTTGAAAACATTTTTACTTTAAAACATATAAAATAAGATTCCAAATAATTTTAAAAACTTTTTATTTAAAAATTCATTTAAAATCCAAAAATAAATCCTTAAAATTTTTGGATAACAATTTATAAATGATAAGATATGAAATATGCTTGAAAATGATTTGAAAAACATTTCCATGAAAATACATGGAAAATTTATAAAAAAGGCATGAAAATTTTTTGAAAACAATTTTCCTTGAAAATTGCATTTAAATACATTTTCATAAATACATAACATTTAAAAATTAAATGGAATCTTAAAAGGAATGATAGTGGTTAAATCCATATATTTCAAACGACATGAAAAGAATGTTTTTTTTTCACGGTGAAAAGGTTAGAAAAATGATTGTTCAAAAAGGGACAAAAAGATTCTATTGTAAACTATTGTATAATAAAAATAGGGTAAAATTTTCTTTTAATGGTCATATGATATTACTGTGAAATTATTGGAAACACATGTTATAAAACCCGGTTTTGAAGGAACACATACATTTCACCAAACAGAGGGTAAAATTATTCTTCCTTTCAAAACATTGCTAAATATAATATGTACCAAAGAATCAAAAAATGGTATCAATACATGAATATATTATGAAAATACAAAGGATAGTAAATTTCATCAATGTTCATGAGATATTGATGATATTATTTCATCAATGGAAGCATAAACATAAACAATCCCAAAAAGCGATGAGATTGTTTCAATAAACTCTCGTCACTTGGTAACATGGGATCATACTATCCAGGTAAGAGATAAAATTAAATAAAGCATTAAATTTCATGAAAATATGCAGATTCATGATATAAATTGTAAAATGGAAATATATACACCACAAAAAAGAGTTTATGTTTATAATAAATCATGAGTCTCGAAGAACAAAAATTGAGGAAAAACATTTTTACCGATTTGGTAACTTCTAAAACATAATCCCCATAAATTAAAGATAATAAAATGGAAATGTAAATACCCATAAATTTAACTATAATATACAAATAATACAATCATGGTCACTATATACACCCAAAATATGGAAATGGTGGATAAAATAACTTATATCTCATGGAAATAAAAAGTGAGATGAAATCCCCTTACATTGTATATGGACTCTGATCATGCTCATTCAAACAAAATTTATAATAAATAAAATTTTTTTAAAGATACATATTATTTTATATAATATCATATATATTTTTATTATTACCTTATATTACCCACTTGTTAACAATCCTATGTTGTGGTTTTAATTTGGGTAATATTCGCTTAATTCTTTGCATGTATCTTAATTTGATATATCATTGGTATTTATAATTCATATCATGATTTACATAATTTAAACCATGATATAAATGTAATTTATATATATTATGTTTTTATTATTATAATCTATAGAAATATAAGTATGAAATGGAATGCACCGTTCATGGAGATGGTATGTCGTACGTATGCATAAATGCTATTTCTGTTTAATTGCCTTATTATAATTAGAAAAGTAAAAGTAATATATGTATATATATGTATATGTAATTTTTATATTATATTTAATAAATCAGATAAATATTATATATTTAATAAAACCAACCTTTATATAATCCATGTAGTATATGAACAAATCATAACACTTTGAGGGGGATGTAGTATACAATTTCTCAAACCAAATTATCATATTAACACCAAATAAAAATTAAATAAGATATTTGTTGTAAAAGAAATAATGAATCATAAAGAGATAATAAATATAATATAGTACATATTTAAATTTATATTCCATCATAATGGACACCATGGAAGGTGGTAATTGAAAAATGAACAATCGTCATTTCGTATGGCAGTAGTTCAGTATACATAGAAATAATATATGTTTTCCCCATTAGATGGAGGTGTGTGGAAGTTTAGTTTTAACCATTATCATAAAAATAACATAGTATATTTAGGATACTAGTTTTCTCACACAATAATGTAACAAAAAGTGTGGGGGTGGAGAAGGAAATTAATGTAAAGGAGTTTGAGATAATATGTTACCACTAAATCGAGTAACTCCAATTGGTTTGTGCCGAAAGGCATCCTTGAGGTGCCTTATGCACAAGGTATGGATTCCAAAAAGAATTTAGGTAAGTTTGGAGCTTATATATTCAGAGTTTTTTAGAACTAAGGGGCTTTTTAGGTGTGAGGATGTGGGTAGAGGTGGTTTCCTTTTACAGGGAAGGGAAAGGACACACTGGTCATTTTTTTAAACAAGTAAGGTCTACCAATGTTTTTAAATAAAAAATTCATAAAAAACAACCACAATAAATAATGGAAGATTTTGGGCCAATTTATAAAAATGGGTTTTGGAAAAGTTTTTAGGATGTTATGGTTCTTATATTTATGGTATAGTACATTATTAGCCTTTTCTTTCTCTTAACAGATGTAATAAATTTTTATAACTTTCTCAAATATTTATGGTAAAAAACAAATTTTATCATACTAGAAATTATAAATTATTCTCTTTTCAAATATGAGATGCATTTTTTCAAATCAAATCATAGAAGAAGTAGAAATTAATTTAAAATTAATCTTGTTGATTGGATGACACTACTGGATTTTAACATTAAAATGTCCAAAAGTATGCAATATTTTTATATCAAATTTCATTGTAAATTTTTTTTCAATTAACTAAATTATATTATTTGATAACAAAATTATCTAAATAATCTATCAAACCCATTAAAAATATAATTTTACCATATAAAAAAAATTGAATAAAAATCTATTTTGAATTAAAATCTAGTACATTTAACAATTCATTAAAAGATGAAACCCTACATAAAAATATGAAAAATTTATACATACCTAATTTTTATTTCATGTATATGAAGAAATTTTTTATTTTGATATTTTAAACTAATAAAAGTTATAAAAATTCTATTTGAAATGGGTTCGCCATAACGGTGGAAAAAATTCCTTAATAAAGAAATAGGTTTTTATAGATAAAATTTGGTTTGTTCATATATTATGTCTATAGAATCTATTAAATGAATATAATAAATATTTTATTGAATATATAACATATATATTACAATAATATCACATAACAGTTTTTATTAATTTAATATAGTTGAATAAAATAGATTTGGGACAATAATAATATTTTCATTTATATTCTATCAGTTTTCATATTCCATTTTAATTAATTGGTAAACTATGAATTCATATTATTATTTTTAAAACCACATATTTCCATAATATATTTAATACTATCACTATCATTCAAATTATGGCCAAGGTTATATCCCATCATAATAATATATTTAATAATATATTATAGTTAGGTAATACTCGGTCTTATGTGTTACGCAAGTGATTGAGGAAGGTCAATAACTCTTGTAATGTATTCTAACCTTTTATTATCCTTGTAATTTATGTGAAGTCATTGATGCAAGTAATGAAAAACATGTTAGTATTGTGTGTAGTTTAGGCCAAGTCGGTATTGCTTCTTGCCCAACCCAAGTCGGTATTGGGTGTAGCGCAAGACAAGTCGGTATTGTGTGTATAGAAAACCAATTATATAGGTATCACATAATATGTTAACCCTTTTAAATATATTGGTTCATAAAAATTAACTAAAAACATTTTAATTTTTTATTTGGAACATGATATACAGTCTTTGGTAACTGAGTCAAGGAGACTGAATTCAATCCATGTGTGTTCAAGAGTTTATGTTTAATAGATATATCCTTTAATGATCATAATGGTTGTTCTAATCATTTTTTGTATTCTAAATTAAATATTGATGATAATAACTTATATTTTTTCAGGATTTATTTATGTTTTTTACTCTATATAGGTATTCTATGTTGAATTAGAACATAGAATACCTTCGTAGGGCACTTGTGTAAGAACCCGAACATTTATGGATAAAATTCAATTTCTTTTGAAAAAGTTAAATGTCTTATGGTTATAGAAAACAGATGCACATATTTTTACATATAAAATTGTATTTCAAAATACCTTGAAGAATATTTATCATTGAAAATATATTCACTAAACAGTGATCACATGACTATAAAAAATATAACGTTTTAACAAATCCTTTTGGAATAGAAAAAGGAAGTGAAGGTCTAAATAAGTAGGATTGAACCCTATAAATCCCATTTATCAAACATTTAAAGGGAGATATAATTTTTTTGGTTTCCCCTATACCTATCTTAAACCAATAAGCATGAGCAAAACCGTTTATGGGGGAAGTTCAAGCTCATTGAAATCATGGCAGAAACCATTTTTATTAAACAGCCCCATGAAATCCCCATCATAATGCACCTTACTCTTAGGGAATATTCTAGTGTAATAAATTTATTTGTATTAATACCATATAAATAAGATTATGTACATTATTTTTTATAGTACTATGAATTTATTCTTTTATTCTTATTATTTTTTCTTTTTAAATAATTATTAAATGAAAAATAGTCTTTTTTGGAAAAATATTTTGATGAATTAATTGATTTTTAATATTAATAACATTTTAATAAAATATAATTATTACATTTATTTTATTAAATATAAATAATCATATAATTTCTGTAGAGTAAACTATAATTTTTATGAGTGTTTGAAAACTATTATTGTCAAAAAACCGTCATTTTCATTAATTGATGGTATAAGGCCCCAACCTTAAACCTTACTTAATCTTGAGTTATTACAAGATTACACATTGAGGATCATTTCAGGTTTAGAGTATTAAATAAATAGATCCTAAAACTTGCATCACATTCCACATTTAAATAATGTGGTTACATAAAAGATAGTATTCATTTTTCCCATCAACGGAAACATATTTAAAATAAAACATGGATTCTTTCTTGACACTTCCTTGACACTATCATCATATCATGTACCCTTCCCTTGACCTGTGAAAAAAACATTTCAAAAACTTGGGATGAGCATAAAAAGCTCCGTAAGGGATATAAAAATATGGAAAGGAAACATGAGTACATGTATACACAAGAATCAATGAAATCATACTCTACTCATAAAACATAAGCACTTTAACAAAACTCATCAAATCATTAATAAATCATAGAAATCATAATACATAACGGTAACTTGAGGCATTCATAACATTCTTACGTAGGGAGTAACCCTCTTGGTTACGTTTGGAATACCCATCACAGTATATTCCTCAAATCTCTTCAGAGAAACCATAACATTTAACTCCTTCATGTTACCCAATGCATTGGAGAGCTATATCGGGCTCACCTGCCCTTAGTTTATCACGGAACCACCCGTCTTCATAATAATTCCCAAGAACCACGACATAATCGTATCACATAAAACATGCATAAAGGAAACATAACATTTCCACCTTTCAATCACAAGATATCAATACAACACATTGATATAAAAACAGTATGAAAACCATTTTCAGTACCAAAATAAAAGAAAAGTAAAACATGGTATTTATTTTTCATTCAAAAAAAGTTATGGCTTGTAGAGGAAGCTGAAACTCAAATAATGGTCACGGTGGCGGAGAAGTCGTTGTCGCCGCATACGTACGACAAAAAAATTCCCTTTATTCGTTTAGTAAAACTCTTTGTATAAAAAATATACCTTTTGGATAAACGTAAAAGTAAAAGGGGTTTATACACCGTATAAAAGAAGGTTGTGTATAAAACAAAATATGCCTCAATGAATGTAGATTGAGACGAAGTCCCTTACCTCGGGTCCGACTTGACTCGATCGTTCTTTAATCTCTGGAATATTAAACTTGAGTTAATTTATAATTGTGTAATAACCTTTTTAAAGTTCATTATTCCTTTTATATCACTTATTACCATGTCATTAACACTGTTTTATTATTTAAGTTAATAATGGTCTTTTTAACGATCATTGGTACTTGAGTAAAAAATAAACTCTTTATAATTAAAATTTGTTCATGTGGTAAAATATCCATTATATCCAGAATTTTATTCATGATTTAGATATCATATATATCATATATATCCAGTACATTCATGCATTTATAATATTACATAACATTTAGAGGTAAGAAATGAAATGCACCGTTCCTTGAGACGGTAAGCAGTACGTACGCATGAACGCTACTTCCATTTCTATTTCATATTTAATTGAATTAATACATAATGATAAATAATATTATTTTAATTCCAGTATGTTATCATATATAATATCATTAAATATAACCTTTATACATACCACATATGGTATTAACGAATCAAATCACTTTGAGGGGGCAGTAGTCCACACTTCCTAAAATGAAGATATCGCGTATACCCATAATGGAAGCCATAAAGGTATGCCATAAATGAAAAATAGAGAAGCTTAAGGAAAACATAAACATATTATATATCATATATAAATATAGTGACATCTTAATGTCCACCTTTTAAGGTGTTATAAGAATATTGAACAATCATCATTTCGTGAGACAGAAATTCGCCATCCACGGAAATAGTATGTTCTTTAACAATTAGATGTAGGTGTGTGTAAGTGTAGCTCGAATCCTTCTTATAAAAACATAATAGTATATTGAGGATACTGTATTTGTTACAAAAGAATTTAATAAAGAGTTTAGGGGGTTGGAGAATCCAAATAACACAAAAGGACTCAAGTGAAGACATTACCTTAAAATCGGGTAACTCCCTTGGGTTTGAGATCAAAGGCTTCCTTGGGATGACTTCTGCACAAAGTGCGGCTTCTAAGAGTTAGAGAGGGTTGTGGAGAGACAAATTGGGCAGGGGTTGGCCCAGCCAAAGGCTTTGGAAGTGTGGGTAAGGAGGTAGAGGTGGGGGGTTTTATAAGAGGAGAGGAGGGGCACTCTTGGAAAGTAAAGAAATGTTACATTATATTAAAATGAGTATCAGATTTAAAAGGTCTCACATTGATATAATTCAAGGATAAGGTGATAAGGCTTCGAAATATACCCAACCAATAGGTTTTGGACATGTGTAGGTCTAAGATTTTACATTATGTTTTCATTTTATTTAAATCGTTAAATAATGAGGTAATTGATGCATCATTATGATGTCATAAATAATTTAATTTATTTAATGTCTAAAAATTATAAAAAAAATACTATGATGTAGGAAGTCCTTTTATATTTCCAATGAATATTTATAGTCAAAAATCTTACTTGTATAACCCCTTGTAAAAAAATTTTTAGTAAAATAACTCATGTTTGTGACATTTTTACTTTAACATTTAATTAAGAGATATTAATGTCATTTTCCTTCCAAAGTGGCTCCATGGGGTCCCCAAGTTGACCCATGGATTTTATTCGTCATACATGACACATAAAATAATGGTAGAACATGTGACTAGGTCATTTTATATTATTAAAACATTATTCTTACCTTAAATTACACTAATTACCTCTAATCGCGATTAAAAACATAAAAGTTACTATTCACCAAAAAAATTATTTTAATCCCATTGAACCACATTTTTCTTCTTAATGAAAACCATGTATGTCGGATTTTTTGAAATTCAAAACACAGAGGTGGTAAATTTTCATTTAAACTAAAAATCAGTTTTTTAAGTACCACTTAGTTGTTTCACTATTCATCAAAAATTGATGTTTTTCAGAAAAATACCAAAACTTCACCCTAAGTGATATTTGATATTCCGAATTCAAAAATGATTTCTATTTTAAAAAATTCAAAACATATAAGTTGCATTAATTAATTTAATAATTAATTCCCGCTGTCAGAGCAAATAGCGTGTTATTTATGAAACAATAAGTATCAAAAGATTGACACTAGTTTAAGTCCAATTTCAAAGTGAAATTAATTCCAACGACCACTATTTGATTAAATGGTGAAAATATATTCAAATTAAACTTTAATACTAATTGAAATGATAATATAACCATATAATTAAATTAGATGAAAAATCAGTTTTCATGTAAAATATAGTATTTTTTACTATTCATTAAAAAATGAACATTGTCGGAAAAATACCAAAATATTATCCAATGTAAATTTCAACATCCCAATCATAAATAATAGGCTTATTTTGAAAAATTGAGCTTATAAAATTGTCAAATGTTTGATTTAAAAATGGTTTGCCATCAAAAAGGCAGTAAAACAATCTTTTAAAAATATTAGTCTATTCCATGCTTAAGATTGGATTTATTCCCATTTTAAGACTCTAAAACACTATCTAATTCATTAGTAGACATAGATAAATATATATATTATTCATTAATTACTTGGGATGTTACATCCTTCCCCCCTTTAGAAAATTGTGTCCCGTAATTTATTTACTTATCAAATAAGTGGGGGTATTTAGCCCTCATTGCATTTTCAGATTCCCATGTTGCCTCTTCAATCATGTGGTTTTTCCACAAAACCTTTACATGATGAATCACCTTATTCCGTAACACTTGCTCCCTGTGGTCAAGAATCTGGACCATTTTTTCCTCATAAGATAGGTTCCCTTCCAGCTGAACTACCTCTGGACTCAAAACATGAGATGGATCTAGCATATACTTTCTCAACATCGAAACTTGAAAAACATTGTGTACCTGAGATAAACTCAGAGGTAAAGCAACTCGGTAAGCAACTGATCCAAATCTCTCTAGAATTTTATATGGTCCAATGAACCTTGGACTTAGCTTTCCTTTCTTACCAAATCGCATCACACTTTTCCATGGTGAGACTTTGCGAAAAACATGATCAGCTACCTTAAAAGAGAGATCCTTCCTCCTGTTGTCTGCATAACTCTTCTGCCTGCTCTGAGCTATTCTCTTGTGTTTCTATATTAGTTGAACTTTTTATGCCAACTCTTCTACCAATTCTTGTCCCATCAGCTTCCTTTCACCCACTTCATCCCAAAAATTTGGAGTTCAACACCGCTTCTCATATAATGCCTCAAATGGTGCCATCTGTATACTGGAAGGAAAACTATTATTATATGAAAACTCAACCAAAGAATGATTTTGGTACCAACTTCCCTGATAATCCATAAAATAAGCACGTAGCATATCTTCCAAAGTCTGGATCGTTCGTTCTGACTGCCCATCTCATTGAGGATGAAAAGCTGTACTAAGATTTAATTCAGTACCCAACGACTTGTAAAGGCCTTTCCAAAAGTTAGAAGTAAACCTGTGATCACGGTCAGATACAATGGAGAGAGGAACTCAATATAACCTGACTATCTCTTTAAGATACAAATGGGAAATTTGATCTAGGGAAAAATTATCTCGTATGGCAAGGAAATGAGCAGATTTAGTCAAGCGATCAACAATAAACCAGATTGCATTATTACCTCGAGGTGTCTTCGGAAATCCGACAACGAAGTCCATCTATATATTTTCCCATTTCCATTCTGGTACTGGTATAGGATGAAGCATCCCTTTTGGTAACTGCCTCTCTGCTTTAACCTGTTGAGAAGTCAAACACTTCACAGTAAAATCTGCAATATCCCTTTTCATTCTGTCCCACCAGTAATACTCCCGGAGATCTCTATACATCTTAGTACTGCCAGGATGGACTGAAAACGGAGAACTATGATCTTCACATAACAAATCTCTCTTCAACTGTGAATCACACGGAACACACAATCTCTTCCCAAATCTCAAAACACAATCATTATCAATATTGAATTTAGGCAACTTACCCTTCTGAACTAGCTCTACCTTTTTCTGCAACTCAATATCTTGCTTATGTGCTTGCTTGATTCTGTCAGATAGAGAATATTTCACTGATACCTGAAACAAAACAGAAGTAAATCCTGCACCAATGACTTCTATGCCAAATTTCATCAAATCCTTAACCAAAGGATCACATTCCAAATGCAACATTGTTAATGAAGCATTACTTTTTTGACTCAAAGCATCATCCACTTTATTTTCTTTTCCCAAATGGTAAAGAATTGTACAATCATAATCCTTAATTAATTCTAGCCATATCCTCTGTCTCATGTTTAATTATTTCTGAGTGAATATATACATTAAACTATTGTGATCAGTATATATTTCACACTTTACTCCATTAAAATGATTCCTCCAAATTTTTAAAGTAAAAACTACAGCAGCTAATTCCAAATCATGTGTAGGGAAATTTACCTCACGAGTTTTCAACTGTCGTGAAGCATAAGCAATTACCTGATCATTCTGCATTAGGAAATAACCAAGTCCATTCAATGAAGCATCACTGTGGATAACAAACTCACCATTCCTGGAAGGTAGTGCCAAACCTGGAGCATTCACCAATCTTCTTTTCAATTCCTGAAAACAATCATCACATTATTTTTTCCAGATAAACTTAACACCCTTCCGAGTAAGCTTAGTCATTGGACTAGATAACTGTGAAAAATTTATAACAAACATTTGGTAATATCCTGCCAAACCAAGGAAAGTACGAATCTCTGTTACATTTGTGCGTCTTGGCCATTCTTCAACAACCTTTGTTTTTGCAGGATCAACAGTTATCCCATCTTTAGAAACAATGTAACCAATGAAAGAAATTTATTGAAACCAAAACTCACACTTTCTGAATTTCCCATACAATTTCTTTTCTTTTAAGGTCTGAAAAATAACCCTTAAATGTCTTTCATGTTCCTCTTTAATTTTAAAAAACACCAAAATATCATCAATGAAAACAACAAAAAACTTATCCAATAACTCATGGAAAATTCGATTCATTAAGTCCTTGAATACAGAAGGTTCATTGGTTAGCCGAAAAGGAATTACTACAAATTCATAATGGCCATATCTTGTATGAAACGCAGTCTTCGGAATATCTGCTTCCTTTACCTTCAACTGATGGTACCCCGATCTCAGGTCAATCTTTGAAAAATATTGAGCTCCCTGGAGCTGATCAAACAAATCATTGATATGAGGCAAAGGATATTTGTTCTTAACAGTGATGTTATTCAAGGATCTATAATCAATGTAAAGTCTCATTGAACCATCTTTCTTTTTAACAAATAAAACAAGAGCATCCCATGGTGATTTGCTAGGTCGAATGAAACCTTTCTCTAATAAATCTTTCAATTGATCCTTCAACTCTAAAAGTTCAATTTGAGCCATTCGATAAGGGGGTTTTGAAACTGTCTTAGCATCAAGAACTAAGTCAATAATAAATTCAACTTCCTGATCAGATATTATTCTAGGCAACTCATCAGGAAAAACATCAGGATACTGATTTACCACTGGCACATCATTAAGCTGAACAGTTCCTTTGTTTTCAACGATGTGTGCAGGGTAACATTCATTTCCATATTTTACAAGATTTTCGGCCTCCTGATAAGTTATCAACAGTAAGGGTTCATTCTTGTACACAAACTGAATGTCTTTCTGAAAAAAAACTTCTTTAGCTCTACAGTCAATCTTAGCATGGTAAATAGAGAGCCAATCCATACCCAGGATAACATCAAACTCTACTAGAGGTAAAACAATAAGGTTTTTAAGTAGGTTCTTTACATGGATAAGGATGGGAATATTATTATAAATTCTTTTTGCCTCAACATTTCCCCCAGGTGTTTTTAACACAGGTTCAGGAGTCATTTCTTGAGATGGTATTACCATTTTACTAGAAAAGTTTTCAGGGATGAAAGAATGTGTAGACTCTGAATCAAACAACACGCTGGCATAATCTGAAAAAACAAAAAAAGTACCTGATACAACTTCATTTGATGGCCCAACATCTGCTAAAGTAGTTGCAAAAGATTTCACCACCCCTTTCTGCTTGTAGTCTAACTGCTTCCCATCACTCGAGCTCTTTGTCGGACACTCATTTTCATAGTGATCCATCTCATTGAACTTAAAACATTTCACTAACTGTAAATAAAATTTGGTCTTACCATCAACTTGATCTTTTTCAGTGCAATCACGAGCCTTATGTACCATATTACCACATCAGTAGCACTTTACAGAATTCAGAAGACATTCCCCAGCATGCCTTTTAACACATTTATCACAAACTGGAAACTTCATTTTCTTACCATCAGTCCTTTTTGAATAATTCTTTCCTTTCACCTGCCACCTAGGTCTCTTCTTCTGTTGGTTGTTATAGAACACTTGATCATCGGAAAACTCCCTTTCCACCTTCTCAGCACATCTAACAAGCTTTTCATAATAGTTAAACTCACGAGAAGCCAATTCCCTTTGAGATTTTGGCTTTATTCCTGAGTAAAAACGAATGATTTTACTATCAAGGTCTCAGATAAAATTTGGAGCATACCTTTCCAATCGAGTGAAACTTTCTTCATAGACAGCCACTGAGTACTCCTCTTGCCTCAATTCCAAGAATTGTTTTTCCATCCTATGTCGAACAGCCTTAGGAAAATACTTCTCAAGAAACATACCTTTGAATTCATCCCAGTCGAGAGAATCAATCTCATCAGCATCCCTGATATTTTTAACCATCGACCACCATTGATCTGCCTCACCCTCCAAACGTTAAAGAGCAAGACTAACCTTTTGATTCACTGAACACCCCATGACATCGAAAATCTTCTCCAGTGCTTTAGTCCACCCTTCAGCTAGCACAGGGTTAGATGATCCTCTGAATGATGGGGGATGTTGCCTCATTAAATGTTCCACCACTGACATGTTCCTCTGCAGTTGATCTAGCTGATCTTGTGCATGGATACCGCCACCATTTATAGCCTGAGTCAAATGCGCCATTACTGCAACAAACTATTCAGTTCCAAATTCGATAATCTCAGGATTCTGATTCGGAAGGTTATTTCCTTCTGTATGCATTCCTAGCACTGCTTCCCTATTTCCTCTTCGGAAAACCATTTTCAACAAACATGTCTTAGATTAAGCAACATGGTAATCTTCAAATGCTATATCATTTCAATTTGACCGTTAAAAAAAATACCTTTGGGTAATCATTTAATAGAACTCTAACTCCTAAAGATATCTAAACCGACCTCTGATACCAAATATAAGTCCCCAGACTTAAACCTTACTTAATTTTGAGTTATTACAAGATTACACATTGAGGATCTTTTCAGGTTTAGAATTTTTGAGAATTAGATCATAAAACTTGCATTACGTTCCACATTTAAACAAAGTGGTTACATAAAAGATAGTATTCATTTTTCCCATCAATGGAAACATATTTAAAATAAAACATGGATTTTTTCTTGACAATTCCTTGACACTATCATCATATCATGTACCCTTCATTTGACCTGTAAAAAACAATTCAAAAACTTGGGATGAGCATAAAAAGCTCAGTATGGGATATAAAAATATCGAAAGGAAACATGAGTACATGTATACACAAGAATCAATGAAATCATACTCTACTCATAAAACATAAGCACTTTAACATACCTCATCAAATCATGAATAAATCCTAGAAATCATAAGACATAAGGGTAACTTGAGGCATTCATAACATTCTTACGTAGGGAGTAACCCTATTGGTTATGTTTGGAATACCCATCACAGTATATTCCCTAAATCTCATCGGAGAAGCCTTAACGTTTAACTCCTTCGCGTTACCTAATGCATTGGAATGATATATCGGGCTCACCTGACCTTAGTTTATCAGGAAACCACCCGCCTTCATAATAATGCCCAAGAACCAAAACATAATCGTATCACATAAAACATCCCTAAAGGAAACAGAACATTTCCACCTTTCAATCACAAGGTATCAATACAACACATTGATATAAAAACATTATTAAAACCATTTTCAATAAAAAAATAAAATAAAATTAAAACTTGGTATTTATTTTTCATTCAAAAAAAGTTATGGCTTGTAGAGGAAACCGAAACTCAAATAATGGTCACGGCGGTGGAGAAGTCGTTGTCACCGCATACGTACGAAAAAAACATTCCCTTTTGTCATTTAGTAAAATGCTTCATATAAAAAATATTACTTTTGGATAAACATAAAATTAAAAGGGGTTTATACACCATATAAAAGAAGGTTGTGTATAAAACAAAATATGCCTCAATGAATGGAGATTGAGATGAAGTCCCTTACCTCGAGTCCGACTTGACTCGATCGTTCTTTAATCTCCTGAATAATAAACTTAAGTTAATTTCTAATTGCTTAAGAACCTTTTTCTAGTTCATTATTCCTTTTATATCACTTATTACCAGGTCATTAACACTATGTTATTATTTAAGTTAATAACGGTCGTTCTAACGATCATTGGTACTTGAGTCAAAAATAAACTCTTTATAATTACAAGTTGTTCATGTTGTAAAATATCCATTATATCCAGAATTTTATTCATGATGTAGATATCATATATATCATATATATCCAGTACATGCATGCATTTATAATATTACATAACATTTAGAGGTAAGAAATGAAATGCACCGTTCATGGAGACGGTAAGCCGTGCGTACGCATGAACGCTACTTCCATTTCTATTTCATATATAATGGAATTAAAACATAATGATACATAATAGTATTTTAATTCTAGTATGGTATCATATATAATATCATTAAATATATCCATTATATGTACCACATATGGTATTAATGAATCAAATCACTTTGAGGGGGCGGTAGTCTGCACTTCCTAAAATGACGATATCGCGTATACCCATAATGGAAGCCATAAAGGTATGCCATAAATGAAAAATACAGAAGCTTAAGGAAAACATAAACATATTATATATCATATATAAATATAGTGACATCTTAATGGACACCTTTTAAGGTGTTATAAGAAATTGAACAATCATCGTTTCGTGAGGCAGAAATTCGCCATCCATGGAAACAGTATGTTCTTTAACCATTAGATGTAGGTGTGTGTAAGTGTAGCTCTAATAATTCTTATAAAAAAATACTAGTATATTGAAGATACTAGAATTGTTACAAAAGAAATGAATAAAAATAGTTTATGGGGTTGGAGAAGAAAAATAAAACAAAAGGACTCAAGTGAAGACATTACCTTAAAATCGGGTAACTCTCTTTGGTTTGAGCTCAAAGGCTTCCTTGGGAAGACTTCTACCCAAAGTGATGCCTCTAATAGTTAGAGAGCTATGTGGAGAGACAAAATGGGTAGGTTTTTTCTGATCCAAAGGCTTTGGATGAGTGGGTAAGGAGGTAGAGGTGGGGGCCTTTTATAAGAGGAGAGGAGGGGCACTCTTGGAAAGTAAATAAATGTTACTTTATTTTAAAATGATTTTCGGATTTAAAAGGTCCCACAATGATATAATTCTAGGATAAGGTGATAAGGTTTATAATTATACCCAACCAATAGGTTTTTGACAAGTTTAGGTCTTATATTTTACATTATCTTTTCATTTTATTTAAATCGTTAAATAATGAGGTAATCGATGCGTCATCATGATGTCATTAATAATTTAAATTATTTAATGTATAAAAATTATAAAAAAAATACTATGATGTAGGAAATATTTTTATATTTCCAATGACTATTTATAGTCAAAAATCTTACTTGTATAACCCCATGTAAAAATTGTTTTAGTAAAATAACTCATGGTTGTGACATTTTTACTTTAACATTAAATTAAAAGATATTAATGTCTTTTTCCTTCCAAAGTGGCTTCATGGGGTCCCCAAGATGACTCATGGATTGTCTGGGTCGGCCATGACACATCCAATAAGAGTAGGAAATGTGTCTAGGTCATTTTATATTATTAAAACATTTTTCTTACCTTAAATTACACTAATTACCTCTAACGGCGATTAAAAACTTAAAAGTTACTATTCACCAAAAAATTATTTTAATCCCATTGAACCACATTTTTCTTCTTAATGACAACCATGTATGTCGGATTTTTTGTAATTCAAAACACAGAGGTGGTAAAATTTCATTTAAATGAAAAATAAGTTTTTTAAGTACCACTTAGTGGTTTCAATATTCATTAAAAATTGTATTTTTTCAGAAAAATATCAAAACTTCACCCTAAGCTATATTTGATATTATGAATTAACAAATTATGTCTATTTTACATAATTAAAAACATATAAGTTTCATTAATTAATTTAATAATTAATTCCTGCTGTCAGAGCAAATAGCGTGTTTTTTATGAAACAATAAGTATCAAAATATTGACACTAGTTTAAGTCCAATTTCAAAGTGAAATTAATTCCAACGACCACTATTAGATTAAATGGCAAAAATATATTCAAATTACACATTAATACCAATTAAAAAGATAATCTATCCATATAATTAAATAATATGAAAAAGCAGTTTTGATGTAAAATGCAGTATTTTTCGCTATTCATTAAAAATGAACATTGTCGGAAAAAAACCCAAAAATTATCCAATGTAAATTTCAATGTCCAAATCATAAATAATAAGTTTATTTTGACATATAGATCTTATAAAATTGTCAAAAGTTCAATTTAAAAATGGTTTTCCATCAAAAAGGCAGAAAAACAATCTTTTAAAAATATTAGTGTATTCCATGCTTAAGATTGGATTTATTCTAATTTTAAGCCTCTAAAACACTATCTAATTCATTAGTAGACATAGATAAAAATATCTATTATTCAGTAATTACTTGGAATGTTACATATGGTTTACATTAAAAGTAAAAATTAAAATATTTGGATAATTATTTAGATAAAATGAATACTATTTTTCAAATCACGTTGTTGAAATTATCCAACAATGAATTTATCATAATTTTCTGAGACAGTAAAATTATTAGGATAAAATTCACTACTGTATAAATATGCGGTTTTTTCTGACATCATAATCGCCCCATAGTGAGGTAATAAATAATATAAAAGGCATCCTCAACAAAATATATGATATTAATTTAAAAAAATGTAATTTTATATTTATTTTAATTATTTTATGAAGTATTAGTGAATCCTCCAAGACATAAAATATATATTAAGATTCTAAAATCATTTCATTGAAAGTGTGGCTCACCTGCAAACAAGAAAGGGAAATATTTTATTTTCATAATACCTTGGCCAAATAAAATAATTTATACCATTACCTTTTCAAAAGACCAATGTAAAAACCCATGTAATGGATTTCAGCCTTAAATATTTTATTATGTAGTGTCCAAAACCAAAATAATAAATAAATCCCCCTATTTTCCTATATAAACCCACCCATGCTCCCAATTCTCTTCAATAAAACACCTTTTCTCTTTTAAAAACTCTAACCTCTACTCCCTAGAGTCCTCCAAAGGCTCCCCCTATCTCCCAATAAGCCTCTATCAATCCATTGGAGTCAGACATCCAGGTAAGGGATTTCCCTCGTCACCATTGAATTCTAGAACATTCTTTCAAATTAGTTCTTTTAATTTAAATTTCATGTATTTCCATTCATTTATAATAATTACCATAAAATACAATTTCATTTATTTGTATGAGGGGTCTTTTATCCCCCTCATTTGGTCTCTTATCTATTTCATTACAATCCCGAAATTTTGTATGGGATTTCTCTATTCTCATTTCCTTTCAAGTAATTATTTTTATTATTCTTCTTAAATTCTATTTTAATATGTTGGGATATGGTGTCTCAGGGTCCCCTTACAATCCATTTCATTTTAAAATGATGATATCCCAATTTTCTATCATTTAACCCTCCTAATAATCTTTACGCAGACCTGTTACCATGTAGAAATTTTTTTAGGGTTCTTTTGATTTCTCAAATTTCTTCATGTTTCATTATTATGTTTTCCTTAAATTTCCAATTACATACGTTGTGGAATTTTCTTCCATGTACCTCATACATTCCATTTAATTACTAAATTATGATAGATCAAATTATCTCTCATCAAGACATTCTATGAACATAATACTACTAATTGGGGACATAATTGTATTTGTACAATATTTATATATCATGGAATAAAATTATGATGTTGAATGAGTCTGTGTTATATGATCTATGTGGCACACATAAGCATAGAATGAAAATGTTTATGAAGGGGGATCCTTGATAGTGCTACAATGCTCTGGTTAATGTTTTGTATCATGATACGTCATGTTGGGATAGGGGTGTACCTGATTCTTTTATGGGAATTATTTTCACCATGAAGTATTGGTGGTTTAGCTTTGACTTATGTTTATGATACAGTGTATAATGTTGTTTCCACATTTCCCATGTTATGATTATCATGATATATCATACCTTATTATTAATGTTCATTTATGCGTCATTAATATTCCTTGCATAAAATGTATTATTATCCTAATGTTAGCCCATGTTTTTACCTTACTAGGATTTATATCTCACCCCTTTCTTATGTTTCTCCTCAGGTTATCCCATGCAGTTTTAAGTACGAAGGAATGTTTTAGTCATATTAATGCAGGTTTCAATAAAGATATTATTGCATTTCATTTTTTAAGTTGTTATGTAATGTTCTTAAACCCTAAAGAAACTGAAATTATAGATCTTATGAGTTATAATAACTAATATTTTATGTAATAAATCATATATAAATGTGAAATAAATAGAAGGGTTATTATAGTTGGTAACAGATGACATGATTAGTTATTTTTGGGATTAAGATAAGAAACCCCTATTGAAAACCCTTAGTTACAATTCTAACTACAAGATTACATCCCTAGATTTTGGTAAGCATAGAAGATGTTTTTCATCATGAAAATACATCCATGTCTTGATACTACAAGTGGAAGTTGTTCTAGTATATATTTACCTAGGAGTAACAACTCTAACAAGTTGTTCTGGGCCTGACTCGGGGTAACCTCGTACATGACAACGTGAATTATTGTTCACCTAGTTTGACACTCCTAGTGTATGTGATTTGTTAAATTTTTTAAAATAATTAATAACCAATATTAAGGGAACAAAATAAATTACCATTAGAATATATGTTAGGAAGTAGATTGTGGATAACATAGATTGAATCCTAGAAATTTAATATGATAAGGAGATAAATGTAATTCATAAGTTATAGATTTGTCATCATTATATTCCCTTTTTTGTGTTTAATATTTTAATATACTCATCCATAATTTTCCATTTATTCTAGACAATGATTGAATATAAGAGGAATCGTGAAAAAAACCAATGTGATGGGCAATGGGATGAATTTCCAAATGAGATTCCCAACTTGATGGGAGAGAATCACAAATGTTTTCACAATACTCTCTTTGCAAACTCATGTAATGGATATAAACCTAGTCCAGGAGGAATTCAAAAACCACCGTAAGAGAGATCAACAAGTATTGAATATCTTCATGAGACAAATGCCTCCTACATTTAGTTGATCATCTGATCCCTTTATCATGGATAAATGGATAATTTTTATTGAAAATATGTTATTCGACCTTCAATATTCCATACAAGAGAGGGTTATCCTAGATTTTTATCATATGGAGGATAAAGCTAATATGTGGTGGAAATTGATAAATAATACGAATCCTGAGGAAGATAATGAAGCAATGGAGTTAACAGAATTCTAGAGAATATTTTTTTATTAAAAATTTCTCTAAACCGTCCATCATAAGATGGAAGGATATATACTTGAACTCAATAAAATAGATTAAGAATCCATTGGGGTGGATGAAATAAAACATCACAAGACTTGAATGATATGCCTTTGGTTTTGTCATTACACTCTAATGCACGGTTGACAACTTATTTGGTGGGTAAAATCCAAGTATATAAAAAGCCTTGGAAATCAATGACATTAACAACAACAATGAAATTTTATGATCTTCCCACAAAGGGAATATGGAGATCTGTGAATCTCAAGGATATCATGGGGATAATAAGTGGATAGTGGACTTTAATTCATGAGGTCTGATGGATAAATCTAATGGCAAAACAAAATTCCATCACCCTACTTGCCAAAGGTACCGAACGAAGAACCCCAAAAATTTCATAATGGGAATAAATAAATTCTTTAGGTGTGGATGAGAAGTGAACTTGTTCCAAGATTGCTGACATGAGAAACCCAACAATGTGATAGAGGAATATAATTTTCTATTATCCCCATAACACAGTGTTCATTACTACAACTACAAGGAAACAAGGAACCTCCCAAACTAGTTCCCTAAACCATATTTTATTGGAGGCAACCAAATACCTCCAAGGTAACAAGGGTGTGCTTTTTCCGTCACTACTACCTAAGTGAATCCTGACCATGTAGTGGTGATAGGTATTCTATTTATTCATTCAAAAATTGAGAACATAATTTTTTATTCTAGTTATATAAACTCCTTTAAATTAAAAAAGTTCAGTATAACTGTTCAAACACCAACAAAAATAATGGATGTAGAGATGTTGGTGAAGACATCAAATGGGGAAATTATTTGATCCACTGTATATAACTCCTCCCCTATCACAATTAGTGGATTGATCTTCTTGGTGATCATTTTCATACTTTCCATGGTGTAATTTGATGAAATTATGAGCATGGATTGGATTTACCTATATTGAGCCAAAATAAATTTACACGAGAGGGAAATCTCTCTTTATATGGTGAATCGACCCCCGATTTTATAGAAGTTCCGAGAAGAGGATATATATTCTTTAGAACCATAATCTCCTACATGGATATTCTTTCTATATGAGAAAGAGTATCTAGATCAAATGATTGAGTCGAAGGAAAGAATCATACTCAAAGACAAACCTATTTGTGAGGGAATACAATGATGTGTTTCCAAAGGAATTGTCTAGTCTTCCCCCATAGCCGAGAGGGCAATTTTAATTTGATCATATATCTGGGGAATTTCTAATATCCAAGACTCCATATAAAATGGCAGTTGTGGAACCATAGGATCTAAAGAACCAACGTTAGGAGATTATGGATAAAAGTTTTGTTTTCCCAAGTGCATCATCATAGGGTGCACCATTCCTCTTCATCTAGAAGAAGGATTGGTCAATGCACCTTCGCATTGATAATCATGAACTCATAAAGATAATTATAATGAACAAGTATCCTTTACCAAAAATTGATGAATTTTTTAATCAATTCATGGAGAAAAATATCACTCCAAGGTGGATCTACAGTCAGGATATTAACAAGAAAAGGTAATGAAGGATGATATCCCCAAGGTTGATTTTCATACAAGTTATAGGGACTATTAGTTCATTGTGATGCCTTTCAAGCCAACTAATTATTTATTAATATTCCTAGACTTGATTAATAGATTATTTATAGATTATCTCAACAAAATTTTTGTAGTCTTTATAGAAGATATTCTAATATACTCCAAAACTAAGGAATAGGATAATGAGAATATTTTCAATGTGATAAATACCTTTTGAATGGTGAAGCTCTATGAAAAGTAAAACATTTGTCTTTTCTGGTTGTGGTAAGTCCCATTCATAGGGAATATTATCATAAAAAATGGGTTATCTATGCTTTCTTAAAAGACAAAAGTAATTAAGGGATGGCCAAGTCCAACAACTATGACATATATATATATATAGCTCTCTTGGGTTATCTTTATATTATCACTAATTTTTGAGAAATTGCTCACGATTTTCAAACCCTCCTACCAAGATAACAAAGAAGGTAGTCAAATTTTTGAGGAATTATGAATGTCAATAAATCATCTTGGAGTTGAAAATAAAGCTTATCAAAACCCATATGATAACATTATCCACAAGTGGGTTGATTTTCCTAATTTTTAGCAATTCTTCAAAGAATATTTTAGGATGTGTGTTGAAAAAAATGAAAAATTCATTTCCTACACATCAATGTAGCAAAAAATCCATGAGAAAAACCAATATTCATAGACATGAGGAAGACAGACATGGGAATCAGAAAGAAAGGATCATCATCAATACTTTCAAAAATTATTGTTCAACCATATCTTTTAGTAAGGTAAAAGGATTCTCAAAATGATTTTTTGGGAATTCAAATGAAAGTGGAAACTATCATAAATGGGAAATCCTTTTATTTCAATGTTAATTAACAAGGAATTGTGATATTTGTGTCATGACTATGTGTTCCATGAAATCTTGAGTTTAAGAAAGACTATTTGGATGATGAAAATAGTTTGAAATTATTCATTCACCCAGGAAATAATAATCCATCAATAACTATAATTTATCTTTCGGTTGGATAAAATGAATAAAGAGATCTTCGATCATACATCAAAATGCCTGGTATATCAGTAAGTTATGGCTGAAAGGTCGAAGTATAAGGGGATGATGCTACCATTACCCATTCAAACATGGAAATTAGAAAACATCACCATGGAAATTGTCACCAGAAATCTAATGGAATCCATGGAAATCATTGTTATCTATGTCATTGTAGATCAGCTTAAAAATAATACAAACTTCATTTCTATTTGTGAAGATTTCTCAATATATCAACTAGCATGGATAGACATCATATAGGTGGTAAGGCTGCATGGAGTACCACTATAGATAATGTCCGATTGAGATCCTAGTTTTACCTCTATGTTTTGGAAAAATTATCTAGAATGATCTAAAAGTAGATCTAAAATTCCATAAATCCTATCAACCTCAACCTATTTTCCAATCTGACAATACTATAAATACACTTTTTGATATGTTGAGAGCTTTCTCAATGGGATTCAACGGTGGATAGGACTGACATCTTCCATTGGTTGAGTTCTCATACAATAATAATTTCCACCCAATCATACAAATGTACCCCTATGACACCCATTGTGGGAAGTGGTGTAGAACACCGGTGTGTTGGGATGATGTGGGGAAACTAAAACATCTAGGTTTTGAAATAGTCAAATAAATGGTGGAGAAGTTTAAAACCATCCATTTTCACATCAAATCTTCTGAGAGTCGACGACATATATATGCATAAAATCATTTACGATACCTATAGATTGATTTTGGAGACATTTTATTCCTTTTCATATCTACATGGAAGATATTTATGAGATCTCGGAAGAAGGGAAAACTTAGTCCAAGTTACATAGGCCCTTTTGAGATCCCTGATCGCATCGAAGTTGTGGCATATCGACTAGCACTCCCATAAAACCTATCTCATGTACATGATGTCTTCCATGTATCCAAATTAATAATTTACATACCAGACCCATAAAATGTACTCAATCTATATGTTGTAGAATTCGAGAATGACCATTCATATGAAGAACAACTGGTGATGATATTAGATCTTAGGGAACAAGTTCTATGAATTAACACAATTCCCCTTGTAAAACAATTTTGGAGAAACCAAAAGTTTGAAGAAGAAACATGGGAAGAAGAGGATCTGATGAAGAAAAGTTACCATGATCTATTTTAATTTGGGAAAAGGAGATTTAGGGGTTAAAATTTCTTAATGGTGGATTGTTGTAATGACCCAAATATTTATAGATAAAATTATTATTCTTTTGACTAAATTAAATTTCATATGGTTTAAAAAACAAATGAACTTATTTTATTGTATCCAATTGTATTTTTAATGAAAATTATGTATCTTTAACATTTATAATATATCTATAGAACAATGATCACTTGACTAGTATAAATATATGGTTTTAAAAAATCATTTTAGCGTAGAAAAAGGAAGTGATATCATCACCAAATAAGATCATACCCTATGAATCCCATTTATCAGGTAATTATAGGTTGATATAATTTATATCATTTTTCCAATAAAACGACCAAGATGAGATACAATAATATAAGAATGAACAAAACTATTTACAAGAGATGTTCATGCTCATAGAAATCATGACCTAAACCATGTTCACCAAACTGCCCCATGAAAGAACCCCCATCGCACACCTTACTCTTAGGGAATATGTTGGTGTTATAAAGGTATATGTATCATGACCATAGAATATTATGTACATTGTAATTGAATATGATAATGTATTTATTATTTTTATTTTTTACTTTGTAAATAATTTGGAAAGGAAAAATAGTAATTTTTTTGGAAATCAGTTTGAAGAATTAATGGATTTTTTAAATAAATATTATTTTAAAAAATATTATTATTAAAATAATTTTATTAAATATATATTATCATATACTTTTTATGAAGTAAAATGTAATTTTTATTAGGGTTTAAAAACTATTATTATCAAAAACCTATCATTTTCAATAAATGTCACTTATTATTTTAAAAATTAAAATTCACATATTTAGAAAATTATTTAGGTAAAATGAATATTATTTCTGGAATCATGATGTCAAAATTATCCAATGTTTAATTTTTCTTATTTATCTAAGATAGTTGAATTTGTGGGAAAAATTAAATATTGAAAAATACATGCAGTGTTTTATGACATCATAATGGACAACAAGTGATGTAATAAAAACTATAAAAGGTAACCTAGGACAAATATATGTTTTTAATTTAAGGTAGTATTATTTTAGATTTATTTAATTTATATTATAAATCCCTAGTGAGTCTTTCAAGACTTATAATATATTTTAATATTTAAAAATCATTTTTTTAACTGTGACTCACATCCAAATAATAAAGGGAAATATTTTATTATATTAGGACCATGTAATAATAAAATTATATATATAATGTACCTTCTTCAGATATTGTGGGAAAACCCATGATTTGGCTTGTGGTTTTGAATATTTTATTATGTGGCGTCCAAAACCAAAATAATAATGAAATCCCCCTCCTTTCTTATATAAACCCACCCATGATCCCACTTATCTTCACTCCAACTCCTTTAAGATCACCCAAAATCTTCCGTATTGTCCCTATAGTTCTCTTATGGTGCCCCCAAGCTCCCAAAAAGCCTCTCCCAAGCCTTTAGTGTCGCACATCCATGTAAAGAATTTCACTCCTCACCTTTGAATTGAAGAACCTTATTTGAGATTAGTTCATTTAATATAAATTTAATATATATACATTAATTTTAATAGTTAACATAGTTTTCAATTGTTTTTATTTTAATTATGTATAATTTATCACTTTCATTTGGTCGCATTCATAACTAGTTACTTGGATGAAATTTCGTAAGGGATTTCTCACTTTTCATTTTTATTCTAGCACTTATTTTATATTATGCTTCTTAAATTACATTTAGATATATTGGGATATGATGTTCCATAGCCCCCATACAATAATCTTTATATATAAATAATGATATCCCATTCCAAAATCATTTAACCCTCCTAATAACCTTTACGTACACCCGTTACCATGCCGAAATTTTATAGGAGTTCTTTTGATTTCCCCTCTTTCATCAAGTATCATTATAATGTTTCGCATTCTATTTCAAATTACTTATGTTCCAGAATTCCATGCATATAAATATTACATTAAATTTCTTGGCTAAATTTTGAGATACACCATTCTCTCTCATCATCCCTTTTTTTAATTTCTATATGATTTTTTTGCTGCAGAAATTGCACAACGATTTACCACGGAAAAATAAGTATGTAGTGAATACTACACAAATTTTATATCAAGGGTATTAAACATTATGAACATATTCTTATTTATTTTGGATATACATGAATCTATTCCTCATTTCTATATCATGATATAAAATTGGGATGTTGAATGAATTTGTGTTATCTGGTCTATGTGGAACACAGAATCATGAGATTGAAATGTTTATGAATGGTGTGACTTGATGGTTCCCAAATACATTGGGTAATTTTTAGAATCATGATATGTCATTTTGGGATTTTTGTTTACCATATTCTATTATGGTGATTTTTTCCACCCTGAAGTCTTGGAAATTTAGCTTTGAGTTACGTTTATGATGCACTGTTTTAAGTTTTTCTCACATTTCCTATGTTATGATTATCATGATATATCATGCCTTAATATTCTTGTTACATTATTCCTTATTGATATGCCTTGTCAAACATGTATTATTATACTCATGCTATTACATGTTTATTCCATTAATAGTTTTTATATATCACTGCTTTAATATGTATTTATTTAGGTTATCCCATGAAATTTTGTGTACGAAGGAATGTTTTTTTCATGGAAAAAAACATTTCCATAAAGATGTTTTTGTATTGTGTTTCTTTAAGTTGTTATGTAACTTTACAACCCCAAAAGGTAGTAGAACACTCGATATTATGAGTTGTGTTAATTGGAATTGTATGAAATAAATCCTGCTAAAATTTCAAATATTTATCATGGTTGTTATACTTTGAGATGTTAGTGATGTTAGTATTTTAAAAAATATAGTTTTATTTATAAATAAATAAATGGATCTCCTTGTGTGTATAATTCAATTATGTACATGATTTATTCTCTGATTAGATAGGGTAATACATTGGGGTGAATATAAAGAGAGGTATGGGCAAGATCTTAAAAGAACTATAGAGGATTTTTTGGGAAAAGGGAGAAGTCAACCATGATGACTTGTTTTGTGATCATCTCTAAGAATGGTCATTAGAATCAATATATTCATATAATGTTTAGTGGTATAATTTATTGTTTTTTTATCACCAAGTAGGTGATTAAGAGTGTGATATGCAATAGAGGGTGGTAATTTTTAACTGAGTGAGATGACCATCTAGGGGTAGGATTAGATAAAAAATCATTAAGCTTTGTTCATATTGACATTATTGGGGTGGGGATGATGGGGGTATGGATTAAATAATATATGATAATATAAGAGATGATTATTGAGAAAAGTGAAATGTTTCCTTAATATCTCATATAGTAGTATTGTACTTTATGATTTCATTGGTGTCAGCTGAGGGCAAGGTATGGAATGTTTGAATGTGGGCCATGATAGAAGTTTTCTGGTTTTGTTGTTGGTTATGGGTGGGTGGTGTGGTGCCTGATATTGTTATAGGTCATTCTTGATGGTTGTTTGGATTCTAGGGTCATAACTAGTGTGTTGAAACACATATTATATACTTCATTACTAATATATTTTATAATGTTATTTCTCTCCTATGATCCAATGCACATACAATGTATGTTGACATCATTATAACCATTTCATGATCAGGATATGGCTTGTCTATATTATTAATATTCTAGTTAGTATGTATAAGATTCTAGTTTCTTAAGAATGTAACACCCCCTTTTTTTAATATAATTTTTTAACCATAATATTTTTATATTTTAGATATATATTATCCTATAAAAATAGTCGAAATATAGGATTCATTTATTTCATATAAAAACAACAAAAATGAATGTTTATTATATTTAAAAGGAATTTATAGGTACATTTAGACAGTTAAAACAACACAAAAAATTTTAAATCCATAGGGTCAAGACCACCAGGAAATTCGAATGCTTCTAATGACACTTATAAATGAATATAAACAACTAGAAATAAAATTTTGATTTTATAAATTAAAATTAACAATATACAAAGAAATTTTTTGAATGAATTAAAAAGAGAATAAGAGTTATTAATAGATTTTATAATAATTATTTGATTATTGGAATAATTATATAACCAATTGAATTGTAGCATAGTAATTGAGAGTAGTAAAATAACACAAAAAATATTTTTATAATGAGTAAAATTTTAAAATGTAAATATTTAATTTCAAAAAAAAACATGTATCATATTATAACATACAACATGTATAAGATCTTTTTATAAATTATGTAGTATAATATTCATTTTAATATAATAATTTAAATAATAAAATTACCTAATGTATATATTTATTTATATAAAAAGAGTCTTATTTTTCTGAATTAGTGAAACAAAAAAACATATCATGAATAGTTTTCATTTTTTAACACAACAAAATTTTTAGTAGAACTAAAAAATATTTTCATATATATTAAATGTTATAAGACTATATTAGAATGATAACATGAAACCCAAATCTATAAAACATTTTACATGAATTTAAATATCATTAATTTTCAAAATAATTACATTAAAAATAAAAAAAAAAATTTGAAAAATACAATTTAATTTTGAAAGAAAAATTTATAATATACTTTATAAAAAAATATATTTTCCATTAAATTGAATAAAAATATTCAAATATATCACCTAGTATTGGTTTTTTTAATTCATGAAAATATTTATATCATAATCAAATTGTATTAATAGTTAAATAACTCAATAAAATTAATTGTCTTTAGAAAAAATAATTAATTAGTAGATATCTTATTCAATGATATTCATCCCTAATTTCTATATAAACAACCCAACTCTAACCCTTTCTATTATCTTCCAATACACCACATAATGAAAAATATCCACCCAAATCATAATCAAAACTCTCTTTTCTAAATTATTTTTTATTTCATGGAAAAATACTCTCTTATAAATATAATATATTTAATCTAGAAGAAAATCAAAGATTAATGTATGGGTTTCAGAAGCCACATATTTATATTCCAATACCTATCTTACCCATTCTATAAAATAAAGAAAATATTGTGTAAATATTAAAATCTAGTATAATTTTTCACTAATTTTTTTATAACATGAAAATATTTGTTTTTTTCACTTAAAATTTTCTATTAATAAATAATTGTTTTCCCATTGTGGTTTAACATTACCTAAGTGAACTATATTGTATTATTTTCGCTAACACCTACTATGGAAGCTTTTAGAATTAATTTTTATATCTAAATATAAAACATTAATACTAAAATTATGTTATTTATAAAATTATTGAATGTTTAAATTGAAATGATATATATAATATAAAAGATTAAAAATTATTTTTAGTTTAATTGACTAGAATATTCATACAAATATTGATTTTAAGAATTAAACTATCTTTTATAATATTCAACCACACTTCATCATGAATGAAAATATTATCGTATAATGACACTTATAGTTTTTATGAAATCATTAGATAGTGATTATAAATGATTAGCATTACATCAATGCGTAATTGGTGCTTTAAATCTAATAACATCCAAATAACTAACATGGAAAATTTACATCAAACAAATGAATTATATAAGATAATAGATGCATTCCAATAAGTGAATAAAATAGGATAAAAATTTTAAATAAATTTATTAATAAAATTTACTTGATTATTTTTGAGGGAAGATCAGTGTAAGTTTAATGTATGGATTCAGGGTAACTGTTCTCTACCTCTATTCTTCAATCATGTAGTTATGTTATTTATCACTCAATATATCTAAAAATTCCCATTTAATCCATTTTTTGTTATTTATATAATATATATTAATATATCATCGATATATAATATTATAATTTCCTTTTTTTAGAATTTATATGCCTTTTTTTGATTATTTTTTCAAATAATTTCATTAAATAAAACCCAAAAAATAAAATATTTATATTTCCTATTCATTTACAAATTTTATACATATGAAAGATTATATATTTCTATTGTATTCAAAAAATAAAAATTTATCATAATATATTCTTTAATAATTTAGGTTTTTAGAATTAACCTATAATAAGTGTCTGGATCCATCTGGATCGACCCTTTCCATGTTCCTAAGGCTTACAGAACTTGTTGGAGGTTGGAATTAAATCTATAAAAGTTCGGGTGGTGAGAGTTGGGAGTAGAAATGTTTCATGATGTGAAAGTGGGTTTCACACTTTGAAAAACAATTACACGACGTGAAAGAGGTTTTATTTCCATTTAATATATTGTGGGTTGAAAAATAAAATAAAATGATTTGGTGACACGTTTTTTAGTGAAAAATCAACAATGAGGATTACAAAACGTGAAATGGAATTACATGTCAGGTAATTTCCCACGGTTGTAAGGTTTTATGTTTTTTCCATCCACTTGGGTTGTCAACCCCTATGGTTTCAACTTCCCTCTCTCTCATCCTAGGTGACCCAACAGTCCCCTCTTCATTGTTTTGGAGATCCCTTCAATGGGAATCAATCTCAGGCTTCCATCACTGATATGTGGTTCCTGGGTTGATCCAAGGTGTGTTTTTCCTTCATTTTATAGCATTTTCTCTATGATGGATTTCAGATTACTCCCATTATTCACACCATACTATGGAGTTTTCTTACCCATGTTTATAATGGGGTGTCTATCGGTTTTTGTTGTTACAGTGGTGTTGCAGCATCCTCAGATGGTTGTAGTTATTGTGGGACCAGTGATCAGAGATCATTTATGTGGTCTATTATCTTAAAAGGAACAGTGATGCCCATTTGAGTAATTTGATTCATTTTTTTCTATTTTTTATCTTCTATATTAGAGTTAACATGATTTATACCCTTGGATCACAAAAAAATTGACATAATTAAATATTTGAATCATATTAAGGAATTGGTATCGATCACATGGTGATGCTGTTGTCTGTACCATGATAATGGAATGCCTCTTCATTTTCAATATAGTGTGATATTTATGACTTGATTAATTTAGAATTTTGTTGTAGATGGAAATTGGTGAATAATTTAAAGACAAAATTAATTGATAAATTAATTTTATAAAAATTAAAGAAGCATGTTTAATGAATTTATTTTTGTTTATTTTAGTGATAATATAATTGATGAAAGAGGGCATGTTTAATTGAATTTTTTAATGATCCTAAAGCATGATGATTATTTTTGATAAAGGAATTAATAGAATGTTAAATTAATTGGTTAATTAATTTGTGATATCATTGATAGATTGCTGGTTATGTTGATCGTAGTTGGAACATGTGATAATAAATTGGCTAATTCAAGATAGAATAAGAATTGGTTTTCTTGTACATGATAATGCCTTTATAGGGCTTGAGTTTCCTGATTTCATATAAAGGCCATGTGCCTTATGATTTGGAGCCACGAGAGATCGTTGTGTGTAAAGGCTGGATGCCATGCTTTCGGGATAAGAGTCCAGTTATTATGTTTTTTTAATGCTTATTGTGATGTTTTTTGAGCCAAGTATGGCTGAGCCTGGAGGGAAATTGTGGTATGTGGGGCGAGGAGGCCTGGATGTGTTGTAATCCTAATATGGTTGAGCCTGGAGGGTTGTTGTGGTATGAGGGTCAAGGATGCTCGGTTCTTGTGCCAACAGTTGATGCATGGAGTGGAGAGATGCATCGGTATATGCATGTGGGTGTTAGGAAGGACAAAAGATATGACAGAACAAGTGGAAGTTTGGATTACACATTTATATAAAAGTTATATGTTCATTTGAATCAGTAGTATGTTCAGAGACCATGTTATTTTTTATCTTCATTCCTTTCCCCACAGCAAGTTCCATATGGTTTTGGTTACTCTTCTTCCAAGAGATTCAAAGATGTATGGGATATGGAATGCACTTTCCATGTTTATCTTCTAATGGATTGATGAGTCAATGCTCTTGATATAGGTGGAAAAGGCATGTTGGGTAGTTCCCCTACTCAACGTGTTGTGCCCCTTGTGTCTGGTATCTTAGAATGTTTTCCTAGAATACCATGTAATATAGAAATTATTGTTGTTAATAAATTATTAACTGTTTAACCCATGGGGTTGCATCATTCTAGGATGCAATTATGAGGTTATAATTCTGAGAATCTGTGTACTCGGTTTTCTTATTCCTAGAGGCCATAGATCATTACTGTAATGGTAATGAAATTTAATGTGAAAATTGTTAATGGTCAATTAATAGTTAATGAATTAATTAATGTAAAGTAAAATAGATAAAAATGGATCAAGTAATTTAATGTATCTCTTTAAATGGTCGTGTGATTATAGGATATCTAGTGTTATTAGTGGTAGTAGTGAGTCTGAGAAATGTTAGTTGCAGTTGTGTCTGTGACCAAGATATGCCCATAATTTGGTTGTGAGCTATATTATATCATTTTCTTTTGGTGGTTCTATACACTACTTCACTATTTTGGTTAGGGAAACTTATACCCCATGGATTCTGAGCCATGGGGGTGTTTTCCCAAATATTTTGGTGGGAGGATGGATGGATGACTACCTCCTTTTGTAAAGACTCGTAAATTTCAAGGAAAAATTTTTCTTAAAAATTCTTTGGGATTTTACGAGAACACAGTTTCTGATGGCACCTGATTCAGAGGCCCGGTGTGCCCAGAATAATTTTCCGAAGTTTAGCTCGGGTATATTTAGTGAATGAACGAGCAGGTTTTTCTATCTTTTGAATTGGTGCTCAGAATTGAAATCTGAGGGCACCGATTAACTCACAATGTCGGTAATTGCTTAGGGGGACCTTTACCGTAATTGTGTTTGCATAGGAGGGGAAGATAAATTTTGTGGATTAAATGATGAGTGTATAAAAATGTTCCACAATTTTATTTTTATATCTAA
Organism: Viscum album; assembly: GCA_963277665.1. Lineage (NCBI taxonomy): Eukaryota > Viridiplantae > Streptophyta > Magnoliopsida > Santalales > Viscaceae > Viscum > Viscum album. The sequence continues at coordinate 1,910,853,181 of OY728120.1, forward strand.
GGTGTTTATATCCTACAAGGGGGAGTTATAGTGGGAACCACTAGCACCTAACCACCCATTTGAGGATAAATGTGATGTGGGGCCCACACGATCCCCAAACCTTCACATTCCCTAAAACTCTATAAACCCCTCTTATTTTTTTTGTAAACTCCTCATTACTTGTGAAAACTTTCCACCTTCTCTCTCTCCCTCATAACTCATTCCAAAACACTTTAATCAATTAATTGAACCACTTCAATTAATTAATTAAGTGTTTGAATTTAAATATTTGAATGCATGGCATGATTAAATAAAATAAGGAGAATCCTTATTTTATTTTTGTTTGGCTTGTTGTGTTGAGATTTTGGGGAGAAAGCTCTTGAGTTTTGAAGAACGCTTCATCTACTTTATTGAAGAATGCCAACTCTTCGACGAAGAACGTCGACTCGATGACCATAGTTCTTAATCCTCTTCTTCTCTCTGTGACAAAAGAGGAGACGTCACTTCCTCGGGTGCACACTGACGACGACAGAAACAACACCGTCATTCACAACGCTTGTCAACCGTGAACTTCTTTTCGAGGTAGGGGTGTTTTTCTATATGAAAAACGCTGATTCTTCATTCCATGTTTGTTTATCTTGACCTTCTTGCTACCAAACTAACGCGGAAGGACCAAGCCAAACAAACACGACCCGATCCCTCCACCGTTTTTGTGAGTTTTCGGTGTGTTCTTCATGTTATTCATGGGTGATGAACACTGGATCATTACGAGTTCGTTGTTTGACAGAACGATCCCAATTTGAAGACCCAACATCATGACGTCCTTGTAGAGGTGTGACGACGATATCGGGTGACAGATCAAACCAGAACAGGATGGACCGTCCCTCGACTGTTCTTCGAGCGGGTGAATCAAATCGTATTTTCATAGCTGATCGGAGGCCTGAAAACACTGGAGATGATTACGGGACATCGGGGAGACCAAGTGTCCCAAGTTTCATGATGGACGGACCATCAGAACAATGAATGGACATCACGGGAGGCACGCTGGTCGGAGGTGTTGTTTCTGGAAAATTCCAGAATACACGGTGTGTACCTCGGACGAACACGGCATATAGTGTGGGCGTACTGCGGCTTGAGTTTCAGGTTTAGACAAGTGAAACACGGCGTGTGACCCCTATCACACAGTGTGTAATCTCTACACAGAATGATAGATGTATATTCACGATACATGGTGTGTATTCTGGGAAATACACGAACACGGGCAGCAATACACGGCCAAGAGGCATGGCATGTATTCTCTTCACATAAGGGAAGAAGCGGCTTCGCAGGACTCAACGTGTATCCCAGGGATACACGAACACATGGTGGAGTACACGGGCATGTACTCCACCACATGACCAGGCATGGCCAGTGGCACAGGCTACCCCGTGTACCAGTTACACGGGTTGGCGAACACGGGTTGAGGTCGTGTACGCGCACATGGCCAGCATACACGGAGCTGACCCAGATGCATGGACACGGCGTGTAACCATACCACACGCCATGTACTTTTTGGTAAAAGGATTAGTCATTTTGTACACAGTATCTTGGATACGTTTTATTTGTATTAGCCCCCTATGACATGGCGGATATTCGGAATACATCAACTTGAGACTTCGTGGTAGTTGATGTATTTATCCCTTGACTCGAGGAGTGGTCCTTCATGGAATTGAGCATGTTGTGGGAGGTAACCCTAGAGCTGGCTGTGACTGTGACGATGATGACGACTATACTTGGATCCTACAAGGGTTTGGGAACAAGGACGATTGTACTTGGATCCTCTGTGGGTTTGACAGCGATGACGACTGAACATGGATCCTACTTGGGTTCGGTAGCGATGGTTACTATACTTGGATCCTATGTGGGTTCGGCAGCGATGACTTTTGTACTTGGATCCTACATGGGGTTGGCAGGTGAGATGATTCAGAGGCTACATCTATCATCTCCACCGATATATGTGAGTAGTATACCTGCGTGAGCTGAGTCTTGAATTTCAATAATTATCATCGATGTGATTGACTTGCTTTCTTGTGTGGGATGGGTTGTGCTTTCTTGTGTGGAATGGGTTGTACTTGGGCTCGTGAGTTGGAGTCAAACTGGAATTGATGACTTAGGTATATGTATGAAAATATACCTTAGTAGAGTTGGTAGATACTTCGTGTTTGCATCTTTCCTTTTTGGTTTATCCTTTTTGGATTCTAGGAGACCTTCTGGGGTCTCTATGTCCCTACTGAGTATTGTATACTCACCCCTACATGGGCTATGCCTGCAATACATTGTGTTGGATGAAGACGATATACCGAACTGATCGAGGTTGATTCTAGTGGAGCGGGACGGTTCCTGGAGGTGGACCACTTGGCGGGACGTACACGGAGCGGACGGCCGGACTCGAGGAGCTGATGAGACCATCTGTACCCACCCTTCAGGTGTGATATCCGGAGGACAACTCAGGGGTTGCTGGTTTACTTTATTTTTGTAATCATTTCATTACTGTTGTATTGTAATTTCAGTTGGGTTTTTATTCTGGACCATTTAATTTCCAGCACTTACTTTTTTACTAAGTTTACTTAGTGTTTACTTCATCTTGCGTACTCTATTGTGTTTGTTTAACTATATAAAGGAAACGCCTTACCTTTTATCAGTATTTATGCCTTTGGTGTTAGTCGCTAGCCCCTGGCCAAAGAATGGCGGGCATGGGGTAGTCACGGCACGGGCCCTGAGGATGAGTCGTGAAAAATTGGTATCAAAGGGGTGTCAGTTCTACCACAGAACTTAGGACTCTGATAATTTCTTCCGATCATGAAATAGTGTTAAGGGTATTGAGTGTGGTTATCTGTCCAAGAAGTCCAGTGTTGGTGTGGTGGCCAACATATGCACACACCTGGATCCTGACTTCTGAATTCCGACTCAGTGCATGAAAATATTGATTGCATGTATGTTTCAAAAGTTTTCTTAGTGATTACATTGTCTCAGCTCACTAGGTATACTGTATTAACCATGGTGCACCTGTTTCTTTTCAGGATGGCCCCACAACGGCAGCCAGCTAGGGTTCCCAGTTACGTGTGAGATGGCAGCCCACCGAGCGATGAGGCCTCGGTGCAGGGCCCCATTACAGCTGAGGCACCAGCGGTACCATTACCCGTTGGTCCACAGATACCACCAGCCCCATCAGCGAAGAGTGGATGCCGCCTGAGTGCGCTGCATGAGTTTCAGCAACATAGGCAGCACCGGTTACATGGAGAGACAGACCCTCAGGAAGCCAAGGATTGCCTGGAGGCTATTGTCCAAGTCTTCATATTGGTAAGGACACCAGCAGATCTTATGATGATCCTTGTCGTGAGTCTCCTACACGCAGCAGCAGGTAGATGGTGGAGCCTGATTCTCTAGGTGCACGAAGAGGAAACTCTACTAAGGAAGGACTTAGAGAGCCTCTTTCATTCGGAGTTTGTTCCAGCCACCCTCCATGTGGTGCGCATCCGAGAGTTACTACAGCTGCGGCAGGGCAGCATGACAGTAGCCCAGTACTCAGCGAGATTTACCGACCTCTTGCGCTACTCCACGGACATGGTATGGGACCCATTGTTCCGGGCCCAGACCATCGAGCAGAGACTGAGGCATGATATATGGGGTTTGATGATCTCACTCAGCATTTCGATGCAGGCAGGAGTACTGGAGCAATCCATTCTTGTGAAGAGCTTCCTTACTAAGCTTACGCCAGCAGCGAGGCCTACCGCAGGGTGACACATATTAGAGTCTTCTACAGCTGGAAGTAGACAGATGTCGCAGAGGTCCAAGCGGACCATCAGGTGGGAGACCCCAGGATACTGGTTCTGAGGTGCGGGGCACACGTAGTAGAGCCATTCATACGAGAGGCAGGCAGTGTTATGCATGTGGCGGGCAGGGCCACATGGCTCATGACTGCCTGACCCGCCATGTAGAGGAGCAGCATATGGTTGAGGGACCACCCAGGCAGAGGTATAGGATTGACCGAGGCAGTCCTCAGGGAGCCGGTGGACGAGGTAGAGGAGATGGTCGAGCATCATGTGGTGAGAGACACTTTGAGGCTCTACCACCACCACCAGCAAGAGTTCCACCCCGACCACAGGGAGCTGGCGGATAGAGTCAGGCTCAGCTCCAGGCAGTGGAGGATTATGACCATGGTGCACCTGAGATGATTCGAGGTATTATTTGTGTCAACTCCACCCTTGATGCAGTTCTTCTAGACACAAGAGTGAGACATTATTTTATTGTCGCTACCCCTGTTTGGAGCTCAGAGATTCCAATAGAGTCGTTGGATCGATCCTTACGTCCAGAGACCCCTATGGGAGAAGACTCGACGATTACACACTGGTGCCGGCAGTGTGAGATTAATCTATGATGCGAGAGCTTCGGCTGGGATCTTCTTGTAGGGGCGTTGCGGCCTTAAGATGTCATCTTGGGCATGGTTTGGTTATCTACATTCCATTCTCAAATCGAATGTATTAGGTTCAAAGTGTGGTGTCTCCGCACATATGTGAGCAGGTTCACCTTCACTGATGAGAAGGGAGTCTTTGCAGCATAGTATGGACTTACGCAGAGGAGAGGGCGGCCAATCACAGCTCAGTTGGCTAGTCTCATCCTCGGAGTAGTTGATGTGCGGAGTCCGAGTTTTCCTATTGTGGTGGATCAGTATGCAAACGTTTTTCTTGATGATGTTCCAGGACTACCGCCTCACAGAGAGGTAGATTTCTACGTTGACATGTACCCTAGGACAACCTCGATATCTACGACAGCATATCGGATGGATCCCACTACACTTCGTGAGCTATGGGTACAACTGGAGGACTTGTAGGTCAAGGGATTAATTCGACCCAGTGTTTCAACCTGGGATCCTCCGATTTTATTCGCAAAGAAGGCGGATGGGAGCTTACGACTATATGTCGACTACCGTCACCTGAATCAGGTGACCATAAAGAACAAGTATCCACTCCTGAGGTTTGACTACCTCTTTGATCCGCTCTTGGGAGCATGATGGTTCTCTAAGATAGACCTCATTTTAGGCTATCATCAGCCTAGATTTCGAGATGAGGATGTGCAGAAGACGGCCTTCAGGTGTTTGTATGGACACTATGAGTTCTTGATTATTCCTTTCATCGCAACCAAATCTCCAGTAGTGTTCATGAGTCTCATGAACAGTATCTTCCAGCCTTACCTCGATCGATTTGTCGTAGTATTCATCGACGACATACTTATTTACTCAACTATTGAGGAGGAGCACGCCTACCACTTGTGGGTTGTATTGGAGACACTCCGAGAGCACCAGCTTTATGGTAATCTCTCAAAGTTTCAGTTCTGGACTCGAGAGGTCCACTTCTTGGGGCATGTCATCTCTGAGGTAGGAGTTGCGGTGGATCCTACGAAGATCGAGGAAGTACTTGCTTGGGAGCCACCCAGGAGTGTGACGGAGGTGCGGAGTTTTCTAGGTCTGGATGGGTACTATAAGAGATTTGTTCCAGACATCTATAGAGTCTCAGCACCACTTTCATCTTTGATGAAGAAGGGGAAACCCTTCGTGTGGTCAGATAGATTTCAGCAGAGATTCCAGGAGCTGATACAGAGATTGATCAGTGCACCCATCTTGAGGCTACCAGAGAAGGGCGTAGGGTACGTTGTTTACTGTGATGCATCAGTGATTGGACGCGGGTGTATCCTGATGCAGGAGTGATAATTGATCGCTTATGGTTCATAATAGTTGAGGCAGCACAAGCAGAACTATACTACCCATGACATAGATTTAGCAGCAGTGGTCTTCACCTTGAAGATTTGGAGGAACTATCTGATGTGCGAGCGCTTTACAGTCTACTCTGACCACCAGAGTCTCATGTACATCTTCTCGTAGAAGGACCTGAATCTGAGACAGCGGCGATGGCTTGATTTCCTCCAGGACTATTTTTTTGTGATAGTCTATACTCCTGGAAAGGGGAACGTGGTAGTTGATGCTCCCAGAAAGAGATTAGGCATTCAGCTACTTGGAGAGACAATATAGTAACTAGCTGCGTTGCACATATCCTTCATGGATAGAGATGGAGTATCCTTTCTACAGTCACTCATAGTCATTCCTCTACTACATCAGTGGGTCAGAGAGGCACAACATGGGGACGTTGACTTTGAGATGTGACGTGCTCAGATTTCCACAGGGTAGGAACTTGATGGATTTACTGAAGGTGCAAAGCATGTCATCCTCTTCAGGGAATGTACCATGGTACCAGTTTCACTGCAAGAGGAAGTGTTGAGGGAGTTTCACACTTCCCCTATTGCGGTACAACTAGGAGTGGCAATGATGTACCAGTATCTCAGACGACAGTACTGGTGTACGGGTATGAAGAAGGTTGTGGCAGAGTTCATTTCACGATTCCTCACCTACGAGTAGGTGAAGGCGGAGCACCAGGTACCGGTAGGCGTGTTGTATCCCTTAGAGGTCCCAGAGTGGAAGTGGGATGGAATATCCATAGATTTCGTGACAGGGCTCCCACGTACTTCCAGAGGACACGAATCCATCTGGGTGATTGTCGACCGACTCACCAAGTCAGCCCACTTCCTACCTATCATAGAGAAGGGCTCAGTAGAGAGCTTGGGATGCCTATACATTCAGGAGATCGTACGGATTCATGGTGTGCCATCATCTATCATCTCCGATCGAGATGATCGCTTTACTTCCTGGATTTGGAAGGGGTTGCAAGAGGCATTTGGGATGCAGCTACGCCTGAGCACTGCCTTTCATCCTCATAAGGATGGCCAGATAGAGAGGACCATTCAGATACTCGAGGACATGCTCTGTGCATGCGTCCTTGACTTTGGTCACAACTGGGAGGATCACCTACCCTTAGTGTAGTTTGCGTACAACAACAGCTACCACTCCACCATAGGGATGGCACCATACGAGGCATTGTATGACCGACCATGCAGATCACCTCTGTGCTGGACTGACCCTGGGGAGTCAGCACTCGTAAGTCCAGAGATTAATTAGTCTACAATAGAGAAGGTGCAGATCATCCAGGAGTGAATGAGGACTCCACAGATCAGACATAAGTCCTATGATGATAGGAGGCGGAGACCACTGGAGTTCGAGGATGGCAACCATGTTTTTTTAAGGGTCTCACCTCGACATGGATTACGGAGAATTGGCCAGGGCGGAAAGTTATCTCCGCACTTCATTGGACCTTTCTAGGTCCTCAACAGGGTAGATGAGGTGGCTTATCGCCTGTCCCTTCCAAATCAATTGCACCGAGTTCATGACTTATTCCACATATCTTATCTGAGGAGATACGTGCACGTCTCGACCCACATTATTGATCATGGGGAGCTAGAAAATGATGACGGGGCGACATTTGTGGAGGACTCAGTGGATATTGACGATCGACAGGAGTGGCTCCTAAGTGGATAGTCTATTCCTCTGGTGCGCATTCTTTGGCAGCACGGGAACCTCCAGGAGAGCATATAGGAGTGGGAGGATCAGATGCCTGCACAATACCCTCATTTGTTTTCCTAGTTTATGATGTAGCATTACATGGACGTAAAGCCCTGAGGTCAGAGTAGTGTAATGACCCGTAAATTTCAAGGAAAATTTTTTCTTAAAAATTCTATGGGATTTTACGAGTACGCAGTTTCTTACGGCACCTGATTCCGAGGCCCGGTGTGCCTGGAATAATTTTTTGAAGTTTAGCTCAGGTATGTTCAGTGAACGAATGAGTGAATTTTTTTTTCATTTGAACCGGTGCTTGGAATTAAAAACTGAGGGCACCGATGAACTCGCATCGCTATTAATTTCATAAGGGAACCTTTATCGTAATTGTGTTTGCACAGTAGGGGAAGTTAAATTTTGTGGATTCAATGAGGGGTGAATAAAATTGTGGAACAATTTTATTTTTATATCTAAGGTGGTTTTATCATACATGGGGGAGTTAGAGTGGGACCCACTTTCACCTAAATACCCATGTGATGATAAATGTGAGGTGGGGCCCACATGATCCCCAACCCTTCACATTCACTAAAACTCCTTAAACCCCCTCTTATTTTTTGTAAACACCTCATTACTTGCGAAACCTTTCCACCTTCTCTCTCTCTCTCCCTCTTAAATCTTTCCAACACACTTTAGTAAATTAATTGAACCACTTCAATTAATTAATTAAGGGTATGAATTTTAAAAGTTGAATTCATGGAATGAATAAATAAAATAAGGAGAAGCCTTATTTTATTCTTGGTTGGCTTGTTGTGTTGAGATTTTGGGGAGAAAGCTCTGGAGTTTTGAAGAACCATTCATCTCATTTGTTGAAGAACACCAACTCTCCAACAAAGCACATTGACTCGGCGACCGTAGTTCTTCATCCTCTTCTTCTCTCTGTGACAAAAGAGGAGATGTCACTTCCTCGGGTGCACAATGAAGACAATGGAAACGACACTGTCATTCACGGCGCTTGTCAACCGCGAACTTCTGTTCGAGGTAGGGGTGTGTTTTTATTTGAGCAATGATGATTCTTCCTTCAATGATTGTTTCTCATGACCCGCTTGATACCAAACTAACGCGGAAGGATCGGGCCAAATGAACATGGCCCGATCCCTCCGTTGTTTTTGTGAATGTTTTGTGTGTTCTTCGTGTTCTTCATGTGTGATGAACACCAGATCGTTGTGAGTTCGTTCTGTGATGCAACGATTCCAATTTTAATACCCAACATCACAACTACCTAGCGGAGGTGTGACGACTATATTGGGTGACGGATCAAACTGGAATGGGAAGGATCGTCCCTTGACCGTTCTTCGAGCTGGTGAATCAAATCGTGTTTTTGGAGCCGATCGAAGGCCCGAAAACAACGGAGATGATTACGGGACGTCAGGGCGACCTAGTGTCCGAAGTTTCATGATTAACATACCGTCAGAATGAAGAATGGACATCACGGGAGGTGCGCTGGCTGGAGGCGTCGTTTCTGGAAAATTCTAGAATACATGGTGTGTACCTCTGACGAATAAGTCGTGTAGTGTAGGCGTACTGCGGCATGAGTTTCGGGCTTATAAAAGTAACACACAACGTGTGAGACCAATCAAACGACGTGTAATCTCTTTTCATAATGGAAGAAGCAGCTTCACGAGACATGGAGTGTATTCTGGGAAATACATGGACACGAGCAGCAATACACGGCCATGAGGCATGGCGTGTATTCTCTTCACAGAAGGGCAGAAGCGGCTTCACGGGACTCGACATGTATCCCAGGGATACACGGACATGGGTTGGAGTACACAGGCATGTACTCCACCACATGGTCGGGCATGGCAAGTGGCACGGGCTACCCCTTCTACCAGTTACACGTTTTGGCGAATACGGGTTGAGGCCGTGTACGGGCACATGTCCACCATATACGGAGCTGACTAGGATGCATGGAAATGGTTTGTAACCATACCACACACTGTGTATTTACTTCCTAAATGAACAGCCTTTCGACATGGAACTTTGGATGCGGGCAGTACCCGAGATCTGACTACATGGTGTGTATCGTATACCTATACGTCGTGTACTTTTTGGTAAAAGCCTTGGTCATTTTGTACAAGGTATCTTGGATACGTTTTTTTGGATTATCCCCCTATGACATGGTGGATATTTGGAATACCTCAACTTGGGACTTCGTGGTAGTTGATGTATCAATACCTTGACTCGAGGAGTGGACCCTCCAAGAATCGAGTGTGCAGTGTGCGGGAACCCTAGAGCTGGCTGCGACTGTGACGACAATGATGACTGTACTTGGATCCTACGTGGGTTCGGTAGCGAGGACGACTGTACTTGAATCTTCCATGGGTTTGGCAGTAAGGAAAACTGTACTTGGATCCTACGTGGGTTCGGTATCGATGGTTATTGTACTTGGTACTACGTGGGTTCGGCAGCGACGACTTTTGTACTTGGATCCTACGTGGGTTCTGCAGGGGAGATGATTCAAAGGCTCCATATATCATCTCCGCCCCTCTTCATGAGTAATATACATGTGTGAGCTGAGTCTTGACGTTCAATGATTATCATCGATGTGATTGACTTACTTTCCTGTGTGGATTGGGTTGTACTTTCCTGTGTGGACTGGGTTGTACATGGGCTCGTGAGTTGGAGCTGAACTGGAATTGATAACTTAGGTATATCTATGGGTATATACCTAAGTAGAGTTGGTTGATACTTTGTGTTTTTATCTTTCCTTTGTGGTTTATCCTTTGTGAATTCTAGGAGACCTTCAGGGGTCTCAGGGTCCCTACTGTGTATCGTATACTCTCCCTTGCACGGGCTATGCCCACACTATGTTGTGTTGGATGCAGACGATAGACATCACTGATCGAGGTGGAGTCCAGTGTAGAGGGACGGTACCTAGAGGTGGACCACTTGGCGAGATGTACACGGAACGGACGACCGGACCCGAGGAGCTGAGGATACCATCTGTACCCACCCTTCAGGTGGGATATCCGGAGGATTACTCAGTGGTTGCTAGTTTACATTACTGTAGTTGTCCATTCATTACTGTTTTACTGTACTTTCATTTGGGTTTGTATTCTGGCCCATTTACTTTCCATCACTTACTTTTGTACTCATTTTACTTAGTGTTTACTTCATCTTGCATACTCTGTTGTGTCTGTTTACCTTTATAATGGAAATTTCTTCCCTTTTATCGGGATTTACTCCTTTGGTGATAGTCGCTAGCCCCTGGCCTATGGAAGGCGGTCTTGGGGTAGTCACGACATGGGCCCTGAGGACGGGTCATGACAAATTGTTATCAAAGGGGTGTCGGTTCTACCACAGAACATAGGAATTTGATAATTTATTCTTGTGAACCAATAGTGTTAAGGATATTGAGTGTGGTTATCAGTCCAGGAAGCCCAGTGTTGGTGCAGTGGCTGACGTATCCATACAATAGGATCCTGACTTCTGATTTCAAACTCAGTGCACGAAAACATTGATTGCATGCGTGTTTCAAAAGTTTTCTTAGTGATTCATTTTTGTAAGCTCATCTGGTATACTGTATTAACCGTGGCGCACCTGTTTCTTTTCAGGATGGCCCCATGATGGTAACCATCTAGGGTTCCCAGTTATGTGTGAGATGGCAGCCCACCAAGCGACAAGGCCTCGGTATAGGGCCCCATTACAGCGGAGGAACCAACGGTACCACTACCCGCTAGGAAACCGAAACCTCCAGCCCCAGCAATGGAGAGTGCATTACGCCTGAGTGCACTGCACGAGTTTCAGCAAAAGAGGCCGCACAGGTTCCGCGGAGAGACGGACCCTTAGGCAGTTGAGGATTGGCTGGAGGCTATTTTCCGAGTCTTCAGATTGGTAGTGACACCATCTGATCGTATGGTGATCCTTGTCGCGAGTCTCCTACACGCAGCAGTAGGTAGATGGTGGATCCTGATGCTCCAGTTCCAGGACGAGGCATCTCTAGTAAGGATGGACTTCGAGATCCACTTTCGCTCAGAGTTTTTTTCCAGCCACCCTCTGTGCGGTGCACATCCAGGAGTTACTACAGCTGCGGCAGGGCAGCATGACAGTAGTCCAGTACTCAGCGATATTTATTGACCTCTCATGCTACTCCATAGATATGGTATGGGATCCATTCTTCTAGGCCCGGACCTTCGAGCAGGGACTGAGGCATGAGATCAAGGATTCGATGATCTCCCTCGGCATTTTGATGCAGGCAGGAGTACTACAGCGAGCCCTTCTTGTGGAGAGCTTCCTTGCTGAGCCTACGCCAGCAGCGAGGCCACCGTAGCGTGACACGTAACGGAGTCTTTTTCAGCCGGTAGTAGAAAAATGTCGTAGAGTTCTAAGAGGACGAGGCCAACATGTGGTTGACCTCATGATACTGGTTTGGAGGTGCGGGGCACACACAGCAGAGCTAGTCATACGAGAGGCAGGCAGTGCTATGCATGCGGCGGGCAGGGCCACGTGGCTCGTGACTGCCCGACTTGCCATGCAGAGGAGCCGCAGATGGTTGAGGGACCAACCAGGAAGAGGCAGAGGTTCGACCGTGGAGGTCCGCATGGATCAGGCGGATGAGGCAGAGGAGCTGGATGAGTAGCGTGTGGTGGCCGACGCTTTGAGGCTCTACCACCACCACCACCAAGAGGTCCACCCCGACCACAGGGAGCTGGCAGACAGAGGCATGCTCAGCTTTTGGTAGTAGAGGATTACGACCACGGCACACCTGAGAGGATTCGAGGTACTATCTATATCTACTCCACCTTTGCTGCAGTTCTTATAGACACATGAGCGAGTCATTCTTTTATTGCCACTGCCCTTGTTCGGAGCTCCGAGATTCCGACAGAGCAGTTGGCTTGTTCCTTATGGCTAGAGACTCCTACGGGAGAAGACTCGACGATTACACACTGGTTCTAGAAGTGTGAGCTTACTCTATGAAGCGAGAGATTCAACTGGGATCTTCTTGTAGCAGCGTCGAGGCCTTATGACGTCATCTTCGGCATGGATTGGTTATTTACTGTCCATGCTCAGATCGACTGTATTTGGCGCAGAGTGTGGTGTGTCCGCACATATGGGAGCGAGTTCACCTTCACCGGTGAGAAGGGAGCCTTTGCAGCGCAAGATGGACTTACGCAGAGGAGAGGGAATCCAATCACGCATCAGTTGGCTAGTCTTATCCTCGGAGCAGTTGATGTGTGGAGTCCAAGTTTTCCTTTTGTGGTGGATCAGTATGCAGACATTTTTCCTGACGACGTTCCAGGACTACCTCCTCACAGAGATGTATATTTCTACATTGACCTATACCTTAGGACAACCCCGATATCTACTCCAGAATATCAGATGTCTCCCATTGATCTCTATGAGATACAGGTACAACTGGAGGACTTGCAGGGCAAGGGATTCATCTGCCCATTGTTTCACACTGGGCTTCTCCAATTTTATTCGCCAAGAAGGCGGATGGGAGCTTACGACTATGTTTCTACTACCATCTCATGAATCATGTGACTATAAAGAACAATTATCCACTCCCAAGGATTGAAGACCTCTTTGATCAGCTCAAGGGAGGACGATGGTTCTTGAAGATTAACCTCAGGTCAGGCTATCATCAGTTCAGAGTTCGAGGCGAGGATATACAGAAGACGGCCATCAAGTGTCGGTATGGCCACTATGAGTTCTTGGTTAAGAATTTTAGCGTAACCAATGATGCAGAAGAGTTCATGAGTCTCATGAACAGGATCTTCCAGCATTACCTCGATCGATTTTTCATAGTCTTCGTCGATGGCATAATCATTTACTCGACTACTGAGGAGGAGCATGCCTACCACTTACGAGTTGTACTAGACAAACTCCTAGAGCACCAGCTTTATGGTATGCTCTCTAAGTGTCAGTTTTGGATTCGAGAGGTCCACTTCTTGGGGAATGTCATCTCTGAGGCGGGAGTTGCAGTGGATCCTGCAAAGATCGAGGTAGTACTTTCTTGGGAGCTACCCAGGAGTGTGATGGAGGTGTGGAGTTTTCTAGGTCTGGCTGGGTACTATCAGATATTTGTTAAAGAATTATCTAGACATGCAGCACCGCTTTCAGCTTTTGCAAATAAGGGGAAACCCTTCGTGTGGTCAGATAGATGTCAGCAGAGCTTCCACAAGCTAAGACAGAGATTGACCAGTACACCCATCATGAGGCTACCAGAGGAGGGAATAGGGTACATAGATTACTACGATGCATCAGGGACCAGACTCGGGTGTTTCCTGATGCAGGAGAGGGTAGTGATTGCTTATGGTTCACGAATGTTGAGGCAGCACGAGCAGAACTATTCTACCCATGGCCGGCAGTTATCAGCAGTGGTCTTCACCTTGAAGATGTGGTGGAACTATCTGATGGGAGAGTGCTTTACATTCAACTCTGACCACCAGAGTTTCAGGTACATCTTCTCACAGAAGGACCTAAATATGAGACAGTGGTGATGGCTCGAGTTCCTCCAGGACTATGACTTTGAGATAGTCTACACTCTTGGTAAAGGGAACGTGGTAGCTGATGCTCTCAGCAAGAGATCGGGCATTCAGCTACTTGGAGAGGTGATGGAGCAACTAGCCACATTGCAGATATCCTTCGTGGATAGATATGGAGCAGCCTTTCTACTGTCACTCATAGTCATTCCTCCACTACTTCAGCAGGTTAGAGATGCACAACATGGGGACGTTGTTTGTGAGATGTGGCGTGCTCGGATTTCCACAGGTCAGGCACCTGATGGATTTAGTGAAGGAGCAGAGCACGTCATCCTCTTCATGGGATGTACCATGGTACCAGTTGCACTGTAGGAGGATGTGCTGAGGGAGTTTCCCACTTCCCCTCTTGAAGTACATCCTTGAGTGGTGAAGATGTACCAGGATCGCAGTCGACAACACTGGTGGCCGGGTATGAAGAAGGCTGTGGTAGAGTTCATTTCAAAATGCCTCACCTGCCAGCAGGTGAAGGCGGAGCACCAGGTACTGGTAGGCTTGGTGAAACCCTTAGAGGTCTTGGAGTGGAAGTGGGATAGGATATCCATGGATTTCATGATGGGCCTCCCACATACTTCTAGAGGACATGACTCCATCTGGGTGATTGTCGACCAACTCACCAAGTCGGCTCACTTCCTACCAATCATAGAGCAAGGCTCAGTAGATATCTTAGGATGAATCTACATTCAATAGATCGTATGGCTTCATGGTGTGTCATCGTCTATCATCTCCGATCGAGATGATCGCTTTACTTCATGGCTTTGGAAGGGGTTGCATGGGGCAATTGGGACACATCTACGCCTGAGTAGCACCTTTCATCCTCAGATGGATGGCCATATAGAGAAGACCATTTAGACACTCGAGTACGTGCTCCGTGCATGTGTCATTGACTTTGGTCGTAGCTGGGATGATCACCTACCCTTGGTGGAGTGTGCGTACAACAACAGCTATCACTCCACCATCAGGATGGCACCATACCAGGAATTGTATGATCGACCATGCTGATTAACTCCATGTTGGACTGACCCTGGGGAGTTAGCACTCGTAGGACCAGAGATGGTTCAGTCTACAATAGAGAAGGTACATATCATCCAGGAGAGAATGAGGACTACACAGAGTAGACAGAAGTCCTATGTTGATAGGAGTTGGAGACCACTGGAGTTCGAGTATGGAAACCATGTTTTCTTTTGGGTCTCACCTCGACGTGGATTACAGAGATTTGGCCAGGGTAGCATGTTATCTCCACGCTTCATCGGAACTTTCCAGGTCCTCAACAGGGTAAGTGAGGTGGCTTATCGCCTAGCCCTTCCACCTCAGTTGCACCGGGTGCATGACGTGTTCCACGTATCTCAGCTGAGTAGATACGTGCATGACCCAACCCACATCATTGATCATGGGGAGATGGACATCGATGATAGGGTGACATTTGCGGAGGTCCCAGTGGAGATTGAGGATCGACAGGAGCAGGTCCTATGTGGATGGTCGATTCCTTTGGTGCGCATTTGTTGGCAGCACAGGAACCTCCAGGAGACCACATGGGAGTGGGAGGATCAGATGCGTGCATAATAACATCATTTGTTTTCCTAGTTTATGATTTCACTTTACGTGGACATAAATCCCTAAGGTGGGATTAATGTAAAGACCCGTAAATTTCAATGAAAATATTTTCTTGAAAATTCTATGGGATTTTACAAGTATGCGGTTTCTGACGGAACCTAATTCCGAGGCCTGGTGTGCCCGGAATAATTTTCTAAAGTTTAGCTCGGGTCTGTTCAATGAACGAACGAGCGGGTTTTTCTATCTTTTGAATCGGTGCTCGGAATTTAAATTTGAGTGTACTGATGAACTCGTAGTGCCGGTAATTGCTTAGGGGGACCTTTACCATAATTGTGTTTTCACGAGAGGGGAAGTTAAATTTTTTCGATTAAATGAGGAGTGATTAAAATTGTGGAACAATTTCATTTTTATATCTAAGGTTGTTTTATCCTACATGGGGGAGTTAGAGTGGGACCCACTACCACCAAACTACCCATGTGACGATAAATGTGAGGGGGGCCCAAACGAGCCCCAACCCTTCACATTCCGTAAAACTCCTTAAACCCCCTCTTATTTTTTTTGTAAACTCCTCATTACTTGTGAAACCTTTCCACCTTCTCTCTCTCTCCCTCTTAACTCCTTCAAACACACTTTAATCAATTAATTGAACCACTTAAATTAATTAATCATGTTTTTGAATTTTAAAATTTTAATGCATGGAATGATTAAATAAAATAAGGAGAAGCCTTATTTTATTTTTGGTTGGCTTGTTGTGTTGATATTTTTGGGGGAAAGCTCTTAAGTTTTGAAGAATGCTTCATCTCCTTTGTTTAAGAACGCCAACTCTCCGACGAAGAACATCGACTCGGTGACCGTAGTTCTTCATCCTCTTCTTCTCTCAATGATAAAATAGGAGACGTCACTTCCTCAGGTGGACTCCGACAACGACGGAAACGACACTGTCATTCACGACGCTTGTCAACCGTGAACTTCTTTTCGAGGTAGGGGTGTGTTTTTATTTGTGAAATGATGATTCTTCCTTCCATATTTGTTTCTCTTGACCCGATTTCTACCAAACTAACACGGAAGGACCGGGCCAAACAAACACGGCCCGATCCCTTCAACGTTTTTGTGAATGTTTGGTCTGTTCTTCGTGTTCTTCATGGGTGATGAACACCGAATCGTTGTGAGTTCGTTGTGCGATGCAACAATACAAAATTAAAGACCCAACATCATGACGTCCTTGTGTAGGTGTGACGACGATAGCGGGTGACGGATCAAACCATAACGGGAAGGACTGTCCCTCGACCGTTCTTCGAGATGGTAAATCAAATCGTGTTTTCGGAGCTGATCAAAGGCCTGAAAACACTGGAGATGATTACGAGACATCTGGGAAACCTAGTGTCTGAAGTTTCATGATGAATAGACCATCATACTGAATAATAGACATCACGGGAGGCGCGCTGGCTGGTGGCATCATTTTGGGAAAATTCTTGAAAACACGGTGTGTACCTCTGATGAAGACGCTATGTAGTGTGGGCATACTTCGGATTTATTTTTGGGTTTAGACAAGTAACACACGATGTGTGACCCCGTTCACCTGGAATTTAATCTCTACGCAGAATGGCAGTAGCAGCTTCACGACACATGGCGTGTATTCTGGGAAATACACAGATACGAGCTGTAATACACGACCAAGAGGCACGACATGTATTCTCTTCATAGAAGGGCAGAAGCGGTTTCACAAGACTCTACATGTATCCTAGGGATACACAGACACAAGGTGGAGTACACGGGCCTGTACTCCACCACACGGCCAGGCATGGCCAGTGGCACGAGCTACCCCGTGTACCAGTTACACGGTGTGGAGAACACGGGTTGAAGCCGTGTACGGACACATGGCCAGCATACACGGATCCAACCTGGATGTATGGACACAGTGTGTAACCATACCCCATGTCGTGTACTTACTTCCTACATGACCATACTTTCGACATAGACCATTGGATGCGGGCAGTACCCGAGAACTAACTACATGGCGTGTACCGTATACCTACACGCCGTGTACTTTTTGGTAAAAGTCATGGTCATTTTGTACATAGTATCTTGGATACGTTTTGTTTGGATTAGACCCCTATGACATGGAAGAGCTTCGGAATACATCAACTTGATTCTTCGTGGTAGTTGACGTATCGATCCCTTGACTCAAGGAGTGGGCCCTCCTGAAATCGAGCATACTGTGTGTGGGAACCCTAGAGCTGGTTGCGACTGTGACAGCGATGACGACTGTACTTGGATCCTACATGGGTTCAGCAGTGAGGACGACTATACTTGGATCCTCCATGGGTTCGGTAGCGATGACGACTGTAGTTGGATCCTACGTGGGTTTGGTAGTGATGGTTACTGTACTTGGATCCTACGTGGGTTCAGCAGCGACGACTTCTATACTTGGATCCTACATGGGTTTGGCCGGGGAGATGATTCAGGGGCTACATCTATCATTTCCACCCCACTTCTTGAGTGGTATACATGTGTGAGCTAAGTCTTGACTCTCAATCATTATCATCTATGTGATTGACTTGCCTTCCAATTTGGACTGGGTTGTGCTTTTCTGTGTGGACTGGGTTGTACTTGGGCTCGTGAGACGGAGCCGAACTAGAATTGATGACTTTGGTATATGTATGGGCATATAGCTAAGTATAATTGGGTGATACTTCGTGGTTGTATCTTTCCTTTGTTGTTTATCCTTTGTGGATTCTGGGAGACCTTCAGGGGTCTCGGGGTCCCTACTAAGTATCGTATACTCACCCCTCCACGGCTATTCCCGCACTACGTTGTGTTGGACGCAGACGATAGACATCACTGATCGAGGTGGAGACTAGTGGAGTGGGACGGTACCTGGAGGTGGACCACTTGGCGGGACGTACATGGAGTGGACGGCCAGACCCGAGGAGCTGAGGAGACCATCTGTACCAACCCTTCAGGTGGTATATCCAGAGGATGACTTAGTGGTTGCTGGTTTACTTAACTATAGTTGTCCTTTATTTACTGTTGTACTTTACTTTCAGTTGGGTTTGTATTATTTCCCATTTACTTTCCAGAACATACATTTGTACTCAGTTTACTTAGTGTTTACTTCAACTTTCTTACTCTGTTGTGTTTGTTTACCTATATAAAGAAAATTCCTTCCCTTTTATCAGGATTTACGCCTTTGATTCTAGTCTCTAGCCCCTGGCCTATGGAATTCTAGCTTGGGGTAGTCACGTAATGGGCCCTGAGGACAGGTCGTGACACCTTTTTTCACACTATCTTCTCTTGGTAGTTACTTGTTATTACAGGCACGGTAGTAAGTTTTCCCCAAATATATGTGTAGAGGGTTGTAATGGCTTGTGTTAATTTGATACACATGTATTCTAGATATAGTTTCTTAAGGAATATTATAGGTATAACGTGTATTGGTTGTGATGAATTGAGGAATCTTATTTAATGTATGGGTTGTGATGGCTTGAGGTATAACACCCAATGATTTATACAAGTTATATGGGCTCTGGTTTCTCTAGAAAAAAGCTTCGTTACTTTTGTTACAAGGAAGTACTGGTGTTATGTATGAGGTGCTTGTTGGCACATGAGGTGCATGTTGTTGTGATTCACCATGGAGTTTTCAGGCTAGCCTTTTTAGAGAGAGATGCTCAGGACATGCGATGATCTAGAAAAGATATAAACAAGTGGGGACATAGTAGTGGGGTACCCTTCATATTCATTATTATTTTTTATTATCTTGTATGCGATAGGTAGTGAGAAAATCCATTGTGAGTCTGGGAACTTAGTATATCATTTTAGGGGATGAGTTAGTTTCAATTGTTGTTCACTGTGCTTTAGCCTGTTTTCCTTACATTTTTCAAGAGAGGATCTCAGAAGAATCTTATTGAGTATACTTTTATACTCACCATAAGTATATATAAACTATTTTTCTGTTTAGTTGGAGCATATTGGAGAACCAGGTGGTAACTAATAGTTTAGGGTCTAGAAAGATCTATTTGGGATTTTGTGGTCGCTACAGTTTTTACCATTCTTTTTTGTACTTTTAGTTTTCATTTTCAGTTTCAGTAGTTCTTGAATGAAATTACATTTTTGTACTTGTTTATTATTTTATATTTTATCTTCAGAATGATTTAGTTGTTTTCTATCTTATCTCTCCCTTCCCGATGTGTTTCTCTTATAGGGTAATGCCTCCCATCTGCGTGTTTATTATACCCTTGATGTTAATCACCAACCTAGGGCCTACTGGAGGTGGGACATTGGGGCTCACTATCTCTCTTATCCAATTTTCAGACCAGGAAGGGTACACTTTGTGGATAGGGGGTCATGACATAGTGGTAACATAGATCTAGTTATGGGATAAGATGGAATTTAGAGTTAGGAACTGGTCAGGTTGCATGGGTTAGTAGGGAAACAATGTCATCTATGTTTAAAAAGAGATTTAATAAAGAGAGACCAGCTGAAACATGGTTATTTTTCCCCCCAATGATTTGATGCATGGACTGTTAAGTATAAAATGGCTCCTAAATGAGTTGATACTGGTTTTAGGGTAGAGAACTAGGAAATGATCATGCAACATTCTTCTTTACACCTATATTTTAATGGGTAGACCATGTGATAGTTAAAAATAAAAATAAACTAAAGAAAACAATTAATTAGTGTTAAATTATTCCATATTCCAATTTTGGTTCTCTAATATATTTTTTCTTTTACAGAAATGCCTCTATATCGATGTCCTCATCATGTTCCCGTGGAATATGTTCAGAAATTTAAACCAAAAAACACTGTAGAGTAGAGGTTAATGATGAAAACACTTGGAGGAGGAAACATAAAGAGTTTTAACGCTAGCGTCTATAGGGTTATGAGGGTTCCATTTCAGATTTAGTCACAAAATACTCATTGGAGGAGGTTGAGAAAACCTTTAGATCGATATGTTCATTGAATGGGCACTGGGTATCATTGGATGTAACGATGTTTCATGGGGAAGAAAGGTAGTGGTGGTTATTATTCCCCATAGATCATGAGTAGTTGGAAGTCTTTTTGGAGGAGTTCCAAGACCTGTCCAGAGCTAACTTTCTTTCTTTGGCCAGGAAGGAATCCAAATTCTAGGAGCTGCTTAAACATTGGCAAGGGATATCTATTATGTGAGAGTTTCAAATCTATTTTAGGAACCTTATTTTATATTATTTGGACATATTTCTGGATGATGAGGCAAGTGAGAGGCATTTAAAGGAGGCTTTACATAAAAATATATAGTTCTAGGCACCTCATTTAGGCTGAAGATTTATCTTGACGTGTTGGATAGATAATAAGTCATCAAGAGGACATTAGATTGAACTAGATAGTCAATAGAGTGGAGTATTCAGGATTCCTGGTGAAGCATACATGTGGTCCTGGGTTCCCAGGTTTCACGGAAGAAGAGTTTCCAATCAACCGAGAGTAACTCTCATCCCTAAATTTTTCATTTCCTCAAGGATAGAAGCTCTCATAATTATTCCAAAGGATCATAATAATATTTTTCTTTTAGAGGTCGAGGTTATAAATGGTGATATTTCCTATCTTTTTTGAGAAGTCAATATGTGCTAGTTTTTCAATTTTAGTTTCCTCCATTGTGGCTATTCTAGCTTGGGAAAAAGGGGTAGGATTCTCTATTTTTAGATTATCATAGAGTAGTTAGGTTAGTTAGAAGATAGCCCCAGGATGATCCCCATCTATAGAGATAATATCATGCCCATGGAGGTGGTCGTCATCATGGTCAGAGAGGCCATAGAGTAGGTCATGGTCTAGTTTTTTACTTTTGTATTGCTAGATCAAGGAGATATTGAAGTTATTTGAGGTAAACTTTTCATATTTTCTACTTGGGTGCATGGATGGTTTGATTATGGAGTGAAGAATTCTTTCATATCACCTTCCCTTTTCCATGGATTGGGTCTAGAGGTAGAGAGGCTTTTAGTTCACTTGGCATCAACTACACCTGTTGGAGGTTGAGCTGACTTGTTTAAATTATGTAGAGACTAGGTTTTAGTTTTGGGTCAGCACTAATCTTTGGGAGATTTCCTATGTTTACAGATACAACCATATGACATCATCCTCAGAATGGATTGGTTTTATTTGGTTCAGGATAACTTGGATTGATCCAATAGGTCGGTTGTGTTCTTCGGTGACAATGGATAGCCAATAGTCTTTTTTGGAGAGAGAGACCCTAAGATGGGTCAAATGTGTGCTCTGTCTTTTTCATCATTGATGGACAAGCTGATGTTGAGTTCATCATAGGTTTAATAGTCTGTGTTTCCTAGGGTCATATAAGAGAACAATGGTGTCTTTCCAGAAGAGCTCATAAAGTTACACCCTCAATGATATTTTGAGTTTGGGATTGAAGAAATTCTAGACCTTTCTCATATCTTGATATCTCCATATAGGATGGCATATTTGGTTTTGTAAGTGCTTCTTATACAGCTCTATGGTCTATTTCATTCAACAAGGTGTATAATTGTGGTGTTCACATGTTTTTTTCATAAAAAAATCAATGTTTGTTTGTGATTGTGTATCGATTATCATCACTTGAACCAAGGGATAGTGATGAACCACTATCCACTTCCACTAATTGATGACTTATTTGATCTAATGAATGGTGAAATATGGTTCTCTATTATCAAATTCTAGTTAGGATATCATCAGATGTGTGTAAATGATAAATATTTCTTAAAAACAACTTTATGTTATCACCATGTGAATTAGGTGTTTGTTGTGATGTCTTTCAGTGTGATGAATGCTCTGGTTGTATTCATGGGGTTAATTAATGCTATGTTTCATGAGTTTTTGGAAAAGTTCATTGTGGTTTTCTTCGACTACACTATTGTGTATTCCTTGTCCATAGAGGAGCATTCATAACATTAATGTGACGTTTTGGGAGTTTTTCACCATGATAAGTTGTTTGGGAAGATCTGAAGTGTGAGTTTTATGCTTGATAATTCCATTTCAAGGGTCATTTTGAATTCCATTAGTGAGTATTTTTTTATCCATCGAAGGTGGAAGAAATTTTGTTCTAGTTATCGCAAAAGGTTATGTCCGAGGTGCAATTTTTACTGGGACTTTTAGGATATTATTTTATATTTGTAGCCAATTACTCTTAGGTTGCAACTCCAACGATATTGTTGACAAGAAAGGATATGAAGTTCCTTTGTATTTATCTATATCATAAGGTTTTTGAGTATCTAAAGGTGATGTTGGTTAGTTCTCCAATTCTTTTTCATCTAGTAGAAAGTGTTCAGTTTGATGTTTTTTTTATGCTTCACATCTTGGTTTAGGTTGTGTTCTGATTCTATAGAGATTGGTTGTTTCTTATGGGTCTAAATAGATACATCTTTACAAACATAACTATTCCACACATGATATATAGTTGGCAGTGGTGGTGTTTTCCCTGATGTTTTAGAGACATTGTCTCATTGGAGAATGTTTTTTGGTCTTCATCGATCATAAGAGCATGAAGTATGTTTTATCCCAACATGAATCAAACATGCATCAATGTCGGTGGATGTAGTTTTTTATAGGATTAAAACATTGATATATTTCATACAATAGGAAAAGGTAATGGTGTACCCAATCCACTGAGTAGAAATTCGCGTAGTGGTATAGTGTTGGAATCAAGAGATTCCTATAGAGTGATGGAAAAAAATAGTATTTCTTCTAGATATAGAATATGTTGGGAGGATGAGGTTATATTTTTCAAATGAAAATGTAGTCATACCTCATGAAAAAGGTGTAAGTAACCTGGTGGGGGATCTTGAGGTGGAGGCCTTGAGAAATCGTGTTTCTTGTGGTGAGGCCCCTGGTGGTTGGTCTGAATATGAATAGTACCAAGTGTTGTTTCAAGTAAGAATTTTCATTCCCTATGTGATGCATGAGATGGTTCATGGAGAGTTCCATAGTCCACCATTGGTAGTACATCAGGGTGTGACAAAGATGTATCAAGATTTGAGTGGTCATTTATGTAGTCCTGGGATGAAGCATGCAATTTCAATGTTTGTGTCTCGATGATTGGTTTGCCATAAGGTGAAGGTCGAGATCCATGTTCCTAGTGGTTTTATCCATCCATTAGATGTTCCTCAGTAAAAGTGGGGGGACATATCGATGGACTTTGTTTTTGGTTTACCTTGGTATCTAGGAGGCTATATTGCAATATCGGTGGTATTGGATCATTTGATGATATTGGACAACTTTATAGTGATCATGGAGTTAGTATCACTTGAGGTTTTCATGAGGTAATATTTGGAGGAGGAGGTAAGAGTCCACGGATCCCTGAGAAAGATCATTTCTGATCGATTCCTCGTTTTACCTTCAGGGTGCGGAGAGGAATCCAAAGTTATCTTGGTTTTCAATTACGACTTAGAACTACTTTTCATATTCCAAAAAGGGGATTATAGAGCGTACCATCCAGACTCATGAAGATATGTTATGCTATTATGTCCTGGATTTTGGAGGTTCATGGATGAGGCACCTGACATTGGTAGAGTTTATATAAAATAATAGTTTTCACTCCACCATCTGTATGGTGTCGTTTGAAGCCTTGTATGGTCAACCTTTATTCTCTCCATTTTGCTTGATTAGGCTTAGAGAGTCAGCAATTCTAGGGTTAGTACTCATATAGAACATGCCAGAGATGGTTCAGGTGATTCGTGAGGGGATG
This sequence comes from Viscum album, assembly GCA_963277665.1. NCBI lineage: Eukaryota > Viridiplantae > Streptophyta > Magnoliopsida > Santalales > Viscaceae > Viscum > Viscum album. Next base: position 1,910,877,440 of record OY728120.1, read on the forward strand.
AAGGCAATGTAGGATTGTTATAAATCATATTCTAAATATAGAAGGATACCTTTGGAGATTAATGTTGGGATAATGTGTTGTTGAAGGTAACTCCCCATTATGGGCAGTGAATGTTTAGCCATGGGAGTAAAATTTATCTCATGTTTGTTCGGTCGTTCGAGGTGTTGACTCGTGTAGTAGTAATGGTGTTTCAGGTAACACATCCCCCATAGATGAGCTAGATACATGATTTTTTTCACATGTATCAGCTCTTCTATTATCTTCATGATGACTCTCACATCATCTATTAGGGAAAGATCGATGTTGATGGTGATTTGACCTTCAAGGAGTAGCCTGCAGAGATCTAGGACCGCCAGGAGAAGGTGTTGTGTAGTCATTCTATCCCCTTGGTTTGTGTCTTGTGGTGGAATGGTGGTCTCAAGGAGTGTATCTATGTGTGTGATTCATAGATACACGATCAGTACACCAAGATGTTTGCCGTTTATATATTCTCTTAAAAAATGGTTCATTTTGTGGACATTGACCTTTTCTTATTGTGATATTTGTGTATCTTGTTCCTTGTTTTGGTTCTCTCTCTATTGAGTGGTACATCCCCCAAGAGAGTGTTTAGGGGTTGGTTGAGGATTTTTCATGGTTTTGGCATTGTTCCCATAGTTTGGTGGTAAAGCTACTGTGATGGAGAGAGCATTGAGAGGTATCTTATAGGATGGTTGTTCGAACGACCCCTTTTCTATTCCCTCTCTGGGTTAGTTTTCAATGCTATAGAAAGAAAATGTTATTAAAGGTGTCTGATGTAAGGGATATGATATATGTGAATCAACCCTTTACTAATTACCTATTATTGAGGATATTGAAGGATGCTTGGGGAAATTATGGATGATTTTGGGTTCTAAGATCTAGGAGTATAGAACATTCACAGAGAAAAAGTGGATTTCACATCATGTAAAACAATTATACGATGTGATAGAGGGTTTCACACCATGTAATATATATGCACTTCAAAAATAAAATAAATTGAATGGGTGATTCATTTTTTGGAGACAAATCAAACTTTAGGATTACATGACTTGAAAAGTAATTACATGCCATGTAATTCACATTTGTAGTATAGTTTTATGTGTTTTCCAATAGCTTGTGTTTTAAAACCCTATGTTTGTAGGTTCCATATCCCTTGTCAGATCCAACCCAATATTCCCATCCTATGTATTTTGGAGACCCCTTAAATAGAAATTGATCTCAGGATTATATCTTCGATCTATGGTGCCCCGTGTTTTTTTAATGTATGTTTTTCCTTTGCTTTCTTGCGATTTCTCCTGAATTGATCTTGTTTTCCTCTCGTTATTCTCAATGTTCCATGGAATTTTCTTACCAATGTTTCTAATAGGGTTTATCTCGATTTCTATTGATATGGTGGTGTCACGAAATCCATAGATTGATGTAGTTCATGCGAGAGGGGTGATCGTAGATCTGTTTTATGGTCTGTTCTCATGCGAAGAATGTTGATGACCTTCAGAGGTAGGTGATCCATTTTTTCTCTATTTTTTTTGTGAAATGATGAATCAATCATGATTTATCCCCTTGTATTTCCAAAAAATGACCAAATTAAATATTTAAACCGGATTAATGGATTGGTATTGATTACATATAGATGTTGTTGTTTATGTTGTGATAATGTTTTGCCTCCAGATTTTAATGATACTATGATATTTATTCTTTATCTGTTTAGCATGTTGTTCTTGATGTAAAATGGTAAAGAAACTAAATCTATAATTAATTGATAAATTAGTTGTATAAAATATTAAAAAGATGTGTTTAATGAATCTCGTTGTTGTTGTCATAATTTGATGGTAATAAAATTGATGCAAGTGTGGATGATTAATTGAATAGGTTAATGAGCATGAATCATGATGATGGTTGTTGATAAAGGAATTAAAGTCATTTTAAGTTAATTGTTTCATTAATTTTTGATAGTTGTGATATTTTGTTTCTTAGGATTCTCGTAGTTGGAACATGTGATAATAAATCAGAAAATTCATAATGGAATAAGAACTGGTTATGTGAAAAATGATAATCCCATTATAGGGCTTGAGTTTCCTATTTTCTTGTAAATAACATGGGCCTTGTGCTTTGGAGTCATGAGAGCTCATTGTGTGTGAAGGTCGGATGCCTTGACTTAGGGCCAAGATCTCGGTTCTTACATTTTTTCCTTCTTCTTGTGATGTGTTATGATTCTAGGATGGATGAAAATGGAGGGAATTTGATGTATGTGGGGAGGGGAGGCCCAAATGTGTTGTGATCCTGGGATGGATGAGCCCAGAGGGTTGTTGTGGTATGAGGGGTGGGGAGGCTCAGTAATTGTGGTAGCAGTTTGTGCATGGAGTGGTGAGATGAATTGATAGATGCATGTGGATATTAGGGAGGAAATAATTGATGACGAAACGAGTGAAACCATGGCATACTAATTGATATGAAATATGGATTCTATTTTGAATTAGTTTCTTGGTTCATGAACATGTTTTTGTTTTTCAGATTTCCTTTTCCCACTCCTTTAGGTAGATGTTTTTGGTTTCTCTTATTTCATGATTGGTGAAGACGCATAGTGTATGTAACATGCCTTCCATGTTTATCTTCTCATCGTTAGACGAACCCATGCACACACTGTAAGTGGAAAATACATGATGGTTAGTTCTACAATTCACCATGTTGACCCCCATATGTTTGGTAGCTTATAATGTTTTTCTAGAATACATATTAATATGGAATTTATTGTTTTTAATAAATGAATAAATGTTTAACCAATGGGGTTGGATCTTTCTAGGATGTAATGATGAGGTTGTAATTCTTAGAATCAAGGGACTTGGTTTGCTTATTCCTAGAGGTCATGGATATTTTCTAGAATGGTAATGAAATGTAATGTTTAAATTTTTAATGATTAATTAATATTAAATAAATTAATTATGGTAAATTAAAACAGATAAAATAGTTAAATTAATTTAATGTATCTATTTAAATTGTTGTGTGCTTATAGGATATATGGTGTTAGTAGTGGTATCTGTGAGTCTAAGAGATGTTAGTTGTTGTTGTGTCTGAGGCAAGGATATTCCCATACTATCGTTTTGAGATATATTATATCATAACTTGTTGTGTTTCTATATGCTACTCCACCATTTCAGTGAGGTATACTAACATCCAAGGGATTTTGATCCTTGGTGGTGTTTTCCCCAACATCCTAGTGGGAGGATGGATGGCTCACTACACCTTTTGGCCCTACACACCTCTCTTGGTAGTTACTTGTGCGAGTAGACACCACAGTTATTTTTTCCATATATGTTCATAGATTACTGTAATATTCTGTGGTTATTTCACACACATGTATTATAGATATTATTTCATAAGGTCTTCTATAGGTATAACATGTATAGGCTGTGATGGTTTGAGGATCCTAACTCAGTGTATGGGATATGATGGATTGAGGTGTAATACCCAATTTTTGAAAAACGTTATACGAGCTGTCGTGGATCCCAGAAACTACGTGGTTAATTTGGTTACATCAAAATAGTGGTGTGATGATTGAGTTTCATATTGATGCATGAGGTTCGTGTTGTGGTGATTCACCCATGTGTCTATAGGTTAGAATTTTTGGAGAGAGAGGCTTTAGACGTTCGATGTTTGGAAAAAGAAAAAAAATAGTGGGGTAGTAGTAGCCGGATAACCTTGATATTATTTATTATATTATATTCTCTTGCATGTGATAGTATGTTAGAGTGGCCATGGTGAGGTTGGGAACATTGAATACCTATTTAGGTGATGAGTTAGTTTCACTTGTTGTTTACTGGGCTTTATCATGCTTACCTTATCTTTTTCATGAGAGGTTTCAGGGAGGATTCTACTTAGCATGTTGTAACACTCACCGTACATATATTTAAACTGTTATTTAGGTTAGTTATAGCAAGTTGTAGATCAAGTTGGTTACAACGAGGTTGGGATTTAGCAAGAGCTATTTGGGCTTCATGGCCCCTTCCACCACTGTCTTTTTTTGGTACATGCTATTTTCACTTTTAGTTGTAGTAGTTCTGACATGAAATTACATTTAGGTACTTGGGATTTCTTTTATATTTTATCATGAGCATGATTTCATTGGTTTCTGTCTTATGTCTCTCTTTCTCACGTGTTTCTCTTATAGGGTAATGCATCCCATCAACATGTTTATTATACCCTTAGTTCTTGTCACCAACTCGGGTCCTACAAGAGGCAGTACTAAGGGGTCACTGTCTTTCTTCTCCCATTGATTGCCCAGGAGGGGTACAGTTTGTGGGAAAGGGGTTTTGACATGTATAATCATAATACATTTAAATATTATTTCACATATCTCTAAAAGGTTTGATAAAAGAGTTTTATTCTATAATTCCATCATCAACATTCACTATGATTCCTCCTTCACTTTGATCACTATTACTATGACCAATGATTCTTTTCTAACAATGAATGTCTAAAATATCTTAATCCCAACATCACATGTGAATCAACATATTTCCAAGATAATTAAGGAAATATGGATTTATTATTTTACCGATTTGTTTCTCCTGGGGTTATTTCATGTCTGTGAATTTATTTATGATTATTTTATATGTGGCACACATATACCTGACATATTAAGATGTGATAAGTTTATCTAGAATTATAAAGCTTCCAAATTGATTGGGTAATGATTTATATCTTTTGAGAATATTATGTATCTTTGTAATACAGTTGGCTTTGTTTATATGTTACGTATGATCATGATGCAATTTTCTTTGCCCTTTATGTTATGTTGTCTTCAAATCAATTCAAGAAACATATTTATGTTTAAATGGATCGTTTTTGTTCCACATTTCTATTTTTCGGAAGTCTTCCATGGTTCTATGATATTTCTATCTTATTCCATGAATTTGTGTGATAGTTCATGATAATTTTCTTTATGATACATTTTCATAATTATTGATATTTTGATATCTAACCGTTTATTTTAATGAATTTATTCTCATACTAGGTTTTTTAGTTCAACCCTATATTTTAGGTATGTCCCCAAGATAACCCATGTACTTATAGTTCTGTAATTTACACTATGATTCAATTATAATGACCAAACAATTGATTAGGTTGTTTTTTCAGGTTTAATCATACAACTAACTTATCAAAGATAATATACCATATATTTTTTGATGTGTTTTGGATGGATTTTATGTTGAAAATATTGTAATAATATAGGATTGATATGTGTGTAATTATATCTTGTCTCATAGTATGGTCTAATCATCTTTTGGGATTATATTAATGCACATGATATGGAAAACAATAAAATAACATTAATAGAAACATTAGAAGCCATATGTTAGGATATGAAATTTAATTAACTGTTATTTTTTCTAAATTAATAATTTTACTTTTATATTCTTATTAATTTTCCTACTCACAATCTAGAAATTAATTGGTTTTGATCCTTCAAGAACCATTCTCACAACATGTCTTCGAGGTTATGGATAACGAATGCGTTTAACATTTTATTTTTAGATGAAAGGGTGTGTTTAGTATTACCTTAGAGACAAAAACATGCTAGTGTCCTATACATACCTGAGACAAAAATGAGGATCTTGACTAGATTTACCCATCTTTGGAACCCCATAGAGCCACACATCCTTTCCTAAATACTACCTCCCAAATACATCCAGCAAGATCTATTCCTTAATTTCCATGATGGGCGTTGACTTTGTCAAATGGTCCATAATCACCCAAATAACATCATTTCCACCTTGACATAATGTTAAACAATTTATCAATTCTGTTTATATATCCTCAAAATTCCATTGAGGGATTTGCAATAACTAAACTGTATATCTAAAACACCATGCTCTATCATTACCTTTTGGTAAAATAAAAACCGATATACAAATAGTATAACTGACCTCTTCATCCCATGTCACCAAAACATACTCTTCATGGTGTGGAACATCATAACCACACAAGGATTTACTTCTATGGGTGGGGTATGGGACTCATGATAGACGACCTCACATATCCCTTGGGGAATGTAGAGCAGCCCCAAAAACACCAACCAATTTTAATTATCCTTACACCATCCCTCAAGGGAATCACAAAAAAAATTCTTCAAAAATTAAATCACGGAGTCCCTCAAATCAAACACTACCACCTACATAACCATGGATGATTACACGAACATCTTTAAGAGAAACCAAATACCATCAAATTCCCCCATATCAAGTTACAACGGTGTGATATCCTCCATCACCCTCCAAGAATATCATGACTCTCCCACAATGTCTCAATATATTGTGTATCTTGGTGAGTCAGAAACCACATTCTCTTTCCTTGTGGTATTATGAACCATAATATATTAATACAATAAGAATTTCATCCATCATCACTACCACAAGATCAAATCCATCTAAAATATTTCTCAATGGTTTATGATCCTTGAACATCGAAAAGTTCTCACAAAAAATATAGTGTCACCACAATATCAAGTCAAATAAAACAACACAAATCATGAGATCAGGGTTAGCAATGTTAAATTCATGTCGTCAAAATAGTCAGGACCCATAGTGGCCTACATCTCTCTATTGCATTAAAAAAACCCAAGACATGTGGTAATAAATCCCAATAAACGTTAAACATAACACATTCGCCTCGTAGGTGGAGAATAGGAGGATGATCCATATTCTATTTAAAATATTTAGAAGTTTCCTAGAACGGTCCTGTCCACTTGAAGAGTGATGGACAAAGATGGACAATATATTATTTCTTCTTTGTGAGTCACAAACCACATTCCCTTTCCTTCCGGTATTAGGAACTATAATATTACAATTATATTATTTCATGTGTTTTTATGAATGTTTTTAATAATACTTTCTAATAATTTTACTTTTCAATTCCTGTATATTATTGGATTCCAAAAGTAATATATATAGTCATAAATAAAATATAACAATATTTATAAAAACATTGTTTGTCATCTTCCATCTGCTCGAAATCCTCCGTGGTGGTAGCTGCCCGCTTTAGCCTTACACAACACCAGACTGCTCCTATACGCGTGCACCTAAGTTGAGTTGCATCTTGTCCGACCAACTCAGGCGAGAACAATTTTTCCACCAGAAGCTTCACAAGCACCTTCCTAGCTTGCCCGTGACACCATTCCTCGAGCACTAGTGTCACACCATATCTCAAACTTCCACACCATGGAACCTCATTCAGTGCATCGTTTTCACTTCATCGATGCAGCAAGGAATTCACCTCTCTTACAGCGCGCACCTTCCTCATCCTGAAGGTGCACCTCGACTTGCGTCCACGCCTGGTTCCACCGGCTACGCCCGACACTGCATTCTTTGAATGCATTTCGTTTCACCCGCACAACACCTTGAACAGCAGCTCGACCACACATAAATCGTGTGGCACCAGCATGCGGGTTCCTTCGGACCAAATCCAGTGACGCGAGACACTATTTCCCGCTACCTCCGTCTGTATATGACAGCCCATGATTCCGCTCGACACATGCCAAAATAGCAGCTGCTTCCTCGGTTCAAAATTATTTTATGCTAATAATCCTCTATCACTAGCGGTTGCTTAAAAATTCCTGATAGTAGTATTACCGTTACTTCTAACGGTAGATGAATGGGTGTCATGGTAGCTCGGTCATCAAGTCACTCACCATAGGACAGTCGAGTTGAAGAGAACTGAGGTAGTAATGCTCAGAAAAGAATTCCAAGACATCATGGTGGGAAATATAGAGTCAGTGAACCAAATGTTTCATTGGTTTACAAGTGTTACAAATGGAATGACTGCTCCCGGTGAAGTACTCGAAAAAAAACAGCTCATGTTGAAAGATTTCAGAGTGCACTACTGAATAGACGAATTGCTTTGAATGTATCCACCGATGAGATTAAAAATTTTATAGACTATACCTTAGATTAACCACCATTCTTTTGGGTATAGTATGAGTTAATTTTGAAAAACATTAATTATGAGAAGACTACAATGAATGTTAATGAATTATCGAATTCTTCTAATTTTGAGTTCTAGGAAAGCAACAAAGAAATTGAAGACTTTTGAAAGAATATTTTCAAATTTATGAAAGGCAATGGTGGCAAGAGACGGTTCATAAGGAATAATGAATAAGAATAAAAGAAAGGTAATCGTAGAATGAATAATGATGTTTTTTAATTAACATGTTATGAGGACCAGAATTAAGGTCACATCAAACAAATTTCACAAAACACAATCATACAAAGAATTACGAAGATAGTTGTAGAAAAAAACTTTTTTTGGAGGATGAGACTCTTCAAATAGTTAGGATAAAACAAGTTACTCGGTGAGTGAAAAGGAAACATGTAACCATGATCTAATGGGTGTACATTTTGAGGTAATTAATTCATTGTTTAATGTAACGCCCCGACCCCAGTTACTTAGAGTCGGTGCATTATTACATAACATTGGCATGATCACAAGAAGGATCATATCTCGAAAAACCGATTGGTTTAGTAGCCTTGAAAATATTAGATATATTAATAAAGTTTTGCATTACGTCATAAAGTGAAAAACTATTACAACAACATAGTCTCCATATCCCACACTCATATCCCCACATACTATCCATGCAGGTCATTCATAAATTACTTCTTCACATCCTGGAAAAAATAAAACATAGAAAAGGGGTGAGCTCAAATGCCCAATAAGGATAACAATATAGCGGAAACTTTCATAAATAAGAATAAAAATTTAAGGCAATGTATAACTTAAAACAAAAGTCTTTTAAACTTGAACTTCAACATAGTATGGCAACAATAAAATGAAATAATGCCATCTACTTATTCACATGAATATTTTACTAATCGAATAATCACATGCAATATCAATAACCACTTTCATAATAATGGAATGCATAATGTCAGACTATCAGAACCACATAGCCAAGGCCTCATGCCAAGACTACAAATAAGATTGTGCTAAGGCCTTGTGCCAAGAAACTAGTTTGTCTCATGAGAACTTCCGATGCATCGAGGAGCTATAGCGGGCTCCACCCATCACATATTAAGTCCAATGCATTCCCATATGAAAAGGTTTAAACATAACATAAACATTCGTATTAAAACTAGCATACGAAATGTCAATACTTTCACCATAAACTGTGAACGGTATAAAAATAGCACATCCACAATCTAACATATCACAAAACCCTCAATACAATATAGAAGTTTTGTATCATAATAAATCAACTTCAAATAAGCGTAAAATCCATCAAAGGATGTCGACATAGATGAAATCAAAACTCTTTTTAGAGAAATATCTCTTTCTATTTTGAAATCATTTAAGAGTCATATATTTATGAAATAAAACATTTTCTTTGAAAATATTCTTATAAGCTTGTAAGGGAAGCTTTGATAATTTTATAACGGCGAAAATTAACCACAACCGCCGTATAAGTTAAAAAAAACATTCTTACATTAATTCTGTCGAAAAGGATAAAAAGCACCTTGTTTGGAAAACGACGGAATGATTCCTTTATAAACCACTTATAAAAAGTCAAACAAGGGTATAAATGACCATAACCCATATTCTTGTAAATAGTAAAAATATTTTGAAATACATTTTTAAGAAACATGGATGTGGATGATAAAGAGATCCCAGTAGATTATTATGTATAAACAACCTCGGATAATGAAGAGATTGTGAAATAACCCTTACCTTGTAATTTTCCTTGGTTGGGGTAGGTTAACCTCCTATATAATAGTGAAATAATTGTTATTAAATTATACAATAATCATATACATTCATATTATATCTTATATGATCTTTTAACATTGCTTTGTTAATAATATCTTTGTATTATCGTCGTTTCGGGTGTTAACTAACTCGTTTTCTTTTATATGTTTTGTTACATAAGCCATGTTTGTCATGGATAGGTTATATATTATTCATATACAGAATGATATCAAGTCCTTAAACATTATTTTTAAATCATCAAATGATAATTATACTTGAATGGATACGATGGAGAATGAATCTCATCCTGTTCGTGGAGACGGTAGTCCGTACGTACGGACGAGCGACAATATCATTCTTTTGATATTAAAATAATATATAAATGGATGGTATATCATATATAAAGAATCATTAACATGTTATATTTATTATTTACATGAGTTACACATCATTATTATACCTATCCAAATAATAAAATATTGAATAATAATTACACCACGACGTGGAGACGGTAAGTCGTACGTACGCACGTATGGTGACATATTATTCAAAGGGTGGATAGAACACTGAATATGGTTGTACCATATTTATAATAACATCACAGTATATATATGATACTAGAGTTTTTATTTTATAATGGTAATAACAAAGGAAGATGAAGTGGAAGAAGAAAGGAACTTGAAAAAGGGTGGTGAAATCATTATCTCTTCTTCGAGTTTTTCCTTTTGATTTGATCAAAAGGGCTCCATAGGTTGTCTTTCTAATCAAACTAAGGACTCTAGGTTGTAGTGAGGGAAGTTGGAAGAGTATTTGGGTAGAGTTTGGCTGAACCAAAAGGCTTTGAAGGTGTGAAGAAATGAGAAGGAGGAGTGCCCTTTTATAAGAGGGGTGAGGGGCACCTTTGGAAAAGCTAGAAATATTAATTTATAATAAATTCATATTTGGTTTCTAATGGCTACAAAGTTGATTATTTAACTTTTAAGGTGGGGATAGGTCAAAAACCAATAAACCAATAGAATTTAGACATGTTTGGGTTACTATATTAACCTTATCTTTATGTATTAACACTTAGTTAATTAGTTTCACTTTTACAATGTCTCTTTGTATTTTTATATTATATTGTTAATAAAATTACTATATACATCCAAGAGACCCCCCAGTGGTCCATTAATGATATAACTATCATGATATAAGTCTCTTGTCCAAACCTTAAATTTTTAGGAATTTAATATCAATTAATATTATTATATTTTTTTAAAAACTCTTTTATGTCAATTTTGACACTATTGAATAGTTTATTTTTGTGAAACTCATAACAGAATTATTACTTCGAAAAACATTAATTAAATCAATTATAATATGTCATATTATCCTAGAAAATTAGTGTAATTCATTAAAAGTCTCAAATTATATTTATTTTGGTATTTATAATATCAATTAATTTAATTTGTCACTATTATGGTAATTACTGCATCATAATTGTGTTATAAATATATTAACGTATTTAAAGTATAAAAATTATAAATAAAATATCATTATGTAGGAAATCATTTTATATTTCTAATGAATATTTATAGTAGAAAATCCAACATATATAACCCTATGTAAAAATTGTTTTTCTAAAAGATATATGCTTATGTCATTTTTGTACTTATTTTAACTTAATAAAAATTAAGTGTCCCTATCACCTACAAGTGGATCCATGGGGTCCCAAAATCGACCCAAAGATGCCTATGGTCGAACATGTATCAACAAATAAGTCTAGGACACATTTTAGGATAATTTAGTATTATTATAATATTATTTTTTAACCCTTATTTACCAGATTTTCCCTTAACCATGGTAAATAAAATATTTACCGAAGTAATTATTCAAAATGTCTAAAAATAAAAGTTACCTATTTACACAATTTGAACATCCTGATTCCAAATATGGAATCCATTTTTCCAAATTCAAAACACAGAATTGGAAGAAATTAATTTAAAATTAATTCCCATTGTTAAATCAAAAAGCGTGTTTTTAAGAGATAATAACTATCAAAAGATTGACACTTGTTTATGTCCGGTTTAATTGTAAAATTATGTCAAATGACCAAAATTTTATTAAAATGTAAAAATATATTCTAAATATACTTTAAAACCACTCAAATTCATAATTTATCACAATTAAATATTTTGATTAAAATAAGTTGTTTTTAATTAAAATTTAGTAATTGTCACTATTCATCAAAATTTTAAAGTTATCTGAAAAGTACCAAAATTTCACCTTAGGCTAAATTTGATATTCCTAATGCAAAAATGAAGTCCATTTTGACATATAAAATATATAATTTCAAAAAATATGTATTACTATTCATAACGGCTAGTTTGATTGGTTATGGTGTGTTAGAACTCGGTGTTGCGTACAACACACGCTATCAAATTATTCAAAGAGAAGCGTACCGTAGAAGTTTGGGGTGTTACATTCTCCCCTCCTTCAAATAATTTCGTCCTCGAAATTTATAGAATACTTATCACATGAAAAGACGCGGGTGGTTCTTCATCATAAGTTCCTCGGGTTCCCACGTTGCCTCTTCCATCTTATGGTTTCTCCACATAACTTTTACCAGATGTGTCGTCCGGTTTCTCAGTACTTGTTCTCTCGTATCAAGAATCCTAACGAGCTCTTCACAATAATACAGATTGGGTTCCAGTTCTAAGTCCTCATAGGTGAGTACATGCATTGGGTCGGGCATGTATTTCCTCAACAGAGATACGTGGAACACCTCGTGAACTTTGGAGAGACTTGGCGGCATTTCCAATCATTAAGCTACAACCCCAATCCATTCTAGAATTTCGAAAGGTCTGATGTACCTGGGACTAAATTTACCTTTCTTACCAAAATGTATGACTCCCTTCCATGGAGATACCTTCAGGAAAACATGATCACCGACCAGAAATTCCAAATCCTTCCTTCGATTATCGGCATAGCTCTTCTGCCTACTTTGAGCTGCTTTGATGTGATTTTGGATTACCTTCACCTTTTCCATCATTTCCTACACCAGTTCTAGACCTACAAGTTTTCTTTCACCAACGTCATCACAACAGGTTGGTTTGTGAAATCTCTTTCAGTATAACGCTTCATATGGTGCCATCTGAATACTTGAATGGAAGCTATTGTTATAGGAAAATTCTAACAAAGGTAACTATTGATCCCACATACCCTGAAAGTCAAGTGAACAAGATCTCAGCATGTCTTCTATGGTTTGAATAGTCCGTTCTGATTGTCCGTCTATCTGAGGGTGGTAGGCAATGCTCAAATGACGTTCAGTATCCAGGGATTTCTGAAAACTATTCCAGAATCTTGAAGTAAAATGTGGATCACGATCAGAAACAATCGATAGGGGTACTCCATGAAGTCTCACAACTTCATTAATATATAGTTTTGCTAGATGTTCCAGTGGTAGATATTCTCTTATAGTAAGAAAATGTGTTGACTTGGTAAGACGATCAACAATAACCCATATTGCATCATTCCTTCTAGGAGTCTTTGGTAGCCCCATGACAAAGTCCATCGTAAAATTGTCCCATTTCCACTCCAGTATGGGAAGTGGTTTCATGACTCCTCTGGGGTGTTGCCTTCCAGATTTCACTTGTTGACAAACCATACATCTTGATACAAAATCAGAAATCTCCCTCTTAATATTGTCCCACCAAAAATGTTCCTTCAAATCTCTATACATTTTGGTGCTCCCAGGGTGTATAGAGAAATTGGAACTATGAGCATCATCCAGAAATTCTCTTTTTAGATCAGGTATATCGGGAACACAAAGCCTCTTCCCAAATTTCAAAATTCCATTTTCATACACAAAATCTCTCAATCTCCCAACATTCACATCTTTAATCTTATTTTGAAATTCTCCATCATTATTCTGAGAACTCTTAATCCTTTCTAGTAAAGATGGTTTGACATCCATTTGAAAAAGCATTGAAGATTCTCCTTCCTTGGTTATTCCCATGTCCATCTTCACTAGATCCATCAAAATTGGATCCCTTTCAATTCTCATCACGTTCAAAACTCCATGGTATTTTCTGCTCAAAGCATCTGCCACCTTGTTTGCTTTCCCTGGGTGGTAGTGTATCGTACAATCATAATCCTTGGGTAATTCAAGCCATCTCCTTTGCCTCATGTTGAGTTCTTTTTGTGAGAAAATATACTTCAAACTCTTGTGATCAGTATAAATCTAACATTTTTCACCATAGAGGTAGTGCCTCCATATCATCAAAGCAAAGATCACAACTGCTAACTCGAGATCATGAGTAGGATAGTTTTGTTCAAGATTTTTTAACTGTCGTGACACATAGTCAAAAACTCTATCATTTTTCATAAGGATACAACAAAGTCCCTTCTTCGATGCATCACTATAAATAACGAACCCATCATTCCCCGATGGTAGAGTCAATATAGGAGCATTGACTAATCTTCTCTTCAGTTCTTCGAAACATTCTTCACACACTTTTGTCCAAAAAAATTTAACCCCTTTACTTGTGAGCTTCGTTAATGGGTTAGCCAATCGGGAAAAATTCTGGACCAAACGTAGATAATAACCTCCCAAGCCAATAAAACTGCGTACCTCAGTTATACTTGTAGGTGCTGGCCAATTCTTGGATTGCCTTGGTCTTAGAAGGATCAACAGAGATTCCATCTTTAGAGACAATATTGCCAAGAAAAGAAATCTCATGAAGTCAGAATTCACACATGCTAAACTTTCCATATATTTCAAGTCTTCTTAGAGTCTTCAGAGAAACGCGCAAGTGATTTTCATGATCTATGTAGCTTTTGGAGTATACTATGATATCATCAATAAATACCACCAAAAATTCATCGAGATACTCCTTGAAAACTCTATTCATCAGATCCATGAATACAGAGGGTGCATTAGTCAATCCTAAAGGCATTATTGTAAACTCATAATGCCCGTACCTGGTTCGAAATGCTGTCTTCGGAATGTCTTCCTTCTTCACACATAATTGATGGTATCCAGATCAAAGGTCAATATTTGAAAAGTATTGAGCTCCATGCAGTTGGTCAAATAAATCATCAATGTGTGGTAGGGGATACTTGTTCTTTATTGTTATAGAATTGATCTCCTTGTAGTTAATACATAACCTCATAGATCCGTCTTTCTTTTTAACAAAAAGAACAGGGGCTCCCCATGGAGAAACACTAGGGCGAATAAATACTTTATTACTCAATTCCTCTAGTTGTTTCTTTAGTTCAACTAATTCTACAGTGACCATTCTATAAGGGTTCATTGATATAGGCCTTGATCCAGGAATTAAATCAATGGAAAACTAAACATCTCGTTCTGGAGGATGTCCAGGTAATCTTCCATAAATACACCTACAAATTCTTTCACAACAGGTACATCCTCTATTTGAACATTCCTTTCCTCACCCACAGTTATTTCATTCTCTTATACCCAATAATTGAATTTAGTTGAGCTACTGGGGGTGTATTTAAATAGGAATTTGGTGGTGATGATTTTTCTCTAAAGATAAGGTGTTCCTTATCATCATCATCAATAATTGTAACCTATTTCTTCTTACAATAAATCTCCGCATCATAGTCTGAAAGCTAGTCCATACCAAGGATTATATCAAACTCAATCATAGGTATGACGACGATATCAGCAGATAAAGAACATTTATGTGCTCTAATGGGGACTGATTCACAAAACTTTGTTGCAATGATACTTCCCTTAGGAGTTTTAACTGACAACTCCCTTGTTAAATCAAATTAGAAATATCTAATTTTCTTAGCAAACTGGGAAGATATGAAACAATGCGATGATCTAGAATCAAATAATGCATTTTCTAAACTTGAGGAAACCATTAAATTACCTGCCACCACGTCTTTCAGAGCTTCTACCTCAGCAGTAGTGATAGCATAAGCATGGCCTTGATCCCTTGGCCTTTTCTAAGGTAAGTTCTCCTGACGCTTAGGACATTCATTTGCATAATGCCCCATCTCCCTGCAATTGTATCACTAAACATTGGTAGCTTCCTTCTTCCCCTTGCAATCACGAGCTTGGTGGCCTTTTTCACCACACTTGTAACAGACTCATGTTCCCTTCAAGCAAGTATTGGGGTGTTTCTTACCACATTTACCACTGAATTCATATTCAAACTTTCCCTTCTTCCCCTTATTTCCATTCCCAGATTGATCAGTAGGTCTCTTCTTCTCATGCTTTTCTTTAAAGTCATAAGACTTAGAGAATTCCATTTCGGTCTTGATAGCACACGAGACAATGTCTTCGTACGATGAAAAGGATTGTGAGACTAATGCTCGACAAAGAAATGGTTTTTACCCATCAAATAAACTATCAATCTTACTTCTTGGGTTACGTATATAATCTCCATCATACCTTTCTATCCTTGTAAAGTTAGCCTCATACTTTGCGACATTCTCATCCTCTTTTTTTCTCAGACTCAGAAACTGCCTTTCCATATCTTCTCGGTGGTCGCGAGGAAAGTATTTTCTAAAAACAGATCTTTGAACTCCCTCCATTCCATATTTGATACTTCATCATATTCCTTCGTATTTTGAATCAATGACCACCATTGATCAGCATCTCTAGTGAGGCGGTAAACTGCCATGAAAACTTTTTCCCTTTCACTATTCCCCAAAGCCTAAAATATTATCTCTAAGGAAAATATCCATTGCTCAACTACTAAGGGATTTGTACTCCCATTGAACGTTGGTGGTTGTTGCCTCATGAATTGATCTAACATTGATCCTCCACGCTGCGGATCAGGGTGCTCCATACGGGTAAGGTTATTATTCATAACCTGAGTGAGTTGTCCAAGTATGGTGATTAGCTGATCGGCACCAGTTGCATCACCGGCTCCATATAATTATCTTGAGCAGGAGGGCAATCCCTACATGGAGTGCGTTCATTGATATAATTTCCATTTCTTCCACTAGGTGCCATTTCTAAACAATGGCATAAACTAGATCGGTTTATGAATCAAAATACATAATCTCATACTTATAAAACACTTAAAATAAAATGAACTATTTATGGATATAATCCATAATCATAAAAATGTTTTCATTGAGGAAGTATATACTCATAAACCCTTCATAATGATTTGTAATGAAACTGAGAGTTATCCTAAGCATATCCCCCGGCAGTGTCGTAACCAAGAGTGCAGCAAGGCCCGTTGTCGTGCACCAGTTCCCGTTTGAGTCTATCTCAAAGCGGTGTTTTCGGGTTTTACCCCTAGGTACATCTGTGCCAAAGCCGCCTCTACCTGCTCGTATCCAGAAAGGGATGCATTCCTCGGAAAACTAACAAAATCTCTACAATACCAAAATTCTAGGAGGTTATTAATACTAATCCTCAAAGTTCATCTTAGGTCCACGTGCTCTAATCAGATTTTATCTATATCTAGTTTCCAAGGTTTGTACTAAACTTCCTCTAATACCAACTGTAACGCCCCGACCCCTGTTACCTAGAGTCGGTGCATTATTACATAACATTGGCATGATCACAAGAAGGATCAAATATTGAAATACCGATTGGTTTAGTAGCCTTGGAAATACTAGATATATTCATAAATTTTTGCATTACATAATAAAGTGAAAAACTAAAACAACAACATAATCTCCATATCCCACACTCATATCCCCACATACTATCCTTGCAGGTAATTCATAAATTACTTCTTCACATCCTGGAAAAAATAAAACATAGAAAAGGGGTGACATCAAATGCCCAGTAAGAATAACAATATAGCGGAAACCTTCATAAATAAGAATAAACATTTAAGGCAATGTATAACTTAGAAAAAAAGCCTTTTAAACTTGAACTTCAACATAGTATGGCAAAAATAAAATGAAATAATGCCATCTACTTATTCACATGGATATTCTACTAATCGAATAATCACATGAAATATCAATAACCACTTTCATAATGATGGAATGCATAATGCTAGACTATCATAACCACATAGCCATGGCCTCGTGCCAAGACTACAAATAAGATTTTGCC
Source organism: Viscum album (assembly GCA_963277665.1). Lineage (NCBI taxonomy): Eukaryota > Viridiplantae > Streptophyta > Magnoliopsida > Santalales > Viscaceae > Viscum > Viscum album. The sequence continues at coordinate 1,910,895,231 of OY728120.1, forward strand.
AGGGCCTTATGCCAAGACACTAGTTTGTCTCATGATAACTACCGATGCATCGAGGAGCTATAGCGGGCTCCACCCATCACATATTAAGTCCAATGCATTCCCATATGAAAAGGTTTAAACATAACATAAACATTCGTATTAAAACTAGCATACGAAATGTAAATACTTTCACCATAAACTATGAACGGTATAGAAATAGCACATCCAAAGTCCAACATATCACAAAACCCTTAATACAATATAGAAGTTTTGTATCATAATAAATCAACTTCAAATAAGTGTAAAATCCATCAAAGGATGTTGACATAGATGAAATCAAAACTCTTTTTAGAGAAATATATCTTTCTATTTTGAAATCATTTAAGAGTCATATATTTATGAAATAAAACATTTTCTTTGAAAATATTCTTATAATCTTGTAAGGGAAGCTTCGACGATTTTATAACGGCGGAAAATAACCACACCCGCCATATAAGTTAAAAAAAACATTCTTACCTTAATTACGTCGAAAAGGTCAAAAAACACCTTGTTTGGAAAACGATGGAAAAATGCCTTTATAAACCACTTATAAAAATTAACACAAGGGTATAAATGACTTTAACCCATATTCTTGTAAATAGTAAAAATGTTTTGAAATACATTATTAAGAAACATGGATGTGGATGATAAAGAGATCCCAGTAGATTATTACGTATAAACAACCTCGGATAATGAAGAGATTGTGAAATAACACTTACCTTATACTTTTCCTTGGTTGGGGTTGGTTAACCTCTTTTATAATAGTGAAATAATTTTTATTAAATTATAAAAGAATCATATACATTCATATGATATCATATATGATCTTTTAACATTGCTTTGTTAATAATATCTTAGTATTATCGTCGTTTCGGGTGTTAACTTACTCGTTTTATTTTATATGTTTTGTTACATAAGACATGTTTCTCATGGATAGGTTGTATATTATTCATATACAGAATGATATCAAGTCCTTAAACATTATTTTTAAATCATCAAATGATAATTATACTTGAATTGATACGATGGAGAATGAATCTCATCGCGTTCGTGGAGACGGTAGTCCGTACGTACGCACGAGCGACAATATCATTCTTTTGATATTAAAATAATATATAAATGGATGGTATATCATATATACATAATAATTAACATGTTATATTTATTATTTACATGAGTTACACATCATTATTTTACCCATCCAAATAATAATATATTGAATAACAATTACACCACGACGTGGAGACGGTAAGCCGTACGTACGCACGTATGGTGACATGTTATTCAAAGGGTGGATAGAATACTGAATATGGTTGTACCATATTTATAATAAAATTACAGTATATATATGATACTGGAGTTATTATTTTATAATGGTAATAACAAAGCAAGAAGAAGTGGAAGAAGAAAGGAACTTGGAAGAGGGTGGTGAAATCATTACCACATCTTCGGATTCTTCCTTTTGTTTTGATCAAAAGGGCTCCTTAGGTTGGATTTCTGATCAAAATAAGGCCTCTAGGTTGTAGTGAGTTAATTTGGAAGAGTATTTGGGCAGTTTTTGGCCAAACCAAAAGGCTTTGATGGTGTGAAGAAATGAGAAGGAGGAGTGCCCTTTTATAAGAGGGGTGAGGGGCACCTTTGGAAAAGCTAGAAATATTAATTTATAATAAATTCATATTCGGATTCTAATGGTTCCAAAGTTGATTATTTAATCTTTAAGGTGTGGATAGGTCGAAAAAAATTAATCCAAACGAATTTAGACAGGTTTGGGTTACTATATTAACCTTATCTTTAAGTATTAACTCTTAGTTAATTAATTTAACTTTTACAATGTCTCTTGGTATTTTTATATTATATTGTTAATAAACATACTATATACATCCAAGAGACCCCCAAGTGGTCCATTAATGATATAAATATCAGGATATAAGTCTCTTGGCTGAACCTTAGATTTTTAGGAATTTAATATTAATTAATATTTTAATATTTGTTTTCAAACTCTTTTATGTCAATTTTGACACTATTCAATAGTTGATTTTTGTGAAACTCATAACAGAATGATTAATTCAAAAAAGTTAATTAAATCAATCATAATATGTCATATTATACTAGAAAATTATTTTAATTCATTAAAAGACCAAAATTATATTATTTGGGTATTTATAATATCTATTATTTTAATTTGTCACTATTATGGTAATTACTGCATCATAATTGTGTCATAAATAAATTAACTTATATAAAGTCTAAAAATTAAAAATAAAATATCATTATGTTGGAAATATTTTTATCTTTCTATTGAAAATTTATAGTCTAAAATCCAACATATATAAACCTAAGTAAAAATTGTTTTTCTAAAAGATATATGCTTATGTCGTTTTTGTACTTATTTTAACTTAATTAAAATTAAGTGTCCCTATCGTCTACAAGTGGTTCCATGGGGTCCCAAAATCGACCCAAAGATGCCTATGGTATAACATGTATCAACCAATAAGTCTAGGACACATTTTAGGATAATTTATTATTATTATAATATTATGTTTTTATCCCTTATTTACCGGATTTACCCTTAACCATGGTAAATAAAATATTTACCGAAGTAATTATTCAAAATGTCTAAAAATAAAAGTTACCTATTTACACAATTTGAACATCCTGATTCCAAATATGGAATCCATTTTTCCAAATTCAAAACACAGAAGTGGCAGAAATTAATTTAAAATTAATTCCCGTTGTTAAAACAAAAATCATGTTTTTAAGAGATAATAACTATCAAAAGATTGACATTTATTTATGTCCGGTTTAGTTGTAAAATTATGTCCAATGACCAAAATTGTATTAAATGGTAAAAATATATTCTAAATATACTTTAAACCCACTCAAATTAATAATTTATCACTATTAATTATTTTGATTTAAAAAAGTTGTTTTTAATTAAAATTTAGTAATTTTCACTATTCATCAAAATATTAAAGTTATCCGAAAAGTACCAAAATTTTTCCTTAGGATAAATTCGATTTTCTGAATCCAAAAATGAAGTCCATTTTGAAATATAAAATATATAATTTCAAAAAGTAGGTATTACTATTCATAACGGCTAGTTTGACTGGTTATGATGTTTTAGAACTCGGTGTTGCGTACAACACACGCTATCACATTATTCAAAGAGAAGCGTACCATAGAAGCTTGGGGTGTTACATTTAATATATTAATTACTCTTTAGAATGTTGACCATAATCCTATATTTAAAGATGATGATGAGCTTGAGCCTCAGTCCAGTTGGTGAGGACTCTTAAGTGTTTCCTGGTGACCCGGGATCAAATCCAGGCGAAGACACAATTTCCAGGGGTACTGTAATAGGAACAGTGAAGTACTGTAGAAAGTACTATAGCTGGGGCTGTAGCAAGCACTATTTGGCATTGTAGCAGTTGGAAATTTGCCCTAGTTTGGGCCTTCGGGTCACTAATTTGGTCCCCGAGTCCTTTAAGGCCTTCAGGCAACCTCAAGGCCTTCGAACAACCATTGGTACAGATGCAAACCAAACAACCTACAAGGAATAAGATCTTTAAGAGGATGAGTAATGAGCTTTCCCCACAGTAGAAGCAACAGAGATTGCAAGAATGAGATAGTATGACACCTGCCATCAGGACAAGCCTGTGCATGCATGAGATAGCCTAGCCGAACATCCATGCGAATGTGAAGAGCTCATTTCACGATGACGATACTGGGAGGAGCAGTTTCAAGGAGTTATTTTGGGTTGTATGTAGTGTTTGAAGTATACCGGAAATGAATTTCTCTAAGGCCTACAGGGCCATGTAATACTTACGCCTATGAGCATTGTAAGGGTTCCACCTCAACCGTTGAAAGGTGGATTATCAAAAATCAATAAAAAATGAAGGCTTTCGGGCCATTGGATGAAAGATGACGATGATACAATTATGGTTCATTTACTAATTATAATTTTGTGAAATCTATAGTTAAACAATTTCTTATATAAAATAAGTAATTAAGGAATGATAAAATGAGGATTAATGAAAAATATACAGATATAAAAATTAAAAATAATAATTTGGATTAAAATAATTTGAAACTAAAAAGGGAATGCGATAAATTTAATATATATATTTCCCCAAAAAGAAAATTCAAATGACATTTTTATTACAATTTTGAGAATTAATTGATGAAAATTATACATAAAAATAATAAATTGAAAAACCCAGCTTCTGGATCCAATGTTAATGTTAATAGTAACATAGAAACTATTCAAAAAGAGAATATGGATTTGAAAAAAGAAGTTTTCAATCATAATGAGAATTTATCTACTTTTGATCAAGGAAAAGAACAATATGATAAAATTGTTTAATTAACTAAACAAAATATGAATAATAATGGTTTTTATAATATAATTTTACCAAACATGAATACAAATACTTTTCATTGTAGTCAAAATGGGAGTATTTGTATTGTTACTTTTTATAAATTTAAAATGCCTGATAATTATGATAATTAATTTTCATTAAGATTTAGCCATGCCGTTATTCATACTAAAGTTATTATATCTAGCTATTTATTTTCATAAATATCATGAAATAGATTTTTTATGTCAATTTGAGTGTCGACAAGTTCTAATGTGAATTCAATTGAACCTAAGACATCATAGGCACCAAAAGAAAGACGCTAAAATCGTATTAGACCTAAGTAGATCACCTTTCCCAGGTAATTATTTAATTTTCAACTATAATGCATTCTATTTACTATTTAAAAATCTAGTATGCTTGTATTCATGAAATCTAATAACTTTTGTGAAGTTGATTTTAATTTTTGGATAGTAGGATTGGGCATTAAAATTTATCTATTTTGTTATTGAATGTAAAATTTTGTTGTTTACATAGTTAAAACTGTATATGTTGATTATTTTTTTACATTTCATATACACAGGAATTTGATAAAATGTTTTTAGAGTAGCCTAAATTTAGGTGGACTTACCCCTTTTCTATTAGTCTAGTTAATTTATTGATATATAAGTTCTATAATTAGTGTTTAGAAAGATATGATATAAAAACATGATAACATTTCATTTTATTTGAAATAATTTTCACCAACTATTTTATGTTTTAGTTATGGAATCATGTTCTTTTTATTATTTTCTAACATATAATCATTCATTTTTCTGTTGGGAAGATTCTTATTGTCAAATTAGTAGATCACATTCTCCATTAATGATTAATATTTTCTGTGGTTCTAGGAAACATACTTTTTGAACAATGTTTATCGAGGAAAGTATTCAATAAACTTATAAGCACCCTTTGGGCATATAGTTTAGTTTTTAATAGTTTTATTTGAAATCATTTTGATTTCAAAATTAAATTAAAATTTCACATTGGTCTATGAATCTATTTATAACATCAGTGTGACACTATGTATCTACTTTCATATTCATGGTAGCTCATTTTGTGCATATTTTCACTTCATCCATGTAGTGACACCATATCAAATCTACCAGCATGTACCATCAACATCATGACAGTACACCACGACTGACATACATTCCCGGTTCAAAAAACAATACGTGACACTACACACTTCAACGACAAATTTTTACCCACACAACAACTTGACTAGAATCTCAACCACACCTTCATCTACATTGTGTGGAACCACCAAGTAGAAAGATTGGGTATTCTATTCCATTGTAATAGTACAACTATTCCTTCTATCAATGGTAGTTCTTCCAACATTGGTAGCATCAGTCGAGTGGTACACAACTTCATTGGCCAACCACTCCTCTCATAAAATTGTACCTCTCTCAACGATAGATTTTTAGTGGTAGTTCTTGCAACATTAGTAGCATCGGCTGAGCGGTACATAGTTTCTATGGCCGAACACTCTCTCATAAAACTGTAGCTCACTCAATGATATATTTTTAGTGTAAGTTCTTCCATGTTTCATCGGTCGAGCACTACACAATTTCAATGGTCGAACCCTGCTCTCCTAATAATGTGGGTCACTCAACCATAGATTTTTAGTGGTAAAAACACCATGCTACCACACAATAAACCTATCTACCATTTGTTACAATTATTTTTTTCAAAAAAAAAATTCTTAAATTTTCAGTTTATTCAATAAAAATATATATTTTAAATGTTATTTAATTATTTTTTTCTAAAAATATAATTATATGTCATGTTAAATTATTTTAGGTATATATAATGTTTTTATTACACACATGCGTTAATTACACACAAGAAGTTACTATATTCTATTTCTCTGTGAGTTTTTATTATTTTAATAAACTCAATTTAATTTATTTATTTTACTTGTAATAGTAATGTGAATAATATATTTATGTATTTATGATCATGTTAGATGTTTTATGTTGTTATTTCATATAGACATAAATATAGTGAAAGTTCATTGATATTAAACACAAAATTTCCAAACAAAGGTAATAATCATATTTGATTTTTTTGAACACTACCTCAGGGCATGAATTGATTCCTCCTCCAAATTAAATTATTATTTCATTTTAGAAATATCCCACTTGGGTTAAATTGTTATACCTCAAAAAAGAAACAAGCCACTACAACAAAAAAACAACAACCAAGAGACCAATAGAAAAGCATTCCTCACTGGATTGGTTGCCCAGCTGGGTCAGCCCAGTACTTCCACGATAAGTCTTTGATGTCAGTATCTGGGTCTGAGGTGACAAAACCCTCGAAATTGGTTTCAATAAAATCCATCATCTCCCGAAATGAGTCCATATTAACTGGAGAGACAAAATCTAGGAACAAAACATCATGTTGAGATGTGTACCACGTCATCTATTCTAGGCTGAGATTCTCTTGATACCTCCCCTGCCCGAGTCTCTCCCACTCCTCCGTTGTCATGGCATCATCCCCAAGTCTTGACCTACAGATCTCTTCTTTTGTAGCCTTCCCGAACTTATTTAACGCCGCTATCATCTTGCCATTAATAACCATGGGTCTCACGGTATCTCCCTTCTGATCACCCAAAGATGCATCCACCTCCGATCACTTGATTCTCCTAGAATATCATTATATAAAAGGAGTTGTATTAATCAGTTAGAAATGTTATCAATGGATAAAACAAATAATGAAATATTATTCAAAAAAATGTTGACAATACATGATAGATAATCATTATTTTTGTTAATTCCATAAAGTATATCATCAACCTTTTTTACCTTGAAATGGTAATAATTTGATTTTGTCAATTCCATATTATTTTTTAGTTGTGATCATGAACATCAAACCTCATCATACCCTTTATCAGATCTTTCTACCTATTTTCATTGTACTATTTTTTTCTTCCAATTAACTTTTCCTTATCTATTTGTAAATTGTGCATGTATGGATTATGATTTTCCCAATCAAAAGTAGATATTGTTTTTTTTCAACCACCCAAAAATAAATTGTAGGTTGTGACTCACCGAAAAATTCAAGGTCATTGTTTATTTTAAAGACTCCGGTAAAAAGTGTGGCATGTGCCTCTGGGTATATGTGAAAGGAAGAGTTTATAACATGTAATCACACATTTAAAAGTGAGTTTCTCAGTGGCTACCAATCTTCTCACTTAGTATATAATCTTGAAGATTATAGTCGGATCTTAATGATATTAACAACTATAAAAATATTTGTGTTCTTTATTTTTATTTATAATGCCCTAAAGATCTTAAACACTACACTCACTGATGTTTCTTTATTTAATTTAAGTCTATATTTTTTGTTTTTAAAATTTAAATGAGTATTTACCACCACCCCCTAGTCATTATTTCCATCTATTATGATTTAATAGTAATATTCAATTACTCCAAGGAAACAATAAACATCCCTAAAATTATTGGGATCTACAAAAAACACCTCGATCATTAAGAAATTCACTACTATTTCACTTTGATACATGAAATGTCCTATAAAATAAACCTCATAATATAAAAACAGACACCTCAACTAAATCCCACCTAAAAGATGCACCATAGAACCTCTAATATGGATAAAAAAACCTGTACATTCTCATATTTGGCTAAAAATAATCAATAATTTCATTAATATAAAATGACACCAACACATCCAAAAACTCATGAAATTGCAGTTCATGAGTCCCAATAACATAGTGAGTGAATTGGTTACCCTGAAGGGAATTACATGGAATTTGTGGTGTCCATAATTTTTTTAATGGTTGGGTATGAAGCCTTATTTATTATAAATCAAAGTAATGATCTGTTTTAAATTGGTAGAGGGAGACCCATTAAATAGACCGAAGGCCCAAGGGGAATTTAGCCCATTACAAGGCCCGTATGCCCTTTTTCAGCAGAAGACCCATTCTGTAAACTGTAATTCTATAGTACGATATTGCTATAGTACCACACAGTACCCGCCACTTCTACAGTGCCCTTCCGCCGCTACAGTGACATGCTTCTGCTATAGTGCCCATCGTTGCTACAGTGCGTCCACTACTACAGTGCCCGTCACAGTACTGCTATAGTACCCTACACTGAATGGGTTTTGAACTCCCATTTTCCATGTAGGATTACAAGGTTCTTACCACTAAGCCAAAACCCAACTAGATGGTGTCCATAATTAGATATGAATAAATTCATTGAATCACCATCACCCTTCACTAATATCTAATGATGTCCAATCCATAGATTGTGCTTAGAGAACCATCAAGCCCCTTTAAACTCATGAAATAGATATCCCAGTTATGGATGTGAGTGAAGGTTCTATATTGTCACATGGTTCAAGAAAATTCAAACAATATAGTCAAACATTTTCATCACCCTTCTTCATGACGAAAATTGATGCTCCCAAGGTGACACAATGGATCAAATAAATCCTCTCAATAAAAGGTAATCAATACAGATCCATAGATGTCACAACTCATATAATGCATCTAATTTGGGGGTATCAATATAAGGACCCGACCTTGAAACATAAATAAGAATGAATTTGGTTAATAATTCACATTGAGATCTTTTCAGGTTTAGATTTTTAGAGAATTAGGTCATAACTATTACATTTCTTTTTAAAAATTACAGATTACAAACTTCTACTCAGTTTCTATTTTTTCACAAAACAATAACTCTTGAAAAAAAGTCATGTCTAGTTCCATGTTTAAGATAATATGACTTTTCCTTGATCCCATCCTTGACCCTATTCTTTTTTAAGTCCAGTGAAAAACATTTCAAAACGTGGGATGAGCATAAAAGGCTCAGTAAGGGATACAAAAAAAAAGAAAACTATTAGTTTTTCAAAACAACAAGTAAACCGTGAATAATTTATCATAAGTAATACTTTTCACCTTTATGAAGTATTTAATATTATTCACTGAATAAAAGATCATTACTTACCCTTTTGTAACCAAAATATTACCATAAAACCCATATAAAGAACACATAACATATAATGGAAACATGGGACATAAACATACCTAAATGGAATATCCAAACAGTCTACTTCCACACATATCACTAAATGGAATAGCCATAGGGCCGACTTCCATACCCAATGCATTGGAGATTATAACGTAACCACCCATCCTAGATTTCAAGGCACCACCCATAATATGTTTTATCACATAACGACACGTCAAAAGTCAAAGTACCCTCATATCACATAAAATATTGCAAATATAAAAATTTCACTAATAACATTTCATTTGAAATCACAAGAAGTAATTTCAAGATATTGAAACAATCAATCCATTTTCATAAACCATTTTAAAAGAGTTTTTTGAATCAAAGTGTCCCATACCACTTTGAAGGTTTTAATGGAATTATAATTTTAAAACATTAATGTCCATATAAATAAATACTCAAATCCATTTTTAAAACACCATCATTAAATATAATGATTTATAATTATAAATATTTAAAAAATTTATAATTATATTTTAGTTAAAGAGTTTTTAACAAAATGGGAGACACTTGAATACAAATAATTGAAGAATAACATTTAATAAAAACATTATAATATTGTGAGAATAAATGGATTCATGATATAATATGACAAAGGATAGTATATAAACCATATAAGAGTCAATTGGTTCATGAAAACAATGAAGTCTCAATGGAAATGTAGATTGAGATTAAATCCCTTATAAAGACGGTATCCTTAAATTAAGGATAAATCAGTCACATAATTATGTGTAAAAAATATAAAGTCATCCAATATAAGTGGACATTAAGTGTAGAAAAATCAGAGGTCATTCACAAAGATTCATAGGATGATATATTCAAGAAGTAAAAGTTTAACACAATGAATTGAAATTGGGATAAGAAGTTCCCTTGCAAAAATTTGAAATCCCAACGACGTCACCTTAGAATTCAGAAAATGCGTTGATGAGATAAAAAGGGCATCTCAACAATTGGACATAAAAATTAAATCAATAATGATATAGAATAACATATCCAAACATAATAATATGTAAATTAAAAGACATAACAAAAAAGGAGTCTTTTTAAAAAGAGGAGGGTGAAAGGTTCCCTTACCGTTTTGGTAACTTACAAAACATACGCCACATGAAAGAAGGATCGTAAAATAAAAATGTAAATACTCATAAATGAATGTATTTACAGAAAGAGTAAAATCATTTTCATTACATACACCACACAAAAGTAAACAGTGGAAAATATAGCATGAATCTCACGGGAATAAAAAGTGAGATGAAATCATTTACCAGGTTGTAATCAACTGAGTCGTTTTACCTAAAGTTAATAAGCACCAAATTAATCATATAATACCATGAATATAATGAGAATCATGGTAATATATATCAAATGTTAGTACACAATACACCACATGCAATGAATAAGTGGCAAACAATGGAAATCTCACAGAATAAAAAGTGAGATAAGAAATCTCCTTACCTCATTGTCCGACTTGACCCGTTCATTCTTTAATCTCCTAAATAAAAAAATAAAGTTAATTTATACTTTATTAAGAACCTTTTTCAAGTTTATTATTATTTTTTTATTAATTATTAAAATGTTATAAACATTATGTAATCATTTATGTTAATAATGGTTTGATATTTGGTACTTGAGTCAAAAATGAACTTCTTATAATTACAAGTTGTTCATGTGGTCAATCATCCATTATCTCCAGAATTATATTCCTGATGTAGATATCATAAATATAATATATATCCTGTATATATATGTATTTATAGTATTACATAACATTTTTAGGTAAGAAATGGAATGCACCGTTCATGGAGACGGTAAGCCGCACGTACGCAAGAACGTTACTTTCATTTCTATTTTGCATTTTAATAGAATTAAAACATAATTATACATAGTAATATTATAATTACAGTATAATATCATATAAAATGTGATTAAATCCATTCTTTATACATCCCACATATGGAATTAACGAGTCATACCACTTTGAGGGGGCGGTAGTCCGCACTTCTTCAAATGAAATCATCACGTTTACCCATAATGGAAACCATAAATGTATGCTATAAATTAAAAATAAAAAAGCATAAATAAAAAATAAAAATAATATATATATATCATATATAAATATAGTTCCATCTTAATGGACACCATGAGATGTGGTAGGAGGTAATTTAACAATCATTGTTTCGTGAGGCGTTAGTTTTCCATCCACAGAAACATTATGTTCTTCACCCATTAGATGGAGGTGTGTTTCCGTGTAGTTAAAATAATTATCATAAAATCATCCTAGTATATTTAGGATAATTTTGGTGCTATAATAGAAATAAATAAAATTATTTTATGCGGTTGGAGAATTAAAATAAAAGAAAACAATTTACGATAAACTGTTACCTTTAATTTGGGTAACTCCCTTTGGTTTGAAACCAAAGGACTTCTTGAAGTGCCTTCTACCTAAGGTAAGTCTTCTAGGAAGAGGATAGGGATGTATAGAGTGTAATTGGGCAGAGTTTTAATGATTCAAAAGTCTTGAGAGGTGTGAGTAATTTGTTATAAGTGATGTCCTTTTATAAGGGGGAGGCGGGGCTCTTTAAGAATGTTTGAAACAATTATAATGTTATAAACTTATCTTCGGTTTAAAAAGGTCCAAAAATTATTAAAGTCGAAGTTAATATGGATCATGGTAGAAATAAAATCATCCAATAAGAACTGGAAAAGTTTTTGATATTATTTTAATATTTATAATCTTATTTAATTAAATAATTTATCAATGAGGTAAATACTGCATCATAATTGTGTCATATATAATTTAATTTATATGATGTCTAAAAATTATAATAATTATATCATGATGTATTAGATGTCTTTATCTTTCCAAATAATATTTATAGTAAAAAATATGACTTATATAACCCCATGTAAAAATTGATTTACTAAAAGATATTTTTTATGTCATTTTTTCTTTTACTTTAAGTTAATTAAAATAATGTGTCAATATCATTCATAAGTGGCTCCATGGTTTCCCAAAATCGAACCAAAGATTACCAGGGTCATCAATTACTTATACAATAAGGTTAGGACAAGTGTTAAGGTAATTTGGTATAATTATGATATTCTTTTTACCTTGAATTACCCTATTTACCTTTATCTGCGGTAAATAAAAGTCAAAAGTTACAATTCACCAAAAAATAATTTTAATTCTATTGAAACACATTATAATTATTAATAACAAACATTTATTTAATATTTTCAAAATTCAATTCACATAATTAGAAAAATTTAATTTAAATGAAAAAGTCAGTTTTTTAACTACTACTTAGTTGTTTCACTATTTATCAAAAATTATAGTTTTTCAGAAAAATACCAAAAATTCAGCCTAAGGTATATTTGTTATTCCGAATTAAAAAACATTTTTTATTTCTAAAGAAATTCAAAACATAGAAGTTTCATTAATTAATTAAAAATTAATTCTCATTGTCAAAACAAATAGCGTGTTTTTAAGAAATAATAACTGTCAAAAGATCGACACTTGTTTATGTCCAATTTCAATGTGAAATTAATTCCAATGACCAACATTGGATTAAATGATAAAAATATATTATAATTACACTTTAAAACAAATTAAAAATATAGTATACCCACATAAATAAATTAGATTAAAATGAAATTTTGAAGTAAAATACAGTATTTTTCACTATTCATCAAATAATGAATTTTATAAGAAAAATACCAAAATTTTACCCAAAGTAAAATTTGATGTCCCGGTTCTAAAGAATAATTTTATTTTGTCAAATCTAATATATAAAAGTGACAAAAACTAGATTTAATGAGGGTTTTCCATCAAAAGGCAGTAAATCGACCTTTTAGTGAATATTAGAGTATTCTTGCTTAAAATCGAATTCTTTTATTATTTTATGCCCCAAATTTTTATTGGATAAATGTAAAAAATTTAACAATAATTTATAATAATATTATATTTAGTTATGTTCATTCCCTCCAATATAAGGTCTAGGCCTAAACAAACATTTGAAATAATAAAATTATAATATCAGTGTGCAACGTAAAATTTCAAAGAAACCCATTGTTGTGTATTGGGTACACCATTGAACATAAAATACCCTTTAAAGTAGAATTAATATTTAATTCACAAATATTAATAGATTTGAAAATTTTCATGTTCTTTATTTACCTGGAATGTTACATCCTTCCCCCCTTTTGGGAATTGCGTCCTTGCAATTTTAAAAATAGGATTGGAAACATCATTAAAAGTCCCATATTTGAAAAGAGTTAGTAAAAGTATCACTTTAAAAGGAAGAAAGAGAAGTACAATGGTCACCAAAGACAACTTATACTAGGATTCCATGTAAGAAAACATGGATATGTAAGAGAAAAAAACCACCATGTTCAGATGGAGAGTGATAGAAATCATGATTAAGAGAAAGTTAACAAACAAAAAATCAGAAACTTGTGAAGTGTTAAGCGATCTTTGATTACACAGTAGGAAATGTAAACTGACAGCGTTTTTTTCATTTTAGTTCCTTTTAATAATTTTAGGAATTCAGTTACTACATATAATAAGAACATAAGAAAACATACATACATTCAAGTGAGTTTCATCCTTTAATAAGTTTTTACCAAAGACTAATCTTTTCTCCAAACAAAGAGCATTCAAAAAGACTTAGTCACATCAAAAGCACAAGAATAAACTTCTAGATAATCACATAATCCACACAAAAAGCTATATATTCACCCTTTCATTAGACATTAACCAAAACAAAAAATGGTTAGTACGAGATCATATAATCCCCAAAAAGGATAATCCTTTATAAAAAGAGATACTACTCTTAATCTCAAAAATTCATAAAAAAGTACCAAAATTTGAATAAAGACCATTCAATAAACCATTGTCCTTAAAATTATTCAAAATAACCCAAACTAAGATTGTAACCCAAAACTCATAAGGATTTAGTCACATAGTCTTCCACAGTAAATCTTACCATTTATCTCCATATAAATAAATTGAGTACTCTTAAAGTCTCATACTAATGTGTAATTAACCAAATCACATATTCTCTATGATAGGTTAATCATTTCCATAAAAAACCCAAATCACCATATGTCCAAAAAAAATTTATCCCAAAATAAAATTCCTCCATTACTCATCATAAGAAAAGATAATTATTCCTTGAATAACATTTTCATATATCAAACTTCAGTGTTACACATATTATAAATAGACTTCCAATATAATGTCATATCAAAAGAGCCCTTATAATTTTAAGTATTTAATCATCTTAAAATCTACCATAACTCTTGAATCCCTTATATGTTTACTTCTTACTCATTCAACATTATTGGTGATCCATTAACCATTACTTACCAATTTATTCTTAAATTCATCTTTCCTACAAAAAAAATCATGAATCATATCCTAAGATTCAATAATGTCAAAACATATGATAAGAAATAATCCATACCTTTCATTGGTCATTGTTAGTTTCTTCATCCTCAATTGTATTAAAATTATGTATTGGTAAACATATATTTTTACGATCCTAGCGATTCCATTCTTGAAAAATCTTCGTAGGAAATATGTTTGTATAATGACCATGCACACCACATTTAAAAAATTCAACTGATCTCTCAGAAAGTACTTCATTCCCATTCCTAGAGTCAACTGGATGTTTCCTTTTTTCCATGGAAGTATCAAAATTTATGAACATCATTCTCACATCTATAGAATCTACCCGTCTATATAAAGCATTTTATTAAGTGTTTCTTTCCACATCCTTGATACATAGGTTTTTGAACATACATACCTTTATGATTAATACCTAAAATTCCGTAGGGATTTGTTTATCACATATTCGATGCCTTTTTAAAATCAATAAGGGTCATGTTGTCAATCATGACTACAGATAGTTGGTTGAGAATAAATACAAGAGTTCTCATTGAAACACTCATTTCATTCAGTTTCACATTCAGAAAACCGTCACAGTTTTCTTCACATCCACTGTTACATAGGTGCCTACTAGATCAATCCATTTACTAAAAACTAAAAGGTCACTGTGAGTATATCAGTAAAATCATCATGTAATATCTTATGAAGATGGTAAATACTTATTCATGTTATCTTAAACTCATCAAAAATTACTACTACTATATCTAATATTCTAACCATTATGGTTATGTCACTTATTCTTAGATAACACCCTAACCTCTAAAGTTATCTAAACCGACCTCTGATACCAACTATAAGGACCCGACCTTAAAACATACATTATATTTAATTAGGATATTAATTTACATTGAGGATCTTTTCAAGTTTATAGTTTTAGAGAATTACGTCAAAACTATTACATTTCTGTTCAAAAATTACAAAGTAGAATCTTCTACTCAGTTTCCATTTTTTTCAAAAAACAAAAACTCTTGAAAAAAAGAGTCATGTGTAGTTCCATGTTTAAGATAGAATGACTTTTCCTAGATCCCATCCTTGACCATATTCTTCTTTAAGACCTGGGAAAAATATTTCAAAACTTTGGATGAGCATAAAAGGTTCATTAAGGGATACACAAATAAGGAAAACTGTTAGTTTTTCAAAACAACAAATAAACCATGAACACTTTATCATAATTAATACTTTTCACCTTTATGAAGTTGTAAATAATATTCACTGAATAAAAGATCATTACTTACCCTTTTGTAACCAAATGATTTCCATAAAACCCTTATAAAGAACACATAACATATAAAGGAATATTGGGACATAAAAATACATAAATTGAATAACCATACGATCAACTTCCACACATATCACTAAAAGGAATAGCCATATGGACAACTTCTATACCCAATGCATTGGAGGTTATAACCTGACCCCCATCCTACTTTTCACGGCACCACCGGTCATATGGTTTTTCACATAACCACCCTTCAAAATTCCAAGTACCATCATTGCACATAAAATATTTCAAATATAAAAATTTAACTAATAAAATTTCATTTGAAATCACAAGATGTAATTTCAAGTTATTGAAATAATCAATCCATTTTCATAAACCATTTAACAACAGATTTTTGAATAAAAGTGTCCCATACTAATTTGAATATTTTAATGGAATTAGAATTTTAACACATTAATGTCAATATAAATAAATAATCAATTTTTTTAATATATGTAAATTAATGATAAATATTTAGAATAATAAATCTTTAGAACATTTATAATGATATTTTAGTTTAAGAGTTTTTAAAAAAATTGAAGACTCTTGAATACAAATAATTGAGGAATAATATTTAATCAGGTCTTTATAATATCATGAGAATAAAGATATTCATGATATAATATGACAAAGGATAGTATATACACCATATAAGAGTGAATTGGTGAATAAAAAAAATGAAGTCTCCATGGAAATGTTGATGGAGATGAAATCCCTTATAAAGACGGTATATTTAAATTAAGGATAAATAAATCACATAATTTTTTCCGACAAATATAAATACACCCAATATAAGTGGATATAAAGTGTAAAACAATCTGTGGTCATTCCCAGATATACATAGGATGACATATTTAAGAAGTACAAGTTCAACCCAAATAATTGAAATTGGGGTAAGAAGTTCTCTAGCAAAAATTCGAAAGCCTAATGGAATCACGTTAGAATTCAGAAAATGAGTTGATGCGATAAAAAGGGTATCTCATCACTTGGAATTTTTTTTACATAAACAATTATATAGAAAAACATATCCAAAAATAATAATATTTAAATTAAAAGACATAACAAAAATAAGTCTTTTAAAAAGAGGAGGGTGAAAGGTTCCCTTACCGATTTGGTAACTTACAAAATATATTCCACATGAAAGGAGGATCATAAAATGAAGATGTAAATACTCATAAATGAAAGTATATTATATAATGAGTAAAATCATGGGAAGTAAATACAACACACAAAATGAAATAAGGGAAAATATAGCATGAATCTCACGAGAATAAAAAGTGAGATGAAACCCTTTACCACAATGTAATCAACTCAGTAGTTTGACCAAAAGTTAATAACCTCCAAATGAATCACATAATACCATGAATATAATGATAATAATGATAATATATATCCAATGTCAGTACACAATACACCACATGCAATGAATATGTGGCGAACAATGGAAATCTCCTAGAATTAAAAGTGAGATAATAAATCTCCTTACCTCGTTGCCCGACATGACCCGTTCATTCTTTAAGATCCCGAATAACAAACTAAAGTTAATTTATAATTGATTAAGAAACCTTTTAAAGTGTATTATTATTTTTATATCAATTGTTACCATGTTATAATCATTATGTAATCATTTAAGTTAATAATGGTCATTTGGTCAATATTTGGTACTTGAGTCAAAAGTGAACTTCTTATAATTAAAAATTGTTCATGTGGTCAAACATACATTATCAACAGAATGATATTCATGATGTAGATATCCTAAATATAATATATATCATGTATATATATGTATTTATAATATAACATAACATTTTTAGGTAAGAAATGAAATGTACAGTTCATGGAGACATTAAGCCATATGTATGCAAGAACGTTACTTTCATTTTTATTTTGCAATTTTATAGAATTAAAACATAATGATACATAGTTATATTATAAATACAGTATAATATCATATAAAATATCACTAACTCCATCCTTTATGCATCCCACAAAAGGCATTAATGAGTCATACATCTTTGAGGGGGTGGTAGTCTGCACTTCCTCAAATGAAATTATCATGTTTACCCATAATGGAAACCATCAAGCTATGTTATAAATTAAAAATAAAGAAGAATAAATAAAACATAAACATAATATGTATATCATATATAAATTCAGTTCCTTCTCTATTGCCACCATGGGAGGCGGTAGGAGGTAATTGAACAATCATCGTTTCGTGAGGTGTTAGTTTTCCATCCATAGAAACATTCACTACTGGAAATTCGGGCTATAGCCACGGTTTTAAACCATGGATATAGGTCCTCAAACCGTGGATATAGGTAATAGACATGGTTTGAGGAAACGTGGATAAGTTTGGTGTGGTTATAGGCCGAGACCTATAGCCACAGTTCCAAACCGTGGCTCTAGAACTAGAGCCACGGTCTGAACCGTGGATGTAGGTATACAGCCACAGTTCAAACCGTGGTAATATCACTATATCCATGGTTTAGAACCATGGCTCAATAAGAGGACAGACACACATTATTTCCATGGTTTAAAACCGTGGCATTACACCTATAACCACTGTTAAAAACCGTGGCAATTAACCAATAGCCACGATTTAAAATCGTGACTATAGGGTCTGAAAATCCATAAAAAAATACCCCCAACCCCACTGTACATCCCCCACCCACACTCCCCTTGCACCCCCCTGCATCCCCCATGCCCTGTAAAGCCCCCCTGGACAGCCCCCCCCCCCCACTCCCCTTACAGTAGACACCCCCCATCCAGCCCCCTCCCCCCTGAAACTCCCCCCCTAGACAGCCCCTCCCCCCTATAAAGCCCTTCATGGATATCCCCCCCTTCCTGGACATCACCCCTCCCCCAAAAAAAATAGCCCCCACCCTCTCTCCCACACATCCCACCCCCTACAGTCCCCCCCCCTACAAAGCCTCCCCTGGACAGAAGTCCTCCCCCCTGCAAAGCCTCCTCTGGACAGCCCTCCCCCCTACATAGCCTCCCCTGGATAGCCCCCCCCCTACAAAGACCCCTCTGGACAGCCCCCCCCACCAATTTAATAATAGTTTAATCATCTAATGCCAACATGGGAGATTGATGAGTGGTTCTACAAAGTTCAAGTCATAATGATATTTATGTTATAGTGGAGCTTAATAGAACAATGGTTCCCAAAAAAATTTATGTACTGATTGATGTTTAATGAAGAGATATATTATTTCATTACAACAATAAATATGTGTAGTTAAGAAGTTATTCTGAATGGAATGAAGAAATCATCTAATATGGTAGCCCACCCCCCTACAACACCCCCTCCTGGACACCTCCCCCCCTGCCTGGACATGCCCCCTCCCTCCTGGACACCTCCCCCCTGCCTGGATAGCACCCCCCCTCCGGGACACCTTTCCCCCCTTAACAACCCCTTCCTGGACAGCACCCCCCTCCCTCCCTGCTGGACACCTCTCCCCCCTGCCTGGACATCCCCCCCTGCTGGACACCCCTCCCCCCTACCTGGACATCACCCCCTCCCTCCTGGACACCTCTCCCCCTCTCTGGACAGCATCCCCTCCCCCTTACCTGGACAGCACCCCACCTCCCTCCCCCTAGACACCTCTCCCCCCTACCTGGACAGCACCACCCCTGTTAGAAACCCCTCCCCCCTGCTTGGACAGCACCCCCCTGCCTGGACAGCCCCTCCCTCCTAGACACCTCTCCCCCCTTCCTGGACAGCACCCCTCCCTCCCTCCTGGACACCTCTCCCCCCTGCCTGGACTTCACCCCTCCCTCCTGGACACCCCTCCCCCGTTGCCTGGACAGCACCACCCCTGCTGGACACCCCTCCCCCCTGCCGGGACAGAACCCCCTCCCTCCCTCCTGGACACCTCTCCCCCCTACCTGGACAGCACCACCCCTCCCCCCTTCCTGGACACCCCCACCTGGACAACCCCCCCTCCCTCCCTCCTGGACACCTCTCTAACCCTGCCTGGACATCACCTGGTCCCTCCCTCCTGGACACCTCTCCCCCCTGCCTGGACAGCACCTCCTCCCTCCTGGACACCCCTCCCCCCTTACTGGACAACACCACCCCTTATGGACACCCCTCCCCCCTACCTGGACAGCACCACCCCTGCAGGACACCCCCCTCCTGGACAGACCCCCACCCCTCGAGGACAACCCCACCCAGACAGCCCCCCAGCTAGACAACCCTAGCACCACCCCTGCTGGACACCCCCTCCCTCATGGAAACCCCCTCCCTCCTGGAAACCCCCTTGGACCACCCCACCCAGATAGCAACCCCCCTCCTGGATACCCTATACTGGTGTGCTACCTTTGGGTCGATTTTGGGCTTTTGGTGCTGGATTTATCCGATGGAAAGGGATAGGAATGTAAAGTGGATTTTTTGGATGGTTCTCAACTTGTGTGGGTCATTCAGGCGATGTTCTTGTTGGGGTTCTTGTTGCTATTATGGTGTTGGGTGGGTGTGGTATGTTTATAGTTCAAGGATCCTATGCAGAGGATGCCTGATTTTAGTGTGTGGTGATGACTATAGAGGGTCTTCTAGTGTGGTGCGGATAGAGTCACATGTTATTATTATAGGTGCAGTTTTAGAGGATAGGGTTCATGGTGTGGGTGATTCAAGTAGGGATTTCTAGTTTTTGGTTGATTGGTTTCTTTTTGGGTTGTGGTTTTCCTGCTACTTGGCTACATGTAGGGGATTTGTTGTGGATGGTTGTAGTTGAGTTTGTGGTTGGCTGGTTGGGCGTTCCTTTAGTGGGTGGTATTTTTCATATAGTGATGTTAGGATATTGTTTTCTTTAGTCTTTGAGTGGTCGAATGTGGTGGTCTGGTGCCACGATATATTATAATGTTTCCATGGCTTCAAGTTTAATGAAGTAGTAGGTTGTTCGAGTTGCATATGGACTAGTGTTGTTGTTCCTAGAGGAAGGTTTTCTTTATTGGATGGTTTCTTTCCAGCAGCCTTTTGGGTTGCAGTAGCTATTATGGTGTGCGTGGCTTGGAGGGTTGGGTTTTGTTTGGTGTTGGGTGGGATGACTGCAATTATTGGTTTTTAGCGGAGCGGTGTTCTGGTTGGGTGGTAGGTGGATGGTTTGTGGTTTTGTAAGGGTACAGGAAGGTGGGTTTGATTAATGGTGATTATTGTAGGTGAGTTGAGTGGTCTGTGGTAGGGATTATGTGATTCTGAAACTATTATCTTTTGGTGAACAATACCAAAAAAGATTGGGTCATATTTCATTGGAGGGGAGAGGGATTTTAGGATCTGCACCTTCAGTTCATATTCAAGGGGAATATAATTCAATGTCCATAATTGATTTCCATGTTCAAGAAAAGATAAAAATAATTAGATACAATATCTCTAATACAGAACCTGAATTTTATTACCCCAATCTATAGAATAACATTTGGGGTAAGCATAGTTTGAGGCCCTTGTAATATGGCATAGTCAGAGGAACAAACCTACATTTTAGGGTACTGCAGTTCTTGCACAAAACATAGTGGTTTCAATATCTAGTGAAATTACTCAACCATAGAACATAGAATAGAAAGAGTCTTTTACAATCAATCATGATGAAAATAAGAATCAAAGTTCTTTTACTAAAGAACAACTTAAATACAATGATAAAATAAATCATAAAGATCAACTAGTAGTCTTTGACACAAAAATTATAGTCCAAACCCAATAAACTTGTATCATAAATTATTACATAGACACAGAACTGTTTATTCATAATGATATTAAAGTGGGTTTTGAGACTGCATTATTTTCCTCTATTTAGAAAATTAGAGATCAATCCTATCCCACTATTAATATAGGCTAATCATCTAAAGAAAACGATGAACAATATTTTTATTCATTGAATACATAATCAAAGGAGGTGGTGTGGTTGCTGGGAGATTTCCAAAACATTGGGTGATTATTTTTGGTGCTACAGATACTGGGAGATGTTGTTGAGTAGTTCTGTGAGCTTCTAGATAGGAACATTGATGTTATTAATATATTCATGACTTATTATATTCCCCCTTTACTTATTTTATATGAAATGTGCATAATTTGTGTGAAATATTAATGTTTTAATATTAAGTATAATATTTGAGCATTTTTAGAAGTAGTCAAATTGAGTCAGTTTAATGTTTTAATTATAACTATCACTATACTGATCCAAATTGTGTGGTTATTGTTTTTTAGGATTCTACTTTCAATATACAACATTTCATTAGAAGGAACCATGAGCCAATTCTGCAATTTGAAGGGTCATATGGTCCTCATAAACAAGACCAAAGAATCTGTGAACAAACTGGACCATCCTTGAAGATTGATTTACTGGGTTCAATCCAGAAGTACAAAGACCTTCAATCTCCACCATAATTCGGGGGACACTACATTTCATCTTGGATAAAAATTTCATGGCCCAAATCCAAGTACAAGGGGCCCAAATAAACCTTTGAAGTCCAGCCCACCATTCTGGCCGAGAATTAAAATCAGTATAGTATGCATGACATGTCTCCTGATGTAAGCATCCAATCTATCTGAGATTTTTCAGTGTGAAAGAGTAGATATAGGCGGCCTACGTTGTTGAAGAAAAAATTCGGATTTGAAGGCATCTTCATATTCAAAAACCCTTTCACATTATGGACTTCAAAAAGACTGGATTGAAATGGACAGTTTAAGTTTGTTTAATCAACCGGCCATAACTTTTGATCCTTAAGTCTAAATGACTCCAAATTTTGAGAGTAGTCGGACAACATTATTGTCTACAACTTTGAAGAAGAAGCTATTCGAATATTCGGCTGTCTGTATAGATATATTTGAGATGAAAGTGGAGGGACAGATTGGGAAAGCAAACAGTCCACTCCTTGGGCTATAAATACTCTCTCCTTCTCTCCTTGAGGGGGGTTGGCATTTCAGAAGAGAGGAGATCATATTGGCACGACAAAAGCTTTTCCAAAGGCTTGGGAGGACCTGAAAAACTCAAGTTTTCAATCGAAAGTTCATTTTTAATTATCATCATTGTTCGTGTGTGTGTGTCGACGTACCACTCTTTTCTTATCCCTTTCTTTTTCTTCTCTTATTAATTTATAATCATAATCATTATAACCAGATTATTAATCACCCAAATGTCTGAGTAAATCTCTCATTGGGGTGAGTTATAATTTAGGTATGTTAAGTGATTGAGAGCTTCTGCTCGATGAATATTCTTTGAATTAACATTGTGTATGTTGGACTTAACATGTCATGGATTAATGACTTGTTTTGTTTAACATGTGGTTTCCATGGATTATTGGAACCATAAATACACAACCATAAATAAGATATGATTGAGATTATATCCTTAAGTTATGTTAAGTCTTGGTTTAAAGCCTTAACACTTAAGAATTCTAATCAACATCATCTTGTGACATGGGTGTTAATTTAAATGCAATATAAAGCAAAGCTCGAGGATATCACAAGCTTAACTAACCTAATGATGAACTCACCCCAATCTTTATCAATTTGGTAAATCAAACATCATACATAAATCATTTCAATTAAGCTCTGCAAACAAACCCCCCTAATCAAAATACAATCAACTAAAAACAAACGACTACTACAAAGTATCATCGCCGAGGATTCGACCCGAGTGCTGCTATACACATTAGCAGAGCACCGGAACTTTGACCGGTCGATAGGAGACAATCGGCCGTGCGTTTCAAATGGCGCCGTTGCCGGGGATGGTGCTTTAAGTAGTCATTAGTTTCTGGTTATTGTCAAAAAAACCAAAAAAAAAAAGAAAAATTTAAAAAAAATTGAAAAAAAACACAAAGAAAAACCCGTCTTCCTCTTAAAATCATAAAATGAAAAAATACAAAGAAAAACTCGTCTTCCTCTTTCTTAAAAAATATCTCTGAATGCCCCATAGCCTTCCAAACAATCCCTCGGATTTGTTTGACCCTGAAATTGAGCGAACACTTCGCCAACTTAGGAGGAACATAAGAGATACTCAAATAATTCAAGAACCAGTCCTCATCCAACCAGTTGAAATTGAAATGGCCAATCCTAGGGAACAAACCCTAAAAGAGCTTGCTACCCCTGATATGAATTACCAACCTCTTGGTATTCAATATCCAAACATTGAAGCTGACTTCGAACTCAAATCGGGTTTTATTCATCTTCTCCCTCATTTTCACGGGCTAGCCGGTGAGGATCCACATCTTCACCTTAAAGAGTTCCAAGTAGTATGCTCTACCATGAAGCCTCAAGGGGTTTCTGAAGAACAAATCAAGCTTAGAGCTTTCCCCTTTTCCCTAGCAGATTCTTCCTTGTCTTGGCTCTACTACCTCCCACCTGGTTCCATAAACTCATGGGTTGACATGAAGAGACTTTTCCTTGAGAAGTTCTTTCCCGCTTCCCGAACAGCTTCTATCCGAAAGGAAATAAGCGGCATCCGTCAATTCCCTAATGAATCACTCCATGAGTATTGGGAGAGGTTCAAAAAGCTTGTGGAAACTTGTCCACACCATCAAATCCCTGACCAACTCCTGATCCAATACTTCTATGAGGGGTTATTGGCTATGGAGAGAACTCTCATTGATGCCGCAAGTGGCGGTGCTCTTGTTGACAAAACTCCTGTAGCTGCACGAGAACTCATAAGCAACATGGCTGCAAACACGCAGCAATTCCATACTCGAGCACATGCTCAAGTGAAACAAGCCCAAGATAATCAATCCATAGAGCCCAACAAGATGACTGAGTGGATGAGTGAACTTACAGGTCTTGTGCGTCAACTAGCGGTGGCTACCAAAGCCCCAACCTCATCTTCTCCACAGTCACTATTCCCTGGACCTATCAAGAATTGTGGAATCTGCAACTCTCCATCTCATCCGACTGACATATGTCCACAACTTCAAGATGATCCATCTGATTCATATAGTCCAATGGAGCTCAATGCGGTGTATGCTCAGCAAAACTTCAACCCTCAACAATCAGGTCAGTTTTTTAGAAACTACAACCAACCGCACTCTGAGCCCTTCTCTTCTACCTTTAACCCACCTCTGAGGTATGGTAATCCCATTTCTCATCCTCCTCAATTCCCTCCTCAAAACCCAAACCAATTCCAATATGGTCAAAGTGGTGTTAACATCCATCAACCTTATCCTTTTGTTCCTCAACCTCAAAGGAACAATCCTCCTCCTGGATTCCACTATCCTAACGAGCCTTCCCAATTCCCCACCCAATACAATCGCTTTCCCAAGAACCAAAATCAAGGCCAACTCAATTTGGGACAAGCCTCTTCTTCTAAACAACCATGGGAAAGTGCTGTAGAGGATCTTGCTTCCTTCACCCGTTCTAGCCTCAAGAACATTGAAACCCAAATAGGTCAACTTGCATCCAACCTTAGCCAGCAACAACCATCCAATTCATCCCAACTCCCAGCTCAACCATTACCCAACCCTAAGGGTAATGTAAGTGCAATTTCACTTAGATCGGGAAAGCAAATTGCAATGCCCCATGCTGATTTCTCTACCTCCCCTTTCGATGTTGATCTAGAAAATGAAAAGAACAAAAATCTGGAAAAGGAACTTGAATCCACTCTTTCACCTCCTTCCATTCCTCTAAGGAACCCAATTCCTTTTCCTCAAGCCATCTCCAAGCCTATGAAGTCCTTTAAACCTGATCCTGAAATGCTTGACATGTTTAGACGTGTTGAAGTCAACATTTTCCAAGCCATGCGATACCCATCTGAGGATCACTCTGCATTCTCAATCCATGCTTTTGAGGACACTTCTAAGATTCAATCGAACCCCAATCCAACATATTCTTCATGTTCTAATGATAAAGGACCTTGTGAAATCTGCACCATGATTAACAAAGTCATAAATGGTGAAGTTGATGTGGACCTCTCATTCATAGACTCCATCAATCTAGAGGAACTTGAAAACTCTCTTGAATCCCACATCAACTCTGATCTCTACTGCTCCACCTTGGACAGTGTTGAGGAAAATGATCCAAACCCATCTAGAATCCCTTCTCCTACTCCTAACTTGTCTAGCTCTCCAATCAAGGCTGAAACTGATCTAAAACCACTTCCTTCACACTTCAAGTACGCATTCCTTTTCCATGATCCCTCCTACCATGTCATTATCTCTGCTTCACTTTCTGAAACTGAGGTGTCCCAACTTGTTCAAGTGTTAGAGGAAAACAAAAATGCCTTAGGTTGGACCCTAGAGGATATTCCAGGAATCAACCCTACCCTTTGCATGCATCACATCCATCTAGAGGAATCATCCAAACCAATTAGGCAACCTCAAAGAAGACTCAATCCACTCATACTTGAGGTAGTTAGGGAAGAGATTACCAAGCTTCTTCAAGATGGTATTATCTACCCAATTTCTGATAGTGAATGGGTTAGTCCAATTCAAGTCGTTCCTAAGAAGGGCGGGATAACAGTTGTCACAAATGAACATGGAGAAGTGGTCACAACTCGAGTGAAAAACAAATGGCGTTTGTGCATCGATTATCGCAAATTGAATGCTGAAACACGAAAAGATCACTACCCACTTCCTTTCCTTGACCAAATGCTTGAGAGATTGGCCGGAATGTCACACTATTGCTTCCTTGATGGTTACACCGGCTACTTCCAAATTCCAATCGCACCTCAAGACCAAGAAAAGACCACATTCACTTGCCCCTTTGGAACCTATGCCTATAGGCGAATGCCTTTTGGACTTTGTAATGCTCCTGCAACATTCCAGCTATAAGGCCCCAGCCTTAAAACATACTTAATCTTGAGTTAATACAAGATTACACATTGAGGATCTTTTCAGGTTTAGAGTTTTAGAGAATTAGATCATGAAACTTGCATTACATTCCACATTTAAACAAAGTGGATTACATAAATGACAATATTCATTCTTCCCATCAACGAGAACATATTTAAAATAAAACATGGATTCTCTCTTAACACATCCTTGACTCTACCGTCTTATCATGTACCTTTCCCCTTGACCTGAAAAACATTTCAGAAACTTGGGATGAGCATAAAAAGCTCAGTAAGGGACATAAAAATATGGAAAGGAAACATGAGTTCATGTATACATAAAGAGGAAATCATATTTTACCCATAAAACATAGGCACTTTAACCTACCTCATCAAAACATGAATAAATCATAGAAATCATAAGACATAAAGGTAACTTGAGGCATTCGTAACATTCTTACGTAGGGAGTAACCCTCTTGGTTACGTTTGGAATACCCATCACAGTATATTCCCTAAAATCTCTTCGGAGAAACCTTAACGTTTCACTCCTTCGCGTTACCCAATGCATTGGAGAGCTATATCGGGCTCACCCGCCCTTAGTTTATCACGGAACCACCCGTTTTTCATAACAATGCCCAAGAACCATAACATAAATGTATCACATAAAATATGCATAAAGGAAACATAACATTTTCACATTTCAATTACAATATAACATTTTAGTATATTGAAATAATGAATCTATTCAAAAAGAAACCATTTTCAAAACCATTTAAAACATTTAATAAAGATATTTTTGAATCAAAGTGTCCCATACCACCTTGAAGCTTTTAAAATTTTAAACCATTAATATCCATATAAATAAATCCTTAAAACCACTTTGAAAACATGGATATTAATAAGAACGAATAATTAAAACATTTAAAATGATATTTTGGTTAAAGGGGTTTTACCAAAATTAGAGACACTTGAATACAATAATTGAGGAATAACATTTAGTCAAAACTTTGTAATATCATGGGAATAAAGGAATCCATGATATAATATTCCAAAGGACAGTATATACACCATATAAGAGTGAATTGGTGCATAACAACAATGAAGTCTCAATAGGGATGTAAAATGTGATGAAATCCCTTATAAAGAAGGTATCCTTAAATCAAGGACAAATAAATCTCAAAAATATGTGTGACAAATATAAATACACCCAATATGAGTGGATATTAAGTGTAAAAAAAAATTCATTCACACATATTCAATGGATGACATATTCAATGACTACATATTGAACCCAAAGAAAACGAAATTGGGTTAAAAAGTTCCCTTGACAGCCTAACGACATCACATCCAAATGAGTTGATGAGAGATAAAAAAGTGTATCACATCACTTGGACATAAAATTTAAATCAATAAGGATATATGAGAACATATCCCAACATAACAATATGTAGATTAAAAGACCCAACAAAAGAAGTCTTTTAAAAAAAGAGGAGGGTGAAAGGTTCCCTTACCGACTTGGGTATCTTTCAAAACATACAGCCCATGAAAGAAGGAAAATAGATCATTGATGTAAATACTCATAAAAGAAATTATATTACACAAAGAGTAGAATAATGGGCAGTACATACACCACTCAATGGAATTTGTGGAGAATGTAGCATAAATCTCACGGGAACAGAAGTGAGATGAAAAATCCCTTAAGAAAATTCGGCAGCCTAACGGTGCCACTCAAAACTTCCAAAATGGATTGATGAGAGGAAATAGGGTCTCTAATCATATGAACATAATAATTACAGTAGGAGTAATATAAAAGAACATCCCAATCATAAGAAATATGAGCTTAAATGGAATGACATAAAAGAGTGTACTTAAAAAGAAAGAGAGGTGTAGGATCCCTTACCTCGGGTCCGACTTGACTCGATCGTTCTTTAACGTCCTGAATAATAAACTTGAGTTAATTTATATTTGCTTAAGAACCTTTTCCAAGTTCATTATTCCTTTTATATCAATTATTGACATGTTGTGAACATTATGTAATCATTTAAGTTAATAATGTTCATTTTGTCGGTATTTGGTTCTTAAGTCGAAAGTGGACTTCTTACAATTACATGTTGTTCATGTGGCCAAATGTTTATTATATCCAGAATTGTATTCATGTTGTAGATATAATATATTTCATATATATCCAGTACATTCATGCATTTATAACATTACATAATCATTTAGAGGTAAGAAATGAAATGCACCGTTCATGGAGACGGTAAGCCGTACGTACGCATGAACGCTACTTTCATTTCTATTCGTATTTTATAGAATGGAATAATAATGATATAAAGGTATATTATAATTCCAGTATAATATCATATTTAATATCATAGTTCCATCCTTTATATGTCCCACATATGGTATTTAACGAATCAAATCACTTTGAGGGGGCGGTAGTCCGCACTTCCTTAAATGAAGATATCGTGTTTACCCATAATGGGAACCATAAAGGTTTGACCAAAATGTAAAAAACAGAATCTTAAGGAAAACATAAACATACTATATATCATATATAAAAATAGTGACATCATAATGGCCACCTTTGAAGGTGTTAAATGAGTATTGAACAATCATCGTTTCGGGAGGCAGAATTTCACCATCCACGGAAACCGTATGTTCTTTAACCATTTGATGTACTTGTGTGAGAGTGTAGCTAAAATAAATCTTGTAACAACATCCTAGTATATTGAAGATACTGGTGTTGTTACAAAAGAAGTAAATAAAAAGAGATTAGAGGTTTGGAGAAGCAAAATAAAACAAATGTACAAGAGAGAATGAGTTACCTTTAAAAGTGTAATCTCCTTTTGATTTGAGCCTAAAGGCTTCCTTTGAAAGGATTCTGCCCAAAGGGGATCCTCTAGGATGAGGAGAGGGATGTTGAGAGAGTAAATGGGCAGGGGTTGGCCGAGCCAAAGGCTTTAGGGGTGTGGGAAAAGAGGTAGAGGTGGGGGCCTTTTATAAGAGGAGAGGAGGGGCACTTTTGGAAAGCAATGAAATATTACATTATTTGAAAATGTGTTTCGGTTTTAAAAGGTCCCAAATTGATAGAATTAGTGGATAAGGTGATAAGGGTTCGAAATCCACTCATCCAATTGGCTTTGGACATGTGTTGTTCATAGATGTTACATTATCTTTCCATTTTACTTAAATCGTCAAATAATGATGTCATCACTGCATCATTATTATGTCATAATTAATATAATTTATTTAATGTCTAAAAATTATAAAACAAATACTATGATTTAGGAAATCGTTTTAGCTTTCCAATGACTATTTATAATCGAAATTTGGACTTGTATAACCCCACTTAAAAATTGTTTTAGTAAAACAATTTATGTTAGTGTCATTTTCACTTTAACATTAAATAAAAAGTATTTTATGTTATTTCCCAACAAAAGTGGATCCATGGGGTCCCCAAGTTAGGCCATGGCTTGTCTTGGTCGGCCATGACACAACCAATAGGGTTGGGACATGTGTCTAGGTCATTTCATATTATTAAAGTATTAATTATACCTTAAACTACACTAATTATCACTAATCGTGATTAATGAAAAAAAAAGTTACTATTCACCAAAAAATTATTTTCATCCCATTGAACCACATTTTACATACTAATGACAACCATGTATGTCGGATTTTCAAAATTAAAAACACAATGATGGCAAAATTTCATTTAAATGGAAAATCCGTTTTTATAAGTACCACTGAGTGGTTTCACTATTCATCAAAAATTGAAGTTTTTCAGAAAAATCCCAAAAATTCACCATAAGCTATATTTGATATTCCGATTTCAAAAATGAAGTCCATTTTACAAAATTCAAAACATATTAGTCACATTATTTAATTTAATAATTAATTCCCGCTGTCAGAGCAAATAGCGTGTTTTTATAAAACAATAAGTATCAAAAGATTGACACTAGTTTAAGTCTGATTTCAAAGTTAATTTAATTTCAACGACCACTATCAGATTTAATGGTAAAAACATTTTCTAATTTCACTTTAAAAACAATTCAAAATATTACCTAATCATATAAATAAATTAGATTAAAAAGTGGTTTTGAATTAAAATACAACATTTTACACTATTCATTAAAAAATGAACTTTATCGGAAAAATACCAAAAAATTACACAAAGTAAAATTTGATGTCTCGATTCTTAATAAGAGTTTTATTTGGTCCAAAAGAATGTATAAGAGTGATCAAAACTATATTTAATGACAGTTCTCCATTAAAAAGCGATAAGTGAACCTTTAGTGAAAGCTAGGGCATATACACCTAAAATTGAATTCTTTCCATATTTTAAGACTTTTTCTTTTATTGGATAAATGTAAAAACATTTATAAAACATATGTAATCATATTTTAGTTATTTATATCCATTCCCGCCAACACAACGACTACATGTTAACTACCATTTGAAATAATATTATTTTATTATTAGAGTGCAACGTAAGATTCCCAAGAAACTCGTTGTTGCGTATTGGGTACGCCATCGAGCATAGTGTCCCCTTTAAAGCCATATTAATATTTTATTCACAAAAAAGGATAAATACAAAAATGCCATATTCTTTATTTACCTGGGGTGTTACATCCTTCCCCCCTTTTGGGAATTGCGTCCGCGCAATTTTAAAATTGGACTTGGAAACATCCTTGAAAGTCCCACATCGGAACAAGAGTCGGTAAAACAATCACTCTAAAATAAAGAAAGATAAGTACAAAGGTCACCCGAGTTAACCCATACTAGGACTCCAAGTATGAAAATATGGACATGGAGGAAAAAACAAAGGGTTATGTTCTGATGGAGAGTGTTAGAAAACATGTTTAGGAGAAAGTTAACCATGAGAAAATCACAAACTTGTGATGGGTTAAACGGTATTTGATTCCCTAGTAGGAAAAGTTAATAGACAACATTTTTGTTTTAAGTTACTTTTTATTGAGGAATTTTATTCATAAGGAAACATAATCACTTATCATGTTGACCTTCAACATTTACTAGATTCCTTAATCAAACTCATATTTTTTTCAAAAGACGAGTATTTAGGGAGACTTGTTCGCATTAAGAGTACCATAATCAACTTCTAGAGAATCACCTAATCCACAAAAGAGAGCTATATACATTCCATGTCTTTAGACTTTAACCAAAAACAAAACCAAAAAGGCTAGTACAAGATCGGATAATCCAGAAAAGGATAACCCTTTATAAAAATAAAATCTATTCTTAACATCCAAAATTTTTCAAACAAAACCCAATGTTCAACAAGGATCATTCGATAAACAATTTGTCCATAAAATTCTTCAAAGTAAACCAATATAAGATCGAAACCCAAATATTTGAATGATTTAGTCACATAGTCTTCCAAGTTAAATCGTAACATTTATCTCCAAACAACATCAGTTGCTCCTAAAGTCTCGTATTGAAATGTAATTAACCTAATCACATATCATCCATGATAGGTTATTCATTTTCATAAATAACCCAAAATCAACTTACTCTTAATTCATAAAATCATATAACTTGAAAGAATCAATCAAACTAACCAGGGACTTCACGTAGTCCAGTGGTAGGCGATAAATACCAGTCGCACTTTGGTTGTGGGTTCGATTCCCGCAGCTTTGTCCGACGCGACGGGATGTCACACGGTCTGCGTGTTGTCCTTTTTCCAAAACTATATAATTCTTAAAACATTCCCCAAAACGAGATAAAATCTTCAAAAATATTCATAACACATTTTAACCTCAATTTCATCTCATGCCCTCCACTTCAATCATAACATTTAGTAACCCATAATTACCTCAAAAGTAAGGATCATATAAACCCAAATGGTTCTTTATAACTATGTCCACAAAAGAAAAGGTAACTATTCCTTGGATAAAATTTGCCTATATTAAACATCAGGGTTACACATAATATAAAAAGTCTTCTAATGTAACCCCATCATCGAAAGAGACATAATACTCTTAAGAATATCACCATAACTCTTGAAGCCCTTATATGTTGACATCTTACTCATTCAACATTCTTCATGATCCATTATCCATTCCTTTCCAACCTATTCCGAAATACCTCTTTCCTACAAAAAAAATCTTGAATCATATCCTAAGATTTCAAAATAGGAAAACAACAGTCATGAGATAGTACATACCTTTGATTGGTCATTGTCAGTTTCTTCATCCTCAATAGGAATGGCATTAGGTATTGGTAAACGAACATTTGTACGCTCTTGGTGACCCCATTCACGATACTTCTTCATAGAACATGTGTTTGCATAATGACCATGCACACCACATTTAAAACATTCAATTGATCCCTCAGAAAGAACTTCTTTCCCTTTCCTCGAGTCAACGGGATGCTTCCTTTTTCCATTACAGGTTCTTGCTTTATGACCTTCATTTCCACATCTATAGCATATTTCTGTCCCTTTGAAACATTTTCCTAGGTGTTTCTTTCCACATCTCTGACACATAGGTTTTTGAACACACATACCTTTATGATTATTACCTGCACTTCCGTAGGGATTTGTTTCTTGCATATATGATGCCTTAGAGAAAACTCCAAGGTTTAGGTGGTCAATCATGACTCCAGATAGTTGGTTGAGTATAATCTGAAGAGTTCTCATTGCAGCTCCCATATCATTCAGTTGCTTGCTCAAAAAACTATCACAGTTTCCTTCACATCCACTGTTACTTTGGTGCCTGCTAGATCCAGCCATTTACTAAAACCAAAAAGGTCAGTGTGTAACGCCCCGACCCCAGCTACCCAGAGTCGGTGCATTATTACATAACATTGGCATGATCACAAGAAAGATCAAATCTCGAAAGACCGATTGGTTTAGTAGCCTTGGAAACACCAGATATATTCATAAGTTTTACATTACATCATAAAATGAAAAACTACTACAACAACATAATGTCTCGATAGACCACACTATTATCCCCTCATAAAATCCCTGCAGGTCATTCATAACTTACTTCTTCACATCCTGGGAAAAAATAAAACATAGAAAAGGGGTGAGCTCAAATGCCCAGTAAGGATAACAATAAAGTGGAAACTAAGAATAAACATTTAAGGCAATGTATAACTAAAACAAAAGCCTTTTAAATACGAAATTTCAACATGGTATGGCATAAATAAAATGAAATAATGCCATTTACTTATTCACATGGATATTCTACTAAACGAATAATCACATGCAAAAATCAATAACCACTTTCATAATGTTGGAATGCATAATGCCAGACTATCATAACCACATAGCCAAGGCCTCGTGCCAAGACTACAAATAAGATTTTGTCAAGGCCTTGTGCCAAGACACTAGTTTGTCTCATGAGACCTACCGATGCATCGAGGAGCTATAGCGGGCTCCACCCGTCACTTAATAAGTCCAATGCATTCCCATATGAAAAAGGTTTAAACATAACGTAAACATTCGTATTAAAACTAGCATACGAAATGTCAATAATTTCACCATAAACTATGAATGGTATAAAAATAGCACATCCACAGTCAAACATATCACAAAACCTTCAATACAATATAAAAGTTTTGTATCATAATAAATCAACTTCAAATAATCTTAAAATCCATCAAAGGATGTTGACATAGATGAAATCAAAATTCTTTTTAAAGAAATATCTCCTTTAATTTTGAAATCATTTAAGATCCATATAAAATAAGACATTTTCTTTGAAAATATTCTTATAAGCTTGTAAGGAAAGCTTCTATGATTTATAACGGCGGAAAATAACCGCACCCGCCGTATAAGTTAAAAAAAACATTCTTACCTCAATTCTGTCAAAAAGGTTAAAAAGGACCTTGTTTTGAAAACGACGGAAAGATTCCTTTATAAAACTCTTATAAAAAGTCAAAAAAGGGTATAAATGACTTTAACCCATATTGTTGTAAATAGTAAAAATGTTTTGAAATACATTTTTAAGAAACATGGATGTGGATGATAAAGATATCCCAGTAGATTATTACGTATAAACAACCTCGGATAATGAAGAGATTGTGAAATAACCCTTACCTTGTACTTTTCCTTGGTTGGGGTAGGTTAACCTCCTGTATAATGGTGAAATAATTGTTATTAAATTATACAAGAATCATATATATTAATATGATATCATATATGATCTTTTAACATTGATTTATTAATAATATCTTAGAATTATCATCGTTTCGGGTGTTAACTTACTCATTTTCTTTTATATGTTTTGTTACATAAGCCATGTTTGTTGTATCTTATTCATATCCAGAATGATATCAAGTCCTTAAACATAATTTTTAAATCATAAAATGATAATTATACTTGAATGGATACGATGGAGAATGAATCTCATCGCGTTCGTGGAGACGGTAGTCCGTACGTACGCACGAGCGACAATATCATTCTTTTGATATTAAAATAATATATAAATGAATGGTATATCATATATACAGAATCATTAACATGTTATATTTATTATTTACATGAGTTACACATCATTATTATACCCATCCAAATAATATTATATTGAATAACAATTACACCACGACGTGGAGACGGTAAGCCGTACGTACGCACGTATGGTGACATGTTATTCAAAGGGTGGATAGAATACTGAATATGGTTGTACCATATTTATAATAACATCGCAGTATATGTAAGATACTGGAGTTATTATTTTAGAATGGTAAGAACAAAGAAAGAGGAAGTGGAAGTAGAAAGGAACTCAGAAAAGGGTGGTGAAATCATTACCTCTTCTTCGGGTTCTTCCTTTTGATTTGATCAAAAGGGCTCCTTAGGTTGGCTTTATGATCAAACTAATGCCTCTAGGTTCTATTGAGGGATGTTGGGAGAGTATTTGGGCAGAGTTTGGCTGAACCAAAAGGCTTTAGAGGTGTGAAGAAATGAGAAGGAGGAGTGCCCTTTTATAAGAGGGGTGAGGGGCACCTTTGGAAAAGTTAGAAATATTAATTTATAATAAATTCATATTCGGTTTCCAATGGCTCCAAAGTTGATTATTCAAAGGCTAAGGTGGGGTTGGGTCGAAAACAACTCATCCAATAGAATTTAGACAGGTTTGGGTACTTATATTAACCTTATCTTTAAGTATTAACTCTAAGTTAATTAGTTTCACTTTTACAATGTCTCTTTGTATTTTTATATAATATGGTAAATAAACATACTATATACATCCAAGCGACCCCCAAGTGGTCCATTAATAATTAACCTATCATGATATAAGTCTCTTGGCCGAACCTTAGATTTTTAGGAATTTAATATCAATTAATAATATAATATTTTTTTTAAGAACTCTTTTATGTCAATTTTGACACTATTCAATAGTTGATTTTTGTGAAACTCCTAACAGATTTATTACTTCGAACAAAGTAAATTAAATCAATCCTAATATATCATATTATCATAGAAAATTAGTTTAATTCATTAAATGTTTCATATTATATTTATTTGGGTATTTATAATATCAATTATTTTAATTTTTCACTATTATAGTAATTACTGCATCATCATTGTGTCATGAATAAAATAAATTATTTAATGTCTAAAAATTATAAATCAAATATCATTATGTAGGAAATCTTTTTATCTTTCTAATGAATATTTATAATCGAAAATCCAGCATGTATAACCCTATGTAAAAATTGTTCTTCTAAAAGATGTAAGCTTATGCCATTTTTATTTTTATTTAAGCTTTATTAATATAATGTGTCATTATCACTTACAAGTGGATCCATGGGGTCCCAAAATAGACCCAAAGATTCCCATGGTCGACCATGTATCAACCAATAGGGTTAAGACACGTTTTAGGGTAATTTTGTATTATTATAATATTATTTTTTTAACCCTTATTTACCGGATTTACCCTTTAACCATGGTAAATAAAATATTTACCACAGTAACTATTCAAAATGTCTAAAAATAAAAGTTAACTATTTACACAATTTGAACATCCTGATTCCAAATATGGAATCCATTTTCCTAAATTCAAAACACAGAAGTGGCAGAAATTAATTTAAAATTAATTCCCGCTGTCAAAACAAAAAGCGTGTTTTTAAGAGGTAATAACTATCAAAAGATTGACACTTGTTTATGTTCGGTTTAATTGTAAAATTATGTCCATTGACCAACATTATATTAAATGGTAAAAATATATTCTAAATATACTTTAAAACCACTCAAAATCAAAATTTATCACTATTAATTATTTTGATTAAAAAAGTTGTTTTTAATTAAAATTTAGAAATTTTCACTATTCATCAAAATATGAAAGTTATCCGAAATGTACCAAAATTTCACCCTAGGCTAATTTTGATATTCCTAATCCAAAAATGAAGTCCATTTTGAAATATAGAATATATATGATTTCAAAAAGTAGGTATTACTATTCACAACGGCTAGTTTAATTAGTTGTGGTGTGTGTTAGAACTCGAGGTTGCGTACAACACACGCTATCACATTATTCGAAGGGAAACGTACCATAGAAGCTTGGGGTGTTACATTCTCCCCTCCTTCAAATAATTGCGTCCTCGCAATTTCTAGGGTATTATTGCATAAAAATACTCGGGTGGTTCTTCATCATAAGTTCCTCGGGTTCCCACGTTGCCTCTTCCATCTTATGATTCCTCCACAAAACTTTTACCAGACGCGTCGTCCGGTTTCTCAGCACTTGTTCTCTCGTATCAAGAATCTTGATGGGATCTTCGCAATAAGACAGATCGGGTTCCAGTTCTAAATCATCATAGGTGAGTACATGCGTTGGGTCAGGCATGTATTTCCTCAACAGAGATACGTGGAACACATCGTGAACTTTGGAGAGACTTGGCGGCATTGCCAATCGGTAAGCTACAGCCCCAATTCGTTCTAGAATTTCGAAAGGTCCGATGTACCTGGGACTCAATTTACCTTTCTTACCAAAACGTATGACTCCCTTCCACGGAGATACCTTCAGGAAAACATGATCACCGACTTGAAATTCCAAATCCTTCCTTCGATTATCGGCATTGCTCTTCTGCCTACTTTGAGCTGCTTTGATGTGATTTTGGATTACTTTCACCTTTTCCACCGTTTCCTCCACCAGTTCTGGGCCTACAAGTTTTCTTTCACCGACGTCATCCCAACAGGTTGGTGTACGACATCTCTTTCCATATAACGCTTCATATGGTGCCATCTGAATACTCGAATGGAAGCTATTGTTATAGGAAAATTCTACCAGAGGTAAATATTGATCCCACATACCCTGAAAGTCAAGTGAGCAAGATCTCAACATGTCTTCTAAGGTTTGAATAGTCCGTTCTGATTGTCCGTCTGTCTGAGGGTGGTAAGCAGTGCTCAAATGAAGTTCAGTATCCAAGGATTTCTGAAGACTTTTCCAGAATCTTGAAGTAAAACGGGGATCACGATCAGAAACAATCGATAGGGGTACTCCATGAAGTCTCACAACTTCATTAATGTATAGTCTTGCTAGACGTTCCAGGGGTAGATCTTCTCTTATAGCAAGAAAATGTGCTGACTTGGTAAGACGATCAACAATAACCCATATTGCATCATTCCTTCTAGGAGTCTTTGGTAGCCCCATGACAAAGTCCATCGTAATATTGTCCCATTTCCACTCCGGTATGGGAAGAGGTTGCATGACTCCTCCAGGCTGTTGCCTTCCAGCTTTCACTTGTTGACAAACCATACATCTTGACACAAAATCAGCAATCTCCCTCTTCATGTTGTCCCACCAAAAATGTTCCTTCAAATCTCTATACATTTTGGTGCTCCCAGGGTGTATAGAGAAATTGGAACTATGAGCATCATCCAGCAATTCCCTTTTTAGATCAGGTATATTGGGAACACAAAGTCTCTTCCCGAATTTCAAAAGTCCATCTTCATACACAAAGTCTCTCAATCTCCCATCATTCACAGCTTTAATCTTCTTTTGGAATTCGTCATCATCGGTCTGAGAACTCTTAATCCTTTCTAGTAAAGATGGTTTGGCAACCATTTGAAAAAGCATTGATGTTTCACCTTCCCTGGTTATTCCCATGTCCATTTTCACTAGATCCATGAAAATTGGATCCCTTTAAATTCTCATATTGTTCAAAACTCCATGGTCTTTTCTACTCAAAGCATCTGCCACCTTGTTTGCCTTCCCCGGGTGGTAGTGTATCGTACAATCATAATCCTTGAGTAATTCAAGCCATCTCCTTTGCCTCATGTTGAGTTCTTTTTGTGAGAAAATATACTTCAAACTCTTGTGATCAGTATAAATCTCACATTTTTCACCATAGAGGTAGTGCCTCCATATCTTCAAAGCAAAGATCACAGCTGCTAACTCAAGATCATGAGTAGGATAGTTTTGTTCATGAATTTTCAACTGTCGTGATGCATAGGCAATAACTCTATCATTCTGCATAAGGACACAGCCAAGTCCTTTCTTTGATGCATCACTATAAATAACGAACCCATCATTCCCCGATGGTAGAGTCAATATAGGAGCATTGACTAATCTTCTCTTCAGTTCTTCGAAACATTCTTCACACTCTTTTGTCCAAACAAATTTAACCCCTTTACGTGTGAGCTTCGTTAATGGGTTAGCCAATCGGGCAAAATTCTGGACGAAACGTCGATAATAACCTGCCAAACCAATAAAACTGCGTACCTCAGTTATACTCGTAGGTGCTGGCCATTCTTGGATTGCCTTGGTCTTAGAAGGATCAACAGAGATTCCATCTTTAGAGACAATATGGCCATGAAAAGAAATCTCCTGAAGCCAGAATTCACACTTGCTAAACTTTCCATATAATTCATGCCTCCTCAGAGTCTTCAAGATAATGCGCAAGTGATTTTCATGATCTTCGTAGGTTTTGGAATATACCAAGATGTCATCAATAAATACCACCACAAATTCATCGAGATACTCCTTGAAAACTCTATTCATCAGATCCATGAATACTGAGGGTGCATTAGTCAATCCAAAAGGCATTACAGTAAACTCGTAATGCCCGTACCTGGTTCGAAATGCTGTCTTCGGAATGTCTTCCTTCTTTACACACAACTGATGGTATCCAGATCGAAGGTCAATCTTTGAAAAGTATTGAGCTCCATGCAGTTGGTCAAATAAATCATCAATACGAGGTAGGGGATACTTGTTCTTTATCGTTATAGCATTGATCTCCCTGTAATCGATACATAACCTCATAGATCCATCTTTCTTTTTAACAAAAAGAACAGGGGCTCCCCATGGAGAAACACTAGGGCGAATAAATCCCTTATTACTCAATTCCTCTAGTTGTTTCTTTAGTTCGACTAGCTCTACAGTGGCCATTCTATAAGGGGTCTTCGATATAGGCCTTGATCCAGGAATCAAATCAATAGAAAACTCAACTTCTCGTTCTGGAGGATGTCCAGGTAAATCTTCCGGAAATACATCTACAAATTCTTTCACAACAGGTACATCCTCTATTTGAACATTCCTTTCCTCACCGACAGTTATTTCATTCTCTTCCTCCCCGATAATTGAATTAAGTTGAGCTACAAGGGGTGGATCTAGATAAGAATTAGGTGGTGACGATTCTGCTCTAAAAATAAGGTGCTCCTTATCATTATCATCAAGAATCGTAACCTCTTTCTTCTTACAATAAATCTTCGCATCATAGTCCGAAAGCCAGTCCATACCGAGGATTATATCAAACTCAATCATAGGTATGACGATGAAATCAGCAGATAAAGAAAATTTATGTGCTCTAATGGGGACTGATTCACAAAACTTTGTTGCAACGATACTTCCCTTAGGAGTTTTAACTGACAACTCCCTTATTAAATCAAATTGGAAATATCTAATTTTCTTAGCAAACTGGGAAGATATGAAACACTGCGATGATCCAGAATCAAATAATGCATTTGCTAAACTTGAGGAAACCATTAAATTACCTGCCACCACGTCTTTCGGAGCTTCTACCTCAGCAGTAGTGATAGCATAAGCCTGGCCTTGATCCCTTGGCCTTTTCTGAGGTAAGTTCTCCTGACGCTTAGGGCATGCATTTGCATAATGCCCCATCTCCTTGCAATTGTAGCACTGAACGTTGGTAGCTTCCTTCTTCCCCTTGCAATCATGAGCTTGGTGGCCTTTTTCACCACACTTGTAACAGACTCCCATTCCCTTCAGGCAAGCACCGGGGTGTTTCTTCCCGCACTTACCACAAGATGGATATTCAACCTTTCCCTTCTTCCCCTTATTTCCATTCCCAGATTGATCAGCAGGTCTCTTCTTCTCTTGCTTTGCTTTAAAGTCATAAGACTTAGAGAATTCCTTTTCGGTCTTGATAGCACATGAGACAATGTCTTCGTACGAAGAAAAGGATTGTGAGACTAATGCTCGACGGAGAAATGGTTTTAACCCATCAAAGAAACGATCAATCTTACTTCTTGGGTTGCGAATATAATCACCAGCGTACCTCGCTAACCTTGTAAAGTTAGCCTCATACTTTGTGACATTCTCATCCTCCTTTTGTCTTAGACTCAGAAATTGTCTTTCCATATCTGCTCGATGGTCACGAGGAAAGTATTTTTCTAAAAACAGATCTTTAAACTCCCTCCATTCCATGTTTGATACTTCATCATCTTCCTTCATGTTTTGGATCAATGACCACCATTGATCAGCATCTCCAGTGAGGCGGTAAACTGCCATGATAACTTTTTCCCTTTCACTGCTCCCCAAAGCCTGAAATATTTTCTCTAGGGAAAATATCCATTGCTCAGCTACTAAGGGATTTGTACTCCCATTGAACGTTGGTGGTTGTTGCCTCATGAATCGATCTAACATTGATCCTCCACGCTGCGGATCAGGGTGCTCCATACGGGTAAGGTTATTATTCATAACCTGAGTAAGTTGTCCCAGTACGGTGATTAGCTGATCAGCACCAGTTGCATCACCAGCCCCACTATAATTATCTTGAGCAGGAGGGCAATCCCTACATGGAGTGCGTGTATTGATACGGTTTCCATTTCTTCCACTAGGCGCCATTTCTAAACAATGGCATAAACTAGATCAGTTTATGAATCAAAATACATAATCCCATACTTATAAAACACTTAGCATGAATTGAACTATTTATG
This sequence comes from Viscum album, assembly GCA_963277665.1. Taxonomy (NCBI): domain Eukaryota; kingdom Viridiplantae; phylum Streptophyta; class Magnoliopsida; order Santalales; family Viscaceae; genus Viscum; species Viscum album. Next base: position 1,910,937,289 of record OY728120.1, read on the forward strand.
GATATAATCCATAATCATAAAAATGTTTTCTTTGAGGAAGTATATACTCATAAACCCTTCATAATGATTTGTAAAGATAGTGAGAGTTATCCTAAGCATATCCCCCGGGAGTGTCGTAACCAAGAGTGCAGCAAGGCCCGTTGTCGTGCACCAGTTCCCGTTCGAGTCTAGCTCAAAGCGGTGTTTTCGGGTTTTACCCCTAGGTACATCTGTGCCAGAGCCGCCTCTACCTGCTCGTATCCAGACAGGGATGTATTGCTCGGAAAACTCACAAAATCTCTACAATACCAAAATTCTAGGAAGTTCTTCTATACTAATCCTCAAAGTTCATCTTAGGTCTACGTGCTCTAATCAGAGTTTATCTAAATCTAGATTCCAAGGTTTGTACTAAACTTCCTCTGATACCAACTGTAACGCCCCGACCCCAGCTACCCAGAGTCGGTGCATTATTACATAACATTGGCATGATCACAAGAAAGATCAAATCTCGAAAGACCGATTGGTTTAGTAGCCTTGGAAACACCAGATATATTCATAAGTTTTACATTACATCATAAAATGAAAAACTACTACAACAACATAATGTCTCGATAGACCACACTATTATCCCCTCATAAAATCCCTGCAGGTCATTCATAACTTACTTCTTCACATCCTGGGAAAAAATAAAACATAGAAAAGGGGTGAGCTCAAATGCCCAGTAAGGATAACAATAAAGTGGAAACTAAGAATAAACATTTAAGGCAATGTATAACTAAAACAAAAGCCTTTTAAATACGAAATTTCAACATGGTATGGCATAAATAAAATGAAATAATGCCATTTACTTATTCACATGGATATTCTACTAAACGAATAATCACATGCAAAAATCAATAACCACTTTCATAATGTTGGAATGCATAATGCCAGACTATCATAACCACATAGCCAAGGCCTCGTGCCAAGACTACAAATAAGATTTTGTCAAGGTCTTGTGCCAAGACACTAGTTTGTCTCATGAGACCTACCGATGCATCGAGGAGCTATAGCGGGCTCCACCCGTCACTTAATAAGTCCAATGCATTCCCATATGAAAAAGGTTTAAACATAACGTAAACATTCGTATTAAAACTAGCATACGAAATGTCAATAATTTCACCATAAACTATGAATGGTATAAAAATAGCACATCCACAGTCAAACATATCACAAAACCTTCAATACAATATAAAAGTTTTGTATCATAATAAATCAACTTCAAATAATCTTAAAATCCATCAAAGGATGTTGACATAGATGAAATCAAAATTCTTTTTAAAGAAATATCTCCTTTAATTTTGAAATCATTTAAGATCCATATAAAATAAGACATTTTCTTTGAAAATATTCTTATAAGCTTGTAAGGAAAGCTTCCATGATTTATAACGGCGGAAAATAACCGCACCCGCCGTATAAGTTAAAAAAAACATTCTTACCTCAATTCTGTCAAAAAGGTTAAAAAGGACCTTGTTTTGAAAACGACGGAAAGATTCCTTTATAAAACTCTTATAAAAAGTCAAACAAGGGTATAAATGACTTTAACCCATATTGTTGTAAATAGTAAAAATGTTTTGAAATACATTTTTAAGAAACATGGATGTGGATGATAAAGATATCCCAGTAGATTATTACGTATAAACAACCTCGGATAATGAAGAGATTGTGAAATAACCCTTACCTTGTACTTTTCCTTGGTTGGGGTAGGTTAACCTCCTGTATAATGGTGAAATAATTGTTATTAAATTATACAAGAATCATATATATTAATATGATATCATATATGATCTTTTAACATTGATTTATTAATAATATCTTAGAATTATCATCGTTTCGGGTGTTAACTTACTCATTTTCTTTTATATGTTTTGTTACATAAGCCATGTTTGTTGTATCTTATTCATATCCAGAATGATATCAAGTCCTTAAACATCATTTTTAAATCATAAAATGATAATTATACTTGAATGGATACGATGGAGAATGAATCTCATCGCGTTCGTGGAGACGGTAGTCCGTACGTACGCACGAGCGACAATATCATTCTTTTGATATTAAAATAATATATAAATGAATGGTATATCATATATACAGAATCATTAACATGTTATATTTATTATTTACATGAGTTACACATCATTATTATACCCATCCAAATAATATTATATTGAATAACAATTACACCACGACGTGGAGACGGTAAGCCGTACGTACGCACGTATGGTGACATGTTATTCAAAGGGTGGATAGAATACTGAATATGGTTGTACCATATTTATAATAACATCGCAGTATATGTAAGATACTGGAGTTATTATTTTAGAATGGTAAGAACAAATAAAGAGGAAGTGGAAGAAGAAAGGAACTTAGAAAAGGGTGGTGAAATCATTACCTCTTCTTCGGGTTCTTCCTTTTGATTTGATCAAAAGGGCTCCTTAGGTTGGCTTTATGATCAAACTAAGGCCTCTAGGTTCTATTGAGGGATGTTGGGAGAGTATTTGGGCAGAGTTTGGCCGAACCAAAAGGCTTTATAGGTGTGAAGAAATGAGAAGGAGGAGTGCCCTTTTATAAGAGGGGTGAGGGGCACCTTTGGAAAAGCTAGAAATATTAATTTATAATAAATTAATATTCGCTTTCCAATGGCTCCAAAGTTGATTATTCAAAGGCTAAGGTGGGGTTGGGTCGAAAACAACTCATCCAATAGAATTTAGACAGGTTTGGGTACTTATATTAACCTTATCTTTAAGTATTAACTCTAAGTTAATTAGTTTCACTTTTACAATGTCTCTTTGTATTTTTATATAATATGGTAAATAAACATACTATATACATCCAAGCGACCCCCAAGTGGTCCATTAATAATTAACCTATCATGATATAAGTCTCTTGGCCGAACCTTAGATTTTTAGGAATTTAATATCAATTAATAATATAATATTTGTTTTAAGAACTCTTTTATGTCAATTTTGACACTATTCAATAGTTGATTTTTGTGAAACTCCTAACAGATTGATTACTTCGAACAAAGTAAATTAAATCAATCCTAATATATCATATTATCATAGAAAATTAGTTTAATTCATTAAAAGTTTCATATTATATTTATTTGGGTATTTATAATATCAATTATTTTAATTTTTCACTATTATAGTAATTACTGCATCATCATTGTGTCATGAATAAAATAAATTATTTAATGTCTAAAAATTATAAATCAAATATCATTATGTAGGAAATCTTTTTATCTTTCTAATGAATATTTATAATCGAAAATCCAGCATGTATAACCCTATGTAAAAATTGTTCTTCTAAAAGATGTAAGCTTATGCCATTTTTATTTTTATTTAAGCTTTATTAATATAATGTGTCATTATCACTTACAAGTGGATCCATGGGGTCCCAAAATAGACCCAAAGATTCCCATGGTCGACCATGTATCAACCAATAGGGTTAAGACACGTTTTAGGGTAATTTTGTATTATTATAATATTATTTTTTTAACCCTTATTTACCGGATTTACCCTTTAACCATGGTAAATAAAATATTTACCACAGTAACTATTCAAAATGTCTAAAAATAAAAGTTAACTATTTACAAAATTTGAACATCCTGATTCCAAATATGGAATCCATTTTCCTAAATTCAAAACACAGAAGTGGCAGAAATTAATTTAAAATTAATTCCCGCTGTCAAAACAAAAAGCGTGTTTTTAAGAGGTAATAACTATCAAAAGATTGACACTTGTTTATGTTCGGTTTAATTGTAAAATTATGTCCATTGACCAACATTATATTAAATGGTAAAAATATATTCTAAATATACTTTAAAACCACTCAAAATCAAAATTTATCACTATTAATTATTTTGATTAAAAAAGTTGTTTTTAATTAAAATTTAGAAATTTTCACTATTCATCAAAATATGAAAGTTATCCGAAATGTACCAAAATTTCACCCTAGGCTAATTTTGATATTCCTAATCCAAAAATGAAGTCCATTTTGAAATATAGGATATATATGATTTCAAAAAGTAGGTATTACTATTCACAACGGCTAGTTTAATTAGTTGTGGTGTGTGTTAGAACTCGAGGTTGCGTACAACACACGCTATCACATTATTCGAAGGGAAACGTACCATAGAAGCTTGGGGTGTTACACAGTGTGAGTATATCAACAAAACCATCATGTACTAATGAGGAAGACAAACACTAAGATACACTTACTCATTCACTTTATCTAAAACTAGGACTCTTTCTGAAATCCTAACCATTATGGTAATGTCACTTATGCTTAAGGAATACCCTAACCTCTAAAGTTATCTAAACCGACCTTTGATACCAACTATAAGGCCCAAGCCTTAAAACTTACTTAATCTTGAGTTAATACAAGATTACACATTGAGGATCTTTTCAGGTTTAGAGTTTTAGAGAATTATATCATGAAACTTGCATTACATTCCACATTTAAACAAAGTGGATTACATAAATGACAATATTCATTCTTCCCATCAACGAGAACATATTTAAAATAAAACATGGATTCTCTCTTAACACATCCTTGACTCTACCGTCTTATCATGTACCTTTCCCCTTGACCTGAAAAAAATTTCAGAAACTTGGGATGAGCATAAAAAGCTCAGTAAGGGACATAAAAATATGGAAAGGAAACATGAGTTCATGTATACATAAAGACGAAATCATATTTTACCCATAAAACATAGCCACTTTAACCTACCTCATCAAAACATGAATAAATCATAGAAATCATAAGACATAAAGGTAACTTGAGGCATTCGTAACATTCTTACGTAGGGAGTAACCCTCTTGGTTACGTTTGGAATACCCATCACAGTATATTCCCTAAAATCTCTTCGGAGAAACCTTAACGTTTCACTCCTTCGCGTTACCCAATGAATTGGAGAGCTATATCGGGCTCACCCGCCCTTAGTTTATCACAGAACCACCCGTTTTTCATAACAATGCCCAAGAACCATAACATAAATGTATCACATAAAATATGCATAAAGGAAACATAACATTTTCACATTTCAATTACAATATAACATTTTAGTATATTGAAATAATGAATCCATTCAAAAAGAAACCATTTTCAAAACCATTTAAAACATTTAATAAAGATATTTTTGAATCAAAGTGTCCCATACCACCTTGAAGCTTTTAAAATTTTAAACCATTAATATCCATATAAATAAATCCTTAAAACCACTTTGAAAACATGGATATTAATAAGAACGAATAATTAAAACATTTAAAATGATATTTTGGTTAAAGGGGTTTTACCAAAAATAGAGACACTTGAATACAATAATTGAGGAATAACATTTAGTCAAAACTTTGTAATATCATGGGAATAAAGGAATCCATGATATAATATTCCAAAGGACAGTATATACACCATATAAGAGTGAATTGGTGCATAACAACAATGAAGTCTCAATAGGGACGTAAAATGTGATGAAATCCCTTATAAAGAAGGTATCCTTAAATCAAGGACAAATCAATCTCAAAAATATGTGTGACAAATATAAATACACCCAATATGAGTGGATATTAAGTGTAAAAAAAAAGTCATTCACACATATTCAATGGATGACATATTCAATGACTACATGTTGAACCCAAAGAAAACGAAATTGGGTTAAAAAGTTCCCCTGACAGCCTAATGGCATCACATCCAAATGAGTTGATGAGAGATAAAAAAGTGTATCACATCACATGGACATAAAATTTAAATCAATAAGGATATATGAGAACATATCCAAACATAACAATATGTAGATTAAAAGACCCAACAAAAGATGTCTTTTAAAAAAAGAAGAGGGTGAAAGGATCCCTTACCGACTTGGGTATCTTTCAAAACATACAGCCCATGAAAGAAGGACAATAGATCATTTATGTAAATACTCATAAACGAAAGTATATTACACAAAGAGTAGAATAATGGGCAGTACATACAACACTCAATGGAATTTGTGGAGAATGTAGCATAAATCTCACGGGAACAGAAGTGAGATGAAAAATCCCTTACGAAAATTCGGCAGCCTAACAGTGCCACTCAAAACTTCCAAAATGGATTGATGAGAGGAAATAGGGTCTCTAATCATATGAACATAATAATTATAGTAGGAGTAATATAAAAGAACATCCCAATCATAAGAAATATGAGCTTAAAAGGAATGACATAAAAGAGTGTACTTAAAAAGAAAGAGAGGTGTAGGATCCCTTACCTCGGGTCCGACTTGACTCGATCGTTCTTTAACATCCTGAATAATAAACTTGAGTTAATTTATATTTGCTTAATAACCTTTTCCAAGTTCATTATTCCTTTTATATCAATTATTGACATGTTGTGAACATTATGTAATCATTTAAGTTAATAATGTTCATTTTGTCGGTATTTGGTTCTTAAGTCGAAAGTGGACTTCTTACAATTACATGTTGTTCATGTGGCCAAATGTTTATTATATCCAGAATTTTATTCATGTTGTAGATATAATATATGTCATATATATCCAGTACATTCATGCATTTATAACATTACATAATCATTTTGAGGTAAGAAATGAAATGCACCGTTCATGGAGACGGTAAGCCGTACGTACGCATGAACGCTACTTTCATTTCTATTCGTATTTTATAGAATGGAATAATAATGATATAAAGGTATATTATAATTCCAGTATAATATCATATTTAATATCATAGTTCCATCCTTTATATGTCCCACATATGGTATTTAACGAATCAAATCACTTTGAGGGGGCGGTAGTCCGCACTTCCTTAAATGAAGATATCGTGTTTACCCATAATGGGAACCATAAAGGTTTGACCAAAATGTAAAAAACAGAATCTTAAGGAAAACATAAAAATACTATATATCATATATAAAAATAGTGACATCATAATGGCCACCTTTGAAGGTGTTAAATGAGTATTGAACAATCGTCGTTTCGGGAGGCAGAATTTCACCATCCACGGAAACCGTATGTTCTTTAACCATTTGATGTAGTTGTGTGAGAGTGTAGCTAAAATAAATCTTGTAACAACATCCTAGTATATTGAAGATACTGGTGTTGTTACAAAATAATTAAATAAAAAGAGATTAGAGGTTTGGAGAAGCAAAATAAAACAAATGAACAAGAGAGAATGAGTTACCTTTAAAAGTGTAATCTCCTATTGATTTGAGCCTAAAGGCTTCCTTTGAAAGGATTCTGCCCAAAGCGGATCCTCTAGGATGAGGATAGGGATGTTGAGAGAGTAAATGGGCAGGGGTTGGCCGAGCCAAAGGCTTGAGGGGTGTGGTAAAAGAGGTAGAGGTGGGGGCCTTTTATAAGAGGAGAGGAGGGGCACTTTTGGAAAGCAATGAAATATTACATTATTTGAAAATGTGTTTCGGTTTTAAAAGGTCCCACATTGATAGAATTAGTGGATAAGGTGATACGGGTTCGAAATCCACTCATCCAATTGGCTTTGGACATGTGTTGTTCATAGATGTTACATTATCTTTCCATTTTACTTAAATCGTCAAATAATGATGTCATCACTGCATCATTATTATGTCATAATTAATATAATTTATTTAATGTCTAAAAATTATAAAAAAAATACTATGATGTAGGAAATATTTTTAGATTTCCAATTACTATTTATAATCGAAATTTGGACTTGTATAACCCCACTTAAAAATTGTTTTAGTAAAAAAATTTATGTTAGTGTCATTTTCACTTTAACATTAAATAAAAAGTATTTTATGTTATTTCCCAACAAAAGTGGATCCATGGGGTCCCCAAGTTAGGCCATGGATTGTCTTGGTCGGCCATGACACAACCAATAGGTTTGGGACATGTGTCTAGGTCATTTCATATTATTAAAGTATTAATTATACCTTAAACTACACTAATTATCACTAATCGCGATTAATGAAAAAAAAGTTACTATTCAACAAAAAATTATTTTCATCCCATTGAACCACATTTTACATAATAATGACAACCATGTATGTCGGATTTTCAAAATTCAAAACACAATTATGGAAAAATTTCATTTAAATGGAAAATACGTTTTTATAAGTACCACTTAGTGGTTTCACTATTCATCAAAAATTGAAGTTTTTCAGAAAAATCCCAAAAATTCACCATAAGCTATATTTGATATTCCGATTTCAAAAATGAAGTCCATTTTACAAAATTCAAAACATATTAGTCACATTATTTAATTTAATAATTAATTCCGGCTGTCAGAGCAAATAGCGTGTTTTTATAAAACAATAAGTATCAAAAGATTGACACTAGTTTAAGTTTGATTTCAAAGTGAATTTAATTTCAACGACCACTATCAGATTTAATGGTAAAAACATTTTCTAATTTCACTTTAAAAACAATTCAAAATATTACCTAATCATATAAATAAATTAGATTAAAAAGTGGTTTTGAATTAAAATACAACATTTTACACTATTCATTAAAAAATGAACTTTATCGGAAAAATACCAAAAAATTACACAAAGTAAAATTTGTTGTCTCGATTCTTAATAAGAGTTTTATTTGGTCCAAAAGAATGTATAAGAGTGATCAAAACTATATTTAATGACAGTTCTCCATTAAAAAGCGATAAGTGAACCTTTAGTGAAAGCTAGGGCATATACACCTAAAATTGAATTCTTTCCATATTTTAAGACTTTGTCTTTTATTGGATAAATGTAAAAACATTTATAAAACATATGTAATCATATTTTAGTTATTTATATCCATTCCCGCCAACACAACGACTACATGTTAACTACCATTTGAAATAATATTATTTTATTATTAGAGTGCAACGTAAGATTCCCAAGAAACTCGTTGTTGCGTATTGGGTACGCCATCGAGCATAGTGTCCCCTTTAAAGCCATATTAATATTTTATTCACAAAAAAGGATAAATACAAAAATGCCATATTCTTTATTTACCTGGGGTGTTACACCAGCGGTGTATGATGAGTATCTTTTCTGAATTCATTGAGAATTGCATGGAGGTATTCATGGATGACTTTACCATTTATGGCGAGTCATTTGAATCTTGCTTACATTCACTCTCTTTAGTCCTTCAAAAGTGTGTCAAGTGCAACCTTGTTCTGAATTTTGAAAAATGTCACTTCATGGTTTCAAATGGGATTGTTCTAGGGCACATAATTTCTCAAGAGGGTATCCAAGTTGATCCAGCCAAAATTGAGGTGATCCAATCACTTCCTGAACCCAAATCAGTTCGAGACATTCGGTCCTTCCTTGGTCATGTCGGTTTCTATCGGCGATTCATTCAGAACTTCAGCAAGATTTCCCTCCCACTCACTCGTTTACTTCAAAATGATGTCACATTCAATTTTGATGAGGATTGCAAGAGAGCCTTCATTGAACTCAAATCTGCTCTCACAACTGCTCCAATAATCCAACCCCCAGATTGGTCCTTACCATTTGAATTGATGTGTGATGCTTCTGATAGGGCCATTGGGGCTGTTCTTGGTCAAAGAAGAGAAAACATTCCTCATGTCATCTTTTATGCCTCAAAAACATTGGATGAAACTCAATCACACTACACTGTGACTGAAAAAGAACTTTTAGCTGTGGTTTTTGCCTTGGATAAATTCCGGCCCTATCTCTTAGGTGCCAAGATCATCATCTTCACAGACCACTCAGCATTAAAGTTCTTACTTAAGAAAAGTGTTTCCAAACCAAGGCTAATAAGATGGATTTTAATGCTCCAAGAGTTTGACCTTGTGATAAAAGATAAACCTGGAAAAGAAAACCCTGTGGCTGACCACCTGAGTAGAATTTCTAATTCTTATTATTCTGAAATAATTGATCCTGAATTTCCAACTGAACACCTCTCATCTGTCACTCCAAAGTTACCATGGTATGCCCCAATTATCAATTACTTGGTTTCTGGTGTTTTCCCTGAATATTTTTCAAAAGAACAAAAAGAAAAGATGAAAAGTGATTCAAAGCATTATTTTTGGGAAGATAATAAACTTTGGAAAACTGGGGCTGACATGGTAATTAGGAGATGTGTTGATGAAACTGAACCATCCTCCATCTTGGAATTCTGCCACTCAATGCCTGGAGGTGGCCACTTTGGACCACAAAGGACTTCTCGAAAGGTCCTAGATTCTGGATTCTTTTGACCTTCACTCTTCAAGGACTCTCACGAGTTCTGTCAATCATGTCCCACTTGCCAAAAGTTTGGCACAATTTCCAAAAGAAACGAAATGCCTCAAAAGCCATTAATCTTCTGTGAGCTTTTCGATGTTTGGGGCATCGATTTCATGGGACCATTTCCCCCTTCCAATGGATTCTCATACATTCTTCTTGCGGTCGATTATGTTTCTAGGTGGGTCAAGGCCAAACCCACTAGGAAAGATGATGCTCAAACTGTGAGTGAGTTCCTCAAAACTCATATCTTCCATCGATTCGGAACACCACGTGCTTTGATAAGTGACTTAGGAACTCATTTCTGTAATAGAACCATGGAGTCACTTTTGAAAAAGAATGGGGTAGTACATAAAACATCCACTGCATATCACCCTCAAACAAATGGAATGGCTGAACTTTCTAACAGAGAAGTAAAAAGAGTGCTTGAAAGAATTGTTAAGCCCACAAGAAAAGACTGGCCCGATAGACTTGGTGAAGCACTTTGGGCCTATCGAACATCCTATAAGACACCCATTGGGATGTCTCCATTTAGGCTAGTCTTTGGTAAAGCCTGTCATTTACCAGTTGAAATCCAACATAAGTCATTTTGGGCTGTCAAAACATGTAATTTTGATTGTGAAAAATCTGGTGAAGAAAGATTGTTGCAGTTGACTGAATTGGAGGAGCTTCGACTCGATTCGTATGAGAACTCCATTCTCTACAAAGAAAAGGCAAAGTCACTCCATGACAAGCACATTATTCGAAAGGTATTTCATGAAGGTGAAATGGTAATGCTCTTCAATTCTCGATTTCGACTTCACCCAGGTAAGCTCAATTCTCGTTGGGATGGACCTTTTATTATTACTAATGTTTACCCATTTGGTGCAGTGCAAGTCGAAGACCCTTCTTCAAAAAGAAAATTCACGGTAAATGGACACCGGTTAAAGCATCACCATGAGAGGCCATTCACTTCAGGTTCCACATCAACTTCCATTGACCCACCACTAGATGGAAATGGCGACCCACCAAATCCAAACCAGGGGACACCTCTTTCCCTTTAACTCTCTCTCTACCTCTTTCTTCTTCTTCCTCTCTCTTTAATTTTTTTACCACTTTATTCATCAAACCCTTTCTTTTTATCTTTCTTGTGTGGGTGTGTATTTTTAAAAAAAACCTTAAAAACTTAAAAAACAAAAAACACAATTACTTAAAAAAATTACAAAAAAAGAGTCATGCTTACTCACCATCTAGTTTTGAAATTTTGTCCAACCATTTTTGGGAGTCAAAAGGCTTGTTTTAAACTCAAATATATTGAATTTTTATCTCAAACTTGGGTAAACAATTTTGTGTCAATAACAAACATTTTGAATGAACAATTTTTGGTGGAATATGATTCTCTCCAACCGTGAGGAATAACATTAGCCTTCATGCCAAGGTCATCTATGGCCATCTTTTTCATTGTGTGTCTTCACCACTGATTGTGAGTCTTGAGTTTGTGGACCTTCAAGCTGAATTTCAATCTTTTGTGTGCATTAATATGATAGAGGCATTTTCTAAGCCACATGAGAATCAAAATAGCCAAATAGCATCCCGTTACCCTTACATTGATCCTACTTTTGAAAGCCCCTATGAGCCTATGAAACCCTTTCTTTTGATAGCCACATTACATGCCAAATACCTTGTCCCACCCAACATCTTCATGGATTTTCATTGTACAATTTATTGAAATTTAAGTGTGGGGGGAATAGACTTCATTTTTCGGCGTACTTTCATTGATTTCCAATATGTCATCATATGCTTGAGGGCAAGCTTCCATTCAAGTGTGGGGGAGAGGTTGTAATTCTGTGAGCTTTGGGGTGTATATGTGTAATTGTCATTTGTACAAAAGTTATTGAAAAGTGTTCAAAAAAATGAAAAAAAATTATAAAAAAAAATGAAAAAAATAAAAAAAAGGGAATGGGTTGTGTCTTGGGTGGGTCAAAATTCATTCATCATCAACCTTTGATCGTGTTATAAATTAGTTCCATGTGGAGATCAAGCATGGGTTGGGAGATGACTGTGAGACTTGTTTCAAGCAAAACTTTCGAAAAAAAAGAGCAAAAAAGAGAAAAAAAGAACACTTGAATCATCTTGTATTGTGTCATTATTGGAAGTCTTTCATGTTGTACATATTCCATCATCTCACCCTATTCCATTTTCTATCTCCCTCACTTTTCATTCATCAGACATTCATTCCCTGGTAAATATGTGTTTCTATTTCCTTTCAAATCAAATTTCGAAAAAATGTGCATTGATTTTTCCATGTTGGTGTTTTTAACCCCTCTTTTCCTTTGGACGTTATATACCTACCGTCCCATAGCCACTGAAAAACCCCTTAAAAGACCTCTTGATTATTTTACACATTAGATTTGGGAATGTAAGCTGAGAGCTCTTACAAACTCTTGATTTTCACTTTTTGTTGGTGAATGAGTGATCCTCCTAAAATACATTTTTATCATCTTGAGAGGAGTAAGTTTTGAGTGCCTACATTTTCCAATTCAAAACTTGAACATGAAAAAATGAATTGTTTATGATGCATTATTGTGAACCAAATTTGTGATGGTATTCAATATGGATGAGTAAAATAGTCTAAACCTCCCCTGATTGGAGAAAACAAAATTTTAATATTTGTTGGTGAGTGAAAATGATTTTGTCATGTTTTTTTTATTTGTTGCACATGAGGACACGCGCAAATCTAAGTGTGGGGGAGTTGATGTTATTAATATTTTCATGACTTATTATATTCCCCCTTTACTTATTTTATATGAAATGTGCATAATTTGTGTGAAATATTAATGTTTTAATATTAAGTATAATATTTGAGCATTTTTAGAAGTAGTCAAATTGAGTCAGTTTAATGTTTTAATTATAAATATCACTATACTGATCCGAATTGTGTGGTTATTGTTTTGTAGGATTCTTATTTCAATATAAAACATTTCATTAGAAGGAACCATGAGCCAATTCTGCCATTTGAAGAGTCATATGGTCCTCACAAAAAAGACCAAAGAATCTGTGAACAAACTGGACCATCCTTGAAGATTGATTTACTGGGTTCCATCCAGAAGTCCAAAGACCTTCAATCTCCACCATAATTCGGGGGACACTAAATTTCATCTTGGATAAAAATTTCATGGCCCAAATCCAAGTAAAAGGGGCCCAAATAAACCTTTGAAGTCCAGACCACCATTCTGGACTATAATTAAAATCAGTATAGTATGCATGACATATCTCCTGATGTAAGCATCCAATCTATCTGAGATTTTTCAGTGTGAAAGCGGAGATATAGGCGGCCGACTTTGTTGAAGAAAAAATTCGGATTTGAAGGCATCGTCATATTCAAAAACCCTTTCACATTATGGACTTCAAAAAGACTGGATTGAAATGGACAGTTTATGTTTGTTTAATCAACCGGCCATAACTTTTTCTCCTTAAGTCCAACTGACTCCAAATTTTTAGAGTAGTCGGAAAACATTATTGTCTACAACTTTGAAGAAGGAGATATTCGAAGATTCGGCTGTCTGAATAGATCAATTGGAGATGCAAGTGGAGGGACAGATTGGGAAAGCAAACAGTCCACTCCTTGGGCTATAAATACTCTCTCCTTCTCTCCTTGAGGGGGGTTGGCATTTCAGAAGAGAGGAGATCATATTGGCACGACCAAAGCTTTTAAAAAGGCTTGGGAGGACCTGAAAAACTCAAGTTTTCACTTGAGAGACCTTTCCTCCTCTCTTTCTTTTCACTTACTTTTGTGTTCTTCATTTTTGTAATCTTGTAATTCCCTTTCTTTGTAATTCTGTTTTAATGCAAGTTACTTCTTCAATATCTCTTATTCTCTTCCACCTTCTGTATTTTAATATTAATGTTCTTAAAATAGTTTAAATTCAGTTCAATACCCTTCCCTTCTTTAGCTTCCTCATTCAATCGAAAGTTCGTTTTTAATTATCATCATTGTTCGTGTGTGTGTGTCGACGTACCACTCTTTTCTTATCCCTTTCTTTTTCTTCTCTTATTAATTTATAATCATAATCATTATAACCAGATTATTAATCACCCAAATGGCTGAGTAAATCTCTCATTGGGGTGAGTTATAATTTTGGTATGTTAAGTGATTGAGAGCTTCTGCTCGATGAATATTCTTTGAATTAACATTGTGTATGTTGGACTTAACATGTCATGGATTAATGACTTGTTTTGTTTAACACGTGGTTTACATGGATTATTGGAACCATAAATACACAACCATAAATAAGATATGATTGAGATTATATCCTTAAGTTATGTTAAGTCTTGGTTTAAAGCCTTAACACTTAATAATTCTAATCAACATCATCTTGTGACATGGGTGTTAATTTAAATGCAATATAAAGCAAAGCTCGAGGATATCACAAGCTTAACTAACCTAATGATGAACTCACCGCAATCTTTATCAATTTGGTAAATCAAACATCATACATAAATCATTTCAATTAAGCTCTGCAAACAAACCCCCCTAATCAAAATACAATCAACTAAAAACAAACGACTACTACAAAGTATCATCACTGAGGATTCGACCCGAGTGCTGCTATACACATTAGCAGAGCACCGGAACTTTGACCGGTCGATAGGCGACAATCGGCCATGCGTTTCAAACATCAAGATGGATATTTGCTGATGGATGGGTGTAGAGGATAAAGTTATGGCTGGTGTTGGATTTGAGGTGCTGGAGGTTCTATTTCCATGGACTGGTTTGTTAACAGAGATTGGGTGCTATTGTTGACGCTGAGTTGGTAAATGGGTTGTTGTATGGTCTTTTTGTGTAGTGCAGGATGCCTCTTTGATGGGGTCCGTTTCAGGAGTGGCATGGGTTGGTGCTAGTGGCTTGGGATAAAAATTTGATTACATTCCTAGTGGCTGGACATTGCTGTTGTCTTATTGGAATTGGTGTTATTTCTGTTGAGTGGGTTACTACTAAAACTCTGATTGTTATTATGTTTTTCTCTAGTACATGTGCTATTGGCTAGTGTTATTGGATTATAGTAGGTTTCTTCTTGGTGGGGAGTGCTTATGGTGTCAAGCGGTATACTACTATTTCCAGTTCCACTAGGGGATGGCTGTTGATTGAATGCTGGGAGGTTGGGGTTTAGTGGTGATGGAGATGATGGGTTTACAGGTTTTCTCGGCGGCTTTAGGCTGTTCTCATGGATTTCTTTATGCTTACTCTTTTCTTAGATCTTGTTTACCAATTAACCCAGCATTAAAGGCCACTCAAACCCACCTTTGGGTCTAGATAGGGATATTAAATCGGCTTTGAATGCCTGTGATCATACATTCTCATCACTGCCTGGAGACCTGCATATTAAGACAAACCCTACCTTGGCAGTTTTAGCTGCAGGGGATACTCTTTTGGACACCTCTAAAGGTAATAAATAAAATCACATTTATAATGATCCTTTTAATGATATGAATATTTTCAATGGTCAATCTTTATACCCTTCTTCTTCTTTGGGATGTGAATCAAAACAGGTTGGCACACTACATGACAGACAAGATGACCAGACCGAGATGATTTTGAAAAATGACTCTAAGTAGAACAAATGCACCCCTCTTGGGGGTTTACACTTGAGCAGTGACACTTATGTGAAGAATAACTTTAGCTTTGAATAGACCCCTTAACCCCCACTTGGTTAGGACAGTGCATCTCCCAAGGAGATAACCAAGGCACCTGAAGTTCTGGGTGTTTCAATGACTGCTCTGGACAGTTACCCAAATCAAAATTTGGTTGCCTCAGGTTTGAATGATTAGAAATATGCGGACACAAATATTCCTATTGAATTGGTCATGAATTAGAGGTGTATATTTTCATCTTATCAAGAGCAACCAAACCTGGTGGACACACCAAAGATTCCCCAGGTTCTATAAAAAATCTAGAAAAACATTCAGGTACATCACATGACAACCTTACTAAAAATATTTCAGGTAAATCACCTCCCCTTTTTTCCATCACACTATTGGTATTTCTCAGACTTTAGATAACATTAATATGCCTAATAAATCTGAGAAGGAACATACAACAATTCCTTTTCATGGCCTCTGAGAGTGTTAACCTCATGCAAAGGAAGTCAATGGAAGGGAACTTTTCTCTTAAGATTGACATCTCTAGGGCTTCTGATACCCATAAATGGAGATTTCTCATTGAGATAATTTGTAGGAATGGGTTCTCGAATAGATTTATGAACCTGGTTAACACTATTATTGGATCCTCATGGATGTCAATTCTTGTGAACGGTGCACCGAGAGTGTTCTTCTCTTGCTCATGTGGTGTATGAAAAGGTGACCCCTTATCAGGTATACTGTTTGCAATTTCAGATGATTATATAAGCCGATGAATCAATGAGATTGCTCATCTGGGTATTTATAAGAGGATTAGATCTGGTTTTAATGATCATTCCCCACCCCATCTTCTCTATGCTGATGACAGAGTATTGCTGGGTTAGGGTTCAAAGAGAACCATATCCAATATAAAGGATTTTTTCACTCACTATGAGGATGTGGCAAGATAGGACAAAAGCTGGGACAAATATTCAACTATTTTTGGCAATGGAATTCCTATTAGAAAAAAGAACATTATCACCTGATACCTTGGGGTGAAGAGGGGATCCTTTCCCTTTCAAATATCTTGGGGTGAAGAGGTGATCCTTTCCCTTTCACTTGATACAAATGGTCGTGAGGGACTATTAAGGAACATCAAAGCCTGGTGAGAAACGTTATATGGACATGATCAATCATTGAAAGAAATTTGGTCATAGTGAAGTGGAAAGAATGCATAAAACCTGTGGAAATGGGAGGATTTTGGGTCAAGGATCTTCGTACCATTAATGATGGTCCGATTAGAAAATTCACTTAGAGGCTGATCTCAAATGATGTTGATGATGAGTTTTCGTCGAGAAGGTTCACAAAAGGGCTATATAATGGATATAAATACTACCTTGAATCCTCGGTATGGGGTTCCCTTAAGCAGGCCTATGCATTGATAATGCAGGATACTAAATGGTTGGTTAGTATAGACTCCACTCATAGTTACTGGAACACCTTCTTGTAGGATCATCCCTTGCATTCTATGAATGTCCCATCTGAAGTTGCTTCATTGTCCATCATTGGTTTTCTCTCATATCAGATTTCACATGATTTGAATATTTATGACTATGTGTTATCTCAAGTTAATAATTATTCATTTATGGATTGTGAAAAACTGACCTGGCTTCATAACAGGATTGGGATTTTTGACCCCAAATAGTTTTACATAATTGCATGTGGTGGTACTGACCATGCCCCAACCTGGCTTATGATGTTCAGGGCTCCATTCATTCAGAAATCCTGGTTTCTCCTTTTTGAATAATCTAGAAAAATAGACTTCCTACCTCTGAAAATTTGAAGTGAGTTGGATTTCAGAGGGCCACTAGGTGTGCCTTATATAGGGCTGCAGAAGACACCACGCAACATGTGTTTATGGAGTGTGGCTTGTGCCGACAACTTTTGAGTTATCTGGGAATGTTGTTTGGGCTTTCGGTGGACTCTGGCATCCTGCTTATGGATCTGATACCCGGTCTGCTACATATGCGCTGCGTCAGTGGTCCAGGATGGTGAGACATCTAACAACATTTCTGACCTGCAAACTCTTAGGGTTCTTGTAGTTTCGGGCTGACCACGCAGACCTCAGATGCAAAAGTATATCAGATGGATACCACCGATTACCATAAAGGACTCCCCATGGTCGCACCGCAAGGCCGATGGCCGCTACCCCTGTATCTACATAGCAGATCAGTTTTCTAAAAAAACAATATCCCCCTTTATTATTCTCCCTTCCAAACAACATCTCATAGTAGCGTAGAGACATGTCATCCAGGTTAGCTATGTAGTTTTAAATGTAAGAAAGGTTCCCCTAGAGCCCCCTCAATTATTTAATAATCTGAGGGAGTGAAATTGATAAAACTGAACTTGTTTTTTTAGATTCAAACTCAATTTCATGGTATCACACCACAAATATATCGAATTTCCCTAGCATTACCCTAAAAATACATTTTACCAGATTCATGTTTAAGTTGTGCTACTGCAACTTCTTAAATATTGTTTAATGATCTTTGAAATAATCACATCTCTATTGATATTTGATAACCATGTCATTAACAAAATCATTCATCTATTCATTCTAAGAAGTTTTTAATGATATAATGTGTGTAGTGTGGGTATGTAGAGTCACCATTTTTTAATCCAAAGGGCATGACCTAAATGGTTCAGGCTGGATTCCAGGTGGCAGGGGGCTAGTGCGGGCTCGAATGTAGGTGGAAGGGGGCTGGAATGCTAGTGGAAGGGGGCTGGTTGCAGGTGTTGGGGGGATGGTGAGGGCTAATTCGATGGTGGAAGGGGGGGGGGGGCTGTTGAGGTATGGAATGCAAGTGGAAGCGAGCTGAAATGAAGTTGGAAGGGGGCTGGTGTGGGCTGGATGTGGAAGGAGTAGGGCCAAATCACGGCATTACCACGGCATGACCACGGCGTGACCGCGGTGTGACCGCGACGTGGCTGCGGGGTGACAGCGGCGTGACTGCGACATGACTGCATCATGACCGCGGTGTGACCGCAGCATGACCGCGACATGTTGGCTCGGTCCAGCGACATCTGCGTGGCAGCATCTTCCGACAATGAGCCAAGGGAATGAGAGGAGGCAGGGCAACATTCCGGTCGTCGCCCCATAGGCAAAAATTGTGATTAGTCTGTCTCATCATTGATCACAAGAATCATGAAATATTATCACTACGAACCACCGCAGGGTGTCATTATGGAGAAGGGCCAAATCAGGGCGTGACCACGGCATTACCACGACGTGACCATGGTGTGACCGTGTTGTGACCGTGGTGTGACCGCGGTGTGACTGCGGTGTGTTGGAGTAGTCCAGCGACATCCGCAGGGCAACATCTTCAACATAGTTTCAAATAGGTTGATATGGATGGCATGGGAGGATGTTTTCTCAGAAGATTTAATGAAATTAATGCTAATATGTGATGAATAGAGGATTGGATGACCCCTGATATACCTAATTCGGTGAGGGCTAGAATGTAGGTGGAAGGGGGCTGGAATGCTAGTGGAAGGGGGCTGGTTGTAGGTGCTGGGGGGATGGTGCGGGCTGATTCGAAGGTGGCAGGGGGGCTATTGCGGGCTGGAATGCTTGTGGCAGCGGGCAGAAATAATGGTGGAAGGGGGTTGGTGTGGGCTGGATGTGGCAGAAGCAGGGCTAAGTCATGGCATGACCATGGTGTGACCACGGTGTGAGCGCGACGTGACCGCGGTGTGACCAAGACGTGACCGCAGCGTGACCGCAGCGTGTTGTCCCTGTCCAGCGACATCCATGGGGCAGAAACTTCCACTTAGATTCAAATAGGATGATATGGATGGCATGAGAGAATTTTTTCTCAGAATATTTAATGAAATGAATGCAAATCTGTGATGACTAGAGGATTGGATGACCCCTGATATACCTAATTCGGTGAGGTTTGGAGATCTAGAAATGTGTAGGAATACCTAGAGGAATAGCCCATGGGATCAGGAAAATCACATGTTACATAACAAGCAATCTGATATTACTGGTACTGTGGGACCCCTGGGCTGTGGAACTGGGCTTTTGGTTGGTTGTAAATATCACATGCCATGTGACATGGTCACACAACATGGGACCCATCTTAAAAGTCTAACGACACTTAAAGAGTGTCTTCGTTCAAACAACCGTTTTAATAAAAAGAGGGAAACCCCCTACATGGATATAAAAAGGGTCAAGTACCATGTGTACATTATGAATAACAACGAAATCAAGTATAAGGAAAACATCATTGCAATAATGTTAATCAAGGTATACCACTGTGATTTTTCACAGACAGTGCACCTCCGTTGGAGGGGTTTTATTACAAAACCATGACTTATTTATCAAACGAAACAATTATCTTAACTAACACTTATTCAATAATTGCATTTTAATATAAACATGAAAAATTAATAAGTAAACTAAATGAAATTTAAAACATTATTGAATTAAATAGGCTAGGAAAGGGACCCTACCTCAACCTCAAGGCACGTTTGATTTTGATGACGACAATTCAAATCTTCCTTTTTTCTGCTTTCTCGCATATGCAACTTAACATTTATATAAGGACACCTATCCCCTGTGTACATATTTTCATGGCCAAATATGCACAAGGGGGCCTTAGATATATGTTTATACTTGCATATATCCCTTTACACTTACACACATATAGATTTTTCATATATATATATATAAGCACACCTAGCCCCAATATATATATTCATACTTCGATGAGTGAATATATATAAAGGGGGAAATTATATATGCACATTCCTACCTATACATACACATGTAATCCTTCGTCAACGACGCCTCGAATCCACCTCAATGAAATCCAAAACACACACAAAAAATATAAGGAACCCCAAAATCAAAAAATCTTTTATTAAAATTGGGCCAAATAATAAAAACAGAATTAAACATACCCAAATCCTGAACTCATTGTCTTAGATGGTGGTTGATAGAATTGGTATTATCATAAGAAACCACTTATAAGAAAATAGTGGGAAAAGAAATGAGATATAACAACTTCTTATATATATGTGATCAGTGTGTCAACTGTACATGATAAATGATACATGAATCCATAACCAACAGTGAACAAATAATATTCAAATTGATATGTACATCCCAATACTAAATAACATGATCATTAATAAAGTTATTTATTTTTCAAACATCACCATCAATTGCCTATTCAAAAATCAAAAATCACCAAAATATGAGAATAACGTAAACCTCCATCATCACTGAAAAGCAAGAAATAGAGATTAGACATTGTTCTTAACCTAGTAAAGCCATTCCTTGAATGTATAAAGTGCCTAAAATACTTCATGCCTATATCCTTCTTAATTATCTAGATTGGAACCTCATTTTTAGCATGTTCTTATTCTATAATTCCCCTTTATTCTTAGTTTATATAGGTTTATCAATTTTATAAAGTAGTGAATTTTCCTTCTTTTATTCTTACTCAATCAGCTTGGATTTTTCAAACCAGTTTTCTAATATGATTAGACAATATTTTGGTGCATGATCTTACTTCTTCTTGATTGTATATTCCTTCATTGTAGAATCTATTTCCAAACTTGCGATAATTGGTTCTTTCCTTTTATCTTTCAACAATTATTATTGTTATGGAATCTATGTCATAAATTTTGAACAATTTGGACTACTTGGTTTCCCTTCCACACACACATTCAACAGCCTTTAGAGTACCATTTTTAGGCTCCCTTTCAAACTCCACAATAGAATTGTCAAGTACTATCCCACTACAATATCAAATATTGATACTTGACCCAACACATTGATCTGAATGACATCTTAGAAATACAGAAGCTCTGAATAGCATATTTATCAATATAAAATCCTCATAATTAACTGAACACACTGACTATACCAACCACTATAGGTAAATCATTAATTTTGGGGTGGTCTTGGAACCAAATGTGGTTCATCCAACATCCATACCCAGACACTAAATTCATCCATTTACTATCTAAGTTCATTCATTTCACAACCTTGATAATGATCACCATCCCTTGATATGGATTTCACTCAAAAAGGATAAGTATGAATCTCCCCACTATAGTATTATCGATACCATCATCAATCCTACATACACACGTCTAGTGCCTCATATGAAATTATGATCACTATAGAAGATCCTAGCCCAATAATATCAACAAAATTTCTTCATTTGAAAACTATCATCTTTCAAACACACATTATATCCAACAAAAATAATACATTAGAAGATATTAGATAGAGAAATCCAAATTATAGAAAAAAATAATAACTTTTGGAATACCTCATTAAGTATGGTACTAAAAGTCACTTCACTTAGGATGGCTTACCCCAATAAAATAATATAGAAACCCACATCTTGACACATACATGATAACTATTTCTCCCATCAAAATACTAAGGGAATGCACACACATTCTTGATACATGATAAATAGACCACAATTCATTTATTTTTCTAATATTGAGCTAAGATATTACTCATTCAATTTACTCTGTCACCCTCATACTAAGGCTCACCAACCAACATTCATTCCTACCTGGTTTCTATCCTTCTCCGTTCACCTTCCTATGCAATGGATGTATCTACATAGATAGCTCAGTCTTTCTTGAATATCTCCTAGTAGGTGTCCTGATAAAAGGAAGTTACTCATGAGCATAATGAGTAAATAAGACCATTTAGAAACTAGAATTCCTTTATGAATAAATTTAATTTGAAGGATGGAATAAAATGAATAAACCTTTCGAATTTAGTGGCATACTCCATTACAGATTCCCATAATGATATAGCTCCATGAATCCCCAAAACATGCTATTATTCTGTAAATCTAATATAGTCTCTCATAGAAGAGGGAATGAAACTCAATCCATAAAACCTCCTCAATCCTTCTTTTATGATCAAATGTATTTATCCATTCTGATTCATCTCCTTTGAATTTAGAAACTTGTAGTTTCACCCATATATCCTCTAGAGTTCCAATCCTTTAAAATAGGAACTAAAATTTCTTCAACATATTCTATACATCCTACAATCCCATGTCATTACTGAAAATTAGATTATATTACTCCTAGAACTCATGGATAACTTAAAAAACCATCGTTTTTACTTTTTGAAGGCCTTGGTCAATGGATCAACGTAGTTGTAACATAATATCAGGGAAACAACCACCTGAGAATATTTCCCAAGAGAACACAATGTCATCCTAATTAGATGCTTTGTTGATGAATTTTGACTCAACATTCTCATGTAATATCAACATTACTAATTAGAAACCCATTGCTCCACAATCCAAAGCATGAATTATAAAAAAATGATGCTCGGGGTTTGAGGATGAGAAGGAAGAGAAGCTTGTGGAGGGGAGTGTAGGGATGGAGGATCTACCATGGGAGCAGCCACAAACAATCCCTCCATAACTTTGAGTCTCTCCTTCATAACCACTAGTCCAAGTGGCCACCCAACGGGCATCTCACCTGCATCCTCACACTGACATTTCGCTTAGCATAAAGTTTCATCAACACATTACTAGGCATGAAATTTTTTTAAGAAATCATGCAGTAAGAACTGAAGCAATCATGGGTCAAAATGAAAGATCCATCCCCATAAAATGTACACCAGTGATAAGGAGAGGCTAAAGGAGTGTTAGCTCCATCATTTAAGGGAGATGCGATTCCTCCAAATTTGGATAGAATGTTCATTCATTGCAATGAAAATAAATTTTGGAGACATAATTGTCCATATATTTATGTTTTATAGATAATAAGGCTCTTAGTAATAGAAAAAATTTATATAATATATTTTTTTCATTAAATATTTATACAATTTAACATTTTTCCTTGCACATTTCTCATTCATAGCAAATAAACTACTAACTTGTTGATCCATTTCTCATTCACCCTATCACGTTTTTTCTGTTTCCATAAAAAAGGCCTCCGTCAGACCAAATAGAAATTGAATTCCAAAATTTGAGCTACTAAAAATGGATTTAGTCTCAAAAAAACAGTAGAAAAATGGAAAGATTAGAATTGGATTACAACAGAAAAAATGGGCACAAATTGATCTTCTCAAACTGAAAAACATAAATAATGGCAGAAACTATTGAATCTGAATCATAGATCAAACATGTGTGAATCTATTTCCAATTAAAAAACAAATTTTCAAACAGGAAACATTCAAAGAATTACAGAAAAAACTCTCAAATAAAAACTGGGTCAAATCACTCACTCTATAGGCCTATATGAAAATCGGATATGAACAACTCAAACCCCCAAAGACAAAACCAAACCATACCCAATACAGAGCCATCATACTCAAAACTCTACCCTAACACCCGAAATCAATTGCATGAAGAGCGATAAGCTTCTACCTACAAATGGTGAGACTACTGAGCAGAGGTCGTCGGGGAGGAGGGTGCCGCTATGGGAGAGTTCGTCGGGGAGGAGGGCGCTGCTGTGAGAGAGGGTTTCACGGTGAGATCATCAGGGAGATCGACGGGAGGAGGATACATCGTCGGGGAGGAGGGCTGCGCGGTGATATGGCTGTGAACTGGGGGAGGAGGAGGAGGGTTGCGGGGAGGAGGAGACGCCATCGGGGAGGAGGGTTGTGCGGTGATAGGGCTGCAAATCGGGGGAGGAGAGGAGGGCCGCGGTGAGGAGGAGACGTCGTCGGGGAGGAGGGCTGTGCGGTGTGAGAATCTGGGGAGGAGGAGGAGGGAAGCGGATCAGGGGAGGTGGAGAACCCTGATACAGATTGAAAAAAACCAATGCTCATGGTGTAATATTGATTTATCCACGGAGATGAGATTTAACAGTGGCAATATAAATGCTATAGCCATGGACCTATAAAACTGTGGCTATAGGTCCGTGGCTATAGCCCAAATTTTTAGTAGTGATTATGTTCTTCACCCATTAGACAGAGGTGTGTGTGAGTGCAGTTAGAATACTTCTCATTAAAACATCCTTGAATAGTCATGATACTGATTTTTCTATAAAGGAAATGTATAAAAAGATTTTAAGGGGTTGGAGAAGTAAAATTAAAGAAAAAAATTTAGGAGATACCGTTACCTTTAATTTGGGTAACTCCCTTTGGTTTGAACCAAATGGACATCTTGAAGTTCCTTCTACCTAAAGTAAGGATTCCAAGAAGAGGATATAGATTTATAGAGACTAATTGGGCAGAGGATGGATGAGACAAAAGACATTAGAGGTGTGAGGAATTGGTTAGAAGTGATGTTCTTTTATAAGGGGGAGGAGGGTCTCTTTAGGAAAGTTCGAAACAATTATATTATTATAAAATTATCTTCGGTTTCAAAAGGTTAAAAAATAATTAAAGAAGATGATAAGATGACTCATGGTCGAAATAAAATCATCCAATAATAATTATAAAGGTTATGGATATTTTTTTAATATTGATAATCTTTTTTTAAATCATTTGTTATTGAGGTAAATACTTCATCATTATTTTGTCATATATAATATCATTTATTTGACGTCTAAAAATTATATTATTAATATCATGATGTATTAAGTCTTTTTATCTTTACAAATAATATTTATAGTAAAAAATATGACTTATATAACCCCATGTAAAAATTTATTTACTAAAAGATATTTGTTTATGTCATTTTTGTCTTTACTTTATGTTAATTAAAATAAAGTGTTATTATCATTCATAAGTGCCTCCATGGGGTCCCACAATCAACCCAAAGATTCAAATTGTTGGAAATTACTCATACAATAAGGTTGGGACAAGTGTTAAGGTAATTTGGTATAATTATGATATTCTTTTAACTTCAATTACCCTATTTACCTTTTACCACGATAAATAAAAGTCAAAAGTTACTATTCACCAAAAAATTAGTTTCCTCTTATTGAAACACATTTTACTTACTAATAAAAACCATTTATTTTGGATTTTCAAAATTAAATTTACTGAAGAGGTAAAATTCCATTTAAATGAAAAAGTTATTTTTTTAACTACTACTTAGTGATTTCACAATTCATCAAAAAATTGATGATTTTTAGAAAAATACCAAAAATTCAGCCTACGCTATATTTGATATTCCGAAGTCAAAAATGATGTCTATTTTTAATGAAATTAAAAACATATAAGTTTCAGTAATTAATTTAAAATTAATTTCCGTTGTCAAAACAAATAGCATGTTTTTAAGAAACAATAACTTTCAAAAGATCGACACTTTTTTATGTCCAATTTCAATGTGAAATTAATATAAATGACCAAAATTGAATTAAATGGTAAAAATATACTCTAATTAAACTTTAAAACCAATTAAAAAGAAAATATATCCATATAAATAAATTATATTAAAAGGTAGTTTTGAATTAAAATACCTTAATTTTCACTATTAATCAAAAAATGAATTTTATTAGAAAAATACCAAAATTTTACCCAAAGTAAAATTTGATGTCCTTATTCTAAAGAATAGTTTTATTTTGTCAAATAGAGTAAATAAAAGTGACCAAAACTAGATTTAATGAGGATTCTCCATCAAAAGGCAGTAAATCGAACTTTTAGTGAATATTAGAGTATTCATGCTTAAAATCAAATTCTTTTCTTATTGTAAGCCTCTAAATTTTACCAGATAAATGTAAAAACATTTAAAAAACATGTATAATCATATTTTAGTTAGTTATGTTCATTCTCACCAATAAAATGTCTAGGCTTTAACTACCATTTAAAATAATATTATTATATTATCAGTGCGCAACATAAGATTTCAAAGAAACCCATTATTGTGTATCAGGTACGCCATTGAACATAGCATCCCCCTTAAAGTAAATATAATATTTAATTAAAAAATATTAATAAATATGAAAATTTCATTTTTCTTTATTTACCAGGGATGTTACTTCCTTCCCCCTTTTGGGAATTGTGTCCTCACAATTTTAAAACTGGGCTTGGAAACTTCATTAAAAGTCCAACATCGGAAAGCAGTCAGTAAAAATATCAATTTAAAATTAAGAATGATAAGTACAAAGGTCACCTGAGATACCCCATAATAAGATTCCAAGTATGATAACATGGATATTGAAGGGAAAAGAAACCATAATGTTCGTATGGAGAGTGATAGCAATCATGATTAAGAAAAAGTTAACCAACAGAAAATCACAAACTTGTGATGCGTTAAGTGGTCATTGATTACCCAGTAGGAAATGTAAACTGACAACAATTTTTTTTTTGATTTTATTTCATTTTCATAATTTAGGGAATTTTTTTACTACATAGAATAAAAACATAAGAAAACATACTTAACGTCATGAAGAGTTTCAATCTTTAATTAGTTTTTACAAAAAAACTAATCTTTTATCCAAAGAAAGAGAATTCAAAAAGACTTAGTCACATCAAAAGCACAAGAATAAACATCAAGAGAATAACATAATCCACACAAAAGCTATAAATTTCCTATTTATTTAGACAAAAACCAAAACAAAAAATGGTTAGTATGAGATCATATATTCCCCAAAAAATATAATACTTTATATAAAGAAATACTAATTTTAATATCAATGATTTAACAAAAAGTACCCAAAGTTAAATAAACACCATTCAATATACCATTGTCCTTAAAATTCCTCAAAATAACCCAAACATAGATTTTCACTGAAAACATAGATGGATTAAGTCACATAGTCTTCCATTATAAATCTTAACATTTATCTCCAAATAAAAAAATCGACAACTCTTAAAGTATCATACTTAAGTGTAATTAACCAAATCACATATTCTCTTTGATAGTTTAATCATTTCTATAAAAAACCCAAATCACCATATGTCTATAATAAAAACATATATTATCCCAAGGTTCAGGTTATCAATCATGAGTCCAGATTGTTGGTTGAGAATAACCACAAGAGTTATCCTTAAAGCTCTCATTTTATTCAGTTGACCATTCATAAAACCGTTATAGTTTTCTTCACATACACTGTTACATTGGTGCCTGCTTGATCCAACCATTTACTAAAACCAAAAAGGTCAGTGTGGGTATATCAGTAAAATCATCATGTAATATCGTATGAGGAGGGTAAATAATTATTGTTATTATCTTAAACTCATTAAAAATAACTATGAATCTTTCTAATATACTAACCATTATGATTATGTAACTTATGCTTAGATAACACCCTAACCTCTAAAGTTTCCTAAACTGATATTTCATAACAACTATACACACCCAATCATAAAACATACATAATATCGAATTAGGTAAAAAAATTCACATTGAGGATCTTTTCAGGTTTTGAGTTTTAGAGAATTAGGTCATAACTATTAAATTTATTTTAAAAAATTACAAAGTATAAACTTCTACTCAGTTTCATTTTTTTCAAAAAACAAAAACTCTTGAAAAAAGGAGTCATGTCTAGTTACATGTTTAAGATAGCATGCCTTTTCCTTGATCCCATCTTTGACAGTATTCTTCTTTAAGTCTTGTGAAATACATATCAAAACTTGGGATGAGAATAAAAGGCTCAGTAAAGGATACAAAAAGAAGAAAAAATGTTATTTTTTCAAAACAACAAGTAAACCATGAATACTTTATCATAAGTAATATTTTTCACCTTTATGAAGTAGTAAATATTCTTCACTGAATAAAAGATCATTCCATACCCTTTTTTAACCAAAATATTAAAATAAAACCCATATAAATAAAAAATAACATATAAAGGTTTATTGGGACATAAACATACTTAAATGGAATAACCATACGAGAGACTTCCACCGATATCACTAAATGGAATAGCCATATGACCAACTTTCATACCCAATGCGTTGGAGGTTTTAATGTAACAACCCATCCTGGTTTTAACGACACCACCCATAATATAGTTTATCAATTAACCACCCATCAAAAGTCCAAGTACCATTATAGCACATAATATATTGAAAATATAAAAAATTCACTAATAAAATTTTATTTTAAATCACTAGAAGTAATTTCAAGATATTGAAATAATCAATTCATTTTCATGAACCATTTAAAAAAGTGATTTTTGAATCAATGTGTCACATACAACTATGAAACTTTTAATGGAATTATAATTTTAAAACATTAATTTCCATATAAATAAATACTCAAAACAATTTTTAAAACATTGAAATTAAAGATAAAGATTTAGAATAATAAATCTATAAAACATTTAAAATTATATTTTAGTTAAAGAGTTTTTAACAAAATGAGAGACACCTGAATACAAATAATTGAGGAATACAATTTAATCAGAACATTATAATATCACCGGAATAAAGGGATTCATGATATAATATGACAAATGATATTATATACACCATATATGAGTGAATTGGTGCATAACAACAATGAATTCTCTATGAAAATGTAGATTGAGATGAAATCCCCTATAAAGACGGTATCCTTAAATTAAGGATAAATAAATCACATAATTACGTGTGACAAATATAAATACACCCAATATAATTGGATATTAAGTGTAAAACAATCAGCGGTTATTCACACATATTCAAAGGATGACATATTCTAGAAGTACAAGTATAACCGAAAGAATTGAAATTTGGTTAAGAATTTCCCTGGGAAAAATCCAAAAAGCCTAAAGACGTCACTTTAGAATTCAGAAAAAGAGTTGATGAGATAAAAAGTGTATCTCATCACTTGGACATAAAATTTACATCAATAAGGATATATAATAACATATCCCAACATAATAATATGTAAATTAAAAGACATAACAAAAAGAAATCTTTTAAAAAGACTAGGGTGAAAGGTTCCCTTACCGATTTGGTAACTTACAAAACATATGCCACATTAAAGAAGAATCATAAAATTAAGATGTAAATACTCATAAATGAATTTATATTACACAAATGTAAAATAATGGTTAGTAAATACACCACATAAAGGGAAATAGTGGAAAATATAGCATAAATCTCACAGGAATAAAAAGTGAGATGAAACCCTTTACCACATCATATTCAACTGAGTCATTTGACCAAAAGTTAATAACCACAAAATGAATCATAGAATACCATGAATATAATTTTATTAATGATAATATATAGCAAATGGAATTACACAATACACCACATGCAATGAATAAGTGGAGAACAATGGAAATCTCACAGAATTAAAAGTGAGATAAGAAATCTCCTTACCCCGTTGTCTGACTTGACCCGTTCATTATTTAATATTCTGATAATAAAATAAATTTAATTTCTAATTGATTAAGAACATTTTTCATGTTTATTATTCTTATTTTATCAATTATTACCATGTTATAAACATTATGTAATCATTAAATTTAACGATTGTAGTCTTGTAGATATTTGGTACTTGAGTCAAAAATGAACTTCTTATAAGTACAAATTGATCACGTGGTCAAACATCCATTATCTCTAGAATGATATTCATGATGTAGATATCATACATATCATATATATACAGTATATATAGGTATTCATAATAGTGCATAACACTTTTAGGTAAGAAATGAAATACACCATTCATGGAGACGGTATTCCGTACATACGCATGAACGTTACTTTCATTTCTATTTCGCATTTTAATAGAATTAAAACATAATGAAACAAAGTTATATTATATTTAAAGTATAATATAATATAATATATCATTAAATCCAACCATTATATGTCCCACATAAGGCATTAACGAGTCATACCACTTTGAGGGGGCGGTAGTCCGCACGTCCTCAAATGAAATTATCGTGTTTACCCATAATGGAAAAAAAGGTATGATAAAAATTAAATTTACAGAAGCATAAATAAACCATAAACATAATATATATATCATATATAAATACAGTTCCATCTTAATTTCCACCATGAGAGGCAGTAGGAGGTAATTGAACTATCATCGTTTCATAAGGCTTAGTTTCCCATCCACAGAAACATTATGGTCTTCACCCATTAGATGGAGGTGTGTGTGAGTGTAGTTCTAATAATTCACATAAAAATATCCTAGTATATTTAAGATACTAGTTTTTCTATAAAATAAAGAACAAAAAGATTTTAGGGGGATGGGGAAGTAAAATAAAAGAAAACAATTTAGGAGAAACCGTTACCTTTAATTTGGGTAACTACCTTTGGTTTGAACCAAATTGACTTATTGAAGTGCCTTCTACATAAGGTAAGGATTCTAGGAATAGTATAAGGATGTATAGAGTCTAATTGGGTAGAGTTTGGATGACCCAAAAGGCTTGAGAGTTGTGATTAATTGGTTTGAAGTGATGTCCTTTTATAAGGAGGAGGAGGGGCTCTTTAGGAAAGTTTGAAACAATTATTTTATTATAAACATATATTTGGTTTCATAAGGTCCAAAAATAATTAAAGATGAATATAATATTACTAATGATCTAAATAAAATCATCCAATAATAATTGGATCGGTTTTGGATATTATTTTAATATTTATAATCATATTTATTTAAATCATTTATTAATGAGGTAAATACTTCATCATTATTTTGTCATATATAATTTAATTTATATGATGTCTAAAAATTATAATAAAACTATCATGATATAGTAAATATTTTTAGATTTAAAAATAATATTTATTGTCAAAAATATGACTTATATAACCCCATGTAAAAATTGATTTACTAAAATATATTTTTTTATGTCATTTTTCCTTTATTTTACGTTAATTAAAATAAAGAGTCATTATCATTCATAAGTGGCTCCCTGGGGTCCCAAATTCGACCCAAGGATTCTCATGGCCTTCCATTACTAATCTAATAAGGTTAGGACAAGTGTTAAGGTAATTTGTTATAATTATGATATTCTTTTTACCTTCAATTACCATATTTATCTTTAACCGTGGTAAATAAAAGTCAAAAGTTACTATTCCCCAAAAAATTAGTTTCATCTTTTTGAAACAAATTTTACTTAATAATAACAACCATGAATGTTTTATTTTCAAAATTCAATTCACAGAAGTGGTAAAATTTCATTTAAATGAAAAAGACAGTTCTTAAACTACTACTTAGTGGTTTCACTATTCATAAAAAATTGATGTTTTTCAGAAAAATACCAAAAATCCATCCTAAGATATATTTGATATTCTGAATTCAGAAATTATTTATATTTTTTCAAAAATTCAAAACATATAAGTTTCATTAATTAATTTAAAATTAATTCCCGTTGTCAAATCATATAGCATGTTTTTAAGAAACAATAACTGTCAAAATATCGACACTTGTTTATGTCCAATTTCAATGTAAAATTAGTTAAAATGACCAAAATTGGATTAAATGGTAAAAATATATTCTAATTACACTTTAAAACCAATTAAAAAGATACTATAACAATGTAAATAGATTATATTAAAAGGCAGTTTTGAATTAAAATACATTATTTTTCACCATACATCAAAAAATAAATTTTATTAAAAAAATACCAAAATTTTACCCAAAGTAAAATTTGATGTCTTGATTCTAAAGATTAATTTTAATTTTTCAAATTAACATATAAAAGTGACCAAAACTAGAATTAATGAGGATTATCTATCAAAAGTCAGTAAATCGACCTTTTCGTGAATATTATAGTATTCATGCTTAAAATAGAAATATTTTCTTATTTTAAGCCTCTAAATTTTATTGGATAAATGTAAAAACATTTAAAAAACATGTGTAATCATATTTTAGTTAATTATTTTCATTACCACCAATAAAAGTTCTAGGCATTATCTATCATTTAAAATAATAATATTATATTATCTGTGCGCAACGTAAGATTTCAACGAAACCCATTGTTGTGTATCAGGTACGCCATTGAACATTTCATCCCCTTTAAATTAGAATTAATATTTAATTTAAAAATATTAATAAATATGAAAAATCTCATGTTCTTTATTTAGCTGGTATTTTACAAAAAATATCATAGAGATAGAAGATTATAGATATATCCATTACATGATATCTGATCGAGCAGGTAACATTACATATCCATCAGGTAAGAAATTTGTGTAACGACTAGGCCTCATTGATAGTATAGTAACCCCACATTTTAATATGGCTATTGAGCCCTACCTCCATTGGCACCACTAGTTTCCCTAAATAAATATGGTCTCCAACTTGGGTCTACCCATGTGCCTAAATGGATAATCAGACTAAGGGCCATACCGACATGCTAACACATGTTCTTTCAATGGGATTTGTCCTCACTCACAAACACTGGTAGAAATATTTAATCTGGTAACCCATTATGTTACCATTCCAAACCATGGCTCAAAACATATTGTTTTCTAATCAGTTAGGCTCATGAAAAAGGTTCTCCTTTTTGACATTGGTAACAATAATTACACTACTAACACATTATGTTTCTAGAATGTTATATTCACCCCACACTAGAAAACCAAATACTCCTTATGGATTATATATTTAAACCTAGAATGTTCTATTAAACTTATGGATGGGTACCATATTTTATACAAAAATATAAATTATTCCCCACTAATAGACAAATACCCTACCTTTTAATATGGAAATTGAGCATTGGAAAATCAATCACTATAGGTTTCCCTATAAAAACATGGTCCCCTACCTAGGGAGAACCCATGATTTTAAATGTATCATCAAATTAATAACAATCCCCTCATGGAAACATAGATTCCATCCTTATTAGTTTTCCGCACTCACACACCCCCTCAAAAACATCTTAAGAGGTCACCCATCCTGACACTACTCTAGTCCAGGGCTCTCTTATACATGGATTTCTAATTAGGTAGGCTATTAAAAATAAAGGCTTAACTTAATGAAAATGGTTGTAATATTTACAATTTTAATCCTTTACCACTATAGGGATTTATTATCAGGATATTCTTCTACACCATTGAAAAACACTACTAAATAAACCACTAATAAACTCATCATCAACTCATCAATAATGGATGGTGAATTAATGGACCTCTATTTCATCTGATGATCACACTCACCAATGAAAACTGAATAAAATCTATACTCATAATATATTATTAGTTACCTATTATGTAAATCCATAATACCCCACATTGAATACATGAAATCCATTATGAGTATGACATCATATGATTATATAAATAAACATAGGATGTCAATTGATGATTAATATTTCCTTAAAAACATATCACAATCTCTACATACATCAAACAAGTTAATAAAACCTCATGTTGGCATAGTTAACACCAAGAACATTTGATGCCACTCCACCTCAATTCCATGATCATGGATTACGATGGGTGAAATGGATGATTGTGTAATTCATGGTTCTTAAAAATTATACTTGATGGTATAATATAAAAGATGACACCAGACATGATATCAGACTCTCCTAGCATATAAAACTCCAAGGAATAATATTTTCAATCCTAATATGCGGAATTTTATCTCAGATAAAAACCACTTCCACGATCAGGCCCTACTCAAGGTCCATAAGGATAAGGGGTGACATAAGGTTATCCTCTACTTGGCCATTATCCACATTTGGGACTATTGTTGCAGCTTATATATTCTTAAAACATACTAAAACAATAGATAAACATTATGTAGGCCCATAGATCCACAGTTAGTGAATTCGATGGACAAACAATATTTCTTTTGAGGTCCTTGAAATTTTCAATAGGGGAAAATAACGTCAGTATTCCTATTAGGGGTCCAAGGATTACCATCCCTAATAAAATGAGTTAACATAATCTACAAAATAATCCACAATATCTAAATCATCAATAGGTTAGAAAATGATAATCCATGACCACAACACTACTTTATTGATAATCTTAACAAATATCATCCCATGAATTCCCATTAAAAACTCAAATCCACTCAATAACCATGACCTTACCTATCACTTTGAGAAACATAGACAAAATAAAATTTTTGACGTAGTACTATATATTTTGACGCAATGCCTCTATGAAAAGACTCATCATGGCGTCCTTAATGTGAAAATGATCTAATATATATTATAAACGGTCATTGAATACGATGCAAAAATATCGCCTTCTTGAATTCCATTGAAGGAGGAAAATCATCTAAATTTGAAACCTGACCATTGATGTAGAAGAATGAAACTTAACCAAAAATGGTTTGTGTAACTTAAAATATTATAATGAGAAGTCATTGGGACATTCAATGATCAATATCCACCATTAGAATAAGACTCATCACATAATAGTTAAGGTAAATATAATCTATATCTCTATCCTGACAAAAATGATCCTAAATGAAATATATATATACCTCATCCTTTTATATGTATGTGGATTATAAATAGAGCCCTCATAATATAGTATGACCTAATGATTAATCTCATCAAATATCTCTCTCTAACCATCATCTTTGTTTAATTCATCCTAATGGTGACTATTTGTTTCAATCTACTCAAACTCAACTATATGATCATAATAGAAATGGAGACATAGAGCCATGTAATGGAAGGAGAAAATAATTTCAAAACAAAAATCCAAGATTATGGAATACCTATGATTAATTAATAAATAGTTATCATAATACCAATTCATTACTTCATTCAATAATAGTAAAAAAAATCATGACGCATGATCCTTTCCCTATTCTTTACCTTGAATGAAGCATAACATCACTTATAACATGATGGAAACAAAAATAACTTCTTTTGGATCACTAGGGTCCCTAAAATCTCCTTCCATATCTAGATTCACCTTTTTTATGTCATGTACTTATTTTAGTTGATATAGTTTCTCAACAAACCCATGAGTCCCCAAAAGTTTCTATAATAATACCCCATTTTATTTCCCAATAAAATTCACAAATTGCACTTTTTCATAACCAACCCCCAATTGTAGGCCTCATCGGTTAGTAGTGATGATTAAAATGACTATTGTATACTACCTCAAATAGGCCATGAGTTTAAAACTAGAACTATTTATAAAGATTATGAACATATTGTAGGAATTATCTACAAATTTATAGGAAGTTATGATGATACCAACATCCAAACACGTAGTAATAAAGAAATAATATATAACCAGAACATGAAATATCATACAATGTAAAATCAAAAGGAAAATATTACAATAAAACTCTTACGAAGATCAACATGATGACATGTAACTCATAAGCAATCTCTATAAAAAATTAATGTCAATCTTGGTCACCGATTCCTCCATGAAGACCAAATATATATATATATATATATGGTAGATCATGAATGTGTACTAGGGTGGATACGCTGTGAAACCTATCTTGATAATGTGAATAAAGTTTAATAAACATCTAATGAATAAATAAAGGAATCAACTCATCACCTAATTTAAGAAAACTATATTCCGATCCTCTGATGGATTACTCACAAAAATATTCACATAAGTAAAATAATATTGAATTATTATATATAATAAGGGTACCAAACTTCCACATTTCCACTTAACTTGTAACCCTAAACCCCCATCAACTTTATGTTACCTAGTTGGGAACCAGGTATCATTGAGTGTGGGAAGGGGTGAATCAGTGATATGTTTTTCTTTTATATTTCTTTACATATGAATCAACCTTCACAACTTGTTAATGATTTAATTCCCTACTGAACACAATTCCAACACAGAGCCATATGAACCTAATAATTTACAAGGTTCAAAACTCTACAAGTGTAGCTATGTCCTCAGTATGGTTTGGAAAGAATCCAAAACCACATAATCCACTAGAAAACAATCATTGGATGTGGAATACAATGAGTAGGATGCTCCCTTGTAATCGGGTAGATCTTTTAAAGAAATCTAATACTGTCTGTGCTTCTTTTGGCCCAAAATGATGAAAACCAATATTTCAATGCTTCGTGATCAGCATTCAAAAATTTATTTTTCAAAAAAACTTATTCAAATTCTTACCGAGAACCTGGAAGGATCTTCCTTGAGTCCTTCATGAACTGTATTTCTTCCTCTGTGAACTATCTTTATCCTCCACAAACCGAGTTTCACCATTTATCATGAGTTATTTTCAAACCACCTCTTCTTCCGCAGACTTTCTCTACTCCAAAGATAGTCACTGTTTCGTGTACCAACTCTGTATACCACGTACCGCCCCGGCGTATCGCTTCTGCATACTGCTTCCATGTACAGCCTCCATGTATTATTTACACCTCTATGTAATTCCATAGACCACATACTACTTCTTAAAATTTGGATAACCATTTTTTCTTCTATGTACAACTTTTTCCATCATGGAATCTTTCCTTTTACATCTTCTTCCCTTCACTGAATTATCCCTCACAAACTCTTTAAGAATTAACCAAATTATTCTTCCAAGAAAAGAAGTAATATTATGAAAATATCTCTTCCTTAATAATGGTATTAGGGTCCATAATATTGGAAACTAAATCTAGAAATATCACTAATCTGATTTACCCAAATTTTAGATGTGGTACCACCTTCACTGCGTATCATTCGAGTCCTACAAACCATTTTCGCTACGCAGTACACGTATTGACTTTCACGGTTCATGGCAGCCTAAATCAACACCTCCATTCCACCAATTACAAGATTTAAGGCATACCTTTTTCGACATGAAAACCAGGATCCACCCAAAAACCTTTTCTCTTATGTGGTCTGCGTACCGCGCATTAGAGTTCACATGGTGCTTCTATAAGACATCCTTATTTTGCAGATTTTCTTTTTCTGCTCAGTGTACCTACTATGCATTCCATGTACTGTCCTTTATAGTCCATGACTAATTATCTATGGATTCCTTTTTCAAAAAATTACCTTCCAATTTTGAGGCCAAAAAATTAGAGAAACCGGGGAAACAACTCTACCTTCAAAATATTCTTCTGTAAGAATACCCATACTACTTTTATGTCATCTAGCTTATTCAAGAAACATATAATATCATCTTGAACCTTATTAGTCCTGATATATTTTATTTGAGGGACCACATTTATAAATTTATTATTTTGAGGAATGTATTGAAACTTCCATATCTTAAAACAATATTTTTCATTTCAATCAAAACTAAATATGACTAGAAACACATTTACTATAAATTTTCATCCCAATCCTTGAACCACAAGTTCTTTAAACTACATATGATATTTGGGAAATAAAAATCAGAAAAACATCATTATATTTTCAAGGATTTTACAGAGTTATTTTATTTGTCCTTTTGATAACAAATGACAACACTCTTCAAAAGAAAACTCATATTTTACTTCCTTGTCCTTCCAACTTGGTCCCAAAATTTCCCTCTTTGGATTATGTTGTCAACTAAGATTCATAAATCACTAATCTTTGTAACCTCAAGCTATGGATTAATTATCAACAATTCAAAGACTATGTGAGCTAAATAATTTTGGGAATCATTAAATTATTTATAGATAAACCATGATGTCCAGAAGTATTAAATATGATACCTCTCCTGATTTCCTGCTCAGTATTTTACAAAACATCCTCATATTTCTCCCAAGTCTTCTTCCTCAACATTATTCGTCGGCTTTCTCCACTTCCTCAACATTCCTGGAATACTAAAAGAATTTTTTTCCCTATAACAACTCCAACAATTAGTTCGAATATTCACACAATTACATGATGGATTCATAGCTTACCCAAAACTCCCCCTTTTGGCATACTTCTATAAGGATAGATTTATGGAAAACAATCCCCAATTTAAAACACTATCCAACAGTTATATGAGATAGGGGACAAATATAAATAACACAATCTTGATGAAAAGGAGGTTGGATTCCCATGTTCAACCTCAATTTATAAAATGGTTCCTTTGGTAATGGTTTTGTGAACATGTTAGAAACTTTTTCTAATGGAGAAACACATTCTAGCATAAATTCATTCTTCTCAATTTGCAATTTGATCAAGTGGAACTTTATTTCAATATGTTTTCAATGAGAATGTTATACCAAATTCATTGTAAAATTTATTTCACATTAATTATCACATCCCAAGAGCAATGGTAACTTTAATTCAACAAGTAAGTCTTCTAACAGACATTTTATCCACATAAGTTGGTTAATAGTTTAAGTGGTAAAAAAATAATTAGCTTCATAAATTCTATGAAATACTGAATTATATTTATTTGTGTGCTAAAAAACACAAATTTTACCGAAAAAGAAAACTCTACCATATGTGGATCCTTTATCATCAACAGTTTCTTCCTAATTAGCATCTAAAGACCTAAACTAGTCAATATTTCCTAAGCCATCATATATGATTTCAAAATTTGTTGTGTCTTTTATATATCTGAGAATTATTTTTCCAGTAACTAGATTGGATTCTTTATGAGAACTCTAATTCCATGCACATTAGGTAACAACATAAACAATGTCAGGTCTTGAGGAACTCATATATAATGAAATTACAATCATCTTTAGAAACTCTTTATGATCAACTTCATTTCCTTCCCCATATTCATAAAAATTGGTTCTCACTAAAATCAGTGTGAAAAGTGGTTTCGAATTATCCTTGTCGAACTTCGTAAGATGTTTTTTAGCATACTTTTTTTGAGAGAAAATTTTCACCTTTTGTAAAATTTGTAACTAAAGAATGTGTTTTATTTATCCCAACATAGACATCTCAAACAACTTCTTAATCTCTTCATAAAATAATTCTCAAGATATTTCATCATTTCCAGTAAATATAATGTCATCAATATAAAAAATAATGATGAAAGAAAACTCTTGACTTTCCTTCATGTAAAGACTTATATCAACTCTTCCTTTCTTGAAAGTCATATTCCATATGAAAGTATCCAATTTGGAATACCATGACATCATTTTATGTTTTAACCCATAAAAAACATATTTAATATGCACACATGACTTTCATCATTCCCAAAAAAATACACAAGGTTGTTCAATGTAAACATCCTCGTTAAGAAAATGATTCATGAATGCCGATTTAGCATCCATTTGAAAGATATTGTAACCTCATTGTGTAAAAAAACAAGGAATATTATAATTGTTTATATCAATGACATTAGAGAAAATATTTCATCAAAATCAATACATCAAATTTGTTAATACCATTTTCAAACCAATCATTCATTGTTTCTTATCAATTCACATTATTCATTCATCTTCTTCCAAAAAACCCATTTTGTACCAATAACCTTTTTGTTATCTAGATTTTGTATGAGTTCCCATGTATCATTATTTTTTATATGATTATGCTATTCATTCATATCATTAACCCATTCTGGATGCTCAAAAAATTCATTCAGATCATTCAGCTCGACTCTTGAATAAAAAGTTATCTGTGTAACAAATTTTGATGTTTTTCTGACTTGATCCTTATGATGTTGAACACCAATAATGTTATGAATTTCCACATTCTTCCTCAACCCGGATTGTCTTTTTTGGGTTTCATCATCATCACATGAAATAGATGAGTCTGATTCTTCTTCATGAATAGTATAATAACTATTCTTAATATTAACATAATTATTATGTACAAATATTTATCCTACTCAACATCAATATCAGAATAAGTCTAATTTTCTTTCTCAATATTTTTTACAACATTCAAATTCGTAGAATAAAACAATATTCCTGTTTTTTTGTAGAAACATCTATATAATATTCTTTCTGGGAAACATCCATGAAAAATAATATCTTCATCTCTTTTCTCAATCTTCCCATGAATTCCACCTTTCTTGTTTATGCTACATGAAATCCAAAAAACTCTTAAGTTTTTAAAATTTTGATCATGGAAGAATATTTCAAATGGATCCATATATGATCTTGGCCTATAGAAACATTAGTGTTGTATATACATAGTTGTAATCATATCTTTCTTCCAATAATAATCACTGATAATATGCTCATGTTACATAATTCAACCCATTTCCACCGAACTTATATTCTTCCATTTGGAAACACCGTTTTTATGAGGTTTGTAAGCTTAACTGAACACATGAAGAATTAAATTCCTCTCATTATATTTTCAAAATATTCATTGTTTTATTCACCACTATTATCAGTTCACAACTTCTTCATCAAAATATGACATTCCTTCTCGGCTTTCCTCCAGATGCTTTAAATAATTTTTAGAGTATCATACTTATGACTCATATACACAACACAAGTAATGTGAGTATAGTAATCAATGATTGTGATGAAGTACTTATTTCCCTTTTTTGAAAGTTTTCTCATTGGCCCATAAATATCATAATGAATAATTTCTAGGGGTCTTTCTGATCAAATGTCAAATTATTATACATGATGTTTGTAGCTTTTTCTTTTTGAGAAATAGTTTAACTCCAATCTCTTCTTCTTGAAATATCAGATATATCTCATACCCTATCTCACAATGATAACGTGATCATGTTTCTCTGACACATGTTCCCTATCCTTTTATTCCATTATTTATTTTCATCCACCATACCAATGTAATACGTATTTTTATTTTACCAACATGAATCTAAATTAATTTTTTGTTTAAACCTCTTGTAAAAATCATTTCATATTCTTTACATTTCATATATACACATATTTCATGAAGATTATTTTTTTCCTCATAAAAAATTTTCAAACACTCAATAGGTTGTGTTTCAGTCTGTCAGAAAACAATTTTTTCCTAGATCTCATATTTTATTTCCCTAATGATAGCAATCCACCACCTTTGATTCTTAATGATTCATGATTTAAAAATTCCACCATTCCTTATTTGAAGTCTTTCAAATTCTTCAATAGCTTTAAGTATCCTATCATATGATAAGAATAGTCACAATCAAAAATCCAAAGTTATTATCCTTTTATATCATTCAATGTATTTTCAACAACAAGAGTTTTTTATCTTCTTCGTTTTAATTCTTCATCTTAAGCTTCAGAGAATTGTTGGGAATCAATTTTTATGAAAGTTTCCAAACAAGAAAACCCTTGAGAATATTTATAGGTTGGTCACATATTTCTCAAATAGTTTCATGTGGTTCGAACCTATTCTGAACATTCAAACATGTATTCCCAGATTTCTTATGAACATAATTCTATGAATTCTTTTTTTGATAGAATTGACTCCGCCTCAAAACTTGCCTCCCATTACATGTGGAATATTAATAATGTTTTTTTTAAACCAAGACATATTTTCCATGTGTCCCAATCTACTACAATACCAAAAGTATCGATAAAAAGTGTATTTTACTCTAAATGTTTTGGATTGACTTGTGTGGGGAGTATGTTTCTCAGTAACCTTCTTATCATAAACTTGTAGACCATCAAAATTTCTATTTTCAGATGTAAATTTCTTCTTCAGCTCAAATTTCATTCTA
The DNA here is from genome assembly GCA_963277665.1 of Viscum album. Classification (NCBI taxonomy): domain Eukaryota; kingdom Viridiplantae; phylum Streptophyta; class Magnoliopsida; order Santalales; family Viscaceae; genus Viscum; species Viscum album. The sequence continues at coordinate 1,910,979,393 of OY728120.1, forward strand.
TATATATCAGAAGCAGAAGCAATTGAAATTTTTCTGGACTCCGTATTTTTGGATTATTCTTATATTTCATCACTGTTAACATTTTCCACAAACATCCATTTCCAAAAATTATTATTCTCAGGACCATTCCATATTTAATATCAACCATTTACGTTAACATTTAATGATCCTTAATAGGATAACTCTTACCAAAAATTTCACCATCTTTCGAGTTTAATTTTTTTAAACTCATATTTTTTTGTTCATCTTAAATTTTTTTTGGATAAGTTCCAACTCTTATTATTTTGACTTCATCTTTACTTACAGAAGTTCATAATGAGTCTTCAAATACTCGAGAGAATTATTCATATCATTGATCTCTTTTACCAGATTTACATTCTCATTTAGAAACCATCTTGATTGTTTGATTTGGGATGTTCATTTATCAATTTCCGATTTTCTGTTTCAAGTCTTCTAATTTTCTCTGAAATTATTTCAACTCTTCTATTAGATTAGATTCAAGTTGTGATTTTTCTTTGTCAGAATAACTACTTTTTAAATCCTCATTATTCAATTTTTCAATAAAATTATTCTCTCTAACTTTCTCAGCAAAAGAATTTCTATATTTGACTTCACTAACTTCTTCATCTTCATCTTTAGACAAAATCTTATTCTTCATCATTTTAGAAAATTTTTATACTTCCCTATGAAAAAAAAATATTCTTTATCAACCTATTTCTTCCATAACATTCATAGAATTATTTCTTCTTCATAAATGTCTTGTTCTTTCTTTCTTTGAGGTAATTAGACACAATATTCCCAGATGCTCCACTTTCCAACAATTCAATGGAAGATTCCCTTTATATTTTCTTATACCTCTTTTCACATGTCTAGAAAACATGAATAAAATATCCCTAGTATTTTTTCATACCTCACTTTTGGGTTTAGAGTTAGAAATGCCATCTATATCATGAACCCCCAAATACTTTTAATTTTTGGAGGATTTGAAAGGAATTTATCCATCAAATTTTGTTGTTTTCTTCATAATATTCCCCCTTTTTATCACATATGGGATGAGAGTTCTATAAAAATAATCTAGAGATAATGTTTTAGGGTCTTAGTCTTCAAATGATGAAACTTAACAATCAAACTTCTCTATAAAAATTCTTATGATATTTTCAAACACTATAGAATCCTACAACATTTCACCAAGACATTTGATAGTACTTACATTGTCACATACCCTAGTAAATAAGTCCTTGATAGGAAAAAACTCTCCCATTTTCAAGTCTTCATACTTCAACCTCCAGATTTGTAGTTTTTCCTTCTTTATATTTTTTTCCTTCATAGACGTTTTTAGCTAATACTAGATATCTTTAGCTATGGAAACACCTTTTAATATTAAAAAATCACATTCAAAATGTGATGAGATTAAATAATTTTTATCAATTACATCAATTTAAAGAATATTCTTATCGAAAAGTAAAGAGGAACCTTGTCATAAATAATAGGAAATCAATCTATTGTAGCTTCAAGAACTTCATGAACAAGATACAAAAGATAAGTCATAATTATATATTTCCATAAATGATAATTATTTCCTTCAAATATTGTAATCCACTTAATGTTCATGAAATTTATATTCTCTATCACAAATTCTCATCAAAATATTAGTAAATAAAAATATAAGGTTACCTCCATCTAATACTAATTGAAGTTACCCAGTTAGGATCCAACTATCATTGATATTGGGAGGGTTGAATAAGATATATATTTTTCTTTTATGTTTCCTTACATTGGAAACAACTTTCACATCCTACTAAATATTTCTTCACTATTGAAAAAAATTCAACCACCTAACCAAATGATAAAAAAATTACAAGGTTCACTACTCAACAAGAGTAGCTACATCATTAGTATGGTTTCAAAACAATTCAAAACAACAAAACCCACTAAAAAACAATTTTATGTTGAATACAATGAGTAGGATATTACCATACACTCATGTAGAAATTTTAAATAAATACCATAGTGTGTGTGCTTCTCCTGGCACAAAATGTTGCAAATAAACATTTTAGTGCTTCTTGACCAGCTTTCTCAAGTTTTTCCTTTAAAGAACAATTTTACTCTTTCCTACCCAGAATATGGTAGGAATATTCAGGAGTCTTCCAAGAATGAAATTTATTCCTCCTGGAACTACCTATATCCTCCACACATTGAGTATCACCACGTTGTGTGAGTGCTTCACAAACCACCTCTTCTTCAATATATTATCTCTTCTCTGCAGGCTGTCAATGTTCCACATACTACATCTGAGTACCACCTCTGTATAATATTTCTTCATACTACCTATGCATACCATTTAAACCTATATGTATTTTCTTAACTTATGAAATTCTTCTTACTTTTTAGTGAACTATTTATTCTTCTGATGACAAATTTATCCTGCACAAAATCTTTCCCCTGCTAACTGCTTCCCATTATTGAATTATCCCTCGATAGCTTTTCTTAACTAAGACAAATTCTTCCTGAAAGTGAAGATGTGATCTTATTTAAATCAATCTTCCAAAATTATGTGATTATAATCCATTATATAGTAAAATAAATCCACAAATCTTGGTAATATAATTTACTAAAATTTTAAATTTGGTGCAGGCTTCACCGTGTGCCATGCAGGTCCTGCGAACCATTTTCCCAATGCGGTCCGCGTACCGCCATTATTCCATCATAGTGGCCTAAATCATGACCTCTATCTTTCTAATGATATGCCATCCCACATACCATTTTCCTCTTATGAACCGTGATCGAACCGAAAATCATTTGTCCGATGCAGTTCTTGTACCGTGCTTCGTGGTTCTCAAAGCACTGCTCTGTAACATCCTTCCTTTACCAATTTTCCTTCACCAATCTACGTACCTCCTATGTATTCCATGAGCTATCCATCATAGTCCATGAACCATGATTTGAAGACTCCTTTTTAGAATCTAAAATCAAGATTTTGAAGCCCCAAAATTTGGAAAACCTTTGAAATGGTGCCACCTTCAAAATATGCCTCCATAAGAACACTCATAATTTTTTGTTGTCATATGGATTATTTAACAAACAAATGCTTTCATCATGAACCTTATCTATCATGATATATAGTCTTTAATAAATCATATTTAGCGTCATCATATTTTTTACGAATGTTTTGAAGCTTCCCTATCTTCCATCATTATCTTTATTTCCAATCAAAACTTAATATGACTAGAAACACCATTACTTCCCTTTTTTTTATAAATCATGCATCACATGTTCTCCAAAAAACTTATGATGTTTGTGAAATAAAAATCAGTAGAAAAAATTCATATTTTACAAGGCTTTTACAATGTAAATTGATTAATTAGTTTGAAAAATAATGAAAAGACACTTTCAAATAAAACACATCTTACTTCCTTGTCCATCCAACTTGGTCCCAACATGACTGACATATCAGTTTTCCCATCTAATCAACATGTCACGTTACTCACCCATGTTAATATATTACATACATATCCACATAATCATAACCATGTCACCATCACATCCGTATAATAATATAATGAGAATGAGTTCTTCCAAAACCCATGTAAATATACACTAAACGTTAATCCATTACTAGGAATGAATAACTAAAAATATAGTAACTATATACCATTACAACATGGATACATTTATACAGTATTACCATAATATACCACATCCTGAATATACATGTATATCACAACTATGATCCATTTTAGGGTATATATAGGCATATCCAAAAATAGTAAGACGTAAAAACTTAGATATTCCTTTATAAATTCCATAGTTGTTATGACAACCATGCATTTTATTACACAATTAATCATATTTTATTACATATAATTCAATTTATACAACATAGAAGATCAAGAGTTATAGTGTGTTTGGGTCTTAGGATCATTACATAACATCTTAAAACATGAAATATGACATCTTTATTGAAGACATCCTTTATATGACCACTACATTCCCTCATACTTAGCATGGGATAACCTGAGGATATGCATAAGAAAAGGGTGGGATATAAATCCAAGTAAGGTAATAATCATGGAATGACATGAGGAATACAATACATGTTAGAAAAAATGAATATGAATAAATCACAAGAGAAGAATAAACATAATTTCATGATAAATCATGATAAAAATAACATGGAAATGTGGTAACAACACATAACATGGAATTAGCATGAGCCAAGTCTCATTGCACAAAGAGTATGAGTAAACCCTCATTGCACATGAAGCACGAGAAAAACCAATTTTCAATTGAATTATCATGAGTAAACACCCATTCTACAAGACATATCATGATACTACACGTTACCCAATGCATTGGAGTGCTATCTGGAAACACCCTTCTTAAACATTTCACTGCATGCATAAGTGTGCCACATGGATCATAAAACATTGAATTGTTCAACATAATAATTTATTACATGATAAAAGAATATGGAATAAATAAATGAAACTATTTAGACAATATGTAAAAGTGAATAAACGTGAATACCCTTGATAGATAAATGGGAATATAATTCACTACACAATGACTTTGGCTTGAAAAAAAAACACAGTGCAATTTCGGCAGCATAATGGCGTGACATAAGAGTTCATAAAAATGGGTGATGAGAGAGAAATGTGTGTATCATATATTTACATTAAATGGAAAGTAATGGGTCATAAATATACATGTCCCAAAAAATTTAATGGAATTTAGATTAATGATACAAAAGACTTTCTTGAATGTAAATGAGGAGAGAGAAATTCCTTTCGGAATTTCGGCATAGTAACAGGTGTACATGGGAGGCATTTAATGAGAGAGAAAAGGGTCTCCCATCATTCAAAGATAAATTGGGAAGTATGGGTGAGGTGAGAAACCATACCCTTCCATTTATACTTGAAATTAAAAGTGTATAACAACTTAACGATTATTGGACAAAAATGAGAAAGGAAGAAAACCCTTACTTGGATTACTGCTTCCAAAGGCTCGAGAGAGGCTTGAGAGAGGCTTATTGAGAGATTGTGGAACCTTGGGAGGATTATATATAGAGGAGGGAATAGTTTGGATGAAATCAAAAGGCTTTGGCTGAATATGATGTGGGAGCTTGGGTGGGTTTATATAGAAAAGGAGAGGGAATTATTTATTATTTAGGTTTGGGACAACTCACATTAAACTAATCAAAACCACAAAAAAGTCCTTGGTTTTTGCCCATGGTTTTTCAAAGAGGAGAGGAAAACAATATTTTATAAGTCCGAAGTCCGAAAATCTTGAAATAATGTGGTTGCATATGTGGAGGGGAGTCACACTCCCAAGGAAAACAATTTAAAAAGGCAACATGTTTAATAATTTTTGAAGGGTCCACTAAAGCGTTTTAAAATAAAAAAAAACCCAAAATCACATTATTTTAATGGTAAAATATATATTGGACAATAATAAAGTTTATAGTATTATATTATATCACTATTGGGTCATTATGATGTCATAAAACACATTATATATTTAAACGGTATTAAATTTTTACACAAAAATTTGACTGTCTCAAAAAATTATGAAAAATTCACCATTGAATAATTTTGACGTCCTGATTCCAGAAATAATATTCATTTTATCTAAATAATTTTCTAAATATATTAATTTTCACTTTTAAAATAAAAACAAACATTTATAAAATATTAATGGGTTTTGACAAAAACTGGCTTTCAAACCATTATAAAAATTACTATTTCATTCATAATATTATACGATCATTTATATTTAATAAAAATTAATTTAATAGAAATCATAATATTTTATTAAAATATTATTTAATTCAAAAAATCCATTAATTCTACCAAATATATTTCTTAGTTGAACCTGAACAAAAAAAACTATTTATATGTAAAAAACTATTTAAAAGGTAATAATAATTAAATGAAAGTATATTTATTATTATATAAAAAAATAATGTAAATAACCATTGTTCTAAGGTCTTGTTACATAACCCCTTATAACACCCACAGAAGACCGAAGATTATGGTGTGTGATGATGACAAACTCTTGGGGTGGCTTGGATAACATTTCTCGGGTGTAAATCCCAATCAACTTCCACTTCTCTCGTAGGCAGTCTCACTTGAGCTTAACATATTCAAGCTCAGATTGGGATTGGTCAAGAGCGAATACCAAAGATTTAACCTCCTTTATGAGCTCTAAAAAATGGGCTTTATATGGTGCACAACTACTAGATGAGGCCATCACTTCCTTTGTCTAAGTAAATTGGATTTGTTAATGCCCTATATTTATACTAATCATGTGATTACTATTCAATGATAATATTACCATGGTAAAAATTCATAACCGTATATTAAAAATACAAAAACATAAAACCAAAGAAGCTTACATTTTATATAATTATTTTACATAAAGATACATTTAATTAGATTAGGAGGGATTTCCATTAATGAAAAATTGGGTCGTTACATTTATAGATAGAGAAATTTAGGGGAGTAGTCAGCCTTCTATATCCCTTGAAAGCTATATATTAATAAAAACATAAAACTAAGGCCAAGTATGGGTTATATCCACCAAAATTATTTGAAGAGGTGGACCATGAGAACAAATATAACATATTGATATAAATACCACAAATTATTCTATGGGATACAAAATAACCAGGATTGAATATAGTTAACATCTACAAAGAGATCCCAGAAGTTATTACAAAGGACGAAGAAGATAACATATAATAATGAATTAATTAATGATTAATAACCACTTATCATTAAAATAAATCCACTATCTCATTCATAATATTGCATAATCATTTTTATATTATTATTATTTAGGTAACCCAAGGTGCTTTAATTTACAATTCTATGATCAACTTAACCGTAATTATTATTGAATAAATGGATTAAATTTGTTAATAATATTGTATTACAATACAATCCTTAAAATTCAAGAACATTACTGGTTCACTAAAATATTCATTTATAAAACATTCTATAATCTCGGGATCCATGACATATCTATTCCTATTTCTTTGAAGAATATTCCTAAAATAAAACGAGTAATAAGTAATAACAATTAAGAAAATATAATTTATTTAATATGAATTTGAAGGCATATTAGGTTATCCACATAATTCCACCATCCATCATTACCTCCAACACCTTCCCACCACTTCTTTATCATCAACCTCAATAGTATATCATCATAAAATATTAATTTACAAACTTCCACCCTCCCTTCATCAACTAACAATAAAATTTTTATTTAAAATAATAAAAGTGTCATAATATCATTAATATATAATCTTAAACAAGGAATAACATATAAAAGGTAATCATATTAAATTATAATCTCTATGATATGTATATAAAAAACTAATAGACAAGGCTTGAATACATTTAATGTATAATAATATTTCAAGATGTCAATATATTTCATTTAGCTTCTTGATTATTTATTTTATTAAAATTATTATTTATAATGGAGGAAACATAATATAATGGATGATATTAGAAATTATATATATTTAAATTATATATTCAATCAATCTCTAAAATATATTAATTACCTTCACAAAATAATGGAAAAGTTAATAAATTCCTCATTAATTATTCATTTTATATATCCAAAATTATTTTTCTTTCTAGATTTAAAAAAAATCAAATATAAATGAATTCATATAAAAATGCCAAGAAATTTATAAAAAAAGATCTTAACTCGAAACCCCAAACATAATCATTCATTTTACAAATCACAACTCCCCAATTTTTTTAAATAATTTCATATTATAATAATTATTTGAATAATCTTGTTTTTTACCAATAAGAAAATAAATCCTAAATGTTAAAAAATTAAAACAATAAGAAATTACAATATCATTAATCCTTTAACATTATGTGAATGTATGGGTTTTAGTTTTTAAGCTCATGTGATATTATTAATCTATGAAACATACAAATATGTATGTGGTTGTATTATAATTTTATCACTATATGTCATGGAATATTTGTTTCTGATATTTATGATTTTAAAATGACAGAATGTCATTAGAATTTATTACTCTATGATAATATATAATTATTTTGAAAAATGGAGTATTTATTGATGAATCACAATAATGTTGTGAAATAATATAACCAGTTCATGTATATTGGTTTCAGATGTAAGATCATCTATATATTTTATCTTAAAAGTGAATAAATAAATTTTATTAGAACATATTTATCCTTTACTTGTATAGATAGATGATGTGTGGATTTATAATACCAATCTCAATTACCACATGTTGTATTATTTATATTCATGTTTTACACTTATATCTTTCAAATCTGATTATAGTATTTTCTATTTAAATCAATGAATATACATTTTATCAAAATTTTCAAAATTCATGATTAAATCCTTATTTATTCAAACCATCATCTTATTTAAAAAAATTAATATAGAAACATTGTGAAAAAATATGAGTTTTTTACATAAAAATGTTTTTTGTTAATGATTTTCAATTCTCACACACATGAATATTTCCCATTATATATGAAAACATATATCATAGTATGCTTCTTTTTTCTATTTTGTGATATGAAGCAATCCATATATAATTACATTTAAATTAAAATTTGAATTTGTGAGGGTAACCATGAGGATTAGAAGTGTAAAATACATTTTTTATTAATAGATCAAAACATGACTAATTTATACATTTAATGAAAACAATGTTATTAATTATAGAATAAATGATTGCACATTCTCTAGGAATATGATATTCTTAAAAAGGCATAATAAATAATTGATTCTAAAAAAATTGATGATTACTTGATTAATTAAATTATAATTTATTCTTTTATATTGGTTAAATTTTATAAACTAAAAAACTATGTATTGAATTAATTTAAAATTTTCTTTTCTACAAATCAGTGGATATTGATTTAGAATTGATTTTACTAAAATCATATTTCAATTTTTTTCAATGCTATCGAACTAATGTGAAATCGTCTAATTTAGTTAAATTTATTATGTATTTGTGTTCAATCATATTTCCATGATTTTATGAAATGAGATTCAGATTATTTATATTATTTTATTAGAATAGATTGAAGATGGATGTTTAATAGTAACTGAATAAAAATAAATTTTACAAAAAAGTGGATTGTTTTTTAAACCATTTAATTAACATCCAAATCCATTTTTTTATATTTTAAAAAAGCCACTTTATGGGAAAGTGGTAACTATACATCACAAGATTCCAAAAATAGCACAACATCTGCACAAACACTTAAAATTCAAATTCAGGATATCCCATTTCTTTACAACTATGCCACCAACAGGGAAATAAAATAAAAATTTCAATAACAATAAACTGGTTAACATACCATGTTCCAGTAGTTATAATTATGAGTTGATTCGAGATCCACCTTAAGACACATAAATTTTTATCCAGTCACCATCCTCAATTTTAGTTGACAAAAAATACATTATCTCGTCATCTCCACCATCAACGCTTCTCAGAACCACCACCTTCACCATCACCACATTCATCAGCGGAGCTTCCATAACCATCATCATTATCTTCATTGCTTGACACCGGTGTCCACATCATCGAGTTCTACCTCCAAAATGATCCTTCACCATCATAATCCACTCCACATGCATTATAAGAAAACCCCTCTCCATACACATCGCTAGAAAACCTTAAAAACCACAAATGTAAAATCACCATCATTAAAAGAAATCAAAGAGAGGAATCACAAGTTGCATCTCCATGGACATGCATTTGCTCACATGAACACATCCCAAAGCCTCCTCAGAATCCAATGCACTCATCTGACCTAGGAGGGTGCGAAGAACCTGGAAACTAGAGAATAGCACAAGTGTTGGGCCTCCCGTATGCTGAACTGTGATTCCATCAAAATCAACCAACCAGTGCCTACAAAGATTAAGTTTCCACGAGACACCGAACCAATTGAAGTCACATCTTTGAGCACCAAGGAGTACACCACACAAGTCGCCTTAGAGAGAGAGGGGAGGTTCAGGTTCCATAGTAGAGAAATAGACGACCGATCTCCTCAACAGAACACATCATTGAGACCCAAAGAGAAACCCTAGATCAAAATAAAAAACATCGAAGGAGATAACCATTAGGAAGGAATCCCTAAAATAAGAATGGTATTGAAACCCTAAATATAACCCAAAAAGAAGTAGAAGCAAGAGTGATGGAAGATACTAGGTCACCAAGAGGAAGATCGCCAAACCTAAGAGAACAAATGAGGATTGAGTAGAGACCCGACGAGTGAGAAACCATGAGGGAAACCCAAGGAGAGATGTAGAAGAGAGGCGTGGCTTGAATGAAGTGGGAGAAGATTGTCCAGACACATCTGGGAAGGGAAACAAAACCCTAAGAGGGAAAAAATGTGATGAAATTAATATAATGAAATAATTATAATGCAGGAAGATAAATATAAGATTAAATGTGATTCAAGTAATGAAAATGACGAGGTTAAGAGAATTAAAAAATTGAATGATGCTTCAATGAATGTAATTTATCCACATTATGGTAAAATTAAGAAAATATAATTTTTAATAAAAAAGTTTCACGGGAAAACCATTTGAGGAATTAATAATAATTTCAACGATTATAATCTTTCCATTTTTTTAGAATTACTTATTAACGATGCATATATTCCTTGAAACCGTTATATGACATGAAGATTAATTGATGATGATGGATTTAATATAAATTAATTTTTTGATTTATTGATAGATTACAGATTATACGAGGAGGAAACTACGATCATAAATAGTTTTATAAAATATAAGGGCTTGGACCATGTAGTGTGAATCTTTTGGTGTTTTTGAAGATCATGGTTCTGGGGGGATGTCTGGAGTGAGTTTAGATGGGTTCGAAAACTAAATGATCAATGTATAGAGAACGGAAGAGAGTAAAGTGTTTCACATCAATTATTTATAGTCTACGACTTGGGTGAGAGATCATTCACAGTCAGAAAGTCATTAACAACAAGTTTAGGATTGTTAAAAACATGTTATAAAAGCTGTAAATTTTTAAGACAAAACCTTTGAGGTGATTTGTTTTTCAATGATATCTGATGAACGAAATATAATGGATGTGAAAAGGGGTTTTATTCTATGTAAAAAAAATATGTAGTGCTTTTGTAAATGATACAATGACTTTGGTTTTTCTCAAATAATATGGATCATCTAATTTTTTAATTGGTTAATGATCCTATTTCCCAGAATTTTTGCATTCCATCAATGAGGATCTATCCCTGGACTTCCATATTCGATCCATGGTTCTCTAAGGTATGTTAGTCCTATTTTTACATGGTTACTTAATCTTGTTCTCACCATTTCTTATTCCCATATGATGGTGGTTCATATCTATGTTACTAATGCAGTTTTTTTTGGTGTAGTTGTGCCATGACATACACAGATGGTTGTGGATTCTTAATGGAGAGGTTAATGGGATACACAACATTGGTTCATTCTCATGTAATGAATGTTGATGCCTTTTAAGTAGTGGACTTATTGCATCTCAATTTATTTACATGAAATCATAAATTGATCTTAGTTTATCACATTGAATGGCAATTAAATTAACCTAATATTTTTTACCATACTAATAAGGAATGGGTGGTAGTGATCACATGTTTTTGCTTTATGTATTATTTTGTGCTACCTCTTGTTTTACTGTATAGTTTTATAGCTATCCTATGATTATTGTCAGTTCTATTATGATATGGACTAGATTTTTGTTCTTTATGGAAATTAATAATGAATATAATGGTATAATTAATCAATTAATTGGATTAAGAATGACTGACGAGTCATGTTTCAATATGTTGTTTCATGAAATATAATGGTAATCAAATTGATGTAATGTGCATGATTAATGAAATGTGATCTTAATTTTGTTAATGGTATTGATAAATAATGTGAAGAACCTTTTTACTAGTTTATAATAGTAAAAAGGATTATTAAACATGAATGGTACTGCTCATAGATTGATGAAACTTTATTAAAAACTAAATTGAATGTATTGATTTTTTGTGTCTTCCATAGATCGATGCCTTAGGATACCCATAGTATGAGCCTATGAATAATGAATCATTCAATTCGAAGTGGAATAAAAACCATATATTTTATAATGTTAATTTATAGCACCCTTGTTTACCTTCTGTTTGATAAGGCTGAGTGCCTTGAGATTTGAGTAGTGAGAGCTCATTATTATGTGATGGAAAAATTCCATTTTAGGGACTATAATTTCATCATAGATATTATCCATGTTTCCTTATTCTATTATTATGTGATCCAGATGTGAAATTTTCTAGGTGATGTTATATGGTGTCGGATAGCCTAGAAGTGATATGAGTCTTGGATGGATGAACCTGCTATGGCTGATGTGAAGTGGGTGGGGAGGCCTAGAAGATGTGGTAGTATTTGATGGATTTTATGATGAGATGCATCCGAATTTGAATGTTTTCTTTGGGGATGACCGTAGGTTAGATAGAACATGTTGATTCTGGGATTAACTGTAGATATTACTCTTTTAGGGGGGATGCTTTCTAAGGAATATTTTTAATGGTCAATGACTAGGTTTATAGTTTTATATGCATTCCATTCCGAACTACTTGAGGAATCATAGTGTTCTTGGTACTATGCTAAATATTAGTGGTAGATTAGGATTGTTTTCCAATTGTACATATTTTATTTAATTATGATAGTAACAAAATAAAATAATTCTTAACCCATGGGGTTATTATTTAGGGAATGTATATACTAAAAGGATACTAATCTTCTGAAACCGTAGACTCGGTCTGGATTCTTCTTGGAGGGAATGAAATTTACTTTGATGAATAATTCAATTTAATGTGGAATGATATTAAGGGTTAATTAATTTTCAATGATTTTTTCCATAAGTAAATTATATAATGAAAATAATGGAAATAATGTATCTCTTTTAAATGGTAGTGTTCTTATAGGATATATTTACTTTGTAATAGATGATAGGATTCATTGAGACGTTAGTTGTAGTTTATTATTAGACATGGTTATGATCCTAGTGCTGTTGTGAGATATATTATATCATGCATAATCTTTAATTTAATATGCTACCCCATCGATGATAGTTAGGGAGATCGACACCTAGTAGGCTGTAGGTGGTTTTCCCCCCCAACATATTAGGGGGAGGATAGATGGATGACAACCCCCTCAATCTCTACTCTCTACTCTCAATTGTTAATAATGCTAGTATACATATTAGTTAGTTTTACCATAAATGTGTGGGGAGGTATATAATGGTTTGTGGTTATTTCACAAGAACATATTACCAAATACAGAATCAAAAGGATTATTATAGGCATGGAATGTATATATAGTTATTTCTTGAGGAAAAAACATGGTTTATGGCCTATGATGGCTTCTGGTATAATACTCGCTGTATGACACATGTCAAACTGGTTTTAGTGTCTCTATAAATCTACATTGTTACTATATATGGTGATTTGATATGGGATGCTGTGATGATATAATTCATGAGGTTCATGTTGTGACGCCTTGAGAAATTTTCATTGGGTTTGGTTATTTTGTAGAGATGTGAGTTTGGATGTGAGACATTGGGGAAGAGTGGAAAACCAATGAGGAATTGGGAGTGGGATACCCTTGATATTTAATTATTAAATTATATTACCAATTGGATGATAACATGGAGAGTTTTACACATTGAAAGGCTAGAATGTTATTACACCTATTAAGGTGATTAGTTAGTTTAACTATTGATCACTATTACCTAACACTATTTATTTGTCTATTGAATTAATATATCCATAGAGGATTATATTTATTACACTATTATTCTCTACAACGATACATATAAACTATTTTTTCTAGTTTGGAAGAGAAAGTGGGAGATTAGTCTAGACATTACTAACTCATGGTTTTCCGGGATCTATTTAGGATTCATGGTCACTAATGTGTTTACATTTTTAGAACTTGTCGTTTACCTCTCAGTTGTTAATGTACCGTTTGGAATTTAATGTATGTAATTGAGATATATATTTATATATTATAATTATTTGATGGTTTCAATTGGTATTTTTATCTTATCTATATCTTCCCCTTTTTCTCTTAGAGGGTACTGCCTCCCATGTGCATATTTATTGTACCCTCGGTGCAAGTCATAAACCGTGATCCTACTATAGGGGACACTCATGTAGTCACCCTCTCTATTAATTCATTTCTAACCCCTTATGGTTAATTTTTTTGGGGGGATGGGGCATGAAAAAGTGGTATTAAAGGCTCAAGAGGAGATATAGGTAAGAGTTTGGAGGTATTAATAGTTTGGGAGGCATGGTTTAGTAGGGAAATGGTGTTACATAATTTTATTGAGAAATAAAAACATGAGAGACTGACCGATACATAGGTATTTTGTTACCACTAGGATATGTTGAATGAACCTTTATCTTTAATGGGGAAACTAGATAAATTGATACTGGACTCCCTGAACTGAAAACCACAATCATTATACTCAAAACTACTGCATCATAGAAAAGACCAGAGTCCTATGTTTTATGGTATAACAGACTCCTCTAACAGCAATTTGTCATGACCGGTCCCCCTGGGGCCCGTGCCGTGGCTACCCCATGCCCGCCTTCTATATGCCAGGGGCTGGAGACTAGCACCAAATATGTAATTCCCTAAAATAGGGAAGTCGTTTCCTTTATAACCTATAAACACTAAAAACCAAGCCCACAACTGGATACAAGACCCTAAGTAATAATTATAACAAAATAGTGCGGAAAGTAAAATGGGCCAGAATACAAGCCCAATATTAATGTACAAGAAACTGAAAGTACAATAGAACTGATGAAAGAGAAAAGACAACTACTGGATCGTCCTCTGAGGTTCCTACCAGAAGGGGAAGTACATATCGCCTCCTCAACACTCCACATCCACCCGTCTCACCCATGTACCAACACACTGTTTGGTCCACCTCTAGGAACCATCTAGTCCTGGTACTCTCAGCCTTAGTCAGTGTTGTCCATTGTCTGCAACCAGCACAACAAGGTGTGGGCATAGCCCATGTAGGGGAGAGTATAACAATACTCAGTAGGGACCCTGAGACCCTCAAGGTCTCACAAAATCCAAAAAAGATAAACCAAAAAGTATGAAATCCATAGAGAACCTTACATAAGTATATGCCCATAAATATACCTAATTTATCATGTGATCCATCTCAATCATGAGGAAAACACAGAAAAACTAACTCAGCACAACCATGGTTTTTTTCTTAGGGTTGTATCAAGTAACATCCCTAGTCACATTGTAGAAACCTCGGCTGTTGGAGAACTGATCCTCTATCGAGTATAGTGGGCCTACCACAACACCAATCGTGCTTCACACTAACCTTGGACTTTTGAGTTAGTCCTCGTATCGAGTACCCTGGGTCTGCTGCATCACACAGAGGCACTCCCCACCATGGGTCTGCCACATCACACAGAGGCGCTCCCCCTCGAGGCCCGCTGAGGTACTCCTCTTGTCGAGTACCGTGGGCCTGCAGCATCACCAAGGTTCTCCCCACCATGGGTATGCCACGTCACCAAGGCGCTCCCCACTGGGCCTGTCAAGTCACTACGAGTTGAAACGGTCAGAAGTCACCAAGTATCAGCTTGCCACTAGGTCACCACACTATGCTCGCTTGTCTTCAAGAGGATCCTATCCACATGCTACTAGTCAATACTCAAACTGCCATGAAGTCCCCTGAATAAGTATCTCAGAGGTCCCATACATCATAGAGATCTCAATGTAACAGACGACGCATCTATCAGATTCTCGGTCTGTGAGTTATTTGCCATTTTGCCCCGGGGGCCCGGTTGGATTCACACTCGATCAAACCAGACCATTTCCCATCTCAAACCAAAAAACCAATGGAGTATACTCAATTAAAACTTCTCGCTCCATGATTTTTAGTGCCACTAATTGTTCGTTAAATGGACGTCTGGTGCCATAGATATGGCCAAAGGAGCGTAAATGGGTTATAGTGGGCCCGAGCCTGCTCCGACCCGGTCGGACTGAACTATCCCGACCTCGCATGGGTCGAACAAGTTCAGGTAAACCCAACTAGACCCGATGGGTGAGGCACCAGCCCGCTGGGAGGTCCGGAAGGACGTGAGGTCCGTGAGGGGCCGCGGAGCCTGCAGGGGCCACAGGGTGGCTCGACCGCCGGGGCGCCACGTGGGGCGCGTGGCTGGTTTGTTTGAGGTGACAATAGGGTAGCGAGGCTGGTTCAGTTACGGAACAGTGATGTGGTGGGCCGGTTCGGCGGGGGCGTCGTAGGTGGGTGCTGGCCGGTTAGGCCGAGGGGCCGTGAGGGGCGCGGCCCGGTTCGGCCGGGGCGCCGTGACGGGTGCTATCTGGTTCGGTTGGGGCACTACGAGGGGTACATGATGGTTCAAATGGGGCACTGAGAGGGGTTTCATGAGTCAGGGAGGCTTGGAGTGCCGGGGGAGGCTTGACTGGTTCGGCCGGCGGGCGGCGCGACTGGCGGGAGGCGCATCTGGCGGTTGGCGTGGCCGGGGCGGCTCAACTGGCGGGTGGCGCGGGGAGGGGAGTGGGGCCGGTTTGGACTGATTTGACACGACATGGCGAGAGTGCACTTCCACTGGGTGACGCGGCCAGTTAGGATGAAGGGCTGCGGGGGCGACGCAGGTCACGGTGTCCACGGGTGGCGGCGCTGTTTCCTCCGTTGCCTTCATCGTCTTCATCGTCTTACTCTACTTCTAAGAGTACACCGATGAAGAATGATATTGGGGTCGGTCCATGTTGGTTTGGAATGAATCCTTCACGTTTAGGGTGGTATCATTTGGTTCAATAAGAAATAATAATGATGAACTTCATATTTTAAAACCTACACAACGATTCTTTCCCAAACCACAAAAGAAAACAATGAAAGTATTAACATGAAAATAAACCACCTACCTCGAATTGATCATTGAAGACGACGAGGAGGGATGGTAGGTCATCAAATATGTCCAACATCGGTTGCTCCCACATGGTCCTTCTGAGGAAGAGGTCTAAGGTGTTCCTCACCGGAGTTCATTGTGGAGGAAGCGTTTTTCATTGGAGATGTTTTCTTCATTGGAGAGTGTAATCCTCCAAGTGTTGGGCGTCATGGAACTTACCAAAGCTTCATCTCTTGGTGAAGCCATCCCAAATCCTCCTCCCAAGATCCATATATATAGGATATTGGGAGAGGGATGTAAAGATCATGTAATTTATGACTTTTCACTTATTAGTAACCTTCTAAAATTCCAACGACATTGTTATTTAATATTTAAAAAGGGTCCAGCCTATTAATTTACATTGGCATAATAAAGTGGTGAGTTGGCACAATTTAACGTGTAGGAAGTCAAGTGGCTCCTCCACATTAATGAGGGGGGTTGAGTGATTCTTACAATTAATGGGGGGGGGGGGTTTAATCCCAGGTGGTCCCCACCACCATAACCTCTCATGAGAGGATAAGGTCTGGTGGTCCCCACATCTCAACTACCACCTGGAAGTTTAGTTCTGGTGGAACCCACCTCCAAACGCCCACATGGGTGTTTTAGATAAAAATAAAAAGGTCATACACTTATTTTTATTTTATTCTTACACGAAAAACACAAAAAAAAAACTTTCACCCTCGACCAACTACCGTCGAGGTGGATGCATTCTTAAGTGAATACCGGTGCTGCGAGTTCAAAAGTGCCCTCAGATTTTAATTTCACGCACCGGTTCAAATGTTAGAAAAACACTCTCACACATTTACTGAATGTACCGGAAAAAATGTTCAGAAATTCATTCCAGGCACTCCAGTCCTCAGAATCATATGCCGTCAATTTTCAAAGACTCGTAAAATACCTGTTTATTTTTTAAAAAATATTTACATGGAAATTCTAGTTTATTACACCTTTAGCAGAACATCCCAACATGACAAAGATGTAAAAAGATTTAAGAGGTCTATTTTTTTTCCTTTGTTAATGTTTTCAGGTGTAATGTTTGTTTCACATGATTTGTTCTTCCGGAAGGTGAAGGATGATCATCGAGTTCTCGATGGTTTACTCTAGCCATTATATATTCCCCAATGGATGTGGGAGGAAATATCGATTGTCTACATTATCTACTTATCTCATGAACTAGGAGGATATTATGATATACAGGAGACAATGTATCATTTTCTAAAACAACCCCACTTTATTATGATAATGGTTTTGAGATCAATAGAGGTTTTTCGATGTAGTAGCTAGAGGAGGTGGTGTGAGTCCATAGAGTACTATAAAAGATCATCTATGATCTGGAACCTCATATTACCTCCAAGGTGTTGGGAGGTCTCCAACCTGATTTTGGATCTCAGTCATGACTTACCACTACTTTTAATCCATAGATGGATGATCAGAAATTGTGGATCTTCTAGACTATTGGAGACTATTTATGATCATATTTCTAGGATTTTTGAAGGTTTGGATGAGGAACCATCAATTGGACATGTTTTTTAAATAATAGTTTCCAATATAACTTTGGTATGGTGTATTTTGATGAGTTATATGAATGCTCTTTTTATTAAATATTATGCTGGACTAGGGTCCAAGAGGATACTATTCTTTTGTTGAAACTGGTAGAGAATATAATAGAGATGTTATAGGTAATTTTGGAGAGGATTAAGGTAGTGCATGATCCTCAAGAATCCTATGATGATTTTTGGAGGACACCTATAGTGTTTGACATTGGATATATGGAATTATGTAATGTTACTTTTATGTATGGGGATTGAGGTACTTTATGTGAGTAATTTTACTCCTGGATTTTTTCCTTTCAAGGTGTTGACTTGTGTTCGAGTTGTTTACTATTAAAAAGCACCACCCCCCGTAGATGAAAAGGATACATGATGTTTTTCACATTTCACACCAATGTCGTTACCTTTATGATGAATCAACTGTCATCAATTGGGGGGATCTCAATATTAATGTTGGAAAGACCTTCAAAGAGAGTACAATGGAGATCTAGGTCATCTTAATGAAATTGTTATACAAGAATGCAATTCCCATGGTTCTTGTCTTGTGGTGGAATAATGGTCTAGAGGAGTATACCATGTAACGTGATTCATATATTCACACTCATTAACATGACCTGTATGATGTTTAGCTCTTCTCTTATTAAATTATTCATATTATGGATGTTATCCTTTAAATTTTATGAGATGGTTTCCTCTTTTTTTCTTGATGGGTTTTTACTATTTTTTGTGAGGTGTCACCCAAGAGATAGTGTTCATGATTTGGTTTTTCTTTCCACATGAATACTCATTGTTCCTCTGATGAGGTGGGTGAGTTCCTAAAATAGAGAGATCATTGAGAGGTATCTTTTGGGATGAAGGTTTTGATAAACCACTTTGGTTTTTTCTCTGGTTATGTTTTGGGTTTTTTCAGAAGATAATTTTTAGAGCTATATAACATAAGGGATATAAACTATGTTGTGTAACCATTTGCGTGTTTCCAAAGATGGTGGTTCATGGGGGAGGTCTAGAGTGATTCTAGATGGGTTTTCTACTAAAAGAGGTATGAAAGTACAATACACAATGTTTATGTGTTTCAGGTGGGGTA
The DNA here is from genome assembly GCA_963277665.1 of Viscum album. NCBI lineage: Eukaryota > Viridiplantae > Streptophyta > Magnoliopsida > Santalales > Viscaceae > Viscum > Viscum album. The sequence goes on from OY728120.1 coordinate 1,910,999,045, forward strand.
TTCATAGTTTACAACATTTGTAAGATCCCGTTAAAAGCATGGAAGTCATTCAAATCATGTTGAGGATAGTTCATGGGGTGTTGCATGTTGTGTAAATTTTCTAGAAAAAATCCATTGTGTTGATGAATTTTCACCAAGATCTAAAGCTTGATATTTACCTAATGTGAAAAGAGGTTTCACACAGTTTAAATTCACAATAAAACGTTTCAATTAATTTTCCAACAACATAGGTTTTCCTCAAACCCTTCAAATTCTCTCATTTTCCTAGTGACCCATGAGAATTTTTCTAGGTATTCTTGGATTTCATAAATGAGGATAAATCCTTGTCCATCCATCTTTGATCCTTGGTAATCCTAGGTACATTATACCACTTATCTTGTGGTTTATTGATATGGTTCCTCCGATTTCTTCTTTCCATGTGATGGAAATTCATCTCTTTGTTTCTAATGGATTTTTTGTGGTTTGATTGTTGTTATGGTTATAACACAACATCCATTATGGGATTCAACTACTTCCAAGAGTGGAGATGGGGATACCCAACATTGTTATGTTCTCATGTGTTCTAAATTCACACTTTTTTGGTAGGGGATTCTTTTCATATTTATTTATTTATTTGAAATAATAAATTTATCAAGGTCAAGACCATTATATGAGAGTAAAATTGAACTACTATGTGTTGAATCGGATTAATACAAATGTATTTTAGTGATCATATGATGATGATAAATTCAATATAATGGGTTTCCTTTTGTTTAGACAAATAGATTTTTATATATCATATGCTTATTATCATGTCTATTATGCCATTGATTTGAATTTTTTTCATGACCGAAATGGGTGATGAACATAAGTACATTATTAATTAATTGATTGGATTAATAATTAAATAAGAATAATGTTTAGATATGGTGTCCTATGATTTTGATTATAATCAAATATATGATGTTCTCTTCCTTAATTATATATGGTCTTCCATGTGTCAATAAAATTGATAAATAATTTGAATCATGTTTATTCTTGTATATAATAATTACAAAAGGCTTGTTAAATGAGAATGGTACTTCTCATAGATTAATGAAACTAGTTGAAATTATATATGACATGTTTGGATTTTGAAAAATCCTATAGCTTCATTACATAGTGTTCCTATAGATAGAACCTATGAATAATGAATCAGTTAATTTAAGATGTAATAAAAACCAGTTATTTGATAAATATAATTACAAGGGATTGATTTTATCATCTTATTGAAAATGATAGGTTTGTTGAGTATAATTTCACGAGATATTTTATATTTGTGAAAGATGGATTCTGTTTTTTAGGGCTTAGAATTACCTATTGTTTATGTTTTTTGTTTCATGATTCATTTATGATGTGTTCCATACATGACCTTCGCTATGCAATGTGATATGGGGAAGGAAGGCCGAGATGTGATATGAACCTAGAATGGATTATCCTTGGATATCTGAGCCTTGGATGGATATTGTGATGTGGGTGGAGAGTCCCATATGACATGGAAGCAATTGACACTTGAGAAGGAGAGATGCATTAGGATATGCATGCAGGTTCCATGGATGGATCTAGGGATGAAGGAATGTGTTGAATATGGTTGTACCCATTGTAATGGTACTAACATATGGGATTCTATATTATAAATCTATTATATAGCAAATGGTTTGGTTTCTTATTTTATATGTATTTCATTCTCTACTACTTGTTAATGTTGGGTGTTCTTGGTTTCATGTTTCCTATTGGTGGTACCTTAGGATGGTTTTTCAAGAGATCCTAAATTATTGAATAATGAAAACAATGAGTTAAATAATTCTTAACCCATGAGGATGGTGTTTGTGGAATAAAAATAAAAAAAATGTTAATTTTGAGAAACTATGGACTCATTTTAGATTATGGTAGGAGTACATGTTACTTACTCTGATGATTAATTGAATATCATGTGGAATAATGTTAATGGTGAATTAATGGACAATTAATTATGTAATGTAATGAAATGATATAAAGAAATGAATGAATCTAATTTATCTCTTTCAAATGATTTTTTGCTTACATGATATCTAGTCATAGTAGTGTTAGTCAATAGTCCGATCATCATTAGAAATAACTGATTATAATAATAGGTTTTTCCCAATTTGTGTTTTTAGGATATATTATATCATATATATAATTTTATTTTAGATGCAACCCTAACAAAGAGAATTAGGTGCTCTAAGACCCGGTTGAATCTAGGAACACGTTTTCCCCAATATCCCAATGGGAGAATGGATGAATGGCTACCCCCTTTGGACTCTCTCTCTTCTATTTGTAGTTTAAAGTGTTTGTATAATCAATTGATAGTTTACCAATATATATGTGTAAAGAAATGTAATGTCTTGTGGTTATTTCAGATTCATTTATTACTTAATATAGTATCTAAAGTAATATTATAGGTATGAGGTTTATAGGTTGTTATGGATAGAGGTACAAACTCAATGGATTGACTATGATGTCTTGAGGTATAATACCCTAGGTATGATAAACATCATACATGTTGTGGGGGCTCCCAGAAACTAATTTGTTACTATATATGGGGATGAAAAATAGGATTATGTGATGATATGATGAATGAGGTGCATGTTGTGATTCCATTCACAAGTGTCTTCAGGGTGGCCTGTTCTGGAGAGAGATGTTCAAGATGAACGTCGTTGGGGAAGAGTGGAAAACCATTGGGCAAGATGGAGAGGGGTACCCTTGATGGTTCATTATTATATTATAAGCTCTCTTGCAACCAATAATTGGTGATAGATTACCACAGTGAGTCTAGGAATGTAGTATACAAGTTTTTGTGATGAGTTAGTTTCAGTATTGTTCATTTTTCTTTAGCATGATTTATTTATAATTTACACAAGAGGCTCTCTAGAGGATTATATTGAGCATAATATTATTCTTTTACCATGTATATATAATTTGTTTGGGTTAGCTAGAGAATTTTCGATATCAGTTTGGATATTTATAGTTTGTTTTTTTTTGCAGGAGCTATTCGGGATTCATGGTCTCCTTCTCCTTTTCAATTTTGGTACATATTGTTTCCCTTCAGTTGTTATATTATTGTGTGACCATTCATGTGTTCACTTTGGATATTTTTATATATATTTATGTTGGCATGATCATGTGTTAATTAGTTTATATGTATTATCTCTCTCTTCCACATGTTATCTTGGAGGGAAATGAATCCCTTATGCATGTTTTTACACCCTCGATGCCAGTCTTCACCACTGGGATAACTAGAGGCCCAAATTAGGGATTCCCCATCTCTAATCCATCATTGCTATCCTAGGAGAGGTATACTTGGGGGTGGTTGTGGGATATAAATTGTGGAACAACCTTTTGAAAAAAAAATATCGATGGAACACCATCTAATGTTCCATATAATGTAATTTGGAATGTAAAATTTGTTTTAAAGATATAATTTTTTTATGTGGGTTAAAATATAAAAAAATTTACAATGGGATGATAGTGATATAAATAAGTTAAATGAAGAGTTTTTTATCCTGTAGATGGATTATTATGGTTGAAATTTGATTCCTAATGTCATTACTTATTAGATGAGGTGTCTAATGAGATGTTAGGTATATCATGTGTTAGTTTTAATCTATTTACTCATTTGATTAAATCATAGAACACATGGAACGATTTTATTCACAAATTTCCCTCATGGATGTGTATGAAAAAAACATTCAATTTCCTATGTATAATAATATATATAAAATTTGATCCTAACATTGATATATTTTTATACTTGAAAAAATTAATTAACATGGTAACAAATAATCAAAATATAGGTTTAATCACATACATTGCTTCTTATAAGGATATATATATTTGATGAATGTTTCACTTATAAGGATGGAAAATTATATTCTTTATTATAAAATGATATTTTTCGGAAGCATCAAGGGAATTGTTTTTTTGTCTTGATTGTATGAAGAATTCAAGATCTGGAAGGCTAAAATATCATCATGTTTTTAGTTTAATGGTATATTGAGGATTTTTTCAAATGGTTCATCCATATAGGAATAATTGTTGATGGTTTGGAAATACCATTACTAATGAAAATAACCTCTTCATATGAATGGAACAAATGTTGTTAATGAATTGATGGATTTTAGTTTTTCAATCAAGAATGGTTGGGTGAAATAAATTTAGAGGAAAATTAGTTTCAATTAATCTATATATTATTGGAAGATGAAAATTATATTAATCATATTTCTTTATTTTTCAACCTATTCATTGCAGAATTGCAGAAGCCTAATTTAAACTAAATAATTTTTTTATGGAATATTGATTTCAATTCATCTTAATTTCAATTAGCAGAAAAATTTTATTTTTGGTTTCAGCCTAAGATGGTGGATTGTGTTATCAAACAAAAAATGAATTCTATGTTTACTAGAGAATGTAAATTCAATATTTTATGTAGTTTTTTGTGACCAAGTTGGCTGGAGGGGTTGTTTGAAAGATTTTGTTGAATTTTTTATCTTTTTTTGTCCCTATGAAAAATCACATCACTTTGTAAAATATACTAAATAGATTAATGTCTTTAGAATAATATTATCAGACTAATATTTCATAATAAATTCCATGAATTTATGTTTTATATTTTTAATTATTTTCACTATGTGTTCTTAATTACAGACATATGTTTTTAGAATAGAGAATTTTAGAATGGACTAGGTAGCTGTATCTGATATATAATTTCATTAGATAGGTTTAAAATTAAAATTATGGCGATGCTATTCTGATCAGAATGTTATAATAATCATTAATAATTCATGATATATAATAAATTTTTAGAATAAAATAGAAAATAGAATATTATGTGCTTTCAGGAAGATGAATTTTAATGAGTCTTAATACTGCTGATAGAATAAGGTTCATTAGATGTAGTAATCAAATGTACCTTATTAGATATGAACCATCAGACATTATTTTTTTTATGAAATTATTGGTTTTTTTTGTTGTAGGATGATTTCTTATGGTGTTACAAATGTGAATAAAATACAAAAAGGGTTGATATTTCATATTGTAATATTTGAGGAAATAAAAAAGGAGAAGATAATATTTCAATCTATAAAAAATATAATGAAATTTGAATGTATTTAACCATATAAGTTGATCCTACGAAGATGTTTTTGAAGGTTATAAATGTTCATATTATCTTTAGGAAACAAAATTTTCTAGAAAACTCTATGTGTGAATTTGTTGTTGTCAGATGATCCAAAAATTTGCTGATCGGTGGATCTGTTAGACAAACCAATTCATTGGATGAATCAGTCCATAAATTAAACCACTTTTTAATGATTAATTACATGTAATATGTCATTGTTTAAACTAATATATAAGATTACATTTAAAAAATGATCCATTATATGAGTGTTCGGAACATACAATGCCTTAGATGCAGAGATCCATCAGATGAAGAACATCAGGTTCCCCCCAATAGTATCAGATGGAATAGATTTTTTTGATTGTGAATGAAAATATTTGATGACACTAATCTATTAGAGAGAGTATTTGAAATTGATAAATCAGGTTAGATGATGATATTGATAATTCATATGAGCTTTAGAGACTAATCCATTAGACTAGATGCAGATACCAATTCATTGGAAGAGTTGTTTATCACTAATAAGTCACAATATGATTTTTTTCAACAGACACAATTTCATTAGACTGAAGAGTAGTTGAAAAGATGAATAATATGGATGGATATGTGAGTTATATGATTTTATTATTTTTATTTGGTTTATAAGAACTAGAATGATGAACATAATTTGAGAATAATATGTTTCGAGATATCAATTTTTGGATAGAGCATTTTCAATGTTCCAAATAAGTTATGGATGAAAAATATGAAGCTATGGGGAATTTATTAAGAGTCTAGAAGACTACTTAAGAGTTGTGAATAATTTAGAATAGGTTAAATTATTTTCAAATGAACTTGAAATTTCAATTAATTGTATTTGAGTTTTTAATAAAATTAAATTGGTTTCCAACACTTTTCTCTTCTTAAGAATAAATAAATAGAAGTACACAATACATCTTACAAGTGTGGACAGTTCAGGTTCTAAATAATTTTAGATGATGGAGTTTTGGTTTTGAGCATGTTTTTGAACTAAATTTGTGTTCAGTGACTTGGTGGTCAGGATTATCTAGATCAGACCAAATAATCAGATAGAAATATTCTGAATGAACAATGATAGAGTAGGGTTCTGATTATACTATTGGAAAACCAATTAGGTATGTTTTTTAATAGATGAATCATACATGTTTTAGGATAATGAATTGGATAGATGAATCAGACTGGGGAATATAATAGAGTGATCATATTTAGTTTTGAATGAAGTCTAGAGAATTAGTTCTTTCCTGCCACTGTGTAAGAAAGTGAAGAACAATTTTTGAGTTTGTTAAAAGTGATGTTTGAAGAAATAAATTAGTGATAATGTGTAATGGAGAAATTTTTTATCAAGGGTAATGACAATTTTATAATTATTTTCATATAGTATAATCCACATAAAATCACTTTGATAATAGAACAAAAACATTATAAATGAATAATTAATTAAATAAGAGGTAGTTATTTAAATCAAGGAACCTATCCTGATGTAATAGTAACATGAACCTTGAAACAGTAACATAACCATTAGGAATAGTAATCGAGAAAATAGAATAGTAACCTCATCTATAAATGTTTAAATAAAATTTAGGAATCTTATAAATGATAATAAGTTAAAATTATATCATGCTATTAGAAAATAAATATTTTAAAAATTATTAATTATGTGTTGGTATTTTATTATAAAACATAAAATTTTATATATAATATTATAATTAACATAATTATTTTGAATAATTTCATTTTCATAAATATATATTCATATATTATTGTTTTGTTTTTCATATAATTATATGCTAATTTCATTATACCTAAATTAATTTTTCAAAGAGTAATAAAATTTATTATAATTTTAAATTTAGTATTTTCCCAGTAAATGAGGATTTTAATTATAAATTAAATTTATTATATATAGAAATTTATTTTCATAAAATGGATTTCATTTTTGAAATCTACATGTAGAATAAAGGTTACAATGACTTTTTTTCTAATATGCCTGAATTTTTAGTGAATAGTAAAATACTGTAATTTACGGTATATATACATTATATGTTAAATACCCTATTCTTTGTGTCATTGATAATGTAATCACCGTAATATCTAAGTTAAATTAATTATTTTAGTATATTTAATGATAAGGTTCATACTATTCATAGTATTGTATCAAAGTAGTAGACTAATTAACAAAATTATGAGAAAACATCACTCTCTTCCCCAATAAATGCAACCCCTCACAACATTTTATCCTCAAACATTACAATCCTTTATTCTTATCCATGTTATACCCAATATAGTTACCAATACACACCCCCATTTACAAGAACCCATGGTATCATAAAATTACTAAACCCTTTGACCTAAGGATGTTCTCAAGGAGGTGAACTTAAAGAGGTAAAATCCTCTTTCTTTTTCTTTTAATTTATTTTTGATTTCAATTATTTTATCATCCTATCCTCACCTACAATTATTCAAGTTACAAGATATCTATATTATATTTTATATATTTTAATGTTACTATTTTAAGGTAATAATTCATATTCAAACCACTTTCATTTTCCTTTTATTCAAAAAATGAAAATATTGTCTGTGGTGTGTCGATTTACCACCACTATGGGTAATGAATTTTTATTTTTTTCCTTATACCTTAAAGGATATACATCAAACCATTATTATGGTTCATTAAAATTTAATATAAATTTTATATGTAAAATAATTTTTTGGAACCTATATATATATAGATGATGATATAATCTCATAATGGTCCTAAAACTATCAAATAAATTAAATCATTTTCATTAACATTTTATCTATTAATTAATCTTTATACCATTTAAAATATGATATATAAGACCAATTAAACTTCATTATGTTCATTAATAACATATAATTTCAATTCTATATAATCATTAACAGTGTACATGTACTTCTATACTTATAGAAAAGTGAACTGATCATGAAAACAATGAAAATGAGCACTCTCAGAAATATGAAATTGAACTATATAACTCATTATAATGTCCAAAAACAATCTTAATAAAATTATAATTAATAAAATGGTAAAAAGGTTTATAGATTTATTTATTAACTAATTTAATTGGGTTTTAAATGATATTAAGTTAAAGAAATCACTGAGACAAAAGGTTAGGGGATTCTTAAACACAATTTCATCTATTTGGGTAGTCCTCATTCATTACAAATTTTAGTTTGGATGTTCTTTTAATATTCATCAAATATAAATTCATTATTTTGAATTTTATTTTTTGGGATATACAAGCTTTCAATATAATTTTATGACAAATTAAATGGTTTTTCTTAATTAACTATTCTTTCTAAAAACAGATCTTTTATTCTCTTGAGATTTTTTATTCTTCCCTAAATATTGGGGATTACTATATTATTATAATACTACCTTTTTGTAAACCCAATGTTTTTAATTAATGTATTCATTATGAAAATAAACCCATTCCTTTACATGTGTAATTTTAGGTCCATGATTGATATAATTCCTATGAGGTAAGCATGATTATGTGAATGTTATGATGTGACATGTGCACTGAAAATTATATAACTATCAAATACATTAGGTAATGTGATGTATCTCATGAGAGAAAGTGAAATATGAATGTACATGACTATATATGTGATCAGAATCAATATTTTATGATCACTCACATATGTTATGCGTGAACATGGTGTTATCTTTGTTCACACCAATGTGTGGTATTTGAATACTACGACATGATGTTTCATTTTAATGAATTTCCACACTCCATGAAATTATCAAATAATTTTTCTAATGATTAGGGTTGTGATATTTTTCTTATGTTACGATTATTATGATTATGCTCACCCAAGGGTCATGTCTCTAATTCATCCTCTTTCTTGGGTTTTATGTCACCCGTTATTCTGATGTATATCATCATGTGAATTATTGTAATATGGATAACATAGGAGACATTAAGAATATATAGCATAAGGAATTAAATAAATGTTTTTTTAACATTGTAAAATTTATTTAGGGTCCTAATTTTCCTATGAAACAAACATTGGATCCTAGTTTTGTAGTATTATTTTGTTATTTATTGTTACAATCATCTAATAGTCATGTTAGAATATGAATGGTCTCTATAGTTGGTATTAGACAATAGTTTAGTTAATTTGGGAATTAGGATCAGTGAACCTTAATAAAAAACCATAGTATGAGACAATGTATATTTTAGCTCCCCAAGAATATTTGTTTTAGAAAATGCTAACCATAAGGGATCCCACAAGATATTCCTTTAGAGTTAATTTCAAAAATAAATAAATTATTTATTCATGAATTGTTTGATTATGTTTTTTTCAGACCTATTATATTTTTTAAAATGATGGGAACCAAGAGAAACTATGCCAAAAACTCGTGCGAGGGGCAATGTAGTGATTTCCCGAATAACATCCCCAATTCCTGGGGTGGTGGGGTTCCAATTTTATTTGATATAAACACCCAGATGTCACTAAACAGTAACAATAAACTGAATAATTTGGAACATCCTCTTTTATCTCTGAGAATGAAATTATATAGAATGTTTTTCTTTTGACAATGAACATCAACATTTAGTGGATCTTTCGATCCACTAGTCATGGAATAGTGTTTTAACTCAATGTATAATATTTTTTTGGTGTTTTACTATTTTGAGATAATAATGTTGACAGAATCCATTTATTGATGAGATAGAGAGGCTGATCAATGGTAGGATTTTAATAAGAATACTTATCAATTGTATGAAATTTAAGATATGGGTTAGAAGAATTTAAGAAAATAATTCATAACAAGTATTTCCTAATAACTCATCAGAAAAAGATAGAGAGATAATTCATATATATGATGAAAAATTATTTTTAATCTATCATAGTATACAAAGAAAATTTCAAATTGTTTGAAAGGTAAACCTTTGGTTTTTTTATCAACAGTGATTGAAAAATATATAGAATATTTAGTGGTTTAAAACCACTCCATCAAAAGGATCTATAAATTTGAGACAATGGGAGTTATGATGATGTAGTTTGATGTGCTATAAAAGAAGATTTGGAGCTCAAAGGATGGTCCCATTGATATAGGGAAAATAAATTAAGTGTGGAGTTTCAATCTGGGTGATCTAATGAAAAATGTGGATGAAAAACACCACTAATCACATGTCAAAAATTTGGGAAGAAGCGTCATGGGAGTTACCTCAAAGGGAATTTGAAATGATTCATGTGTGGTAGAGAACACCAATAAGCTCATGAATGTTTAAGATATATGAGGAATCTAGAAAATGTGGTGGATGGAAGTATAAAGCCAGATATGGTTCAATAATTCAGATATAGGGAACAAGGGAAGTATGTAACTCAGTGCACCAATCATCGAGTCCTTGAGGGTAATCATCATTAGTATACATCCAAAGATAAATGATGAAGGGAAAGATTAAGCCATCAATACTACTAAGGTGGATACCTAAAATGATGTGGTGATAGGTATTCTTGTTAGTCATTCAGTAACAGAAAATATAATATTTAATTCTTGTTCTACGCATTAATTTATATATTGAATGTATATAAGAACTATTAAAACAAAACCTTAAAATATAGATGTTGAGTTATTTGTGAGGATAGAAAATAAGAAAATTATTCCATCCAAAGTATGTAACTCCTCCCTAGTTAATGTTTGTGTAATGAACCTACCAATTTTTTTGTTACTTCCTTTGGATTAGTTTGATGTTATTTTTGACATGTATTGACTATAATATCAAAAATAAAATATCAACTATAGGGAAGTGGAGAAAACATTTCAAATTCCAGGGAATACTCCAATTATTTACATTTTTATGGAGGAGGATCAATATCCTTCATAATAATCATCTCAGGTGTAGATATTTTTTATATGTGAGCAATAAAATCAGGCTAAAGTTTTTTAAACATACGAGGGAATCATGATCCAATATATTCCGTTTGTAAGGGACATCACTAACATATTCCTCGAATAATTTCATGGTCTTCCTCATGAATGATTGGTTTGGTTATCTATTTAACTTATTATTGGACCTCTAACTATATTATATACACCTTATAGATTGAACAATATCGAGTTGGAGTGACTGATGAATCAGTTAGAAGAGAATTTGGATTAGGGATTTATACTCCCGAGTGATTTACTATAGACAGAACCATTTGTCTTAATTAATAAGAAGTATAGATCAATGCTCTTATATATTCATTTTCCTGAGCATAGAAAAGTCATGTTAAGAACAAGGAACCCTTTCCATGGATATATTACTTGATCAAGGATCTATTTGGGGCCAAGTATTCCTCTAGGGTGGATTTTATGTTGGGATATCACCAATTAATGGTGAGTAAAGAATATATTTCATATAGTTCCTTTTTAATGAGTTATGGAAACTATTATTTCATAGTAATTCCATTAATAATAACTAATTCTATTTTAATATTCTTGGTCTTAAGTAAAAGAGTCATTTCAGATTACATCACAATATATTTTTTTGTATTTATTGATGATATTCTGATGTAATCTATGAACAAGGGGGAATATGAAGAGAATTTGAATACTGTTCTAAATATATTGAAAAGGGATAAAATGTGTTCTACCTGAAGAAAATTTGAGTTCTATATTGAGTAATTATCATTCTTGGGTCATGTTATCTCCCACAAATAAATATATGTGGACACTTCTAAGACAAAGGCAATCGAAGAGTGGTGTATGCTGACATCTGTAATTGAGTTTTTTAGTTCTATTGGTATAGCTACATATTACTTGTTATTTGGGAAGAACTTATCATGATTTTAATACCCACTAAACAAGACAACTCGGAAGGGAAAAATGTTTTATGGACCATTTATTGTTAAAAGTTCTTTAAAGATTTAACAAAGAGGCTTAATAGTTTACCAATACTAACACATATGAAAAGTGGGGAAATATTTGTGGTATAAATTAATGCTTCAAAAAAAGTATTAGGCTATTTACTGATGAAAAATGGTAAAGTTGAAGCATATGGTCATGGTAGTTGAAAATTCATGAGAAAAACAATCCCATGCATGATATGGAGTTGGTAGCTGGGATCTTTCTGTTTAAAATATGGCAACTTTATCTCTATGTGGAGAAGTGAGAAATATATACTAATCATAAGAGCCTAAAATATAAATTCACACAGAAATATATTAATATGTTCCTGTGAATATGGTTATATCTCATAATGGATTATGAATAATCAATCCACTACTATCATGATAAATTGAATAATTTGAAAGATGATCTATGTAGAAAGGATCCTACAATATAATAAATTATAAGAATTGAGAAGGATCCAATATTATCAGATTTGAAAAGGATGGACATTTCAATCAATAATTAATTAACATAACCAATTATTTCTCAAATTACTAATAAACCATCCCTCATGGATAAAATAGAGGACTCTAAATGAAATGGTGTTTAAATTCAGAAGAAGGTGGAATCTATGAGAAAGGGGAAATTATCTGAGATTAAAATTTTTGAAGAAGGAATTGTAAAATTTGACTCATGACTATGTGTACCATAGAGTATAGAGATAAATAAGGATATACTGAATGACATACATAGAACAACCTTCCCAATTCACCCTAGGAGTATAAAGATGTATTAAGATCTCCAATAGAACTTTAGGTTGGAAAATTTGAAGAAGGAGATCAGAGAATATGCATCAAAGTGCATGGTCTGTCAGCAAGTAAAGGAAAAATAACAAAAATCTAATGGTATTATGTTCCCATTACCCATACCAATATAGAAATGGGAAAACATCACTATGTATATTTTCCATGTACATTGAATGGTAACTAGAGGAAAAAAATTTATATGGGTCATTGTGGATCGTCTTATAATGAAAAATCACTTTATCACAATTCTAGAGGGCTTCTCAATCGAACACCATCAAAGGATATAAATCAGATATGTGATAAGGCCATATGGAGTACCACTATTGATTATATCAGAGGAAGATCTGAGATTCAACTCATGTTCTATAAAAGTATCTATAATGTTCTAAACACTAATATGATATCTAGTATATCTTATCATAGTCAAAATGATGACCAATCAGAGTGGAATATTTAGACACTCGTAGACTTGTTGATAACATGTTCTATGGACATTAAAGAATTATGGGACTAGAATTTATCACTAGCTGAGTTCTTTTACAAAAAAATTCCACTTGAGCAACCAAATGGATCCATATAAAAGAATTTATTGGGAAATATGTATAACACCATTGTTCTAGGATGATGTCGTTGAAAGTAAGAAGCTAACTCCTAAAATTGTAGAAAAAATGTTGAAAAAGGTGAAAAAAATTTATTATCACATCGAGGAATACTTAAGTTGACTGAAGATCTATGTAGAAAATAATTGGTGGGACAAAGACAATAATACTGGAGACAAGGTATTCCTCTATATATCTCTATGTAGGATTATCATGAGATTTGGGAAGAAAAAAAAGTTGATTCCTAGGTACATGAACCCCATCGATATTCTAGATCAAGTTGGAGTGGTTTTCTATTGATTGGAATGTTCCACTATGATATCTATAGTACCGTATTTATTCCATTTATCCATCTTGAGTAAGTACATACTAGATCATTAACATGTACTAAATATAGAGGTGGTAATATTGGAAAATGATCTCTCTTACAAGGAGAATCTAGGGAAGATCTTGGAATGTAGTGATAAATTCATAGGCAACTAGACTAATCACCTGTTCAATGTAATATGGAAGATACAAATCAATGAATATGCTACATGATAACCATAGAAAGCAATGAAAGATATGTACCCTCACTTGTTTCCACCATAATTTTTAAATTGCAAATTTATGGGGGACATTTCTTAAAAGGTAAAAATGAAACAACCCAAAATTTTATCAATGGGAATTCAATTCATATAATTATTTCTAATATTATAAACCACAAAAAATCACCCTGAGAACCCAATAAAAACATTATAAATTAATAATAAATAAAATAAGATGTATTTTAAGAAATTAAGGAACCTTTCCTGATGAAATAGTAACCATGCTAGGGAAATATTAACATGACCATTAGGAATAGTATTTCAGACAATAAAATATTCACATCATATATGAAATTATGAATAACATTTGTGCAATATTATAAATGATAATATGATATAATTATATCATGGAAAAAGTAAATACATATTTTAAAAATTATTAATTTAGTGTTAGTATTTTTTATAAAAAAATAATTTTTATTTATAAATTTATAATTAGTATAATTATTTATAATTAAATTTATTTTCATAAAATAGAATAATTAATTAACATTTTTTTTCTAATTATTATAAGAATATTTTATTATACTTTAATTAATTATTCAATGTGTTATAAAATATGGTATAATCTTGAATTCTGTATTTTCCAATTAACTAATGATTTTAATTAGACATTCAATTTGTCATGATTATATATTTTTTCCATTAAGTGGCGTTCATTTTATAATTCTACACATTGAAAAATTATTATGGTGAATTATTGGGTTTTTTTATAAAATAGTAGATGTTTTGGTGAATTGTAAAATACTGTATTTTACAATATATATGGAATATAAATTAAATGAACTATTCCTTGAGTGATATCTTATATAATTACCATAATATTGAAATACACATCATTATTTTAATATATTATTGACATGTTTCAAACTATTCATAGTCGTGATCGAATATAAAAAACTAATGAATAAAATAATGACAAATCACCCCTATCCTCCCTTATGAATACCACCCTCATCACCTCTTATCCAAAAACCTTATAAGACATGAAACTTGTGCTTGTTCTAAAAAATATACTTCTCAATACCCTCCCAGACATACATTATCCCTTGGTCTCATCAAAATACCAAAACCTTTCCCTAAGGATGTTCTTAAGGAGGAAAAATTTAATAGGTAATGTCCTCTTTATTTTAAATTATTTTCATTTTCATTTCATAAAATTTGTTTTTCTAACATACCCCTATTTGAGTGGAATTATAACTCCTATATCATTTATGTATTTTAATGTTATTATTTTAATGTAATAATTCATCTTCAAACCTATTCCCATTTCCTTTTATTAAAAAAAATGAAAATATCATCAATGGTGTGGCGATTTACATCCACCATAGAGGATGCATTTTTAATTTTAACTATCACCTTCAAGGATATTACTAAAATCATTACTATTGTTAAATAATATAATATTATATAGATAATTAATTTTATAATGTTTAGGAACCAATATATATGAACATGATGATATAACCTCATAATGGTCGTAAAAACTGACAAATAAATTTAACGATTTTCACAAATGTTTTATCTATCGATTAAAATTAATAATAAAAAAATGACATATTGTAAAATTACAATTATTTACGTTCACTAATAACTTATAATTTCATTTCAGATGAATCATTATCATTTAAAATGATCCTTCATAATCACTATATAATAAACCCAATCATGAAAACAAAGAAAACAAACACTCACTAATAGAAATAATTCTACTCTAGAACTCATCATAATTACATTAAAATAATTTAATAAAATCATAATGAATCAAAATAATATATAAAAGGTTATAAATTTATTAATAAATGAATTTATTCTTATTATGGATGACATTAAAGTGAATTAAGAATGTAGACATAAGGTAAGGGGACTCTCAAACCCACTTTCATTTATTTGGGTTATTCCTCTTTCATGTTGAATTTATATGTGGATGTTCTATTAATATACCTCAAATAGAGTTGTTTATTTATATTTATTTTATATGATATATACCCTTCCAAGATAATTTAATGACAGAAAATGATCTTTTTCAAAATAAATCATCTTTCTAAAAACAAAACTTTGACTTCTCTTCAGATTGTTTCTTATTTATTCAAGATTGATGATTTCTAGAAAAGTAATTTTTTCAATTCGTGGAAAACCAAATTTTATAATTAATGTTTTATTTAAGAGAAGAATCCCATTCATTTCCATGGGTTATTTTATGTCTAATATTGATATACATTCTGTATGGAATGCATTATTATATAAATGTTATAATGTGATAGGTGCATCCAGAATTATATTTTTGTCCAATGCATTGGGTAATGTGATGTATGTCATGATATAATGTGAAATATGTGTCAAAATAATACTATATTAGTTACAAATGATGATTTTATGATGATTAAAATATGATATTCATGAACATGACGCTATCTTTGTCCATAAATATATGTGGTAGTTGACTATTAAGACAATATGTGTCATTTTTATGAATTGCCACATTCCATGAAATTATCTAATTTTTACTCTAATGATTATGATTATGAATATTTTCTTATTTTATAATGATGATTATTTTTCTCACCCATGTTTTATGTCTCTTATTCATCCTCTAACTATGATTTTTTTCTCACCCCTTCTTCAGATGTATATCATCTGGTGAATAGTTATACTATGGAGAACATGAGGGTCAATAAAAAATAGATAAAAAATAATTAAGGAATTTTTTATGTTTTATTATTAAAAATTTATGTATGGTTATAATTTTACCATGACACTAAACCATTGTATCCTTGATTTTTATTATTATTATGCTGAGAATATTTTAAATAATTTAATTGACATGTATGAAAAATCAGGGTCACAATACAATGTTTAGAAACTATTGGTGAATGTTAATAAACCTATTAACAAATCTTATATACATCATTAGTTCTTAGAAAATCACATTCAGTATTTTATTTATCATAGTTATTTTCAAGTTTAAGGATACTTCCAACTTTTGGTAAATACTCAAAAGGATTATTTTTTAGTTGATTGTGTTGTATTTATCTATGGAACCAACCTTAAACATTACATATTATATTCTTTTTGAAATATAATTCACATTCAATGATACTTTCAGTTTAGATTTTTATAGAATTATGAAAAACTATTACAAGGTAAGCCTATAAATTACAAGTAGGCACTTATACTCAGTATAATTTTTTACAATATTATACTATTTAATATAAAACATGAATTATCTTTATGAAAAATCTTAAAAATTATCCCATTTATCTCATCCTTATATATATATTCCCTATTAAATCTTGTGGAAAAATTTTAAAACATGTTATGAGCACAAAATTCTCAATAAGGGATGCCCAAAGAAGGTAATTTGTTATTCCAATAAAAACATGAAAACCCTTGAAAAGTAATCATAAAGTAATATTTCTCACACATAAATAGTAGTAAATACAATCCATTGGAAATAAGTCCATTTAAAACATTTTATTGTAATCATGAGTTAAAAATTCCTATATCTAGAATATATAGTACATAAATGTATCTTGTGAAATAATTATACATAAATGGAATAACCATGAGGTCAAATTACATATATGTCACTCGTAAAAATGGAAAAAATTTATGGTCGACTTCCATACCCAATACATTAGAGGTTATGATATAAACAACCAGCCCTAGTTTATCGCAGAACTACCCATTCTTATTTCACTATGTATCAACCTTTAATATGTAAAATTACCATTATATAATCATAACACATATAATCTTCCATTTTTTAACATGTAATCCTTAATATTTCATTTATTCTCAAAAACATTTCATGTTATAGAAATAATAAATCCAATTAAAAACTCATTTTAAAAAGAAAAATACATAGAAAAAAAAAGTTTAGTTTATTTATAAAACCAGAAGTCTCATATAGGAATCCAAATAAAAAATAATTTTCATGGTGGTAGATATGTTTTTGTCAACAAATATGTTAAAAAGAAAAATATTTTTGTTGTGTGTAATGAATGTCAAATGTTCGGTATTAGAAACATAAAAAGATTATATTTTGAATAATTTTAAAAGAAATTTAATATAAAAGATTAATTTACTTTATAATCCTTTTATATCCACATAATTTAATATATAAAATTATATCATGAATACTTAAATGGAGTAAAATAATTTGAAATTAAATATTTAATCATTTTGAAACATTTTTTTAATGAAAGTGTCTCATAAAAATTCTAAATATTTGAATCATATGACCCAAGGTATAATAAAATTTAATTAAAAATTAAATAACATGGTAATAAATAAATTAATGATATGATATGTTAATAGGTTCTACATATAAAACTAATAAAAGAAGGTGGGTGCATAACATCGAAATATGTCTCAATAAAAGGAGATTGAGATGAAGTATCTCATCTGGAGTCTGACTCATCACGTACAAAATTTTTATTCCAAAATAACATAATCAGGTCATTTTTTTACTTTATTGAGAACATATTCAAGTTTATTATTCATTTTATATCAACTATTGTCATGTTATAACAATTACTTATTTATTTAAATTCACATTGTAGGTTTTTATGATATTCAGTGCATTATTTCAAATGATATTGGTATGATGTCAATAGTCTATGTGGCCATTATTCCATAAAATCCAGAATAATAGTCATGATATTATAATAAATTATATATGAAAATTATAATTATAAATCCATCAGTAACATATTGAAAAGAAAAATGGGGTATGTTACAATCATGGAGACTATAAACTATACGTACACACGAGTAACGTTTTAAATTTTCATTGATAATTATAGAAATAATGTTAGTATTATATGTTATTTACATAATTATAATAATATCATTAATATCATATTAATTATTTAAATATTATTATATATATCATTCATGTAATTTGGTGATTAAATATAAATCACCTCACTTCGTGGATGTGATAGTTCACACGTAGGCATGAATGACAATATCATTTTATGAGTAAGGAATGGTAAGAGAAAATGATATATTTTAATTTAATAATGAAAAATACATCATTAATATCATATATTTTCATTAATTAAACCATAATAACCAATCATGAGATATGGAAATGGAAAATTATTTATATTGGTTCATAAGTTGGTAGTCCCTCACACGCATGAATGATTAATTTTTTTCCCATTTGATGGAAGTGGAGATGGATTTTTTAATGATAATATAATAAAAATATATAAGAATACTTTAGAAACATGATTTATTATTTTATAATAGATTAAGAATATTTTAAGTATGTGGAAGAAGAAGTCAAATAAAAAAACATGATTAAGACATTACCTCTTCTTCAGATGACCCTCTTTTCATAACACATTTAGACCAATAAGGGTGGTGTAATGCCTAATAAAAGAGATCAATAATGTCGGTATGGATTCTAGGAAGGTATTTTGGAAGGTCATGGCTGAACCAATTTGTTTTTGAGTGTGAATAAAATAGAAGACCAAGTTTCCTTTTATTGGATTGGGGAGATGACCTCTTGAAATTCTGAAAATTATTATGTTAATATAAATTAATTTTATATTCCAAATGGATCCAAACTGAATTATTTAGAATATAGGGTTCTTTTGGGTAAAAATAAATTAATATAATAAAAATTAGACTGGTTTTATTGTTTTTTAGATCTTTATATTTTGTATTAACCCTTATTTTAGCTTTTTAACTCTTACCATGATGTCATTAAATTTACACATTCAAGGTTAATATAATTACTATAAAATTTAAAAAGTCCAATAAAAGAGTGATTTTTGAAATTTCTAGACATATAAATATCAATTGTATGATGTTAATAATTTTATTAAATTTTTATCATTTAATAAATTACCATTTATTTTAACATATCATTAATGTCAATTTTGATAGTATTCAATACTTGTGTTCTTAAATATATCATAAAAACATGTTATCATCAAAACATTTATTTTATCACAGAAATACCAAGTCAAATTCTTCCATAAAATTCATGTATGACATTATTTATCTCAAATTATATTCATTTTATTTTTTATAATATCATTTATTCGATATTTCATTTAATTAAACAATTAGTGTACCATCATTGTATGAAATTATAATTTAATAATTTATTCTAGTAAAAATTAAAAGTAAAATATCAAGATAAATATTAACATTATATATATAAAAATAATATATACAGTCTAAAATATCCATTAATATAATTCCATATTAAAAATATTTCCTTTTATAAAAGCAAAAGTATGACAAAATGGGATTTTCATTAAATAAAATACTATAAATGGTTTAAAGTCATTAACATGGCTAAAAGTGATCATAAAACATTTTAGATGATTATTTGGGTATAAAATTACTCATTAAAAATTATTTCTTATTTTACGGTAAATTTATAATATTTATTATATTTATCCCCTTAATTATCTGATCTACTTTTAACCATGGCAACAAAAAAATCACTGGAATTACTATTCATATTTTACAAAAATAAATGGGTAATATTTACCAAATTTTTAATTTTTAATAAAAATTTGTATTTGATTTTCCAAAATTAAAAAACATAAGTGGATGAAATAAATTTAAAATAAAGCTCATAGACGTATCGAGAAAACAAGTTTTTTAAGTAAAAACATACAAAATATTGATTTTTTTCTATCCAAATTAATTTTGAATTTTTTTTCAATGAAAATATTTGATAAAAATAAAAAATATTGATCTAAATACAATTTAAAATTACATAAAATTAAACATTAACATTATAAATTTTTGGTTGAAAAACACTTTTCAATTAAAAATTCAATACTTTTTCACTATTCAACTAAATAAGAATCTTATTAGGGGAAAATGAAATATACCAAAGAAAATTTTGATATTATTATTTAAAATAAGATGTTTTTATTTTCAAATAATATTTTAAAAATTATCATCAACTTAATTTAAAACAAGTGGGCCATCAAAAGGGGGAAACCAATCTTTTTTGAAAAATATTTATTTTATGTATAAAATTAGATTTTTTTAAAAATATCTTCTAAAAGAAATATATTATTAATTTAAAACGTTAAATTTAATATATATTATTTATATTTCATTAATATAATCCAAAAAGTGTGACTTGTTTATTTATTGGTATAAAAATTTTGTGTACATTGAAATATTTTTTTCAGAAAAATATTACCCTTTATATTAAAAATTTTATTTCACTATTTTCTAATTAATTGGTGAAAGAATTATATATAAAGTTATAAACCATATTTTCATAATTTAATCAACCCTATTCATAACTTTCATTCTAATGGTTAGTTTATAATGACATTATTTAAATAATATTTGTTTTTATTTCTTTAAGGTTGATGTGGAAAATCATGTATATTTTCAAACATAATATTTCTTTTTAAAAAAACTCAGTATGTAAGAATTGGATTATTTAAAAAACATAATAGCAACTAGATGGTATTAATTATTAAAAAACCTTATAAATAAAAGCATTCCTTTTGATGTGATTGAATGTTTTTTTAATTTTTTTATCTTCAATATATGGGGAAGGTTGTTAATAAATATAACATAAAAATAAAAACATATCATTGATTCACCCCCTTAAAATATTATATGTTACTTTAATCCTATATAAGATTTTACAATAGGTATTTTAGCATTTTCCCTTCATTTAACACTAATATAATGTTTTAATATATGTTTATATGGATAATTTTAATTGTGTAAATAGAGAGAGGTTTCTTGTTTTTGATGGGAATAACTATCATATTGGGGAGTATAGAATGTTAAAAAATCTGATGTCAATTATTTGTGAAGTCCATGAAACTATTACATATTTATTTTCTGCTTATTATGATAATTTTCTTCTTAAAAATTTTCATAAGATAAATCTATATAATGATGGAAGTGGTAAAAATGATTTACTATCATCAATCTATAAAGGTCAATTTTTTAGAGTAAAGAGAGTGGGAACTGCCATTATTTTGTAAATGTTTAGAAATATCTATGTATGAAATAAAAAGATAAAGAAATATATGTTAATAATCTAGAGGCTAATGTATGATGATCTCAAAATGAGTGACTATGAATCTATTAGCTACTTCTTTAAAAGGGTGAATGATATTGTATGCACAAGAAGATATCTTTTTTAGAAGCTATTGGTCTGAACTATTATTAGAAATATCTAACAAATTATGCTTGAAAAGTTTCATTCCATATTTTTATCTTTATAATCTAGTGATAATTGAAATCTACCTTTAGAATGCTTACATAAAACAATCATTACATGTCAAATGGGATGATAGAATGTTTTTAAAAGAATTGAAAAAGTTGATCATGAAATTTCCATCAATGTTTTCAAGAAATTAAAATCATATAATTCTTTTAAAGATGTTGAATTTGGATACTATGAATGAAAATATGAGGTTATTAATATTTTGTTAAATGTTTTACATTGTTTTGCTAAAATTTTAAATGTGCACATGAAATTACAAAGGTAAGATACTACTAAAATATTTTGGTTATGGAATTGTGGTAATTTTTTCTACAATCATCATTTAATGAAATAATGAAAAATAATTTTATGAATATTATTGAAATATAAGAAAACATTAAAAGAAACATATTGAAAATTATAAATACTATTCTAAGGGAAAGGATAAAAAAATCCTCCAAATCCAATAGGATATGTTTTTTGTCTATGGATGATCAATATGGTGATACTGATGTTGGAACAAAAATATTCCCAAATGTTTCTATAGAAAACAAATATATTTAAAAATTTAAAAATGAATATTTTTTTTCGTTTTAAAATCACTAGTTCTAAGAAATTGAATCTATTAGAATATTCTTTGAATGGGATTTTAATCAATGTTTTCAAATTATTTTAGTACATGAATAATACATAAATAATATGAAAAAGATACATTCTATAGAAAATATTCAGGAATATTTTCTTGAATATAATTCTTTGATGTTATAAGATATTGATTATTTTATTATATATATTGAAAAATAAATAAATTTTAATTAACATATTGACATAAAGATAAATTTTAAGGATGGAATGTTATAACATGTTGAGAAAAAGTTATTTAAAATTGATAAGGGAGTAACAAGTTTAAAAAACTCAATTTCTAAGATTGGTGAAAGTTATAAGAACTATAAAACTAAAAAAGACGAAAACGTTTATCCTCAATGGTTGAAAATATTAATAAATTTGTCTGAATTATTATAAATGATTAGAAAATCATGTATGTAGATAGAACCGACATGGTTGAGATTTTAGAAGTTTCAAAAAATTTAATATTCCAAATAACATATTTCTACTATTGGTGATTCTATTGAATATGGGATGAAATCCATGCTGATTAATATTTTTTAAAAGATAATATATCATATTGTGTTCAACAATGTACTAACGTGTAAAGTAAGAAAACTTTAATTTTTTTTTAAAACTATAGGATTTATGGATTTTACAGTGGAAATATAATTAATATGGATACTATTGGTATTATAGAGAATTTTTACTTTCATAAAATTTGTGTTGGTTCAATAAAATAAAATAAAATAATAATAATAGTTATAGGAATAAATTTTTGAGCGGAATTCAATCAACTCAATGAATGAAAACTGAGAAATATTTTATAATGGTTAAAAATATATTCCACCATTTTCATACAATTTTTAAATGATGAGAACATTATGAACATTTTTCGAACAAATTTTTCTTTTTTTAACTGCAGAACAAATTTGTAAAAACAAATCTCAAAAGCTAGATTATAATAAATATAAAGATAAATAAAATTCTCTTGTTTTAGAATGTTACCTCAATGATATAAAAGGATAACTACCTGGGATCTTTGATAATGGATTATATTCTTATATGAGAGAATATTTGTTGATTTTAAGTATGATACTATGTTTATTGAATAAATAGAGACTTTAGAAGTGGATAATATATAAATATTTTTTTTTGATTTATTTTATTAGTTAATAAGAAATAAAATCTAAAAAGTCCTTCTTTTTTGGTGGTTTGAAATTAAAATTGTTTATTATTTAACTACATTTCAATTTAATTGAAATAAATATTTTCAAAAAGAAGGGTTGGTTGTGAAAATTGTAGAATATGTAAATTGTATTACAAGAGGCCAATGCAAAAAAGAATTTGTTTCTTGTTAATTATTTTCATGATTCATACAATTCATGAATGATAGAAGGAAATCAATGGGGATATAAAAGTTTTGGAAATATTTGTTAGAGAAATATGAGGATTTTAAAAATGCTATAAAATATCTAGGATATTCCTCATTTAACAAGAAAAAGAAATTTTTGTGGTTATATTTTCCAGAAATGGAAAATTACAATTTTAGGCCATATAAAAGTTTAAATTCAGTAAACTCATTTCCACTAATATATTCATTATGATATTTTTTTAATGAAAAAAATTCATATTTTAGATATTCATTCTTCAATGCATTAATTTTTGATTTTACAAACAGTACATGTATTACTTATTTGAAACATAAATCAGATGCAGTAAAAAAATTTATATTTTCAAGATAAGATCAGAAAAGAAATGTAGATATTATGTGAAGAAGTTGTGAACTAATAGTGGTGGTGAATACAAAATATGATGAATTCAGAATTTATGTTGTTATAAATGATATTGGTAATGAGTTTAGTGCACCTTACAAACCATAGAAAAATGGTATAGTGGAAAAAATAGATGTTTTGTGAGCATGGGACATGTTATGTTAATTGAACAAGGTATTTCTCACAATCTATTGAGGAAGGCGATGAGTATAGTATATTAAATTAAAAATTAGGGTTTTTAATAGAAAATTATTTTATATGGATACTTAAGAAATTATCTAATATGTAACTCTATGTTTGAAATAATTAACGGTTTCTGGGGTTCCCTAAATCAATGAAATAATAAGTTGTGATCATTGAAAATATTATTAAATAGGTGTAGATGGAACTTTTCTTTACCATGCTTCTAATGGTAGTGTGTACAGTTGTTTCAACAATGTTGTAGGGATGATTCTTTATTCTTATGATTTAAATTTTCTTGAAAAATCTCAAAAAAGAGGTTTCAAAATCACATAAAAATTAGGAATATTGAGGATTTGAGAGAGTGGTTGTTGTGAATCATGAAAAAATATCTCAAAATTTTGATGCTAATAAAATTGAATATTTGTACTAATCTACTTCCAGTGATGGGGAAGAATATCATACATCTTATCCTAGGCGAAGAGAATATGTGGAAGTATAAAACATCATTTGTGGTGATATAATAAAGGTTTTAACAACAAAAAAATCAATATACTTTTCACATTATTCAATATTTTCTAATGTTAAGCCAAAATATGAAAATGAATCATTCGAGAATTAGGAGTGGATTCAAGCTATAAATGATGATTTGGACCAAACTGATAAAAATTATTCATGGGAACTTGTACCCAAGACAAATAAGAAAAATTTTATGTTAATGAAGTGTGTGTTCAGAAACAGGATAAAAAAATATGGTTATGTTATAATAAATAAATAACAATTGGTTTAAAAATGTTAATAAAAAATTGATGTAATTTCTTTTGAGGAGAAATTTTCATCACTAGCATGGTTAGAAAAAATTTGAATCATTTTTTCAATTTTTGTACACAATGGATATAAATTTTCTCGGATGATTTGGAAATAATATTTTATCAATTTAGAACATGATAAATAAGTTTATATTGATAAAATTTCATTATTTTTAACTTTAAAATATGATATTTATTTATGAAATCTTAAGAAACCCTTCTATGGGATAAATCATTCTCGTAGAGATTGGTATTCCAAATCGGATCCCTAAATAATCGATTAGATATTTATGAATGTTAGAGATGACAAAAATTATCTACATCAAATAAAATCAATATATTTACCTCGTTTTAATTATATATGTTGATGATATTATATTTTATGGGATTTATTTATAAAATATTCAAAACATTCTAAATAGATGAAGATGTTATTTCAAATTTCCATTCTTGGTGAAATGAATTGTTTTCATAGAATTATATTCTCACAAATGAAGAAATATGTTTTTCTATTTCAAGAAATTTATGATAAGTAACATCCTAATGAAAACAGTATGGTAAATTGAAAACATGTTATCACACCAATTTTAATGGGAACCAAGTTACATAAATATACGGAAGTAAATTAATTGTATTTGAAGGAATTTATAAATATGATTGTAAGATTGTAATATATTATTGATTTAAGGGAAGATATTGTTTATCCTATTTCATTGTGTAAATGATAAAAAAGATCTTTAAAAAATAAAATATCTTGGTAGGATAATCAATTATCTGAAATATATATATGTAATAAATTTTTTTTCTATAAAATATAAAAAATCAAGAAAAAATTATTTGTTTGGTTATATAGATGCTAATTCGGCAAGAAGTATGGATGATAAATGAATCACATATAGTTGAGTTTTCTTTTTAGGGGAAGGTTGTGTGAGTTAAAATAAAAAAATAATAATTCTATAACTATAAACATGGATGAAGCTGAATAAGATTCCTCCACTCCTACTACAACCCAACACATGTGGATGAAAACCCAGTTGGAATATTTTTTTAGTTGATGAAAATTTCCCCCTTTTATTGGGTTGTGATAGTCAATTTAATATAAATATAACTAAAAAACCATTGTATCATTCTCATTCAATGCCTTTTGATATGAAATATTACTTCATGAATAGGAATTTAGAGAATAATGAACTCAAGTTGGTATATGGTCAAATAACATCTCATGTTTCTACCATATTCAAGAAAAATTTACCAAAGGATGATTTCACAAACTATGGTTGGATATGGATGCCCAACTACCTTCTCTCCAAGGATGAGGTATGTGGGACTATCCCCAGTCTCATCATTTATTTGTATTGTGTTTTCAAGTGGGTGAAAAATGATATTTTATAAATCTATATATTGTTATATGCTAAACCTATTTAGGAAATCATGTACACATGGATAGATTTTAAAAGGGGAATGTAGTGATCCCACCATGTAAATGTGTGAATTATTTTAACAACATTGTTCAGGTGAGTGTTGGATACATTTTTCTTATAAGAACTTTTACATGTTGTGATGAGATTTAATATATGATGTGAAAGATGTTGATTCCAAAGTCACTACACATAGAAAATATGGATTTTCTATTAAACTATTATGGTTTCCTATGAAGTGTTCACCCACACATGCCTATAATTGTAGATAAGTAAACCATAACCTGAGTTTATAATGATTCAATGATTTACAAATTTTGGTTGATAATTAAATCCAAATTGGGAGATTGTTAACACCATATTGGTTGGAGGTATTGTTTTAATGTTGTTTTATAGAAGTTATTTATTTTAATACCATTATTAAAATTTAAATCCCTTTGAAATATATGATGATCTGATGAAGGGTTTTAGACACAAATTATTGGACTCATCTTTCATGTGAAATTACATTAATTAATGTTTTTTGTTCTGAATGTTTCTTACTATGTGTTCCCACACTCAAACATATCCTTCCAAAATAGTGAATTCCATAATAGATGTGGAAGATGTATCAAATATAGATAGCCATTTTGGAATGGTCAAAAAAAATTTGATGACTCAATATTTATATCAATGTTCTAATCATCATTAAGAATTTATGATACAAATATAATTTTGTAGAATAATAGAGATATGTGAATCGATGGTGTTTTTTTGAAGATAAAGTATAAATAATTTAAATATTTCTAATAAAAAATGGTTCATCAGATTTAGTCATCATATGCACCTAATTAGATATGAATCTTTAGATTTTCCTTTTCTATAAATATATAGGGCATGCAATTTTAAAATTTTGAGTAGTTATTCTGTTATAAATTTGAATGAAATAATAATTGGAATGTGATTTAAAATATAAATTTTTAGAAAAGAAAAAGGATAAGATCATATTTTCTATCTCTAAAAAATATTAATAAATTTTACTGTGTTTCACTTTAAAATTCAATCAAATGGATAATTATTTTGAATGATAGAAACATTTGAGTTTTCTCTTGGATACATATTTTTCTAGAGAACTATAAGTGTAATTTGGAAAAAGTTATATGATTTGAAATATTTATGATCAACCTATCCATTTGAAAAAACAATTCATCTGATTAAACCATCCATCAAATGAACCATCAATTGTTGAGTTATAGAAATTATTAATTCTCTATATATATATATCAAATGGATGAGATGTAGACACTAATCCATCATATATGTTTTTTGGAACAAATAATGAATCAGATGCAGAACATATGACTGCCAAAAATTTATATTACGAACTAATGTTTTTTATTATGAAGGAGAAGAGTATCTTAAACAAATCTATCAGATATTGTTTATTACACAAATAAATCTAGTGAGTTGATGATACCAAGACATCTAATGGGATTTAGAGACTAATCCCTTAGACTAGTTGTTTGTACCTGTTCATCGGGTGAGCGTGTTCGAAATTATAATTCATCGAATTCTGAGTATCATCGGACGAAATAAAAATTGAATGGACGAATAAATTGTATGGATAATTGAGTTATATGATTTATTTGTTTTTAATTTGATTATAAGAATAAGAATAATGAATAGAGGTTTTAAATAAGATGATCTAGACTATCAATTTCTAGACAAAGAATTTTTAATGTTCTCATTAAAGTAAAGATGACAATTATGTTGTTATATAGATTCCATAATATTAATGATGAATCCATAATAGTTTAAAAAAATTGACAAGTAGTGAAATGGTGTTTGATTTAACCTGAAACTTGATGTTATATAATTTGAGTGAGAAGAAAAAATTAATTAATTTTCCACCTTTTTCTCTTCTGAAGAACCTTCAAATAAGAGTACATAATAAATCATAATAGTGTGAAAATTTCACATTAAAAAGGTAAAATTCTAAATTATTGGTTTTGAACTGGTTTCCAGATAGAATAAGTGATCAAAAAACTTATAGATGAGATTCAATGGATCAGATCGAACAACCGAACATAAATATTATGAAAGAAGAATAAAATACTTGGGTGATGACATTTCTATATGAAAACAAATAAAACCAGTTTCCTAATTGATGAATCATACTTTTTTCATTATATAATAATCAGAATGAAAAATAAGGTCGCAAAAATGGACCATGTTATTAGACTGAGTTTTGTATGATTTCAAGAGAAGAAGTACAAACCTACTACTGGGTAATAAAGTGAAGAAATATATAGAAGTTTATCAAAAGTGATGTTTGTTGAAGAAGCATAGTAAAAATGTTTGGAACCTACTAGTGAAGACTTATAAACATGTTAAAAAATCTAATTTACATATTTTTTCAAGAACAATCACAAGTATATTTTTTTGATGATATCGATTTATAGTTTCAATGATATTTCATACATATATTAACTACTCAAAAAGGATGGTTTTCCACTGGTTATTTGGTTTTGGATTTTTTTCAAACCATACCAAGGAAAATATACTCAAATTTAGTATTGAACCTTGTAAATACTTCTGTTCATGTGGATGTGTTTGAATTATTTTATTATATAAAAGTTGTTTATCTTTAAGATGAGGTGAATATTATTAATAAAGTTAACATTGAAAATAAAAAGATATCATAGATTCACCACTCCCCCTCTCAATGATTACATTAATACTATGTTGGACTTTACAATATTGTAATTTGATTAATAATTCAAAATAAAATTTATTTATAGAATAAATATTAATTTTCATGTATCCTAATGGATAACCATGAAACATATCTATATAGGATGTCATAAGAGAGTCAAAACTAAAATCTCCCAAAATCTTGGACTATCAAATCCTTCTTCATGAGAAGATTACGTTAATGATTTTTCATATATTGTGAAATAATATAAGGGGGGATGGGAATCGATTATTCCAATTTTATAATGGACTTTGTTAGAAAAATCCCTATGTTTTCATTGAAAATAAAAAAGGAATACAAATAATTAATTTTATAAGAGTAAGAGAATATTTAACCTCAGTAATTTTAAAGATGAATGATACATCAAACTGACCATATCCCAAAATAATTTATTATAGGAAATGTTTTTATACGTATCGTACTAGAATAAATATGTCAACATTGAATTATATTTTCTAAAATATGAATCATCCTAATTGTTTTATTGTGAAATCTCAACCTGGATAAAGAATGTACTGATTTATATTTAATATATTTTTCCTATGTAACTGTGAGAAGTTACCAACCTATGAAAAATAATAATAATTATTATTGTAGTATTGAACCTTGGTTTCCATAACATCCTCAAATAATTTGAATTCATGGATCATATACATTAGAATTATTGATTATTTAAGAGAGAGTTCGGTCACATCCCATAATATTTCTTAACTATGATTTGTATGATTACAACATAAATTAATAAATTAAAAATGTATAGGGTATCTCAACCCATATAATTATATATATGTATTAAAATATTTATTTGTTTTTATGAATGGAATATATAAAATTTTAAATATAATTAATTATTCATTAGCATAGAGAGGGATGAAGAATTTTCATATAAAAGTGTATCGTACATCAATGAAATCGAATAAATAAGTAATAAAATAATAAAAATAATAAATTAAATATTCAATTATTATTAATATACAATTATGTTTTAGTTAATCATTTTACTTGACAGTCCTTTCACCAAATAATTAATTTCCTTTTCTATAGGTCCAAAATCTGTGGGTCGTGACAGAAAATAAATTGTGATCAATGTGAAAAAAATTGTTATAACTAATCAAACCATGAACATGTTAATAAAAAAATGATAGTGTTATGGTAATTGCATTGAAATAATGTTATTATAGTGAATCAGATAGTATTACTTGATATGAAAGGGTATCTTATTAGACAGTTGTTTAGAATATAAAAATATTGTATTATTACCCCCATGGTTAAGACACAATGATGAAAGTCAAGTTGTTTGAATCAATGAAAAGACCATAAAAATTTAATGATTATTGTGAATTTAGAGTTATTTACATGACTCATATCCATCTTAATGACAAGAAATATATTTTTTATTTATTAAGGTAATTTTTTATTTGAAATATCTTTAGATACCTAAATTTTCTATAATTATTGATGTTATTACATGACATATTTTTTTGTGATGGTGGGGTTGAAATTTTCACCATCACTGGAAAAATTATCCTGGATCATATTATTAATTATGATGAATCAAATATTATAGTTTTTAGAGTTTATTATTAGTGTGAAATTATGGTGGGTTATATATAGAATCAACAGTAATTTTTTTCAATTCATTTGGTTTTCATGATCGAGGTATTTCTGGTTTGTATTATTCAAATTTCACCAATTATGGTTTAATTTTGTATCAAACATGACTTTGATATATATTTTTTATATAAAATGGTTTAATTTTCCATTATGTTTCACTATATAATATCAAATTTAATTGAATAATTAACTAATTGAATAACACAAAATTTACCAAATGACCTATGTGAGTGAAAAACAAGGGAAATGATTAAATTTCTAAATAAACTTACCCAAAAATGATCCATGTGAGCTTAAAAAATATAAACCAAATATTCTGATATATAAAATTTCCAAATGACAAAATTTAATAACCAAAGTGTACAAAATTACCTTACCCATACTCAAATAGATCCAATTGAATATTGAATAAGAAAAGAACATCATAACCAGTTTTAAAATTTTAATTAAAATATGTTTATTTTTTAGGAAACCTATTTTATGTTTTTAAAATATATTTTTTAAAAATGATATGATTATGTTATGTCACTACTTATCACTTTTTGGGATGGGAATTGATATCCCATGATTAAGTCATGTCACATCATTTTTATTTGGAATATACAGTAGTTATGTATTTATAATTAAATTCACATTTCTCAACTTATTTATGAAATGAAAAATGTTGAAAAGATATATTTTTGTGAATGTCTATAAATAACCATTGGATTATAGAGTTTGGAGTCCCTACTATTGTTCCTATTGTGTGTATATTATTTCAAATATATTTTACAATAACTTATAATTTAATTTAATTTATCATTTTTTTAATTCTAATTGAGAGACATTATCCATTGCTTCCTACCCAGATGATTGGGGGGGGGGCGTTGTACTTGATCTACTAGTATAACATAACATACCAAATTACATCTATACCCTTAATCAAATATACCAAGTAAATTTTTTTCTTATTCAACATTTCCCATAGAATAATCAGTGTTTTCAGATCAACTATATTATCCCCACCATTTCTTTTTTCCACCTCAAATATATTTTCCTAATAAGATAATTGACCACACACCACATATATATTATTAATTTCTAATGATGAATATGCAAGAACCTTTTCATAATACTTTTTTCTCACTGAAAATTTATTTCCATTATCCATCATGTTCTATTGCAATGAATTTGGAATTTCTTGTGCATAATGAAAATCATGAGGTGACATTGGAATATACATGTATTATACAATAATTCAATATATCATATCCCAGATACTGATCAACATCCACTGATTATCCAAGTTCAAGTATATGTATTGAAAAGTAGTTAATTTTGCATCCAATTTTGTTTCATTAAGAGATGAATTAATTAATTATTTCTCTTTGACTCATTCCTAACTCGATCATCCTCTATTTTGTAGAAGGGGAATACATTCATGATTCACATGTAGAACAACCATATACAAATGACGGTCGAGTGTAATGAGGGAAATAAATGATAGTTAAATCTGGGAGAAATATATGATTCTTTATGGTAAAAGTTGTGAAATACTCTAAGATCATTCCAATTAAGATATTCTCCTATACATATAATGAAAATGAAGTAAATGATATTTGTTTGGATGAAATATTGGTAATATAATGGAGTAATTTTAATATTATATTATTATTATATTTTGTGAATTAATGTGTTATATAACCTTTTTTGTAATTTTCCTGACTGTGAATCTTCAATGACAGCACATCTAATGGAATTTTATGAAATATGGAGATAATATAGACATGATTTATATAATGGATTAGTTCTATAATTAGACAATATTTAGCAGTTACACCTATCTAAAATGAGTGTTAAGAAATAATGTACTAGGAAAGGATTACTCATTGGAAGAGTGATAATATTAAGGTATTATTCAAATTTGAAATTTTTTATCTTAAAATTTCATTAGATTGCATTAATAATGTGGTTTATATCCTTAAATATTAATTTCAAGGAATCTTCAAAAATAAATAAAATTACAAAATATTATATGATGTAATGTGAAATTTTAGGCTGAAGGATGATGATAGAATGAGAGAGTAAACGTGTATTTTTCATGGTATTTTATGTTTAATTAGGTACCAATAGATATGAAAATGGATTCATCCTTAATAAATGATTTGGGTTATACACATCTTTTGTTATAAATAGACATAAAATCAAAAAACTAAAAAATTGATGTTTTATAAATGTTTACACGGTTTCTGACACTGTTAATGAAAAAAATTCAAATAGTTCCTAAACACAATATTCTTGTTGTTGAAAATCTAATTGAAAAATATTTTTAATATTTTTAAATCTTATTTTAATTGAATTACAAAAAAATTGTAACAGTTTTTAAATAGTTTTTTAAACATTTATAAAACTTTATTTAAATTGTTTCAAAAAATTCTTCTAAAAAAGATTTCATTATATTTTTAAAACAAAATAATTTTTTTAAAAGACTTTTAAATTATATTTTAGTCCTCCTAATAACAGTTTTTAAAGAAAGTTTTAATTTTTTTAATATTGCATTAAATAATTTCTAAAACTAATTATAATTTTTTAAAATACTTTTAAAAAGGGTTTCTAACTATTATCATATGAATATTTCTAAAAAAACATGTATATTTAATATTTTCATTAATAATGATGAAATATTCCATATTAAAGTTGGTGTTACATACTTTTACTCATAATTTAAAAGCACAATATGCTAAAAAATCATTATTGAGGAAACATGCATCAATTTATCAAATTAAAAGATATCTTAAATAACATTTGATTTACATTCTAGCATGATCCCATAATAATTGATTAAAATATTAATTCATATTTATATTTAGATCCATTTTTCGGTATTAACATTTTATATCACATTATTAATTTATTAGATGAGAAGTTTATCATTAAGCATTCATATCAATATTTCAAAAAATATATAGGGAATGATTTTTTTGTAGCTCTATATTTAAGGTATCCTTGATTTATAGTATTATTTAAATATGAATTGATAAAAAAATTTAAAAAAAAAAAAACAAGGAAAATTTATTAATATTGATAATGTAATTAATATAAGAGTAAATATTTTGTAACACGTAGAGGAAAATGAAATTTAAGAAGAAACAAAGATTTGTTTATGTAATATATTATAGTTTGTCACTATTTTATTTCAATTTTAGGAAGTATCATTATTTTTATTAGAGACCTAAAAATTATTAAGAGTTGTAACAAAAAACATAATCATAGAACCTGGATAAGGCCATAAATTATAAATTCTAACAGATATAATGATAATATTGTGTGTACCCCCAATTGATCTCTACCATGAGATATTTATACAATCAAAAAATAATTTAACAAAAAACACTCCCAAAATTCCCTTATAAAAAAATGTAATCACATTAATTCAACACCACTTAATTCATTATTTCACAAAACCACCATGTTTCCTTCTTAAAATTTGTTACCATTAATGAAAGATTTTCTCAGTAAATTATAAACATTTTTAACTTGTACATAGTTTTAATTAACGTTTACTTATATTCATGGAAATAAATTGTTTTAATATGAATATACACACTTGTAAAATATATAATATGTCGAAAGTGATGGGAATATAATTAAAATAAATACAACTAAACATAACTATCCATACCTAACCAATATAAATCAAACATATTAAAAGAAAATTTAATTAA
The DNA here is from genome assembly GCA_963277665.1 of Viscum album. NCBI lineage: Eukaryota > Viridiplantae > Streptophyta > Magnoliopsida > Santalales > Viscaceae > Viscum > Viscum album. The sequence continues at coordinate 1,911,034,118 of OY728120.1, forward strand.
AATTGTGTAATTTTATACCATCAAAATTTTCAAAAAATCATAGATGAGAATAATTTCAATCAAACTAAATAAAATAAACACATAAATGAACTAAACTATAACAATACATATGAAATAATTATAAATCATTTATTTTTTAAAATTTAACAAGAACAATTAAAACATGAATTAAATGAAACCAAAATGATAAAATTAAACTAAACCAAACAATTATAAACTAGTTAAATTAACCAGAACATAATATTCTAAAACAAAAATAATCAATATTGACCTAAAATAAATATAATCAATATATTCTATTCAGAACTAATAAAAAAAGCGATGAATTATATCTAAAAGTTCTAAACTAACATAAAAAATTCCTACTCATAAAATAATAATACATACTTAGTGAAACCAACACAAAATGAACCTAACCTAATCCAATAAGAAAAAATAATATGAATATTACTTCACTAAAATATTCCTAATTTGTTCATTTTTATTTGTTTGATTTTAGTTTCACTCAGTTGGGTATAATACAATATATTTTGGAGAAATTATTTTTTGTTCATATTAATTTAAATTATAGTGATAGTGAGTTAGGATTTTTCAATAATACATCATTATTGAATAATTTTTTCATCATTCAATGTATTTGTACAGGATGATATTAAAAATTAATCGTTTCTTTCCATGAGAGAAATTATTGTTCTCAATAAAAATTTAGAATGATGGATGTATTTAAAAATTTCAAAGAAAAAAATTATTGTAAGTTTTGGATTTCAAAATTTAATTTTTTTATTTATATTATATCTAAATATATAATTTATGTTTGAAACAATATTCTTTTATGTCCATTATTTAGAATGAATATGTCATCATTGAGATAAAGTGCCATCTGCACTAGATATACACATATTAACACCAAGGGAGAGTAAATATTTGGCATTGGAGGAGTATTTTCTTCACTAGGTATTGGAACACATCAATATCCACTAAATTATATGGTATAATGAATTTGGAAACTCCTCATGCAAAGGTATAAAGGTCTTCTATGTGGACAAAAAACACTAAAAAATATCCACGATGGGGAGAAAATGATTTCAAATTTCCAAAAAGAAATTTATAATTGTTATGGAAGTACTTTCTTAATCACAACCAGTAAATAATCAAATAGTTTTTTGTACATCAATTTCAATGATTCAGTCATTACAATATGCACTAGGAAATGGAGTTGACAACCCTTTTTGTGGTCGGGACAGATAAATTCATGGTGATGGTGATGATTATAGTGATGGAGATACTGATAGTGATAATTATGGGGATTATAATGGTTATAGTGATGGTGATGAGTACATTTGTGATGATTATGGATGATATTAATGGTTTTGGTGGTCTTGGGAGAGATATTAATAACCTATATTTCGTACTAATATTTATGAAACATGATGTTTGATGATTGATTGTGATTTCATACAATTATTATGATTTTTTATCAATTATTAAATGATAAAATGTGAAATGGAAAATATATCTATAGTTTAAAATGTGTATTATTGCTGTCTTAATATATTAATTTTTATATAGAATTCTCTATATTGGAAGAATGTTTTTTGGGGCGTGGGTGTTAGTTTTTGGGGTGTTTATGGGACGTGTTGTGGTCAACCTTGGCCGTGAAACATTTTACCAACAGTTTGTTAAACAATTTTGTATTTTTATATATAAATGTTTAGTTATAACCATTGGTTAGAGATAAAAATGGGGTATTATAAATTTTTTTTCATTGATATCATTAGTATATGGTTATTCCCAAACCCTTTAACCCAATAGTTTAGGGAAGCATTTATATATATATTATCAATGATCCCCTATACTATAAAAAAGGTTCTAATCCATTTATATATTTTCAATTTCATGTTGTGAAAATTTAAACATATACCACTCAAATTCAGTGAAAATATTTTTTAAAAATATAATAATTTTAAATGGTTACACTTGGGTTTTGCACGGTGGATTAATTAGTTTTTGAGTGAGGATAAAAAAGAAAAAAATTATTTTTCTTTATATAGAAGAACATCCTAGAGAGATCATTAGGTTTAACCTATAAAATTATAATGTAGGGTTTAAATAGGTAGGTAGGGACCCTGGTAGAATCAGGGATCTACTAAATAAAGAGTTAAATCCTTAAGGGAAAAGGCTCATAAATAAGATGTGGATTGAATTTTTAAATGGATAGGGTTATAACCCATGATGGTGTTGAATGACCATTGATAGTTAGTGGTGTAAATTTATTAACATAATTTAATATAATTCCTCCTCCAATACTGATTCTAAACATTAAATCATTTTTACACATAAAAATATTGTATTTATGTTATTTTTGGTGTAATATACAAGTTTATTAACTATTATAACTCCTCTTGGAAATATGTTTAATCGAGTTAGGATGTTCATGTCATTTTTCAGTGGAAAATAGAAATTCGGGACACTTGTGGCACATTTTATTTATGGATATATCAGAGTCGATGTGAATAATGGTAAAAAATTAGTTTCTATATTATTTTATCATATATACTTATATCATATGTACGTAACCTTTTCATATCTAATAAATCATGATTATACATTTTCCAGCTATTGAGATCAATAATCATGTCATAAAATACATAAAATTTTTAGATTTTACAAAATATAGCTCAATTATCAATTTTGTTCCATAAAATAGATGAGGTGTAAATTTAACATATTTCAACTAATAGTGTATTACAAACTTGATATATTCCTATATTAGTTTAGTATATTTTATCCTAAGAGATGGAGAGAGAGCAAGTGATATTGAATTTATTCTTAATTTGGTATCAATTTTTGATCCCATAATGACACCTTCATGTCATATGGACCTCTTTTAGATAAGTGGGGTAATAGTCAAAAATAAAAACTTAAGGAACTACATTATATATCCCATAATATTTTTTCTGGTAGAGAAATATTTTTATATGGAAATAAGGGTTATTATATCTAAATATTATCTATGGGATACTAAAATATGATCCAATCAACCGTATTCAATATATATATATAACAATATCCTAATATGAATTAATTATTTTATTATTTAATGGTAGAAAAATAGTTCTATAAGAATCATTAATCATCTAGATATTATCATGATGGAGTGACATATGGGGACATACCATATATTCTATTTAGCATAGGGTATGAGTTTCATGATTCCTAAGATATTTCATTCAGTTTGATTATTTATTTGGTGGTGGTCAAGGATATCATAAATAGTACCATCAACTCAAACTTTTACACTGTCAAAATTACTTCTACGAATGAATTTTTGGTATAATTATCTTGATTACTTACTCGTAAAATTATCTTGTTTAGATTCATTAGGAGTGGGTTTTTAAGGGAATAAATCATTGTATCTTGAGAAGTTCTGATACTAGTTTGTTGATTAGTTCAATATAGACCATAGATAAGACCACATCATATGAACTTCCCAACCCAAAACTTACAACAAACTACTATTGTCCATTGGAATAAAAGTAGTATTGTTATCTCTTCAATTGAATATTTATTATTTTAAAAATCCTCTGTGAACAATGTATTATATTTTATCTTTGATATTGAAATCTCAAACTATATAAGTGGGGTTAGTTTCAAAACCCCAAACCCCCTTGAATGGTGTCCATCCCAGTCTAGCTTGCAAGTGTGGGGTGAGGACTCCTGAAAGTTAACAACAATTGGACACATGTATGTGACTTTCATCGAGGATATATATTGCCTACAAGCGGGTGACAATACCTCTTTATAAGAATTTAATTGATAAGATATAAGAGGTGTTCCACTAATCAACACCATGAAAAAATAATTATGTAATCTAGATAAATAAATATATTTTCATACATAATGTAATTGAATTGAAATGATCTAAAACAAAACATATTAGAAAGAATAAACTCTCACAACTACTATAGATGCTACAAAAACCTATCTGAATCACCAAAAACATTATACATACCTGAAAAATAGTTTATATATATATATTTAATGAGGATAAAAATAGATTAAGTAGGTCCCTAAATGGAACATATCATGAAAATATGAAAGAATTATAACAACACTAAGTGAATAAAATAATGAAACCAACTAATTACCTATGAATGTGAAGATACATATCATTCTCACCAGGGATCTATCAGCAATTGATGCATACAAGAAATCATATAAATATAAAAATATATTGATATGAATGGTTCAACTCTTCCACATTCCCACTGGTTTGTCACTTTCATGCTCGAATTTGAGACATCGCATCCTATAGTCCCTTTATCACTTTATATTGAACGTCGTGTGTATGTAGCACATATCATTCTTCATCATGTGTAGTCTTACAGGCCCTAATCATAAATAACTCATCCATAACCAAGTAAAAATTATATAATCCACTAATTCCCATGTATCATTTAGTATACATCAAGGAAAAATAGCATTAGTAGGTACAACCAAGGTGAATACTGTATCCATGAAAAGATAAAAGTATGTACTATATCCTCCAGAAACTACAACCTAAAAATAATAATTGTAAAACTATTATCCATAATAGATTTTTTAGAAACATACCTCGTATGTTAATCCATTATATCCCTGATAATCTTAAACATCATGATACGACTATGGGGTGGAATATTGAGAAGTCAATAATATAGTCCATCAAAAATCTATATAGTGAGTAAAACCCAAATTCCTAAATTAGTTGGGCATTGGATACCTACCTGAATCCTGTGGAGGAGTATATGGAATCAAATAAAATATGAATAGATATATAAAAAATCTATCCATGGGAAACTAACTATCCATAAAATCAATTGAAACTATTATCCCACAAGTCACCCAACTACTACAGCTAAGGCCTATGAGACTAGTTTTCATATTTAAAAAAATCATGATTTCTCATCATCAAACATTTATATATAGTATTTAGAAATTATTATTCATTCATTTGTAATAAATCAATTTACCCATAATTCATTATCTGATAATTAATTCTCAATTAAACAATTTATTTCATCAAATGTTTTCATTCTTTCATGTATCTAAATATAATTTCTTTAATTTCATCCCATTACATCGATTAATTAATTAAAACAATCCCAGGGGTCTAATTAATTTATCAATAATTACATACATCAATGAATCCCATACAATGAGTACATTTAATATTTAATTTACCATTCCATAAACTTATAACTCAATGACTCCTCCTAATCTACCAAAAGAATATACACTCAAAATGTATATAATAATAATAGTCAGTAGTTCAGAACCCATAATAAGTGACCATCCAGTAGTATCCATCAAGTAAAACATCGTGAAACCATGAATGAATTAGGATAATTCCATCCTATCAAAAACTACCTAAAACCCATTAAAATCTATGAAATAATGACCATGTTAGAAAAGAAAAATCTTATATCAACCAAATATGTTTATCCCACATTATCTCTATTTCATCTATTATCATCATGATATCCCTAATATAAACATGATCCAAATATCCTAGTGTAATTATCTCAACAAACAAATAAGATAAATGATATATTATCCTATAAAATTCATATAGAAATACAATTAAATTAATCACTGAAAATGAAAGGGGAAATTAAATCTATAACACATGGCATGAAATCCTTTAACAATAATGGGATTGATTTTACCAAACTAATTCTCATCCCTATACAAACATTTCATTTCCCCAATGAATTAATTGATTTGTCATCAATTGGTTTAATTAATAAGAATCCTACCATTAATATCAATCCAAAGTCAACAATTCAACAACAAACATGAATTAAGAAACTCATTCAAATTCAATAAATTGTAGTAAAGGTAGAAATTATATTATGATTCATTTTTCATTATTATTTTCATAATTACTAGATTCATCATGTTAATCATATTTCATGAACACAAATCCCATTAAAAATTTACACTATTTATAAAACTTGGTAGAATAATTATGCATACGGGAAAATTAATTCCTCTATGGCCTATGGGCCATATAATACTTATGTATACGGGCCTTGTAAGGGATCCACCTCACCCCTTGAAAGGTGGATTATCAAATTCGATAAAAAATGAAGGGCTTTAGGCCATTGGATTTGAGTTGATGTAAAAAATCCACTACTGTGAGAATTTCAATGTTCCCTAATGGTGAATAGAATAAAAACCATATACCAAATATCATATATCATGTAAGAAAATTATGATCATTTTTCACATAAAAATATAGACCCCCATTAACTGCTAATAGAGACACACCACCTCTTAAAAATACTACCTTAATAGAGCCTCAACATACCATTACTCCATAAACCTAAAAATTGATCTAAAATTATCAAATGATCCATGATTTTTCATATGGAATAATAACATCACTAAGATCAAAGGTGACGTCACCCCACATTCACCAGAGAACATTGAGTGACTAAAGAAACCCTTTAGGGGCATGGTGCTAATATTTTATCATATAGAAAACCAATCATTGGGAGAAAAAATCATCAACTGATAGATTCATTATTGATCACCGAACCCAAACTCACAAGGAATGAAATATTGTCCCAAAACTATGAAGTAATGAAAATGGTGACATATGGAACTCATCTCAGACCACAATAGGAATGAACAAAAGAAATAAAAAGATTCTCCTAAAAAATAAATAATTTTATACATCCTCTGATGATCCCTTAGGTGAATCTCTAAAAAAAACTTATTCTGGACAGAAATACACCTTGAGAACTCCTGGTTGGGACTCATCCAACTACTAAACTAATGATGACTACAATATCATCATAAAAAGATACATTTTAGTTTCAATATCCCTCATATCAATATTAACCATAGAAAGATCATCAATTGTAATACCAACTTCATGAGAATTACATGTGATATCACTATGTGACTTCCTCCTCAATGTCTTAGAAAAGAGATCACACTATTTCTTGTATTGAAAATATAAAAATCATTTTCCTATGATAAATTAATCCACTAAGTCTTTTTATTATTGAGTTCTATTTGGGAGAAGGTATAACTCAGGATCATGTGATTACAGAAGAAAAAAAATCAACAACTGATGACATTATAATTCCACAACTTTAGTGAAAACATGGATTCAATATGTTTAGGTTCAAGGTAGGTAATCTCACATTAAATAGTGAATACATGTCCTTACACATAATAGCTAACAAATCTTTACCACATATGAACAAAAACCATTTTAGGATGTGAAGAAGTGTAATAAACCTTGAACACACCACCCTCCTCTTGAAAGTTAATTACCAGATAACTATATAGGCTATCCATAAAATACTTAAAATTAGTCGAGAAGTAGTCAATGAACACATATTTATAAACCTTTCTCAAAAAATCTGTCCTAGGAATCATAATCTAATATATTTTGGGTATAAACCTAATTTAATTACATGTAAGGCCAATAAAAATATACACCTACATAATGTTTTCAGCATATTTATATGAATTAATGGCCTCAATATTTTAAGGATTCAGGGATAATACACTTTGAGATACTACATATCCTAAGAAACCTGCCACAAAATCCCAAAGATAAAAATTTAAATTCTTCTCAATTAGTTTTTGAAGCTGTAGAACTCCCCAAACAGCTAACAAATATCTTTTGTAATTATCCAACCCAGAAAACAGAAGGATTTCCATGATAAAAACCACCATGAATCAATTCCACAAATCATGAATAAAACCTTTTCCAATCCCATAATCATGGTTGGGGAATTAAAAACATTGAAGGGAATTAGAAAAAACTCATAATTCCCATAACAAAAACTAAAAGAAATCTATTGAATATCCGCAACCTTCATCTAGATCAGAAGATACCCGGGTCACAAATTGATCTTAAACAACAAACAATCACCATTAAACTAATTGAATAAAAAATTAGTCTTTGTGATATTATATTTTCCTTAACTATCAACTAATTCATGTGTCGTAAATCAGTAGACAAACCAAGACAACCATTGTCACTTTCAAATAGATCTAGAGAACCCTAAATAGACAGACTATGTAGTTTGAATCCTTTAAATATAATATCATAAATCCGAATCCATAGCCATGAAAACTGAAAGGGGGACATCCTAAATGGAAACAATGATATCAATATAACATATCGATATAATCTCCCCTGAATAAATTCTCACATCAAGAGTGTAGTGTCACAACCACTTCCTATAATATATCTGGGTACTCTTTAGAAGCCCTAGGAAACACCATAGGATTATACTTTGTTATACTCAAATATTTTATCATCCATTAATAAAGAAATTGATACAATATTCTTATAACCCATCTAGGGTCTCTCCTACCATAAAATTTAATTGGTCTCCATTAGTGCCATCCAATATATCATTTCTAATGAATCAATACATAATAACCTACATCAAATACCAACAATCCATGTTGAGTAAAATTTCATACCGATGTATTTGTAAACATAGTATGTCTCCCACTAAAGAATGATTTACTACCATTAACTCACAATATCCAAAAACATCATATCAGATTTATTTACTTTTAACTACATAATAAATTCCATGGGAATTGGCATCCTCTCCACATATTGTACCATATAATATAAAAGTAAGGGTTCAATGATCGAATGTGTAGATCTAGATTAACGAAAATGGTGAAACCAAGTAAAAAATAAGTAAATATTTCGTTATAAAATGTCTAGATATACACGTGAAAGAATGTATATCAAAATAAACTAATAAAGGCATTATCCATAACCTCTATGAATTTGATGGTAGACACCTCTCTAGTAACTCACTACTCTTTTTTCCACTTGGATGAGTGCAATCAACGGGCCATCCTTGGGTTTTCCCATCCCCACTCATTGTATTAAAAAATGGATCTCCCTTATACTACTTCTACTTCAAAGGATACTCCAATAATGGATGTCCCTGAATAGGGTCCCAAACCCATATATATCATTGAGTAATTCCTAGAACTCAATAATCGATTGGCCATGATCTATATAAAAAACAACAACAATCCTTCTTGAAGGTTTCCATGAACTACCATCCTCATTAAATCTTTATAAAGAGGGATGAAAAAAACTTATAGATATCAGATGCATCTATTGACGTGATAACTAATAATTTATTACCTATTTATACTCCAAATAGATTCCTCGATACTCTCTTTATGATATAATTTATTCTTTTCTTTCACCCTATTGATAACCTCTAATATCACCCATACCATGAAATTCCTCACTCAATACTCCAAATATGGTAGAATTCCATCAAAATAATGATTGATTTTTTTATTTTATTTATTGAACTCTAATATTTTGGAACTCCAACAGAAGTGAGTAATAATCTCGTATTTACAATCCACCATCATGATTGAAGAAAAAAACTTATCCTGAAACAGATCATAGAAGTTCTACCATGTATCGACTAACTCCTTTTGACCCCAAGGAACATGAGACACCAATACAAATATACCCCAATAATAATAATCAAATATAAATAATCTCAGGGCTCCCTCTACGAAAAAATTATTATAAGAGTATTCTACCCCTACTCAAAAAATCATTGGTTTATAGATATCGAATAGTTCACCAATAATTTTGATGACAATATTGTTGGAATTATTAGAGTGTCCTCCCCCATGTATCTTCATCATCATCCTCCACCCATCAGGGATACGTTGGTACATCTTTCTAAATTTAAAAAATTAATAAATGATGGGGATGTTGAACTAGAGCCATATGAAAAAAATATGTAGGTCCTCCAAATCAATGAATATAGAATATTAAATGTTAATTAATTAATTAATTGAATTGCTACGTAATTTACAATGTAAAAAATATTACAAAACATGAATAGAAAATCATGATAAAATATCCCACCATAGGAATATACCCAAAAATAATTGTTACTTTGATTATTCTATATAGTGTAAAATATTTTCCTTACATAATATCCAAATTATTCCTAAATACCTATTTATTAGAAGGGGTCTCTTGTTTATGTCATATAATAAGTTCATCTGATATTTTTTCCCTATAAAACAATGTAATAATCATCAATGCTTATCTCAAAAATCAATACAATCTCTCAACCATCATCTCTGACTCCAATGTGTCATGAAATATTCTACACTAGTCTCACTCATATCCTAGTAGTGAATAGAGTGATGATAAACCCTAAATTCCTCCTCAAATAGGTCATTGGTTTATTATTGGAATAAATGATTGAAAAATAACAAAAATAGGATTTATTACCCTATTTATAATAATTTATGGAATTATATATAAGAGAAGATCCACCAATCCAATCCAAATACTAATAAATAATAAATCCCAATATATGAATATAAATTCACACATAATATAAAAAAAACTAAAATGTATTACAAATAATCCTAGTATAGGAGACTGAATTCCATTAAATACTCCACAAGATCATAACAACTAGCTCAGTCACAAAAAATATCAAATGTGATCGAAATATTTTATAGAAATGTAGGGTAAACATAGAAGTATACATAAAAATATACCTTACATGAACTTGCATGAAAATTTTATAGAATCATACTATAATTAATTTAATAAACAATGATTTCAACCCATTGACAAAATTGGTAAAACTATATTCCATCATCACCAACGATCTCTCATTATGTAGCACATAGATGTTAGCATACCCATATCGAAACATATTTTTAATAAACATACCCCAATCCAACTTCTCCTCAAGTTTATAACACTCATACCACAATTCCAAAGGTATTATATTATACTACTATCTATAATTCATTGTACGCCCCATGCATAGATAATAAATATCATCCAATATCCCAAGAAATTGACCCTGAAAACATAATAGAAACTCATACATAAGAATGTACTTTGTCTAGAAGAATGAATATATTTTTTATCATGTATAATTTTCCTTCCACCATAGTCTGTGCATGAAAAATTGATGAAATCTATAGTTTCTACCACCAGATATAGGTATATTCTAAAACGTGAATCCACTAAAGTCCAATCATACATGTTTCAGAAAACCATGATCCATCATATTCTATGATGGCACATACCCTTTACCATAACACATTACATATGAGATATCCCCAAAAATATTGACATTTTAATGGGTGATGTTGGAAGAGGTAGAAGTCAGTTATTCATTTATTCACCAATTTATATATAGATGAAAAAAACCCATAACATGAAAAAATTGGTGTTTCATTCCGAACCAACTTAAGTGGTGGGGAATTTAAAATCATAAATTAAAAGAATAAATATTTCAAACAACTAACTAAGAGAAACTACCAATCTTTAAACTCCCCTATAGATATCATCACGCATAGCACAAATCTTTCACTGCTAAAGCATTTGAAACTATATTTCATATATGTACATATATGTTTAGAATATTTATTAAATACAATTTTAGTATAGTAATTATCAATGACCTTTTATTATTTAATATTCCCTTAATATAACCATAATTCATTCGTAGGACATATTTTTTTTGGGATAATCATTTTATTTCATCATAAGATAACTTTATATCAAAAATAATATAAATATTACAATATTTCAAACCCATACAACTCAAAACACTCATCCCTACCATCATATGTTTGATCAAAATTTATCAATTATTACTACTCTCAATGAGACATATCACATGAGTTCATTTATTAGATAATTTTCTATTCCCTATCATGGGTTCTCTAGGAATCATCCTATGGTACTATTAGATGATTAAATCACAATTATAATTCCAACTATAGAATGATTTATGGAACCCGTAATAAGAAACCATCTGGTAATATCCATTAAAATAATCATCAAGAAATAATGATAGTAAATCTCTACTCACAAAAAATATTGAAGAAACCCATTGACAATCCACAATCAAAAAACAGGTCAAACAAGAAATGACCACACTTAATCATTTCCTTTTATCGAAATACATCACTATATCAATGATAATATTCATTAATGAACTAATCTTAACATTTTCCATATATCCTAATCTAAACATCCCATCACACATAATATATAAATAATTTATAATTCTTGAGAATTCATATTGAAAAAAATGTAATTTTTGTACGAAATAAATCTATAGAAACTAAGGCCATTCCCCTATGTTTAAAATAACATTAAAAAACCTTAATGAGATCACTCATTACAAGAGAATTATCTATATAAAACAATAACTTCATAACCATATTTAGTTTAATGATTCATTATGAACATGTTTAAGAAAACCTTTTAGAATATTCTCTTAAATGAAAATAATTCATCCATAAACATATTTTAAGAAACTCTTTAATATTGAATAATTTTCAGAAATAATATAAATTAAATTAACATGTTGTTTTAATTATTAATTTAATCATTACATTATTTAAAATATTTATCCCATTTCAAGAACATCATTCCTGTTAAACACCAAAGAAAACTATAGGATATTTATAGTATACTATATAGAAAATTATAAGGGGAGTCGTCAAAAAAAATAATCAATTCATGTGATAAAAAACCCTTATAATTAATTCATTAACTAGGTTATTATCATCATTTTTTATGATTCCATTATGTACCCATGGAATATAAATCATAATGAATTCCCATTAACAAATTTAAAAAATGTGAATTACAGAATCCAAAAGCATAGAATTTTTAATGTTATATTAGAATGAATAAAACAACATTCATATATCTATGATCACCTTTCCCATAAGGAACTCCTCATATTTATGGAATCCTACCAATGATCCACTCTTAGAATACAATAGAATCCCTATCATATCTAAATGAAACTAGACTCTATACCATAGAATGAGAGAAAGTAAGATATAATAAATAGTAGAAAATAAAATAAACTCATCTTCAATCACTTATAGATGTTTTTTAGATTTTAGAGGCAACAACAAATAAATAAGGGATTAATATCTCTAATAGAGGCCTTCGAGTCAGCATGGATTCAGTATAAAATGGAATAATATAATATATTTTGAGAGGTGTCCTATATTTATACCATATTCCACATAACACGACCACAATGAAACTCTCTTTGACACATCATAGTATATATTGTTATTGTAACACCCCAATATTTCATAGTATGTTGTTTCTTTAAAGTAATTCAATAGCTTGCGTTATATGTATCACTGAGTTTGAGTGCACCACAACATACCCAACAATCCGTTCAAAATGTGTTAGTGAATAATATTAAATACATGTTGAATTTTATATACTCAATATAATGTTAACATCCATATTATGTTTTTTAGATTTAATATATAGAAAATTCAATTTTTCTCCTAAAAGAAGTATTTTTCAAAAATTAAATTTTATTGGATTTTAATGGAGAACCATTTTTAAATCCAATATTTGATAATTTTATATACTAAATTTGAAAATATAAACCTATTATTTAGAAGAAGGTTGTAAAAAATTAGTTTGGATAATTTTTTTATGATTTTTTAATAACTTTCATATTTTGATGAATTGTGAAGAAATACCAAATTTTAATTGAAAACAACTTTTTTAATAAAAATAATTTATCACGTTAAATTATAAATTTTAATGGGTTCGAAGTATAATTATATTATATTCTAATCATTTAATCCAATTTTGGTGATTGGATGTAATTTTACATTTAAATTGGACCTAAACACATATCAATCTTGTGAAACTATTTAACTACTCAAAAACCCGCTACATGGTTTTGACAACTGGAATTAATTTTAAATTAATTAATGGAAATTTTATGTTTTTAATTTGGAAAAATAGATATAATTTTTGGAATTATTAATATCAAAATTATATTATGCTTAATTTCTAGTATTTTTATGAATACATTCAATTTTTGATGAATAGTGAAAAACATTGCGTTATTGTTTAAAATAGAATTTTTATTTAAATAATTAGTTATTTTATTTAAATTTATTTTATTTTGAAATAGATACATAATAACAATATATGTTCAATATAATTCATTAGAGTCATTTTATAATAATATTAAATATATATATAATTTTATGAAATTTTTTACCTTCTTTTACCCACCTTCTAGGCTCAATTGCAAATTTGCATAAAATGTAATTTTAACTCTTATATGAATTTAATTTCTAATGTTTGAGTGACACAGTTGAAATTCTTATGTAAAATATGGTTTAATAGGATGAAAATAATTTTCGATGAATAGTAAATTTTTTATTTTATTTACCACGATAAAAAGTAAATAGGGCCATTTAAGGTAAAAATGATATTATAATTACCCTAACAGATGTCATAATTCTATTGAATAAGTTTATTTCGACCAAAATAAACCTTAGGAATAAAATATGATCCTTTTAGGCCACTTGGATTAGATTAGTGCATTTATTATTATTTTATTTAAAGAAATTTTAAAAGTGTTAAATTCAATGTTTAATAAATAAACAATTCTTAATAAAAAGTTTATACATAAGATACATTCAACTATAAATATTTTTTAGGAAGCTAAATATATTTCTAAAATAATTTTATTTTTTTATAAATTTTAAAAATTAAATAATAAAATTTATTTATGACACAATGATGATGCATTAATTACCATATTATTGAAAGATTAAAATAATTGATATTATAAATATTAAAATAATTGTAAATTGAGACTTTTGATGTATTCCAAGAATTTTAAGGTTTAATATGAAATGTTAGTGTCGATTAAAGAATTTTCTGAAGTGATAGCGTTCTTATGACATAAAAAAAACCAAATACTAAATAGTGTCAAAATTTATATAAATGATTTATTTAAATATTTTTGGAGCCATTATAATCCGAATATGATTGTATAATAAAATAATATTTCAAGCATTTCCTAAAGTGACCCTCACCCATTTTATAAAAGTTTACTTCCCCTTCTCTCAAAATCACTCCTCCAAAGCCAATTTTCTTGGCCAAAATCTACTAAAATATCCTCACAACTACCCCCATTTCATCTGAGAGGCATCACTTTGATCAAAATCTGCCCCAAAGAGCACTTTTGATCAAATCAAAATGAAGCATCTCAAGAATAGGTAACAATATTATTACCCCTCTCAAAGTTATTTTCATCTTCCACTTCCAATTTAGTTGTTTTTTCCATACCATAATAATATCTTCAGAACATTCTACATACTGTGATGTTATTATTAATATGGTATAACCATTTTAATTTTTCTTTCCATCCAATGAATGAAAAAGTCACCATATGTGCATACATATGGTCTACTATCTCCACGTCATGGTGTAGTTTGTTATTCAACACTTCATTAATTTGATGGGTATAATAATGATTTTAATAGATTTAAATAATAAATATATCTTTTTAATGATTATGTATATGTAATATACAATTCAAATACATACTATTTAACAATCAATAGAATGATATTGTCTCCCGTGCATACATATGAATTACTATCTCCACGAACGTGACGATATTCACTCCCCATCATAAAAAGTCAAGAATAATTATCATTTTATGATTAAAAATAATTTCTAATAACTTAATATTATTCTTGATATGAATCAAATACGTCATATCCATAAGAAACATGATTTACAAGACATACCATATAATGAAAAATGAACCAGTTCACACCCAAAAACAATGACACTACTGAAATATTATTACCAACTCAATATTAGAAGATCATGTATGATATCATATTTATATATGTAGATCTGGTATAATTCAATAACAATTATTTAACTATTATATAGGTGGTTAACATACCCTCAATTATGGAAAAGTACAAGGTAATGGGTTTCCATCTCACTTTTTATTCTCGTGATATTCATGCTATATTTCCACTATTTACTTTTGTGTGGTGTATGTAATGCCCATGATTGTATTATTGTGTAATATATATTACATTATGTGTATTTAAATATTCATTTTATGATCCTTATTTCAATGATATTATGCATTCTATATTTCCACTTTATGAGTTTTACACAATCACTCCATTGATAAATTCTCAAGTCATCGATATTATCTTGATGAGAGTAATATTAAATCAATTCTCATTCATTGAGTTAAACATAAAAGTCATTGGGATTGTTTTTAAAAGAATATGTTTTAATGTTATATGATTTATTTACCCTAAATATACAATCATATTTAGTGTATTAATATTTTTCACACATAATTATGTCATTGATTTATCCTTAACCTAAGGATATAGTCTTTATAATGGATTTCATATCAATTTACATTCCATTGAATCCTCTTTGTTGTTATACACAAATTCATTTTTATATGGTGTACATACTGTACTTTGACAGAGTATATCATGAATCTCTGTATTATCATGATATTATAAATTTTTTATTATGAAATTTATTTTAATTCAAGAGTCTCTCATTTGGTTAAGAACTCTAACAAAAATATCATTTAATATGTTTTAATGATTTATTCTTCTAAATATTTCTCATTAATGTTCATGTTTTAAAAATGGTGTTACTGATTTATTTATATGGAAATTAATGTTTTAAAATTAAAATTATTTTTAATAGTTTCAAATTGGTATGGGACACTTTGATTCAAAAATCTATTTTTTAACAATTTATTGATAAATAGTGAAACATTTAAATGTTTTCATGAAAGAGGGGATAATTATATCAAATAGTTTAACTAATTATTTACATCTATGTTAATATCCTTCATTATTATAGACTGAGGTTGATTTATTATATTAAAATCATCCATATTGTATTGAATGAGTTATGTTGGACTGTGGATGTGCTATTTTTATACTATTCATGGTTTGTGGTTAAAATATTGACATTTTTTATGAAAGTTTTAATACTAATGTTTAAATTTTGTTCCCAAATTTTCATATGAGTAATGCATTGGACATAGTAAGTGATAGGTGGATCCTGCTATAGCTCCTCGAGGCATCAGTAGGTCTCATGAGACATACTAGTGTCTTGGAATAAGGCCTTGAAAAAATCTTTTTTAGTAGTCTTCTCACGAGGCCTTGACTATTTGGTTATGATGTCTGACATTATGCATTATATCATTATGAAATTAGGTATTGATATTATATGTCATTATTCAACTAGTAGAATATCCATGAGAAAATTTAATGGAACTATTTGATTTATCATTTCTATATTATGATGAAGTTTAACTTTAAAAGGGTTTTTGTTTTAGTCATATACAATGCCATAAATTTTTATGCTTATTTGTTATAGTTTCCACTATATTGTTATCCTCACTGAGCATCTAATCTCACACCTTTCTTATGATTTAATTTTCCCAGGATGTGAAGAATTATATTATGTTTGACCAATGGAGATAGGTTAAGGGATATGAGTGTGTTCAATGGGGACAAATTGTTGTTGTTTTTTACAAAGTAATGTAAACCATAAGTATGTATCTTGTACATCTAAGGCTACTAAACTAATCAGCCTTTCGATACATGATCTCTTATGATCATTACAATTTTATGAAATAATGCACCGACTCTAGGTAACTGTGGTCAGGGCATTATTGTTGGTATTCGAGGATGTTTAGTACAAACATTTGAAACAATATTTAGAAAAAATCTGATTAAATGCCATTAAACTATGATAGACTTTGAGGATTATTATAGAGGAACTTCCTAGAAGTTGGGTAATTTAGTGATTTTGTGAATTTTACATGGAATACATCCCTGTCTTGATACAATCCGGTAGAGGCTGCTCTGGTACATATGTATCTTGGGGTACATAAAAAAAACCCGCTTTGAGGTAGGCTCGAACAAGAACTGGTGCACCACAATGGGGCTTACCGCACACTTGGTTATGACAATCCCAGTGGATATTCTTAGGATAATTCACATTTTCATTATAAACCAATTTGAAGGAATTTAATATAATATGAGAATATAAAACCTTGGTTATTCTTAAGGTGTTTTATATTGAAAATAAGGTGTCATGATATTCTCTAAATGATTTTATAACTATTTTAACTAACACTTTTATTTTTGGTTTTAGTAAATGGATGGATTCCATGGAAGTCATAGAAATATTGAACATGATGTGAAAGGTGGGAACAATGGTGTAGATGAGAATCAAAATTGAATATTGGTAGGTGTAAAAGATATCATGTTCATTTCGAATCAATTTCCCAAATTGTTTTTCAATAACATATACCTTAACCAACTCCCAAACTAAAAACAGAAGCGAAAAGCAGAGAATGATAAGAGCTCCAACAGTGAAGATCATGGAGAATAAAAAGCTCATTTTCTATCATCCATGAAATGTGGAAGGAGAAAACCATTAAAGTGTCTCAATAGAAAAACTAAATGACTTATTTGTGGGAAACAAGTGCATAATGTAAAGAATTATTGAGAGAAAATGAATAGAACTATGGAAGAAAATAAAAATGATCTTAAGACTCCATTTACAGTAATTTTACATAAATTTAGGGGACTTGGTCATGATCCAACTCAATGACCTATTCTATAGGATAACCTCTATGTCATGGAAGAATCTATGTGGAAATAAATGGATGGATAAATATTTAAGAGTATTAAGGCTTTTTGTTAATGGGATTACATTGGAAGACATTTCTCTTGTATGTGTAACCCTATAGTTTGTTATGTGAAAAAACTATTTGAGGAAGAATTATCTTCACTTTTTTTCTTATAGTTATAGAGAACCTTTTGGGCTTATACAATCCTTGAATTTGAGGAAATTACAAGTTATAAATTTTTTGGATGAAAATGAAAGGTATGAGATAAAATTTATAGTTAAATTATGTTATTGTAATTTTGAGGAATTTATCTCATTATGGGAATGTTATAATATATTTTTTTTGAAAAAGGACAACACACAAACTATGTGACAACCCATCCTGTAACACCCCAAGCTTCTACAGAACGATTCTCTTTGAATAATGTGATAGCATGTGTTGAACGCAACACCAAGTTCAAACACACCATAACCAATCAAACTAGCGGTTATGAATAGTAATACCTACCTTTTGAAATTATATATATTTTATATTTCAAAAGAGACTTCATTTTTGGATTCGGAATATCGAATTTATCCTAAGGTGAAATTTTGGTACTTTTCAGATAACTTTAATATTTTGATAAATTGTGAAAATTACTAAATTTTAAATAAAAACAAATTTTTTAATCAAAATAATTAATAGTGATAAATTATGAATTTTAGTGGTTTTAAAGTATATTTAGAATATATTTTTACCATTTAATACAATTTTGGTAATTGGAAATATTTTTACAATTAAACCAGACATAAACAAGTGTCAATCTTTTGATAGTTATTATCTCTTAAAAACACGCTTTTTGTTTTAACAATGGGAATTAATTTTAAATTAATTTCTGCCACTTCTGTGTTTTGAATTTGAGAAAATGGATTCAATATTTGGAATCAAGATGTTCAAATTTTGTAAGAAGGTAACTTTTATTTTTAGAAATTTTGAATAATTACTTTGGTAAATATTTTATTTACCATGGTTAAGGGTATATCCGGTAAATAAGGATTAAAATAATAATATTATTATAATAATAATTATCCTAAAACGTGTCCTAGCATTATTGGTTGAAACATGGTCGACCATAGGAATCTTTGGGTTGATTTTGGGACCCCATGGATCCACATGTAAGTGATAGGGACACTTTATTTTAATTAAGATAAAATGAATACAAAAATCACACAAGCATATATCTTTTAGAAAAACAATTGTTACATAGGGTTCTATATGTTGGATTTTAGACTATAAATATTAATTATAAAGATAAAAATATTTAATGAATAATGATATTTTATTTATAATTTGTAGACATTAAATAATTTAATTTCTTTATGACACAATGGTGATGCAGTAATTATCATAATAGTGAAAAATTAGAATAATTGATATTATAAATACCCAAATAAATATAATTTTAGACTTCAATTGATTTAATCTAATTTTATAGGATAATATGAAATATTAGGATTGATTTAATTGACCTTGTTCGAAGTAGTCATTCTGTTATAAGTTTCACAAAAATCAACTATTTAATAGTGTCAAAATTGACATAAAAGAGTTTCTAAAACAAATATTATATTATTAATTGATATTAAATTCCTAAAAATCTAAGGATTGGCCAAGAGACTTATATCATTATAGGTGTATCATTAATGGACCACTTGGGGGTCACTTGGATGTATATGGTAAGTTTATTAACCATATAATTAAAAATACAAAGAGACATTGTAAAAGTGAAACTAATTAACTAAGAGTTAATACTTAAAGATAAGGTTAATATAATGACCCAAACCTGTCTAAATTCTATTGGTTGAATTATTATTGACCTATAACAACCTTAATCTTTTAATAATAAACTTTGGAGCCATTATAAACCGAATATGAATTTATTATAAATTAATATTTTCAGCTTTTCCAAAGGTGCCCCTCACCCCTCTTATAAAAGGGCACTCCTCCTTCAGATTTATTCACACCTTCAAAGACTTTTGGTTCGGTCAAAACCTGACCAAATACTCTCTCAAATTACCTCAATACAACCTAGAGGCCTTAGTTTGATCATAAATCCAACCTAAGGAGACCTTTTGATCAAATCAAAAGGAAGAACCCGAAGAAGAGGTAATGTTTTCACCACTCTTTTTCAAATTCATTTCTTCTTCCACTTCTTCATTATTTGTTATTACCATTCTGAAACAATAAATCCAGTATAATATATATAATGTGATGTTATTATAAATATGGTACAACCATATTCAGTATTTTATCCACCCATTGAATAACATGTCACCATACGTGCGTACGTACGGCTTACCGTCTCCACATCATGGTGTAATTGTTTTTCAATATATTATTATTTGGATGGGTATAATAATAGTGTGTAACTCATGTAAATAATAAATATAACATTATAATTATTCTTTATATATGATATACCATCCATTTATATATTATTTTAATATCAAAATAATGATATTGTCGCTCGTGCGTACGTACGGACTACCGTCTCCACGAACGCGATGAGATTCATTTTCCATCGTATCCATTCAAGTATAATTATCATTTGATGATTTAAAAATAATGTTTAAGCACTTGATGTCATTCTGTATATGAATAATATACAACCTATCCATGACAAACATGGCTTATGTAACAAAATATATAAAATAAAACGAGTATGTTAACACCCGAAACGACGATAATACTAAGATATTATTAATAAAGCAATGTTAAAAGATCATATATGATATAATATGAATGTATATGATTGTATTATAATTTAATAACCATTATTTAACTATTATACAGGAGGTTAACCTACCCCAACCAAGGAAAAGTACAAGTTAAGGGTTATTTCACAATCTCTTCATTATCCGAGGTTGTTTATACGTAATAATCTACTGAGATCTCTTTATCATTCACATCCATGTTTCATAAAAATGTATTTCAATTTTTTTTTTACTATTTACAAGAATATGGGTTAAAGTCATTTATACCCTTGTTTGACTTTTTATAAGTGGTTTATAAAGGAATCTTTCCGTCGTTTTCCAAACAAGGTTCTTTTTAACCTTTTCGACAGAATTAAGGTAAAAATGTTTTTTAACTTATACGGCGGGTGTGGTTATTTTCCGCCGTTATAAAATCGTCGAAGCTTCCCATACAAGATTAAAAGAATATTTTCAAAGAAAATGTTTTATTTAATAAATATGTGAATCTTAAATGATTTCAAAATAGAAAGAGATATTTCACTAAAAATAGTTTTGATTTCATCTATGTCAACATCCTTTAATAGATTTTACGCTTATTTGAAGTTGATTTATTATGATACAAAACTTCTATATTGTATTGAGGGTTTTGTGATATGTTTGACTATGGATGTGCTATTTTTATACCTTTCATAGTTTATGGTGAATGTATTGACATTTTGTATGCTAGTTTTAATACTAATGTTTATGTTATGTTTAAAACTTTTCATATGGGAATGCATTGGACTTAATATGGGATGGGTGGAGCCCGCTATAGCTCCTCGATGCATCGGTAGGTCTCATGACACAAACTTGTGTCTTGGCACAAGGCCTTGGAAAAATCTTATTTGTAGTCTTGGCATGAGGCCTTGGCTATGTGGTTATGATAGTCTAGCATTATGCATTCCATCATTATGAAAGTGGTTATTGATATTGCATTTGATTATTAGATTATTAGAATATCCATGTGGATAAGTAGATGGAATTATTTCATTTTATTTTTTCCATACTATGTTGAAGTTCAAGTTTATAAGGCTTTTGTTTTAGGTTATACATTGCCTTAAATGCTTATTCTTATTTATGAATGTTTCAACTATATTGTTATCCTTACTGGGCATTTGAGCTCACCCCTTTTCTATGTTTTATTTTTTCCAGGATATGAAGAAGTAATTTATGAATGACCTACAGGGATAGTATGTGGGGATATGAGTGTGGGATATGGAGACTATGTTGTTGTAGCAGTTTTTCACTTTGTGATGTAATGAAAAACATTATGAATATATCTAGTATTTCCAAGGCTACTAAACCAATCGGTCTTTAGAGATTTGATCCTTCTTGCGATCATCCCAATGTTATGTAATAATGCACTGACTCTAGGTAACTTGGGTTAGGGCGTTACAGTTGGTATCAGAGGAAGTTTAGTACAAACCTTGGAAGCTAGATTTAGATAAACTCTGATTAGAGAATGTAGAACTAAGATGAACTTTGAGGATTAGTATAGATGAACTTCCTAGAATTTTGGCATTGTAGAGATTTTCTGAGTTTTCTGAGCAATACATACATGTCTGGATACAAGCAGGTAGAGGCGGCTCTGGCATAGATGTACCTAGGGGTAAAACGCAAAAACACTGCTTTGAGCTAGACTCGAATGGGAACTAGTGCACGACAATGGGCCTTGCTGCACTCTTGGTTACGACACTCCTAGTGGATATGCTTACGATAACTCTCATTTCTTTAAAAATCATTATAAAGGGTTTATGAGTATATACTTTCTCAAAGAAAACTTTCTTATGATTATGGATTATATCCATAAATAGTTCAATTTATGTTAAGTCTTTTATAAGTATGGGATTATTTATTTTGATTCATAAACTGATCTAGTTTATGCCATTGTTTAGAAATGGCTCCTAGTGGAAGAAATGGAAATCGTATCAATGCATGAACTCCATATAGGGATTTCCCTCTTGATCAAGATAATTATAGTGGAGCTGGTGATGCAACTGGTGCCGATCAGCTAATCACCATACTGGGACAACTCACTCAGGTTATGAATAATAACCTTACCCATATGGAGCACCCTGATCCGCAGCGTGGAGGATCAATGTTAGATCGATTAATGAGGAAAAAACTACCAACGTTCAATGGGAGTACAAATCCCTTAGTAGCGGAGCAATGGATATTTTCCCTAGAGAAATTATTTTAGGCTTTGGGGAGTAGTGAAAGGGAAAAAGTTATCATGGTAGTTTACCGCCTCACTGGAGATGATGATTAATGGTGGTCATTGATCCAAAATACAAAGGAAGATGATGAAGTAACAAATATGGAATGGAGGGAGTTCAAAGATCTGTTTTTTGTAAAATACTTTCCTCGCGACCACCGAGCAGATATGGAAAGGCAGTTTCTACGTCTGAGACAAAATGAGGATAAGAATGTCGCAAAGTATGAGGCTAACATTACAAGGTTAGAATGGTATGCTGGAGATTATATACGTAACCCAAAAGTAATATTGATCGTTTCTTTGATGGGATAAAACCATTTCTCCATCGAGCATTAGTCTCACAATACTTTTCATCGTACAAAGACATTGTCTCATGTGCTATCAAGACCGAAAAGGAATTCTCTATGTCTTATGACTTTAAAGAAAAGCAAGAGAATAAGAGACCTACTGATCAATCTGGGAATGGAAATAAGGGGAAGAAGGGAAAGGTAGAATATCCATCCTGTGGTAAATGTGGTAAGAAACACCCCAGTACTTTCTTGTAAGGAATATGAGTCTATTTAAAGTGTGGTGAAAAATGCCACCAAGCTCGTGATTGCAATGGGAAGACGGAAGCTACCAATGTTCAGTGCTTCAATTGCAGGGAGATGGGGAATTATGCAAATGAATATCCTAAGCATCAGGATAAATTACCTCAGAAAAGGCCAAAGGATCAAGGCCAAGCTTATTCTATCACTACTACTGAGGTAGAAGCTCCAAAAGACGTGGTGGCAGGTAATTTAATTGTTTCCTCATGTTTAGAAAATGCATTCTTTGATTCTGGATCATCGCATTGTTTCATATCTTCCCAGTTTGCTAAGAAAATTAGATATTTCCAATTTGATTTAACAAGGGAGTTTTCAGTTAAAACTCTTAAGGGAAGTATCATTGCAATAATGTTTTGTGAATCAGTCCCCATTAGAGCACATAAATGTTCTTTATCTTCTGATCTCGTCATCATACCTATGATTGAGTTTGATATAATCCTCAGTATGGACTGGATATCAGACTATGATGCAAAGATTTATTTTAAGAAGAAAGAGGTTATGATTCTTGATGATGATGATAAGGAACACATTATCTTTAGAGAAGAATCGTCACCACCTAATTCTTATTTAGATCCACCCCCGGTAGCTCAACTAAATTCAATTATTGGGGAGGAAGAGAATGAAATAATTATGGGTGAGGAAAAGAATGTTCAAATAGAAGATGTACCTGTTGTGAAAGAATTTGTAGATGTATTTCTGGAAGATTTACCTGGACATCCTCCAGAATGAGAAGTTGAGTTTTCCATTGATTTAATTCCTAGTTCAAGGATTATATCAAAGACCCCTTATAGAATGTCCACTGTAGAATTAGTTGAAATAAACAAAAAACTAGAGGAATTGAGTAATAAAATATTTATTCGCCCTAGTTTTTCACCCTAGGGAGCCCCTATTCTTTTTGTTAAAAAAAAGATGGATCTATGAGGTTATGTATTGATTAGAGGGAGATCAATGCTATAATGATAAAGAACAAGTATCCCCTACCACGCATTGATGATTTATTTGACCAACTACATGGAGATCAATACTTTTCAAAGATTGACCTTCGATCTGGATACCATCAGTTGTGTGTGAAGAAGGAAGAAATTCTGAAGACAGCATTTCAAACCAAGTACGGGCATTACGAGTTTACTATAATGCCTTTTGGATTGAATAATGCACCCTTTGTATTCATGGATCTGATGAATAGAGTTTTCAAGGAGTATCTCGATGAATTTGTGGTGGTATTTATTGATGATATCTTAGTATACTCCAAAAGCTACGAAGATCTTGAAAATCACTTGCGCATTAACTTAAAGACTCTGAGAAGACAAGAATTATATGGAACGTTTATCAAGTGTGAATTCTGGCTTCATGAGAATTCTTTTCTTGGCCATATTGTCTCTAACGATGGAATCTCTGTTGATCTTTCTAAGACCAAGGAAATCTAGGAATGGCCAGCACCTACAAGTATAACTGAGGTATGTAGTTTTATTGGCTTGGAAGGTTATTATTGATGTTTCGCCAGAATTTAGCCTGATTGGCTAACCCATTGACGAAGCTCACACGTAAAGGGGTTAAATTTGTTTGGACAAAAGAGTGTGAAGAATGTTTCGAAGAACCGAAGAGAAGATTAGTCAATGATCTTATATTGACTCTACCATCGGGGAATGATGGGTTCATTATTTATAGTGATGTATCGAAGAAAGGACTTGGTTGTGTCCTTATGCAGAATGATAGAGTTATTGCCTATGTATCACGACAATTGAAAATTCATGAACAAAACTATCCTACTCATGATCTCGAGTTAGCAGCTATGATCTTTGCTTTGAAGATATGGATGCACTACCTCTATGGTGAAAAATGTGAGATTTATACTGATCACAAGAGTTTGAATTATATTTTCTCACAAAAAGAACTCAACATGAGGAAAAGGATATGGCTTGAATAACTAAAGCATTATGATTGTACTATACACTACCACCTAGGGAAAGCAAACAAGGTGGCAGATGCTTTGAGCAGAAAATACAATGGTGTTTTGAACGTGATGTGAATTGAAAGGGATCCAATTTTGATGGATCTAGTGAAGATGGAAATGGGAATAACCAGGGAAGGAGAAACATCAATTCTTTTTCAAATTTTTTCCAAACCATATTTACTAGAAAGGATTAAGAGTTCTCATACTAATGATGGAGAATTTCAAATGAATATTAAAGCTATGAATGATGGGAGATTGAGAGATTTTGTGTATGAAAATGGAATTTTGAAATTCAGGAAGAGACTTTGTGTTCCCGATATACCTGATCTAAAAAGAGAATTGCTGGATGATTATCATAGTTCCAATTTTTCTATACACCTTGGGAGCACCAAAATGTATAGAGATTTGAAGGAATATTTTTGGTGGGACAATATGAAGAGGGAGATTGCTGATTTTGTGTCAAGATGTATGGTTTTTCAACAAGTGAAAGCTGGAAGGAAACACCCTGGAGGAGTCATGCGACCTCTTCCCATACCGGAGTGGAAATGGGACAATATTACGATGGACTTTGTCATGGGGCTACCAAAGACTCCTAGAAGGAATGATGAAATATGGGTTATTGTTGATCGTCTTACCAAGTCAGCACATTTTCTTGCTATAAGATAAGATCTACCACTGGAACGTCTAGCAAGACTATATATTAATGAAGTTGTGAGACTTCATAGAGTACCCATATCGATTGTTTCTGATTGTGATCCCTGTTTTACTTCATGATTCTGGAAGAGTCTTCAGAAATCCCTGGATACTGAACTTCATTTGAGCACTGCCTACCACCCTCAGACAGAAGAACAATTAGAACAGACTATTCAAACCTTAGAAGACATTCTGAGATCTTGTTCACTTGACTTTCAGGGTATGTGGGATCAATATTTACCTTTGGTAGAATTTTCCTATAACAATAGATTCCATTCAAGTATTCAGATGGAACCATAGGAAACGTTATACAGAAAGATATGTCGCTCACCAACCTGTTGGGATGAAATTGGTGAAAGAAAACTTGTAGGTCTAGAACTGGTGGAGGAAATGATGGAAAAGCTGAAGGTAATCCAAAATCACATCAAAGCAGTTCAATGTAGGCAGAAGAGATATACCGATAATCGAAGGAAGGATTTGGAATTTAAAGTCGGTGATCATGTTTTCCTAAAGGTATCTCCATGGAAGGGAGTCATACGTTTTGGTAAGAAAGGTAAATTGAGTCCCAGGTACATCGGAACTTTCGAAATTCTAGAATGAATTGGGGTTGTAGCTTACTGATTGGCAATGCCGCCAAGTCTCTCCAAAGTTCACGATGTGTTCCACGTATCTCTGTTGAGGAAATACATGCCCGACCCAATGCATGTACTCACCTATGAGGAGTTAGAACTGGAACACGATCTGTCTTATTGTGAAGAGCCCGTCAGGATTTTTGATACGAGAGAACAAGTACTGAGAAACCGGATGACACGTCTGGTAAAAGTTTTGTGGAGAAAGCATAAGATGGAAGAGGCAGCGTGGGAACCCGAGGAACTTATGATAAAGAACCACCCGAGTCTTTTCATGTGATAAGTATTCTAGAAATTTTGAGGAAAAAATTATTTGAAGGAGGGGATAATGTAACACCCCAAGCTTCTACGGTACACTTCTCTTTGAATAATGTGATAGCGTGTGTTGTACGCAACACCGAGTTCTAACACACCATAACCAATCAAACTAGCCATTATGAATAGTAATACCTAATTTTTGAAATTATATATTTTATATTTCAAAATGGACTTCATTTTTGCATTCTTAATATCGAATTTAGCATAAGGTGAAATTTTGGTACATTTCGGATAACTTTAATATTTTGATGAATAGTGAAAATTACTAAATTTTAAATAAAAACAACTTTTATAATAAAAATAATTAATAGTGATAAATTATGACGTTGAGTGGTTTTAAAGTATATTTAGAATATATTTTTACCATTTAATACAATTTCGGTCATTGGAAATAATTTTACAATTAAACCGGACATAAACAAGTGTCAATCTTTTGATAGTTATTATCTCTTAAAAACACACTTTTTGTTTTAACAACGAGAAATAATTTTAAATTAATTTCTGCCACTTATGTGTTTTGAATTTGGAAAAAATGGATTCCATATTTGGAATCAGGATGTTCAAATTGTGTAAATAGGTAACTTTTATTTTTAGACATTTTGAATAATTACTTCGGTAAATATTTTATTTACCACGGTTAAGGGTAAATCCGGTAAATAAGGGTTAAAAAAATAATATTATAATAATACTAAATTATCCTAAAACGTGTCCAAGCCTTATTGGTTGATATATGATCGACCATAGGAATCTTTGGGTCGATTATGGGACCCCATGGATCCACATGTAAGTGATAGGGACACATTATTTTAATTAAGTTAAAATGAATACACAAATCACAGAAGCATATATCTTTTAGAAACACAATTGTTACATAGGGTTATATATGTTGGATTTTAGACTATAAATATTCATTAGAAAGATGAAAATATTTACTACATAATTATAGTTTATTTATAATTTTTAGACACTAAATAATTTATTTTATTTATGACACAATGGTGATGCAGTAATTACCATAATAGTGAAAAATTAGAATAATTGATATTATAAATACCCAAATAAATATAATTTGATACTTTTATTGAATTAAACTAATTTTATAGGATAATATGACATATTATAATTGATTTAATTGACCTTTTTTGAATTAATCATTCTGTTATAAGTTTCAAAAAAATCAACTATTGAATAGTGTCAAAATTGACACAAAAGAGTTTTTAAAACAAATATTATATTATTAATTGATATTAAATTCCTAAAAATCTAAGGATCGGCCAAGATACTTATATCATGATATTTGTATCATTAATGGACCACTTGGGGGTCACTTGTATGTATATGGTAAGTTTATTAACCATATAATATAAAAATACAAAGAGACATTGTAAAAGTGAATCTAATTAACTAAGAGTTAATACTTAAAGATAAGGTTAATATAATGACCCAGACCTGTCTAAATTATATTGGTTGATTGTTTTTAGACCTATACCAACCTTAAACTTTGAATAATAAACTTTTGAGCCATTATAAACCTAATATGAATTTATTATAAATTTATATTTTCAGCTTTTCCAAAGGTGCCCCTCACCCCTCTTATAAAAGGGCACTCCTCCTTCTCATTTCTTCACACCTTCAAAGCCTTTTGGCATGGCCAACCCCTGAACAAATACTCTCTAAACTTCCCTCAATACAACCTAGAGGCATTATTTTGATCTGAAAGCCAACCTAAGGAACCCTTTTGATCAAATCAAAAGGAAGAACCCGAAGAAGAGGTAATGTTTTCACCAACCTTTTTCAAATTCATTTCTTCTTCCACTTCTTATTTATTTGTTATTACCATTCTAAAAAAATAAATCCAGTATAATATATATAATGTGATTTTATTATAAATATGGTACAACCATACTCAGTATTCTATCCACCCTTTGAATAACATGTCACCATACGTGCGTACGTACGGCTTACCGTCTCCACGTCGTGGTGTAATTGTTATTCAATATATTATTATTTGGATGTGTATAATAATGACGTGTAACTCATGTAAATAATAAATTTAACATGATAATGATTCTTTATATATGATATACCATCCATTTATATATTATTTTAATATCAAAAGAATGATATTGTCGCTCATGCGTACGTATGGACTACCGTCTCCACGAACGCGATGAGATTCATTCTCCATCGTATCCATTCAAGTATAATTATCATTTGATGATTTAAAAATAATGTTTAAGGACTTGATATCATTATGTATATAAATAATATAAAACCTATCCATGACAAACATGGATTATTTAACAAAACATATAAAAGAAAACGAGTAAGTTAACACCCGAAACGACGATAATACTAAGATATTATTAACAAAGCAATGTTAAAAGATCATATATGATATCATATGAATGTATATGATTCTTGTATAATTTAATAACAGTTATTTCACTATTATACAGGAGTTTAACCTACCCCAACCAAGGAAAATTACAAGGTAAGGGTTATTTCACAATATCTTCATTATCCGTGGTTGTTTATACGTAATAATCTACCTGGATCTCTTTATCATCCACATCCATGTTTCTTAAAAATGTATTTCAAAACCTTTTTACTATTTACAAGAATATGGGTTAAATTCATTTATACCCTTGTTTGACTTTTTATCAGTGGTTTATAAAGGACTCATTCCGTCATTTTCCAAACAAGGTTCTTTTTATCCTTTTCGACATAATTAAGGTAAGAATTTTTTTAACTTATACGGTGGGTGTGGTTATTTTCTGCCGTTATAAAATCAATGAAGCTTACCTTACGATCTTTTAAGAATATTTTCAAAGAAAATTTTTTATTTCATAAATATATGACTCTTAAATGATTTCAAAATAGAAAGAGATATTTCCCTAAAAAGAGTTTTGATTTCATCTATGTCAACATCTTTTGATGGATTTTACTCTTATTAGAAGTTGATTTATTATGATACAAACCTTCTAGATTGTATTGAGGGCTTTGTGATATTTTTGACTGTGGATGTGCTATTTTTATACCATTCATAGTTTATGGTGAATGTATTTACATTTCATATGCTAGTTTTAATACGGATGTTTATGTTATGCTTAAACCTTTTCATATGGGAATGCATTGGACTTAATATGTGATGGGTGGAGCCCGCTATAGCTCCTTGATGCATCGGTAGGTCTCATGAGTGAAAATTGTGTCTTGGCACAAGGCCTTGGAAAAATCTTATTTGTAGTCTTGGAACGAGGCCTTGGCTATGTGGTTATGGTAGTCTGGCATTAAGCATTCCATCATTATGAATGTGGTAATTGATATTGCATGTGATTATTCGATTAGTAGAATATCTATGATAATAAGTAGATGGAATTATTTCATTTTATTTTTTCCATACTATGTTGAAGTTCAAGTTTAAAAGGATTTTGTTTTAAGTTATGCATTGCCTTAAATGTTTATTCTTATTTATGAAAGTTTCCACTATATTGTTATCCTTACTGGGCATTTGAGCTCACCCCTTTTCCATGTTTTATTTTTTCCAGGATGTGAAGAAGTAATTTATGAATGACCTGAAGGGGTAGTATGTGGGGATACGAGTGTGGGATGTAGAGACTATGTTGTTGTAGTAGTTTTTCACTTTATGATGTAATGAAAAAAATTATGAATATATCTAGTATTTCCATGGCTACTAAACCAATCGGTCTTTCGAGATTTGATCCTTCTTGTGATCATGCCAATGTTATGTAATAATGCACTGACTCTAGGTAACTGGGCTCTGGGAGTTACACATCCTGTCGGACCAAGCTGTGGGAATCGAACCCACAAAAAATTTGTGACTAGGATTTATCAGATACCATTAGACTACATGAAGTCCATGGTTAGTGTGACTAATTATTTTTAGTTAGGTGATTTTATTGATCAATAATATGTTGATTTGGGATCTTATGTTTTATCAAATTGATATCCTCATTATAGTAAAATGATTTGGCAATTAAGTGATATGTATTATTTTGAAGATTTTCACTCTATCGAAAACACTAGATGCCAGCAGAAAATATAATTCTATGGGATTTTGTTTGAGGAGTAATGATGGATTTTTATTTTGGAAGAATCTACACTTTTTATTGAGATTCATGTTATTAATGGAAATGATTAACCTATCAAAAAAATTTGTGATTTTGTTAATTAAAATTCTTTATGTGAATTTATCAATAGTTTATGTTATTTGGAGTCAAATTATAAGATTTTCTATAAAATACTGTGTGATTATGTTCATCTGAGTTTTTGGTTTCAATCTTAGTTTGGATTATATTGAATGATTTTAAGGACAATTATTTATTAAATGGTCTTTATGAGACTTTGGGAATTATTTGTTTAATTTTGGAAATTAAGATTAGTATTTATTTATAAAGAGGATTATAAATTTTGGTTATCATATGATGTTGTTCTATCCATTTTGGTTTTGGATAATCTCTAATGAATAGGTAATTACATAGTTTATCATTTCGGGATTATGTAATTCTATAGAATTTGATTCTAGTGCTTCATGTGCGGCCAAGTCATATTGAATACTCATAATTTGCAGAAAGGATGAGTTAGTGGTAGAAATTTATTATAGGATGAAACTCTACTTGAAAAGTAAGTATATATATTAATTTTCTTAGTTAATATTATAAATAAATTCCTCAATATTATGAAATGGAACTTAAAATAAATGTTTTTCTGTTTACTTTTCCTAATGGGAAACTAATAATCATTTAACCCATCTCAAGTTTGTGGTTTTATTGATGTTAAAATTATCATGATCATGTTTTATATAAATCTCCATTAGATCATGACACTTAGTTTATAATCCATATCCTTGTATTCCTACATATAGTCCTAATATTAGTTATCTCGGGTGACCATTGTACTTATATTTCTTTATTTTAAAGTGATAGTTTTATTGACTCTTTTGACAATGTGGGACACTAAATGAAGTTACCAAGAAAAATTTTAAAATTGTGAGAAAAAAATTTACAAAATGGGGTCAGAATATAACACCCCAGGATTTCATAATATGTTATTTTCTTTAAAATAATTCAATAGCTTGCGCTATATGCAACATCGAGTTTGAGCGCACCATGACTTACTGAACTCGCCGTTCAAAAAGTGGTTATGAATAGTATAAAATAAATTTTAAATTTTATATACTAAATATGATTTTAACATCCATATTATGTATTTCAAAGGCATAATATAAGAAAAAATTAAATTTTTCAGATAAAAGAAGTATTTTAAAAAAAAATGCAATTTTATAGCCTTTTAATGGAGAACCCTTTTTAAATCCAACTTCTAACACTCTTATATATTCAATTTGAGAAAATAAACTTCTTATTTTGAATTGGGACATAAATATTTAGTTTAGATAAATTTTATGTTCTTTTCAGATAACTTTCAAATTTTGACGAATTGGGAAAAATACAAAATTTTAATTTTAAACAACTATTTTAATAAAAATAATTTTTAGGGTTTAATTATAAATTTTAAAGGTTTTTAAGAATAATTAGACTATATTTTTATCATTTAATCCAATTTTAGTGATTGGATGTAATTTTACATTTAAATTGGGCATAAACACAAAATAATCTTTTGATACATTTTACTTCTAAAGAACCCGCACTCTGGTTTTGACAATGGGAATTAATTTTAAATTAATTAATGAAACTTATATGTTTTTAAAATGATAAAATAGGCATCATTTTTTTATTTTTAATATCAAAATTACCTTAGGCTTAATTTTTGGTATTTTTCTTAAAAAACAATTAAATTTTGATGTATAGTGAAAAACACTACGTTATTGTTTAAAACAAACATTTTATTTAAATAAATAGTTAATTTATTTACATTTTTTTTATGTAAAACTAGATACATAATACCTATATATTATTAATATAATTAATTGGAGTTATTTTATAATAATATTAGATATATTAAATTTTATTGAACTTTTTTCTTTCTTTTACTCACCTTTTAGGATCATTTGCAAATTTTTATAAAACATAATTTTAAATCATTGTTTAATTTAATTTAGAGTATTCAAAAGGTTTGGTTGAAATTAGTATGTAATATGTTGTTCAATTGGGCGAAAATAATTTTTGGTGATTAGTAACTTTTGAATTTTATTTACCACGATTAAAAGAAAATAGGTTAATTAAAGGTAAAAATGATATTATAATTACCCTAACACATGAAATAATTCAATTGTATAAGTTTATTTCGAAAAAAATCAAACTTAGACATAATATATGATCCTATTGGTCCATTTGGATTTGATTAGGACATTTATTAACATTTTATTTAAAGTAGAGTTAAAAGTGTTAAATTCCACGTTTAATAACTAAACCACTATTAATATAGGTTTATACAAAAGCTAAACGAAACTAAAAATATATATTAGAAATTACAAAATATTCCCCACATAATGGTTTTTTATTTTTTATTTTTTGACATTAAATAATTATATTTATTTATGACACAATGATGATGCTGCAATTACCTTATTATTTAATGATTAAAATAATTAACATTATAGATATTAATATAACTATAAATTGAGACTTTTGATTTATTCCACCAGGTTTATCTGTTAATATGACATGTTAGGGTTGATTAAATAATTTTTTTAGAAGTGATAATGTTTTTATGGCTTTCAAAAAAGCCAAATACTAAATAGTTTAAAAATTGACATAAATGAATCATTAAAACAAATACTATATTATTAATTGATATATAATTTCTAAAAATATAAAGTTCTACCAATGGATGTATATAAGGTTATATATATCAATAATGAACCACTTGGGGTTATCTAGGTTTTTTATTGAATGTTTTTTAACCATTTATTATAATAATACAAGAATAAATAATAAACGTTAAAGTATTTAAATAAGTGCTAAATATAAAAGATAAGGTTAATATGATGACATTAAGATGTCTAAAAACTATTGGATTAACGGTTTTATACCCATAACTATGTTATCATAGAAATAAATCCTTTTGATTCCATTATAAACCGAATATGATTGTATAATAAAATAATATTTCT
The DNA here is from genome assembly GCA_963277665.1 of Viscum album. Lineage (NCBI taxonomy): Eukaryota > Viridiplantae > Streptophyta > Magnoliopsida > Santalales > Viscaceae > Viscum > Viscum album. The sequence continues at coordinate 1,911,068,920 of OY728120.1, forward strand.
TGCTTTTCCTAAAGTGAACCTCACCTCTCTTATAAAAAGGTACTTCCCCTCCACTCAAAATCACTCCTCCAAGGACATTTGGATCAGACAAACTCTGATCAAATATCCTCCCAAATACCCTCACATCATCCTAGAGTCCTTACATTGATCAGAAGCCATTCTAAGGAGCCATTTTGATGAAATCAAATGAAGCACCCGAAGAAGAGGTAATAATTTAATCACGTCTCTCAAAGTTATTTTCTTCTTTCACTTCCTCTTTTTTGTTTTTTAAATAACAAAATAAAAACTCCAATACCTTCTAAATATTTTTCTATTACTATAAATGTGGTACAACCATATTCATTTTTATATCAATCCTATGAATGACATAGTCACCATACGTGCCTACGTACGGTTTACCGTCTCCACGTCGTTGTGTAGTTTGTTATTCAACACTTTATTATCTGGATTGGTATAAAAATGAGTATAATTTAGGTAAATAATAAATATTAAAATTTAATGATTCTATATATGTAATATAGAATCTAATTACATATGATTTCACCATCAATAGTATGATATAGTCGCTCATGCCTACATACAGATAACTGTCTGCAAAAACTGGATGAGATTCATTCACCATCGTATCCATTCAAGAATAATTTTCATTTTAATATTAAAAATAATTTTTAATATCATAATATAATTCTGGATATAAATTAAATACATCCTATCAATAACCAACATTACTTACGTGATAGAACATATAATGGAAAATGAATCAGATGACAACTGAAACAATGATACTTCTAAAATATTATTAACAATGAAATATTATAAGAACATATATGATTTCATATATATGAATGTGGTACTGGTAAAATATAATAACAATGATTTAACTATTATATAGTAGGTTAACATACCCTCGACTAAGAAAAAGTACAAGGTATGGTGTTTTTATCCCACTTTTTATTCCCGTGAGATTCATGATATATTTCCACTATTTTTTTGGGTGGTGTATATACTGCCCATGATTTTATTATTTCTGTAAAATATTTTAATTTATGGGTATTTACATATTCATTGTACGAATCATATTTCCCGAGGTTTATGTTGTGTATGCTTCCAAATTGGTAAGGGAATTTATAATTTCGATTTCCACTCATTGGGTTTTATACAAACTTCATTGATTATTTTACTCCAAGATTTGGTGTGAAAACACTATTTATTTATTTATGTATTAATTTCCACTCCCCTTTTTGTGGATATACTTTTGATACACATAATCACTCCATTGATTAATTCTCAAGTCAACGATATGAACTTGATATGATTAATCATAACTCAATTCCCATTCATTGTGTTAAACATCAATATCATTGGTGTTGTTTTTATAGGAATATGTGTGAATTTCCTCTGATTTATTTACACTGACTATCCAATCATATTGAGTGTATTTATATTTTTCACAAATAATTATTTCATTGAATTTTTATTAACTTATGGATATGATCATTATAAAGGATTTCATCTCAATTTACATTCCATTGAGAACTCTTTGTTGTTATGCACCAATTCACTTTTATACAGTGTACATACATTACTTTGACATTGTATTTCAGGATTCCATCTGTTCTCACGATTTTATAATGTCTTTATTACCTGGATTTTTTGTATTTAAGCATCTCAAATTTGGTTATGAACTCTAATAAAAATATTATTTTAAATTTTTAAAGATTTATTCTTCTAAATCATTCTCATTAATGTCCATGTTTTAAAAATGGTGGTATGGATTTATATATATGGACATGAATGTTTTAAAATTAAAATTACATTTAATTGATTCAAATTGGTATGGGATACTTTGATTCAAAAATATATTTTTAACATATTCTTGATAAATAATGAGATGTTTAAATGTTTTCAAGTAAAAGGGGGATATTTCTCTCAAATAGTTTTACTTATTATTTTCATATATGTCAATATCCATCATTATTATTGATTGAAGTTGATTTATTGTATTACAATATTTCATATTATATTGAATGAGTTATGTTTGACTGGGGATGTGCTAATTTTATACCATTTATTTTTTGTGGTTAAAATATTGAAATTTTTTATGGTAGTTTAAATACGAATGTTTAGATTATTTTTCAACCCTTTCATATGAAAAATGAATTGGACTAAGTAAGTGACTGGTGGATCCCACAATAGCATCACAATGCATCGTTATGTCTAATGAGACAAACTTGTGTCTTGGATCAAGGCCTTAACAAAATCATTATTTTTAGTCTTGGCATGAGGCCTTGACAATGTGGTTACGATGTCCGACATTATGGAATCTATCAATATGAAATTAGCTATTGATATTACATGTAATTATTAGAATAGTAAAATATCCATGTGAATATGTAAATGGAACTATTTGTATTATCCTTTCCATATTATTATGAAGATTAAGTTAAAATGGATAGTGTTTTAGTCTTATACATTGCCTTAAATATTTATGTTTATTTAGGATAGTTTCTGCTGTATTGTTATTCTTAATGAGAATATAAGATCACCACATTCTTATGTTTTTTTCCAAGGATGTGAAGAATTATATTATGTTTAACCTGTAGGGATAGGTTAATGGATATGAGTGTGTAAAAAGGGGACACATTGTTTTTGTTTTTTATGATCGAATCTAAAACATATGTTTGTATATTTTACTTCCAAGGCTACTAAACTAATCAGTCATTCGAGACATGATCTCTTGTGATCATTCCAATTTTAACAAATAATGCACCGACTCTGGGTAATTGGGTTCAGTGAGTTACTATTGGTATCCTAGGATGTATATTATAAAACATGGAAACCAGATTTAGAAAAACTCTGATTAATGAACATTATCCTAAGATAAAATTTAAGGGTTAACGTAGAAGAACTTCCGAGAAGATGGGTAATTTAGAGATTTTATGAACATTATGAAAGTACAGCCCTGTCTGAATATGAGCAGGTAGAGGTGGCTGTTGAAATGTTTTTCTAGGGGTAAAACCCAAAAAACCTTTATGAGCTAGACTCGAACGAGAACTAGTGGATGACAATGGACCTTGCTGCACTCTTGGTTATGGAACTCCTGCGGGATATTCTTAGGATAATTCACACTTTCTATACAAACCAATTTGGAGGATTTAAATATAATATGAGAATAAATATCCTTGGTTAATCTTAAGGTGTTTTAGATTTAAATTAAGGTTTCATGTTATTCTCTAAATGATTTTACATCTATTGTTCCTAACACTATGCTTTCTAGTTTTAGTCAATTGCTGGATTCCAAGGAAGTCATAGTAACATTGAACATGGTGTATGAGGTGGGAACGATGGTAGAAATTCACAAATAAATGGAATATTGATAGGCGTAAAAGATATCATATTCATCCGAATAAAGTTTTCAAAAAATATGAAAAAAACTTACACATTTACCCACTCCCGAAATAAAAAATGAAGAGAAATGAAGATAATGATAAGAGATCGTGAAGTAGAGACCATGGAGAAAATAAATATTTTTTTCCATCATGAATGAAATATAGAAGGAGACACCCAGGAAAGTGTCTCAATAGAACAATGAAATGCTATATGTGTGGGAAAGAAGGACATAAAGAAAATAATTGTTGAGGGAAAATGAAGAGTACTATAGAAGAAAATAAAAGTGATCCTAAGAATCCATTTACAATCATTTTACATAAATGTAGGGGACCTGGTCATTATTCGAGTGAATGTCCTATTCTATATGATAACCTGTTAGTCAGGGAATAAACTACGTGGAAATAAATGATGGAATATTGTTTAAGAGTATTAATGATCTTTGATGATTGGATTACTTTGAAATACTTTTCTCTTGTATGTGAAACCCTAATTTTTGTTATGTTAAAATGATATTTCAGAAATAATTATCTTTTATTTAGTAGATATAGTTATAAATAACTATTTGGGACTATATGATCCTTGAATTTGAGGCTATTACATGTTATTAATTTTTGTGATGAAAATTTGAGTAATGAGATAACATTGTGTTTAAATTATATTTTGGCTATTTTGTGTAATTTATTTCATTTTGTAATGTTATAAAATATAGTTTTTGAAAATGGACAACACACAGACCATGTGATAACACATCAAGTCAGAAAAATCTATGGGAATCAAACCCACAACCAAAGTGCTTCTTGGATTTATATCCTACCACTAGACTATGTGATGTCCATGGTTAGTGTGACTAATAGTTTTTAGTTAAATGATTGTATTGATCAGTAATAAGTTGATTTTCGATCTTCTGTTTTATCAAATTGAAATCCATATATTGGAAAATGATTTGGCGATTAAGTGATATAAGTTATTTTGAAGACATTCACACTATTGATAACACTATATACCAAAGGAAAATAGAATACTCTAGGATTTTTTTGAGGAGTCATGGTGGAATTTTATTTTTGAAAAATATATGTTTTTTAAAGAGACTAAGGTGTTAATGGAAATGATTAACGTGTCATAGATAATATGTGATTTGGTTAATTACACTTCAGTATGAGACTACTAGATTTTTTGATGTAATTTGGAGATAAATTATAAGATTTATAATAAATTATAGTGTGATTTTGTTCTTCTGAGTTTTTGATTTCAATCATAGTTTGGATTATATTGAAGGATTTTAAGGACAATTGTTTATTGAATGGTCTTTACTGATCTTTTGGAATTGTTTGTTTAATTTTGGAAATTAAGATGAGTATTTTTTCAATAAAGGATTATCCATTTTGGGTGTCATATGATCTTATTCTAACCATTTTTGTTTTGGTTAACCAATAATGATATTGAAAATACATATTTCATCATTTTTGGATTATGTTATTCTATATAAGATGATTCCAGTGCTTTAGGTGTGAACACGTCATCTTGAATACTCATCATTTGGGGAAAATATGAGTTAGTGTAAGAAATTTATTACAGTATGAAAATATTAATGAAAAGTTTTTATATATCTTAATGTTCTTAGCCTATCACATAAATAAATTCTTTATCTTTTTGAAATGGTTCTTAAACCAAAAAACGATGTTTGTTTACTTTTATTACTAGGAAACTAACGATCATTAATCCAATAACATTTTTGTGGTTTTATTGATGTTATATTTCTCCTGATAACATTTTCTACCACTCTCCATCTTAACTTGACCCTTAGTTTATCATCCATATCCATGTTTTCTTACATATAATCATAGTATGGTTTTTTGGGGTGACCTTTGTACATCCCTATATTTCTTTTAAATTGATTGTTTTATTGAGTCTTTTTCCGATGTGGGACATTCAATGAAGTTCCAATGCACAATTATAAAATTTTTAGGACACAATTTTCAAATTGGGGGAATAATGTAACACCATAAAATTTCATATTAAGTTATTTTCCTTAAAGTAATTCAATAGTTTGTGTTATTTACACCACTGAGTTTGATCGCACCATGACTTACCAAACTAGCTATTCAAAAAGTGGTTATCAATAGTATTAACAAAATTTTTAATTTTATATAATCCATATAATTTTAAAATCAATATTATGTGTTTCCTAGGAATAATATAAGAACAAAATTATTTTTTCATATGAAAGAATTATTTTTAAAAATATGCAATTTTACCGCCTTTTAAAATAGAACCCTTTTTAAATACAATTTGTGACACTTTTATATATTCAATTTTAAGAAATAAAATTCTTATTTCAAAAAGTGACATAAAAATTTAGTTTGGATAAATTTTATTTTTTTTTATGAGAATATTCATATTTTGATGAATAGTCAAAAATACAGAATATTAATTGGAATCAACTTTTTTAATAATTTTTTTTTATTATGTTAAATTATACATTTGAAAGGTTTTGATGTTTAATTAGATTATATTTTAATAATTCAATCAAATTTTTGTGATTGGAAGTAATTTTATATTTACATTAGACATAAAAACATATCAATCTTTTGATACTTTTTTACTTCTCAAAAACTCGCTATCTTCTATTGGCAACAAAAATTAATTTTAAATTAATTAATGAAACTTATATGTTTTTAATATCACAAAATAGGCATAATTTTATAATTTGGAATATCAAAATTATCTTACGCTTAATTTGTGCTATTTTTAAGAAAACATTAATTTTTTGATGAATAGGGAAAACCACTGCGTTTTGGTTTAAAACTGACTTTTTATTTAAATAATTTGTTATTTTATTTAAATTTAGTTTAGCTAAAAATATATACATAATAAAAATACATTTTCCATATAATTAATTAGGGCCATTTTATAATAATATTAGCTATATAAAATTTTATTTAACTTTTTACCGTCTTTTACCCACTCTCTAGGATAATATGCAAATTTGCATAAAATGCAATTTTACCACTTTAGTAATTTGAATTTCGAAAATCCAAGAGAAATGGTTAAAATTATTAAGTAAATTTTGGTTCAATAAAATGAAAATAATTTTTGGTGAATAATAAATTTTGAATTTTATTTACCACGGTTAAAAGTATATATTGTAATTAAAGCTAAATATGATATTATAACTACCGTATCACATTTCTTAATTATATTGGATAAGTGTATTTAAACAAAAATCAACCGTAGAAATAAAATATGATTCTTTTGGTCTACTTTAATTAGATTAGAACAGTTATTATCATTTTATTTAAGGAATAGTTAAAAGTGTTAAATTAAATGATTAACAACTAAACCATTCTTAATATAGAGTTATACATAAGATATATTAAAAAATAAATATCCATTAGAAATCTAAAAATATTTCCTAAGTAATGGTTTTTTATTTATAATTTTTAGACATTAAATAATTAAATTTATTTTTGACGCAATGATGAGGCATCAATTACAATATTATTGAAAGATTAAAATAATTGATATTATAAATATTAATATGATTGTAAATTGAGACTTTTGATGTATTCCACGAGTTTATAGGTTAATATTACATGTTAGGGTTTATTAAATAAATTAATTTTAAAGTGATAATGTAGTTATGAAATTAAAAAAACAAATACAAAATAGTGTCAAAATTGACATAAATGATTTTTTAAAACAAATACTATATTATTAATTGATATAATATTTCTTAAAATCTAATATTCAGCCAAAGGATATATATGTGGTCATATATATCAATAACTAACCATTTGGGGTTCTTTTGGATTTTTATTGTTAGTTTATTAACCATTTATTATCATAATACAAGAATACATGATAAATGTTAAACTATTTAACTAAGAGTTAAATATAAAAGATTATGTTAATATGGTTATCTTAACCTATATATAACCAATTAGTTGAGAGGTATTATATCCATACTCATTCTATCCTCTAAAAAAATAATTTTAAGCTGTTATAAACTGATTATTATTGTATAATAATATAATATTTCAATCATTTCCGAAAGTGACCCTCACCTCTCTTATAAATGGGCACTTCCCCTTCTCTCAAAATCACACCTCAAAAGCAATTTGGCTTAGGCAAAAACTACTCAAATATCCTCCCAACTACCCTCAATTAATCCTATATGCATTACGTTGATCAGAATCAAACTCAAGAAGCCCTTTTGATCAAATCAAAAGGAATCGCCTGATGAATAGGTAATAATTTAATCACCTCTCTCAAAGTTCTTTTCTTCTTGCACTTACCAATCCCTTATTTTTTCAATATCAAAATAATAACTCTAGTACCTTATACATACTGCTATGTTATTATAAATATGGTACAACCATTTTCATTTTTCTATCCATAATATGAATGACAAAGTCACCATACGTGCGTACGTACGACTTACCGTCTCCACGTTGTAGTGTAGTTTGTTATTCAACACTTCATTATTTGGAAGGGTTTAATAATTAGTATAATTGATGTAAATAATAAATATAAATGTTAATTATTATTTATATGTAATATACTATCCAATTAACTACTATTTCACCATTAATAGAATAATATTGTCGCTTGTGCATACATACAGATTACTGTCTCCACGAATGTGATGAGATTCAATCCCCATCATATCCATTCATGAATAATTTTAATTTTTTGATTAAAAAAAATTCATAAGATCTTAATATTATTATGGAAATGAATTAATTAAATCCCATCCATAAAAACCATTACATACATGACAATACAAATAATGGAAAAATGAATCTGTTGACACCCGAAACAATGAATCTACTAAAATATTATTAACAATGAAATATTATAAGATCATATATGATATCATATATTATTATTTGGTTATTTTTTAATTTAATAACAGTAATTTAACTATTATATAGGAGGTTAAAATACCCGCAACTAAGGAAAATTACAAGGTACCAGGTTTTCATCTCACTTTTTATTCCCAAGAGATTCATGATATATTGCCACTATTTCCTTTTGTGTGATGCCTGCACTGCCCATGACTATATTATTTGGGTAATATAATTTAATTTATTGGTATTAACATAATCATTTTATTATCCTTCTTTCATGGGGTGTATTATTCTTATGTTACCAAATCGGTATGGGAATTTCTAATTTTGATTTCCACTCATTGGGTTTTATGCAAACATCATTGATTATTTTACTTCAAGTTTATATGGGAAATCAAAATATATTTATTTATTTAGTAATTTAATTTCCCCTTATTGTGGATATAATTTTGATACACATAATCAATCCACTGATAAATTCTCATGTCATCGATACGAACACGATAAGAGTAATCTTAACTCAATTTTCATTCATTGAGTTAAGCATCAATTTAATTGGTGTTCTTTTTACAAGAATATCTGTGAATGTACTCTAATTTATCTACACAGAATATTCAATTATATTTTGTGTGTTTATATTTGTCTCCCATAATTTATTCACTAATTTATCCTTAACTTAAGGATACAATCTTTATTATGGATTTCATCTCAATTTACATTCCATTGAGACCTCTTTGTTGTTATGCAACAATTCACTTTTATATGGTGTAAATACTATAAATTGACATAGTATTAATGAGTCCCATTATTATACTGATATTATAATGTTTTTATAACCTAAATTATGTGTATTCAATCTTTTCTAATTTGGTTAAGAACTCTAACTAAAATATCATTTGAAATTTTTTAAAGATTTATTCTTCTAAATATTTCTTATTAATGTCCTTGATTGAAAAATGGTGTTAAGAATTTATTAATATGGAAATTAATATTTTACAATTAAAATTCCTTTTATAAGTTTCAAATTGGTTTGGGACACTTTAATTCCAAAATCTATTTTCAACATCTTCTTGATAAATTGTGGGACGTTAAATTGTTTTTATAAAAAAGGGAATATTTCTCTCAAATATTTTTTCTGAATATTTTCATCTATGTAAATATCATTAATAATTCTTGATTGATGTTGATTTATTATAATACTATATTACATATTGTATTGAATGAGGTATGTTTGACTGTGGATGTGGTATTTTTATACCATTCATGGTTTGTGGTCAAAATATTAATATTTCGTATGCTAGTTTAAATATGAATGTTTAGATTATGTTCCAACCTTTTCATATGAGTAATGAATTGGACTTATTGTGTGATGGGTGGAGCCCTATATATCTCCTCGATGCATCTGTTGGTCTCATGAGACAAACTAGTGACTTGATAGAAGGCCTTGACAAAATCTTTTTTTGTTGTCATGGCATGAGGCATTGATAATGTGGTTATGATGTCCGGAATTATGCATTCCATAATTATGAAATTATCTATTGATATTACATGTGAATATTTGACTAGTAGAATATAATTGTGAATATTTAAATGGAACAATTTGATTTTTCTTTTCCATGTTATGCAGAATTTTAAGTTTAAAGGGATTCTGTTTTAGTCTTATACATTTCCTTAAATTTTTATGCTTATTTTTGATAGTTTCTGATATATTGTTATCCTTACTAAAATTATGAGCTCACCCCTTTCTTATGTTTTATTTTTCCCATGATGTGAAGAAGTATATTATGTTTGACCTATAGGGATAGTTCATGGGATATGTGTGTGTTCAATGTGGAAACATTGTTGTTATTTTTTATTATGTAATGTAAAAATTGTGTATCTACCTAGTAATTCCAAAGATACTCAACTAATCAGTCTTTTGAGACTTGATATATTGGGATCATTCCAATTTTATGTATTAATGCACCGACTCGAGGTAACTATGGTCAGGGAATTATAGTTATCACCAATATTTCTTTGTATACATGATGACTAAAGAACAATGATACCCTTCCGAACCTCCCCATGATATTCATACAGAACTATAAATTCCCCTATTTCCTTAAAACTATTGGTATGTATTTGGTACTACCTTATTATTTTTATTTTTTCCCCTAAACCAATATAGATAATGAATTCTAACCATGGAGCCTCATAGAACAGACCATGTTCCTTGACACATCCGGCTATATTGATATAATGATATGAATCCTAACCCTTCAAGGCTTATAATTGATCAAAAAATCACCAAATAACATCCTATTTGGAGGATAAAACACAAAACCCAATTTTATGATTCCATTCATCACCTGGAAACCTCTTTCCATATAATAAAAAAAGAGTGGTATTGGAAAAAATAGGCCCTTACAATTAATAACAACAAAAAAATTATTTTAAACTACTTTATACCCTAGAATATTGTATAAACGTATAATATTCTCTTAACATTAATTCATAGTCCTATGAATTTGATAACTAGATAATGGAGTGGTATCTGAATATATCATCTCAAATTATTCACTATATGTTATACAATACCATGGATTGATCAAATTTTACACTATATGAATTACATCATTGATGGTTTATAGAGTTAGCAGAAAACTGAATTCATACATAGACAATTACATTGGGTGAGATATGTTAAATGGTGGGGAGGACATATCTATTTTCACATAGGATGGTGATTTGTTGCTACACATCATTGGTAGATAGGTATTTCTATCCAATATATGGTCAGAGTCTATTTAGGATTCCCACACATTACAATTGAAAGTTTACCCTACAAAAATAATTATGTACTATGAAAATAAAATTTTTTTTTACAACCGTATAAGAAGTTGGAAATTGTATGGTTTATTTCGTGATGCCTCACATATCAATATGTAATGGCTGATCTATAGAGACCCATACATTTACATAGAAACATCACACACTAATAAGGATGTGGGAAGTATAAATCATGTATTTTTTTACATATCTCCAAACACAACTATGGTTTTAGGCCGCAATATAGATTATTTGGGATAGATTGATAATAGTGTCTCACTTTGTACCAATATAAGAGACATAATAAAGGGAATATCTGTGTTGAAAAATAATGAGATATAATCATAACATTAAAGTTCCTCATGTCCATAACATCTTATCTATTGATTATTTAGCACATTAATATTATCTTGATATGTAAAAGATAATAGAAATGTAGATGAATTGTTTTTGTTTCAACAACCATTTACTTATGGGTAGTCTATGAAAATGATCATTGTGTGAGAGGAAATATTATGAGCATGCATCATAGTCATCGATGGGGAATGGGAGGACCACCTATCTCTATTAGAGTTAACTATAATAAAATATATTAATAATCAATAAAAATGTCACCATTTAATACGACATATCATATACTATAAAAATATTCATTAAATTGGTCAAATGTGGGTGATTTTATATTCATTAGACCAAGTCACTTTTAGTAGACTACGAAATTTTCCAATTAATTCAAAAGTAATTTGATACCACTTAGAGAAGATAGATTTCAGACATGGATTAGATTTATTTCATAATAAAGTTCACTAAAGATATCCATGTATTCTTACTAGTGTCAAGAAAACCGTGGAGATTGTAATTTTGGTGGAGAGGGATGTTTACATATAAAATTTTAGGATTTTTAATCAATGAATAAATATTTTTTATAGTTTTTTTCCTACAAGAACCTTATCCACAATACAAGGTAATGCATCAAATCTTTAACATATTAAAACATAGAATATATATTAGTATCTATAACACATGATTGTTTTTCATGTGATCAATATAGATTCAGAAGAATCATTCATGGAGAATCTATACTATTTTAGAGTTGAGAGTGAGAAGATACTTTTAGGTGAAATAGATCACTATGTATGGTTAATGAGGTAGAACAAATGTTTCGAGGAGGAGGTGTGAGAGTTAGAGGTAGATATATGATCATAGTGGTAATTTTTGTTTAAAAATATGTTTCAACGATTATTTTTAGCGATAATAGTCCTTATTATGGGAATTGTATCATAACAATATAATTTCTATTATGTCACTATGATTAATATTTATTTTTTGGTGATAATTTATAGTTTAGTTTATATTATAAAGAGTAGTTTTTATATAAAATTGTTGTTTTAGATAAGTTATCATAGGACTTTCTACTAAAAATTTAATAGAAAACACAATTTATTACCCAATATAAGACCCAAGGCATCCAGTGAGTAACCGAAACACACAAAAAACTCATTATATGTTTCCCTGGTTGGTTTATAGAAATGGGTTTGGAATTTAGTAGTCACCTTTTAACCGATGGTACATATTGCATACCAAGTGGTCCATTTGGATAAATGTGTTAAGATAATTTCCTGTAATTATATGAAAATTTATCTTAAATATCACATTTTTTCATCCCTTGTAAACATGTTGAACCCGATTCTCAATATCTTGGATTTTCCCCTTTATATTATGTAAAATGATCTCTTATAATGATATAATTAATTTTTATCAATTTTCTTCTATCATTAAATTTAATGAAAATACTAATAGATGTTTCAAAGTTAGTTATCTTCAACTATATTCTATAATTTATTCTACATCTCGATTTTAGTTTTTTTTTGAAAGGGTTTCCAATTCATTATTATTGAATATGAAGCCACCCCTAATCATTAACATGTAAACTCTAAATAGGTAAACAAACGAGGTCCCAAATAATTTCATTAAATTTATACTGATTCATGGGGTTTTTGATATTTGATATTGGGTAAGACTTCATATGGAAAGTTTCATGAATCTTATAAGGTATTTTTTCGAAGAAAATGCTGGAATTTAACTCTTATAGTAGCGATGGAAAAACCACACATAGTACTATTATCTAATTTTTGATCAATAAGAAGTTGATTTGAGATTAAAATTATTTATATGTGCAAGGAGAGAAAGCAATATTTTTTATTATGGTTAAAATGATAGAAGACCTTAAAGAATATAGTGAGTTTGTGTGCAAGGAAAACATGTTGTATTCACTGTAATTTATGTAATGGAAATAAATATGATTTCTATCATCCACTAGAATGAACTGAAACTAGATTGATTGATATATATAGCATCATGTAAGCACATGATGACATTATTAATAGATATTTTTGTGTCTGTTACTATTTTTCATAGTATTCTTCTCCTTCACACATAATGATTGAATTTTATATGCGGTCATTTTTTTATCCTACTAAGTTATATAATCAAACTGTATAAATTCACACACATATATAGAATTCATGGTTCAATATGATAAATCTCAAAGATAACAATTAATGGATCTTATGTTTGTGCATCCTAGCATGGAGTAAATACAATATCAAGGCATTGACTATGTATTTTTCACAATCCTTTCATAGAATTGTGATTGTTATAACACTAGGGTATGAACCTGATATTTTCATGTCATGTCCACTATATTGTCTTCTATATGATTAAAAAGTATTTGATTGGTCCTAATTTCAATCAGTCTTTTTATTAAATGTGTATAATAATAATAAATTTATAGTAAATTATTTCATAAGGATATGGCGATTATATTGTTAGATTAAAATTGATATTCAATATTATGTGTGGTGAATTTGTTTTTATCTTATTTTTTTACTGTAAGGTTTATATACCAAAAATTAGTCTCCCTGTTATACTTATTTGGACATTATAACCATTTAGAGTCCTCTAGCATACCAATAGGTACTCCACGGTGACGTGATGTATCATCTCATATACAAACCAAATTTTTTTCCTGTTACACATAATGATAGTTGAACCATGATATGTAATGTTAATTTTCAACTACTCTTTTATGTTAATTATTTTCATCATATATATGTGTAATGAAAAGAAGAAACAGTTTTTTCTTTTCTCAACTATTTAATGAGAATGCATTTTGGTTGTATAAATTGATAAAAAGAATAATATCGTAGTGATGACATGACACGGTAGTGAAATGGTGGTGATGGGGTGTGTTAGTACCAAGACATAATTATGTATGTTTATCTTCCGAGAAAATGAGTAGTTTAACTCAAATTATGAAAGAATATATTATAGTGTTTGTCATAACAATTAAATCTTATATCAGATAACATGATAAAAAATAATGATATTGTAGTATAAATTATATGGTGGCATTAAATGTTATTGATATTAATATATATATTTAAATTGAATTATATATCTATTATTCATTAGTTTGTGGTATTTTATATTTTTCGATTCAGCTAATTTTAGATGTTTTATTCTATATTTCACTATAAAACAAACCAATAAGATCATGGTAGTGGGGGATTATTGGTTGACCAATGGATTATCCATCCATGAGGTGATGAAAATGATGTAAATATAAAGATAATATTATAATCAGGTTGATCTGGTTATGTGATTTTTAATATGGATGAAATACATTGGGTGTTTGGTCTATTAGTTAAAATCATAAGGTGTTGGTATATGTGTGCCTTTTATGATTTCCACAATTGAAGATACATTCTGAAGGATACAATAAGAGGAGGTGGAATCCCTCAATGAATAACTTTCCAATGAATTTATAATTTTTCATTCAATCTTCATCAAATTTTATGGTTAAATAAAATTTGTTATTACCATCTCTAAATAATCCTCATCAAACAATCTACCACTTGAATGAAACTATTAGTTGTTGGGGGTTTTAGAAAAAATGAATAAAAACATCAATCATGACTCACACTAAGTGGTCCTGACCCATGACTACCCTGATCTCACATCCAATATGCCACGGTCTGGCAACCATCACCGATTCGGCATATCACACACATGGGAGGAATTATCCAAATGTACCATTACACATACACCAATATCAAAGCCCATCTAATTATGAAATTTAAAACACATAAATGAAATGAATTCATAATTCTATGTTCATACAATCAGAGTACAAATGTACAGTACTGAAAGTGATAAAGGGTCCAAATAAAAACCCAAATAAAAATATTAGAGAGTCCAAACTACTCATAGGGAAAGGAAGACTATGATCTGAAACTATTTGATGAAAAATAAATACATTTAGATCAATATATAATCCATTATTTCCCTATCATCATAGGAAACTATTAAATGAGCCATCATTTTTATAAGACACTACATGTGTGGGAAGATCCCATGTACGGCTGAGTATAAAAATACTCACTTAAACTCCCTAAAAAACCAAACACGGAACATTAAAAATAGTTTACTCATAAGTAGGATATATAAATTAATTCTTAAAAAACCCCAATTATAATTATTAAGTACACCATGGTTCTAGGAAATCAAAAAAAATAACTATCCACATGATTCTATTTGAAGAAATGCTCATTCTAGGAGAATCCACTACACGAGCCATGCTATCACGAGAGACACCCATATAAGAAGTCATGATAATTGGTCCCCACCAATTAAGTCACACTAGCTTCTGAATACCTCAATACTAATATTTGGGATCACAATAAGGTTCATTGGGGGATAAACAAACATATCCCAGATTAACTTGTTGTGTTGGGGATCTTACTCAAACTATAACACGAACCCTACTGAAATAGTCTTCCCAAAAAAGGATCAATACCCTTATAAAAGAGGATACTTATATTCCAAAAACCTCTTAGGGTAAGAAATGATATAGTATTATAATCTAATATCATGTAGTGATACCACAAAATCAATCCAAGACTCATCCTGTAAAGGGGTTCACAATCCAGATATCGGGATGGAATTCCACACTGACCCTTGAGGGTATGGACTAAGGGAACATTATCAACTGATACTGGTCTAAAATATAGAAATGAAGTGATCTAAATACCTTTAAGGGTGTTCATAATATTTATTGGGGTACATGTTGTGTACAACCAACCCCTAGTCTAGCTGTGTGGTGATACCTCACATGGAATTTATATATTTAAATACACGGTATGTATGTAGAAATACAAGATTTTAGAGATCTCCTAAAACAATTCACATTCCTTCTGACCATGCCCATATTCCACTGTCCATGACCATGTACTAACCCAGGTACACCAAAAAAGTGCCCATGCACACTTGGTTGTGTCTGTGTTAGTGTACTTTGGTCTTCCCATGCCCTTGTAACCTTCAAGATACATGTTAGGTTCCCAACATGGGTCATGAAACATGTGAATAGCGTCAAATGGAATGTGATCTATTTTTTCTTTTTGGAAACCATAACACCCTATAGGGATTTCACACACATAATTTACTTTAGTATTACACACCATGTAACTTGGTAATTCTAATCATGCTGGATCCACATCAATGTCATTATCCACTACCCCACCATATCAATCCTAAATAGAGTATGTGGATTTGAGTTCACCTAGATTTACCATCCCCACCTCACAATATTTTTGAACCTATGTTAAAGAGGAAATCGATGCATCAAGTAGATGGTGTTCCCACATTGTGGTTCCATTTCATATCCACCTTTGGAATGGAACCCTTAGTCTAATATAGTCTCCTTCCTCCTTCAATCATCCACCATCATCATTAATCCTTGAATTGAAACCTCAATCAAAAGATGTACCCATGGTTTTTATACATTGTGCTAATGAACGGTAGTTAAACAACTAAATACTAGGTATTCTTTGAAAAATTTGCCTAATAAAATGCAAATGAGGAATCTGTGATGAAACAGGGGAAATTCATACACCACAATATATGAAGAATTTCCCTCAACCATTGATTCTTCTTCCTTGATCCATTGTAAATGAAATAGAGAAATGAAGAGGGATATATCCATTGGAAAAAATAAATCCATTGAAAATAAATATATTGTAGAAGCACAAATAAATTTTGGATTATGGAATTGATATTATTTCAACCAAAATAAATGAACAAAGTTGAATTTACAAAATTAATAATACCACCTAGAGTTTTGATTGATTTTTGATAACAAAAAATTATGTTTTTACATTGATGGTGAGATCCCCAAACTCTATTGGTCCACAATCCTTGATCTAATATCGATTAGATGTTGTTTAAAAACTATCCACAAATGTATCCTCTAAAATGGATCCACTCAATCCTAATGTTTTTCATATAAAAATATTTATTTTTTCTGGATATTTATTTAAAGGGTTTATTAGGTTAGAATAAAATAAAAAAATTACTAATTTCTCTTAATTAATATATTTAAAAATTCTCCCATAAATGATACCATCATGATAATCCGTTGTGATCCAAGGTGATGTCATTACTAATGGAAAATCCATTCATTTAATTGAAATTTAGCTAAATATTTACAATAAGAGCCTTCATTTGGGAGTTATTCATCTTTTTAAAAAATATCACATGTTATATTAATGTCATAAATATTTTCCAAATATTAATTTTGGGCTCAATGGGCATTAAATTCTCAAACCATATCATTTCATGGCTATAAAAATAATACATATAATATTTTAATGAAACTAATGAAAAAAGTCATTATATTCTCCAAACCATAGTTTTTTTCATTCTGAAAAGATAAAAACCTACTAAAAAGGTGAGGGTACTGGGCTCAATCTGGGTCACCCACTCCAACATGATCTCCATAAAATTCTAATGCCACTATTGGAAACACACTCTAGGACTCAATCCCAGTCAATTGATACTCTACCATAGATCAAAGATCCCTATAATGTAATAAGATATGGTATCTTCATCCTCAATGACCATATTTCCCCAGTCAATAACATCTGATGGGTCATGAATGAACCACCTCAGACATGAAATGTGGAATAAATTATGTACCCATTCCAATTGTTGAAGTAGATCTATTGGTATTCCATCTCCCAAACTCTATGTTGTGTTTGGAAATGGATAATGACTCTCAGATATAGTTTGTATCATCAATAAAATCTACATAATTCAATATTTATATGAGAGACATATGAATGCAACATCTCCCTCCGTGAAATCCATAGGTCTCCTTTGTTATTCATTATAGGACTTTTGATTTCTCTATGTAGTCCTCATCCACTCTTGTATGATCCACACCTTCTTCAATGTAGCTCTTACCAACATTTGAGCCCAGATTATATAATTACGTAGATCATTCCAACAATTTGGTGACCTATATAGTCACCTATAAAAACCCAAAAATGGTTCTATAACTATGTTGGATTGATTTTTTTTATGAAAAATACACAAAGGGTATGTTATCCTCCCACCTACAACCCAAATAAAACATTTATGTTCGTAGCATGTTATGTATGACATGAATGGTCTACACAGGGGGGCCATTAGTATGGGAATGAAATGCCTAGGTCAAATGCAGTTGAGTACCAAAAGAATAATGTAATAATTTTCATAATTTCAATGTGATGAACTTATTATTGTATGAAATTATTATTAAGGGAACTCCTTGGTTATATATTATCTCCTACACGTACAAGAAACTCGTGCTCTCCTGAACTATACAATCAAATGGCTAGGAAGTGGAATGAATTTCTAAGTTAGTTAATGATCACCCAGAATAAATCATGACCCCTAGAAACAACTGGATACCCCATCATGAAGCCCATGGATTTCCCATCCCATTTCCAATCTGTCACCTTTAGGGTTTACACTAGACCTGTTGGAACCTGGTGCTCTGTCTTCACTTGTAGACATGTGTAGTATGAAGAGAAATATCTACAACAAAACTCTTCATCTCTAGCCACCAAAACAAAATTCAAAGTTCTTGGGATATATTTAGACACCTATATAGACCACCAAAGGGTTTTTATGAAACTACCTCATCACATCCACCGACAACATCAATGGTACCATCATCCATCCTCAAATAAATATTGTATGCTCCTCACATTCAGAATATCAATCCCGATAAATTAATGTTTATATCTGAGTATAAAAATTATCATTTTAGGTACATCCATAATTATCATCACTACAACCTTATAAAACAATTCTGGGAACAAACCTCAACTAAATATATGAAGCACTATACATGTCCACAATGGAAAACTACAATGAGGATAATAGCTTTGATGCCTCAAACAACAGACCAAGACAAGATCTCTAGTTGAGAGTGTCTTCCAAAATGTTATCTCCTAGAGGTATTGATAATTATGAATCCATATTATTGGTGTATCTCTATATATTGACTCTGTCTTGAGTTAATGGCCCTATGAGAAAATATATAATTGAGAATATTGTTATTAGATTAGATTATAAAATTCTCAACAATCTGGTAGTATCCTCAAATATTGAAGGGGTATAATTCTCAAAATAAATCAAGATAATGGGTCGTAGTATTCTTCTCATGTGGTCCCAACTTTCTGGACCCATAGGGAATCACTACATACCTCTACATAAGGAAATAACCAAACCCGGTCGATTAGGCATCAGAAAACACTCTGTACTCGACACCCTCACCAAGAAATCTCAAGATGGGGGTTCTCATACACCTCATACTCTACTCTTGAAAATGACACTGTCACCTTTAAATCTAGATTAAATTATTCCCTATTTAGTAAAAAAGCTTAGAGGGTGCTTCCACTCTGGAGAAATCAGGTACAATCCTCCGATTATACCCATCTTACCCAATGAAACTCCACACGTCGGTAAAACTATTTGGTGTCTCTATATCTAGAACTAATTTAACCTTCCCCATGTCCACTACCACTCCTGCCTCTATGATGACATGTCCCAAGAAGTGGACCTCTAGTATACATTAATTTGACTTCAAGAGACTCCCAAAATGAAGGTTATCTCAAACTGTGACCCATACCATCATCAAGTGTCTCACCATCTCCTCCTTAGACATTGAGTACACTTGGATATCATTAATTAATACAAATACAAACTATCCTAATAAATACTAAATTTTCAGTTTCATGAGTCCCAGGAATACTATTGAGGATTTCTTCATTCCAAAGGGAATCACTATAGACTAATAGAGACCAAAGTGAAATCGGAATGACGTCTTATGTATATCCTCATCCCATACTCAAAACTAGTTATAGTATGACTAGAGGTGAATCTTCGAGAACCATCACACCTATCTCAATTGATCAAATTTGGCATCAATATTTAGTAGTGGATATTTATTCATCACAGTCACTTGGTTCAATAACTGGTAATCCACATATAACCTAAATCTCCCATCCACCTTCTAGGAGAACAAAACTAGGGATTCCTAGGGGGAAACACTGAGTCTCACAAAACCCTTCTCCACTAATTTGACTTACTTCTACCCCATCCCAAAAACCCATATAAGAGAAGTATGATATGATGGTGTTGATATCAAGGCCATCCTGAGGTGTATGTTAATGTAGAATCCTAGAACACAGTGAGGATGTAATATAGGAAGGTCCATAGGAAAGTCATCTTTATACTCCACCACTACCTTAGGGAAATGGTAGCACATATATTCCACCACTCGAAGAGTAATTCTCACATACTATTGATTAATTGGATGCCCTCTCCTATGAATAATACTATCATACTATACCAGGGATTCCTTTTCACCAAAATGGAAAACCCTATCCCATAAATATGGAAAAACCATTATCTCTACCTAAAACAATCAATTTGAGATAAACAATATGGATATCTAGTCTATACATAAGACAAATTCATAAGGCCACATCACATCTATAAAGAAACGTCATAAAAATATATCACCTCCATGTGTTAGATAATAAAATTAGTATAATAAAATAATTTATGAGTCACCTCACATGGAAGTCACCAAGAATAAGGATGAAGACAAAGGATCAACTAGAATATCTATGTATTAATGTTGGGGTGTTAATGAAAGGAATGACCAGAACCCAATTCTATCAACACTATGGTTATGATAGAAAAGACATAGATAGTACCTCATATCTTCCTAGGATCCCTAATTTCATTGGCCTCCAATGAATATATCTATCATCATTACTACCAACCATCTCTCTAACATTGGGGTGAACTAACTATGAGTGGTGGCGGTAATAGGTCAAACCATCGACCACCTCATTCTTCTCTAATGACCCATATATAATGTATTCAACCATATAGACCAATATCATCTGACCCCTACCTCTTCCTTGAATGTAGACTGACTATATCCTTATCTACTATATGATGGGTCAAAATATCCCATGAAAAATTTCACCGACCTCCATTGGAGAAGCACAACCTCTCCGTTGGATGAATCATTCCAACCTGAGATTCATATACTATGGATAATCTTCCATGGGATCATCTCATGATTTTTTTAGCATGGATAGAAATCAGTAACTACTATCAGCTACCCTCAGCCGTGTTCTCAACTCCATGTTTCTCACTAACATCACCCATAGTTAGTTTCTGCTCTTCCGAGATGTTTTCTAACATAATGGCAACATCAATCACCCTAGAATAGTTGGGAATGGAGAGAGATAAAACTGAAGCCCTAATATCATTATGTAAGACCTAATAAAAGTTCTATGATTTTAAGAAAGGACCCCAAACCATATCCAAGGATTATCATAAATGATTAGAAAACCTAAATGAGGACTACTCCATGATCATATTGCCTTAGTGTAGATGAAAATGCTCATGGATGTGCACTGGTGGAAACATGGCTAGATAAAACTCCTCCCTAAAGAGATGTTGAATGGATGATTAGGAGAGACCTGTATCATCATGTTTCATAGACACTGAACTCTACCATGACCAAGAAGATCCCAATAGAAGTCTCATTCCAAGGACCACTATATGATCTGTAGGATTCCTCACATGGAATAAATCTTGTTTGACTACCTCTAGACAGTCCTCATCCACCTGGGGGATTGGGTGAAACAAAATCATGGGAAATCATAGCCTTTATAACTCATAAATATCACTCGTCCTACGTTCATCCTCATTCAGTACTACTAGTACTAACATCTACTCAATGGGTGGTGGTATATATGGTAAACCACCTATAGGTACTATCATTGATAGAGGCCCCTGTACTAAAGACTCATCACATAGAAAATGTTCCTCATGATCACACAGTATAATCTTGTCTAGATATCTTCATTGAGTCATAATAAAATAGACAAGATGTACCATGATCAATAAGTATATCTTGGGATCTGACTCAGAAAGGGTTTTGAAATCACAAACCATTCTATTGGATGGATGTAAAAATATTTTCCATGCTACCAACGTCTACATGAACTGAGTGAAATGCATGTGACTATGGTCATGTTGTGCGGACTTTTTAGCTTTCAAACCATCACGAGTGTACCTAGCCTAAAATCCTAACTGAAATAACTTATCATTTCTTCTATAAAACCAAATCCAATATCATAGACTATGGTCCCAATATAGAGTTGAATCATCTGATATCCCTCTATCTTGTTTCAACCCAAATGTTCCCATGCTGTGAACTACCCCAAGACTTCCCCAAATAGGTAAGGGGATAGAAATCACCATTTACTAGGAATATCACACTAATGAGAGGCATTAACATCTTGTAACTATACAAACATACCCATCTAGAAGACCATAAAATGATGATATTTGAAAAAAATGAAACCAATTCAAGTATACATCCATGATCCAATACTTAGAGTACAATAGTGATATAGGAAATGTGGTAAAGTGTCCCAATACAAGAAAAAAACATCATATAGTCCTACATGCTCAGAGGGAGTGGAATACTATCAAATGTAACCACCTTTTCTTCATTGACTTTGTAGATCATTCTTAGTTATGCCACCACCTTGTTCTCTTATGATACCTTCAAATAGTCCACTGTCTACATAAGATCAGAAATGTGTGGGATAATCCCATGCATGGGTGAGTATAAAAATACTCAGTAGGACACATCAAAAACAATAACCATGAAGCATCACACATAGTTATCTAATAATCTATATATAACATTAAATAAACAAAAATATTGATATACTATGTAAGTAAACCACACCTCCTAGTGGTCACAAAAAATGATTATCTGCATTATTCTATATGATGAATTGGTCATTCTATAATAATTGATACTAAAACTTATTCTCTCAATATAGAAACTCTTCCAAGTGGTCATGACCATTAATCCCTTCCCATTAATGCTCACTGGTCTCAGAATACCATGATACTCAAAAAGAGGATCACACCCAAGACTGTTGGGTGACATCAGAAATCTAATATTGGTCAATACTAAATATAAGGGATCATAATCTAATGATAAAAGTATCCATATTTAAGTATCCTATTATATGGAGGAAAATCACCTAACCCATCGAGTATGTGATTATTCCACAAAACCATCCTAGGTTATAGAATTATAGAGGATAACACTCCAGTCTCACAGAGGGATACTAGAAAATCTACATGGGGATTATACTATAGAGGAGATAATATTACAAATATGTGGCTATAATTATAAAATCTACACTTGAGGGGATGGAAAAATAGAAATTTTCAACCAATACTAGTCCAAATTTAAAACTGAATCGATGGAAACACCCTAAAAGGGGGTACATGAAATATACTTGGGGTACACGACATGTCCAACCAAGCCATGGCCTATCAGTGTGTTTCTACCTCACGTTACATGTAAATATACAATTACACTTAAGGTATGAAGTCATATATAGAATTTATATATCCCCCATCACACTTCTTATTCCATACTTCCATGCATGTGTGCTAATAGACATGCCTGTGTACCAACATTGTACACCTGGTCGTGCATATCTACACCTAGTCATATTTTTGTTTTTGTACATCAGCATACCCATTCTTGTGTATCCTTTGAGATACACACTAATATTCCAATACATATCACATTGCATGTGTTAAGAGTAACAATGTGTTTGACCATTTTCTCTCTATGGAAACCCTTGCTATATCCATGGGGGTCCTATATATCATAAATTTTTATTACACAACATGTAACCCAATATTTCTAAATCCCACTGGGTTTTCTTCCATTTCATCCTAATCATTTAAACGGAAACCATCCTCATAATATACTATAGATCTATGGTCATTCTGCCTCTCCATCACCCTCTTTATAGATTCTAGCCCCTCAATTCGCTCAAAACATGTTTTGTCAAGAAAAATCCATTACCACTTCGATCATTCATTGCATATCCATCATGGGAAAAAAATCCTTGGTCCAATCCAATCTCATTCTTCCTTGAATCATCCATCATCACCACTAATCCTCAACTCACAGCCTCAATTGAAAGATATACCATCATTGTCAATTTGTTTCACTGAAGAATAGTTAAACAATGATCCCACATCATGTATTCATAGAACCATTGAACAAATAAAATACTAATGTTCACTGTGTGAAAAAATGGGGGGGGGTAAATCCATATAAAAAAATGTGATTATTGAACATCCACAATATTGGTTTGGACCCAGTCCATTTCTGAATAAATTTATTAACAAAGTGGGAGATAACCAACAAACAAATTCCATCACCAATAAATATATTATTAATGAGAAAATAAATTATTGTTTATTAAATTAATTCCCATTTGACCTGGATAAAACAATAGGATGGGATTTCAAAAATTAAACATCCTGCACAGAGTTCAGATCAATTGCTGATGAAGAATGGTCCTACATTACTGGCATTAACATGACCAATGAAATCTATTGGTACATTATCCTCATTACAATATTTATCAGATTTCATTTTCCAAGGATCTTCCAATGGATCATATCCAATGGATCTTATCAATTATAATGTTTTTTGGGATAACTCTTGGGATTAGGGAATAACTGTGTAAATATAATGGATTTTAGGCCATGAAAATAAAATAAAATAAATTTATTTAACTTAATTAATTAATTTAGAAATTTCTCTATGACCAAGCCAACCCGATCATCCGAAACTCTCTAAGGTTAGGACAAAAAAAAGTTAAAAACCACATTTTGAAATCCATGAAGAACTCATATTTCATTTATTATTACACTTATTAGGATTTTTTTCATGGGATGTTAATATGATTATTATATATAAAATTATATCTCCAGACTCACCGGGTTTCAGATTCTCATGTTGTCTCAATACATATCTATGAAAATAATTTTTATAATACTTTAAACAAATAAATGTAAAAATAGGACTCATTACAATATCCATAATATGACATATAAATTATCATAGTCTTACAATCCAGTAGAAAGATATATTGACATTAACTATGCAGTTTTTGTTTGTAATTTCATTAAAAATGAATTCCTATTTTATTAAAGTGATTCCAAAAATATCATTATACGAGATAATTTTAAAAACATATATTATATATATATAATTATTATTCTCCTAACAAAAATATTAGTATTTCAAACAAAAATGACATCTATAACTGCTTCAACATATATCTGTGGGAGACACGTGTTATAAAATTCCGAAATTAATAACCAAACAAGAAATTTTTTATAAATCTAATGCAAACATTAATATTCATCAAGAATAAATTCAATAATTAAACAAATTTTATCAGAATTCATGATATCATCAAATAATGTTTCTTAATCATATTGTTTCATATATTTTTTCTTTCCAATACATATGTAATTTCATCCTTCTCCTTTCTCAAAAACCTTTGAAACACATAAAAAAAAAATTTAATATAAATTAATGTAATTTTAAATATAACGTAATGTATATATATATATGTACTTGTGTGTATTTTTTTAAAATGATGTGTTTACCACCAACATTATGTGTGGTAAATTAGATTAAATAAATATATCGCAGTGGATTAAAAAACCCACTATATTTCATGTTAACTATAATGTGATTGTTAAGTACATGACATGTTTTTTAAATCTAATGCATCCAAATAACCTTTTAATATTAACTTTCTCTTATAAAAAAATTTCTACCACTTTCCTCAATATAGAGTAAAATAAGATGGGTTCAATAAATCATGTAGACCAATTAAAACTCGTTCCGAACAATGAATTATCACCATGAAATGTAGGTTATGTAATTGAGACCCTATAATTTGTATTTAATACCATGAAATATAATTTAATGTATTTAATTCATGCCAGTGAATATTGAAAAAACCATCGGCCACAATACATAAAACATATAATGTTATTCTATAAACAGAACATGTTATAAAGATAACTAATTTCTATAAAACATTATATAAATACATGAAATGTATAAAGTCTTCAATGGAGCATTTCAACCATAGAAAAAAAATTATACAACTATACCTTATTTACTATATATCTTATATAGTTATTTATGTAATTTCATTGACATGTGTAACCATACAGTATATGGGGTTCTTATAAAAAATCAATTAACAAATTGTGTTGAAAGTAAAATAAAATCTAATTTTACCATGAACCCATTTTAAGGTAACTTATTTTAATACACACACACATATATTTATTAATTCTCAAATACATTCTAAATGATCATATTACTTCATCAATATTATTCACTTGTAATTAAAAAATATCCATATTTGTGTTTTTTGAAATAGATGAATCAACTATGACAATAAATAATTATCACCCATACATTCACAATCTCCATAAAATGATACAAATTAAATGAGAATGTCATAGATGGAAATTTCATGATAGTATAAGTTATTCTTGATATAAAATTATAACCCCTACACGATTATGAATCTTTGATACATTGAAAAAATAAAAACATTATTTTTCAATTAGAATTCAATTAGAGAATTTAAGTCCCTCTAAAGTGAGATTGGTATAGGAGAAACGAATACAAAAATTGTATTCTTAATATTGTTCATGATGAATATCATACTTTTCACAATGTTCTATCAACCATAACAAAATAATTTCAACCATTATATTTTACATAAAATTTCAATTACCTTCTATTCATGTTTATTCTTATTCATACCTACATACATGATAAAAAAAATATTTATCATATAATCAACAAGAAAACAAAAACATTTATCTTTAAATAATAATATCACAATGAATTCATAACTACTCACACACATTCAATAAAATTATTCCTAGACTAAATTCATTGATTTCGATTTATACATGCTAACACATATATATTCTCGAAAATTTAAGGACATTGATATTCCATTTTATTTATATAATTTTTTATATCATTGAAAGCAACAATCCCCAGGGAAAGAGAAAAGGGGATGAGATGATACCACAACCATGAGAGATACGTGGATAAAATCTCACCATGACACTCAATTTCTATTGATGGTATTAAGGAAAATGTGTGGTGAGAATATCATAATTGTTATCTTAATAAGAATAAAAACGATGATTAAAATTACCTCTTTCTATTTGAAAAATTATACAGTATTTTATGTCAAAATTAGTTAATTTATAGAGACAAACAATATTATATAACTGGTTAGTCACACGATACTTATAATGTCTAATTAATATAGACAACCATA
The DNA here is from genome assembly GCA_963277665.1 of Viscum album. Lineage (NCBI taxonomy): Eukaryota > Viridiplantae > Streptophyta > Magnoliopsida > Santalales > Viscaceae > Viscum > Viscum album. The sequence goes on from OY728120.1 coordinate 1,911,096,605, forward strand.
ATTACACAATAAGGGTTTCAAATAGAGCAATCATCTACATAAATTAAATTATATATTGATTTACATATAAATATTATAGTTTATTATAATTAGATTGATTAAATTATTCTCATTTTCATCAAATTAAATACATTTTTGTCCTTATAATCACACTCCAGGGAAAATTGAAATCTCATAATCACCACATTCATTAATAGATTTTTTGAACACCAACATAGTAATAACAATATTTTTATATGTTAGCATTAAAACAAACAACCATGGAATATTTTTTACAATATGATCAAACTACCATTTCAATAATTATATATAAAAATAATGGATCAATAGATAAATCACATCCATTGGCACACCAATAGAAATAAAATTGGAATGAAATAATTTCATTATACATATAGTAGTTTAAAATATTTAATTATACTTTCTAATATTGTTTAAGGATATCATATTTTTTCTAAAAATTAGATAAAATGAATTATGTTACTCCTCAATAGTTGAAACACATGAATCAATATATTTATACTACAATTTATTTTAAATTATGACCAATTTTAAAATTATACTTCATTATTTAACTCCATGTACATATCATTATTTATATCCCCTCAGTGTTTTGTAAAATATTGATTTTTACTATGAGTCATTTATCTAATTGGATACCTCTGTAATTAATGATAAGTTTCATCAAAAACAATCATGGTAAAATACTTTACCACAATACATTAATTGTTTTTCTTTTAATAAACATCTTTTTGGGGAATTAAGTTTATTATACTCAGTTTGAATTACATGCTTCTCTATGTGGGCTTCAAATTCTATTTATATAATAATACACATTATTTAATCTAATTTTATTAATTTTATAACATCACACTTTTACTAAAATTAAATAAATAATTATATATATGTTTAGATAATATTTCTAATATAACATGTATATAACACATGGTATCCTTTTTAATCCATTAATTAATGATGTAAAATACATATATTTTCTTGTATATGTTTACATATTGGGTCTACTTATGTATGGATGAATAAAATCTTAGGGATTAGGCTTTTGAAATAAAATATTATTAACTAAATAATTAATAGTATTTTATTTTGGATATGATGTACTACTGAAATACTTCTCGCAATTCAATATTGAATATTTTTATATTGAATAATCTTGAGTAAAAAAATTCTTGTTTCTTTTACTATTATGATCAAGTATCTCATCGAAAAAGTAAAATTCTCCTTCAAACTCATATGGGATTAGTTTTGGGAATCTAGTAATTAAAATTTCATTGAACTTATTAATTTAATATCATTTAATATATGAACATAATTTCTTCACTAACTCATTCTTACTTTATAAAAATCACTGAATTTACTTCACCACAAATCGGAAATACTCTAAGTAGATTATATTTTAAACAATTATAATACATAGTTTTCATTTATTGAGTCATTCCATTGTTAATCCTAAATGATAAAAAATCATTCATATTATGATATAAATATTTAAAAATTATAATATACCCCAATTTTTCCGTCTAAAAATACATAAAAATAATCATTTAACATGTTATTATATTGAAATAAATCCAACCTAATATCCATGATCACTACATTGGATAAGCATTCAGTTCAAATTATATTACAAAAATAAATATAAAATAATTTATTTTTCTAAAACAACCCATAATATGTATTATTTCTAAATTACACTCTGAGGATATTAAAAAAATCAATTATATTATAATATAATTATACAAAATATCTCTATTGTTTATCTTGTAACCGAAACTAATTCTCGATTTAAACATCTAATGTTTTTATTTATTGTAAAATTTTGTTTTAGGAGTGGGTTTTCTCCCACTAAACTATAGCCCTCTATTTTATTCGAAATTAATAACAGTAAAATCATTAAAAAGAAAATTTCATTATATGTGACTAAAACCACTACAAAACAATCTATAAATAAAAAACTGAAGCATTTTTCCCTGAACATATCATTTCCTATAAAAATATTATTTTATTATTCTATATTTTTATATATTTTTTTAGTACATTACATAAATATGTATATTGAAAAACTTTGTACTCCTCTCAATAAATATTCCATATATTTCCATTATATTCAGTTTCTAATCACAAATAATGTTTTATTTTTGTTTATTTTTTGAGAGGACATTAATATTTATTATTTTTATTTTAATGAAACACCCATAAAATATTTTCTCTTTTATAATTTAAATCCATTAATTTTAAATAATAAATATATTTAGTGTCTATATAATAAGAAATTTTATTATCTGTGAAATCATCAACCTTATTTTATATGTTTTATGTTTTTAAATTATTAATTTTAATTTTGACAAAAAATTTTTTGGAAAATATTAAATTATAACATGATTTATTTTGTAATTTATTCATATAACACTATTTATTGAGTAATATCATATACCTATCATTTTTACTTGATTGTCACATTGAAATCATCATTTAAATTCTTCCTTTCTTTGTGTGATAATTTTTTTCATTTATGTTCCTTCATCAATATTAACTCTTTATCACTTTTAAAATTCATATCCTCATATGATGTTTAATGTAATTTCATAAACATAACATTCATATTATCAAACATTTGTTTTCCTAAAAAAAATTAAAACTCTCATTTATCCATAACATGATATCTATATCTCTTTCACCATCATTACCTCACCTATCCCCATCCTTAAAGTACTCGTTATCATTTATTTTTCAAATAAATAAATTTTTATGATGATAAATATTTTTTTCAGAGTAATAACACTATTATTTATTTGTATATGATATAAAACAATATTTCCATTAATTTTATGGTCTTCTATATTTTCCAATTGGAAAAACCATTTACATATTAAATATCAATGTTTTATTCAGCGAAAACCTTCATCATAATGTCCCGTCATTATTACAATAATCATATATCAACACTAAAATAATTAGTATAAAATTAGCCAACAAACCTCACAATTTAAACATTTTAATTGAAATTTACTAATATATTTTAGTATTATTTATAAGAAAATCATTAAAATATGTTACAAGTGTTTTTGAAAAATTCATCTCAACGAATTTATCCAAAGTATATTCGACTTATTCATACATAAAATTCATTTATGTCTTATAATTCGAAAGTCATTTATAATAATTTTAATTCTTGTCCTTCTATTTTTTTAAAAAATCACCATTATTTATAGCTAAAAAATATTGTATGTAATTTATTTAGTGGAAATGGATTTATATATCGTTCATAATGATCTTATACGTTAAAATAAAATTGGATTATAAATATGTTTTATATCTTCACTATATCCATGTAACTATATTATGTTTTGTTAAAATTTATTTCTGAGATCATTATTCAATAAATATTGTAAACAATTCATTCATTATTTTACTATAAATTATATTAACATCATGAAATATAGTATTACATAATTAATGCTTTGATTAATTTATTATTACCTTTACATCATATATGTTACATATCTTAATGTAAATTTAATATATTTTCTTTTTCCACATTGTTTAAGGAATTTTTTATCTTAATGTTAGAGAATTATAGTGTAAATTCTTTAAAAATAATTCCACACACTCACACACACACACAGACCGATATATATATATATATATATTATCATTCACCATAAAAATTAAGTTTAATTATATCAGTTACAATATCTACCATATCATTACATAGTGTAATAATTATGAATATTAGTTATTTTAAAATAATTAATGTTTTCTCATTGTATATGGGGATCACCATAAAATTAAATTAATTAATATAATCTATTGGAATTTTATTAAAACTCATATCACAATTATAATTCATATGTTAAAACCAAAATTATATATTATTATATTAAATGGAATCATATAACTCTATAATAAATTTTTTAGAGGACTTGGTTATAGAAACAATAAGATTCAAAATGAAGGGGTGTATGAAAGAATGAATTTTATTCTATTTAATGGAAATAATTTCATTAAAACATTGTAATGTTATTAAATTACTGAATAAATGTGGAGAAAATGTTTAATTATTTGGACGTATGTATGATTTAGTTGGTATGAAAATATCACATACATGTTTTCAATAATAAAAAAATAGATGCATATTTTCAATGAATTTTAAAATAAAAAATTTAGATAATTCACATTGAGAATATAATGAAAAATTTATTAGAGAAAAATCATATACTCATTATAAAGTATGTATTCTTAATTATCCATATCTCTTTCACACATTATTCTAATTTATTAAGTGAAAAAATCTATGCCATTATAAAAATAATCTTTTTCATATCTCTAAAATGTAGTATTTAAATTATTATTTAAATCCATAAATTAGTCAGTCAAAGTCACTAGGAGAAAATATTATATAATTTATTGAGAAGGAACAAGCTCAGAATAATCAGGATACCAAAAAGAAAACATAATTCTTATTCAATATATTAACATAATAATTGAAATAAAGTATTTGTCCTTCATTATATAATAAAAATTTATTTATTCTTCAACGATCACATAATTTATTCTCTTTTCATTAAAAATATTTCATGTTATAATTCATCAATTTTAAATACCTCAAGGATAGAGTTCCCACCCTTATCATATCACATTATCAAACTAAATTATAGGTAATCTAAACAATTTCATACATATTTAAAAAACAATTTATGTGATTACTATTAACAATACATGAATCTAAATATTTTGAATAATTATATCTCTGATTCTCAGAAAATGAATTTAGTTCAAAATATCCATTATAGGAATATTATAAATGTCAATGGTTCTACATTAATAATTAAATTAAAACACAAGAATCATTTCTTGTTCTATCCACATTTTCCATTTGCCTCAACTAAATTATTTATTATGAAATAGAACATGAAATTTTTTCAAACTGTCATTATTAATTAATGATTATTAAAAATTGTTACTTATCAGAATGAAATGTTATCCACTTATTATTTACATAAATATTTATAATCAAATCCATGATTCTTGAAAAGGAATTTTTTATTTCATGTTTTTAATAACAAAAACATCATCAATTTCCATTAAAAAAATACTGAATTGTGAATTAAGACAATGAAATATTGTTAATATAAACATTTTTTCATAATTTAACATAAAACTGTTACTTGAAGAAATAGAATTATTTTGGTTCATTATTAAAAGACATAGAAAATATACCTATCCACTACCTTCCACACATATTCCTCCTATAACTAAAATAAATTCCTAAAATTTTGATAACATTATTTTTATAAAAAATTATTAATTATTTTATTTTTCACTCTTGTTCATAAAAATTATAACACAAGTATACCATGTTGTCCGAGGATACATAATAGGATATGCTCACTTCTTTATTGCTGAATTTTTATGCATTAAAAATATGAATTTATATGATCATAAAAATAATGATACATGGTTCTCATGGTTTTTATAATAATATTTTCTATAGTTTCATTTCAGGCATGTGTGGTTGATTTTATATTTTTTCTCATTTTATAAATTGTTATTACAATTTATTATCATTAAAATGGATTTTTTTTAAATAACCTACTATGTATGTGTTAATACTCACCCCTATATAATATAAAAAATTTAATGGTAATAATTACTGATTATGTGGGGGATTTATATATGTATTGGATAAAATTATATGTGTTTTTTGATGCTCGGATTTGGGGATTGTCTATATATAATAATGAGTTATACTGTTGTCATTCTCAAATTTAAATTATTTTGTGGCAAACTTATATTTTTTATTTATTATTTTTAGATGAATTATAAATGTAATATTCCATGACATACATATTCTCGAATACAATTTAAGATCATTTATATTGGAATTTTTATTACATATGTCATTAACTATTTTTAAGGGAGATGCCATCAATTATTCATTTCATGAATATAGTCAACAGACCATCAAAAATTCATAGTGAGATTTGTGTGCCTCTCACATTCAACTATCAGCAACCTCTGTATAATTCCCTTATAAAAAAGAAGATTTCTTATCCAATAACTCACGAAAATAATGGGTCATAAGTGTTATTGTAGTTCACTAAACTTGAATATATAACATATATGACATTCCCATATCGATACCTTCCTCTAATTTGGATCATTTAATTGTTAACATCATTTTTGATAGTTCAATATATTGTTTTTTATATTCAATATCAAAAGAAATATCAATATGTTTTATTCTTGTGTTTTTATTATATAAAATATATATTGTTTTTTGAAATTTATTTTTATAAATATTTTGAGATCTAAAATAAAAACAATAATTCAATTAATTTTTTAGAAATTAAATGATTTAATATTAAATTATTCTATATTAGTTTATCACGTTTGATAGCAATGTTCATTTGGAAATTATATTGGTTGATCTAGTTCGAAATGGTTTTAATTTTCTATGGAATAATTTTTTTATTGGGGATCATTATTTGAAAATTTCTTTAAACATCATATGTATATATAAATATTTATTTTCAATATTATTAAATATGTTTCCCGTTTTAATCAATATAAATAAACATCTTTAGATAGATTAAACATATTTTAATTATTTTAAATAAAAATAACCGATATATTATATAGAATATCCTAAAAGGGTTTTGAAAAAATATTAAAATAATCACTAATTCTAAAATACATTTTATAAGTTGTATCGAACACATAAATCATATGAAATATTTTTTTTGAAGTTATTATTAATTTATTTATGTGTATTTTATGGATATAAAGTAAAATTTTTGTTTATAATAAAATAGAGGAATCTTAATTTTTGAAATTGTATGTCATAAGTGGGAAGAATATAATTAAATTTTCAGAACGAATTTCTAAATAGACAGGATTTCATGTTTGATAACACATAATATGTCAATTGAATTATATATATATATATATACACACACATACATAAATATGTATTAAAAATTATATATATTCATATCATGGATATACAACATAATTTCTACAATATAATTTTGTATATAATTCATATAATTTATTTTCTCAATTGTATTATATAAATTTCATTAATATATAATATGTATGATATCATTTTATCATATATATTATATAAATATATTTTGTACGTTTTATTCATATGTTATGTAAATTTTGAATAGGTAAATATATATATATATATATATATATATATATGAATATATATATATATATGAATATATGTGTGTTTGTGTTTATGTGGGTGTATATATATATATATTTATATTCTAAAGCACCCCTAGATATAAAATATAAATTTTTTCACAAGATGTAAATTTTACCCATATAAATTGATATCATCTAAGATAAATGAGAATTTTAAATTATTAAATATTATATTTATAGAATAAAACATATTCCAAAACTCTAAATGATTAGTTACATGATGATTAGTTATTTATTTTATTTTGTTATAATAAAAATATATATATTTCATCTACAAAATGAATCCCAACTTAATTCCTAATATATTATGAATTTTTTTATTCATCATTAATATAATTCATAATAATTATATATGTTAATAATATATAGAAACTTTTGAACTTATATAATAAATATTGGCTCTATAATGTATTTTATATATAAATTTAGATGAAAGTAATGTTTTCATTTATAAAATTAGGTCACGATAGAGAATAAATTTTTATTTTGAATATTTAGAGTTTGTTATTAGAGATTCAAGAATGTTTAATATAGATTTGTGTTTGTGTTTCTCGAATTTTGGAGATATATTGAAAATTATGTCGTCACAAGCGGCCAAAATTTTTTAGGTTACATGGAATTGGCTAGAAATGATTAATTTAGTGTGGATGATCAAACTAAACATCAACCAGCTAGCTAATGGGACTCCAAATGATTCCCAATAGAGACATTTTGTGTTTTTCTAATGATATTTTTGGGTCATATATTACTCCGTATATTAACACAAAAAATTTTCACCCTTAAATTTATTCTCTCATAGCAATCCAATTTATAATGTTACAACCATAATAGGATCTTTTCTTATATCCCTACATTTCACTCTCTCCATGAGATTAAGGACTTCATTCAATCATTATGTGGATGTAAAAATTATCCTTATTTATCATATCCTATTATAATTACTTATTCATTGATATTGATTAATTATCAATGGGTTGGATTTTTTAATCAAAAAAATATTTAGAATCCTTCATAATTAACTGGGTGATAATGTATCATTATAAATGATATCGATGGTTAAAAATGGTTCTTTTCAGTGTTTCTTATAAATAATTATTTTTTAATGGGTTTCACTCTAGATTTAAATAATTTATTATTTAATTAATTGTTAATGTTGTTATATAATTTATTGATTTTGTATGGAGGAGTTTCGAATTTATTTTATTTGATGAATACAATTGACTTATATTACTATTTTAAAAAGATCATTTGGGTCGTTTGATTTATTCATTATCAGAAGACATGTCATGGTCACTAAGCTATGATAAGAATAGTTCTCAGTTAAATGATATGTTCTATCAGCTCTCATGGATTAATTTGATTGTTTCATGAGATGTAAATAATATAAATTTTTTTCAAAAAATAATAATATTTATATATGAATTTTGTAATCATAAATAGAAGGTTTTAGGGAAATAAGTTATTCGTTTAACTGAATACTTTTCATTTCATCATTATATCAACATTTTTGTTTGTTCTTAATAATATTTTATCACTATATTTAAATTTTTACATGTCATATTAATTATTTTACTGTAATTAAGGAACATTATCTTTTTAAAAATCATTTTTCATTTTTAATTCATTCAACTACATATACTGATTTTCACAACCATTAACTGTTATGACATTAATTTTTAAATTACTAAAATACTATCAATGTTAAAATTCATGTATCATTATCAAAAAATGATTAACCATATTATTCTGGTATAGATGGAAATTTTCCAAAACATTTTTTACTCTTATATAATGTTATATATATTGGATACATATGATATTTCTCACATTCTTCATTCTTGGTTTATGAATAAGTTATTTGTAGTATATAAAATATTGAATTTTGTTTAGAAATATCTCTTTTTTTATTAGTTATTATATATATAGTTAATGATTTAATTACATATTCAACCATATTGAATGAGAATAAAATTAAGAAATCAAAATTTTTAGTTATGATTTTTCATAGTGGTGGTGTGATAGATAAATTTTTGGGATTTGAAAAGGATAAGTAATTATCACATAATATAATATATTTTCCATAATTTATTATTTGGTTAACTTAAAAAATTTCAAATAATTTATACTCATTCATTACAATGCGAATATTGGTTTAACCAACTAGGAATTAGTAATTGTTCTAAACGTATACAATTCTTTTTGAATTAGGATAACTAATTGAAGAATATTCTCTATGTAGAGTTGTTTCAAACATGATTGTTTCACACATTATTTTATATTTCAATATCAATATGTGTTTAACATTACATGATTTGTGATTATTTATTTTAAATATTTCATTTCAGCTAATAATTATATATTTTTTCTTTTTTTCTTGATTCCTTGTACTCCATACTTTTAAAAAAAACAGGTTGGTTAGTTGTCCTTTGATATGAATCCAATTGATAATTATTATTTTTATTTTTTTGAAAGATAATTTTATAGGTATCATTTTTTGATGATTCTAATTTTATGAGTATCATTTTTGGACATTATATAAGTTATTTTTGAGATCAAGCGTCTATATGATGTCTGATTCCGAGACCCCATGTGCCCAGAATAATTGTTTTAAATATATTAAATATATTAAATAGAAAATGCACACATTTTTTGTGAAAAAACATGAATAAAATCTATAAGGTTGTTCAATTTAGAAATATGCGGGCACCATTTAGATCAGAAGGTAGGTTTTACCCTATGAATTACTTAACATTAGTCAGTAGGAGCCGATTATAGAAAATCCATCGCAGGTGAAAAAATGATTAAAATAATTTAAATAAATCATTTTATTTTGTATTTATTGATGAAAATAATAATAATATTTAAATATATCATTATGTTAGAATCCCAGGGCTATCTGCATAAACCTATAGATATTAAATAACCCTTGGAGAGACCGTTGGAGAATTCTCTTTAGATAATAATGACAAGATCATGGATCGATGATCGACACACATCTAATTCAAAATAACGATCCAAAAATACTATTATAACACCATTCTTCATTAATGTATGATCCAAATCGATGTAGGAAATGTGATTGTAATTATTTTATCCTTGTTCATGACTTATTCAATGAACATAAACCAATCAATGAACAACTTAATTTGTGATTCGATCATCTTGCAGGATGTGATTATATTTTCGGGGATGTGATGGGATAATATCTTTGTCATTTAATTATTTACATTATTATTATAGTGGTAAAAAATCATTATTAACAAAAATATTGATTGATGATCATTCAACTAATACGTTCTTATACTTTTCTACCAAAATTCAATGTTCATAATGGGCATTATTCCTTTTTCCCACAGCTTAAATTTTCCTTATCAATCGACCACTGTAAACATATTTCATGGAATAATGATCTAATATCATAAATTTCATATTGAAATATGATGAAGGAGGTTTAATGAAGGAGACATAGTGATTCAAATGATGGTGGACACCTGATTTCATGTTAATTGGAAAAAAATAACAAATTATGATATTATCTATTATCCAAGTATATTTGATAGTGGAAGGAATTTTTCATTTATGTAGAGGCTTGGATGAGTGGGGATCTTCAATATCATAGTAAAACAATAACTAAATAAATGGTTAAAGGTTATATATCAAATTAATAATTAGATCTAGGATTCAATAAAATCATCTGAAACACGGAATGTAAACCAGATCTACACGCCATTTGGACCACCTAAGTGGCAACTAGGATTTCCAGAGGAAGTTAAATATCACATGACTTGTGACCCCAGTCACATGGTGTGTAGTTTTTAACAAATATCCTAGTGTGTACATTGGTAAGTACATAGAAACGTGGTGGAGTGCATGGGTTTCTTAAATATCATGTACTCCACTATGCAGACCTAGCTTGTGACAAGAGCCTTTTACAAAGGCAAGGATCAGGGTTAGGGGACATGGCATGATACCCATACCTTACATCATGTATTATTTTACACATGGAATAGATCTCTTTTATTCAGTGACTAGGATAATATTTATTAGGGTTCATTCCATATATCACATCCATGAAGGATAGTATAGAATTGATCTTACTAATATGAAAACAATACCTCCAAGATGACCTCATGGATAGTGTTTTTGGAGCCCACCGAGAGGACATGTGTGAGATCCACTATTCATATTAAATCATTATGTGCTATTTTTGGAATCATCATGGCCAACACTATACAAGAATCAATCCTCTACATTACATGTTATTCTAGATTGAGTTGTGGGTATCACCCCATGGACTTGGAATCGGCCCTCATCTATGTATATAGTTGACTTCAGATTATTCATATGTCTTTTCACATGATGAGGCCAGATGAGTAGTACCTCTCTGATACATGTCCTCATTGCTTCTAGAGTTATGAGTGTGTTCTCCTGGATGATTTCATTATAGAATCATCGATCTAGAATCCATGGATAATATACTATGATTTTTACTATGATTTCCTTTCATGTATGATTTGTGTTTTTGGGGTGTCCTACTGAGTATTTTTATACGCACCCTTAAATATTGTTTTTTAGCACTTGTCACATCTCTTACAGATGATCAACCTTTTCACATACTCATAGGTGGACTAGGACAAGCGAATGTTTCGTGAGACCAGAAATACCAAGGTGTGTTCCTACAACTGTCTAATATAAGTCCCAATACAAACCGTCCGATTGGAATTATATTCTCAAACTCCTTGTCATGGGCTTGTATTTAGACCTTTTTAATTCCTTTTACTTCTTATTGTACTCCACACAATCCATTTTTTTTATTTTTTAATAAGACAATTTTGGGTATTGGGAACCATACAAAAAAACCCTCCACAAACCCTCCACATAAACCCCACCTAGACAATCGGCATACTGAATTCAAAATAAAAAAACTAACTTAACTACAGACAAACCCAGAATGGAATACTTCCACTACTGCCTCCCAAAACCACAATATTTTAAAAAAAATTCAAATTTAAATTCTTCATCACCCATCTCGGTAATCGAATCATCAAGAGTTACAACATTTCCTCGAGTCACACACCCATCACAAGGCACACCCGCATCACATCACCAGCCAATCCCTGTCACCGTCATCACATCAACACCACACCAAGGTATTCATCCTCCATGGTTCATCACCACCGGCAACTTCACCGACATCCACCACCATCACAAAAAACTGACTTCGCCTGAACCAAACTCCTTCGACATCCAAATAGAACCAACTCCAATCCACCATTACCACCAACGTCGTTGATCAAGCATCTCACCAGAATGGCAAAAACCAACACAAACGCCCCAAACTGAACATATCGCCACAAATAACTAGCACGAGAAAAGGATACCACTGATGAAAATAAGAACCATCATCAAGAAAGAATACCAAAAAGGGGGAAATGAAAATGGGGGAAGAACCCTAAAGAAGTCTGGGAATGAAACCCTGAAGAATGAGGTGGTCGAAACCCAAAAATAATCCTCAACGACAACAACCCGTATGACCCAAAACCTTGTATACCCATCACTCCAACTCTGACATGGATTGGAGCAGTGGATTCCTTCGTCAGAGAAGATTTGGGTGGCCGAAAAAGAAAGACTGAATCCGGTAGCAGCTGAAAACCCACCATCCACCGAACCAAAATACTAAAGCATCATGGTTAACTTCACACCATCCATGACTCGGAGAGGCATGATGTAACTTGTGACTAGAGAAGGTTAAGGAGACATATGGTGTCCCGAGCACATTCCTTCGATGGGAGAAAAAAAACCACGGAACAAATCCACAGCAGAAAACACCAGAGAGGAGAGACCAAGAGCGGAGAGAAAAACTAGAGCCGATCGAGAGGCGGAGTCGAGGATGAACTCTGAAACCGTAGAGGAATGGAGAAGGCGAGCACGGAGAGTGCTCTCCGTAGAGAGTTCTCTCCATTGGAAATCTTCCTCATTGTACTCTGTTTACTGTATTTTGATGTATTGATTCATGGTTTTTTAATTATTTTTACATCTCATTATTATATGGGCATGGAGATGTGTGTGTGTGCATTTAGATTTTTAGACTAAGGACAAATATGTTATTGATATGCCTACTTGGCACTAGTATCCCACACCTAGTCTATTGTCGGTGGGTTTGGGGAGTCATGGTATGTACCCCACTTGGATAGCTCATGAAACAATGGTATCAAAGAGGGTTGGTTAAACATAGGACCCAGAGTGTATGAGATTGGATTTGGAAATATTATTAAGTTTTTTGAGGTCATATTTTGGGCAAGGAAATCCAATGTTGGTGTGGAGGCCATCATATCCAAACAACAGGACTCTGATCCCTAACATGACTACATGGTAAATGAGAATATTGGTTGCAGGTAAATCAATGGAACATGAATCATATAAGAATAGGTTTTGGTTTCCATGTCCTTCTTGAGTCAGCTCCCCCAATATACCCATTAACCCAGGTACATCTTGTTTGTTTCAAGATGACCTTAAGATGTATACCAGCAAGGATTTAGCATCAGGATCACAAGGATGATTCCCATTGTGACGAGGTGTTGATACAGGGACAAGTTCTCAAGATGTTACATCTATGTCATGCACCAACCATACCACCACCTTTAGATAAGCACATGGTACACATAGTACCAATAGATGAGGTGTGTTAGCAGGGATGAAATTATAATTTTTAGTGGAAAATACCCCTCAGGATCCTAGTCGAGCCCAAACCATAGGCGGATGTGGATTGCAATGATGTGGTGACCTGAGTTTTTTTCATACGGATCTACTGGTGGTCCAAGCATTGATCCTTCTTCACGGAATAGTAGTACTATAGTGGGGTTTTGTTACCCAGTCTTATGATGAGGTGACAATTTAGTGTACAGAGTTCGATCACAAATTCAGAGATGAGTTCTCACTATCTTCATTGATGTTTGTATATAAGATGGAGCTCCTACCACTCTTTCATGGAAAGATGAAAGTAGTTGTGTTTTCATCAAGGATTACCAAAATCACTAGGTGCATTATGGATATGGTTTGATATCAGTTCTTTATGGATAAAACCACTGTTAGAGGTCATCATAGGGAAATAGGATCCATTGTATTCCCCTTATGCGTTCCTACCTATGATGGGGGTGCTAGTATGAGCTTTGGTGATTTAGAGCTTCTTGGCTGAGAAAATACAGCTGGCGGTTTTCATCATTAGGAAAGTAATAGTAGAAACCTCAGTAGTAGGGAGATGAATAAAGTATCACAGAAATGGACATATCAAAAATTTCATGAGGAGATTTCATGATATATGATTTTTAGTTCAGGACTCACTCAGTTGGTCCAATCAGTATAGAGAGAGGTTATAGTACTCATGTTATGGTAGGGTATATGGTTCCTGAGATGTTTTGACCTGTCATAAAGCTGACAAAGAGACCTTGGATGGGAAACTGAGGAAGAGAGAATATTAGAAGACAATAGGTTTTTTGGATGTCAAATGTGGACAAGGAGGTAGGAGGGAAACCGGAGGTGTATGAAATTTTTACTTATTACCACCAACACCCCAAGGTGATCCACACTAGGCTGATGGAGCTGGAGGACAGGGGCTACGAAAACTATAGGTGGATAAAGCTTATGACCTAGAGGCTCTAGGAATGATTTGAGGTACAATCTGTGTCATTTATACCTTAGCTACATTACTGATAGACACATCTTATAATAATTCCTATGATACCACGTACCTTGTACAAGACTAAGAGGTTCCCATTAAACTATTGGCATGATTATTACGATTCGAGACTCATACTGGAGAAGACTCAGTGATCATGCACTTGTCTCAACAGTGTGACCTAACTCTTGGAGGTGAGAGTTTATAATGTAATCTCATGGTAGTAGTTTCAAGGCCTTATGACATCATTCCTGGTATGAATTTTTTATATACTATTCATGCATAGATTAAATTTGTAACACCCCGAACACAGTTACCCAGTGTCGGTGCATTTTTACATAACATTTTTATGATCACAAAAGATCAAGTCTCCAAAAATTGGTTAGTTTAGTAGCCTTGGTATCACTAGATACATTCATAAAGGTTACATTACATCATAAAATGAAAACTACAACAACAACTTGTCTCCACACTCATATTCCATTAGACTATCCCTTTAGGTCATTCATAAAATACATCTTCACATCCTTGAAAAAAAACATAGAAAGGGGTGATCACAAATTCCCATTAAGGATAACAATATAGAGGAAACATTCATAAATAAGCATAATAATTTAAGGCAATGTATACCTAAAACAACAGCCTTTTAAACTTGAACTTCAGAATAATATGGAAAAAAATAAAATGAAAAAATTCCATTTCGTTATTCACATGGATATTCTACTAATCGAATAATCACATTCAACATCAATAACCACATTCATAATGATGGAATGCATAATTCCAGACTATCATAACCACGTAGCCAAGGCCATGTGCCAAGACTACAAATAATATTTTTCAAGGCCTTATTCCAAGACACTAGTTTGTCACATTATACCTACAGATGCATTGAGGAGCTATAGTAGGCTCCACCCATCACTTATTAAGTCCAATGCATTCCTCATATGAACAGGTTTAAACATATCATAAACATTCGTATTAAAACTAGCATACGAAATGTAAATACCTTATCTATAAACCATGATTGGTATAACAATAACACATCCACAGTCAAACATATCACAAAACCATCAATAAAATGTGGATGTTTTGTATCATAATAAATCAACTTCAAATAAACTTAAAATCCATCAAAGGATGTTGACATAGATGAAATCAAAACTATTTGAGAGAAATATCAGTTTTTGAAATCATTTAAATGTCACATAATTATAAAAGAAAACATTTAATATGAAAATATTCTTATAAGATTGTAAGAGAATCTTTGATGATTTTAAAATGACAGAAAATAGCCGTAACCACCGTATAAGTTAAAAAAAATTCATTCTTACCTTAATTCTGTCGAAAAGGTTAAAAAGGAACTTGATTGGAAAATGACGGAAATATTCCTTTATAAAATTATTATAAAATGTCAAAAAATGGTATAAAGTAGATTAACCCATATTCTTTAGAATAGTAATAATGTTTTGAAATACATTTTTAAGAAACATTTATGTGGATGATAAAGAGGTCTCAGTAGATAATTACGTATAAACAGCCTCGGATAATGAAGAAATTGTGAAATAAATAGTTGCCTTGTAATTTTACTAGGTTGAGGGTAGGTTAACCTCTAGTATAATGTTGAAATAATTGTTATTAAATATTACAAGAATCATATATATTAATATGATATCATATATGATCTTTTAAAATTTTTTTGTTAATAGTATCGTAGTATTATCATCGTTTTGGGTGTTAACATAATCGTTTTTTAGATATTTTGTTACATAAGCCGTGAGTGTTATGGATAGGTTATATATTATTCATATATAGAATGATATCATGTCCATAAACATTATTTTTAATCATCAAATGAGAATTATAATTTCATGGATATGATGGGGAATGAATCTCATTGCGTTCCTGGAGATGGTAGTCCATACGTACGCACGGGCGACAATATCATTCTTTTGATATTAGAATAATATATAATTGGATGGTATATCATATATAAAAAATCAATATCATGTTATATTTATTATTTATATCAATTAAAAATCCTTATCATACCCATCCAAAAAATAATGTTTTTGAATAACAATTACACCACGACGTGGAGACAGTAAGTCGTACGTACTCGCGTATGGTGACATGTCATTAAAAGGATGGATTGAATACTGAATATGGTTGTACCATATTTATAATGACATCAATGTATATAGAATACACTGGAGTTATTATTTTTGAAATGAAATAACAAATAAAGAAGAAGTTGAAGAAGAAAGGAACATGAGAAGGGGTTGTGAAAACATTACCTCTTCTTCGGGTTATTCCTTTTGATTTGATCAAAATGTTACCTTAGGTTGGATTTATGATAAAAATAATGCCTCTAGGTTGAATTTAGTTAATTTTAGAGAGTATTTGGTCAGGGTTTGTCTGAACCAAAATGCTTTGATGGTGTGAAGAATTGTTTAGAAGTTGTGTCCTTTTATAAGGGGGAGGAGGGGCTCTTTAGGAAAAACTTACAGTATTAATTTATAATAAATTTATATTAGGTTTATAATGGCTCAAAAGTGGATTATTAAAAGTATAAGGTGGGTATGGGTCTAAATCATTTCAACCAATAGATTTTAGACAGATTTGGGTCTTTATATTAACCGTATCTTTTAGTTTTAACTCTTAGTTAATTAGATTGACATTTAACATGTCACTTTATATTTTTATATTATATAGTTAATAAACATACTATATACATCCGAAAGACCCACTAGTGGTCCATTAATGACACAAATATCATGATATAAGTCATTTTTCCAAACCATATATTTTTCGTAATAGAATATCAATTAATAATATAATATTTGTTTTAAAAACTCATTTATGTCAATTTTGACACAATTTAATAATTGATTTCTGTTAAATTCTTAACAACCTTATTAATTCAAACAAAAATAACTTATATAATCCTAATATGTCATATTAACCAATAAAATTCGTGGATGGAATCAAAATTTTCAAATTATATTTATTTTAACTTTAATAATACCAATTATTTGATTCATTCATTAATAAGTAAAACACTGCATCATTATTGTGTCATAAATAAATTTAATTATTAAATGTCTAAATATTATAAATAAGATACCATTATGTATGATATCTTTTTATATTTGTAACTAATATTTATAGTCTAAAATATAACATATATAACCCTATGTAAAAATTGTTTTGTTAAAAGATATATGCTTATGTCATTTTTGTATTTTCTTTAACTTAATTAATATAATGTGTCCTTATCACCTACAAGTTGCTCCATGGGGTCCCAAAATCGACCCAATGATGACCATGGTCGGACTGGTGTCAACGAATAAGGTCAGGTAAAGTTTTAGGGTAATTTATTATTAATATAATATTATTTTTTTAACCTTATTTACCGGATTTTCCCTTTAACAATTTTAAATAAAATATTTACAGAAGTAATTATTCAAAATTTCTAAAAATAAAAGTTACCTATTTAAAAAATTTGGACATCATGATTCCAAATATGGAATCTATTTTTCCAAATTCAAAACAGAGAACTGGAAGAAATTAATTTTGTAAAGACCCGTAAAATTTAAGGGAAATTTTTTCATAATTTTATTTGGGATTTTACAAGAACACAGTTTCTGACGGCACTGGATTCCGAGGCCCGGTGTGCCTGGAATTTCTATCCAAATTTTAGCTTGGGCACGTTCAGTGAACGAATGAGCGAGAATTTATATCTTTTGAATCGGTGCTCAGAATCGAATTCCAGGGGCACCGATGGAACCGTAGCGCCGGTAATTGCTTAGGAACGCCATTTCCAGAGTTGCGTTTTCATGAGATAAGATGATAAAAATTGTGGAAGTTTAATTTATAAATTAACTACAATTTTTATTTTCTTTTAGTGATTTAAGGATTTGGGTGGAAGTTGGGAAACTACCCAACTTCCCAAGAGAGGTTATGAAGGTTGTGGGCCCCACAGGAACCCCACCCCTTCATATTCTTCAACCCCCCTTAACTCACAATTAACTTTTGATAACTTAAACATTAATAACTTATGTTATTAATTAAGTGAGTTAAGTGTGGATATTTGAATTTCAAACTCAAAAAATTCAAAAGTTATGTTATGTTAATAAAATAAGGGGTGAGCTTATTTTATTTTTGGGTTAGTTTCTTTTGGTGGAGTCTTGGGGAGAAAAGGGCTAAGGATTGAAGAAATTCTTCATCTTCGACGAAGAACGCGAAGAAAACATCGGTCTCCAACGAAGAATGTCGAGTTCTCGGAAACTGATTACGCGACGCCGTGTACCGCGACGCCGGCAATGTCTTCTTCCTTGACGTCTTCTTCCACAATATCTCCTTCTGCGACATCTCAACCCGCGACGAATCCTCATTCGACGAACCTCCGTTCAAGCTCGCACAAGGTAGGGGTTATTTAATTATTCTTTTCGTGTTTACCACTTTTTCGTTCTTCGTGAAAATACGACCGAATGCTATCGATTAACAAGAGGGGGCCGGACAGCACAAACACGACCGACCCTCCTCCCTTATCCGTGTGTTGTTTCTTTGTGGTTTGAAATGAGTATGGCGTGGTGCCGTCACACCGCTTATGATCAAGCGAAAAGGAATGCGCGGCACCGTCACGCCGCGCAATGGAAACGAACAAGGACACGATTCTGTCACACCGTGTCGGAGAAACCTAAAGACACAGCGACCGGAGCGGGGCCGCAGTGGAAGAGCACGGTGTCGTCGCACCGCACCAGACGACCAAGACCCCGACCGGTTTCGGGCCGCGGTGAAGCAGGGTGACCGGTGGCTGGAGACGGGCCGTTGGCATTAGAGCAAGGAGGGGACCGGCCGTTTCCGGTCCCGTGGAGCAAGAACCGGCTGGCCAGGGCGGGCGGGCCGGACATGGAAAGAGTCGGGGGTCAAAACCCCCGGCTGGCCAGCTGAGCGGCCCCTTAATTGGGGCTGCGGTTTCCAAACGGTGGGGGGCAGCCCGCCCCCCCCCCCCCCCCCCCCCCCCGCAAAAGATGAACGGCTCGGCCGTTCGGCCGAGCCAGCTGGCGCCATGCGCCAAAGCGTCGGACCACCAGGCCGGGCCACGCCCAGCCGGGCAGACCCAGGGGGTCTCGGGTCGGGTCGGTCCGGGCCCGAAACCCCCTTTTTCAGAATTTTTTTGTCTTTTGCCCATATCTCGGGCTACGAACCACCAATCAACGCGCCGTCAGAAGAGATACGATACTTGGATCGAACCAGTCATTTCGGTATATCACACTCAAGGTTTCAGAATACTTTGGGTTCGGCTGAGTTGGTTCGTACACGAAACCAACCGGGCCCTCGGAGCGGAAACACTCATAACTTGAGCTCCGGACGTCCGATTGACGTGCCGTCGACTTTGTTGAATTCCTCTATGTGAGACAGATATTCTGGCTTACTCAGCCCGAGGTTTGGACGCAGGTGGAGTATGGTCATGATGGGTTTAGATTAAAAACCAACCAGGCCCCTGGAACGAAAAGGCCAATAACTCTCAGACCGGGCGTCCGATTGATGCGCCGTCTGCGATGTTGAGTTCCGGTTGATGATACAGAACTTTTGGATACATCAAATATGGACTATGTGTCAGTTGATGTATCATCCACTCAGTTCGTGGAGCGGACCCTCTTGAACGAGCTTGCTATCTGCAGGAACCCTAGAACTGGCAGCGACTACTACTACTACAACGACTGTACAAAGATCCTCAGTGGATTCGACGACGATGACTTCAGCACTCGGCGATCCTATGTGGATCAGTTCTATCGATCCTATATGGGTCCGATCCTTTGTGGGTCAGCGCTCAGCGGTTCTGTGTGATCCAACACCTACAGATCCTGTGTGGGTCTGATCTTGTGTGGGTCTTTGCGGGAGTTAGTTACCTATCGATCCTTTGTGGGTCAGATCCTATGTGGGTCATTGCGGGGGTTAGAACCTATCGATCCTTTGTGGGTCCGATGGCTTAGATGAATCAGTGGAAACATCTGATCATCTCTATCGTCATACGAAGATGTATAACTGTGTGAGCTGAATCCTGTTTTACTTTCCTATGTAGATTGTGTTGTGCTATCCTGTGTGGATTTACGTTTTGCTTTCCTGTGTGGACTGGGTTGTACATGGGCTTGGATGTTGGAGCCGAACGAGAATTGATGACTTATGTATATGTATGGGCATATACCTAAGCAGTGTCGGATGTTACTTTGTGTTTGTATCATTCCTTTTTGGATTATCCTTTGTGGATTAAGGGAGACCATCAGGGGTCTCGGTGTCTCTACTGAGTAACTTATACTCACCCCTGCACGAGCTATTCCCACACTACGTTGTGTTGGTTGCAGACGATGGACAGCGTTGATCGTGGTTGAGGCTTGCGGAACAGGACGGTGCCTGGAGGTGGACCACAGGACGAGATGTGCTCGGAGCGGTCGGCTGGACCCGAGGAGTAGAGGAGGCTATCTGTACTCACCCTTCAGGTGGGATTTCCAGTGGACAGCTCGACGTTGCGGCTTTACTTTACAGTTGATGTTTTCCCATTCCAGTTGTACTTTAATTTTAGTTTGGGTTTGTATACTGGCCCACTTACTTTCCGCATTTACTGTTGTACCAACTTTTACTTAGTGTTTACTACTTCTGCATGCTTGATCTATGGTGTTTTTTTACTTCACAAAGGCAATGACTTCCCCTTTTAATCAGAAATTTAAGCCTTGGTTCTAGTCACCAGCCCCTAGCCTATGGATGGCGGGTTTGGGGTAGTCACAGCACGGGCCGTGAGGACGGGTCGTGACAAATTGGTATCAGAGGAGTTCGGTTATACCGCAGAACATGGGACTCTGATACTTTTCTATGTGAAGCAATAGTGTTTAGTGTATTGGGTTTGTTTATCAGTCCAGGGTGTCCAGTGTTGGTGTGGCGGCCGACGTATCCATACACCAGGACCCTGATTTATGATTTCCGACATAATGCAAAAAAAACATTGATTGCATGTGTGTTTCATGTTTTCTTTATGATTACTTTGTATCAGCTCACCAGGTATACTGTTTTGATCGTGGCGCACCTGTTACCTTTTCTAGATGGCCCCATGACAGTAGCCAGCTAGGGTTCTGAGAGTTGTGCGTGACGACAGCCCACCGAGCGACGAGGCCTCAGTGCAGGGCCCTTTGACAGCTGAGGCCCCGACGGTAGCTCTACCCGCCGAGCCACTGATGCTTCCAGCCCGATCCGATGACGATGCACGTCACCTTAGTGCACTGCATGAGTTCCAGCACCAGCGACCTCCCAGGCTCCATGGGGAGATGGACCCCCAGGCAGCCGAGGACTGGCTGGAGGTAGTGGTGAGAGTTTTCAGGTTAGTGAGGACACCAGAAGACCCCATGGTGATCCTCGCAGCGAGCCTACTGCACGCAGCAGCAGGAAGATGGTGGAGCTTGATGCTCCAGGTGCACGATGATGCATCTCATCTCTGGACAGATTTTGAGAGCCTCTTCCGCTCAGAGTTCGTCCCATCCACCCTCCGTGCAGTGCGAATCTAGGAGATTCTTCAGCTGCGGCAAGGTAGCATGACGGTCACCCAGTACTCAGCGAGATTTACCGATCTCTCGCGCTACTCGACAGACATGGTACGAGACCCATTCTTCCGGGCCCGGACCTTTGAGCAGGGATTTAGACACGAGATCAGGGCATCGCTGATCTCTCTCAGCATTCCGACTTAGACATGAGTACTGGAGCGAGCCCTTTTTATCGAGGGCTTTCTTGTTGAGTCTACACCAGCGCTGAGACCCACCGCAGGGTAGCACGTAGCAGAGTCCTTTGCAGTAGGCAGTTGACGGATGACTCATGGGTCCAGGCAGACCAGACCCTCAGGCAGATGACCTCAGGACACTGGCTCAGCAGTGCGGGGCACACAGCACGGAGCCAGTCTTTCGAGAGGCAGGCAGTGCTTCCCATGCGGCGGGCAGGTCCAAATGGCTCGTGATTGCCCGACCCGCTGTGTTGAGGAGCAGCCGACGGTTGAGGGACCACCGAGGAAGAGGAAGAGTGTCGACCGTGGAGGTCCGCAGGGTGCAGGTGGACGAGGCAGAGGAGATGGCCGAGCATCAGGTTGTGGGCAAATCTTTAAGGCTTTACCACCACCACCACTAGGAGGTCCACCCCGACCACAGGGAGCTGGCGGGCAGAGACAGGCATAGCTCCAGGAAGTGGAGGCCTACGACCACGGCGTGCCCGAGATGATTCAAGGTACTATCTGTGTCTATTCCACCCTTGATGCAGTACTTATAGACATAGGAGCGAGTCATTCTTTCATAGCCACTTCCCTTGTTCGGATCTCGGAGATTCTGACAGAGCCGTTGGCTCGATCCTTACGGCTAGAGACTCTTAAGGGAGCATACTCGACGATTACGCACTTGTTCCGACAGTGTGAGCTTACTTTAGGAGAAGTGAGCTTCGGCTGGGATCTTCTTGTAGCGGCGTCGAGGCCTTACGAAGTCATCATGGGCATTGATTGGTTGTCCACATTCCATGCACAAATTGACTATATTAGGCCCATGGTGCAATGTGTACGCACCGACGGGAGCAGGTTCACCTTCCCCGGCGAGAAGGGAGCCTTTACAACACAGGATGGACTCTCAAAGAGGAGTGGACAACCCATCACTCATCAGTTGGATAGCCTCATACTAGGAGCAGTTGACGTGCGGAGTCCTGGTTTTCCTGTAGTGGTGGATCAGTATGCGGACGTTTTCCTCGATGACGTTCCAGGGCTACCTCCTCGTAGAGAGGTAGACTTTTATATTGACCTGTACCCCAGGACATCCCTGATATTGACACCATCATATCATATGGCCCCCACCGAGCTTCGAGAGCTGCTGGTACAATTGGAGGACTTGTAGGGAAAGGGGTTCATCCAACCCAGTGTTTCACCCTGATCTTCCCCGATTTTGTTCACCAAGAAGGCAGACGGGAGCTTGCGACTTTGTGTCGACTATCGTTGCCTGAACCAGGTCACAGTGAGGAACAAGTATCCGCTACCAAGGATTGATGACCTCTTTGATCATCTCAAGGGAGCACAATGGTTCTCAAAGATAGACCTCAGATCAGGCTATCATCAGCTCAGAGTTCTAGATGAGGACATACAGAAGACGGCCTTCAGGTGTCGGTATGGCCACTATGAGTTCTTGGTTATGCCATTTAGCGCAACCAATGCTCTAGCAGTGTTCATGGCCCTCATGAACAGGATCTTTCAGCCATACCTCGATCGATTTGTCGTGGTCTTCATCGACGACATTTTCATTTACTCGACGAATGAGGAGGAGCACGCCTACCACTTGCGGGTTGTACTAGACACACTCCGAGAGAACCAGCTTTATGGTAAGCTCTTGAAGTGCTAGTTCTGGATACCTGAGGTCCACTTCTTGGGACACATCATCTCGGAGGCGGGAGTTGTAGTGGATCCTGTGAATATTGAGGCAGTGCTGGCTTGGGAGCCACCTAGGAGCATGATGGATGTGCGGAGTTTCTTGGGACTAGCTGGATACTATCAGAGATTTGTGCCAGACTTCTCCAGAGTTGCGGCCCCACTCTCAGCTTCGACGAAGAAGGGGAACCCTTTGTGTGGTCAGACAGATGTCAGTAGAGCTTCCAAGAGCTGAGACAGAGATTTACCAGTGCACCTATCTTGAGGTTACCTAAGGAAGGAGTAGGGTACGTAGTCTACTATGATGCATTAGGGACCAGACTTGGATGTGTCCTGATGCAGGAGTGGGTGGTGATTGCCTATGGATCACGTCAGTTGAGGCCGCATGAGCAGAACTACGCTACCCATGACCTGGAGTTAGCAGCAGTAGTCTTTGCTCTGGTGACATGGAGACACTACCTGATGGGTGAGCATTTTACAGTCTTTTATGACCATCAGATTCTCAGATACATCTTCTCTCAGAAGGATCTGAATCTGAGACAGCGACGATGGATCGAGTTCCTCTAGGACTATGACATTGAGATGGTCTATACTCCTGGGAAGGGGAACATGGTAGCGGATGCTCTCAGCAGGAGGACGAGCATTTAGCTACTTGAGGAGGAGACAAAGTATCTAGCCTCTTTGCAGATATCCTTCATGGATAGAGATGGAGCAGCCTTACTTCAGTCTCTCACAGTCACTCCTCCACTACTGTAGTGGGTCAGAGAGGCACAGCGTGGGGACGCTGACTATGAGACACGGCATGCACAGATATCCTCAGGACAGGTACCTGATGGTTTCTTCTTTGGAGCAGAGCACGAAGTCCTTTTTAGAGGATGTAACTTGGTACCAGTTGCCTTATGGGAGGAAGTGCTGAGAGAGTTTCACACCTCTCCTTTGGCGGTACATCCTGGAGTGGCGAAGATGTACCAGGATCTCAGAGGACAGCACTGGTGGCCGGTCATGAAGAAGGTTGTGGCAGAGTTCGTTTCTCGATGCCTCACCTGCCAGCAGGTGAAGGCAGAGCATCAGGTACCAGCAGGCTTGGTACAGCTCTTAGAGGTCCCGGAGTGGAAGTGGGATGGGATATCTATGGACTTCGTGACTGGACTTCCACACACATCTAGAGGTCATGACTCCATTTGGGTGATTGTCGCCTGGCTCACCAAGTCGGCACACTTTATACCCATCAAAGAGCATGGCTTAGTGGAGAGCTTGGGACGACATTACATTTAGGAGATTGTATGGCTTCATGGTGTGCCATCATCTATCGTCTCCGATCGAGATGCCCGCTTTACTTCCCGGCTTTGGAAGGGGTTGTAGGAGGCGTTCGGGATGCAGCTACGTCTGAGCACTACCTTTCACCCTCAGACAGATGGTCAGACGGAGAGGACCATTCATACTCTCGAGGAAATGCTCCGCGCATGTGTCCTCGACTTTGGTTGCAGCTAGGAGGACCACCTACCCTTGGTGGAGTTTGCGTACAACAACAGTTACCACTCCACCATCGGGATGGCACCATACGAGGCGTTGTACGACCGAACTTGCAGATTTCCATTGTGCTGGACAAACCCTGGGGAGCAGCACTTGTGGAACCGGAGATGGTCTAGGCCACGACAGGGAAGGTCCTGGTCATCCAGGAGTGGATGAGGACAGCTCAGAGCCGGCATAAGTCTTATGCTGATAGGAGGTGGAGGCCAATAGAGTTCAAGGATGGCGACCACATCTTCTTGCGTGTCTCTCCTCGATGTGGATTACGGAGATTTGGCCGAGGCAGTAAGTTATCTCCACGCTTCATCGGACTATTCCAGGTCCTCAGCAGGATTGGCGAGGTGGCTAATCGCCTGGCTCTACCACCTTAGATGCACCGGGTGCACGAGGTCTTCCACGTATCTCAGCTGAGGAGATACGTGCAGGACCCGATGCATATCATTGACCATGGGGAGCTTGACGTTGATGATGGGGCGACTTTTGCGGAGGTTCCAGTGGATATCGAGCATCGACAGGAGCGGGTCCTACGTGGAAAGTCGATACCTCTAGTGCGCATCAGATGGCAGCACGGGGACCTCCATGAGAGCACTTGGGAGCGGGTGGCTCAGATGAGTGCTCACCACCCTCCTTTGTTTCCCTAGCTTATGATGTATCTTTACGGGGACGTAAAGCCCTGAGTTGGGAGTAATATTAAGACCCGTAGAATTCAATGGAAATTTTTTCTTATTTTTCTTTTTGATTTTACAAGAACGCAGTTTCTGATGGAACATGATTCTGAGGCCCGGTGTGCCTAGAATTCTATCCGATGTTTAGCTCAGGTACGTTCAGTGAAGGAACGAGCGGGAATTTCTATCTTTTGAACCGGTGCTTAGAATTGAATTCTGAGGGCACCGATGGAACCGTAGCCCCGGTAATTGATTAGGAACGCCATTTCCAGAGTTGCGTTTTCATTAGAGAAGATGATAAAAATTTTGTAAGTTTAATTTATAAAATAAGTACAATTTTTTTTTCTTTTAGTGGTTTAAGGATTTGGGTGGAAGTTGGGTAACCACCCAACTTCCCAAGAGAGGTTATGAGGGTGGTGGGGCCCACACGAACCCCACCCCTTCAAATTCTTCAACCCTCATCAACTCACCATTAACTTTTGAAAACTTAAACATTAATAACTTATGTTATTAATTAAGTGAGTTAAGTGTGGATATTTGAATTTCAAACTCTTGAAATTCAAAAGTTATGTTATGTTGATAAAATAAAAGGTGAGCTTATTTTCTTTTTGGGTTAGTTTCTTATGGTGGAGTCTTGGGGAGAAAAAGGCTAAGGATTGAAGAACTTCTTCATCTTCGACGAAGAACGTGAAGAACACATTGGTCTCCGACGTAGAACGCCGAGTTCTCAGAAACCGATTACGCGACGCCGTGTACCGCGACGCCGATGACGTATTCTTCCTCGATGTATTCTTCCGAAATATATCCTTTTGCGACATCTCAACCCGTGATGAATCCTCGTTCGACAAACCTTCGTTCAAGCTCGCACGAGGTTGGGGTTATTTAATTATTTTTTTCGTGTTTACCACTTTGTCATTCTTCGTGAAAATACGACCAAATGCTATCAATTAATGAGAGGGGGCCGGACCGCACAAACACGGCCGACCCTCCTCCATTATCCATGTGTTGTCTCATTGTGGTTTGAAACGAGTATGGCATGGTGCCGTCGCACCGCATGTGATCAAGCGACAAGGAATGCGCGGCGCCGTCGCGCCGCGCCATGGAAACGAACAAGGACACGAAGCCATCATGTCGCATCGGAGAAACCCGAAGACACCGCGGTCGGAGCGGGGTCACGGTGGAAGAGCACGGCGCCGTCGCACCGCACCAGACGGCCAAGGTCGCTTCCGGTTCCGGACCGTGGCGAAGCAGGGTGATCGGCGGCCGGAGACGGGCCACCGGCTTCAGAGCAAGGAGGGGACCGGCCGTCGCCGATCCAGTGGAGCAAGAACCGGCCGGCCAGGGAATCATTCGGGGGTCAAAACCCCCGGCTGGCCAGATGAGCGGACCCTTAATTGGTGTCGTGGTTTCCGAATGGCAGGGGGCAGCATGCCCCCCCCCCCCCCGCAAAAGCCGAACGGCTCGACCGTTTGGCCGAGCCAGCTGGCGCCGGGCGCTAAAGCGCCGGACCGCCAGGCCGGG
Organism: Viscum album; assembly: GCA_963277665.1. Taxonomy (NCBI): domain Eukaryota; kingdom Viridiplantae; phylum Streptophyta; class Magnoliopsida; order Santalales; family Viscaceae; genus Viscum; species Viscum album. The sequence continues at coordinate 1,911,124,674 of OY728120.1, forward strand.
CGCCGAGCCGGGCCGGGCCGCTGGGCCAGGCCGGGCCGCGCCCCACCGGGCCGGGCCATGCCCATCTAAGCCGACCCGGACCCGGGTCGGGTCATCCCAGTTTGGGCCGACCCAGGGGGTCTCGGGCCGGGTTGGTCCGGTCCCGAAACCCCCTTTTTCGGACTATTTTTGGTCTTTTTCCCATATCGCGGGCTACGGACCTCCGATCGACGCGCCGTTAGCAGCGATGAGATCCTTGGATCTAAATGGTCGTTCCAGTATATCAAACTCAAGGTTTTGGAACACTTTGCGTTCAGACGAGTTGGTTCGTACATGAAACCAACCGGGCCCTCGGAGCGGAAACACTCATAACTTGAGCTCCGGACGTCCGATTGACGTGCCATCGACTTTGTTGAATTCCTCTAAGTGAGACGGATATTCTGTCTTACTCTGCCCGAGGTTTGGATTTAGGTGGAGTATGGTCGGGTCGGTATTGCCTTAAAAACCAACCGGGCCACTAGAACGAAAAAGCCAATAAATCTCAGACCGGGCATCCGATTGACGCGCCTTCTGCGACGTTGAGTTCCTATTGACTATACGAAACTTTTGGATACATCAACTCTAGACTATGTGTCATTTGATGTATCAGCCTCTCGGCTCATGGAGCGGACCCTCTCGAACAAGCTTGCTGTGTGCGGGAACCATAGAACTGGCTGCGAATACTACTACTACGACGACTATACAAAGATCCTCAGTGGATTAGACGGTGAAGACTTCAGCACTCAGCGATCCTATGTGGATCAGTGCTACTGATACTGTGTGGGTCCTATCCTATGTGGGTCAGCGCTCAGTGGTTCTGTGTGAGCCAGCGCCTACAGATCCTGTGTGGGTCTTTGCGGGGGTTAGTTACCTATTGATCCTTTGTGGGTTAGATCCTATGTGGGTCATTGCAGGGGTTAGTACCTATCGATCCTTTGTGGGTCCGACGAATTAGATGAATCAGTGGAAATATCTGATCATCTCTATCATCATACGAATATGTATACCTATGTGAGCTGAATCATGTGTTACTTTCCTATGTGGATTGTGTTGTGCAATCCTATGTGGATTTATGTTTTGCATTCCTGTGTGTAATGGGTTGTAATTGGGATCAGATGTTGGAGCCGAACGAGAATTGATGACTTAGGTATATGTATGGGCATATACCTAAGCAGTGTCGGATGTTACTTCGTGTTTGTATCCTACCATTGTGGATTATCCTTTGTGGATTTAGGGAGACTTTCATGGGTCTCGGGGTCCCTACTCAGTAGCTTATACTCACCCCTGCACGGGCTATGCCCGCACTACGTTGTGTTGGTTGCAGACGATGGACAATGCTGATCGTGGTTGAGGCTTGCGGAACAGGATGGTGCCTGGAGGTGGACCACTGGACGGGATGTGCTCGGAGCGGTCGGCTGGACCCGAGTAGCAGAGGAGGCTATTTGTACTCACCCTTCAGGTGGGATTTCCAGTGGACAGCTTGGCGTTGCGGCATTTCTTTATAGTTGTTGTTTTCCCTTTCCAGTTGTACTTTAATTTCAGTTTGGGTTTGTATACTGGCCCACTTACTTTCCGCACTTACTGTTGTACTAGCTTTTACTTAGTGTTTACTACTTCTGCTTGCTTGCTCTGTGGTGTTTGTTTACTTCACAAAGGCAATGCCTTCCCCTTTTAATCGGAAATTTACGCCTTGGTGCTAGTCGCCAGCCCCTGGCCTATGGAAGGCGGGTTTGGGGTTGTCACGGCACAGGCCCCGAGGACGGGTCGTGACAAATTTAAAATTAACTCCTGCTATCAATACAAAAAGTGTATTTTTAAAAAATAATAACTATCAAAAGATTGATAATTCTTTATGTTCTCTTTAATTGTGAAATTATGTCCAATGACAAAATTTTTATTAAATGGTAATAATATATTCTAAATATACATTAAAACCACTCAAATTTATAATTTCTTAATATTAATTATTTTTATTAAAAATGTTGTTTTTAATTAAAATTTAGTAATTTTCAATATTCATCAAAATATAAAAGTTATCCGAAAAGTACCAAATTTTATCCCTAGGCTAATTTTGATATCCTGAATCCAAAAATGAAGTCCATTTTCAGAGATAAAACTTAGAAAATTTTTAAAAGTGGGTATTACTATTCATAAAGGCTACTTTGATAGGTCATAGTGTGTTAGAATCTCGAAGTTGCGTACAACAGACACTACTGTATTATTAAAATAGAATCGTTACGTGGATTCTTGGGGTGTTACATTCTCCTCTCCTTCAAATAATTTCATCCTGGAAATTTCTGGAATACTACCGCATGACATGAATCATGTGGTTCTTCATCATAAGTTCCTTAGGTTCTCATGTTTCCTCTTGTCACGACCCGTCCTTGGGGCCCGTGTCGTGACTACCCCAAGCCCGCCTTCCATAGGCCAGGGGCTGGTGACTAGCACCAAACACGTAAAATCCCGATAACTGGGAAGACATTGCCTTTATAAAAGAAAACAAGCACCACAGAGTACAAGCAGAAGCAAAACACTAAGTACAAAAGAAAAGCTGAAAAGTAAATGGGCCAGAATACAAACCCAAAAGAAAGTACAACTACAACTGAACAAGGTACAATAGAAAAAATACAAACAACTTCAAGAAGGAAGCAGCTCCTGGGTCGTCCTCCTCGGATCCTGCCTGAAGGGTAGGTACATATAGCGCAGCTCCTGGTCGTCCACCATGGATCCTACCTGAAGGGTAGGTACCGATAGCTTCCTCCACGCTCTCATCCATCAACCTCCACTGTGAGTCGTCACGTCGTGTAGTCCACCTCCGGGTACTGACTCGTCGTGTAGTACACCTCCGGGTACCGTCCAGTCCTCGAACACTCGGCCTCCGTCAGCACTGCCCGTCATCTGCAACCAACACAACGAGGTGCGGGCATAGCCCGTGCAGGGGTGAGTATAACGATACTCAGTAGGGACCTCGAGACCCTCAAGGTCTCACTAAACCAACAAGGATAACCACAAAGAAGATCTCAACAGATAACCTCTACTTAGGTATATGCCCATACATATACCTAAGTTATCAAGTAACCCATCTCAATCATGAGGAAACACAAGGATTGTGAAATCAACGGATTACCACTACCCAGGTATATGCCCATACATATACCTAAGTCAGGAAGTGACCCATCTCAATCATGAGGTAAACACAAGGTCAAAAGTCTCAGCTCAAACCAGGATTTTCATTATCGAAACCGTAACTGCTGAAGAGATCCGTCTCTGGAGTGTACAGTGGTCATGTCACGACTCCGACTAAGACTGGTGAAGTACTCCTCCTGTCGAGTACCGTGGGTCAGCCACCCAGACACAGTAGTGCTTCCCGCGGAGGTATATCACCCAAACACAGTAGTGCACACCCACTAGTAGCCTGCTGAGGTACTCTCCGGACGAGTACCGCGGGTCTACACAGTCACACAGGTAGTGCTCCGTCCGCCATGGGTCTGCACCTCAGAATGTAGTGCTCCGTCCACTGGGCTAGTCGACTCACTCCAAGTCGAGTCGGTCAAGCAGTCGTCAGGTCTCAGCCAGTTACACGGTCTCCGTACTCCGCAAGCTCTTCACTGGGAGGTTCCACTCCACGAGCTACAGGTCGATACTCCAAGTATCTCAGAGTCCCACGAAGAAGTATCTCAAAGGACCGCCTCGTCATAGGGGTCTCAACACAACAGACGGCGCGTCAATCGGATGCCCGGTCTGTAAGTTATTAGCCTTTCCATCCCAGGGGCCCGGTGGGTTTCGTGAGCGAACCAAACCTGGCCGTATCTCAGCTGTACCCCGAACTCTCATAGGGTATACTCATAGGGACCGTTTCTCAACGAGATCACCAACGCCGCTGACGGTTCGTCAAACGGACGTTCTGTTAGAAAGATATCAGCTTTTTCGTTCCAGGGACCCGGTTAGATTTCGGTGGGATCCAACCTGGCCACTATCCATCTGCATCCAATTCTCGGGCGGAGGATGCCAAAAGTTCCGTATCGTCAACAGGAACACAACTCAACAGACAGCGCGTCAATAGGACGCCCAGTCTGAGAATTATTGGCTTTTCTGTCTCGCACCATACCCAGGGAAACTTCCCAGGAGGTCACCCATCCTGATCACTAATCTAGGCCAAACACGCTTAACTATGGAGTTTTAACCACGTAGGCTCCCGAAAAGGAAGGTGTACCTTGAGTATAGTATACTGAAACGACTGTCTCGATCCAAGGATCGCGTTGCCGCTGACAGCGAGTCGTTTGGAGGCCCGTAGCCCAAGATACGGGCATTTGACCAAAAGTGGTCCGAAACTGGGGGTCTGGCCCCGGGCCGACCCGTCCCGACCCCCCTGGGTCGGCTGAACCGGGTCGACCTACCCCGGGCGGTGACCCGGCCCGACGACCCGACCCGGCTCGGAAAACCCGGCCCGGCTCGAAAAACCCAGCTCGGCTCGGAAACCCCGGTCCGGCTCGGAAAACCCGGCCCGGCCGGCGGCGCGGTTGCGCGGACCGGCACGGCGGCGCGACCTAGGCACCGTTCGGGTGCCGCGCGCGGGGAGCAAAGCCCCCCCCCCCCCCTTTGAGAACCGCAACCCTTTAATTGGGGACGCTTTTGAGACCCGGCCGGGGGAAATTAATTCCCCGGGTCTCCACTGCCCTGTCGGACCACACTAGCCGGCCGGTTTCGCCATCAAGGACCGGCGACGACCGGTCCTTCCTTCGCCGACACCGGCGGCCCGGTGCCGGCCGCCGGTCATCTTGCTCTGCCGCGGCCCAGAACCGGCAGCGGCCTATGCCGTTCGGCGTGATGTGACGGCATCGCTTCCCTCCGCCGCGGCCCCGCTCCGGCCGCGTCGCCTTTGACTTTCTTCGACGTGACGCGACGGCGTCGCGTTCTTGGATTTCTTTCCACGGCGCGGCGCGACGGCGCCGTGCGTATCTTCCTCAATAAATGGCGTGGTGCGACGACACCACGTTTTCTCGTATCATCCTCAAGAAACCATATCAAAAACAAAGGAGAAGGGTCGGCCGTCTTTGTGCGGTCTGACCCCCTCGCGTTATTCGATATCAAAAAGGGTTTTAAGCCATGATCATCACCAAGTTTGTATTCACGAACAATTAAATAAAATAAAACCCCTAAAATCATCAACTGCTTGATTGGACGATCCGCGGATCAACCCGGTATTGGTTGGTCCGCGCTCGTCGTTTTTTTTCTCAAAAGATAAAAGAATTCCAAAATAAATTCCCCTACCTCGGCCTCAAGAACGGTGTTCTTCAACGACCCGCAGAAGACAAGCGTTGCGGAGGTCGGGCGTTGTTCCATCTAGGATGGTGGGAGATGAGCTCGGTGAAGTCGAGCCGAGACGTCACCCTCTGTATTCTTTGTAGGCGGCGGTGCTTCCCTTCCTTACTCCGGTTGAAGATGGTCGGAGGTGTTGCTTCACATTTTTCGGAAACGTGGAACGTTCTTCCTCGAGAGGTTGGTGATCTTCCAAGAGTTCTTATCCTCTCATTAGTTCTCCCCACAAGGTTTATGCCAACCCAAAGAGAAGAATATAATCTCTCTTTTTAATGTTGGCAAAATGAATTCAAAAGAATTCAAACACTCAAAATAATTAATTAAGTTGGTGTAATTAATTAATTGCAAGTGTTGGAAAGAATTTCAATAGATTGAAATTCAAATAAACCATACTTAACTCACCTTATTAATTAATCAAGTTTTCAAATATTAAAGAATGCGAGTTAATGGGGAGTTGGAATGTGAGGGGTTAAGAGGGTTAGGGAGTTTAAGGAATTTGAAAAGGTGTTGAGGGTTTCTTGTGGGCCCCACCATTTCAAATATCCACACATGGGAAGTTGGATGGATGTGGACCCACCACCAACTTCCCATGGGAGAAGTTAACAACTTCACATGAAATAAAATTGAGTTAACAATTTTATTCACTTTTTTAATTAAACTCCAACAATTAACATCTCCTCCCTCACAAACGCAACTAAGGTAAAGGTTCCCTTAAGCGATTACCGGCATTGCGAGTTTATCGGTGCAATCGGATTTCAATTTCGAGCAACGGTTCAAAAGATATAAATTTCTCGCTCGTACGTTCACTGAACGTACCCGAGCCAAACTTCGGAAATTAATTCCGGGCACACTGGGCCTCGGAATCAGGCGCCATCAGAAACTGCGTTCTTGTAAAATTCCAAAGAAAATTAAGAAAAAAATTTCCTTGAAATTTCCAGGTCTTTACATTACTCCCACCTCAGGGCTTTACGTCCCCGTAAAGCATCAACACAAACTAGGATCACAAAAGCGGTACAGAGCACGCATCTGAGCCTTCCGCTCCCATGTGCTTACCTGGAGGTTCTGTACTGCCAAAGAAAGTGCACCCGAGGAATCGATCGTCCTCGTAGGATCTGATCCTGTCGATCCTCGATCCCCAATGGAATCTCCGTGAAAGACACCCCATCTCCATTGTCCAGCTCCTCATGGTAAATGATATGCGAAGGGTCGAGCACGTATCTCCTCAGTTGAGATACGTAGAAGTCATCGTGCACCTGGTGCAACTACGGTGAAAGGTTCAAGTTGTTAACCACCCCGCCAACCCAGTTGAGGACCTAAGAAGATCCGCTGAACCCCAGAGATAACTTGTCGCCTTGGCCACATCTCTGTAAACCTCGTCGAGGTGAGACCCGTATAAGGACGTGATCGTCATCCTCGAACTCCAAAGGTCTCCATTTTCTGTTAGAACTGGAACATGAAAGGATGCTGCCACGAGGGTAAGGTTGAGTAACTCAAGAGTGATCGGTCACACCCTCCTGTGCATGAGTTACCCTGCGCTGCCTGGGGTTTCCTTTTCCGCCGACCAAGGAAAACCCATCCCGACGTTTGCCTAAAACCGTCAATTTGAGTATGTACAGTTATTGCCCATTCCATACTCAAACTAACGTCGTAAGGCCTTGACGCTTCCACCAAGAGATTCCAACCGAAACTCTCGCCTCGATGGTCTGACCACACCATCGGCGTAAGTGTGATTATCGAGTCTCCTCCCAAGGTATCTCCAGACGTGAGGGTCAAGTCCACGGCTTACCAGAAACTCTAGGTCTGGAACAAGATTTGTGAAAGTGAGGAATGATTTATATCGACGTCTGTTACTACAGCAACTAGTAGTGGACACAGACTGTCCCTTAAATCATTTCTGGAGCCTTTGGGTCACACTCCTTGAACGCATGCAAGTGCACTCTTCCTCCGCCCTCCAGCTCCCTGAGCCTGGCGGAAATAACTAAGGTTGGTGGTTGTACCATGTTAGGATGTACACCTTCTCATGCTGCTCTCCTAGCTCTGCCTCCACGTCTACTGCTTCGTAGACTCATCTTTCCTTTAAGCTTCCTCTTCTTTAACATTTAACACGCCCGAGTCTCTAAGACTGGCACCGGTTTCCTGTTTCTTACTTCACTGTGCAGTCTTCATCCGCTTTTGGATGACCTGAACCTCCTTTAGTCTCACAAGAGCTGCTATGATTTCTTCTTTGCCAATAAGAGAAACCCGGTCTCATCCCCTGGATGAACCAAATTCGTTTCCTAATACAGTCAATCCTGACATTAATGATGAATTCATGCCATGGATGACATCGTAAGGCCTCGACGTAACTACTAAGAGATCCAACTGTCACTCTCGCCTCCAAGGGTTGATTCACACTGTCGGCATCAGTGTGAGGTCACTAGGTCCCCTCCAGTAGAAATCTCGAATGTGAGGCTCAAGTCAACAGTTTAACCGGGACTACTCAGTATCAACCAATCAAAAGGACAAGAAAGAAAACATCTCAAAGATAAGTGTCTTTTTATTATTGCAGCTCATAGCTCAAAGACATGAATACAAAAGCAACATGGAACTAGAAGTACAAAGGACGTATCCACTAGTTCCTCTCCTACCCACCTGCTCTCGGAGCTCTACTGCCTTGTCCACTACTCGGCTGTTGCTCAAGCACTCTTTGCTGCTTCTAGCTCGGTGGCTCCTCCAACACCTGCGGATCAACTGTACGAGGAGTTGGACAGTCACGTGCCAGGTGACCCTTTCCGCCGCATGAGTAACACAACCTGCTTCAGGCATGCCTAGCTCTGACCCACCTCGGGTGCCACGCACCACCGGTCCTAAAACCCGAGATCGTCCAACTGCTAGTCTGGTCCTCCTGGACCTCTACATCATCTGTCTACTACCCACAGATGACTCCGCTACTGTTCAAAAAACACGCGGCAAAGGTAGAAGCTCATGTACACGCTCTGGGTGTAGAGCTACTGGCACAAACTCCACCATGAAGAAGGTCTCCAAGTCTTCCCATGCGAAGTTCATCCCGTTGCAAAACTAAAACAAGTTGCTCCACCACCTGCCTGCTGCTGCCTGAAGGAGGCTGGTAGCAAAGATCACCATGATGTCTGCCGGCATCCCCACTAGCCTGAAGACTCTCACCACAGCCTGCAGCCAAACCTCAGCCGCCTGCGGGTCCGTCTCTCCCTGGAACCTATGTGGCCTCTGGCGCTGGAACTCGTGCAGTGCGCTCAAGCGTCGGGCATCGCCTACTGCTGGGGCTGGTGGCATCGGTGGCCCAACGGGTAGTAGTACCGCTGGTGCCTCAACTGCAAGAGGGCCCTATACCGAAGCCTCGTCTCTCGACAAGCTGTCAGCACGCACATCCCTCTGGGCTCTAGCTAGTCGTCCGTGAAAAGGCATCCTGAAAGAAACATCGTAACACGGTCAAACGATTATACCGGGTGAGCTGACCTGGCTTGAGCTGTTTTAAGGGGAAAACCTTTGAAAACACAAACACAATCAGTGTTTTCATGCACAAAGTCAGAAATCAGTTTTCAGGGTCCTGGTGTATGGATACTTCGGCCGCCCGCACCAACACTGGACTCCCTGATCTGAAGACCACACTCAGTACCTTTAACACTATTGCTTCACCGAAAGAAAAATATCAGAGTTATAAGTTCTGCGGTAGAACCGACTCCTCTGATACCAATTTGTCACGACCCATCCTCGGGGTCCATGTCGTGACTACCCCAAGCCCGCCTTCCATAGGCCAGGGGCTGGCGACTAGCACCAAAGGCGTAAAATCCCAATAACTGGGAAGGCATTGCCTTTATAAAATAAAACAAGCACCACAGAGTACAAGCGGAAGCAAAACACTAAGTACAAAAGAAAAGTTGAAAACTAAATGGGCCAGAATACAAACCCAAAAGAAAGTACAACTACAACTGAACAAGGTACAACAGCAAAAAGACAAATAGCTGGAAGAAGGAAGCAGCTCCTGGGTCGTCCTCCTCGGATACTACCTGAAGGGTAGGTACAGATAGGGCAGCTCCTGGTTGTCCACCACGGATCCTACCTAAAGGGTAGGTACATATAGCTTCCTCCACGCTCTCGTCCGTCAACCTCCACTATGAGTCGTCACGTCGTGTAGTCCACCTCCGGGTACTGACTCGTCGTGTAGTCCACCTCCGGGTATCGTCCAGTCCTCGAACACTCGGCCTCCGTCAGTACTGCCCGTCATCTGCAACCAACACAACGAGGTGCGGGCATAGCCCGTGCAGGGGTGAGTATAACGATACTCAGTAGGGACCCCGAGACCCTCAAGGTCTCACTAAACCAACAAGGATAACCACAATGAAGATCTCAATAGATAACCTCTACTTAGGTATATGCCCATAAATATACCTAAGTTATCAAGTAACCCATCTCAATCATGAGGAAACACAAGGATTGTGAAATCAACGGATAACCACTAACCAGGTATATGCCCATACATATACCTAAGTTAGGAAGTGACCCATCTCAATCATGAGGTAAACACAAGGTCAAATGTCTCAACTCAAACCAGGATTTTCCATATCAAAACCGTAACTACTGAAGAGCTCCGTCTCTGGAGTGTACAGTGGTCCTGTCACGACTCCGAGGTACTGCTCACTAACCTAAGACTGCTGAAGTACTCCTCCTGTCGAGTACCGCGGGTCAGCCACCCAGACACAGTAGTGCTTCCTACCGAGGTATGTCACCCAAAAACAGTAGTGCACACCCTCTAGTAGCCTGCTGAGGTACTCTCCGGACGAGTACCGCGGGTCTGCATTGTCACACAGGTAGTGCTCTGTCCGCCATGGGTCTGCACCTCAGAAAGTAGTTCTCCACCCACTGGGCTAGTCGACTCACTCCATGTCGAGTCGGCCAAGCAGTCGTCAGGTCTCAACCAGTTACACGGTCTCCGTACTCCGCACGCTCGTCACTGGGAGGGTCCGCTCCACGAGCTACAGGTCGATACTCCAAGTATCTCAGAGTCCCACGAAGAAGTATCTCAAAGGACCGCCTCATAATAGGGGTCTTAATACAACAGACGGCGCGTCAATCAGACGCCCGGTCTATAAGTAATTAGCCTTTTCGTCCCAGGGGCCCGGTTGGTTTTGTGAGCAAACCAAACCCGGTCGTATCTCAACTGTACCCTGATCTCTCATATGGTATACTCATAGGGACCGTTTCTCAATGAGATCACCAACGCTGCTGACAGTTTGTCAAACGGACGTTCTGTCAGAAATATATCGGCTTTTTCGTTCCAGGGGCCCGATTGTATTTCGGTGCGATCCAACCCGGCCACTATCCATCTGCATCCAATTCTCGGGCGGAGGATGCCAAAAGTTTTGTATCGTCAACAGGAACTCAACTAAACAGACGACGCATCAATCGGACGCCTGGTTTGAGAATTATTGGCTTTTCTGTCTCACACCCTACCCTGGGAAACTTCCCAGGAGGTCACCCATCCTGATCACTACCTTATGCCAAACACGCTTAACTATGGAGTTTTAACCACGTAGGCTCCCGAAAAGGAAGGTGTACCTTGAGTATAGTATACCGAAACGACCGTCTCGATTCAAGGATCGTGTTGCCGCAGACGACGAGTCGTTTGGAGGCCCGTAGCCCAAGATACGGGCATTTGACCAAAAGTGGTCCGAAACTGGGGGTCTAGGCCCGGGCTGACCTGGCCCGACCCCCCGCCCCCCCTGGGTCGGCCGAACCGGGTCGTCCCGCCCCGGGCGGCGACCCGGCCTGACGACCCGACCCGGCTCGGAAAACCCGTCCCGGCTCGAAAAACCGAGCCCGGCTCGGAAAACCCGGCCGGGCAGGCGGCGCGGCGACACGGACCGGCACGGCGGCGCGGCCTGGGCGCCGTTCGGGTGCCGCACACGGGGGTCAAAGCCCCCCCCCCTTTTGAGAATCGCGGCCCCTTAATTGGGGCCGCTTTTGAGACCCGGCCGGGGGAAATTAATTCCCCCGGTCTCCACTGCCCGGCTGGCCCGCACTGGCCGGCCGGTTTCGCCAGCAAGGACCGGTCCTTCCTTCGCCGACACCGGCGGCCCGGTGCCTGCTCCGGTCATCTTGCTCCGCCGCGACTTGGAACCGGCCGCGGCCTATGCCGTTCGGCGCGATGCGACGACATCGCTTCCCTCCGCCAAGGCCCCGCTCCGGCCGCGGCGCCTTTGACTTTCTTCGACGAGACGCGCCGGCGTCGTGTTCTTGGATTTCTTTCCACGGCGCGGCGCGACGGCGCCGCGCGTATCTTCCGCAATAAATGGCCTGGTGCGACGGCACCACATTTTCTCGTATCATCCTCAAGAAACCATCACGAAAACCAAGGAGGTGGGTCGGCCGTGTTTGAGCGGTCCGACCCCCTCGCGTTATTCGATAACAAAAAGGGTTTTAAACCATGATCATCACCAAGTTTGTATTCACGAACAATTAAATAAAATAAAACCCCTACAATCATCAACCGCTTGATCGGACGATCCGCGGATCAACCCGGTATTGGTTGGTCTGCGCTCGTCGTTTTTTTTTCTCGAAAGATAAAATAATTCCAAAATAAATTCCCCTACCTCGGCTTCAAAAACGGAGTTCTTCAACGACCCGCGGAAGACAAGCGTTGCGGAGGTCGGGAGTTGTTCCGTCTAGGTTGGTGGGAGAAGAGCTCGGTGAAGTCGAGCCGAGACGTCACCCTCTGTATTCTTTGTAGGCGGCAGTGCTTCCCATCCTTACTCCGGTGGAAGAAGGTCGAAGGTGTTGCTTCGCGTTCTTCGGAAACGTGGAACGTTCTTCCTCGAGAGGTTGGTGATCTTCCAAGAGTTCTTCTCCTCTCATTAGTTCTCCCCACAAGGTTTATGCCAACCCAAAAAGAAGAATATAATCTCTCTTTTTAATGTTGGAAAAATGAATTCAAAAGAATTCAAACACTCAAAATAATTAATTAAGTTGGTTTAATTAAATAATTGCAAAGTGTTGGCAAGAATTTCAAAACATTTAAATTCAAATAAACCATACTTAACTCACCTCATTAATTAATCAAGTTGTAAAATATTAAAGAATGTGAGTTAATGGGGAGTTGGAATGTGAGGGTTAATAGGGTTAAGGAGTTTAAGGAATTTGAAAAGGTGGGGAGGGGTTCGTGTGGGCCCCACCCTTTCAAATATCCACACATGGGAAGTTGGATGGATGTGGACCCACCACCAACTTCCCATGGGAGAAGGAACAACTTCACATAAAATAAAATTGAGTTAACAATTTTATTCACTTTTTTAATTAAACTCCAAAAATTAACTTCTCCTCCCGCACAAACACAACTAAGGTAAAGGTTCCCTTAAGCGATTACCGGCATTGCGAGTTCATCGGTGCAATCAGATTTCAATTCCGAGCACCGGTTCAAAAGATAGAAATTTCTTGCTCGTATGTTCACTGAACGTACCCGAGCCAAACTTCGGAAATTAATTCCGGGCACACCAGTCCTTGGAATCAGGCGCCGTCAGAAACTGCGTTCTTGTAAAATTCCAAGGAAAATTAAGAAACAATTTTCTTTGAAATTTCCAGGTCTTTACACCTCTTCCATCCTATGGTTTCTCCATAGAACTTTTACCTGACGAGTCATCCTGTTTCTCAGCACTGGTTCTCTTGTATAAAGAATCCTGATGGGCTCTTCGCAAAAAGACATATCATGTTCTAGTTCTAATTCCTCATAGATGAGTACAAGCATTGGGCCAGGGGAGTATTTTCTCAACAGGGATACATGGAACACATCATGAACTTTGGAGAAATTTGGTGGCATTTCCAAATTGTATACTATATCACCAATTCGTTCTAGAATTTCGAATGGTCCGATGTACCTGGGACTCAATTTACATTTCTTACCAAAACGTATAACTCACTTCCATGGAGATACCTTCAGGAAAACATGGTCTCCTACATGAAATTCCAAATCCTTCCCTTGGTTATCGGCATAGCTCTTCTGCCTACATTGATATGCTCTGATGTGGTTTTGGATTACCTTTACCTTTTCCATCGTTTCCTGCATCAGTTCTAGGCCTACAAGCTTTCTCTCACCAACATCATCCCAACAGGTTGGTGTGCGACATCTGTTTCCATATAACACTTCATATGGTGCCATCTTAATACTTGAATGGAAGCTATTGTTATAGAAAAATTCCACCAGAGGTAAATATTGATCCCACATACCCTAAAAGTCATGTGAGCATGATCTCAACATGTCTTCTAAGGTTTGAATAGTACATTTTTATTGTCCATCTGTTTGAGGGTGGTTGGTAGTTCTCAAACAAATTTTAGTATCCAAGGCATTCTAAAGACTCTTCCCGAATCTTGAAGTAAAATGGGGATCATGATCAGAAAAAATCGATAGGGGTACTCCATGAAGTCTCACAACTTCATTAATATATAGCCTTGCTATACGTTCAAGTGGAAAATAATCCCTTATAGCATGAAAATGTGCTGACATGGTAAGACGATCAATAATGACACATATTTCATCGTTCCTTCTAGGAGACTTTGGTAGTCCCATGACAAAGTCCATAGTGATATTATCCTATTTACAATCAGGTATGGGAAGAGGTTTCATGAATCCTCCTATATGTTTCCTTCCAGATTCCACTGGTTGACATACCATACATCTTGACCCAAAATCAGAAATCTCCCTCTTCATGTTGTCCCACCAAAAATATTCCTTCAAATATCTATAAATTTTGGTGCTCCCAAGGTGTATAGTTAAATTGGGACTATGATCATCATCCAACAATTCTCTTTTTAGATTAAGTATATCGGGAACACAATGTCTCTTCCCAAATTTCAATATTCCATCACCATACACAAAGCCACTCAATCTCCCATCATTCACAACTTTAATATTCTTTTGAAATTCTTCATCATCGGTCTGAGAACTCTTTATCCTTTATAGTAAATAAGGTTTGGAATCCATTTGAAAAAGTATCGATGTTTCACCTTCTATGGTAACTCCTATATCCATCTTCACTAGATCAATGAAAATAGGATCCCTTTAAATTCTCATCACATTAAAAACTCCATGATCCTTTCTTATCAAAGCATCTTCCACCTTATTTCCCTTCCCTAGGTGGTTGTGTATCATGTAATCATGATCCTTGAGTAGTTCAAGCCATCTCCTTTGCCTCAAGTTGAGTTCTTTCTATTTGAAAATAAAATTCAAACTCTTATGATCAGTATATATCTCACATTTTCACCATAGAGATAACGTATCCATATCTTCATAGCAATGATTACAGCAGCTAACTCAAGATCATGAGTAGGATAGTTTTTCTCATGAATTTTTAGCATTAGTGATGCATAGGCAATAACTCTATCATTCTGCATAAAGACACAACCATGTCCTTTATTTAATGCATCACTATAAATAACAAACCCATCATTCACAAAAAGTAGAGTCAATATAAGAGCATTGACTAATCTTCTCATAATTGATTCAAAACATTCTTCAAACACTTTTGTCCAAACAAATTTAACCCCTTTACTTGTGTTCTTCGTTAATTGGTTACCCAACCGGGAAAGATTCTGGACAAAATGTCTATAATAACCTGCTAAACTGATAAAACTGCGTACCTCGGTTATACTCGTTGGTGCTGGACATTCATGGGTTCCTCTTATATTAGCAGGATCAACAAAGATTCCATCTTTAGAGACAATATGTCCAAGAAAAGAAATATCCTGAAGTGAGAATTCACACTTGTTAAAAATCCCATATAATTCATGTCTTCTAAGAGTCTTTAGGATAATGCGCAGGTTATTTTCATGATCTACATAGATTTTGGAGTATACCAAGATATAATCAATAAATACAACTAAAAAATCATCGAGATATTCCTTGAAAAATTTGTTCATTAGATCCATCAAAATAGAGGGTTCATTAGTCAGCCCAAAAGGCATTACTGTAAACTCGTAATGCCCGTATCTGGTTCAAAATGCTGTCTCCAGAAAGTCTTACTTCTTCACACAAAACTTATGATATCCAGATCGAAGGTCAGTCTTTGAAAAGTATTGAGATCCATGTAGTTGGTCAAATAAATCATCAATGCGAGGTAGGGGATACTTGTTTTTTATTGTTATAGCATTTATCTCCCTGTAGTCGATACATAACCTCATAGATCCATCTTTCTTTTTAACAAAAATAAATCAGGATCCCCATGGAGAAACACTACAGAGAATAAATCCCTCATTACTCAATCCCTCTAGTTGTTTCTTTAGTTCATCTAATTAAACAGTGGCCATTCTATAAGGGGACTTCGATATTGGCCTTGATCCATGAATTTAATCAATGGAAAAATCAATTTCTCGTTCTGGAGGATGTCCAAGTAAATCATTCGGAAGCACATCTACATATTATTTCACAATAGGTAAATCCTCTATTTGAACAATCCTTTCCTCACCACAGTCATTTAATTCTCTTCCTCCCCAATAATTGAATTCAGTTGAGCTACTGGGGGTGGATTTAGATACGAATTAGGTGGTGACGATTCTAATATAAAGATAAGGGGTTCGTTATCATCATCATCAAAAATCGTAACCTCCTTATTCTTACAATAAATCTTTGCATCATAGCCTGAAATCCAATCCATACTTAGGATTATATCAATCTTAATCATAGGTATGATGATGAGATCAACAGATAAATAATAGTTATGTGCTCTAATGGCGACAGATTCAAAAAACATTGTTGCAATGATACTTTCATTAGATGTTTTAACTGAAAAATCCCATGTTAAATCAAATTGGAAATATATAATTTTATTAGAAAACTAGGAAGATAAGAAACAATGCGATGATCCAGAATCAAATAAATCATTTTACAAACTTGACCAAACCATTAAATTACCTGCCACTACGTCTTTCAGAGCTTCTACCTCAGCAGTAGTGATAGCATAAGCTTGGCCTTGATCCCCTGTCTGTTTCTGAGGTAAGTTCCCCAGACACTTAGAAAACTCATTTGCATAATGTCCCATATCTCTATAATTATATCATTCCATGTTAAAAGAAACTCGATTTCCCTTTCAATCATGAGGTTGGTGGCCTTTTGTACCACACTTTTAATAGACTCACATTCCCTTCAAGCAAATACCGGGGTGTTTCTTCCCACATTTAATGCCGGATGGAAAATCTACTTTTCCCTTCTCCCATTTATTTCCATTTCCAGAGTGGTAAAAAATTATATTCTTATCTTTATTTGCCTTAAAGTCATAAGACTTAGTGAATTCCTTTTCTGTCTTGATAGCACATGAGACAATATCTTCGTACGACAAGATATATTGTTATACTAATTCTCGATGGAGAAACGGTTTTAACCCATCAAAGAAATGATCAATCTTACTTCTTGGGTAATTTATATAATTTTTTGGATGCCTCGCTAACCTTATAAAATTAGCCTCATACTTTTCAACATTCTCATCCTCCTTTTTACTGAGAATCAGAAATTACCTTTCTACATCTGCTCGACAGTCACAAGGAAAGTATTTTTCTAAGAAAATCTCTTTGAACTAACTCCATTAGATATTTGATACTTCGCCATATTCCTTCGTGTTTTGTATCAATGAACACCATTGGTAAGCATCTCTAGTGAGGCGATAAACTTCCTTGACAACTTTTTCCCTTTCTCTACTCCCCAAAGCCTGAAATATTTTTTCTAGGGAACTTATCCATTACTCTGCTACTAATGGATTTGTACTCCCATTGAATGTTGGTGGTTCCTACCTCATGAAGAGATCTAACATTAATCCTCCATGTTGTGGATCAAGGTGATCTATATGGGTAAGGTTATTATTCCTTACCCGAGTGAGTTGTCCCAGTATGGTGATTAGCTGATCAGCACTAGATGCATCACCAGCTCCACTATAATTATCTCGAGAAAGTGGTAAATCCCTACATGGAGTGCATGCATTGATATGGTTTCCATTCCTTCCACTAGGTACTATTTCTAAACAATGAAGTAAACTAGATCAGTTTATGAATCAAAATACATAATTTCATACTTCTAAAACACTT
Organism: Viscum album; assembly: GCA_963277665.1. Lineage (NCBI taxonomy): Eukaryota > Viridiplantae > Streptophyta > Magnoliopsida > Santalales > Viscaceae > Viscum > Viscum album. Next base: position 1,911,142,089 of record OY728120.1, read on the forward strand.
AACATAAATTGAACTATTTATGGATATAATCCATAATCATAAAAAACTGTTTTCTTTGGGGATGTATATACTCATAAACCCTTAATAATGGATTGTATAGAAAATGAGAATTATCTTATGAATATCCTCTGGGAGTGTCATAACCAAGAGTGCAGCAAGGCCTGTTGTTGTGCACCTGTTACCATTCGAATCTAGCTCAATGCGGTGTTTTTGGGTTTTGACCCTAGGTACATCTGTGCCAGATCTGCCTCTACCAGCTCATATCCAGGCGGATATGTATTGCTTGGAAAACTCCCAAAATCTCTACAATACCAAAATTCTATGAAGTTATTCTATACAAATCCTCAATGTCCATCTTATGTATATGTGCTTTCATCAGAGTTTATCTAACTCTAGCTTCCAAGGTTTATACTGAACTTCCTCTGATACCAGCTTTAACGCCCCAACCTTAGTTACCTAGTGTCGGTGCATTGTTACATAACATTGGTATGATCACAAAATATGAAGTCTTGAAATATCAATTAGTTTAGTAGCCTTGGAATCACTAGATACATTCATAAAGGTTACATTGCATCATAAAATTAAAACTACAACGACATATTGCCTCCACACTCATATCCCCTTAGAATATCCCTGGAAGTCATTCATAAAATACTTCTTCACATCCTGGGAAAAATAAAACATAGAAAGGGGTGAGCTCAAATGCCCATTAAGGATAACAATATAGTGTAAACTTTCATATATAAGAATAAACATTTAAGGTAATGTATAACTAAAACAAAAGACTTTTAAACTTGAACATCAGCATAATATGGAAAAAATAAAATTAAATAATGCCATTTACTTATTAACATGGATATTCTACTAATCGAATAATCACTTGAAATATCTATAACCACTTTCATAATGATGGAATGCATAATGTCAAACTATCATAACAACGTAGCCAAGGCCTCATGCCAAGACTACAAATACGATTTTGTCAAGGCCTCGTGGCAAGACACTAGTTTGTCTCATGAGACCTACCGATTCATCAAGTAGATATAGAGGTCCCCACATGTCACTTATTAAGTCCAATTCATTCCTCATATGAACAGGTTTAAACATAACATAAACATTCGTATTAAAAATTGCATACGAAATGTCAATACTTTCTTCATAAACCATGAATGGTATAAAAATAACACATCCATAGTCAAACATATCACAAAACCTTCAATACAATATAGAAGTTTTTTATCATAATAAATCAACTTCAAATAAATTTAAAATCCATCAAAGGATGCTAACATAGATGAAATCAAAACTATTTGAGAGAAATATCTATTTTTTCGAAATCATTTAAAAGTCACATAATTATAAAAGAAAAGATTTACATTGAAAATATTCATATAATATTGTAAGGGAAGCTTCGATGATTTTATAATAGTGGAAAATAGCCGCACCCGCTGTATAAGAAAAAAAAGACGTTCTTACCTTAATTCTGTCGAAAAGGTTAAGAAGGACCTTGTTTGGAAAACGAAAAAAATATTCCTTTATAAACATCTTATGAAAAGTAAAAAATGGGTATAAATGTCATTAACCCATATTCTGTAAAATAGTAAGAATGTTTTTAAATACATTTTTTATGAAAAATGGATGTGGATTCTAAAGAGGTCCCAGTAGATAATTACGTTTAAAAACCTCAGATAATGAATAGATTGTAACATAAAACCTTACCTTGTAATTATCCTAGGTTGATGGTAGTTTAACCTTCAATATAATGGTGAAATAATTGTTATTAAATTATACAAGAATCATATACCTTAATAATATATCATATATGATCTTTTAAAATTTATTTATTAATAATATCTTAGTATTATAATCGTTTTGGGTGTTAACTTACTCATTTTATTTTATATATTTTGTTACATAATTCGTGTTTGTTATTGATATGTTATATAATATTCATATCCATAAGGATATCAAGTCCTTAAACATTATTTTTAATCATCAAATGATAATTATAATTGCATGGATACGATTGGGGAATGAATCTCATCGCGTTCATGGAGACTGTAGTCCGTACGTAGGCACGAGCGACAATAACATTCTTTTGATATTAAAATAATATATAATTTGATGGTATATCATATATAGATAATCATTATCATGTAATATTTATTATTTACATCAATTAAATATCATTATCATACCCATCCAAATAATAATGTTTTTGTATAACAATTACACCAAGACGTGGAGACGGTAAGCCGTACGTACGCACGTATGGTGACATGTCATTATAAGGATGGATAGAATACTGAATATGGTTGTAACATATTTATATTAACATCACATTATATAGAAGATACTGGAGTTATTAATTTAGATAGGAAATAACAAAGAAATAAGAATTTGAAGAAGAAAGGAACTTGGAAAGTGGTGGTGAAAACATTACATCTTCTTCGGGTTATTCCATTTGATTTGATAAAAAGGGCTCCATAGGTTGGATTTATTATCAAACTAAGGAATCTAGGTTGAAGTGAGGAATTTTGAGAGAGTATTTGGGCTGGGGTTTGACGAACCAAAAGTCTTTTAAGGTGTGAATAATTGGTTAGAAGTTGTGTCCTTTTAAAAGGGGGAGGAGGGGATCTTTAGAAAAAACTTAAAATATTTATTTTTTATAAATTAATATTCGGTTTATATTGGATCCAAAGTGGATTATTAAATGTATAATGTGGGTATGGGTCTAAATCCTTTCAACCAATAGATTTTAGACAGGTTTGGGTCATTATATTAACCTTATCTTTTAGTTTTAACTCTTATTTAATTAGATTGGCATTTACCATGTCACTTTGTATTTTTATATAATCTAGTTAATAAACATACAATATATATCCAAGATACCCCAAGTGGTCCAATAATGAAACAACTATAATTATATAAGTCATTTGGCCGGACCTTATATTTTGAGGAAAAGAATATCAATTAATAATATATTATTTGTTTTAAAAACCCATTTTTGTCAATTTTGACACTATTTAATAATTGATTTTTGTTAAAGTCTTAAAAACATTATTAATTATTACCATATTAATTTAAGTAATAATAAAATTTCATATTACCCAATAAAATTAGTTTATGTCATCATACCATTCAAATTATATATAATTTAACTTTTATAATACCAATTATTTGATTCATTCATTAATAAGGAAAATACTGCATCATTATTGTGTCATAAATAAATTAAATTATTAAATGTTTAAAAATTATAAATAAAAAAACATTATGTAGGATATATTTTTATATTTCTAATGAATAGTCATATTAAAAAATATAACACATATAAACCTATGTAAAAATTGTTTCTCTTAAAGATATATGCTTATGTCATTTTTGTATTTACTTTAACTTAATTAATATAAAGTGTTCTAATCACCTACAAGTGGCTCCACGTGGTCCCAAAATCGACCCAAAGGTGCACATGGTCGGACATGTATCAACCAATAGGATTAGGACATGGTTCAGGGTAATTTATTATTATTATAATATTATGTTTTTACCCATATTTACCAGATTTTCCCTTTAACCATGGTAAATAAAATATTTACCCAAGTAATTATTCAAAATTTCTAAAACTAAAAGTTAAATATTTAAAAAATTTGGACATCATGATTCCAAATATGGAATCCATTTTTCCAAATTCAAAACATAGAAGTAGCAGAAATTAATTTAAAATTAATTCTCACTGTCAAAACAAAAAGCATATTTTTAAGAAATAAAACTATCAAAAGATTGACACTTGTTTATGTCTGTTTTAATTTTGAAATTATGTCTAGTGAACAAAATTGTATTAAATGGTAAAAATATATTCTAAATATACTTTAAAACCACTCAAATTCATACTTTATTACTATTAAATATTTTGATTAAAAAATAGTTTTTAATTAAAATTTATTAATTTTACTATTCATCAAAATATAAAAGTAATCCGAAAAGTACCAAAATTTCACCCTAGGATAATATCGATATTCGGAATCCAAAAATGAAGTCCATTTTGAGAGATAGAATTTATAAAATCTCAAAAAGTGGGTATTACTATTCATAACTATTACTTTGATTGGTCGTGGTGTGTTAGAATCTTGAAGTTGCATACAACACACACTACTGTATTATTCAAAGAGAATAGTACCACAGAATTTTGGGATGTTACAAAATGATTTATATGAAGGTTGTGGTGTTTCTGTAGTGATGAAATTGGGTTCTATTTAATCGGTGAAATTGAATCCCAGGTAGCACAGGATGAACCCATTCATATGAGGGTGTTGCCAATTTCTCATAAATTTTCTTTCCTAACCCTTGGTGTAGTAGATTTTATGAGTTTTTATTTTCATTCTATGGTGGAGGAGTACATGGACATATTCTCTGAAGATCTTTCAGTTTTTCTTCCTTGACAAGATATATACTTTTGCATTTATCTACACTCAAGGATGAAATTGATATATATAGCTGCATATCAGATGGATCCCACATAACTTCATGAGATGAGGACACATTTAGAGAAATTTAAAATTATGGGATTTTTCTGACCTAGTTTTTCAACCAGGGAAAACCCATTTTTATTTTCCAAAAAAGAATATGAGAGCCAAAGATTGTGTGTGGATTATCGATGCTTGAATTAAGTGATGGTGAAGAATAAGTATTCACTACTTAGGAAAGATAACATCTATGATCTATTGAGGTGACCATGATGGTTCTCTAGGGGTTATCTCAGGTTTGGATATCACCATATACGATTATGGGATTAGGATATACTGAAGATGGAATTCATATGTCTCTAAGATCACTAGGAACAATTGGTAGTGCCCTCTGGTCTGACGAATTGTGAAGACCTGAATATCTATCAATGATATATCCCTCCCTTTGTTTATTTTATATATTATGCATCAAATAAAAACACATATATATCACAATAAAATTCATATAAATGAATAATGAATAAAATAAGTGGTATTTATAGACATTAAAGAACTTATACCAAAGAATTAGTAACGTTCCCTTATAAAGAGTAATATGACCATTATTAATTGTAAATTAGATTAATGAATAAAAACCACTACCATGGAAGTATAAACAAAATTTAGGCATATCATAAGTGAGTGTATGACATAATAATATCATAATAAAATTAGGGGAACATTTATAAAATTAATATTTAGGTGTTGGTATTTTTATAAATCAAAAATATTTAATTACAATTTAGAATAAAAACTATTATCTTATAGAATATTATTTTTCATAAAATTTATTAATAAATAAATATTTCCGTTTTATTATTAGTTAATGATAATTTTATGATACCCTAGTAAATTTTTGAATGTGTTATAAAATCAATTTTAAAATTAAAATAAGTATTTGTCATGTAAATAAAGATTTTATTAAAAACACAAAATTTACATGTTTATAAAATTATTTTCATAAAATATATTCCATTTTTCAATTTTAAAATTAAAAAAAAAATTATTCTTAATTTTTGGGTTTTTTAAAAATACATGAAATTTTAGTGAATAATAAAAAATGAAAATTTTATATAAGTGCTAAATACATGATTTATTATGTCAATGATGATTTATAGATGATGTATATAATGCCCCAGCCCTAAACCTTACTTAATCTTGAGTTATTATAGGATTACACATTGAGGATCTTTTCTGGATTAGAGTTTTAGAGAATTAGATCATAAAACTTGCATTACATTCCACATATAAACAAAGTGGTTACATAAAGATAGTATTCTTCATTCCCATCAATGGAAACATATTTAAAATAAAACATGGATTCTTTCTTGACACTTCCTTGACACTATCATCATATCATGTACCTTTCCCTTGACCTGTGAAAAACATTTCAAAAAAAAACTTGGGATGAGCATAAAAAGCTCAGTAAGGGATATAAAAACATGGAAAGGAAACATGGGTACATATATACATAAGAATGAAATCATAATTTACCCATAAAACATAAGCACTTTAACATACCTCATCAAATCATGAAGAAATCATAGAAATCATAAGACATAAAGGTAACTTGAGGCATTCATAACATTCTTACATAGGGAGTAACCCTCTTGGTTACTTTTGGAATACCCATCACAGTATATTCCCTAAATCTCTTCCGAGAAACCTTAACGTTTCACTCCTTCACGTTACCCAATGCATTGGAGAGCTATATCAGGCTCACCCGCCCTTAGTTTATCATGGAACCACCCGTCTTCATAATAATTCCCAAGAATCTCAACATAATCGTATCACATAAAAAATGCATAAAAGAAACATAACATTTCCACCTTTCAATCACAAAATATCAATACTACAAATTGATATAAAAACATTATGAAAACCAGTTTCAATACAAAAATAAAAAAAAATTAAAACATGGTATTTATTTTTCTTTTTAAAAAAGGGATGCCTTGTAGAGGAAGCCGAAACTCAAATAATGGTCACGGCGGCGGAGAAGTCGTTGTCGCCGCATACGTACCACAAAAACAGTCCCTTTTTTCATTTATTAAAATGCTTCATATAAAAAAGATTCATTTTAAATAAACGTAAAAGTCCAAGGGGTTTATACACCGTATAAAAGATGGTTGTCTATAAAACAAAATATTCCTCAATGAATGGAGATTGAGACGAAGTCCCATACCTCGGGTCCGACTTGACTTGGTCATTCTTTAATCTCCTGAATAATAAACTTGAGTTAATTTATATTTGTTTAAGATCCTTTTTCAAGTTCATTATTCCTTTTATATCACTTATCGCCATGTCATGAACACTATGTAATTATTTATGTTAATAATGGTCGTTTTAACGATCATTGGTACTTGAGTAAAAAATAAACCCTTTATAATTACATGTTGTTCATGTATCCATTATATCCAGAATTATAATCATTATGTATATATCATATATATCTAGTATATACATGCATTTATAATATTACATAATCATTTAGAGGTAAGAAATGAAATGCACCATTCATGGAGACGGTAAGCTGTACGTACGCATGAACGCTACTTTCATTTCTATTTCATATTTTATAGAATGGAATAATAATGGTATAAAGGTATATTATAATTCTAGTATAATATAATATATAATATCATAGTTCCATCCTTTATACATCCTACATATGGTATTTAACGAATCAAATCACTTTGAGGGGGCGGTAGTCTGCACTTCCTTAAATGAAGATATTGCGTTTACCCATAATGGAAACAATAAAGGTATGCCGAAAATGAAAAATACAGAAGCTTAAGGAAAACATAAACATATTATATATCATATATAAATATAGTGACATCCTAATGGCCACCGTTGAAGATGTTAAAAGAATGTTGAACAATCATCGTTTCGAGAGGCATAAATTCACCACACACGGAAATAGTATGTCCTTTAAAGATTAGATGTAGGTGTGGGTAAGTGTAGCTCGAATCCTTATTATAACAACATCCTAGTATATTGAGGATACTTGAGTTGTTACAAAAGAAAAGAATAAAAAGAGTTTAGGGGGTTGGAGAATAAAAATCAAGCAAAAGGACTCAAAAGAAGACATTAACTTAAAATCGGGTAACTCTCTTAGATTTGAGCTCAAAGGCTTCCTTGGGAAGACTTCTGCCCAAAGTGAGGCTTCAAGGAGTAAGATAGAGATGTGGAGAGCCAAAATGGGCAGGGGTTGGCCGAGCCAAAGCCTTTGGGAGTATTGGTAAGGAGGTAGAGGTGGGGGCCTTTTATAAGAGCAGAGGAGGGGCACTCTTGGAAGGTAAAGAAAAGTCACTTTATTTTAAAATGTTATTCGGATTTAAGAGGTCCCACATTGAGGTGTTTCGAGGATAAGGTGATAAGGGTTCGAAATAAACCCATCCAATAGGTTTTGGACATGTTTAGGTCTTAGATATTACATTATCTTTCCATTTTATTTAAATATTTAAATAATGAGGTCATCGTTGCATCATCATGATATCATAAATAATTTTATCTATAAAAAGTATAAAAATTATAAAAAAACAACAATGATGTAGGAAATCTTTTTATCTTTCTCATTAATAATTATAATAATAAATATGATCTTTATAACCTCATGTAAAAATTGTTTTAGTAAAACATCTCATGTTTGTGTCATTTTTACTTTTACATTAAATAAATAGTTATTTATGTCATTTCCCAACCAAAGTGGCTCCATGGGGTCCCCAAGTTGACCCATGGATTGTCTTGGTAGGCCATGATACATCCAATGAGGGTAGGACATGTGTCAAGCTCATCTCATTTTATTAAAGCATTATTTTTACCTTAAACTACACTAATTACCTCTAATCGCGATTAAGAACTTAAAAGTTACTATTCACAAAATAATTATTTTAATCTCATTGAACCACATTTTACTTCTTAATGACAACCATGTATGTCAGATTTTTGACATTAAAAACACAGAAGTGGTAAAATTTCATTTAAATGAAAAATCAGTTTTTATAAGTACCACTTAGTGGTTTCACTATTCATCAAATATTGAAGTTTTTCAAAAAAATACCAAAAATTCACCCTAAGGTATATTTGATATTACAAATTCAAAAATGAAGTCTATTTTACAATATTCAAAACATATAAGTCACATTAATTAATTTTATAATTAATTCCTACTGTCATGACAAATAGCGTGTTTTTATGAAACAATAAGTATCAAAAGATTGACACCAGTTTAAGTCCAATTTCAATGTGAAATTTATTCCAATGACCCCCATTGGATTAACTGGTAAAAATATATTCTAATTTCAGTTCAAAACCAATTCAAAAGAAAATATAATCAGAAAAATAAATTAGATTAAAAAGCAGTTTTGATGTAAAATGCAGTATTTTTCATTATTCATTAAAAAAATGAACATTGTCTGAAAAATACCAAAAATTCACACAAAGTAAATTTTGATGTCGCAATCATAAAGAATAAGTTTATTTTGACAAACATAGCTTATAAAATTTTCAAAATAAAGATTTAAAAATTGTTTTCTATCAAAAGGCAGTAAAATAATCTTTTAAAAAATATTAGTGTATTCCATGCTTAAGATTGGATTTATTTTCATTTTAAGCCTCTAAAACACTATCTAATTATTTAATATACATAGATAAAAATATTTATTACTCATTACTTACTTGGGATGTTACATCCTTCCCCCCTTTTGAAAATTGCGTCCCTGCAATTTATTTACTTATCAAATAAATGGGGGTACCTATCCCTCATTGCATTTTCTGATTCCCATGTTGCCTCTTCCATCATGTGGTTTTTCCACAAAACCTTTACCTGATTAATCACCTTACTTCGTAACACTTGCTCCCTGTGGTCAGGAATCTGGACCGGTTGTTCCTCAGAAGATAGGTTCTCTTCCAGCTGAATTACCTCTGGACTCAAAACATGAGATGGATCTGGCATATACTTTCTCAACATCGAAATGTGAAAAAAATTGTGTACCAGAGATAAACTCGGAGGTAAAGCCACTCAGTAAGCAACTGATCCAACTTTCTCCAGAATTTCATATGGTCCAATAAACCTTGGACTCAGATTTCCTTTCTTACCAAATCTCATCACACTTTTCCAGGGAGAAACCTTGAGGAAAACATGATCACCTACCTCGAAAGATAGATCCTTCCTCCGGTTATCCGCATAACTCTTCTGCCTGCTCTGATCTGTTCTCGTGTGCTTCTGAATCAGCTGAACATTTTCTACCATCTATTCTAACACTTATGGTCCCATCAACTTCCTTTCACCCACTTCATCCCAGAAAGCTGGAGTTCGACACTTCATCCCATATAATTCCTGAAATGGTGCCATCTGTAATCTGGAATGAAAACTGTTATTATATGAAAATTCAACCAAAGAAAGATGTTGGTCCCAAATTACCTGATAATCCATCGAACAAGCACGTAACATATCCTCCAAGGTCTGAATTGTTCATTTTGACTGCCCATCTGATTGAGGATGAAATGCTGTACTAAAATTTAATTCAATACCCAATGACTTCTGAAGGCCTTTCCAAAAGTTAGAAGTGATCCTAGGATCACGATCAGATACAATGGAGAAGGGAACTCCATGTAACCTGACTATCTCTTTATGATACAAACGAGAAAGTTTATCTTGGGAAAAATATCTCGTATAGCAAGAAAATGAGCATATTTAGTCAAGCGATCAACAATAACCCAGATTGCATTATTACCTCGAGATGTCTTCAGTAATCCCACAACAATGTCCATGGATATATTCTCCCATTTCCACTCTAACACTGGTAAAGGCTGAAGTATCCCTTTTAGTAACTGCCGCTCTGCTTTAACCTGTTGACACGTCAAACACTTTACAGTAAAATCAGCAATATCTCTTTTCATTCCAACCCACTAGTAATACTCCTGCAGATCTCTGTACATCTTAGTACTGCCAGGATGAACTGAAAACGGAGAACTATGAGCTTCACATAACAACTCTCTCTCCAACTGTGAATCACAAGTCACACACAATCCCTTCCCAAATCTCAAAACGCAATCATTATCAACGTTGAATTCAGGAAACTTACCTTTATGAACCAGCTCTACCTTTTTCTGCAACTCACTGTCTTGGTTCAGTGCTTGCTTGATTCTATCTGATAGAGATGATCTCACTGATACCTGAAACAAAATAGAAGAACATCCTACACCAACAACTTCTATGCCATAGTTCATCAAATCCTTGACCAAAGGATCATGTTCCAAACGCAACATTGCTAATGAAGCATTACTTTTTTGACTCAAAGAATCAACCACTTTATTTGCTTTTCCTGGATAGTAATGAATTGTACAATCATAATCCTTGATTAATTCCAACCATCTCTTCTGTATCATGTTTAACTCTTTCTGAGTGAATATATACTTTAAACTTTTGTGACCAGTATATATTTCACACTTTACTCCATACAAATGATGCCTCCAAAATTTTAAATCAAAAACAACAGCAGCTAATTCCAAATCATGTGTAGGGTAATTTACCTCATGAGTTTTCAACTGTTGTGAAGCATAAGCAATTACCTGATAATTCTACATTAAAACGCAACCAAGTCCTTTCAATGAAGCATCACTGTATATAACAAACTCACCATTCCTGGAAGGTAGTGCCAAAACTGGAGCATTCACCAATCATCTTTTCAATCCCTGAAAACAATCATTACGTTATTTGACCAGATAAACGTAAAACCCTTCCGAGTTAGCTTAGTAATTGGACTAGATAACCATGATAAATTTCTAACAAACCTACAGTAATAACCTGCCAAACCAAGAAAGCTACGAATCTCAGTTACATTTGTGTGTCTTGGCCATTCTCCAACAACCATGGTTTTTGTAGGATCAACAGTTATCACATATTTAGAAAAAATATGACCAAGGAATGAAATTTTTTGCAACCAAAACTAACATTTTCTGAATTTTCCATACAGTTTCTTTTCTTTTAAGGTTTGTAAGATAACCCTTAAATGTCTTTCATGCTCCTCTTTACTTTTATAAAACACCAAAATATCATCAATGAAAACCACCATAAACTTATCGAAGAACTCGAGGAAAATTTTATTCATTAAGTCCATGAATACAGCAGGTGCATTGGTTAGCCCAAAAGGCATTACTAGAAATTCATAATGGCCATATCTTGTACGGAACGCGGTCTTCGAAACATCTACTTCCTTTACCTTCAAGTTAATGGTACCCCGATCTCAAGTCAATCTTTGTAAAATACTGAGCTCCCTGTAGCTGATCAAACAAATCATCGATATGAGGCAAAGGATATTTGTTCTTAACAGTGATGTTATTCAAGGCTCTATAATCAATGGAAAGTCTCATTGAACCATATTTCTTTTTTACAAATAAAATAGGAGCACCCCATGGTGATGTGCTGGTCTAATGAAACCTTTCTCGAATAAATCTTGCAATTGCCCCTTTAACTCTAAAAGTTAAATTTGAGCCATTCGATAAGGGGGTTTTGAAATTGGATTAGCATCAGGAACTAAGTCAACAGTAAACTCAACTTCCCGATCTGGTATTATTCCAGGAAACTCATCATGAAAAACATCAGGATACTCATTTACCAATGGCACATCATTAATCTAAACAGTTCCATTATTTTTAATGATATGTGAAAGGTAACATTAATTTCCATCTTTTACAAGTTTCTTGTCCTCTTGATAAGTTATCAACAGTAAGGGTTCATTCTTGTACACAAACTGAAAGTATTTTGTAAAAGAAACTTCTTTAGCTCTACATTCAATCTTAGCATGGTAAATAGAGAGCCAATCCATACCCAGGATAACATCAAACTCTACTAGATGTAGAACAATAAGATTTCAAGTAGGTTCTTTCCACAGATAAGGATAGGAAGATTCTTATAAATTTTTTTTTGCCTCAATATTTCCCCCATGTGTTTTTACCAAAAGTTCAGGAGTCATTTCTTGAGATGGTATTCCCATTTTACTAGAAAAGGTTTCAAAGATGAAAGAATGTGTAGACCCCGAATCAAACAACACACTGGTATAATCTGAAAAAAAAAACAAAGTACCTGATACAACTTTATTTGATGGCCCAACATCTGCTGAAGTAGTTGCAAAGGATTTCACCACCCCTTTATGCTTGTAGTCTAACTGCTTCCCATCACCCAAGCTCTTTTTCGGACACTCATTTGCATAGTGACCCATCTCATTGCACTTATAACATTTCACTAATTGTAAATCAATTTTGGTCTTACCATCACCCTGATCTTTTCCAGTGAAATCACGAGCCTTATGTCCCATCTTACCACATCAGTAGCACTTTCTAGAATTCAGAAGACATTCCCCAGCATGCCTTTTTCCATATTTAATACAAACTAGAAACTTAGTTTTCATACCGTCAGACTTTTTTGAAGAATTCTTACCTTTCTCCTGCCACCTCGGTCTCTTCTTCTGTTGGTTTTTATAGAACACTTGATCATCGGTAAACTCCATTTCCACCTTCTCAGCGCATCGAACAAGATTTTCATAACTTTCAAATGCACGAGAAGATAATTCCCTTCGATATTTTTTATTTAATCCTGAGTAAAAATGATTGATTATACTATCAAGGTCTCAGATAAAATTTGGAGCATACCTTGCCAATCGAGTGAACCTTTCTTCATAGGCAGCCACTGAGTATTCCTCTTGCCTCAATTCCAAGAATTTATTTTCCATTCTAAGTCGAACAGCCTTAGGAAAATACTTCTCAAGAAACATACCTTTGAATTTATCCCAGTCGAGAGCATCAATCTCATCAGCGTCCCTGATATTTTTAACCATCGACCACCACTAATCTGCTTCACCCTCCAAACAATAAATAGAAAGACTAACCTTTTGATTGTATGAACACCCCATGACATCAAAAATATTCTTCAATGCTTTAATCCACCCTTCAGCTAGCACAGGGTAAGATGATCCTATGAATGATGGGGGATTTGCCTCATGAAATGTTCCACCACTAACATGTTCCTCTGCGGTTGATCTGGCTTATCTCGTGTATGGATACCACCGCCATTTATCGCTTGAGTCAAATGCGCCATTACTGCAACAAACTGTTCAGTTCCAATTCCGACCATCTTAGGATACTGATTCGGAAGGTTATTTCCTTCTGCATAACTTCCTAGCACTGCTTCCCTGTTTCCTCTACAGAAAACCATTATGAACAGACATGTCTTAGATGAAGCAACATGGTAATCTTCAAATACTATATCACTTCAATTTGACCATAAAAAAATATTTTTGGATAATCATTTAATAGAATTATAACTCCTAAAGTTATCTAAACTGACCTTTGATACCAACTATAAGGCCCCAGCCTTAAACCTTACTTAATCTTGAGTTATTACAAGATTACACATCGAGGATCTTTTCGGGTTTAGAGTTTTAGAGTATTAGATCATAAAACTTGCATTACATTCCACATATAAACAATGTGGTTACATAAAGATAGTATTATTCTTTCCCATCAATGGAATCATATTTTAAATAAAACATGTATTCTTTCTTGAAACTTCCTTGACACTATCATCATATCATGTACCTTTCCCTTGACCTGTGAAAAAAATTTCAAAAAAAAACTTTGGATGAGCATAAAAAGCCCAGTAAGGGATATAAAAATATGGAAAGGAAACATGGGTACATATATACATAATAATGAAGTCATACTTTACCCATAAAACATAATCACTTTAACATACCTCATCAAATCATGAATAAATCATAGAAATCATAAGACATAAAGGAAACTTGAGGCATTCATAACATTCTTACATAGGGAGTAACCCTCTTGGTTACGTTTGGAATACCATCACAGTATATTCCCTAAATCTCTTTAGAGAAACCTTAACGTTTCACTCCTTCAGGTTACCCAATGCATTGGAGAGCTATATCGGGCTCACCGGCCCATAGTTTATCACGGAACCACCTGTCTTCATAATAATGCCCAAGAATCTCAACATAATCGTATCACATAAAACATGCATAAAGGAAACATAATATATCCACCTTTTAATCACAAAATATCAATACAACAAATTGATATAAAAACATTATGACAACCATTTTCAATACCAAAATAAATGAAAAGTAAAACATGGTATTTATTTTTCTTTAAAAAAAAGGTATGGCTTGTAGAGGAAGCCGAAACTCAAATAATGGTCACGACGGTGGAGAAGTCGTTGTCGCCGCATACGTACGACAAAAACATTCCCTTTTCTCATTTAGTAAAACACTTCATATAAAAAGGATTCCTTTTTGATAAATCTAAATGTCAAAGGAGTTTATACACCGTAGAAAAGAAGGTTGTGTATAAAACAAAATATGCCTCAATGAAAGGAGATTGAGACGAAGTCCCATACCTCGGGTCCGACTTGACTTGGTCATTCTTTAATCTCCTGTATAATGAACTTGAGTTAATTTCTACTTGTTTAATAACCTTTTTCAATTTCATTATTCCTTTTATATCACATATTTCCATGTCATGAACACTATGTAATTATTTAAGTTAATAACGGTCGTTTTAACGATCATTGGTACTTGAGTAAAAAATAAACCCTTTATAATTACATGTTTTTCATATATCCATTATATCCAAAATTATAATCATTATGTATATATCATATATATCCAGTATATACATGCATTTATAATATTACATAATCATTTAGAGGTATGAAATGAAATGCACCGTTCATGGAGACGGTAAGCCGTACGTACGCATGAACTCTACTTTCATTTCAATTTCAGATTTTATAGAATGGAATAATAATGGTATAAAGGTATATTATAATTCCCGTATAATATCATATATAATATCATAGTTCCATCCTTTATACGTCCCACATATGGTATTTAACAAATCAAATCACTTTGAGGGGGCGGTAGTCCGCACTTCCTTAAATGAAGACATCGCGTTTACCCATAATGGAAACCATAAAGGTATGCCCAAAATGAAAAATACAGAAGCTTAAGGAAAAAATAAACATATTATATATCATATATAAATATAGTGACATCCTAATGGCCACCTTTGAAGGTGTTAAAATAATGTTGAACAATCATCGTTTCGGGATGCATAAATTCACCATCCACAGAAACAGTATGTCCTTTAACCATTAGATGTAGGTGTGTGTAAGTGTAGCTCTAATCCTTATTATAACAACATCCTAGTATATTGAGGATACTGTATTTGTTACAAAAGAAAATAATAAAAAGCGTTTAGGGGGTTGGAGAAGCAAAATCAAACAAAAGGACTCAAAAGAAGACATTACCTTAAAATCGAGTAACTCTCTTAGATTTGTGCCCAAAGGCTTCATTGGGAAGACTTCTGCCCAATGTGAGGCTTCAAGGAGTAATAGAGGTATGTGGAGTGCCAAAATGGGCAGGGGTTGGCCGAGCCAAAGGCTTTGGGCGTGTGGGTATGGAGGTAGGGATGGGGGCCTTTTATAAGAGGAGAGGAGGGGCACTCTTGGAAGGTAAAGAAAAGTCACTTTATTTTAAAATGGTATTCGGATTTAAGTGGTCCCAAATTGATGTGTTTCGAGGATAAGGTGATAAGGGTTCGAAATACACCCATACAATAGGTTTTGGACATGTGTAGGTATTAGATATTACATTATCTTTCCATTTTATTTAAATCGTTAAATAATGAGGTCATCACTGCATCATCATGATGTCATAAATAATTTAATTTATTTAAAGTCTAAAAATTATAAAACAAATACTATGATGTAGGAAATCTTATTAGATTTCAAATTACTATATCTAATAAAAAATCCAATATTTATAACCCCATGTAAAAATTCTTTTAGTAAAACATTTCATGTTTGTGTCATTTTTACTTTTACATTAAATAAAAAGTTATTTATGTCATTTCGCAACCAAAGTGGCTCAATGGGGTCCCTAAGTTGACCCATGGATTTTATTGGTCGGTCATGACTTATAAAATTAGGGTAGGACATGGGTCAAGCTCATCTCATTTTATTAAAGCATTATTTTTACCATAAACTACACTAATTACCTCTAATCACGATTAAGAACTTAAGAGTTACTATTCACCAAAAAAATTATTTTAATCTCATTGAACCAAATTATACTTCTTAATGACAACCATGTATGTCTGATTTTTGAAATTCAAAACACTGAAGTGGTAAAATTTCATTTAAGTGAAAAATCAGTTTTTATAAGTACCACTTAGTGGTTTTACTATTCATCAAAAATTGATGTTTTTTAGAAAAATACCAAAAAATCACCGTAAGATATATTTTATATTCCGAATTCAGAAATTAATAATATTTTAAAAAATTCAAAACATATAAGCCACATTAATTAATTTAATAATTAATTCCTACTGTCATGACAAATAGCATGTTTTTATGAAACAATAAGTATCAAAAGATTGACACCAGTTTAAGTCCAATTTCAAAGTGAAATTGATTACAATGACCACCATTGGATTAAATGGAAAAAATATATTCTAATTTCACTTCAAAACCAATTAAAAAGATAATCTAATCATATAAATAAATTAGATTAAAAAGCAGTTTTGATGTAAAATGCAGTATTTTTCACTATTCATTAAAAAATGAACATTGTCTGAAAAATAGCAAAAATTCACAGAAAGTAAATTTTGATGTACCAATCACAAAGAATAAGTTTATTTTGACATACATAGCTTATAAAATTATAAAAATATATATTTAAAAATGGTTTTCCATCAAAAGGAAGTAAAACAATCTTTTAAAAAATATTAGTGTATTTCATGCTTAAGATTGGATTTATTTTCAATTTAAGTCTCTAAAACACTATATAATTCATTAATAGACATAAATAAAAATATCTATTACTCATTAATTACTTGGTATGTTACAATGTAATCCATTTATATCAAACTATAATTAATTATTTTTATATATTTGATGATTATTCTCAATCTATTCACTGTCTTGAGACAAAATAATAAACTAATGATTAAAATATCACAAAATTACCCCTCTCCTCCACTATAAAACCACCCCTCACCCATCTTCTTCGCAATACTTAAAGACTTTAATCATGAAAAATTTATTCCCAGATCATCTTTCCAAGTCTCTTGTGATGTTTAGGAGATCTTGGTATTTCCAAATGACCAGATCCCCTTTACTTAAGGAGGTTCTCAATGGAATTAATTTTAGACATAATCCCTTTTCATTTTTCATTTAATTTCATTTCAATTTAGTTACTTTTATTATTCTATCATCACCTGCAATTTCCAAATGATCATGATAAATCTATAATCATATATATACTAGAATTATTACATGTTAATGGAACTACTATTATCAATCTCCTTACTCTCCCTGTATTATAATTTCAAAATGAAATCATCATCTGAAAGGTACCGATTTACAATCATCATGGACGTAAACCATTCATTCTTTAATTTCACCTTCATGTATGGTCCTAAAAATTATTAATTGTTGATCTAGATTATAAAATATTTATTTTATATTATTTAAGGTTTTGTATACATTTTATATACATGATATTAAATAATAGAACAAAACTTGTTCATTGTGATTGAAAAACCTCAAAAATTAAGAAAAATGATTATCATTAATATGATATCTAATGATTCATACTCCTTTATGGAAAATAATTATAAATAACACCAAATAAATATATGTTTGTTCATTAATATCATGAAAATATAATTCGAAAGAACTATATCCATTTTACATTAACTCTATTACTTATAATCACGTGAACTGATCATAAACTCAAGGAAATGAACACTCTAAAATGGCCGAATTCAGTCTTCCAACATCTCAATAAGGAAAAAATCAACATAATAAAACAATAATGAATAAACTATATGTATATAATGTTATGAGTTAATTGATTATTGGATTTAGTTTGATTATCCAGGATATAAGGTCGAGTGCAAAATACATTCAGACATAATGTATGTGTTTTTACTTGGACCTCCATTTTCATTGGGGTTACTCTATTTCAATCTTTAACCTAATGAAATTACTAATTATTCATATCTAATAATCATATGTTGTGTGTTTATTTTATATATATTTGTACCAATTGTAATCCTACTTTCTTTTATGGGGAGTTACATGTTTCAAAAAGTTCATTCTCAACTATTTCCCAACAAACAAATTCGATTCTAGGGAACATCTCAAATACATACCTATTATCACATGTACTATATAATATTTTAAAATCCTTCATTTTTGTCTAAAATCACTAATTTTATTATTAAATTACTATCTCAGTTCACTTCTCGTTTTATACAAATAATTTTTCCAAAAAAACTATTCATCAAAAGTAAAATAGTATTTCTATCCGGAATTACTCGATGATTTTATAAGAGTATTTTCATCTAATTTAATACCTTTTTAAAATATTATGTTTAATTGGAATTAATATTTTACGATATCATCTACCATATTTTATTTACTAGAATATTATTAGTTTGAATGTGGTTGTTCTATCCAGATATCATTCACCATAGTACTCCCAATGGTTAGTGATTATGTTTAACAATAATGGAATGTTTTTTAGATTTAATAATTCTGTTTTAATATGATTGTATATGTTGATTATTTTTCACCCCTATCACGGGAGTAATGAAATAGAATTAATGAGTGTTGGGTGGGGATTTCTATAGACCCATGGTGCATAGTTAGGTCTCATGAGACAAACTAGATTGAGTTTTTACTCGTTTATGTGTGGTCCTGGAACAATGCCTTGACATAATGGTTATGACATCCTGTATTATTTGGTGAATCATTATGAAAATAATAATTTTTAGTACATGAGATTATTTGACTATATGAATATCCATGGTTTTGAATTATTATGGAATTATTTAATCTACTTTTATTCCTTCCATATTTTATCAATGATACGTTTAATGGTATTATCACATTTAGTTACATAAAATACCTTAATATTTATTCATAATCTATATTGATTACCCTTTTTAAGAATCCGATCTCACCCCTTTATTTTGTTTTACCCCAGGATGTGAAGAAGTATATTTTGATTGTGCTGTATGCTTAATCTAAGAGTTGTGGATGTTTCCAATGAAATTTCTTCATTATTTTTCTTTTAATGTTTTATTGTAGAACATAATTATGCATCTTGTTTTCTAATGATACTAAACTATTTGTTCCTTCGGGATTTGTCTTACATTTTTATATACAAATATAATAGAATAATGAACCGGCTTTGGGAAACTGGGGTTGGGGTCATTACTATTGGTATGAGATAATGTTTAGTAGAAAACATATAAACTATATTTACAAAATATAAATTAGGTAACATAACCTGAGATATAATTTAAGGATAAGAAAACAAGAACATACTATAATTTTGGTATGGTATATATTATGTGTATCTTTATGAAAATATTTCATCTTCTAGATACTACAAGTTGATGTTGTTATTGCACAATTTTAAGTTGGAGTTACAAATCCATCAAGGTGTTCTGGTCCTGATTCGTAGTATCATAGTACATGACAAAAAGATTTACTACACACCTAGTTTGACACTCCTAGGGGATATGATTAGGATAATTCCAAATTTCATTCAAAACCATTATTATGGATTTAGTTGTAAATATGTCCTCATCAAAACCGAGAAAATGATTTTTAGAATGGACATGCATAAAATTTCAATTTATGTTTATTGTTTTTCTAGATCAAAATTATACATTATGATTCATAACATAATTTATTGTATACCATTATTTGGAAATATAACCTAGTGGGAGGAAATGACACCACATGAAAAAATTTATCCCATGTAGATATTGCACACTTATATAAGATAATGATGTTGGTTATGAAGCTTAGACTAGTGCTGAGAAACATATAACTATAATGTGACAACTGAATCAGGTTATAATCAATAACCTTACCCATATAGAGAATCCTGATGAACAATATGGGAGTGAAATGTAAGAAAAAATTATGAAAAAACATCCTCCATCTGTCATTGGGACTAAAAACCATTTATTTGTAGAGAAATGGATAATTTTGTTGGATAAGATATTTCTCACTCTAGGATGTAATGAAAGGGATTAGGCTGTTATGGTAATTTATCATCTTTTGGGAGATGGAAATCAATGTATTTCATTTATTGAAAACATGAATGAGGAGGAAGAATTATAAGACATGGAATGGAATGAATATAAAGATCGGTTCATAAAAAAATAATTTACTTGTGAACATCATAAAGATATAGAAAGTTAGTTTCTGAGTTTGAGGAAAAAGAGGACAAGAATGTTGTAATGTATGAAGCTAACCTCACAAGGTTTCCAAGGAATTCTGCAGAAGACACACATATCCCAAGGATTAATATTGATTTATTATTTTATGGTTTATTTACATTACTCTGATGTGAATTGGTTTTCCATAATTTCTCATCATATTATGATATAGTCTCATTTTCTATCATGACAAAAAAAATCCTCAAAGTCTTATTACTTTAAATGAAAGTGAGAGATTGAGAGGAAAACTGAAAACAATGGAAAAGAAAATAATAAAAAGGGAAATAATATAAGGAGTGACTTTCTACCATTCAATAATTATAGGAAGAAACACCTTGGTACTTTCTTGGGGGAATTTGAGTCTGTTATAAGTGTGGATAAAAATGCCACCAGGCCCGTGATTACAAAGGAAATAAATAATTTTCCAATTTTCAATGATTTAATTGTAATGATATGGGGATTTATGGATATTAATTTTATATATGTTAAAGAAATATTACCTATAGATGGTCAAAAAAATAAAGGCTAAAATTATGTTATCAAAACTTCTGAGGAAGAAGTTCCCAATGATGTGATTGCATATACTTTAACCATTTCCTCAAACATAGATAATACTTTATATGATTCTTGATAATCACATTCTATTATATCTTAACAGTTTTCCATGAAAAGTATGATTTTAAAATTTTTATTTAATAACGGTGTTGTCATTAAGAACTCCAAAGGAAAGTTTCATTGCAACAATATTGTGTCAGGAATTCCCTTATGTGACACATAAACATGATTTAGTTGCTAAAATAATCATCATACCCATTATTGATTTATTATTAAACTTGGTATGAATTCAATTTAAAATTTTTATGTGAAAATATATTAATAATGAAGTTATTTTTTTAGAATATTATAGAGTCCCTTATATTTAGAGAAAAATATCCATCTTTTTCTTATCTAGATCCACCCCTGGTAGCTCTACTAAATTGAAATCATTGTGTAGAAGAGAATGAAATTCCTATTGGTGAGGAAATAAATATTCAAATTGAGGGAGTACCTATTGTGAAATAATATGTAAATGTGTTTCCAAAAGATTTAATTAGACATCATCTGGAAGGAGAAATTGAGCTTTCTATAGATTTAATTCATGGTGAAAGGCCATATCAAAGAATCCTAATAGAATAGAAATAGTGGAAATAATAGTGTTGAAGAAACAAAAAAAATAGTTGAGTAGAAAGTGGTTTATTCACCCACGAATTTATCCATGTGGATCTCCTGTTCATTTTGATTAGAAGAAAGATAGATCTATGAGGATGTGCATTGAATGTAGGGTGATCAATGATATTATAATAAATAAAAGGTATATTCTACCTCAAATTGATAATTTATTTGATCAAATTCATGGACCCAAATTTTTTCAAACAGTTGCCTTTTACCTAGATATCATCAGTTGCATATGAGGAAGGAAGATATACCAATGACAGCTTATCAAACGAGGTATAGGTATTACGGGTTTATAGTAATGCCTTTCGAAATGACTAATGCACCAACTTCCTTCGTGGATCTAATGAATAACGATTTCATGGAATATCTTTGTGTCTTTTTTGTTGTATTTTTTATGATATCTTTGTATAATCCAAAATATATTAAGATTATGAGAATCACATGCGCATTATTCTGATGAGTCTTTAAAAAAACGAGTTATATGAGAAGTTTATTAAGTGTAAATCATATATTAAAATGTTTTCCTTTCATGGAAATATTTTCTCAAAAGGTATAATCTTAGTTGATACTTTGAATACAACATTATTTTGTGAATGGGCTACACCAACGAACATAACTGAGGTTTGTAGATTCATTGGTTTAGCAGGTTCTTGTCTGCTTTTCATTCAAAACATCAACCAATCAGATAATCTGTTAACCAAGCATACTCGTAAAGGTGTTTTTTATATAGACAAATTAATGATTCAATATGGTTGATTATCGACAAATTTTCCAAATTTTCACATTTTATTGAAATAATGGAGGGTTTTTCCACCTAATCACCTTGAAGAGCACTAAATTAATGATGTTTTAAGAAAATATAGAGAACCTATCTCAATTAAGTGTGATTAGGATCCATAATTCAAATAAAAATTATAAAAAATTATTTAGAAATACATGGATACTGAGATTCATTTAAGTATGTAATATAACACACAAACTGACCGATAGTCAGAATGGATGATCCAAATGTTTGAAGACATGATGAGATCATGGCCACATTTTTTTCAATGTATGTGGGATCGATTTTTTACTTTGGAAGTGTTTTCCTACAAAAAATGATTCCGTTGTATTATTCAAATGGCACCATATGAATAATTGTATGGAAAGAGATATACTACACCCACATGTTGGGATGAAGTTGGTGAAAGGAAGCATGTAGGCCCAGAGCATGTGGTGGAAGTAATATCAATGGTACTGACTATTAAAATCCATATAAATGCAGTTCAAAGTAGGAAAGAGATATATACTAATAATAGAAATAATGGAAAGAAAATTCATGTTTGGGATCTTGTTTTCTTGAATTTATATCCATGTAAGGGTGTTATATGATTTTGGAAGAAAGAGAAATTAAGACCTTGGTACAATAATCCCATCAGAATTATAGAGATAATTAGAGCTGTATCTTATCATTTGGTAATTCGAACTAGCCTTTATAATGTACACATGTGGTACACATGTATTTTTCAGGGAATTATATTCTAGACCTAATGCATGTCCTAACATATGAAGGAATACAATTGGATCTTGACATATCTTACAATGAAGAGGAAATATAGATTCTGTATAGTAATAAACATGTTTTGAGGAATTAGATTCCATAACGGGTAATGTATCTTTGGAATATAATAACATTAGATATAGAAAGTGGGATATTGAGGAACTTATGATGAAGAACATCCCAAATATTTTTGTGAGGTGACATTTTGGAAATATGGAGGAAAAACTTTTTATTGGAGAGGAGATTGACACAAACCATAATTCGATCAATGAGATTATCCTGCCTTTTTTATTTTATACATTAAGAATCCTATAAAAATAAAAATATACCACAATTGAATCATTATAAATGACGAATGGATTAAATAATATGTATTTTTTAACATTAAGGAACATATACTGATGAAATAGTTTCTTTCCCTTAGGAATAATTATATGAACCTTATGAATTGTAAATCAGCATAATGAATAGTATCCTCAATATGGAAATTATAAATAAAATATAATTATATCATAATTGAATGTACGAAATAATTATATCATAATAAAAGTAAGTGAATATATTAAATATTAATATTTAAGGGTTGGTATTTTTATAATCCATAAATATTTAATTATAATTTTATAATTAAATGACTATATATAATAATTTTTTTTTCATAAAATGGATTCCAAAAATAATATTTTGTTGTCTTTTTATTTTAGGACAATTTTATGAGACCGTAGTTAATTTTTGAAAGTGTTATAAAACCTGTTTTTAATTTAAAATATATATTATTCAAGTAAATAATGATTTTTTTAGAAAATAAATTTCACAAATTTTGAAGATTATTTTGATAAAATAGAGTCTATTTTTGAATTCAACACATCAGAAAATTTTGATTTTAATTTTTTTTATTTTTCTAAAGTACATGAATTTTTAGTGAATAGTAAAATATGATAATTTAAGAAAAATGATAAATACATGATTTATTGAGTCATAGATGATGTATTTATGATGTAAGCCTATAATATCATACTATACATGATTGTCTTAATATATTTGATTATAATTATATATATATTCATAGTGTTGATCCAAATTGTTATACTAATGATTAAACTATTCAAAAATTACCTCTCTCCTCCAACAAAAAACCACCCCAACCCCTTTTCTCCTCACTCCTCTATACATTTAATCCTATCAGAGATATATCGAAATAATATTCCCAACTGTTTCCCCTCTTCCAGGAGCTATTGGTCTTTCAAAAATACATATACCCCTATTCGTAAGAAGGTTCTCAAAGAGTTTAATTCAAGAGGTAAACCCTTTTATTTTTTAATTTAATTTCACTTCAATTTATTTTCTATTCTCATTCTATACAAACATTTTCTATCCAAATGATTATGAAAAATCAAGAATCATATATATACTAGAATGATATTATTTTAATATAACATCCATTTTCATTCTCCTTTATATATCGATTTTATTTTAAAAACGAAATCACCGTCTCCAAGGTGCTGATTTATAACCTTCATTGATGATGAACTTTCTTTTTAATTTCCCATTCAAGGCATGACATGATACAATTTTTATGGTTGAATTTTTTTATAAAATATATTTTATATATTATTAATTTTATGGAACCATTTAATATACATTATTTATAATAATAGAACACAACTAATACATTGTGAAAAAAAACTACTAAAACAAAGATAACTGATTATAAAAAATATTTTATCTTATTATTTTCCTCATATATGGAAAAAATAATAAATAACATCAATTAAACTTCTGTATGTTTTTAATAACATGAAATTCCAATTTTGGGGCATTATACCCATTTTACATGAACATCAATACTTATAATCATGTGAACCAATCATGAAATCAAGAAAACAAACTCTCCAGAATGATGGAATTAAATATTATAACTTATCTAAAAAGACATAAATGAATTTAATATAACTATAATAAAAAATAAATATGTATATAATGTTATAATTTAATTAATTAATGAGTTTAATTTTATTATTTAGGAAATGATGGTCAAGTGTAGAATGCATTCCGATATAATTTAAGGGTTTCTTCCCGAACATCCATTTTCATTCAAGTTACTCTATTTGTGACTTTACCTGATTGAAATTATTAATTATTATGTTATAGTCCTCAAAACGTTTGTGTGAATGTTATATATATGTTTACCAATCACAATTCATTTTTATGTGGAGTTACGTGTTTTAAAAGAATCTTTATCAAATTCGTCCTAATAAACAAGCCTGATTCAATGGTATTTCTAGAATTATAACACATATTGAAATTCACACTATAATCTATTTTAAGAAACCATTATTTTTCCAAAATCACTCATTTAATTATGAAAAAACATTCTTTTTTAACTTGGAGTTTTAGAAATATATATTTTTCCAAAATAACTCTTCTTTCGAAGTAAATATTATTTTTCTCAAGAATTACTCTTTGAATTTATAAAAGTATTTTTATCTATTTAAAAAATATTATTGATTATTATGTTTAATTAGGATTAATAATTAATGATATCATCTAACATATTTTATTTAATGGTTTCCGATTCTTTTGACTATAGACGTGATATCTTGTAACAATTCACCATATTACTTTGAATTGGTAATGTTTTTTCTTAAGGATTTGGGAAAGTGATTTATAATTAAAATGTTATTGTGAATATTAATGTATATGCTGATTATGTTACACCTATTTCATGTGAGGAATGAATTGGATCTACTAAGTGTGGTTTGGGGCCTACTATAGCTCCTTGGAACATCGTTAGGTCTCATGAAACAAACTAGTTTGGGTTTTTACCAGTTTATGTATGGTATTGGGACAAGGACATAAAAAAATGGTTACAACATCCTACATTATGAATTCCCTCATTATAAAACTAGTAATTGATATTACATGTGATTATTCAACTAGTATAATATACAGGGTTATCTATTATTATGGAATTATTTAATCAAATTTTATTCCTATTATATTATACTCAAGATAATGTTTATTGGAATGTGTACTTTTTGTTATTCACCATGCCATAATATTTATGATTCTATTGTATTTCATACACTTACTAAGTATCTGAGCCCACCCCTTTATAAGGTTTTTCCATAGGATGTGAAGAAGTATATTTTGAATGAATTTTAGAGTTAATATAGGATTTATAGATGTTTTTAAAGGAATTTATATATTTTTTCTCTTTTCAAGATGTACTGTTAAACTTAAGTATGTATCTTGTTTTCCAAAGATAATAAACTATTCGAGCATTAGATATGTGTATACCTTTTTTATACTCAAATGTAATAGAATATGGAACTGGATCTCGGAAATTATAGTTGGGGTTTTTACAAGAATTCTATAGTAGCATTAATGGACACATGAACTAAGTCATCCTTCCATTTTTATAAAGGTTCATGGTAGTGTTATTCGATGGCATACATTCATACTCAGTATATTAGGAGGACAATGTTAGACACTTGATGATGGTTTTGGACATAATCTGAGAGAAAATGATTTACATAATACCCATGAAGTCCAGCTTCTAGATACAGGCTTTCCACTTTGATAGACTTGTTATCTCTGTAGATGTAGTGGCAGTGGACCTAGCTATGGACGACGAAGTGTTAGGCTCGGAGCCACCTATTATCATGATGAAGGTTCTGAGTCTCCTTGTGTTAAAAAGATATTATTAGAGATTCATATATGATTTTTCTAGGATTATATATCCAATGAAATCCTTGACTTGAAAGGGGAAGAATTTTGTGTTGACAATGATGTGTCAGTAATCTTTTTATTAACCGAAGTCTCAATTATATATTATATCAAAATGATATCAACATCATATATAAGCAATTACTAGATTTACTCTTGAATTATAACTTCAAAATTGTATATGCTCCTAGGAAGGGGAAAATGGTAGCATATTATCTTAGTAAGAGATCTTCCTCATAGTTGTAGAGTGAAGAATCAGAGCAGTTGGCCTCATTGCAGTTATCCTTTTTTTATCATGATAGATGATCTTACCACCAGTTGATGATTGTTAATTCTCTACTCCTGTAGTTATTTAGGGAGGAATATCTATGAGATTTCAACTATGAGACCCTACATACTTAGATTTCCAAAGGGAATTCTACTGATGTATATTATAAAGTTGAAGAGAATATAGTTCTTTTTAGAGGAGGCATGATGGTACAATTGTAATTTTAGGGGTTTTTTAAGATAGTATCTTACATCGACTTTGTCAGTATATATAGGTGTGGAAAATATTTATCAGGACCTCTAATATCATTTTTGGTGGTTAGGGATGAAGAAAGTGGTTTCAGCGTTTCTCTGTTGATGCCCTACTTATTTTCAAGTGAAGGATTAACATCATATTCCAGTAGGTTTATATCAACCCGTTGATTGTCCATATTTGAAGTGGGGTGAGATATATATGGATTTTTTGGTGGGCTTACCATGTATGGATATATGACACACATCCATCTAGGTGATCATAGACAAGCCCACCATGTCAGCCCCTTCTAAACTATATGATAGAAGTGTTCAATATAGATCTTGGGATGCCTCTACATTCACGAGATAGTATGACTCCATGGAGTTCGATCGATAAACATTTTAGACTGTGATGCTCACTTCACATGTTAATTTTCTAAGAGATTTTAGGAGGTGTTTTGGACTCAGTTACAACTGACCAAAAAATTTCACCACTAAAATGATCTATATATAAAGTTTACCATTTAGATTATGGATGAAATGTTGTGATATTGCATGTTACACTTTTTCAATAGTTGGTGGGATCACATACCACATGTGGAGTTTGTGCATGAAAATAGATACCATTCCACCTTATGTATGACACCATTCATGGCTTCATGAGGGAAACCCAATAGGTCCCCACTTTTCTAGACAGATCCAGGAGTGTCATCACTCATGGGCCAAGAGTTTTTGTGTGCCAACAATGTGATGGTTCTAATCAATTAGAAGTGGACAACAATTGAACAGAGCTATCAGATGTCTTATGCATATATATGACGAATGCATTTAGAGTTCATGGAGTAAGACCATGTGTTCCTACATGTTTCAGCTAAATTTGGATTAGAATGATTTGGATGGTGTAAGAAGCAATCTATGAGTTTCATTAGTCTTTTCTAGATACTTTGTATTGATTCCATGTTGAAGTACTACTTATCAATTCCATTGTAGTTAGATTGGGCACATGATGAATTCCATATGTTGAATTTGAGGAGATATGTGTAGGACCCATCACACATCATCCTTTTGGGAAAGAAAGAAAATAATGATGGAGATACATTTTCTGTGAACATAGTGGACATCGATGATCGATATGGGAGGATCCTTCTTAGGTGAATGGTTCCTTTAGTGCATGTTCGGTAGCGGCATAGAAATTATCAGGAATGAACTTCAGAGCTGGAGGCTCAAAATCATGATCAGAAACCACAAATTTTAATTATCCCATGTTTTGGATTTTCAAGGATGCAAATCCAAATGGAGAGGAGAATTTAATGATTGCAATTTTCTATGTATTATTTTTGGATATTATATGGATTATATTTGTGGCCAGGCGCTAAGATAGAGTGTGACTACAAGGCCTAGTGTTCCTAGAATAAATATTTTAAATTTATTAAATATTTTAAATATATTAAAAAGAAGTCTAAAAAATTGTTTCTAAAAAATTTCAATAACAATTAAGAAGTCTCCCGGATTATAAATCTAATTGAACCATTATATTCAGAATACAAATTTTACCCAAGTAGTGAATTAACATTAGTTAGTGAAAGTCATTTGTGGAAATTTAATCGTAGGCGTAGAAGTGAATAAAATAATTTAATTAATTATTATTATTTCATGTTTCTTATGAAAGGATTAAAAATATTTAAATATATATATATTTTAGAATCCCACGGTTTATTACATAATAGTGGAGACATTAGAGAATAAATGGAGAGACCTTTGGAGAATTATCTCACAAAAACAACGATGAGATGATGAATTAATGATCAACATACATCATTTTCAAATGGTCTCACCAACAATCACATAACATCCCTATTATTCATTAGGGATTAATCCAAATAAATCTTGGGACATTGTTTGGAATTTATTGTGTATTGTTCTTGATTTCTATGATGAATATGAATCAATTAATTAATAGATATATCCTTGGTTCGGTCATCATGCAATACGTGATTATATTTGAGGGGATTTTATGTGAGAATATATTTTTTATTTGATTACTTTTATTGTTTTAATATTGGAGATGGATCTAGATTGAAACAAACATTGATTGAGTTTTGTTCCACTAATCTGTTATTCTGATATTCTCCCCTCATTCATCATTCTTCATCTACCTTCCTTGTTTGGCCCATGACTTTATTTATCATGAAAAATATACTATTAGAGAACCAATTCATGGAACAACGATACCATATAGTAGATATGGAATCTGAACGACATGAAGGAATTGTGATTATGGATATAGAGTGAAACATACAATGGTGGACACCTGATTTCACATTTTTCAGTATTATTTGGCACAATATAAAGAATGAAAATTTGATCCATTTTCTGGGAAGATCGGAAGGAAGAATGTGTTATTCATCAATTTCAATTCTTGGAATAGTAGTGATATTCAATCTCATATAGAAATGATCAATGAATTTATTACCAACATATTCAGTTTTAATTTAAGAGAAGATATAGGATTCCAGAAATTCTCGAGCAACACAACATGTAAACATGATCAACATGCTATGTGGGGAACCCTGAGCGGCAATTAGGGTTTATGGAGGAAGTTTAATATCACATGTTGTGTGAACCCTATTACATTATATGTCTTATTATTCTTCTAGGCAACTAAATTTTATCATTGGAATGAAGAAGAACAAGGTTTGGAGTACAAATGTTTTCTACAGATCATGTACTCCCCAACACAAAAATGAGTAGTGACATAAGTAATTTACACTAGTCAGACTCATAGTTAAGGGACATGGGGTGTGACCCATACTACACACCATTTACTCATTTATGCATGGATTAGAGATTTTTTCCTAATTTACATGGGCATGTTTTCTTAGGGTGAATTCCCTATATCACATTCCTGATGGTTTTTATAGAATCATTTACTACTCTTAGAAAAAATATTCATTTAGTGGGACGTCATGGATAGACTTGATTGAATCCCTCTGCAAGCTTAAAGTGAGATCCTATTTTCATATTTGTGCCCTATGAGAAGATCATGGTATCATTATGACCACCAATATGTTGGAATTGATCCTCTATTAGTCTGTTAATTCAGATTGACATGTTAGTATCACCACATGACATTGATCCTCATCTATCTATCTTATTCTCTTCAGACTATCTGAGTGTTATTTATCATTATGAGACCCGATGAGATGTTCCTCTCAGTCATATGTTATCAGTTCTATGATAATCAGGTGTGTTTTCACCTGGATGAGTGCTTTCTGAAATCATTGCACTAGAATCTTAGTCTGATTTACAATGATTGTAAATTCCATGTAGTTTTTTTGTATTATTTGACTATATGTTATATTATTGTTATATGTGTTATAGAAATATACCACTATAGAGATGATTTTGTTTCCTTTTTTGTAAGTTTTTTGGTTTTGGGGGTGACCTCTATAGTTTTTTTATCATCACCCCTTCATGATATTTTCTCAGACATGTCATGTCTTGTTCAAATGATCGATATTTTGATTGATTCCTAGGAGGATCAGGATTAGACATTTCTTAGAGAGACTAAATGGACTATGGTGTGTTCCTGAAACTTCTAACAAAAGTCCCAATACATTCTTTTAGGCTGGACCTATGTCTGTAGACTCTTTTTGGTTGGATTGTATTTGTCCTTGTTTACATTCTATTACTTCCTACCATTCTCCTGTTATGGGATTTAGATGTATGCATGCATGTTAGTTTATTTGTTTTTACATTTCATCATTGTATTGCCGTGGAAGTGTGTTTTTTTACATGTTCTTAGATTGAAGCATCTAATGTTATTGATATTCCTACTCAACACTAGTCGCAGGTCCCTGTCCTACTAGATACGAGCATCAGGAGTCATGGAATAATCCCCATCAGAATGAGTCATGATAATATTTATATTTTTTATTTTCTAACTATGGATACTTTGTAAATAATAATTATTTTATAGTAGTCAATCTGTGGGTTAGTATATGTCTATCTTTTTTTAATTATTATATTATGAAATTATAATATACAATGATTTTATATAAACTAATCCATTATGACTATAACTTAAATAAATAATATTTTATACTCTATTGTGGATGGAATACATTATTTTAACCTAGTACAATTAGTTTACATATGTTTTAATTAATATTTTCATAATGTATGTATAAAAGTTTTATAAAGAAAACTGTTGTATAACAATTTTTTCTTATAATATTATACTTATTCCCATGTTATAAAAATATGTTAATGATGGTTGATATATGAAGATATCCATATAAATTTTTAGGTACACATTCCATTAATAGTGATTCATGTTCCATATATTTTTTCCCTCTATGTTATTAATTCATTTTTATAAATATTCTACTATAAACATTTATGAATATTTGGAAAAGGTTCCTCATATCTATGCTGAATGATTCTTTGGTGATGGATCCTTTAGGTATATATAATTTGGTTCCTAGGATAGTGGATATATTTATTTGAGGGTGATCAGAAAATTTAATATGTTATTCCCAATCCTCTATACAAGATTTCATACTAGAACTCAATTAATATATCTCATTCTCTATAAGGATGTTCCCTAAGAAGCTGAATAATTATATTTGATCCAATTACAATTTGTTTTTCTTCTAACATAAAAATTATATATTCCATTATAAGGTAATCTAAGAATGGATCAATATAGCTTTTGATCCACTATGTGGTACTAGAGTTATAATTATTAATTCATGTTTTTATTTCACCATTGATCTCCTATATTTTTTTTCTATTTTTATCTATTAGAATTTTATATTTAATTAAATGTCATTGATGTTTTCACATGTATTCACATGGTATTTTTTATGGGAGTTGAAATATTTTAGTGGTATCTACGGAGTCCTTATACGAGCACTCAAAATGATAAATTTATGTTAATGTAGATTCACATGTGAAATTTTATTTATAAGTAGAAAAAATAGACCCATTTAGTTCATTTTTTTGTCAGGAATGAAATATTGGTCATGTTACCATGTCATGATTCCAAGAGGTGTCAAATATAAGAGACCAATATTCGTAGCCTTGGTTATTGGAATATAAATTTGTTAGTGTGTTTTTATTATATGAATCCATATTTTATCTATTATTATACATTAAATGCGAGGTTGATTAATTTTTAATAAATATATTACATAATTAATATTGATTTAAATGTATAGAAGGTACATCCATGTATTTAAGTCTTAACATTACAATTCTAAAATTTCTTATATAAGTATCAATCATGAAATATTTTTCATAGAATTCAACTCTTATATAAAAGGTCACAAAAAGAAGATAAATCAATCATTATTGATTCATTTATATAATATTCTATAGTCTAAAGAACATGGTGATCAAGTAATGTGCATAGAACATGTGGTGGTCTAATTAAGTTTAATATAAGATCAAGGAATGGTCATTGGAAAATATAAATATATTAATTTTCCCTTAATAATTTATATATTTTCCAACTTATTAATATTTATTTTCATTATTATTAGAAAAATATATACCCTTTTTTATAGGTACTAGTAATAATAATTTTATATTGATCATTAGTTGTTAGTGGTTTCAGATATTGAATGACATTTTCTTCATGGTGGTTATGATCGTCAATATATGTTCATGATTTTAATATTAAAAAAAATATTTAATGAAAATTGAATAATAATTTCTTGATTATTATTCGTATCCATTTTTATTATATGGAATTTAGCATCATGGTTCACAATAAAGGGATCCATAATATGTTTCTTCTGAATATTTTAAAAAAATTATAATGCGTTTTTTTAATAGTGATTTATTATAGTTTAAATCTAGAAAAATTAGTTTCTGAATAAATATCATATCATACTAGTAATCATGTTTTTAGAATCATCCATGATGTAATTTTCATCTAATCATCTATATATATGGTTAAAGAAACATAATCATGAACATAAAAATGGAGTAGATAAGTATTAATATGAATCCATTTTATTTAATTACAATTATAAATCAATTATAATGATTTTTTTGTATGTCATTAAATTATTAAGTTATATCCATGCAGAAATTGGTTGTTATGATAAATGAAAAATAAATAAAATCGATCAAAACATATGAAGAAAAATATTGAGTTTATCTTGGAAACAAATAAATTTTAAAGAGATCGATGTTTCTTCTTGAAAAATGGGATACCAATAAAAAGAGACACTAAATAAATAAGACATTTAGTATAGTTTAGATAATGAAATGAACTATTTTTTTACTCTAGAGGATGATGTAAGGAATGATTCATAGATGAGGATGAGTATTATTTTTCAAAATACTCATTCGAAAATATTTAAGGAATGCAATTTTGTAATGAATTTAAATAAAAAATATATTAATATGCAATATAGGTCATCAATTACCACAAATAAACATCCATGTGATATTTTTTTGTCTTTTTCAAAATGGTTGACACAATTTTTTACATTTACTATATTTTTCACTTATAGTCATAATTCACTTTTTACATGATAAAATTTTTATTTAAAAAATTGATATTTACCCTATTACATATTATTATATCTTGATTATAAATATGAATTATTTATTATTAAACTAAAACAAAATATAATTAAAATTTATCGTTTATATAATAATATTGTAATATATATTTATTCACAATATTTTTATATTAAAATAGTTTCCATAACTAAGAATCATTTAATTTATATTTCTCATAATTACAGAATAATTTATCAATTGTAATTATTTAATATAAATTTTTTAAAAATAAATTATAATTATCTTATTTAATTATAAAAAATATTTTCATAACAATACTTCTTATAAAATAATGTTTTTAAAAATATTTCATCAGTAAATATGTAATGCTAACATCATAATATTTAAGACCAAGCATCCTCATGGAATTCTAAAAACCTAATGTTGACAATGGTATAGGGGGTAAGAAGAAGTGGAGACTTAGGTATCATAGATCATTTTCCGATCTCAATGATCATTAACCTCTACTAATGATAATTATTCTTCAGCAACACTTTTTGATGTTGAACATGGGATTATTTAATAGAAAATACACATGACATATCCTCCACCCCATTCTTAGTGAATTAGTATTCGTATAAAGCTATTTTACTGGTAGATTTTATAAATTATTTTTTTATAAAATAATTTCATATTGTTATTTCTTTAATTCTTCCTTCCCATATCCATGAGTATGTTGTCATGATCACATATCATGACTTCATATTTTTTCTACCAATAGTATTAAACGATACTTATTTTTAAATATATTATCCCATTAATCCTAATTAATAATTAGGAATAATATTCCTAGTGGAAATTGTTTTCAAATATATATATATATATATTAAAAAACTATATATTCTCAACAACCATATTACATTTAAATTAGTCTTTAAAATTCTTATATAATATCATATCATGCTTATTTAAAAGTTATTAATCCATTTCCATCCATATTTATATGATAATTCATAAACTATTCATTATTTCATTACCTATACTCAGTTTTATAATTCTCATGGAGGACTGTAGGGAAGAATAATTAAAAAATACAGAATTTCTAAATATTAATATATTTAATAGTTTCAAAGAATTTCTAATTTTGTTCTATATATGCTTCATTTATTATAATTAAATGTTCATTTTGAACTCATATTAGGTGTGGAAAAAGTAATTTAGTTTCAAGCTATAAGGATAATATTAATTTTACACAAGTATGGGGAGTTAAATTCTAACAGCAAGAAAAATTACATTCATTGAAATTATCTCAGTATTGAATCATATGTTTAGGTATCTAATTTATTTTCCTGATTCTAGAAAAATGTTCTATTGGAACCCAACCTGGGAATGTATATGAATTAAAGGTAACTCGTCAGTTCCCTCATTATTGGAATTTAGTGGGATTTTATTTATACTCAATCATTTTTAATGGTATGATTCCTTACTACATAAAAGGATTCATTATTATTAATTATATTTTTTAAGGAATTCCAAAAAAATTATTATTATTTTTTTCATATATGTACCCATATATTTTATATGACATTTAACTAAGTTCTTGTGATTCTTCCATATCTATAAGATAGATATTATGGTAAATATATTTCCCGAAAATCCTCCAATTTCATGTGATCAATTTTATCAGTTGGACTTATATTGTATTCAATGTAATCTATTGATGGATAGTTAAGTAAAACACTAGATAGAAAACAAGTTTTTTATTTGATTCCATTATGAATAACTAATATTTTTTATTACATTGATTTTAGTTTCGAACATTAATGGATTTTAAAATCCCTAATGTGATAACATATGTCTTTATTAGAATTACTTAATAGTGAATTTATTCTTCAATTATGAATTTTTTTGATCTATAATATTCATGTTATGATTAATAACCAATGATATCATGTCATGTATAGATATAAGAATTTATAAAATATGGGTCTGAAAATATTTTCAACTATCCATTGAGAATGGTCAAATTAGTGGTCTATGTATAATTATTCCATTTTATTTATTTATTTATTCTTCTAATAAATATTCTAATAATGTTTTTTAAATTATTGTTCTTTATATGAAAGATAATATTTTTTAAGAAGATGAAAACTAGAGAGATTAATAAATTGATTCACAAGACATCAAAATATATTTTGGTCACACAATCTTGTTATCATGTGAAGAAATATATACTATAAAATGGTTTTAATTTCATTGTCTTATTAAATGTATTATAATAATCAATTAATGAATATATAGATAGAGTAGGAAGATATTTATAAGAACTTATTGGTATAGAACCCTATATAAGTGAAATAGAATAGAAACATAATTTGATTGTGATTTTCCTTCATCTTCTCAAATTGTATGGGTGATAATGGATGTCAAGTGCATTGTTCATCACATAAGAATTTTTTATATGTGAGGATGCCTTTTTTATTTCATCACAATAGTCTCATATGATAATTAATAATTTTTATCACCATGTGGATTGACTATTTATATAACTGTTTATATGATCTATTGGTATATATATTTCATCTCTCTATATCATCATTATAGATAATGATTGATCCATGTGTTATATATATCATAATGTCACAATCTATTTCATATAACATAAATCATGATACATTCACTTAAATACTAAATATACCTAATTAAAATCCTCAACTTCATCATAATGGACATGAAATGAAATTGTAACACATTTATACGATTAACTATATTACATTGTGATTTTCATTATCCCAAAATAGTATAAAAGTAATTTATGAATAAAAAATATCATTATTAAATATCTAGTTAAGCTCTAATCCAACAATTTTTTTTTCATATAACTCTATGAATAACTATTGAAATCAAAAAATTACACACTAACCATGAGATTATAATGACCTAAGTATGTCTATTACATTGTGGATAGAAAATATAGTGTATCTTGAATTTTTCAAATCTTGAATTCATATTCCAATAAGAAATCAACAATATCTTGATGATTAATATTATGGTATGGGATTGAGCCCATTATTGTTCATCAACACATCACAATGTAACCAGTATGAGTTATGGAATTAATATCATTTCATAGAAAATTTTCTATATGTTTTTATCATTACCAAATTTTAGTAATCACCTAATTCCATGAAATATTTGTATAATTATGAACATAATTACTTTATAAATAGTTACTATTGTAAAATAAATGAATTATTCCCTGATATATTTAAATATTGATGAGTAATGTATTACTACATGTTTAAGACTCGATTTATTATATACGATTCCCCAAAATCATTAAAACATAAAACAACACATCATTATTCCTTCAAATAATCTCCAAATAAACTTATATTGTTGATATGAATTCATCACACTCATTCCTCATCATTTATGAAATTGTAATTCGATATACAAATTTGAAATCCACCACGTGGGTTCATATCAATATTTACATCATAAAAAAATGAAAAATACATTTTCAAATGAATAATATTATTATGTAATGAAATACATATCAATTGACAAAATTACAATAAAAAATTATTTACATGATAAAAAAACCAACCCATCATTTGGGATAGTTTTTATGAAATATTTATATTTCTTGGA
Organism: Viscum album; assembly: GCA_963277665.1. NCBI lineage: Eukaryota > Viridiplantae > Streptophyta > Magnoliopsida > Santalales > Viscaceae > Viscum > Viscum album. The sequence goes on from OY728120.1 coordinate 1,911,180,075, forward strand.
ATGTATGCAATAATATTTGAAATATAAATTCTATAAATCATTATAGAGAGTGACAAAGACCTTCTAGTTCATCACACTCTATATTATTCTCCTTCCAGAATCACTTATACATCATGATATGGATTGGTTTAAAAAATGTATATGATATAAATTATATTAATTCTAAAATATATCCAAATATTTCCTCCTTCACCAGACTCCTCTAAGAGGAAATCAAGAAATATGGAAGTCTCCAACATATTATTTTCCACCATAGATAATATGAAATATCTATCCATAGTCAACCCAAATTATATAACTTCCATGTAAAATTCAATTAATTAATCTCATATTATTGATGATATCCATTAGTCATTATCTTTTATGAGAGGAGTATATCAATCTAGTGTGACCACATCAATCACCCTTCCCATGGGTAACATATAAAACACATTTGTTCTCTATGAAATTAATGATAACTTTAATCATACAAACATTACTAATAATATTAATCTCAATATGCAAATAAACCTCCTTAATGAATACTATGTCAATATTCTTGATTACTGATAATGCTATGGATATTTAATAAAATCCAACACGACAAGAATATTCTCCACAATTTATATGAATGGGAATATAAATATAAGAATTTGGTTTGTAGTTGTACTATATTTAAAAATAATAACATTTTATTTATTTTTAAAACAACTGGGAAGAATACTTTAGTAATCCAATTTTTTTGATTAATTCATTCTTAGCTCATTTTTTAGTTTTGAATACTCTAGTCACTAAGAGGTGTAAATTTTTAATTTCACCATTTTTGATCAACATAGAAAAATTATCCAACTATTAATTGATGTTGGGACATAGATTTATTCATTTAGATTATTGTTATTATTTTTTGAGTTACATGGCTTTTTTGGAAGTAATAAATATTTATTAATTCAAAGAGCATAAATATTTTTATCTTATTATGGGGATCAAGATATAAATTTTGAACAGAATTTTGATTATGAGATGTGATATTTTTCCCAAGAGAGGTATAAATTACATTATTATGTGTTGATTGATGAACTATTCATTTTCAGTTCTATATTATATATCACAAAATTATCAAGTATTATAACTAATTATTTTTATACTGATGGTCAGGACATGTTACAATGACATGGGGATGATATTTTATAGTGGTGAATATGTGGAATAAATGATCAATGAATATGAACTTTTTTCCATTCGCATATCATTTGTAGAGTGATTTGTATGGTGAAATAATTCTAAATGTAACTAAAAATTTAATGTGAAATAATGGTAGAATTATTGAATGAAAATATAGATATATAATAATATCTAGCCAATTATCATTTTGAAAATATAATTTCATCAAAATAATTTAATCCCACTAATTTAATATAACATTATACGGTGAATATATCCTTCATTTATGATATAAGACTGAACAATTTCATCTTTTTCATTGTGTTTTTGCAAATGGTGGTAGAAATGACGAATGAATTTATTAAAATTAGTGATAACCACACAATGTGATGATGAGGAATTTCCATTGAGGAATGAATAACAATATATTTTCAAATAACCAATGAGGTTTCAAACATTTCAATGTTTCTATTATTTATTGTTCCACACAATGTGATATGACCCTCTTCTACTTTTCACTCGAGCATACTATTTTTTAATGTGATATAATATATAAAATTTTAATTTGTTAACCATAATTATCTTTTATAGAAAATATTTATCTTAATTTGATTATAGATTTTTTTAATAATATTTCTTGGGAAATGAAAATAAATGGAATTGGATTTGATGAATTTTCCTTGAATGTAATTATGGAAAGAAATAATGGATTTTTTTATATATAGAATAATTATTTTCAGATAATATTTTTTTAAAAATTTAATATTATTATTTAATAAAATGTGTAATTATGTAGATAATAGAATAATTATTTTATTTTTGGAATATAAAATTAATCATTAAAATTAATTTCATTATCACGTATAATGATTATTTTAATTTAATACAACTATATTTAATTTTTTGTAAAGAATTATTTGATAAAAGTTTATAATAATATGAATTTATTATTGATAAGTAAATGTTGAATATTAATAAATAGAAATAATTGATTAGGTTTTAAATTTTTATAATTATAATGGGATTAAGGAGGAATTTAGGATAAATTTTAATTATTTTATTTATATTATATTATTATATATTAATTAGTGAATAATATATTTCTACATTGTACTAACATAGACAACATGACATCGTGGTAATCATGTTTTTTTTGTTTTGAAAAATTTAAACGAATTATTTATCTAAAAATAGTTGTTTGTGTTATAAAATATTTTTTGTTGATATTTTTTTATTTTGGGATTATAATACATAATTCCCAATAGAACTCGACACATATATTGAGCAGAGGGTTATTTTTCCTACACATTATCTTGTTATAACATTGAATTTTTTCATGACCTATTTTTTTGGTTCTCAGATACATCACCAAACACCTTCCATGACATTATTTTTCTATGTCTTCACATGTTGATTACATTATGGTTTCTGTATCCAATCAAAATTGACATTTTGAGTCAAAAACAGTTATTGAAGGTTTTTTAATTAGTTAGCTTGAGTGGTATTGTTTCCCCCAATGGTGATGATGAATTTAATAATGAAAAAATTTTAATTATATAATTTATTGATATATTTAAATTACAAGCTGTGTAGTCCGTAATCACACATAATATTGTTAAAAATTATGAATTTATTATTCAAAAATAATCACGTGACATGTAACACCTCAAAATGTCACTATAATACACACAATTTTAATTGGAATTATCATATATGATATTTTTGTAATCATATAATTCTTAATAACGGGTTGTGCACCCTCTTGTATCAACAGAACAAGTGCATTAATTTTTATCTAAAAAACATTCCTATTATTGATTATATGGATGAGAAACTAAGAAAAACCCCTATAAACATCATTAAATTAGGTATAAAATTTTTGATTCCATAAGAGATCCTATGACATGTTATTGTTATTTGGTAAAATATTCATGTCTTATAACATTCATTTTTCACAGGGTTCCTTCTAGTTATATATATTTTTAAATACCTAAATGGTTTGTTTGAGTAATGAAATTATAAAAACAAATTATTCATCCCTCACCTTGATATAAAAAAATAATCTAATTATTATTAACATGATGAAATATTACTTTCAAAAATTTATTTTCAATTAATAAATCCAAAAAAATAAGTAACCCTTATTTCGATAACAATTGAATCACAACCATAATCCAACTTTTTTACCATCAAATACAACAACATTCATCAAACATATATTGTAATACCATCTAAGACTACCCATATTGATACATTATTATAAATAACACAATTAGAATAAATAATATTACTAGAAAAAAATAGGTATTGTTTCATTATTATTTTCTTATTTTGTTTCATGTCATATCAAATAATATACATTTATCTAACAACACAATTGACACTATATTTCCACCAATATCAAACATAGTTTATTTATTATATTTACTCATTTATTTATAAAATATTATCTCAATACATGTAAAGCCAAAAATTTTGGAAAAAATTATTACCTTTCTTATTAATCATTTATGTCCATTTATTATAATGTTCATAGTCATTATTAGTTTATATTGAATTTATTTAATAAGGCATTTAAATTATTAAATGACTGTTTAGGTTTCATGGCCTTCATAATTATTCTTTTTTCATGAGTACAAAATGTAAAAAATATTTAAGTGAATATTCATATATTTCCTCAATTATTTATGATATTCCATGTTTCTTTAAGTGAATATTCATATGATTTCTAATAATCATATGGTATGATTTCTTTTATGGTATTATTTATTCTTTTTTATGTTTCTTTTTTCCATGTTTCTTTTATGAAATTCACAATGATCATGTTTCTACAATTTTAATAATCATATGTTTTTAGTTTTATAATGACCTATATTTATTGTTTTATAGTTAATATATAATGAACATAATATATGTTCCCAAATGATACCTTATCTTATGTGTAATTATAAATACATAATCACCCATGAGGTCAATTATATAAAATTATCCATGAATTTGGGTAAAACAAACCCAACATGAACAATCCATATTAAATGGAAGAGTATGATTATGATGTTATTTAAATTTTTTAAAATTATTATATTCGATATAAAATGATATTGAATGTGATGATAAAATAGAAAATAATGAAATGGGTCATCCTGAACAATTATGAAAATGAACTTTACCCATCAAAACATTCCTAGTATGTAGTATTAATTGTTTTTACTATTATCGAGGGGCATAAAAACATTTTTTAAAACAAAATGAGATAATATTGGTATTTTTCATCTAGGGAACAAAAGTTATGCTTTTATTTTATTGTGTTGTCGAAGGACAACTTTTTAACATGAGACTGATTTGGAATTATATAAATACCCTTCATTAATATGAATGGAGTGAAATTTTTATAGGAATGTCACTAATTTCTTTTGAAGATAACAAGACTAATTTTTAATTACCACAATCAAATGATCATATAAATTTTTTTGGATATATTTAATTACTTTATTAATTAATTTAACAATTTCATATTTTATGATTTTACTTTATTAAATATCTTTTTACCATGGAATATTATTTTATTTACCATATTAAAAAAAATTCTATAAAAATTCCAAATATGAGTTATAATTTATCAAATTCAAACTCAAAATTTTATAAATTTCACATTAAAATGAAATAATCCAATGATATATATATATATGCTATTATAATGGAATTTTTTTATATTGAATGGAACATATATTATTCATTATAATACCATAGATTCATTATATATTAATATTGTTTTTTACACATTTGAAAAATAAATTATTATTATTTAAATATATTTATTATATATTTATATTATTATAGGTAATAAAATACATTTTTCATAAAATTTTTCATCTTTATAAATATATATTGATAAAATAATAACATATACATAAAAAATACTATAAGAAATCTACATAAACCTTATGGGTGAGATAAGAAATATTTATATTCCGTGGTGGTGATTTAACATGAATATACCTCACAGTGATATATTATATATTTAATAAGACCAAATCCAAAGGGAACTCTCTAGTAGGTTGTAAGCCGAGTCTGACATGCAAACCTCGCATCCTAAAGGACATAGTCAAGTGACTAAAATCGATGAAGCACCCATGTCTGACAATGTTGGATATAATTCTAAAAACCAATTATATAAATTATGGCATTGGAATGAGATTTAACCCTATCTTTATTTTATAAAATTACATAATTAAAAACATTTCCACTCATAAATAATCTCAGAATACCATGAACAGGTAGTATAGTGTTTTTAGGACTATTTACATAAGAAACTTATGTAACAAAATTTGTGAATGTTTCCCCATATTCTAATAATACTATACTCACATATGGAATTATCATTGGTTATACTAATTTTTATAACCATGTTAATGAAAATAAAATAATGTGGTGAGATAAAATTCACCAGAATTGAAAAAAATAACCAAAATTTTATCAAATATTTGATCATATGAATGAGGGAAAACATTACCATATGAAAAAATATATTATTATGAAACATGGGAAGTCATTATTTTTTATAGGGAATGATAATAGAACATATAACAAAAATGGTGAATTATATACATTGGAATAGGAGTCCGAAAATAAGGGAAAATATACATGAGACACGGAGCATAATTATCGGCATAATGATGGGGAATATCATATAACAAAAAAACATAATAATGAACTATGGAAATAAAACATGTGTTTAAATAATAAATTAGAGGAGTGATAATCACTACATGTTTCCCGTAATAATAGTTTATAGGGAAACACTAATAGATTCATATATACATATTAGGGTATGCAATACTACTTGATCCCAGAGACATAGTGGAGAAAATAACTATATGATTCTAATAATAATATTGGATAAAGAATCACTACATTGTTATCATAAACATAGTGGTCTATTAATCACATCCCTACTAGAATGGGACTCTACCAATTTCCTTATACCAATGGTTTTCAAAAATTGTTGGTATAAGAAGTCATATCCCAACTATTCAGTAAAACCGTCAGGACATGACATTTTAATTAAGGGTACCACAACCATTAAAAAAATTAGCGTGCAAATTTGTTTATCAAATAGAAGGGATATTGTTTTTATAAATAATCCATGTGTCCAAGACCACCGCATTTTTTGAGTGATAATCATTTTTCTCTACCAAGCACTCCCTTTTCTTCCCCAGTGGGTGATCCACCCATGGTTTCATTCATTCAGTTTCTTCAACCTAAAACTGGTGAGTTTGAAATGGGTCATGTCTTCTACCAAGAATCATTTTAATTTTTTATCTACATATGAAACACAAACCAACAACATTCCTTTTCATTCTCCATACATAGAAATAAATCATCCTTTAAGGTTTTCATTTGACTATACATGAATATAAAAATGGTATGTTCAAAATACTTCATATTTTGTATCAACCATCATATTAATTTATTTTATAGGTCTGAATGAATACTCCAGATTTTTTTTTTTTCAGATTTATGATTAATTTAATTATGGTTTGTTTTAATTATATATGTTAGTAAATCTCATAAAAAATATAATTGTGTGTTATATTTTTTTAATCTTGTTGCTCTCAACTTATATATAAATATAATATGAACCTATTATATTTATGATATATTTATGTTTATTTTTAGTGTATTTAATTATTTATAAATTATATATGATTATATGAATAAATATTTCATATATATGGTTCTATAATACATGATACATCTTGATAATATAATTTTTCATACATGGTATTACATTTTTTGTTTTATTGTGAATTTATTGATAATGAATATTATTAATTATGGATGTTTCATAGCAAGGATCTAAGCATATCATCCACCTATATGGTGTATTTTCTAAATTCCCTCAGAATTTGATACAATATATTATTCAACCTTATCAATAACAGCTTCATTAATATTGTATTAAATGTTATAAAAATTAAATATAACATTTTTTAGTGGTGGGAAATTATTTTATAGTCCTATAATAATGAATAATAATTTCCTTTTTTATATAAAATTATTATAAATAAATATGGTAAATCATGTTATCATATTCAATAATCATTATCTATTATAAAAAAACAATGTAAGGGGTGTTCTATTGTGTATTGTAAAAGCTTAAAATGTTGGAGTGTGTTGTAAGAGGGTAATTCCATGTAATGTTTTAACTATTAGAGTGTATAAAAATATAGGTACCCACTCACATTATTGGATATGATTTAAAAGTAAATTAATATCCATACAATATTAATCCAATCACATCCTAGAAGATAACCTTGATTATCAGAACCCTAATCAATAGTGTAATTAAAACTAAATATAGTTGACTATATAAGAAAGTAATGTCCCATAAAATTCATTAAAAATAAAAGGAAAAAACATAGTAAATAAAAATCAAATAAAAATGAATTTTTCAGATTATTATACCTTCAAAAACAATCCTGATAAAAAATATCATCTTCAATGGTGTATAAACTACTTCACATATACACCCTTTAGTGATATGATATTTATCATCAACATATCATAATATAAGATAATTCATCATTAACACTACAGTTTTGAATCCATACAAAAAATAACATTTCTTGAGGGTGAAAATTGTATAGAAATTTCATTAATTATGAAATGCATTGATCTCAATAATGATAGACTTAATCCTAATAGTTACTCATGTTTATAGTAGAATGATGTTCCATTATAAAATGATTTTCCAAAATTCCAACTATATTTCAAATAATATCCCATATTATTCTTTATTATTATTACACACAAAAGATTAACAATACCATCAATATAAAAACAAATATTATAGGATCCCATAAATAAATAATGTTTCAAAAAAATTCATGTAACAAAATTCAAATACAGAACCCTTAAGATTATATTATTAATTTCAATCATGTTTCCATTACTTTGTTCACATAATCAATATTTTATTTCATGCACTCATTGTTAAAACATTGTAATAGATTCTCACAATTATTCTTATAACCACTTTTAATTTAGTTTATCCAATGCATTATACTTTTAATCAATTTTACCACTTCTATGAAACTTTCACTAAAAGTCATAAACACTTAAAAAGTGAATGAAATAATATATAATATAAAAATATCCATTATAAACACAATTTTGTGTTATATTATTTTTAGTTATTACTCAATGACATAATTGAATTAAATATCATGGTTTTTCATTTAAAATATCTTTATATATATATATATATATTATTTTTTTCATTTATAATATGATTCTCATATATTACTGTGATTCTCATATAAAAATATTCTCTGATGTTTAACAATACCATAAAGACTGAAAATCCCCCTTGGTGTATGTTATGAACTGATCCAAGTAATGAATTCCATGATTTTAGTTTTACATTCATCACTAGACAGATGAAATATTGAAAGGGGAAGAATTTATCCACCAAAACTAGTTATAGATGGAAGATGAAAAGTATCTTATTTGAGTTATATTATTGGAAAACCAATTTATTATGTCTATAGTAGACATATTGAACATTGAATAAAAATATATGTAAAATGTTACTTTCAATTATTTTAAATTTAAAGGGAAGGAAAAGTATGATTTATGATCAATATATTCCTTAGTTTATTAGTGTGTCAAACTAGAATTTCATCATGTGTGTATCAGTGAAAATACGTGGAATGTTGTTTTCTCTAAATATGTGATGAAACCTGCAAAATGATTAAATTCTATAGGTATGATAGTCTACTAATGTTCTTAATGGATATTCTTGAAACATATCAAAATGGGCCAATATAAGAGTGTTTTAAGTTGAAATTATTGATGACTCATAATTATAACATCCAACTTTATGAGTTTAACCCAATATAAGTAATTTAATTGATTTCCAACAATGTAAGGGTGATATTTATTCAGTTGTTAAATTTCTATAAAGATAATTTTGGTATGATGTTTTCCATGCAATTCATGCAAATGTTTTGGGTAGATGAACCATTATGTTTTTTTGAGTTCTTGGAAATTATAAATCCATTATTTTTAGCAAGAATGTTTCATCCGACTATCCATATTACAAACGAAATACATCATAGATAACATTTTCCGTTTTTTTGGATATATCCATATGAAATAAATATTTTTACATTCAAGTATTATATTCAGAACATGAATCATACATAATATAATATATCATTAAAGGTTACTTGGTTCAAGTATTTATCAATTTACGTTCAATGTATTTTTCTTTTGGGAATACAATTTTATGACATCAAATGATAAATAAATAAGAAAAATATGATAAAATTTAAATTTTTTTTCCTTCCCTTCCATAAATAATGGAAATCCACCAGTAATTTAAATTTGCTACATTAATCATTGAAGAGAGCGGGACAAAAAGTGGCATAGTTTTGTTTAGAAATGTTTTATTCGATCAATATATCATGTAAGTAAATTGAACATGTGAATCTCATCTCATATCATGTAATTATATATATATATATATATTGTATTATTGCTATTTTTTACTAAATGTTAAATAAAGAAATGGTTAATAATAATCACTAATATTTATAATCAATAAGTAGTTATAGTTTTCATTGTAATAAATTTTATACATGGTTAAATGTGAATATAAAATTATTAATATAATGAAATATTAAAATAAATATTTATTTAATCTTAATATTCATTTATGTTTTAGGTTTTGATTTTTCATGTTGAATCTGTCTTTAATGAAATACGAGATTTGGATTTTTGTCTTTATTATGTGTTTTATGAATGAAAATCAATTGTGATCAATGGGTACAAATTTTATATCACTGAGAGATCAATGTCAATGAGATCACAACATGATGTTTTTATGGTAACTTCCATAATAGAATATTATGTTATTTCATAAGAGAGTATACAATGATTTTAAAATGCATCATTTAATGGAGTTCTTGTGAAATTAACCCACTCTATTCATGTATATACGATGAAATTCAAGTGACTAGATTTGGTATGTAGAAATGAAAAATTTGTTGATGATTTTGTATTTTGAGTTACTAACATGGCTCATACTCTTTCTATTGAAGATCCATATTTGTTAAAATCAATATGGAAATATTTTTTTATGCTAAATATTATCAATGACCTAAATTAGGTGTCACTATTTAAGTAATAAAATGACATATTTTTTGTTAGATGGTGGTGATGGAATTGACACCATCCCTAATCCCATTGGGCCTAATCAATTTATTAATTATTATGGATCTAATATATCAATTTTTAGTGTTTTTTATGTATATGAAGTTATGGTGGAAAAAATATAGAACCATAAATATGCGTTTTTAGTTATTTTGGAGTAGTTTTGCATGCATTGTTGTGGTTGGTTCTATTCAAATTACTTTACTGTTGATTAAAATTTTTTTATCAAAGTTTACCGTCATGTGCATTTTTAATATAAACTTCTTTCTTTTTTTCTTGAGTTTCATTTTCAAATATTCAATTGAAAAATATTATCACCAATCAAATAAAACAAAACAGAAAAAATAAATTGAAAAAAATATATGATGAATTGAATAGAAAATATTAAATTAAATAACATACAATTGGGAACTAATAAAAATAATGACCTAACCTGAAAATTGAAAAATTAACTGACCCAAAATATGAACCAGATGACCTAACCAAAAATTAATTAGATCAGATTGAAAGTATAATTAAACTATATAATAAGATTTCTAAACATTGAAATTTAAAATTATTTATTTTTCTTTGACATGCCTTTTATTCTTTTATATTCATCCCACTAAATAAAAAACGATTTTGTTAGATCGCAACATATCATTTATTTTGATTTAAATTTGGTATTACTTAGTTATGCCATGTATCATATTCATTCTTGATTGACTTACACATTAGTTATAGATTTATAATTAATTCTATATTTTTTAAATGAACGAAATTAAAAACATTGAATAGATTCGTCAAAAAATGATAACAAGTAGTAATCACATAATGAGAGAGATGTTCGTCCCTCTTTTGGGGCCTATTTGGATTATTTTATTTCAAATATATATATCAATAAAATAAAATTTTATGTGATTAATTTTTTCCATAACTTTTAATTATGATAAACCCCTTGGTTAAAGTTATTCTTAGACTAGCCTTGTGGTTCCAGGGATCAGCCAAATTTTATAATGGGTGGATGTGTTGGTAATATAGTGATGCGATCCTAAAATCATACCCGATGAAACCATTAACCTTCCTCTAACATACCATTTTGTACACCATATGATCCCTCAATGTCATTAGAGGAACCAAATATATTTAGAATGCCTATATTTTCGTCACTGTTTTCACCTGATCCTCCTTGATTATCTTTCCCTTATCCGATGATGGGTCATAATCCCTATCCATATTATGCATTTCTAAATACATCTATGCCATATCCTTTTATTTCTAATCAATTCTCCCTGATCTTCAACACTCATACTCCTTCAACATATTCTTCTAAAAATTATATACCATTGATGCAAACATTAAGTCTCACTCTATCTCTACAGGTTAACTTTCCTTTAGAGAAAAGAGTTAAAGTAGCCACCACTCATTAGTCTACCTCCTGTATATTTATGTAAACCATTAAATATTTTAAAGCATATTTAATTTTGATTATATGATTTATTGATGTAATATTTTATTTATTCATTAACACCTGGATCTTCCTCTAGGTTGCGTGGGAGTACAGACATGTGTGCTATATGGAACCACCACACCCAACTTATGCTGGAGTACACCAATGAAAATCAAATTATTCAAACAACAAGGATTGAATATAAGAATATTATGAATATTTGTTCCAAATATTATGAAAACATTCCTGTGTGGACAGTCCCCAGTAGAAACCGTTGGAATGACCTAAAGGATAATGGTTAGGAACATATTTATGTATGAAAATTCCATTGATTTCATTTCATATTATTATTTTTATTTGAATTTATATTTTTTTCCAAATTCACATTAATTTTCACGATTATGATGGTATGAGGACCCTATAACTCATTGAATTCAGTGACATGTAGAGAGTATATAAGCCTGAATTTTATAGTGGTTGGTGATATAGGGTTTGTAAGGATTTAGAGGCCACATCATTTTTGAATGAGTGTCTAGTATCATTTTATTATGATATTATTTATTATTGGATATGTATTGAGTTCATGGAATTATTCAAATTTGAGGTTTCTGAATTATAATTAATATAATTTTGATTATTATTTTTCTTTTTATTATTGAAATTTCTATTTCAAGAAGTATCATGTTGAATTTTAAAAATGAAGGATGCTACAAAATACAAACACTATTTGGGGAGAACAATGATATTTTATAAATAGAGAAATAATGTAATACAGAATATTATAATTTTTATATTTAAATAAATAATGGAAATTTTATTTATTCAATTTTAAATTACATTGTATCATTAGTTTATTATTGAATTTATTTATCATGAAACTAAATTTTAATATTACTATTGTTCAGTTTGTGAGCATGTTGTGAAATTTATTATTTAATTTGATGGTTATGTATCAATATAAATCATTAAATTAAAACTAAAAAATATTTTCACCCCATCAATAGACATTGAAAAATCCAACCCGATCATTTTTCCATCCCTGTATTTTCCATTAGTGGTAGCTTTTAGGTTAATAACTCATCAAAAAAAACATCTTGGTGGATTCTATAAAGCTATTTATGATATTCACAAGCAACATGTTCAATTCACATACATGGAATCAGGCTATCTATAAGGGGAATTTCACCTTCCACCATGGAGTCTAAAAAAGAGTAGTACTCTCTATAGTGGGGCACATAATGTGAAAATTCATTCTGGTTTCAACTAACATTTATCTAATGTCTACTTGATCCCACAAAAAAATGTACTAGACTTTTATCATCCCTTATAATTCATTCATGGTGTGAGTGAATCGTTCAAGTGATTAATGCAATGTAGATTCTATTTTCATGTCAAATCAAAATTCATTAAATACTAAAAAATTATTAGAGATTAAAAACATATCAACCATCAAGTGAGTTTTTATATTTTAAATTCACGATCACTTCCACCATCAAATCAATGTAAATTTCATTAGAAGAGTCTAATAAATTTCAGGTTATACCAAAAAATAAAAAATTACAGAGAAAACATAAAACCCATATTCTAGTAGAAATATTGTTTCCCATCAAAAAATATAGTTCTACTATGTCACGAACCAAGCCGATTCATCATCCAACTAGGCACCCGAATTGGTCCGTGGCATGGCCCGAAGGGAATTCCCGATCCCCACGGGCTGGAAACTAGTGTCGGGGATCAAAATAAACCAGTTGGGAACAATTTTGGCCCATAAAAATGATAAATGAAAATAAAATGAAAAAGCATATAAATAAAGTAAAATAAACTAAACAACTTGAAAGCGAAAAAAGGAATAAACAAAGCAATGTTACATACCCTAGGTGACCCTGTGGATCACCAGGTACATCAACTACACATTCTCCCAAAAGAAATCCAAGAATGAAACCTGTAACTGAAAAGTAAATTAGGCGTGAGCACTGAGATTCTCTGTAGTAATTCCAAAAATATAACCACATCCTATGCCCCTGCCTTTATTAAGAAATCTAATTATACCAGTTTGAAAATAAGATATAATAAAAAAATGTTTTCCCTTCTTTTCGAATTCACATATTGATTTTTCATTCTCAAGTAAATCATTTCACTCCCAATACATTTTAAAAATAGGTTCCAAGCATGCATTAACGTTTCAAAATGAAAAGAAACCAGTTTAGATTAAAATATGGTTTTCAAAAACAAGAAATCAATTTAGAAACAACTGAAAAGAAATTTTTATTTCAAGCTGCATGTCACAATTGAGCGTCATGGGTAATCCCTATACGTAGCTAGAACAAGTGAGAACCTAGAGACCTCGTACCTCGGTGAACTGTGTCTTAGAAGCCACGACCCTCAGAAAAACGTGGCTTAGAAGACCACGACCCTCAGAAATTCATATGTTTAGTTAGTGTTTTTGCATCAATCCTACTTGAAAAATGGGGACAAACCCCTACCGTGTCATCTAGCATACTAGTCTTGGTCACCCACCTAGATACCCAGGTTTCCCATTGTGCTCTATTTAAAATGGTGGTGAGTTTTATTTATCAAGAAAACATACAAGTAAATAAATCATTATTTATCTAAAACTCATTCAACCTCTCACCACCGCTCTCCCTCCTTAAGCGCATTCCCCCTCTTTACATCACCCAACCACACACATGCCTTTACACTAGGCAGATATCACAAACCCCACATTAACACTTGTAATACTTTTTTTTCAAATAAAGGGAATTTCTCAAGAGGGGTTTTCCATTTTCGTAAACCAAATCGTAAAGTGCCAAATAGAACTCATCACTTTAGAAGGAGTATTCATCATTTTAGAACACATTAAGGTACTATATTTATAAAAAAAGCATAAATCCATACTTAACATGATGTAATACTTTTAAGGAGGTCAAACCCTCCTTTAATATCGTGTTCACACCAAATCCCATTTTAAAAATCACTTTGGAACCCCTTTAAAAAAATGCATGCCATTGATCATTCATAACAAAATTGAATAAAAGGATGCACAACTTTTGGAAAAACCCATTTCATGTTCAACCCCTATGAAACAACTTTTTATGAACCACAACCATATATATATAGTTCATATGGATTTCACATAAAAAATAAGGAAATTATTTTAAGGAAACATCAAGAAGAATTGGATATTATAATTAAAGATTAGGGCATAGGGGACCTACCTCAAACATGTCATTATTTGTCGATGACCACTCGAACCGACACTTGGCGCATACAAGCACATGCATTAATACATATATATATACACACACCCCTAAATGCATTGTATATATTCCCCAAGCCATGAGGGAATATGTACAAAGGGGGCATATATATATATATATATGCCTTACCCTATGCATGTACATGTAGGATCTCTCGACACCCATGACCCAAAACCATCGAAGCAAGGCCCAATGAACTACACATATAATTTAATAAAGAAATTAAACACATAAATGATCCATAAAAAGTTTCAAAATAAGACATCAAGGATTTACTCCAAGGAAACGCCACTTACATAACTCAAAAAACCAATTGAAAAAATTAAAATAAAAACACATAATCAATTTAACTATTTCCAAAGGCCATTTCTAATCGTCACATAAACCGGAACCGATTCCAAAAAATGCATTTCATTGATTAATCGATTTAAAATTTACATTTATAAATACACGACTACTCCAACACGCTAAATTATGAATTTGTCTTTAAAAACCTACACACAAGCCCATTTTCACCATTAGTGCCACTGAAAATCTGATTCACACCATTTAAAATTCAAAAAACCATTTGTAAAATGTATAAAACACCTAAAAGAGGCACAATAAGGTTTTACCTAAAAATTACACCAAAAGTGACATTAAAACCTATGTTCCATCTTTTGAAAGAACATAAAAAACATGTTGACAAATGTAAAACAAGTAAAACAATTAGACAATTTATTAAACACATTAAAATTAGCAATATAAAAAATAATTACACAAAAAAAAAATCTCTAAACCACAAACTCAGACAAAAATCATGCTAAAATTTAATCTGCAGCCCCTGCATGATCTAATAAAGCAAACTCACAAGTCATAAAACAAAACCAAGAATTACCGAAAGCATTTATATCCAAAACAGAGCTCATTTAATAGAATGATTCCATATAAAAATCAAGCTCAAGCTAATCTATTGCAAAAGCAGCTTTCACACCCAAAACAAAATAACAACAACTCAAAAATCACAAAACTCCTAAATTAAAATTAAACCACAATGAAGAAGATGATGAATCCTCAACCAAAGAACATGGAGAACACACTTCCCTTGACGGAAATGGCTAAAAACGGCCTTGACGGAACCCAACATAACCTAAATAAAAGATTAAATGAAAAGAAATAAAAACCCCCCAAAAATTAGGGTTCGGCCAAAATTGGGTAGGGCAACCGGGAGACCTCAAATCCGTCGAGGATGGAAGGAGAAGAGGGATGAAACCCAAACCTTAAAAAATAGAACAAAAATCCTATGGAAGTGGATTGAAATCCACGCCAAAGAGGGATGGAAGTTCGGGCTACAGGATCAGGGGGAAGGCCGTTGCACGAGGGAGGGAGGCCGGTCGAACGATCGCCGCGCAAGAGGAAGGAGGAAGATGCACCGTCGGGTCCCCGGCCGCTGGGGGGGGGGTAGCGTGAGCAGGATGGAGAGGGGGGTAGCATGAGGGGAATAGAGAGGAAGGGGGCGCTGTGCGCGACACCCATAGAAGAATAATAGAAAGGAAAAAAACATGAAAAGAAAATAAAAAAAGGGAAAAGAAATAAATTAGATCAAAAATGAAATAAAAGAAAAGAAAATAAAATAAATAAAACATTAATAATTAATATTAATAATAAACATAATAAGGATTTTAATAAACTCCAATAATAATAAATATAATAATAACTTAATTATTATTATTATAAACTAAACAATAAAGTTATTATTAATAATAATCATATAAAAATTATAATAAAGATACTATGATATTAATAAACCTCATTTACTTAACAAAATTAATAGATAGTTAATAATAATAACTTAATTATAAAAACCTATATTAATTAACATGGTGAACTTAGTAATAATAATAATAACAATTAAAATAATTATAATTTTGAAATACATCATTAAAACTCAATTTATTTATTTGTCATGTAGCAGGCCGCACGGTGACCTGGGAAAAGTTATATAGCTTTTAATACCCCATGTCATGCACCAGACGATGTGTAGGGTCAAAAAATATTTCATCAATAAAAAGAAAAAAATTAAAACAGGCTTGGTCAAAACCCTATAGAATGTATCAAAATCTTATGAAAACATATAATAATATTCACATAAAAGTTCAGGTTTGACAATTCTCCCCCCATAAAAACATTCTGCCCCCTGAAATTCACCCAGCCAAACAAGGAAACAAACTCCTATTCGAAACTGAATGAGGATAACAAAAACATGAACTTGATGTGACTTTCCACTCCACCAGTCACACCCGATGAACTCTAAGGGAAAACACAATGAGAAAATCCATGATGAAATGGGGAGGGATTTTCCAATAAAAGAACCCGACTAGCATGACAAACATTGATACTCATAGCATGGGCCAACTCTGGAAATACTAACTTGATCCAAGAGGGAACCTCCACACAGACCAAACCTCGAAGAAGGCAGAACAAGATTAATGGTGGGTCTCCCCACCATTTAAGAACTGATCACCTTAAGCCAATTAGCACAGACCAATATGAGAAACCCAGGATAACCGACCTATGAACTCTTTGCATAAATAAGACTACCACCACATGGGGTCCTCGACGAAAGACCACGAACCTAATGGCGGACCACACCCCTACATATTATTTCCCAAGATACATGTGTCTCCAAAAGAGTACATCCTAAAACAAGAACGGGTCACCCATGGAGCCAGCCACATGGGAGGGATAATCATCTTGAGACTCACAGCCATAATGAGACAACCTTCAAAGATCAAACATGAGGAGGCACAACTACTAGAATTTCAAGAAAACGACATCACCATGCCTCATTACAACCAAAGTGGGGTATTTAAAGAACAAAGACCACAACAAGAAAAGAAGACCATTATTCCAATTACATAAAAGCAGAACATTCAAAGATGAGAGAGATTAAATAGAGAAATTTAAATTATCCATATTTTAGCACTAGAGAAAAAATTCAGACCACGGTGCCCCACACCCAACGATTCCTGACTACGTGAAGAGATTCACTCCGAGGCCTGTGGATGGAGATCTGATGTCTTGATACATCTGATGCCCGGAAGTTAGGATCTTACATCCTTCGGTCGAGACTCCTGCTGACGATGCTGCTAGTAGAACCTCTCCAATTTTCCCAAATGGCCACACTGACAGAAATCCTTCAGAGGATGATGACAAGGTGACTTAAAGTACCCAAACTGAGTACACTGAATGAAAACAATGGGGTGGCCCAATAAATAAAAAATGGAATTGTCAAGAAGAATTTTCTGAGACAGGTTCCTCTGATTCGCTCTCATCACCGGATGGGGAAACTTCCCGAACACCAGAAAGAAATGGTCCTGGAACCCTGGATGAAGATACCACATAAGAGAAACATTAAATGATCCCACGACGCTACCTCTGGAGAAAATGGAATCAACCCCTTGGTATTACACACATAGGCCTTCACTACTCATTGGCCTTAGTCGACACTCACTAGTTCTGCCACATTCCTCGCCTTCACTTCCTTGGGCATAAACCATCTAATGAGATTAGTATTAAACACCTTCCATGACATACCATCATGGAACAATGTAGGGATTATCTACTCCACAAGTTCAATGTTTAACCTTCAAATGGGCACGAACCAACACATTCTCTCATAACTTTAGGAGTTCCCAATAACCTGAAAACACAAATGAGTTCACCAATCTAGTTAGCTACCTTCAATAGATTATGATAACCACAGAAGCTACACAATGAGTGAAATGAATTCAATTCCACAACCCCGCTAAGGTTCTATGTAGAACCAACAAATAGAAGAGGCTCACTAGAAACTTCTGGGACTTTTTGGGCAGAATACTCAAAAACAAGAGGCACAAATATGAATCAAAACTCATCATAAATAAAAATTACACACCTCAATCACAAACTAAAACTCAAACTCAAATCAATATTCCAACCACAATTTAGCATGTCAAAACCAAGAACCCAAAAAAAGGTATACCAAACTTGAAAAGAGAACACTAATCAATTTATCAGTCAATTTTCAAAACCTTTGAATTACCATTTTTGAAAACCATTTTTTTTTCAGGAAACAAAAAAACCTAAATATCCACCTTTAGTATTCCATGAAGTCTCACACATACATATCTCTGTGCTAGATCAAGAACCCATCCACTTACATCATCAATTTATACACTTTTCACATGTGCTACTCCCTATATGTGATCTTGAATAGGAATACCAAGGGTCAATTCAAGACACTTCTCATTTTCAAAACAAATCATTCAGCATGAATCACAAATTCCCAACCAATTGAAAAATCCACCTATCATTAAAGTAATACATTTCTAAATTCCAAAACATTGTCCAATTCACATTCCAAAAAGTGTTACTATGATCCCAAAACAACTTCCAAAACACCCCCTTTTTCCATTTTAAAACCACACATTCGTTAAAACAAAACAATTTCCATTTTAAAACAACTTTTCCACTCTAAGACCACATTCCCATATGAAAACACCTTTACAAAAAAAACTATTTTCATTTTTGAGATTTACTCACACCAACCGAAATGAAGTTCAAACATAACTCACATCAAAATTTCCAAAAACAAAGAACTAGTGGCCATTCCAACCTGGTAACATGGATTAGCAGACCATGCGACGAGCGAGCATTAACCACAGGAAGCTTCTTGAACTGTGCACTGGGATTGTACATGGGTCGCTACTCCATGAAAATCCGCAGCGTAACACTGGTTCACCTCCTTGGTCATCCCTCATCCACATAGACCAATCCAAAGAAGAAAATTTAAATCCCAGAACACCCTTGAAACACAAGTCCTAGGACGAGAAAGGGTTCATGAAGTCCTTCTCGAACCTACCTCTCGAGTCCCGACACACCTAATCACCAGGCTACTTGACACCCCAAATAAAAAGGGCCCTCTGATACCATTTTGTCATGAACCAAGCTCGATCGGATGACAACCCAGCTTGGTTGGTGACATAATCCCATTATATGAACTCAATAATGACTATATATTTTTTCATAGTTTATGAATAAGGTATTAGTAAAAAAAATTGTGGGTGACTATAATCATGTTTTTGGGATGGAAGCATAAAATTAAACCTTATTATTCCCACATGTGTTCCTCTACATGAGAAACCTATATGAAAAAACATAAGGAATTTATTTGAAGAAAACCTAAAAAATGAAAAATTAAAGTCAAGGGAAACATAGATTTAACTCCCTAATGGTATTATATGTTTTAATATCATTTGAATATAGATGTATTGGGTCATAATTCATCAGATGGGGGATGCAGTTTATGTGTTTTTAAAAACTATATCCTTCTATTCGAACAACATCTCTAGAATTTATTCCTGAGTTCGACCCCATGATGTTTTTGTTTCTTTCCCACAACTTATCTTCATAGGATCTTATAGTAGTCATAATTTTTTAAAAGGCAAGAGTAGTCAACCTCTTTGACCACAAATCTAATGTGGAAAAAGTATATCTGATCGATTTCTTTTTCTCTATCATTACATTCCCATGTGGAAATAATATTCTCATAATTTTTTTTCATGCAACCTGGTTCAGTTATAATAGATCTAGATCAGTATTCAAATCCCATGGAGAGTAAATAAAAAAAATCAAATTCAGAGAAATTAGAACAAGATAAATATAAAATTGCGATTATCCAATATATATTAATATAGAAGATTTTCTTCTGAATATGCATGTTGAACTATTGGATATTTTTATTGAATTATAGTAACCCTGGGATAGCTTATAGAGTATGCATGGATTTAACCATCTACTATCCAATCATTGGGTATTGCTTGAGAAGATTGTTCACTATGAAAGAAATTGTATATTCAAACTCCCTCCTCATTCGTAGCAAGTAACCAAAGTTGCTTTTCTATTCCATTATCAGAAAATACCTCATCTTCCATTGATTATTCCCTAAAATCCTACTCGGGATGAACTAGTGACAATTTTCATATAATTAAAAAAAATATTCGTTTTCAATTTACATTTAATGAAATATTAATATAATAAATATATGGTCAGTGTATCTCCCTCATCTATACCTAGTTGTGGTTGTTTTTTTAACATTTAGTGAATCATGTAATCTCTATGCATGACTGGGAATAATCCATTCCAAATTTTACTCAAAATATATTAATTTTTTCACAAAAAATTACATTCAACCGCCTATAAAGAAAACAATATCAATGATAATTTTTAGTACAAATAATGGAACAAATATTTGAAAATTTATTATTAAACAATTTCATAATAAATGGAATCCAAGTGAGGAATATCCCATTTAAATGGAATAGTACTATTACGACGTTTAATGGAAGATTTGTTTAGGAATTGATGAAACTGAATAAACAAAAGTAGAACTAAAACCAACAAGATATGAAAGAACCAAAATGTACTAGCCTAAACATGATACAAATTAGTGAAAAAATGAAATAAATCACAGTAAAAAAAGTAAAAATGAATTCAATTGAGCTCAAATAAATCAAATGAATATTAACAAAACTAAATGAATATAATATAACATATAAAAAACTAAATCATACGAGTGATGAAAAAACTACTTCAAATTTTAATGAAAATTAATTAAAAAATATAATTGAATCAAAATAAATAAATCTGATCTATAATAAAAAAAACTAAATTAATATGAATCATATAAACCTAACATAAGGAAATCATAAATAATTAATATAAATTTAATATAACTGAACCATAATTATTGAATTGAACCATACATATCCAAAAAGAATTAAAAATAATGAAATAAAATTATATCGTGAAAAACTAAATATGGATAAAAACGATCTAAACCATGATGACTGTATATATAGTCATTATATTTAAACATTAACCTTATATAACGAATTAAATAACAAATAATATCCCTTATGGTTTATTTTTTACTAAAAACCTCCAGTATTTACTATACACTATCATCAATTTCACTCATTGAAAAATAATGTATCTTTACCCTATTTTATAACCTCTCAAATTAAATCATCAAAACATATAAAAAAGGAACACATCTATCATATATTTCACCCTTATATTTTAGCATTTAATATCTGTATTTCATCTTGATTATATATTCTCAATAAATTCATTCCATTTCAATTATTCTATTATTACGTTTCGCTTAGATGCATGTAAATAATATATATAAACAATAATCATTAAATAAAAATTTAAGTTAATTTTTCAAATCATTATTTAATTATATTCTCAATTCTACTAATTTATTATAATGTTTTCTGTTAAAAAACTCATATCATACTAGAACAATGTAGTAAATCATTATATAAAATCATATTACATAATCGAGTATATCCATTTATTTAATGTTTTCAAACACATTATCAATAACATAAATATAATTAGGATTTTCTGCATTCAATGTCATTGTAGAGGGAAATTTTGAATATTGTATAATGTGTGCCTCGAGAAAAAATTATTTTTCTCGAGAGGAAAAAAGAATAATGGAAATGTAGTAAATGAAATGAACCTAAATTAGATTGTAATATATAAATTATTAGATTAAAATTTTAATATATGTATTCTGAAAAAAAAAATTATTTATATTTGCAACACTGTTCTTCAGAGGCCCTCGATGATAAAGAAGCTCACAATGTTGGCCCAAACGATCACCTACATTAGGTTATAAGAGATGATGAACTTAGAAGTGTATGATATTGAATAGTAAAGATCATAATCCCGACCAGATATTGGAATTATTCATGTTCCAATTCTCGTAGCACCTAGTTGGGAAAAGATGAAGCACATTTAGTATAACCTCCTACCTAGTCAGAAAAGTCCCAAAAAATGGTCATACATGTGCCTGAATGGAGTCAAAGGGGAAACCATGAAGCTATGAAATTTATTGAAGTTCTATTCTAAAATCGTCCTCTAGATAAATATGTGGATTGTGATGAAAATATTTCTATGAGGAATATATTATGTATTTTCCCAAGTGGTGGTCCTTGTGGTTGTCAGGACGATGATGTTCCTGGGGATGGTGATGTGATGGGGAGGATGATGGTGAGGATGACAATGATGAAGATGTAGATGATGAGGGTGAGGATGAATATAAGGATTATGAAAGGGATTGTGGAAATGATAGTGATGGAGATGAGGGATAGATTGAAATTTAAATTTTTTCTTATATTTATGACATTTGATGTTTTATTATTAGTTCTGAATTATTATATCTTATGTTTTGAAAGTATTTTTTCATTTTTTTGAATGTATTAATTTGCTTCTATTGTTCTCTTTATTTTTATATTTATTTTTGATGTTTTTTTAGTAATTTTCAATGATGGGGTGATGGTGTGGATTCTGGTAGATGTTACAAGATCATTAGGCCAGGTCGAGGTAATATTGGTCTGGGTACTAGGGGTTTAAACCAATGGTTTATATAGAAACCTCAGTCAAAAAAATTAAATAATAACAATATAATAATTTTTAACTAAACAATATTGATATAGTCCTTTCCCAATAGCAAATAGAAATAGTTTTTAATTTTTGGTACATTCATGAATTCCAACAGTGTTTATGGATTCCCATAATGGAAAAAGAATAAATACACAATTTCTTTAATTATCTCATGAGATATAAATACCAAACCAATCCATTATAGGAGAAATAATAACCCACCAATCACATAGTAATAATATATACACATATATTAAATTAGAATTTTAAAACATTCCTACATCATAAATCACTTCATTTACCCTCAGAAAAGAGAAATGTATCATAAACCAAACACGCTTGAACATTCCACAATACAACTAGGTAATGAAGTTGGATGTTTTCATAAAAATAACCATTATATTATCTAAGGGTCCTTAAATATGTTTTCATTAATGGAAAATAAATTATTATGATCATTGTAAAAATGACATGAAATATAATTGGTAAATGACCATTTTTAAAATGGCTAAAAACAGACATAAAAATTGTTATATTAAAATGTAATTCTTGATCTTTATAAAAAATCTTCATATTAAAAAACATAGTTTTTATAAAAAAAATATTTATTTCAAATATTCATTCCCAACATTCTTGGAGAATATATAAAAACACATAAAAGTTTTTTCGTAAAACCAAATCCTTCTAAACCCATTGAAAAATCAATAATTCCATTTAAGGTAATCAAAGAATAAAATTATGAAAATATAATAATAATTACATACATTTTTAAAATAACAAATAATCAAAATCATTATAATTTTTTTTAAAAAAAAATTGAAGCTTAATTAATATGAATGATCATATGGTGAAAGAAACATTAATAGAGTTTGGAGAAATATTTTTATTGTAGTTTTAAAATATGAAGTTACACCTAATGTTGACATTCCATTTTCTCTAGAGATAAATATAGACTTCCCTAAAATAATATATCATGGTGGATGAAACTAATCATGGAATTAATAAGTTCGATAAGAATAGTTGTGGCTCAAGGATTGGAGTTGGGTTTAAAAAAATTGCAACATTGTCATATTTTGAATCAAAATACATTTAATGAAAAGAACATTTTATGGATCTTTAAATACAATAAAAAATTTTAATATGTAAAAATAAATAAATTAGATAGAACACACAATATATCGAATATATTATAGTGTATAATAATATAAATACCTCATGCAATTAAATTTGGGATAATGTACCCCACAAATTGTTTCCCTACATAGAAGAATGTTCTCTATCCTATCATACAACAAAAATTACTATCAATAAATTCAATTTTGAAACATTATTAATAAACATTTCTATTTATGTAATTATTTTAGGACTCTTTTTAATTTATATAGAAGTTAATTATACCTCATTTTTACCATCAAATGTTGGTAACATTTATTTTTTCATGCAAAATTTAGGATTTTGTTCTCAGTAACCATTCCTTATTAAATGTTTTATCTTTCCTAGATCAAATTAAAAAATTTAATATATAAATTAAATTGATTTATATGTATATTATAGTATTTGAAATCTATTTTATTTATTTTCTATGAACATTGTATTATATTTGGCTTATTTTGGTAATTTTATCTATTGAAGATGACATTTTAATAAAAAAAGACCCAATATAATAATTCCAAAACCATAAAACCATCCTTGTTTGGAAATGATCATATAAAAATTTTATTGTTTATGTTCCCATAGTCATATATGATAGTGTTTTATATCATTATTCATGTAGGTTGTAAAGTCCCAAACTGGGTGCACACACCGATGCCCCAAGACAGTCTACTATGTGACATAATGCACACCTCCTCATACACCAGAGGCTGTCATCAAGCAATAAGGGACAAATATCACTAATAAGGAGACTATACCATATTTTTAGAGTAAATGGCCAAAGAAAAATAAATAAACAATAGATGAATAAATGAACACACCTAGAAGGATGCCATTATCACATGAGGACAAAAAATGGAAATACAATATCAAAACTGAACAATAGATATGTCATGATAATATACGTTCCAAGTGCCATAATGTACTAGAAAGAAAATACATTGAAATCTCCAATGTTTTTATAAAATCCCATTTCTTTCCTTCATCAATTATCTATACCAACTAATCCATGTAACATAGGGCCTTTGGCCTTGTCCATTCATAAAACCATGAAATTTATTTGGTACCAATCAAGCACCCTTAGTAGGGTGTGAGTAAAACATCGTAGGCCACAACCCAAGGTGTGTAAAATAATATCTAGTCATTATAGTTAATACGACTTTCTAAATAATAAATACATGGGATAAAGAAACATTTTTAATTTATTCTATTAATCATTATTAAACAACATAACACCCCTGGTTCCCGAGGAAACATGAACCTCAATACCTGCTTCAGTCCAAGCCATAGTCTAAACTATCCCCAAGGGATATCATATCTCAGAATTCAATTATTATCCTTCTTTAATTTCACAATTGAATGACCATGTTACCATTCATAATTTATAATACATGAATGAATGTCCATGTTACCACTCATCATTTCAAAAATAAATAGCCATGTTACCATTAATAATTCCATAATTGAATGACTATGTTACTATTCATAATTCAACAATTGAACGAATGTGATTCCATTAATAATTCCAAAATTGAAAGAAATTTTTACCATTAAAAATTTAACAATAGAATGACCTTGTGACCTTTTGTAATTTAACAATTTATATTTCACAATAATAGAACATGACATATCTCACAATGTAAAAATAATTAATTCAACAATTATTTAATCAAAGAAAAAAATAATCAATAATTAAATAATTAATTGACCACCACAATTCCATTAATTAATTCAATAATTAGTTAATCACATAAATCTCATTAATTAATTCAATAATTAATTAGTACTAAATATTAATTAGTAAATTCAAAAAATAATTAATCACATCAATAAAATTAAATAATTAAAAAATTAATTAGACAAAAAAATTACATTAATTAATTCAGTAATTAATCAATCTCATCAAATTAATTAATTAATTAAAAAAATTAATTAATCACAATAATTAGACATTTTAATTCAAAAGTTAATTAATCACATCAATCCCATTAATTAATTAAAAAATTATTTAATCAAAAAAATTCAATTAAGTAATTCATCAATTAATTAGTCATGTGAATCTCAATATCTAATTATATAATTAATATCACGTAATAATTCAATTAATTAATTCAACAATTAATTAATCACTTCAATCTCAATAATATAATAATTATCTCAGAAATTAATTTTCTCAAATCCATAATCACAATATATCAACACTTAATTATCCCTTATACCAATTCAAAATATCTCAATAACTAATTCGATAATTAATTATTCTAACTACACAATAACTATATCTCAATAATTAATTCAATAATTAATTATTCAATATTCACAATCACAATATCTCTATTACGTAACTTCACCATTAATTAATCACAAACATTCTCAATATTTATTTAACAAATTAATTATCCATGTCAATTATATTAATTATTTCCCTACATAATTAATAACATTTAATCCCATAAAAGAATTTAGTAATCAATTATTCACATCAATTGCAGCAATTAATTATTCAATTTGTTAATCACAATTAAAAAATTTCATAATCAGAAAAATTTCAAATAATTAATTTCCTAATTAATTATCATAATATAATGACATCATTAAAATAATAATTAATTCAATCATAAATTTTACAAATTGAAAAAATTTATATAGCCAAAATGTATTCAACAATTAATTATTCCAATTCATTATTCTATAATCCTTACCATTCCTTTAAATTAATTAGAAAATAAATTATTCATGTTTAACAACCTCCATAAATCTATAATTAATTTTGTGATTAACT
The DNA here is from genome assembly GCA_963277665.1 of Viscum album. Classification (NCBI taxonomy): domain Eukaryota; kingdom Viridiplantae; phylum Streptophyta; class Magnoliopsida; order Santalales; family Viscaceae; genus Viscum; species Viscum album. Next base: position 1,911,207,532 of record OY728120.1, read on the forward strand.
ATTCCATATCATATTTTTATAATCCCAACCATTCCCATTAATTAATTCAACAAATAATTAATCAAGTTTAGTAACCACAATAACACCATATTTAATTTAATAATTAATTATTCATCTTAATACCATTAATTAACTAATTATTTAATTATTCATCTTTGTATCATGAATTAACTCAAAAATTAATTAATCATCTCAATGTCATTAATTAACTCAATAATTAATTAATAATCTCAATATCATTAATTAACTCAACAATTAATTAATCTTATTAATATCATTAAATTACTCAAAAATTAATTAATCATCTCAAACCTATTAATTAATTCAAAAAATAAATAATCACAAAATTTCCATTAATTAATTGAATATTTAATTAATTACCTAAATCCCATTAATTAATGCACCAATTAATTAGTCAAAATCCAAAAATTCAGTAGCGCATAATTAATTACACAGTTAATTATTTTATTCACAATCTTAGTACATCGTAATTAATCCATAATTAATAATCCCAATTATAAAATCATAATATATATAAAATAATTCCGCAGTTAATTATTCAAGTAAAAAACATCAATATATCAGAATTACTTCTACCATTAATTATCTCTAATCGACAATCAAAATATATCAAAAATAATTTATCAATTAATTATATCAAATCAATAAACTCAATATCTCATTATCATTTCATAAATTAATTATATCAAATCAACAGTCTCATGATCTCATAATTAATTCATCAATTAATTATCTTAAATAAAAAATATCAGTACCTCATCAATAATTTTACAATTAATTATCTAAAATAAAAAAATAAAATATCTCATTAATAAAATATCAATAAATTATCAGAATCTATAATTCCCAAAACCACCAATTTCACATCTAGTAATTTAATTAATTCAATTTTAAACTAAATTTTAGAGCATCTAACTATAATTAGACAATTACAAACTCATAATTTAAATCAAATATTTGGGATTTGAATTATAGAACACCTACCATAATTCATCGATGAACGTTCTCCCAACATAAATCCCTAATTTCTGTAGAATAATGATGTATAATGAGATCTAGATCTAAAACATAAATATAAGATTCAAAAATAAATATCCATTAATCTTATAAATAGATCCAAAATTCATAGTTCTAGATAAAACAATATATTTAGTTCAGACCAAAAAATGGAATAAAAACCATCAAAGGATGGAAGAAGAACATTAAAGTGAAAGGAAACTACACAGTATGAGATACTCTTACCAGGAGGGGTGTGGATATTTAATATGGGCTTCGAATCATGATGAACTACGATCTAAAACCCTAGGGGTGCTTCTTTGAGCATCAAAAAATGAGAGAATATAATTTGGGTCAATCTTAGGTCTATTTGAGGTTAGTATGGGGTTTCAGGAATTTTTATAACCAAAATTTGTAACATAAATTTTCTCGTGTATAGTTTGTTGGGATAAGTCACACAGTTTGTACAAACCATGAGGCTAACCATGTTCTTAGTTTAAAAAATAGAATGAAAACATAGTTTGACCACATAAAAACCATAAAACCTTCTTGAACACATTGTTTAACCATGTGAAAACCATGATTAAACCATGTACAAACCATGATAAGTGACTCATACTTCCATAATTCTTCACTTTTCACCCAAAAAACCACAATAAGGACACAAATATGTTATAATCAATATAATGAAACTGAATACCTGTAAAATTTTCCACAAAATCTCTAAAAAAAGTTTGAATCTTACAAACTCCCAACCTTATACAGATCATCATCATTTAATACTCCCTTGAATCCATAGGATTCCCAATTAAAAAGATATGTCCACTCAGCCCTGAAATACACTACTTTTCTACCAACTTTCCACCTAAATAGTCTACCATGTGGTCAAAATACTTGAACTATTTTCATGGTTTTTACCTACAAACATTCTCACTATTATCCAACACATGCATCAGATGCTCTTCAAAGGATTAATTCCTCTCAAGATCAACCCCATCAACATACATGACACATTTCCAAACCCACCAAGACGAACAACCCAAAGAACAACACCAAACATATGTACTAAGTCTTGACATCATGAATAATGGGAAAGGATGTACTTCCACCACCTAAAATTCCCACTTGTCCTTTCTCTGAGGATTTTAAACATGAATGACATAAGTTTATCATTGGAATTCCAATTCCACTACTTCCAACCCTAGTCTCTGTCCTTGCACCTACTACTGACACATCGTTCCCCACCAATATTTCTTTTTAAAACATATTTTATTCATAAATCATAACCACCATAGCCCATAATTAAATAAAAAGTTATACAATAAAACATTGATGTCGATTTCTAACCTTCCAGAGGAAAAATAAACATATACCGCTTCCTATTCGAAGCTATTGAATGTGGAACACATGTATTTCCTCAACCTCCAATCCATCCTATAAAACTCTCCCATAATTTATCAATAAAATACCTTCCTCCATCAATCTCCACATATACCATTTCAAATGCACACAGTCAAAGATTCCCCATATCAAACCATAACACATTTAGATATCTATTGATAAAGCCAATGCTTTCTGTGCATAAATATGATGATGTCAAGTTAGTGGACATGATCATCACTAATTAAATGTCTAATAATAAGTCATCATAGAGGTATGTACCTACAATTTCAACCTCACATCATAAGACACATATCACCACTAACATGTTTTTATAAGAGTAAAAATACAACAATCCACAAAAGGTCTTTTCCCCAATCCTTGCCACATGGTGATACTCGAGAAACTATTACTACACTAAGTATTCTACACCTAGGTCCCAGTTAACAAGGGTAAGAACATTATCATTATTTAATATTATCTTTTAGAAACCTATATTTTCAAAATTAAAAACATTTTAAAATAATCCTCATTTTTCTATTAGGCACCATATTTAGTTCAATTTCATATGTAAGGAAAAAAAGTTTATCAACTTTACCACAACATATTTTCCATCGCAAGGCGAAAATGATGCATTTCACAAAATTATCCTGAGAGTCTAGAATGATGGATGAAAATTAAACTCTCAAGCCATATATGTCCTTGAGTCAAATCATAGAAAATATCAAAAAAAATTATCACACCACACAACAATTGTGTCACACAATGTTGAATAACGTTCAACTATAAAAAAAATAGCAATTATAACATTCCCACTATGGATACTTGGTTTATCCCCCATAAATGGGTTGGATACTCCCATGTAAATGCTTAAAACCAAGGAAAAAATAATTATACTGTCCTATATACCTATATTAGGTCGTATGATAAAAGAAAAATAAAAGATAATTGTGATCTAATAACAATAAATAACATTCCGAAAAGGGTGCCACACACTAGTTCCCCGAACTAGTTTTCATTATGACATAAAACCCACCTCCCAGTATTTCGGAGGCTTCTAACTACTAGTGAGGGACTAATATCAGTTATGGGGAGACTATAACCTATTTTTCCTAGTAGAAAATTGCAAAAAATTAAAAATTAATAAATCATTTATAACCATAACAAGAAGGATTCCAATATAACAATATGACCAAAACAAGAAACATAATATCAAAAATGAACAATACATTTCCCATGATAATGTACGTTCCATGTGTCAAAAATGCACTAAAAACAAAAGACAATACTAACTCTAAAGATAGTCCTGAATTATGTTTGGTTCCCTCATCCATGATCCATCCCAACATATACATCAAACACAGTAGATTTTACCTTATTTTATCCCGCAATAATGAAATTTATTTAGGTACAGATCAGGCCACCCATGGAGGGTGTGAGAATAACTTAGTATCCCACCAACAATGAAGTCTAAAATAATATATAGTCAATATAGTGTATGTAGTTATTTAATGAATAAATACCAGTAATAAAGTAACAAAAATCATTTTATTCTCTTACAGTTTATTTAACAAATGAAAATCCTGAGTTCTAAAAGAGACTTGAACCTTAATACATTCATCTTCCCATGACAGATTCTGAACTATCCACAAGGGGAATCATATCTAAAAATTATACTGTTATTCTTCATTAATTACAAAATTGAATAACTATATTACCATCTAATTTTATAATTACTTTCTAAATGTTAATGTTACTATTAATAATTTTACAGTTGAATAACCATGTTACCATTCATAATTCCACAATTTAATAACCATGTTAACATTTATAATTCTACAATTGGATGACCATGTTACCATTCATAATTTCAAAGTTTAATGACTATGTTACCATTCATAATTTCACAATTGATATACCACAATATCACAAAATCACATTTCTGACAATAGCCCATTAATTTATTCAGTAATTAATTTTCCACATTAAACTAATCAATACATTAATTAAATAATTAATCACAACAATTCCATTACTTATTTAAAAATTAATTAATAACCTCAAAACCATTAGTTAATTCAACAATTAATTAATCACAACAATTTAATTAAATTATTCTGAAATTAATTAATTCCATCTTTATCACTAATTTATTAAATAATTAATTAGTCACAAAAATTACATCAATTAATTCAACAATTAAATAATCATGTCAAACTCATTAATTAATTCAACAGTTATTTAATCACATAAATTCCATTAATTAATTCAGCTATTTGTTAATAAAGTCAAACTAATTAATTAATTCAACAAATAATAAACACAATAAATCTATTAATTGATTCCTTAAATAATTAATTATTTCAAATTCAATCATTAATTCAATAATTAATTAATAAAATCTATTAAATTAATTAATTGATTAATTTATTAGTTACATACTTTCCAATATTAAAATAATTAATTCAATAATTACTTATCTCTGTTCCATAACCACCATATCTCAATAAATAATTCAGTGATTAATTATCCCTATTCTGCAACCAAAATATCTCAATAATCAATTCAATAATTATTTATTCAAACTTTACAATCACAATATAATAATATTTAATTATTCCAGTTTGACCATCAAAATATGTCTATAATTATGTTTTTAATTAATTAATAACATTTAATCCCATCAAATAATTCACTGATTAATTAGTCATGTCAACTCCATTAATTAATTCCCCAATTAATTTATCACATTAAATCCAATCAATTAAATTAATAATTACTTGTTCACATGGATTGAATTAATTAATTCTACAATTAATTAATCAAATTGAAATATTTTAATAATCACAAAAATATACAATAATTAATTCGAAGATTTATTACTCTAATTCAAAAACTTCAATAAAACAATAATTATTTCAATAATTAATTATTCAACATTAACAATATCAATATCTCCATAATTAATTAAATAATCAATTATTCCGATCAAATATTTCATAATCCCAACCATTCCCATTAAATAGTTTATCAAATAATTAATAATGATTTACAACCCAAATAACTCCATAATTAATACAATGATTAATAATTCCATATCACAATTTCATAATCCCACCCATTCCCATATTTATTTAAAAAAATTAATTAATCATGTTCAAAAACCTCAATAACTCCTTAATTAATTCAAATATTATGTATTCATATCAATCCCATTAATTAACTCAATAATTAATTAACCAAATTAATATCATTAATTAACTAAATAATTAATAAATCAACTAAATAAAATTAATCAACTACAAATTCAATTGATCTTATTAGTCTCATTAATTGGCTCAATAATTAATTAATCCCTTCAATCCCATTATTTAATTAAACAACTAATTAATAAAAATATTCCCAGTAATTAATTCAACAATTAAATAATCACTTCAATCCCATTAATTCAATCACCGATTAGTTAAAAACATCATCTAATTCATCATTGAATAAGTAATTCTATAATGATTTATATTATTGACAATATCAACACATCATAAATAATATTACAAATAATTAGACCAATTCTCAAATACAAATATTTGTTAAATAATTCTGCAATTAATGATTCAAATCAGTAATGTGAATATCTCATAATTAATACTATAATTAATTATCTAATACAAAAAAACTAAATCTCTCACAGTTTATTCATAAATTAATTATCTCAAATCCACAAAATCAATATATTATAATTAATTCATCAATTTATTATCTCAAATCAATAATCTCATTATCTTAATATCTATTCATCCAAAAATTATCTCAAATAGACGATCTCAATATCAAATAAAGAATTATACCATTAATAATCTCAAATAAAATAACACCATACCTAAAAATTAATTCATTATTTAAATATCTCAATCTATAATTCCTAAAATCACCAATTTCACATCTCTTTGATTAATTATTTCACCTATTTAATTAATTCATTCAATAAATTAATTTCTCAAAATCTAATACAAATTAAAAAAATTTAATTCATGTAATTTAAATATATACATTGAGAATTGAGTTATATAACACCTTCATAATTTCATTAACAAACAATCACCTAAAATAAAACCCCAATTTTTGGGGAATAAAAATGTTGAATTATATCTAGATTTAAAACCTAAATCCATGATTGAACAAATCAAGATCCCTTAATTCATGATATAAATTCAAAATTCCTAGATATAAATCCGACAATATTTTATATAAAAAATAAGTAAGAACAACCTTCAACAGATAAGAGAAGAACGAGAAAGGGAACGAAAACTACATGGGATGTGGTCCTCTTACTATGCATGGAAATTATCTTCAATCTAGGTTTCAAATCATGATGAAAGATGTTTAGTATCCCTAGGAATATATTTTTGAACATTAAAAATGGTATAATTTGATTTGTTTCATTATAGGGTCAATTTGGGAAAAATATTGGGCATTGAGAAAATTTAAATCTAATAATTGAAACTTAAATTTTCATGTGATCAATTTTCAAGTTTATGTCATAAGGATATTACTAATACTTCACCTAACCATCCACCCAGTTGCACACTTTGTCTCCAATCATAGTTTAACCATTCAAAAACCAAGCGACCCCTTTCGTAGTTTGTTTAATCAAGGACATACCATACCCAAACCATGCACAAGTTATACAAAGCCTATATCCCTTCAAAAATTCATAAATTTTCACCAAAACACACCTGAATCATGATTTCAATATGTTATAATCAAAATAAGGAAAAATAATACCTCTAAAAATGACTGATAAATAACTAGAAAAGTTAAGAATATTACATAGGTGGTCGAACTAACCGAAACATAAACATAAAATAATTAATAGAATCTTATAGTTATGAATGTGTTATTTTTTTCGTAATATAATTATTAAAAAATAATTATGATATTAATTATATATCATCCATTACATGATACATAAAAAATTTCACCCTTATAATAAGTGGAGAGTAGTGTTTGTGAAAAATCAAATATATCACTATGTAGTGTTGGTAGTCTACACAAATGAACAATCAATATTGTTTTGTTTTTTATATGTTGGTGGCAGGAAATAATTAATTATTTTAAAATTAATATAACAAAACTTAAACATACTTATTATATTGATTTCATTATATTACTATGGTAATTATAGGATTTGAGGGTAATTGTTCAGGATAAAAAGACACAAGTTAAGTAATACCCCCTTTAGGACCGTAAAAATCTTCTTTAAAGTCTCTATGGAAATGGAACCCTAAAGAAAAAAAGTGGGGTTTAATGTTTAATTTTTAGTAAATAAAAATATTTTTGTGGAAAATTTGGAAGGGAATCCTAGAAATTTCAATGTGATTGTATATCATTAAGGTTTTCGAAGTATTCCCCATTTATAAGTGTTTAAAATGGAACTTTTTTAATACTTATTATTATTCAACAATAGAATGAAGCTATTCATAGTTCAATAGTTTCAAAAGTGAAAATAATAGATTTTAAGGTCATAAAAGGTCTATAAAAACTCCTAAACTCATTTATACTCATGGTTAATCACTATTTGATCATTTTAGCAACTATTATTTAGATTATACCATTATTTTTACATAGGTAATTACATTTTTACTAACGAAACTAATATTATATAAAACAATAAGGTAACACCTCTAAATTTTTTTTGGTGTGATGAACCTAATTTCATTCTATATAAATATTATTTTAATCTAAAAATATGGTTATTGTTACATATAAATTAAAACATTTAATATATAGGAAAAACATTTTGTATAAAATTGTTTTTTCAACATTAAATAATCTTAATAATATTTAGTAATGATTACCAAATTAATGAGTGATAATAAATTTAAATATATTTCCAAAAATAATGTTAAATGCGTATTTATAAGATATTATCTTATTTTATTAGACAAATTTTACATAATAATAAGAAAAACATTCCTTGAAAATAACAGTTTTACCGTTTTCATGATCACTAACATTAATATTTGTAATTATAAAATTATAACAAAAAATGACATGATCCTTATTAAATAATATGAAAATATTTATCAAAAATATAAAATAAATTTTAATATATTTAATTTCTAAATTTGAAAAAAATAATCCTTAATATATGCAAATAGAAAATACTATTTAGATTAATATATTACTTATGTTTCCAAAACATTTTACATGGGTCTTATAAATTTAAAATTGTTTTTAAATAATTTATTTAAAATAATATATATATATATATATATTTATAAATAAAATGTTTCAAAAATATATAAATCATTATTTTTCTATTCAAACAACGTAAAAGAAATAATAATAGTAAAATCATTCATTTGAACTATTCCCATTAAAATAAATTATTTTATAGAAATCCCAAGAAATAACATTAGGAAAATATTAATATGTGTAATTAAAAAATAGGGACAATTTTTTAAATTAAATGTGATAAATATTTCCATTTTAATTTAAATAAATTTTCTTGATATAAGGAAAAAAATATATTATTAAAAATTGGTTTTTTAAAACGTAATGTGTTCTTAATATTATTTTTTCCTAATATATAATATAACAAATGATTATACATTTGTTAATATATTGAAAGATAATATATAATCATAATAATTATTTAAAACTATCATTTAAATGTATTCCTGTTTTAATATTAATTTTATAATGAACAATCCCTTAAAATAAAAATAATATTTACAATATATCCTTTTTATTTATGAGTTTTTAATTAGTTAGCATCATTCAATTCAGAAAATGATTTATTCATTTTATATTTTTCATAATAATATCTATCCAATATTTCACCACTCATTTCAATCTAGTGGTTTGTGTGAAGCATGCTATTAAAAAAATAGATCCATTTAATGTAATGACATATAGTAAAATCATTGTATTTTATAATCAAATTTAAATAATTTAAATAACTAAAATTTTAATTATAATATACTATTGAAAATATATATCATTATTTAAAATATATAGGGGAAATATGATAAAATTAATATTGACATATCCACCTTATAAGTATAAGAAACTTATAATTTTTCATTTTAATATTCTTATCCAAATAATTGTGTTTTCTCCAACTATTTTAACTATGCGTCCATCGTTAATCAATATTAAAACCCAAATTATACAATTTAATTATAAAGATTGTTCATAATAATCTTTCATTTATAATCTACCATAGGTTCATGTGTAAATATATCTCATTATTCCAAATAAAAATTGCATCTAAAAAAGAGGATCAATCCATATTTGAAATCACATTAAATTCAATTAATGGTTATATATAAAGTTATTCACAAGGATGGTTCCCATAATCATCAAATTGAAATAAAACTAAACTATTAGTTTTATTTAATAAAAAGTATTCATGATTTTTAATTACTGATAAAACAATAATTTATTTCTTTTATAAGTTTCATAAAATAAAAAACCAACAAGATGTTCAAAACTGCAAAGTGGAAGAAAATTATGGCTTAATTATCATGATCCTCTTTAGATATTGTGTTAGTATATGACTTCCCTTTTTCTATTGGATTAATATTTTGACGAGGCCTATTCTGTTTATTATACCATGTATTAGGAAAAAAATTTATTAATACCAATTTCTGGGAATGTGAATCACTAAGTTGCAGGCGAAGTGTTTTATGGATCCTTCCCTTAATCTAGGGTGTTAATAATTACTTCTTCATTAATTTGGTTGTTTTGTGACATAGGGATAGTTGTAACACACGAGAATTATCATTTAGTGGATTTCAGAAAATTTATAATATTCTTTCTACAATATTTTTATAATTTCAATAATAATACATTTATTCTTCCATGTTATTCATCCATTATGTTTTCATAATATTCCATTTTCCTTTTATTTTATCCAAAATAATAAGAGTCTATAACTTCTCAATATACCATAAGTAAACATCAAATAATTTATTTATATATAATATAATATTTTCAATAAAAATTCATATGAATAAACTACTTTATATCAATAAAGACACATTTTCTCGTACTCTCATAGTTACTAATAATTTTAGAGTAATACACTACGATCCTCATAAAATTTTTATTATTTGGGTCAATAGATTCAGCCTCCATTTATCACACCTCAATAAAATTCTAAACCCGTTTTATTGAGAAGTGTTCCATGAAAATATATTATGAATCATATTTTCATTAATTTATCCAACTACATAGAGTCCACTCCTTCATTTTCAATTGTATTACTAATGAGGGTGTACTCCCAGTCATCATAATCGCCAAAACAACAAATTACCAGAACAAACTTCATTTTTTAATAACTAGATAACAGAAAATATATTTTCCACATAATTGATCTACTTCAAAATAGTAGGTGGATCATAAGATCCATTGAATTATGATGAATATTTGAAATAATAATTTTGATATCAAGATTATCCTTATAAGGTGAATTCATGAGACGAACATGGATTTATCATATTTGGAATCTTGTGGGATTTGAGGGAGAGTTACCTCAATATTTTTTTACTCATGATCCCATATCATTTTCTTATTCATTAAGAAAATCACTATATGGACATGCACAACCATTCTAAACTTGATTTCAATTTACTCCATCCATTACTAAAACAAAAATGGGTTGACACGTGATAGGAAAAATTATAATCATAGGAAAATTTTCATACAAAATGTCATTGAAATACTCATCTATGAAATTTATTACTACTAAAAACCATCATGTTATCATTATGTTTATCCTAAATAACTTCAAATTTAATCATAATTTATTTAATTTGGGTTGATTACATATCCTCACATCTTATATTAAAGTATTTGTGAAATTAATTATTCATGTCATATTGTTATGAGAATGTGATTATCCAAATCCTATTCAAAGAGAGTTTATATTAAGGTGTCCTGTATTATTACCATTAGTCATGAAATAATGTGAATATATAGTAAATTATCAAACTATAACACCACAAAATTTTTGGATATTATTCTACTTAAATAAATTTTATTTCATTGATAACATTTTTTACACAAAAGATTTATATGAAACTAATTTTCATATACTATTGAAATAATATAATTTAATTTACATTGGAATGGTGGGTCTAAATAAACTATATTATAAAAATTCGAGTTTACATATGTTTAAAATGAATTCATTTCTTATTAATTAATTTGAAATGAAAATTAAATCATTTAATAGTAAAAGAGTTGTTTTTCCTAAAAAATTAATTTTATGTAAGCAATGTTTTTTTATCACAATAAATTAAACTAATCAATATTAAAGAGATAATTAAATGAAAAAATTATTATATATTTAAATTTTTTTACCATTCATATAATGTTTTTTTCTAGTCACGTAATAGGAAAAAATTATTTTTTATTCATAAAAATGAATTTTTCTAAAAACATATTTTCACTGCTTTTACATTCTTATTTTAGATATGATTTATTAGATTTATAAAAATTTAATACTAAAAAATGAATTCCAAGTTTAAATTAATAGGATGATATTATTCATTTAGCTTCCCTATATTATTTTTCCTTAAAAATATTAACCATTATAAAAACAATTCACCTTAATAAGGGTAAAATGAGTCAAATAGGGTTTAAACTTTGTGATAAGGCCTTAAAATTTTCCTTATTTCAATACATTATCCTAGTGGATGAATTTATTTTGGAAATTAACATCCATATTTCAAAAATATGAAATTATGGTTCCATTTATATAGATTATAATGATTATATTATTTTAATTAAATGGTAAATTTGAAACATCATACATTGACTTTAATATCTCTATTCAATTTTTCATAATGATAATTGTTTTTCTTTTCATTTATAATGATTTATAATAAAAGTAAATAATTTTTTTAGTCATGTTATATTTTTTAAATGTTTTATTGTTTTATTAAATAATTTAATTTCTTACAAGATGTCGATTGAGTATTTATGCAAGTAATAGATAAACAAAATATTTGAATTTAAAATATAAAAAACGAATAAAATTTGGATTGATTACTAAGGTCGTTGGGTTTTTTGGATAAATATGATATAAATTTTATTTTTAAATGTTATTATTATAATTAAATTTCAATCATGTCTCCATTAAATTCTATCTTTTTGAATAGTTACATCAATAAATTTAATTACACCTGATGATATATAATATGATATTTAATGTGTTGAAATTCATAAAAATATTTAAATTAAAAATAATATGCGATATAGAATATGATATCAATCATTTTATACTTATGGATTAAATTTAATTTTATAGTGATATTCTTTACCCTTAATGTTTACAATGTTTTTATATCATGATAATTACAAGAAGGTTAAATGGGGCTTGAAACATAAACACATGGGTTAAAATAACACATAAAATATTAAAAATATTATTTGATGAGAGTATTTAGATTAATAAAATTCTTATAATCTATATTAATGTATTTGGATCAACCTAAACTAAAAATTAATGTATATTAATTTAATATGTTATGAAATTCTTAGGTTGCCCCACCCTTGTTATAAAATTGTGACACGTATCCTTCATTATTCACAATGTTTATTCCTTATAAATTGGTAAAGAATATACCTAATATCATCATATATTACTTCAAAACGTCCTATATATTTAATGTTTTCATAAGACTATCCCTTCAACGCTTAAGGTGTAATCCAAAGAATTATTTCTCAATGAAGACACATAACTATAAACCGAGTACATTAAATTGTATTTCATTTTTTACCATTTTTAAATATATGGAATACATTATAAAATAATGATATCAGTATCGAAAATATAAATAATTTTAATTATATTTATTAAAAACATTTATTCATCTCAATTCCATCAAATGAGAAATGTATGTATCGCTCAAGAGTATGTGTGGACCACCACCTCCACAATGTGATGCATTTAATTTTTCATTATCGAGTCACATTGATGTGAAAAAAGGAAAATATACTAAATATATATATGATATATATGATGTTATTATATATTTTTAGTAGTTAATTATTATTTACCTTTTTTATCCAACCATTAAAAATTTACAACATTACTCATGCATACATACATATTACCATCTTTACAATGTGATGTAATTAATGTTTCATCACTACATTATATAGATAATTAAAAATCATTTTTAATGACTAAATATGAATCTAATTACATTTTTAAATTATAAATATTTTGGAACCATAACCAAATTATAAGGATTTAAACTACTAAACTTAATCTTGAATGAAAAAAACATTTATAACATTGAAAAGTCATTTTAATAATACATTGTTTATAAATGGTAGATATGATCATATAATTAAATAATATATGGAATGATGTTTAGGATTATTATTTTAGAATATATTTATAATAAATTATTCATGATTATACAGTAGTGTTGAAAACATATGAAATATGACGAGACAGTACTACAAAAACGGGCATTAATAGCACTAAAAACGAGCTTTAACATCACTAAAAAAGCCATGTAATGCTCGGCACTGATAAAGGGGGTACCCCTTTATCAGCGCAAAAAAAGCGCTGATTAAACAACCCATTATCAGCACTAAACATGAACTTATTTAGAGCTGTTAAATGATTGTTTTATCAGCGCTCCTTTAGTGCTGATAAACTTATCTTTTATCAGTGCTTCTTTAACACTGATAAAGGTGTAGTTTATCAGCGCTGATAAAAGAACGATTTGTCAACGCTAAAAGATCACTGATAAACGTATATTTTATCAGAGCTTCTTTAGCGCTAATAAAGGGGTATTTTATCAGTGCTGTTTTAGCACTGATAAAACCACGATTTATCAGCTCTAAAAGAGCACTAATAAATGCCCTCTCTACTGCTCCGATAAATCTACAACAGCACACCCGAACAACTACAAAAATAAAACAGTATCTCAATAATCCAATTAAAGCATGTATACCCTTACATAATTAACTCATAAATCATAAGAAAATTATATCAAGTATACCCATACAACAATTATAGTCGTACACCATTAACACATAATTTATAAGTTAATCAAGTACATAAAGAAATTAATTCATAATTCAGGGGGTTTGGGGGCTGTTCAAGGTTTTGGGGTGGCTGTTCTAGGGTTTGGGGTGGTTGTCCAGGGGGGTAGGGGTGTATGGGGGGCTTTCCAGTTCAATCCTAAGGCTCCACATGTGTTTGTTTTATCAATACATAAATCATTGGATTTTTCTTTATCCACTATGCATCATGTTCTAATCCTCAAAGAAGTTATAAGGTTTGTACACACACTAAGGTGCACATACATGGGGTGGGGGATGAATCTCATCAATAAGCCCCCAATATTAAAACTACAATAGGCTATTGGAAGTGCACGATCAGGAAATATGCACAACCTAGTTGAGAAAGAACTGGAATAATACTAATAAAAAATCATCATTGATCCCCAAATCTATGACCATGATTAAAACCAAATTAATTTTCTAAGTGATGACCTTTTACCAAGAATTTCACAAGGATCGTGTTGATATTATAAAAATATATTTTGACCAGGTCCTACCCAATCTACATCAAGACACATTGATTCTCAAGTATTAAATCTTGATCAACCATACCTACTTTATCCAATGTGAGGGTTTCTCAGAGTACATTATAGGAACCACACAAAACATATAATATACCATGGTCTCCCCACTATATATATAATTATCATTGAACTCCAATGTTTGAGTTTTATGTATACTTCATCATGGAAATCCACTTATCGGAGTTTTATCATCCATGGAATACCCTCAACAGTATCTCAGACCACCCATATGTGTTCTTCCAATTACGAGGCATAAGACCTACAAGGATCTCATCCCTATACTATGATAGCACCCTTATTTAGGGAATAATACTAAGAAGAATATATTCTTTACCATATGGGAGTATTATCATCCAAATTATAATCCCTAGAAGCATATTAACCCTCCAATATGGGTGTATTCTCATTTGAGGAATAATCTATATAATCATCTCAGCCCTCCCCTATTGGATAATTTTCATTTAGTGAATATTCCCAATAAGAATCTCATACCACTCCTATGGTTGTATTATTATTTGGGGAATAATACCTATATAAATCTCATCCCTCCCCTATGATATTATTCTCATTTAAGGAATAAGACCCATAAGTATATCCACCCTACCAAATGGGAGTATTTTCATCCAGATATAAGCCCATAAGTATCATAGAACCAAACACATGATCTCCCTAGTATACCAGGCTGACCATGAATTGATATATATGAGGCCCCTGATATATCGCATGCCATGACCCCCCATTTAAAATATCAATGCAATCTGAATGCGTTTGGTCAGATTTTCGTAGGTCAGTTATTGTTTTCACTTAAAATCTTGTCCATTTTAAACAAAATAGACACCCTTTGAGTGCTAGCAGCCGCATCATGCCTCAGATTGTGGTGGGGTTGACTCTTACATGTCACCAAGGACCCTTTGATCGTTCTTATAAATGATCAATGCAATCTGAATGCGTTTGGTTGGATTTTTGTAGGTCAGTTGTTGTTTTCACTTAAAATCTTCTCCATTTTAAACAAAATAGAGACCCTTTGACTGCTAGCGGCCACACCGTGCCTCGGTTTGTGGCGGGGTTGATGCATAAACGTCACCAAGGACCCTTGGGCTTTCTTATAAATTATCAATTCAATCCTAATGCGTTTGGTCAGATTTCTATAGGTCAGTTGTTATTTTCACTTAAAATCTTGTCCATTTTAAACAAAATAGAGACACTTTGTTTGCTAGCGGCCACGCTGTGCCTCATATTGAGATAGGGTTGACTCATACATTTCACCAAGGCCCCTTGGATCATTCTTTTAAAATATCAATCCAATACAAATGATTTTTGTCGGATTTCCGTAGGTCAGTTGTTGTTTTCCCTTAAAATCTTGTCCATTTTAAACAAAATAGAGACTCTTTGAGTGATAGCAGCCACACATTGCCTCTTATTGAGGAGGGGATTACTCGAACATGTCACCAAGGACAATTGGATCGTTATTATAAATGATCAATGCAATCCAAATGTGTTTGCTCAAATTTCCTTTGGTCAGTTGTTATTTTCAATTAAAATCGTGTCCACTTTAAACAAAATAGAGACCCTTTGGGTGATAGCGGCCACAACGTGCCTCGTATTGAGGCAGGATTGACTCGTACACGTCACTAATGACCCTTGTATCGTTCTTATAAATGATCAATGCAATACTAATGCATTTGGTCAGATTTCCATAGGTCAGTTGTTGTTTTCAATTAAAATCTTGTCCATTTTAAAAAAATAGAGACCCTTTTTTGTGCTAGAGGCCACACCCTACCTCAGATAGAGGTGGGGTTGACTCCTACACATCACCAAGTACCCTTGAATCGTTCTTATAAAAGATCAATGAAACTTGAATGCGTTTGGTCGGATTTCCCTTTGTCAGTTTTTGTTTTCACATTAAATCTAGTCTCTTTTAAACAAAATAGTGACCCTTTGAGTTATAGCGGCCACACCGTGCCTCAGATTGAGGCGGGGTTGACTCGTACATGTCACCAAGGACCCTTGGATCATTATTATAAATTATCAATGCAATTAGAATGCATTTGGTCAGATTGTCGGAGGTCAGTTGTTGTTTTCAATTAAAATCATTTCCACTTTAAACAAAATAGAGACCCTTTGGGTGATAGCGGCCACACCATGCCTCGGATTGAGGCGTGGTTGACTCATACACGTCACCAAGGACCCTCGGATCGTTCTTATAAAATATAAATGCAATCATAATGCGTTGATCAGATTTTTGTAGGTCAGTTGTTGTTTTAACATAAAATATTGTCCATTTTAAACAAAATAGAGACCCTTTGAGTGCTAGCGGCCACCCATGACTTGTATTGAGGCGGGGTTGACTCTTACATGTCCCCAAGGACTCTTGGATAATTATAATAAAAGATCAATTCAATCCAAATGCGTTTGGTCATATTTATGTAGGTTAGTTATTATTTTCACTTAAAACCATGTCCATTTTAAACAAAATAGAGACCCTTTGAGTGCTAGCAGCCACACCGTGCCTCAGATTGAGGCGGGGTTGACTCGTACACGTCACAAAGGACCCTTGGATCGTTATTATAAATGATCAATGAAATCCGAATGCGTTTGGTCAGATTTCCGTAGGACAGTTGTTGGTCTCACTTAAAATCTTGTCCATTTTAAACAAAATAGAGACCCTTTCAGTGCTAGCGGCCACACCGTGCCTCAGATTGAGGTGGGGTTGACTCTTACACATCACCAAGGACCCTTGTATTGTTCTTATAAAAGATCAATGCATTCCAAATGCGTTTGGTCAGATTTCCATTGGTCAGTTGTTCTTTTCACTTAAAGTCTTGTCCATTTTAAACAAAATAGAGACCCTTTGAGTGCTAGCGGCCACACCGTGCCCCAGATTGAGGCGGGGTTGACTCGTACATGTCACCAAGGACCCTTGTATCATTCTTATAAATGATCAATGAAATACGAATGTGTTTGGTCAGATTTCTGTAGGTCAGTTGTTGTTTTCACTTAAAATCTTCTCCATTTTAAACAAAATAGAGACCCTTTGAGTGCTAGTGGCCACACCAAGCCTCGGATTGAGGCGGGTTGACTCGTACACATCACTGAGGACCCTTGGATCGTTCTTATAAAAGATAAATGCAATCTGAATGTGACCTACTAATTATTCATTATGCAAAACATAAAGCTGCCATTAAATACTTACCTTACCCCAAACACCCATAACACAACCCAACCACAACCTTCATCTCAGTGTACTCAACCGATCTAAAAAGTAAGATGGATTTTACCCAAGACTATCTAATTCAAAACTCCGATCATGTCATCAACCAACTACTTAATTTCTACGGTGCTCCCCACTATACTCTTTAGCTCACAAACACCACCATCTGATGTTTAACACCTCCATCATCGGGAAAGAACCACTAGAACCCCAACTAAAACTCCACAACATACCCGACATGTTTTCTAACTTACCGTGCTTAGACATAAATGAGAACACCAACCAATGTTTTCATCTATCCTTTCCATAAAAACCACTTGGAATGGATGTAAATCCATAATCCATATATGAATCAAGACAATTCAACTTTTCCAGAAAGATTGAACCCATTTTCAAAACAAAATTAACATTTCAAAACATCAAATAGATGTGTCTTACAACTCACCACGTTTTTTCTTTTTTCCTGGATGAATTTGAAACATGCACCACATAGGTTGTAAAAGTAGTAGAGGATATATCTCTTTGATCATACAAAGCCATGAACCCAAGTTTATCCTTTAGGAAACTGATGAGTAATGTTTGTGAATTCTTTTTGGAACTAGGAACTGACTCTCTTGATGAAACAAATGAAATATCTTTATATGTAGCCTCACTTGCCGAATAATTTGAAAAATTTCCTTATTGGATGCTCTTAATGTCAGATTTAGCATCCCATATTCTTCATCAAAAGGATTGGTCAACATCCAATCTATCATGGAGGCTGTCGCACCACCTTTACACACAACTAAGGATCAGAGGTAGCTTTTTTAGAAAAAAATACTTAGGGCACTGTAAATGCAAGATCACGTGGTTCCATAGTTGCTCAACAACCTCAATTTACCCCACATGATATAAGGTTATTGAATGATGTCCAAGACATAGCGATAGGGTAAGAGAAGGTGAAGGTCTCATAGACGAACAACACCAACAATGAACATCCACCACCCTTTCAATATATACATCAAAATCATATCTTTAAGAACGTCCATGTGAATTTCTATCTTACTTCCATCGAGGATGATGCATGTTGGTCAACTTGTTTTAGAAATTGTTTATCTTCATCTGTGACTTGTACTGGCACCCATGAATTTGAATGTGAGTATGCGTACACGATAGTTGACCTTCTTAGAGAAGTGTTTCTAGAAGAGTATAAGAGACATTAAGCAATGAAGATCATTAGAGTGTTGGAGAAAATGTGGTTTCTACAAACAATGTGGCAATCAACTTTTGCAACGCGGCCTAAGTTACATCTTATAGGTGTTATAATTTATTTTTTCTGGAGGGTTTCAGTGTAAATACATTTTGGAATGATCATTGTTATTCATTTTCTTTTAGGTTTTTTTCAAAGCTGAGGGGAAAGGGTGGGGTCTGCAGACATTGGAGGATATGTCGAAGGGTGACTTTATGGGAAATTACATCCTATATTTTTGCAACATTTCCATAGTATCTAACATCTAACCAAATGGCCTCTTTTCCCTTCATGCTCCCCGAACCCCGATCACCATCGGGGTTTGGGGAGCTTGAAGGGAAAAGATGCCATTTATCCAACATATTCACACACAAAATCACCCTTCAACATATCCTCCAATGTCTGCAGACCCCGCCCTTTCTCCTATGCTATCAAAAAAACCAAAAAGACAATGAATAGAAATGATCATTCCAAAATGCATTTACACTAAAACCCTCCAGAAAAAATAAAGTACAATACCAGGAAGTTGTAACTTAGGTGGCGTTGCACAAGCCGATTTCCACATTATTTGTAGCGACCACATTTTCTCCAACACTCTAATGATCTTCATTGATTCATGTCTCTTATACTCTTTCATAAACTATTATCTAAGAAGTACAACTATCGTACTAGTCAATAAGGACCCTTGGATCATTCTTATAAAAGATCAATGAAATCCAAATGCGTTTGGTCAGATTTCCGTAGGTCAGTTGTTGTTTTCACTTAAAATCATGTCCATTTTAAACAAAATAGAGACCCTTTGAGTTCTAGCGGCCACACCGTGCCTCAGATTGAGACAGAGTTGATTCATACAAGTCACCAAGGACCCTTGGATCGTTTTTATAGAAGAAAAATGCAATCTGAATGTGTTTGGTCAGATTTCCGTAGGTCAGTTGCTGTTTTCACTTAAAATCAAGTCCATTTTAAACAAAATAGAGACCCTTTGAGTGGTAGCGGCCACACCGTCCCTCAGAATGAGGTGGGGTTGACTTTTATCCATCACCAAGGACCCTTGGACCGTTCTTATAAAAGATCAATGAAATATAAATGCGTTGTTCTGATTTCCGTAGGTCATTTGTTGTTTTCACTAAAAATCTTGTCCATTTTTTAACAAATAGAGACCCTTTGAGTGCTAGAGGCCACACCATGCCTCGGATTGAGGTGGGGTTGAATCATACATGTCACCAAGGATTCTTGGATCGTTATTTTAAAAGATAAATTAAATTCGAATGCATTTCGTTGGATTTCCATAGTTCAGTTGTTGTTTTCACCAAAAATCATGTCCATTTTAATCAAAATAGAGACCCTTTGAGATGTTCCGAATTCTTGTATGTTGCTGGTGCATATCATCTGTTAAAATGGGAAAATGACTCATTGGATAAAGGATATTTTATTTAATAACAATTAAAACTTTCCTACGAACATTTACATACAACAATGTTTCATCTTTTGATCCCCTTAACTCCTCTCAAGAATTACCACAAATTGTACATGTCCCCAAGTCAGATCTTCATTGTATTTGTGTACAATCATTTATCAGGTAAGTGACCCACTCATTTCTGAACCCATATATATCATCTTGTGAGTATGAGGATTTTCGGCAGTCATAGTAGTACTGCAAAATAGAAAAATAAAGAATTAATAAATAACTTAAACGAACTAGTAGTTGTTTTTAAAAATACATCTTTAGGGATGCTAGTTTGCTGATGAAAAAACGATCTCTTTCATAAATTTACAAACATAATAATTGGAATCATTATCATTTTTTTGTTTTGGACACTGCAAAAAAATGATCATTAGGAGAATAAGTAAATTGTGTTGAGATGTGTTTGGATAGTAAAATTTTATTGTATATCCCTTGATATTTGTCCAAACCTAGTACTTTCTCGCCTCCTTATGCTTAGCCCTTGGCCTCATTCCTTTTTTTAGACGATAATTATACACCGCTCTATCAGTAAAAGATAATATAAATTATATTATTGATTTCTAGACCTAAAATGAAAGATTTAGTGTCTTACAGATTCACAAACCCAATCATGTGTGGTCAGTTTGATGGATATCCTTTCTTTGAATCCAGAAAATAAATCTTCGGAGTATCCAAGTTCACCGCAATTAGAAACCAATGTATCCTAAAAACAAAAAAAGTAATAAGTAATAAAAGTAGTGAAAATATAATTGATATGCTTTAATCATAGAGTATTACCCCTGCATGGTTGGTATTAGGAAAGGTTTGTCATCTGTAATCTTGCGTTAAAATGTTTTCAGCAAGCCATTCACTATTTCATTCCTTTTTGATGGCTCCATTTTTGTTAGGTGTGCTGATGTGATATAAGGATTAACCAGTCCAAATCTTGGCTCATGGAAAAATTCTTTCAATTGTTTTTCATAAATGCATCTTTCAACAATATAAAATAAATTTAGTCATAATTTTCATCCTAGATCAGCTTTTGGAAAATCAATTCATGGAATCATACCTCATATATACATTTACAAATGTGACACCTAGCCAACCGTTTTCAAGGACTTCATTTACATTTTCAGCAGCAACGAAATCTTGACTTTCCTCTCCGTGTATATTCTCTTTCAAAACCACTATATGAATATTACCATCTTTTAGCTTTGTATCCACATGATTCTTCAATGCTAGTAAATGTTGAAAGAGAACATGTGGTGTTATTGTATTTTCAGAAGCTCCTTTGGGTCGGTTGGTCGGTCCTTTAGATGGTTTTGAGCCGACGTTTGTCACCCCCTTCCCTTTCACCATCTATAAAAACAATCTTTGGTTCAGACGCTTTTTCATTAATTGTTATGATTTTAGCTTGAAAAAAAGGAAATAATTACCTCTTTGTCCGTATGTACTCTTAAAAGTTGTGATGGCCATGAAATGAATGCCCAAATAGCCTTTCCGACTGTATGAATATCATCGTCATGAAGTGGAATAGGTAGCTCTAACTTTGGCTCCTGAGCTATATTAATCGTCACATTCAGATGATCTTTCAGAAGTGGTCTATTATGCAGTGTGGCATCTGTGATATTAAACACTGTAGCCCTCGCTATAAGGTGATAGGTGGGTGTTGACAGATATAAAGAACAATCTTTATCACCCTATAGAAGATGAGTACAGAAAAATTATCAGTGTTTTTTTGATTCATATTTTATGGGAATAATTATTAGAATATTGATTACCACGACTAAGAATGTTCTTTGAGGCGAATGGCTTGCCTCAAAGCTGGTGGGGGTGGGGAGGGATGTTCATGCAGATGTTGTTCTTGAGTTGTGGCTTCCATTTTCTTCCCTCCCATAAAATTTTCTAGCAACTCTCCCTGCCATTGCAAATTTTCTTCAAGGGTTGCTATTTTTTCGCTCATTTGTACCAATTTTTCATCTGTATCATCCATTTTTTTCTTCTTCTAAAAATATAATCGGGGTGTCACCCAAAACCCTGCACCTCTGACACGACTGTATTTTTCTGGCTGCTTCAAAACCATCAATAATAGGTCTTTATCACCAACATGAGTAGCTGATTCCTGTGAATATCAGATATAGGAAAATAACTAATTATTTTTATGTAATGGAAATTTTAAACAAATTATTTTATCGTCGTGTCATAATTAGACATATTTCCTACAATTTATGTGTGTTCTTACCTACTAACTTCCCATCATTGTTCACACATGCCTCTTTCCATAGAACATGACGTGGGACGGAAGTGTATTTGGTTATAGACTCATCAATCTACATATAAATATAGAAAACTAATTATTATGTAGTTTATTGGCACCTAACAATATTGTTGTAAAATTAAAATACGTACCATTTTTTTCTAATGAAGTGTACCCCATCTTTGCTTTATGATTAGGGTATGTTGGTTTTGAAGTACGTTCCTTATTTTTAGTACAGAGTTTCTGTTTCATAAATGAAATATTGACAATCAATGTGATGAATACATGTATCCTCAAACAACGTATTATGACTCACAATGTACCTGATACTTTTCATCCCCATGACACCCATTAAATGCATCCCATGCATCTTGGGATATCAAGTGAGCATAGACAATGGGTGGGTGCGGGTTTATTTTTCCTTTAGAATCTATGAGGTGACATCTTGTTAAAATAGTGTGAAAACCTCGATGAATCTTTCCTGCATGCCTGAGTACATAATCCTTGTGTGAATCATCTACTATAAATGTACTCTACAAGAAATTGAGATGAGTAAGACATTGTTTCATTATTTTATTTTCTAGTAAATTAAATAAATAAATTCATAATGTTACCGTAATTTCTTCCCAGATCACAAACTTCAGCCCAGACACAACATGGTGCCATGAATCTATGTCAATTGGCATGCGTTTCCGAGTGAAAAAACCAATGTAGCTACTAAACATAGCCTAGTTGGGATTCACATGTTGGCCTCGTGCATTCCATCCGACTTTAAATTTGATGCCTCTTCTTTTCTCCTTAAGAATTTTGGCTATCTCCGTAAAACTACGATGCACCTATGATTTCTGCGATGTTGGTCCTTCATTCCTGACCATTTCATCGATATCAAAATCATCTATATGTTCATAGAGAATGGTATCAATGACATTTGTTGATGGTTGTTGGACCTCAACACTAAGAGAAGCAGGAGCCACAACAGCAGGAGTAGTAGGAGGAGCAGCAACAACAGGAGCCGTAGTAGGAGGAGCAGCAGGAGTAACTAAAGCCGCAACAGGAGCAACAGCAGTAGCAACATGAGCTGCAGGAGTAGCAGCAGCCACATCAGTAGCTGCATGAGAGACTTGTTCTGACTCAATGTTAGGAGCATCAGAATGTGCAGAACTCATTATCTGCAAAAGTGGTTGAACAGTTAATTCAGATTACATAAATTCAGTAATGATAAGATAATAACATGAGATAACAAGATCTATATTACAAACAAAATATAACATGTTTACTGAAATATCTTTTTTTTTTCAAAGGTTTAAGGGATTTGACACTTCTATCGACTATCCAAATCCCTTCATTGTGGTCTCATATAACATACAAAACATCAACTGCATTGGGACCTCTTCGAAATGATTGCGACGTACCACTAAAAGGATCATCCTCAACATAATTTTCATCGGAACCTTCCGTAGTTTTGGACGATAACAGAACAATCGACCACTTTCGGTTTGTGGGATCTGGAATATAAAAAACGTGTAATGCTTTTGATGCCATTATAAATTGTTCTTCTTTGTACCATTCATTACTAAAATCAACTTTCACAAATCCCCATTCATCTATTTTTACACCATTTTTGTTATCAATCCATTTTCATTGAAAAATCGGAAATTGGAATGTTGTATAATCCAACTCCCATATTAGTTTGATAATGCCAAAGTATGACATATTTGCATAAATTAGATTTATGTCCTTACTACCAAAAACATGCATCGCTTCAGCCACTAGTGTAACTCCACTATTATGTATGGTACTATCTTCATCATGTTCATCTGTATAGAATGTATAACCATTAATTACATAACCACTGTAAGATAATACATACATACTTGGTCCAGCGGCTAGCCATCGAAGACGTTCTAAAATTGAAGTCGGATTTTCATCCAACAGCTTAAAAATATGGTCCTGAAACCATCCTATAAACTGGTGATTATCTGTATATGATAACCATTTTTCCGCCCTTGATGGATTCAACTGCCTATGAAATTATTTTTGAGTTTTAATATATGGAGAAACCTCCCAACTGTTATGCAAAACATAAAGATGAGCCTGCCCCCGATCTGTAATACTGATTGTCACAACTTCTCTTCTAGAAATTCCCTCACCCTCAATGTGTCTAGTGTGATGAGATTTCGGGATACCAATACTTTCCACATCAGATAGTTATTCTATAAAAAATTCAATGGCTTCCTCAAAAATATATCACTCCACAATACAACCCTCTGGCTGACTTCGATTTTGGACATACCCTTTCAAAATTTTCATATACCATTCAACAGGATACATCCATCTATAGTGCACAAGACCACAAAGTTGAATCTCTCTCAACAAGTGAATCATCAAATGAACCATCATATCAAAGAATGTTGGCGGGAAGAACATTTCTAATTCAGATAATACGATGACAATTTCTTTTTCCCTTGCTGGAAATTTCCCCGGGTCTAAAAATTTGTAACATATAGCTTTGAAAAATAAACAAAGTTTGGTTAATGTATGATGAACATTCATGGGAAAAATGCAGCATTAAGCTATAGGAATTATATCTTACCTCAAAACATGGAAATCATGTGATTTCAAACAATTTAAATTCAAATCATTCATTGACACAATGTTCTTAATATTTGATGAGTACCCATCTCGAACCTTTACATCATTGAAGAAGTTAAAAAACTGATATCTCTCCTCCATAGAAAGAGTATAAGCAGCTGGAAGAAGAAACATTCAATTTTCACCCTTCACGGGAGCCAACTCTTCTCGTATTCCCATGTCAGCCATGTCCAACCTTGCCTTAATTCCATCTTTTGTTTTGCTAGGGGAATTTAGAAATGTTCCGATAACACTGTCACATACATTTTTTTCCACATTCATCACTTAAATAAAATGTCTAAAGTATAAACAATTACAGTATCATAATTCAAAAAAAATGATCTCTTTTCCAATCGATTTTCATAAGGTTTTTCGAAAATGGTTTACCAAAAACAGTGTTCAGATCTTTTACTTTCCCAAATAGATGATCAACTGTTAGTGGAGATGGTGTTGTGTGTTTTTCTAAACATTCATTGAATGATGTCATCAAAGATCGGTACTTATGCCGACGAGGTAGAAATCTATGATGTCCTAGAAACATAGATTTCGATGAATGATTCAACCTAATTGATTCTGCATCTTCTTTGCACACAGGACGCCCTTGAGTTCCTTTAATGCTATAGCCTAAAAAATTTATATAAGAAGGGAAATCATTTATTTTCCCATACAACATCTCTCTCAACATGAAGTATTCACTTTTATAAGCATCATACAACATTACACTTGAGTCCCACAATAACTTCAAATCCTCGATCAAAGGTGCCAGATAAACATCAATAGCATTACCTAGTTTTTTGGTCCTGATATAAGCATAGATAACATGATGAATTTCTACTTAATTCATAACCAGGGTGGAATGTTATAATTTACCAACACAACAGGCCATGTACTATGAGTGCTGGTTTGAAATCCAAAAGGATTCACTCCATCTGTAGATAATGAAAGATGAAGGATTCTCGGATCTTTTCCAAATTCAGGATACTCATGATCAATTTTCTTCCATTGAGGAGAGTTGGATGGATGACGTAATAACCCATCTTTATTTCTTTCATTTTCATTCCGCGACAATTGTCTTGCAGTTTCTTCCATTGAATATAGACGCCTAAACCTTGGAATGATTGGAAAGTGCCATACAACTTTCATAGGATTATATTTATCTTTCTTGTATCGAGAAGCACCACACTTTGGTCATTCTGTAAGTGATTTCTTCTCTTTGAGAAACAATATACAATCTTTCAGATAGGAATGTATTATTTCAGAAATCATTCCCATTGAGCGTAGCATTCGTCTAGATTAATATGTCCGTCTTGGGAGCTCATTATCTTCCAGGAGCATGTCATTCAAGAGAGCAAGTAGTTCCGTAAAACATACATCACTCCATCCATTTCCTGCTTTCAATTTATACAACTTCAGTACAGATGACAATGTTGTATATCTAGTGCAAGCAGCATACAATTGCGTCTTTTCACAACTCTTTAACTTCTCAAACAATTTTGGGCAATCACGGAGTTCATCTTGAATTGTCTTTGTCATTTCCTCAATATGATCTTCATCATCATTGACATCTGTAATCACATCCTCCATATTTTCTTCTTCATTATCCATATTTTTATTTATATCTTACATTCCATAAAATGCAGTTTTATTCTAACCAGTAGCTACATTCGCTTTTTCTCCATGTTTATTCCAACATTTATAACTCCGGTCGATTCCGTGAAATATCAAATGTTCTTCCAACTCCTATGGAGTAAGTAGTATATAATAACAACAAAAACAACGTAAACAAGGACAAGGGATTTGAGAAGGATCCTTTGTGTGATCCTTTGCAATCTTGATGAACAATTTTACTTCATTCTCGTACTCTATTGTTAAACGATTAGAATCCATAAAATATTTATTAATCTCTATCCTATTAGAATCTCAAATATTAGTATTTATTGTTCAAGTACACAATAAAAGAATTCCAAATATAGTAGAAGGGAACCACTTCCTTATAAGAATGGAGATTAATAGAGCCTAACCATTAGTATTTATTCATCATGGTTAAATACTCACTACTAGTGGAAGTGAAACTGTTCCTGATGATCATGCCAAGAAGAAATGGAAACCAAAATGGGGGAGTGAATCAAAATACCCCAAACATGATGAAAAAACATGGTATTTGGGAATAGGTTAGTGGCTTTCATGTTAGCTAGAAGGAAACCTAATTTATTTCAATGAAAAAGTTTAATTCACAACAAGATACCATCCATTCCATATATTATTTTCATTAATAGGGTTATTTTGTGTTTCAAAATGATCAAAACATGTCTAACAAACTTAAAATGGATAAAATATGAATTCATGAAACACATAAATCCCAAGAAGATTATATTTTATAGAAACACCCACTTGGAATCTGAATGAGTCTGCTCAAATGAAGAACATCATATATCTCCAACTACATCGATGCTTTCTCATATATAAAGACACCACTAGCTAGATAGTGGCCCTCACCAATAACATCATACATCTCCAAATAAGAGACTAAAACCACTAACCATGAAGAACATCATAAGATGGAAATATACTAAGAAAACATCCCTTCACCCAAATAAGAGACTACAACCACTAACCATGAAGAACCACTAAGAGCATAATTTGAAACCTAAGGAAAGTTACACCCAAAACATATGAATGAATTCAAATGAAATACTTTCTAAACCAAACCATTTAAATCCTCAAAGGTTCCTAACATCAAACCCCATCATATGTCCTAATAAAATTAATTTATTACACTATTTCATGGCCTATACCCATTTAGACCCCTCTATTGGTAAGTAGATTATAGTCTAGTGACCCCCTAAAACCATCCTCCAAAATGTCATGGGTTAGTGAATGCACCGAGGGTTTATATCACAACCATGTGAAATGTACTTCTAATAATAAATAATTGATATAGGTTAACATCAAGTTTTATAGATGTTTTTTTGAATGATACCACGTGAATGTTAGTATGGTAAATATGCATGATAAGACATTTTTGGTCTAACTAAAAGGGGATATAGCTTAATGAGTGTATATTGGATTCACAAAAAATATGACTCTATGTGGTATAGGGTTTTTTCAGCTAGTAGGAGTATGGAACACTAAGTGAATATTGTCATCTATGTGTGGGAATGTTTCCATTTAGAGTATGGCCTAATATGTATGGTTCCCATAGAATAAGGCCCATTTGAATTGGATATTTGGTCTCATTACAAAAGGAGGATCACATTTTTCATGTGAGAAATCTACACCAATTTGGTTCATAAAATATATTCATAGCACATAAGTATTTCTATATTCATAAACTAATGAATCATGTTCTTATCACACCAGGTATGAACATAAGATCATCTACTAAGGGAAGTGTTTAGATATCATATGCTAATCACATAAGGGATTCTTTGGCACATCGCCTAAGGAATCTCATGGGCCTCATGTGAGGTATAATCCTAGGATCATTACCTAGGGGATGAATAAGAGATCTTATGATCATCACTTAGGGGATTCTTAGGCATATCCCCTAATGAATATATTTATAATCTGATGAGGTATAATCAAGGGAACATTATTTTTGAGATAAATAAGGCCACATATTCCCATAACATAGGGACTTCATATTCTCATCACCTAAGGAAACCTTGGATTATCACCTAGATTTGGATGTTTCCTAAATTAAGAGTGGTCATAAGTTTATATCTCGGTAAAGGAACCCACATATTTGAATTTTAGAAGAGGGAAACACCCGATACACTCATCGCTTAGGGGGTGAGCATAGTTTTATAGAAACCATTTCATTTTTATCTATGAAGTTATTCAATTCCTACCAAACCCTTTTCAATTTCATCATTAACAACTATATTCTATGTCACTGGGAAACTAAAATGAAACCCCATATCAACTAACGATGTCATATACCACAATAATCCACTCATTACATATTTTTTACAATGTAAAGGTTGATGCTTCCCCACTGCATGATTTACCACCTCAACCATCTCACATTTTCCCCCAATGGAATCTTTCACAACCAAACTAATAAAAAACTTTTCAAACAACCCCACCAAAAAACAATGATGATTTTAAACAATAAAAGTAAACAAGCACCATGTTCTTGAGAAATATAATGAAAATTAGTAAAAACATGTGAATCATCCCCTTTACATCATTTTCCATCATGTATAGTCCATTTTCTACAATCGGTCAATCCATAATACTCACCCATAGAAAAAAAACATGTTAAAAAATGATATAAAAATGGGAGAAAACAACAATATTGAAAAATGATTTGGAAAACATGCCCTAAAGGAGGTCCTGCAAACCAAAGCATGAAATCATTGCGGGCGGTGAAGGTCCGTCAAACTGAAGCTCGAGGGCGGCAGAGGTCCGACAATGCGAAATCAACAGGTGATGGAGGTCGGACAACGAGTAGCGATGGCGGAAGAGGTCCGGAAACATGATCTCGGTGGGTGGCAGAGGGGAGTCGCAGAGTTCCAGTACCTCGAGAGCTATAGGTCGTGATAAAATGAGGGCACTGTGTGACTGAATTTAAAAAAATGCACTAAGTTTTTATCAGCGCTAAATAAGTGCTAATAAAGACTACCATTATCAGTGCTAACATTTTATCGTAGATAAAGGTGTCCTTTCTCAGTGCTTTTTTAGCGCTCATAATAGTTCCCTTTATCAGCGCTACAAAAGCGCTGATAAATCCTTACTGTATCAGCGCTAAAATTTTAGCGCTCATACAGGGAGTCCTTATCAGCTCTTTTCTAGCGCTGATAAAGGGTATTTTTATCAGCTCTATTTTCGCACTGATAAAGGTTACCCTGTATCAGCGCTAAAATTTTAGCACTCATAGAGAAGTTCATTTTCAACGCTTATCTAGGGCATATATATGGCCTCTTTATCAGAGCTAGAAAAGTGCTGATAAAGACTCCCTGTATCAGCACTAAAATTGTAGCACTGATACTGGGTTTCTTTATCAGTGCTTTTCTATCACTGATAAAGAGGCCATATATCAGCGCTAGAAAAGCGATGATAAAGAACTCCTTTATCCACGCTAAAATTTTAGCGCTGATAAAAGGTAACCTTTATCAGCGGTTTTTTGTAGCCCTGATATAAGGGGGCGCTTCCCTTGCCCATTTTTGTAGTAGTGAGACTTGAGGTATGATATTTATGTTTCGGTCCCATTTTAATTTTGGGTGTTTATTACGGAATTTGAATTCAAGAAATTATATGATAATTTTAGGAAAATTACCTCTATGTTTTCCTTTTATAAATTTATTTACAATTTTTTTTATCATTTAGATCTCTTTAGTAATCAATATGTTCATGAAAATGTTTTTATAAAATATAGGCCATATTTCTCATCGTTCAGTTGGTAAGTCTTTTGCATCTATATATGTGATTTCTAAAATGTTTTCACGAATTTTTTTTGGACATTATATAATCATAGTATAAAATATATTTAATTATATATATATATATATATATATTTAAAAAAACTAAAAAAATCATTATATTATTTATGAAAATGTTTTATTTAACATAAAATTTGAATATAATTCTTGTTTTTCTAATTTCAAAATCAATGAAATTTCCTATCACTATAACTTATTAATTATATTAAACTTCCATTACATATATTAATGATTTTTATCGATGAAAAAATTATCTATAATTTTTTTGGAATTTTTAGAAATCAAATGATTTGTTTTAAAAAAAGTTTTTTTCCTTAAAAAATATTCCAATAATCGTTTAAAATCTTTATGATAACATCCTTAGTTTTTATTTATGATTGAATGGGGATATGATCCTATAATACCATCCTTATTCTTTCAGAATATTTTTAAGACTCAATGATGATATTATTAGGAATCTCAAGAATTTTCCACGGTTTATGCTGTGATGAAGTGATCAAATAATTTTATAACGTGTCTATTTTAAATTGGTTATGAATTGTTGAAATGATGGAATTTTTTTGATATTTTAAAAAACATAAGTATTATTATCATTATGTGGTGGGAGAACCTATTAAATCCATCAATTGAATTGTGTGAAGCTTTAAATCTCACTATATACCTATGTAAAAGGAGTTGATGTGATCAATCAATTTTCAGAGACTTGTAGTGTTTATAGATCCACTTTGATATTGGAAATAGTTTGTGATCTATAATCCTTTATTATATTGTAAATATTTGTTTTTTCATCGAAAAAAATGATTTTATTGTATCTGTAGTTAACCATTACTAAAAATATGGTTTCTACACCTATATTGGTTCGATAATAATATGAAAAGTTTTTTTATTATGAATGGGACACCTGGTTTGTGATTGACTTATGATGATTCCAAAATCATATTATTCCTGAATATTAATATTATAATTTTTTATTACATGTTTCTAGTTAATGATCGTTAATATATTGTTTATGATCTTTATTTGTTATAGTCATGATCATATACCCTTATTCTAACAATATTTTTACATATGATGATTCATTGATACCTTAAATGTTTACCTTTACTAATCATCTAATCTATCATTTTCATGTTTTCCAATCTGTGGTTTATGTGCAATGGTTTTAAGTAGGGTATGTCAGGAAGATTAGAAAATGATAATATTTTATTTGATATGAGGAATAATATATTGAATAAATGTGACTATCTATCTTGTCTTGAAGTTAAAAAATAAATTATGGGATTATGGTTTTTAATGTTATTATATACATAGAATATTAATCTAACTAGATGTAATATTTATGTATGAAATGATTAGGTCACCTCAATTCGATTGAGAGTGGGTTATAGTTATATTTATGATTAGGATTCATGATCACTAGTTAAAAACCACATGATATGTATATGTTCGATAGGAAATTATCTTCTATTTTAAATAATTTACTATTATTTTACAAGAAAATGTGTCCCCATCATGATATGAGCATGTTTATATGACTATGTCATAGATGCAACAAGAGATAATAACACAAAAATGTGTGAATTTTTTATCAACTCAATCATCATTGGTGAATGATATGTGGGCCTAATAATTCATACCTATCTAGACACTCCTTATATATATTCATGGATTAATTCACATTATAATTATAATCCATTATGAAGGGTTTGATTAGGTAATGACCATATACGACATAGGCTAAAGTTATGTGGTCAAAGATTGAAAAGAAGGGGTAGTGATCTAAAAAGTATTGAACGAGTTTGCATAGTTATATGATTAATCGCTATAATTATTGCATCTTGATCATTAAACTATTATTTTTTCAGTCAATGAATCTAATCAATGGAATCCTGATTATAACGAATGTGATGGGAAATGAAATGACTATCATCATGTGTAACTGAATGTTATAGGATCTAGATTGTATAATCATGATATTATTACCCCAAAAAATTATAATACCATGAATCATGTTTGTAAAATATCATGATTTAATGAAATAATAAATTTTTTATTAAATTTAATATATTTTTTTCATGTGTTTAACGAGACAATGTGTTCAAATGAAAAATGATATATTATTAAAAATATATTTAATGTGACTGTTTTAACAAAGATGTTAAATTGGATGGTATAAATTGGATTAAATATATTATGAAATATATATAAATATATTGATATAATCTTGGTAAATAATTATTAAATTTTTTGTAATGTAATTTTAATGCTCAAAAATATATTTTCATGAAAATAATTTTTCATTTATTTTGTGATAAATTTTTAGGATTAATTTAAATATGTTTTATAATGTTTGTTAATGAAAATAATTCCTGAAATCATGATATTAATATTATTTCAGGTATAATATTTTAATTTTTTTGAAAATATTTGTTTTCCTAGGAAAATTAAAAACAGATTTTTATTTTAAACTATTTTTTTTCTTTGGGACTGTTAAAAGTTAATTTTTTTTTAAAATGGTATAAAACTAATAATACTTTTTTAATATTTTCAAATATTTAATTATGTCCATTTTAATCAATTTTATGTTTGTATTTAGTATCAAAACATTTTTATACATAAAAGACATTTCCTAAAAAACTTTTTATTCATGGAATGTGTTTTGTCATAAAAATGAAATTTCTCATTATTAGTGTAGTATTTGAATGAAAATTTCATATTATTTAATCAATAAAATGTTATATTGTTAAACAAATATATTTATAATCATTGTATAAGAATAAATCATTTTTATGCATAAAAATATATTATTTTAAATGTAGAATGCATTGATTTTTGAAAACTATTTTTTAAAATTAATTTAAAAACCTTATAGGTGTTGAATTTGATAAAATTTACTCCATATTTGGAATCATGTGTTTCAAATTGGGTAAGTATGCCTAATGTTTTTCAATATAATAGGTAACTATGGTAAAAATTTATCACCTCATTAATGTGTAAATCATGATATTCTAGGTTAAGACTGTGTGATATGACCACAATTTTATATCTTAAATCTCATTGGATGAATGTAATTTGACAATTATAAACCTAAAATATAAATACAGTTGTATAAAGTTTACTTGCCCATGAAAATGACATATATATTTTTTAAATCAATGAAGGATACAAAATATCACTATCATAGTTTTTAATACCTCATATAATAAAAATAATTTATTAATGAATATAAATTTATATATTTATTTTAATAAAGTAATTTTCATGATATAAATTTATCATCAATTTTTGAAAATTAAATAATTACCATAAATGATTATTAAATGGTAATAAAATATTTATTTAGTTAAATGAAATGAAAAATTAATCATATTATAAATATTAAAGGTGATATAATATGTATGATTTAATATGACCCATAAATTTTATATATATTGCTAACATATTAGGGAGTTTTTAATAAATTATATTCCAAATCACCCATTTTAATTTTGTATTTATTGTCAACATAATTTAATAATTTTAAAAATTAAATTAATTATATTTTATAATAAATTATAAGTTATAAAATTATATAAAATTAATAAAAATATTAAATATGAAAAATTTAATTGTATAGGGTTTTAAACATAATCTATATTCTATTTATACATCATTGGACATTTTATAGTATCATTAATAACCCATAAATAGTAGATAACATTAATATTTTTGTAATGGTCAATAGAGATACTGAAGGTTTAAAACAAAACAAAATAGAAAAATATGAACCAAACATGTACAAAATGAATTAGATGAGAGGAATATAACTCATAATTATATTGTATTTTAATACTATCATTATAGATCCATTTATAAATCAAAATTTATTTATATGAATTTAATATGTTTTGAAATTCCGAGAGTGCACCTCCGCTCAATTATAAAAAGGGAACCCCTAATTTTCATTCTTGACACCACATTGAGCTTTATAGGTCACAAAAACTCCACTAATCACTTAAATAAAATACTCAAAAAACTTTTAGAGGTTTTAATCTTCCCAAAATATATACCCTAAATCCCTGATGTGGAGATCTAAATGAGTTATTTCAAGAAATATGTAAACACCTTTTCCAATCAATTTTTTAGTTGTTCTTTTACCAACTATAAATTTGTTATAATCTACATAAAATAAAAATTTCAATATCCTAAATATAATAAACTTTTTAACTATTAAACCACTTCTATTCACCCTATTTCCATCAAATGGAATGTGAAATATCAAGTATGCTTATGTATGACTTACCATCTCCAAGATGCGATAACATTCATTTCTCATCACCATATATTATGAATGTGTATGATGATGTGTTTAATATTTATATATTATAATTATTAACTAATTATAATACATTATACATAATATAATATCTATTTACTTACGTTATTAATAGTTGGAAACTAATAATGGCCATCATGCAAATGTGTAGACTACCACATCCAGAAGGAAATTTGATTTATTTTTCATTTCTACATTACATGGACGGTAATGAATATATATTTAATGGGTATATATGATATATATGACATTATCCATCTTATTGAATGGTGATTAATTATTTATCTTTCATTATTTCCATTCATCAAAAATTGGAAACACTGTTAATGCATATATGTGACCTACCATCTCTATGGACTATGTAATTGTTTTTTATATCTCCATATTTTAATAATGATTCTAAACACATATATAAGGAATATATATTATATTTAAATAATGATTAATATTGATTATTTTATTTAACCGTGATAAAAATAAAATTATCAATACTACTGAACCAAAACATTCATTAAAAACGAAGCAGATATCCCCTAGAAAAGTAATTTTAATAAATTATAAAAATGTGATAAAAGGATTAATTAAATAATATATTGTATTATATATAATATTATGGTAATATAATATATTTTTAATTTATATATATTCATTATAAAAGAGATTATAAGGCATAGGATTGATGTCTGACACAAGGAAAGATATATTTGTCTCTGTTTTATTTTTAGGAGACAAAATCTATAATCAACATTTGTTTCATATGTGTGGTGTATATACTGAAATTTTTTCATGATATATCATTATTACAATTCCTCCCAAAATATATTATGCTTTATTTAATTTAATTATATATTTGGGATTTTGATGGAAGTTTTTTGAAATTGGAAATGTATTTGCTTCTCGCATTTATTTCCATGAGAATCATATCATATTCACAACTTTTTACATTCATGTTTTGTATATACTACGGATTAATTACTCTTATGATGATTATTATAAATATAATGGGTTTTTTTAATTTTCATTGAATTTTCTCCAATTCATGTGGATCTTGATGAAAATGTTAAAAAACAGGTATGAGTATTATGTTAAAGACTCATTACTTATCTAGATTGTTTGTGGTTATGTTTCCAATAATGAAATTATTTTTTTATCTCTCAAGACACATATTAATTTTATTTTAGAATTCTTATTTAATTAACATACATATTTTCCTTTCATTTTATACACCATACAATCTCAAGAGTGGAAACCAAATTCCATGGAAATAATTTTCTTCCTTTTCCATGTTTTAAAAAATTGTTTTAAATAAGGTTTCTTAATATTATCCAATGATGTTATATATATATTTTTTCTAGTTATTAATTTTTTACAAAATATTTTAGATGAAATATATTTGTCATTTTTGAAATGAGGCACTTATTGAATTTTTACCTAAAATGTGGTAATAATTATTTATTTTAATATATAAAAAATGAATGGATTTTCACACTATTATAAACAATCAATTTTTCTATGTACCATTTAAAATTTATAAGGAATCTTTTTAAATAAAATTATTTCGATAATATTTTACAAATAATTATATATTATAAAGTGGTTTTCATAATGGAAAAGTTATTTTCACTAAGAAATATTTCAAGGATCTTTTAAAGAAATTATCATATAAGTTAAAATAAATTGAGGCTAATTATATATTACTAGTAATATTATAAAATGAATCCATATTCATTATTTATATTGGTGTCTACTATTTTTTTGATGAAATTTTTAAGAAATCAATTTATTTTTCCTTAGGTTATTCTATGATGAATTGATACAATTTTGACAATTTATTTCTTTAAATTAGTTATGATGTGATGAAATGATGAATGTATTATGTCCATGTGGGAAAAATATGCTTTATATATAATTATTTAATAGTGGTTACATCATAACCATGGTATTTGGTAATGTTATAACCCAGTATGATGGGAACTATATGACAAAGGGTGGAGTTTATATTACAACTGATGATTACAGAGATATTATAACCAAATAAGGAGGAAAAAGTTTGACCATGGATGGATGGGAACCGTATCTCCCTAAAATTAATTATGAAAATTTTTATATCTCATGATATAAATATGAAAATAATGGGGATTGAACCCGGTTCAATTTGGTAGTTTTTCTAATATGATATTCATGGGGGAATAAACTTCAGTGATGGATTAGAGAGTGATACCATTTGACTATTATAGTCTTTTAAATCATCCTTGACTACTAATTAAATTATTTTATATTGTTATTTATTCTCTAAAAAATTAATCCTTATTCCAAAATTATTTTCAAATGGATGATGGTCAATTATTTATTTATTATTCGGCCCATTTAAACAGCTAAACTTTATTACTTGACTCAAGATTCTGATATATTATATTCAATGATGGTTTGGGGAGTTGTAAAACTCCAATATTATGGTATTTTAATTGTTACTTGACTTCTATGGAAATTGTTTTTTACACATATTTTTGTGAAATAAAAATATCTCTTATAGAAATGTTACTCAATAATATTTTATTCTCTATTATTTATTTAAAATTTTTGTCTTATGAACTTAAAGGATTTATTCAATTAATCATGATTTTGATATATCATTTAAATGGTCTGGATTTGAAAGGCTATTATCAGGTTATCAGATACTTTTTCTTGTGTAATTTTTATAATATCATTGATATATCCCTTGTTTACCCTTATTGAGCATCTAAAATTATCCATTGTTATCTTTACTTTCCCATGGGTATAAAGAATGGTTTTTGGAGTGGTTTGTAAAAGAGGTGTACATATTTGGTAGAACATAATCGGATACTCATATGAACCAGTTTTATTTTATGTCTCCATGATTCCAAAGGTACTGGACGTATATGATTATTTCGTAGACTAATTTGTTATTTAATGAAAATTCATAAACAAAGATGTGTAATTTATTTATGAAATGTCCAAGATTTATAGTTGGGATAGAAGAAAGGTTTAGTTATCATTTGTAAACTAATATGATAAATATTTAAAGAAAACCGTAGTTATACGTCTATGTATCGGAAAATATCCTAATTATCTATTAATTATCATAGATTACTTAGTGTTTCGTAGTTTAACAAAGAAGGTGTCCTGATTTATACAACATATTATTATTTTTTTCATGATTACTGACCATGAATATTGTTGATAACATTATTCATTTTGTTATTTATTAATAGATAGAATGAAGAGGATTCATATTAATACTGATGTATAATAGAATGATTGTTATCGTGATAGTCCAAATTAATTATGATCTATAATGTAAAATCATATGATTATTCATAATGATATATCATGATATATTGTTAAAAATATGAACCTTAATCAATTATTTGACTCATCACAGAAGATATTGATAAATTTTACTATGAGTTTGGGTTACAGAGACCATTAAAGAATAAATATTCAACTTTTTATATGTTGAAAATTTTGAAAGAATAACTAATGTTATTTTTATTAAGGAAAAAAGATGATGCTTTATATATGGAAATTAAGGGCATATTACAAGAAATTTATGAGGGAAAATTATGGGTTTTATAGAAGGAAATGAATATTATTCTATGGTATCATTTATTGTTTACTATATTATATAGTGGGAATATTATAATTACCTAAGAAAATTTCATAATCGATGTGTTAACTCATAGACCAAGGATGGACCTATAATGAGAAAGGATTTATTTTTGATGAATTATTATTTGATAAATACATTTTATAAAATTTATACCAATGATATTTTAGACATAAAGATCATGAATTTTATAATTATTTTTTCAAGTTAGAATTTGACATCATAAAAGATAAATGGATTCTTTATATTAGGAGGATATAGTTATAGACCTTGAAATTTATTAGTTAATGAAATTTGTTTTATGTCATCTTAGATGATATTTATTCATTTATTTATTTATATAATAAGTTCAATAGTTTTTAGTTTATTTTAGGAATACTGATTGTGTAAATTGTTTAAAAAAGTATATATATTTTTATGTGATCTTAACATAAAATTTATATATACCACTATGTGTTTATAAGTTTAAGGATAATCATAAGTTAAATGGAAACCACACCCCTCTTTAAAATGTTAATGGATTTTATTTTAAGATGATTCGAAACATTTTAGGAAGAATAATCTATTAAGGTTGAAATAACACATCTTTTTGTGATATTATTTTATGTTAATTTATCTCAAGTATATTTTTTAGTGGTAAATAGATATTTATGATGGTTCAAAAGTGATTTACTGACAAGAAAATATTTTCACATATATTTTTGATAGATCAAAAGTGATTGATTGATAAGAAAATATTTCCACATATATTTTTGTATAGATATGGTATCCCATTGGGTTAGTATATAAATTTGATTTAGGATATTTATCGAAAGGATCAGTATATTAAAAAATTATATATTGGTTTAACATGATAATTTAACATATTATCTGATATGTTTCATTGGTATAATTTTTAACAAGTGATTTAACAAAACAGATGATTTTGGATGAATTTAAGTAATATATTTAAGAAGCATGTTAAATGGTATGACATATACCTCGGGGGTAAAACATTCATTAATGATGATGTTATTGAGGTAATTATAGATGTATATTATTTTTTGAGTAAAACATTAGAAATTATTTTAATGTATATATAAATCAATGTTTTACATATTTTTGTGATTTTCAATAATTTTTGGGAAATATATTATCATGCTAAAATCATTTTTATTTTGGATTATTTCCAAATTTCAAAAGAAATATCATTAAAAACATTATTCGATATGTTATGAGATTATTTTAGTGATTTTGGCATAAACAAATCATCCCTAATAATAATCATTAAGGAGAAATAAATTATATTTTTTTAAAATTTGACTAATGGATAAATTTATACAATCCAAGTAAGTATACTACTTATACTCTTCGTTTTGATGGTAAAAAAATTCTAAAAATCAAATACAATGATCCTGAAAGAAAATGTTGTCATGTTGGATTTATTTATGATGAATCAATGATATTTTAACCAATTGTAGATTTATAATTTTTAGTTTTTACCTTTATATTAACCATGATCTATATTGATATATATTAATACTTATAAATCTCATTTCTCATCAATATAATTTTTTAACTTCCCACTAATGATGTCCTATTTAAAGATCAAGATTAATGTTTTTTCAGATGGGATCCATATTTATAATTATCCCTCACCAAGAGGAAATTTAACATCCACTTTTTACGATGCGGGAATTTAAAAAATGAATTTAAAATATCAAACCATTCATTATCGATAATATGTTCAAAATAATAAGATACAATTTATTAAAGGGGGATAAAATGTAACACCCAAAAATTTAATGAATTGTTTTTCGATTAATTTTTTTTCTTTGATATCTTTTGTTACACGCAACGCTGAGTTTAAATAAACCCATATATACTATTAAAATTTTATTTATCATAAAAATTCCATCATAGCTACTAAATTAGTAGGCATAAAATGAATTAATGACATTTTCAAACATATATATATATATGTAAATTCAAACCAAATAGTTACTCAATTTTTATAAAATTAATTTTATTCAAAGAAAATATTATTTCATCAAAAGGTATTTTTATTGTTTTTAGGATAAAATATAATGATTAATATCTATTAATATGAGAATTTTTATGAAGTTGGTATCATTTTGGAAATATTAATATTAAAATTATCTTTTGTTTTGTATTTGGGAATTTTCAAAAAAATTGATTATCCACTGAATGATGAAAAATAATGAGTGTTTGAAATTATTTTATTTTTTCAGAATTTATAAAGATATATTTTGTTATAAAATGTTTTAAAATAATAATTTTTTTATTTTAATTTTAAATAATCCCAATTAAGTTCATTGAAATCAATTTTATGTTTTAATTTAGTATAAAAACATTTATCTACGTTAATATTCTTTTCATAGGAAAAAATATTTATGCGTCAATTGTGTTTGCCTCTAAATAAATTGAATTTACTAGTTATGGTAAATTATTCTAATGAAATTTATAAATTATAAAATCAATTTTTTTACCATTCATATAACAATTTTCTAGTCATGATATTATAATTAATCTTTTTAAATGGCTAAAAACAATATTTTTCTAAAAGTTGTTTTTATTTGGGATTTCAAAGATATTTAAAATTAATTTATAAAACTTATATGTTTTGGATTGGACAATTTTTTTATCATAATCTGAATTAAATTATTTTAAATTTCTTAAATATTCCCCTTTTATTTTTTTTTAAATATGAAAATTAATTGTTGTAAAATTTATCACCTTATTAAAGAGTAAATCATGTTAATGTTGGTTATAACTATGTTATAAAGCCATGATTTTTCATTGTAAATATTTTTTATGATGGTTATTTTGAACTTTTAACCACATTCTCAAAATATATATGTTTAATGGATATTTTTCGATAAAAATTTCATATAAACTATTTAATGCAAAGAATGTTACAAAATGTCATTATATTAGTTTTAAAAATATATTTTTTGTACACATATGTAAATAATTAAGATATTAATGAATATAACTCTATATTTTGAGATTTATGAAATTTTTTTAATTATTTACATTTATTTAAAATTTTTATAAGTTATATAATTAAGTTAAATTCTTATAAAACAATTATACAGTATTATTCAACAGATAGAACAAAATAATGATTTTTAAAATATTAATAGTTATGAATAATGAATGAGTTAATATGTACTGATAATTTTCTTGATAAATATGAAAATTTTGGGGACTTTAAATATTTATGTAAAAAATAACCCTTGGTCTTGATGTATTTAATGTAAAATTAATTTAATAGCATTAAAATGACATTCATGATATTTTAA
The DNA here is from genome assembly GCA_963277665.1 of Viscum album. Classification (NCBI taxonomy): domain Eukaryota; kingdom Viridiplantae; phylum Streptophyta; class Magnoliopsida; order Santalales; family Viscaceae; genus Viscum; species Viscum album. Next base: position 1,911,250,009 of record OY728120.1, read on the forward strand.
AATAATTAATATCATATTAAAATATACAAAATTTTAAAAATTCTTTAATTCATCCAATGGAAAGTGGTATCACTTTATACATCAATAATAGTCCATTTTTGTTTTTTTATAGTGACATTATTAACTTATAAAGTGTAGAATACATTACTATTATGGTAATCTCCAAATGGGTTAATGAATGGATGAAAAAACAATAAGGCTAAAAATTTGATCTAAACATGTCAAAATATTATTTATTAAGTGGATTTAAATAAATACCCATATTGGATTTTCATTTTATCTATTGAGAATAATTTGAAATCAAAATTAATTTATATCAATTTTTATTTTAAAAATTTCCAAATATTCCCCTCCCTTGAATTATTGAATGTAACACCTCCTTTGTCTTCTTCACATGACATTGAGACTTCCAAATCTGAAAGCCACTATAATTGTATCTTATAAACTCATCCAAAATCATTAAATATGTTCTATTATTCCAAAAATACCATCCCGGACGACCTTAAGTGTATATCTAAAGGAGTTATTTCAATTAAGTGTTTATCACCTTAACCGATCACTTTTTTAATGAAGCATTTATTTTTTATAAATAGGTTAAATTATTCAAAAAATTATAATTTAAATATCTTAAATACGATTATATTTTATTATGATTATGAAACCACATCTGTCAATCTATTTTAGTCTACTAGGAAATGAAAATATCAATAATGCATACGTAAAACTTATCATCTCCATAGATTCATAAAATTCATTTCCTATAATCATCTTTTATGGATGGGTTTTATGATGTGTTTTAAAACATCCATCATCACACACATTGTCCTAGGAATTGTTTTATGTAATTCTGGACATAGATGACATCCCCAGGACAGCAAAGGTTGTTAATAAATGATATGGTCTTCATAATCAATTGGGGGTTGATTTACCAATTTGAAAATTAAACCAGAATACCATGATAAACATATAAAAAAACTATTTGATTCATTATAACAATTTATAAAAACTCTAAATGTAAAAAAACAAATATCAATGTCACATTCAAAATAAGAAACCAATCTAACAAATCTCAAAGTCACCAAATAAAGAAACATAATAACTCTGAACCTCCTCTATGATCTGAAACAAGAAGTCATTTTTATGGTATCTAAATTCAACAAAAAAGAAATTAGTTCATTTTTGTTTACCTATTTCATGATAAAAGAAATTATTAAATGCATCAATGTTATTAGAAAGGTGGTGAGTATAAAACCCAGTAATATATCCCCAATGACATCCCAAACCATGCCACAAATATAGAACATATTATCAAATTAATATAAAATTGTTTAATGTATTTTTAAAAATTATTATATTAAGGAAATAATGTTTTCAAAACATTGATTTATTCTAATCGAAGATTTTTTCCACGATAATGAACCAAAAATTTATTTAAATCCTATTTTAAAATTTTAATTTGTAATACCCATTTTATTTTCATACTTCCAAGCATCCAAATATGAAATATTACCATGTAACACCCTACAATCAAGAGTTATTAATCATAATTACACTAATCCATCACTTTTGACCCATTGTGATGGTGCAAACATCAAAACCTTTTCTGTACCACTTTTTTTATGGGAGAAACATCAATCCCTTATCCATCAGAAATGAACATGAACAAAAAACCAATTGTATGAAATACTCAATGACAAGAAAATTTAATAAAACATTTATTTTTCTGAAAAAAATTCTACAAAAAATTTCCATGATATAAAAAAAATAAATAAATTTAAAATAATTGTTTTATAATCATAACCCAAAATCATATTTCATCAAACCATAAAATTTTATAAATTTCATATTCCACCACTAAAGAGTTCTTCCATCTGTAATTTGAATGAAATTTCACAATTAAATTCAAAAAAGTTATTAAATATGAAATCATGAATTAATATTCTAATAAGAAGAGTTGAGAGTGTAATCACAATTGTAACAATCATTGGTCAAACCATAGGATGACACAATACTCAAAAAACAAAACTTAATACTGCAAATACTGAAAATAGATCTTGTTCCCCAAAGTAAAAAAATATATCAACATGATTTTCATAAAAAACACATACATATTCCCAATGGATTAGATCTATGATATAAATATAGGGAAGAAGATTACATATAATTAAAAAAAACTTGAACAAGAACTTACAAAAGAATTTGGCCCTCAAATAAACTTATATTCATGTACAGATCTCTCCCGGATAGATGGGAATGGTCTCCCCCAAGAAGGGTGAATAATAAATAAGTTTAATACTTTTTCTAGTTGAAAAGGGAGAGGTTTTGTGGCTAATCCATGTTATATTAAAACACTAAATATATAATTTTAAATGGTTTGTGGTTAGGGTGAATGATTTGGAATACCATGGCATAAGTTTTCACTAGCCACGGCCACCAAACCAACCTTTCAGAGTTATCTCACATAGTGAGAAAAAAACTATAATCCAAACATGGTATAACCTTTTTTCAAACATAACATATATTTTTTTTGGTGTATCTTTGGTTTGCCCAATCCTTGAGCCTAACCATGATTAAACCCATTTACCACAATTTCAGATCCACAATTTCCTAGGAGGTGTTTCATGGATTCTACTAACTATCACAAAATGAAGAACCTCCAAAAAGTCCATTAAAACATTCAAAAATTCCTCCAAACACGTGAAACATAACCCAATAATGATATATTCATAAAATTAAAAAATAAAGTGTCAAGTACCTTAAAGGGGTGGTGATACATTCAACACATCAATAGCCTTTCCATTTATGGAAATTTGGAAACCATCCTTTGCATAAAAGTGTGTGTGTGATTTCTATACCATTTATTTCTCCTTATCCCACATTTCATCCATATCTCAACAAGATTTCTACAAAATTCACACTAAAAATATTATTTTCCTACACAATTTTTTCTCATACATATATAAAATCTACATTGGTACATGATCCATCATATAATCCATCTATATGTCAAAATTTTCCCATTGAATCACATGGTCTTGCTCAGGTAGATAAATTTTCAATTGAGATAAATTAATCCAATTATACTCTAAACTGAACCTTAGTGGAAAATCCAACCAATATTTTACTTCACCTACCCATTCAAGTATCTCAATGGGTCTAATAGATAGAGGATCTAACATAACCTTCTTACTGAATCATTGATTTCAATGCTTTGGATAGATTATCTTGGACAAAAGATCACACAAATTTAATGAAAATGATAATTGATGATGATATGTACATAATTACTGACATCTCTTTGTAGTTTATATTCTCTTCCTGATCAACATAATTTTTTCTATTGACTATTGGAGAAGGATTGTTCCAACTAGTGAAGTCTTTCCAGTTTTCACCCAAAAAACATTATAATGAAAAAGATGCCTATAAAATTCATCAAAATGATACATATCTATCGAGGCCTAATTTTTTTTGTTATATGATACATCCACATAAAATATGTGATCCACCAAGGATCCACTATATTCTAGTACACAAGAACTAACCATGTATTATTACATTGGTTTGATCTTTAATGATTTTTTATCTTTTTTAGGATGATACATAGTGTTAAATTTCAACTGAGTCTCATTGTATTTATCTAAGGATTTCCAATAATGTGATGTAAAATTGGGGTCATAATATGATACTATCAAAACATGCATAAAATTATTTTTTACCGCTTCTAGGATATAGTTTTTGAACATTTTCTCTATTATATGATATACGTGAATATAAATGATATTTACTGAATTTGTGAGCTGAACCACTATTAGCCACATAGAATCATATTTTTTAAAATTCAATTGTAGACATTTCCAAAAATACCTTGATATCTTCTCCAATTTATAATAAGGAATAGGAAAAGACTAAAAGAAACCCACTAGTTGATGGTGTTCTACCTTTACCTGCTGATAGGTGGGGCATTTTGAATCAAACTCAGCCAATTTTTATTTCATACCCACCCACCAAAATATTGATTTTAGATCCTTATAAATTAGTTTTACTTTAGGATGAATATCCAATCTGTAATGGCAGTAATTATGAAAGAGTTATTCCCGAAATGATAAAGGTATGACTAGCCAATCATGAAACCACAAAACTAAACTCTTATACAGCCTCCATCCATCAATGGTCTCCCAATAAATGTCTTCATACCTCATTGAAACACATCAATAATTGGATTTATATTCCCATTTAAACAACTAAAAAATTTAGGACCTAAAGAAAAATAAGGAAAACATAAACATTACATTAGCCTTCACAATCAAAGTGCATATACACTGTCACAAACAATAGCCGACATTAATCTGAATCCTCTTGCACCATCTAAATATTTGAATTCATTCTTAATTAATCAGACACTGAAATTATAATAGCTAGTGAGTAATTCATGTCATATTCAATCATTTGAAGTTACACTATCAATATACATTTTCTTAGGTTCAAACCACTTTGTGAAAAAAGTGTGTAAAAATCGTATGTTCTATAAAAACTTTAAAATTCCCACTAAAGATATAATTAAAAAAAGAAATAAAATCATCGAATATAACAAAAAATACAAAATCATGTGTTGGATAGATCATCTAATGAATCCATATGACTTATGACCCATAAGAAAAAACATGATCTCTTTGCATGATAATACATCCCAACCTAGATCACATAGCATCAAAATACTCAACATAACCTTATATTGATTTTCTAAATATCAAGATTAGTGGTGATGTATGGAAAATGTTACTATCATGAAATGAATTATGACATTCTTTGTTGAATTTGTATTTTTATCTTTGTCAATTATAATATTGGTTAACCTAATCATGAGAAATCATTAACAAAACATTGAAAATAATCATCAAGGAAATGGAAAAAAAGTTTTTCAATGATATTATTTGGTGGTTTCCAAGAGATCATTGCCTCTATCATTTCTATGATAATATATACACTTTTTTAGAGATTACATGGCAAAGAAAAATGACTCTGGTGTCTAAAAATTTCACTTTTAATGTTTGTGACAAATAGAATGATACCACAAGATACCTAACACTATTTCTATGTGTTTCTCATGAACAAAAACTATCCTTTAATATACCAATATATCATCTAAAAACCCTACAGAAATATAATCAGGATACCTTTAAAATATCTAATTCATAAATATCATAAAAAAAGATGGAGCATTTGTAGGACCGAAATTATAACCCAAAAATTATAATGTCCATATCTATTATTGAATTATATTTTTAGAATATCATCTTTCTGAACCCAAAATTATTGGTTTCCTAATCATAGGTTAATTTTAGAGAACAATTGGGATCACCTAAATTGATCAAATACATCATCAATGTATGGAAGTGGATACTAATTATTTCTTATAACTCGGTTAATATTAAGATAATCTACACACAACTGAAGAGCTCTATCTATTTTTTTCATAAATAAAAATGGTGCTTCCCATAGATATTTTTTTTTATATTATCCCAATGTGAAATAACTCTTCCAAAAAAATGATGAATAAATTAGTTCTATTTGTTCCACCTGATAAGATATATGTGAAATAGGAAAAGTCACATTTAAGAGATCAATCATAAAATACACTTCTATTTTGTGTGACAAAAAAGAAAAATTATATAGGAAAATATCTGGAAAATGATAAATAATTTCATGAATATTAGTACCCCTAATATCATCCACTGATACTAAGGTCAAAGATTCCAACTATTATGAAATTGTTCCATGTACTAAGGCCAAAAATTCCTTTCCACATTAATTTTCATTTCAATCCCATCTCATGATTTTTTGATACCATCATAAATTATATATATAACCCTTCAATTATAAAATTTGACGTGTACTTTGAATATTTTCAACCAATACATTCCCATGATTATGTCAAATACATCCATACGAAGCATAATGATTTATTATATCAATGTATCTAAATTTATCATTATAGAACATGATTTTTACATATTTCTCAACATTCTCTTTGTCCAAGAGAAGTTTGTTGTTTCATAATATAAGGAATCATCTATACATGAATGCTTAAATGATCAATAACAAGAGAAGTAATAAAATAATAAAATGCATCTATATAAAAGTAATATTATTCAAGGGTAGAACTCAATATAATAAAACATATCCCCTTTTAAGGACTATTTTGATTATACATGCTAATTTTTCAGTTCCATACATTTTATTACTCAACAAAAAATCATTATTTATTTTCTTGTCGAGAGTGAACGGGTATAGGGGCCACGGTATTCCTAGAAAAAACACTACTAGCTCAGTTTTTATAAGGATAATTATTCCTATTCCCTCATCCCATCGAAGCATACAATGTCTCTAAAACATGATTTTTTTTAGAGTACCCAACCATGGAGCTATATGATAATATCATTGATGATGTCCCATATATTTGAAATTGTTACATGATATATGTGATTATGTAAAATCCCACTTCACATGATCAAAATAAACACACTGAAAAAATCAAGGCTTTCTCATTAGATTTGGAGTAAGAATCATTGATCCTATTCTCTCATTATAAGTCATACCATTACCATTGATATATGTGTCACTCTTCCACTTATTCATAACAATGGAGTTCCCAAAATTTATTATAAGTATAATCGTGCTTCCATTTCCTAGACTACATGATATGTCTCTTTCTTCTACCATCCCTCAATTGATAATCTCAATACAATCATTTATAAAAATGATTGAAATATTTGTGAGAATTCCAAGCTTCAATATGGATTCAAAAAGGTTTTCCATCATGGATTCAATTGCAGCAATATCAGTTTAATATTTGACAAAATTATTAATTCTTGAAATATAATCTATCAGTACTTGGTTCTATTTATTTAAAATGAATAATTAGATTATTATATAAATTATGAATTTTGGAGGATAAAATTTTTGTTGAAAAAATATTCAAAATCAACCCATATGATGACTTGGCCTAATTGATTAAGAACTATTAAATCTCACCATTTTTCTACTTGATACTCCAATATGTACTTAGTCTACTTCACTTTTAGTTCAGTTGGTCTGGTTAGGAATTAAAAAATTTGATTCATCTTATTTATCGACACTTCTTCTTTTTCATGTTCTGATTCAACCGAAAATCATAGAATATGTTTCTTTTGAAACTAAATATAATTATCCACTCTCCACTGTTAATTCATTTTATTCACTCCATACAAAGTCTACAATTCCATGATAATACTCTAAACTAGCTGTTGGTTCACCTACGGTTTAGGTGAAACCACATTTTCACCAGCCTCTCCCAATTGGCTTCTACAAAACATTCCTAGTTCCATTTTATATCATCAAAATAAATTTCTATTATGACTCACTATCTAGAATCTAATGGTTTATAATTTTCGATATTAGAAAATGAATCAAATCATAGAACGGATATACAAAATGGATCATTTTCTATTTTTAAGAAATTTTTGAAAATTTGATGTTATTTTTAAAGAACAAACAAATTTAATTATTTTTCAAAAGTCCACACTTTTTCACCAAATAATAATTCATTACATATAAAATATTATGAACTCCTAGTGTTAATTCATTCCTAATACAATGTGACCTTCTATTCTAATCACCTACACCCATAATGACAAGGATACAACTCCTTGAAGTTCCTCAAAATAGTTATATACACAAACACCCAAGAAACATGAAGTTTAGGATAAATAGGCTAGCTACACATATTTATTATCTGCATTTGACATTCAGTCTCATACTCTATTCATCCAAAAAAAATATGGACAATAATAGAATTATTTCAAATTCTAGGGTTGAAACAACTAATACAATTTGTAACATCCAACCCCTTACCCATTGATTTCGAAATAGGTAGAGATGTTACTGGCCTTTAGTGACATCGATAGGATACGAAAGGATGAAAATAATTTCAAAGGGGTTTATAATGTTTTTTTGGATGATTTACCCACAAAAATACAACCATGCAATGGTTACCATAACAAAAAATCCAATCTATGTTGCATTAGAATAAATTTAATACAACTGAAAAGATAATAAAAACTAAAATAATATCATTTTAAATATCTGAAACCAAACCATTACATATCAATGACTCTAATGGAACCATCAAGTAACAACCAACCTGCTCCATACTCCAAAACAAAAATATATTCCCACTGTATCACAATTCACCAATAATAGAAATTTTATACCATTCCATTATAAGTGTCTCAATATAAAACATCTAAAAACACACTAATTTTTCCAAGAAGGTGGTGATTAAAAAACACAGTATGATTTTTCCAGTGACATACAAACTAATTCCACTAGGATATAACATGTCAGGTCATTTATATAAAAGAGTTTTGAACAATTTAAATCCATTTATAATGAATAAAAAATAGTATTCAATACTAGAATATTTTCCAATCCTTTTAGTTTTCAAAGGAAATAAATCAATAAATTCTTTATAATGATTTATCAAATTCTATTTTAGCATACCAATTCCATTTACACATATCCACATATCTAAAAATTCCTCATACCTATATAACCCTCTATGCTCAAGAGTGGTGAGTCATTCATTCACCATGCAGTCACTTGGTGAACTAATTATATGAGGGAATCATCTCTAAATTATCCACACCATTTTTTGATTGGGGAATCATTAGACGTTAATCCATCCCAAATTCACATGAACACATGCCAACCATTGTATTCCAAACATATTGAAAAGAAATTAAAAAAAATTATTTTATAGCAAACATTTATATATCATTTTCCATTTCAATGAAAACCCCCATATTTTTATAATCATTTACCCAATGAACATTCCAACATACCATCGTTTATCACAATTTCACAAACCATCAGAAAAAATGTTCTTTTTCCTGAAAAGCACCTATATATTTCAATTAAATTAAATTAATTCAATAAATTTGAAGTAAATACTTAATGTTCTAATAAGTGGAGTCAAAAATGAAGCCACCTACCTCACAGACATTGGAAAACCCAATGAATGATACAAAACTCTAAAAACACATCTTGAAACTTCAAAAAACGATAATAGATCTTTTTTACCGTATGTAAGAAAACATTTATCATTATTAATTTCATTATAAAGATAGATATATAATAAAATCATTAGATATATTTTTTAAAGAGATTGAGAAAAAGTAAATCGAAGGGGAAAAACCAAAATTAATAATATTGATCATGCATATGTGGTAACTACAACATCCATTATGTGATGTGATTCATTTTCCATATATTTTTTACATCGATTGAGATAAGTATTATTTAATTAATTAATATTATATATATAATATAATAATTACTATATAAAGGTGAGTTTTTTTATTCTTTTTTATCATTCCATCTGTCAAAAAATGGTAATAATGTTTATTCTTACAAATGACATACCATCTCGATGATTTTTGTAATATAATTTTCTATCTCTATATTTAGTTAACAAATATAAAAATTTTCATAATTAATATAGATGATGTTTCTATAATATTAAAAATATTTACATTATAGACCCATAATAAAAATACATAGACCAAAACATCAGAATCATAGCATGCAAGAAAAAGGATGCAGATATCACATGGAATAGTCATTTATATAGAGAAGTGTAAAAAATATCTAAAAATAGTTTTAAGTAAATAAAAGGTTTAATTTTATATATGACTATACATCATTAATATATTCGTAATCAAACAATATTTATTATATATCTGTTTTTAATGCATATACCTAAGGTGTGTTATTTTCTCCTCACATTAATTTCTTAGAGACATATTTCATAAACAATATATTTTATTTTTTACTATTTATATAATTCTACTTTGACATGTTATATAATGAATCTCTATATTTTAATGATATTTATGGTGTTATTTAACATTATTTTGTCTTGGGTCTTATGATTCAAAAGTTTCCATAGGGGTAATGGATTTTTTTCTCACATTTATTTCCATTGGAAGCATATCAAATTAACCAATTATGTTTATATGGTGTTTATAAAGAATATGATGATATTTTATGATTATTATTATGACTTTTATAGTCATTTTCATATCCATATATAGTTCATTACATGATGGGGATTATAATTGAAATGTTGTAAATGAATTAGGGGTTTTCTGTTATAATCTCAATGTTTTTAGGATTGTTTATGATTATTTTTTTGATGATGAAATACTATTATTTATCTCAAAATAATATTTTATATTTTCTTATACATTGTTTTTTTCTCGAAAATTTATGTGTTTATTTAATTTTTTTTACTTTATGCGCTGATGTGGCTAAAAATATATTTTTTCAGAAAATTAACATCAATTTTCTCTTTGTTCAATTTTTTTACTTCTATATCTATGTTATCTAAAATGGTTTTAATGACGTGTTTTAAATTTACACTCTATTCCATTTAATTTAATATTTTCCCATTATTTATTTTTTTAAAAATTATTTAAAATAAATCAACTTGTTTTTTTATGATGTAATATATGTATTTTCTAAAGAAAATTATATGGGAAGTTTTATTTTAACTTTTATAGAATGAATATAATTTTCAAACATCATGATCGCTCAATGTTTTGAAGATATATTTTCAATTTATTATGGTTATGTTCAAGGAAAATGTTATATATAATATTTTGGAAGTTGTTATATTTTTAAAAGTGATTTTCAAATTGGAAGGGTTAATTTCCTCAAAAAAAATATTAGTGTTATTTTAATGAAATATTCTTGTATGATAAATTATATGAAGATAATTATGATGAAATGTGTATTTAATCCAATAGACCCGTACTAATTATTTATCTTGTTGGTTAATGTTTATGTTTATGTTATTTTTATGAATACCAATTATTTTCCATGGGTTAGGCTTTGAGGAATTTAGTAAATGATTATAAAACTAGTTTTCTTTTCATAGGGTATGATTTTAAGATGTGGGGAATTACATATTATCATTAAAAACAAATATGTATGCTTTTTATTCTGTGATCAATTTTATCTCATATCCTTGAATTTTGATGATGTCATAATGGAGTACGGTGGTTACATTATTACCAAGGATGGTGGTTACGCTATAAAAAAGGATGGTTGGTGATGTTTTAACTTTTGACGATGGTCACATTATAAATAGGGCTGGGTGGGATCTATATATCCTACTAATGAATTGGGTAAATATTTACATGTCACGAACCAGGCCGGGTCGCCATCCGACCCGGCACCCGACCCGGTCCGCGGCAAGGCCCGAAGGGCGTTCCCGATCCCCACGGGCTGGCACAAGTGCCTGGGTATCAAAACTAGCACGTGGGAACGATTTACCCGAAATACAAGACAGAAAAACCAACTAACCAGATAGATAAACTGAAATTAGAAATAGACAACAAAACGTGCCTTTAAACTATGAACAAGTTTAAAGTCTACAACTTGAAGAAATAACTAAAAAGAGAAGACGACAGCGGAAACTAAAACTCATACCCAACCTCCCGGCAGAAGTGAGACCACATCAACACCATTCCGCAAGAGAAGACTAGCTGCAACCTGAACCACCATCACTGAGCACACAGTCACAACCTGGAATTCACAAGAAACAAAGTCTACATACACCCAAAGGTGTATGTAGGGTGTGAGCCAAAAGCCCAATAGGACGTCACCCAATAAAAAGGTTCCATGCCACAACATCAAAAAGACAAATTAATGTGTTTATTCAAAATTATACTTCCAAGATGGTTTTAAAGAAAATGTTTACAAGCCAAAAGCTAAAGGAAAACACTAAAAGAAATGCATTTCACAAATATGATTTTTGAGAGGAAGAGAAAAGTTTAATATGGGAACACACACACACACACACACTCTCACGCACACACACACTCACACACCCATACACACACACACACGCTAACCCGCATGGTCCTCCATATGCCGATGGAAGGCACCATGCCACAGATGGTAGAGCACTGTAGGTAAAACCCCTAAGGATCATCTAGCTCGAGTGGGACCCTAGAAACCTCGTGTCTCGGTGAAACGTGGCTTAAAAGGCCACGACCCTCAGAAAACGTGGCTTAGAAGGCCACGACCCTCAGAACACGTGGCTTAGAAGGCCACGACCCTCAGATATCATATGTTTAGTTAGTGTTGCAATCGTCAATCCAGCTAAGTGAAACAGGGACGATACCCATCCGGCTCACTAGCACACTAGTTCTAGTCTGCCCACCTAGATACCCAGGGTTTCCCTTGTGCTCAATCAAGTTTCACATTCACATAATTCACCACTTTCACATTTCACAAACCAAGCTTGACATTACACAAAAAGTCACCACTTTCATACCAAAACACTATTTCAAAGACACGCACACAAAGGACATGTCTCATTTTATAAAAATACACCGCTTAAAAAAAAATGAATGCGTATTCAGCTCCTTCAAAATACCATTTTCACACCAAAAGTGATTCACATACTTTGAAAATGTCTATTTAAATAAACAAACACCTAAAGCGACTTAAAAACACCTCTCACACTACCAAACAACCTTCAGAACCTTTCAACCTTGTTTGGAATCCCAAATACCACTCAAATGAACAATCGCTTAGTTTACAAAACATATCACATGTATACCATAAAACCTCACTTCAAGACACACAAATCTTTCCATGAAAAGAACATTTTAAAAATCAGTTTAACACTCAACTTTTCTAAAACCCCTTTCACACCATTTGCACAATTAATTAGACACTTTAAAAATTTACCACAACAAGGTCGAAATAAATAAATAAATAAAAACATAACCACTTCTAAAGAGAGTGCAATTTTTACCACGCACGCATGTCAAACAATTTTTTTAAACCGCATTCCGTGCAATTTATAAAACACAACCATTCATTTATACAACAACACATATAAAACACAAAAACATACCATTTCGGAAATCCAATTTTTATCAAACGAGCATGGCAAAGCATTATAAACAAATATAGCACCATGCAATTAAATCATAGAACTTATCAAGTTTAACTAAACAAACAAATTAAGTTATCTAGATGATGCAAAGGCATGGAACCACCTACCTCGTCATCGCAGACTTCACAACCGTGGTGCGCAACGACCGCCTCACATCAACCGCAACTCAAACAAAACGAAAATTGATCCTAAACAAACAATTGAACCAAAACATCAAGAATTAACCCAGAAATTTATTGAACTCTTCAACCGCACCCAACGCGCACCAAAATCACTGCAATCAACTCAAATAAAAAAACACCAAAAGATCAAGCTAATTACAACAAAATTGATCCAAATTCTAAACCAAAACCCCTAACCCTAACCTAATGAAATTGAAAGAATTAACAATAGAGGTATATTTCACATACAGAAATGGTCCGAGGAGCTGTCCGAGCAAGATGCATAGTGTCGGGAGGTGTCGCGCCGGTTAAAAAAAAACAACCAGAGGATAAGGGTTGCTGTGATGGAGGATAGGAGCAGGTTGTGCTGGGAAAGAGGTGCGACAGCAGGTGGCAGGCAGGGGAAGACCGATCGGAAGGAGAGTTGTGTGCCAAAAGGAGGGTCGTCGGGGGTCACACAGGAAAACCAGCCAAGAAAGAGAAGGCGGCATGCGGGGTTCGGTGCGAGGAAGACCGGGGCGGCCGGGGTGGGGTTGGCCAGTCGACGAGATCGCCGGAGAAAGGGAGGGAAGTTTCGGCGGAGCGTAGGAGGCCGGAGCGATGAGGGAGCAAGGGTGCGGTCCGGCGAGGGGGCTCCGGGTTCTTCGGACGGATGGAGGAAGGCCGATGGGGTGCGGCGCTTTGCAGGTGGCCGGACGGGATGCAGGGGAGCGACGGGAAGTCCGCCGGATGAAGGAGGCCGCAGGGAGAGAAGGGTGCGGCGCAGCCAAACCCTAGGAGAGTGGGGGGAAACATCGACCGAGAGAGAGAAAAAAAGGACGGGGTAAGGAGGGGGCTACGTCCCAACCCAGCAAAGGAAAAAAAACAAACAAATAAAGAAAGAAAAATAAATAAATAAAAAGAAAAATAAAATAGATGGTAATAATAATAATAATAATATTAATAATAATAATTAAAATAAACTTAACATGATATAAATAAACATAATAAGATTTAACAAAATTTAATAAAGTAAAATTCAATCAAATTAACCTAATAATAATATACCTTATATTAATAAACACAACGAACATATTAATGAAAATATTAATAATAATAATTGTAACGATAATAATAATTATTATTATTTTCATTATAATGAAAATACATACTTATTTAATATTCATTTGATTATCTTCATTTATAAAGAGTCGGAAAACTACGCGGTGACTCTGCGTGGCCCATAAAATATTATTTATTTATTTATTTTTCCACGGAAAGACGATGATAATAGTAATAAACATAATAAAATTATCATCTTTAATACATTTTCATTTAAATCTTTTGTTAACCAATTAATTTGATTAATTTGATAATTAATTAATTAATTGTGCACCGAGCAGGCAGTGTGGTTACTCGGGCGAGGTCGTGCGACGACCGGAGTGAGGTCGCACAACTTCGAACGCGATGCGTTAGACGCACTCGAAACCATTACAAGCGTTTTTAAATTAAAACCTCAAATTTTAAGTCGGACCTAACCCCGCACTACCCGACGTAGAGAAAATTAAAGAAAAGCTTATTTAAAGATGGCGGGTGTGACATTACATCTCATTGGATTAATAGGACATGAATGGAGAGTGATCCTAGTTTTGAAAAATAATTTTCCCACATTGAATATTTTGGGAGTGAAAAATTAATACAATGATGGTTTGGTGAGTGAACCCATCCCACTACGATAGTCATGGAAAATATACTTGAGTATTAGGAACTGATTTTTTATGTATATATGTTTGATAAAAATATACTGCTTATTCAAATGTTATTCTATCACATATCAAGCTATTTGATTACGTTATGATTAATGTCTTATGAACCTCCAATATATATGATATGACCCATGATTATGATCTATGATATATAGGATATGGATTTCAAATGTGAATCTCATTTTACCATAAATTTATGCTCATGATATTATTATGTGTTCACTGATATCTATCTTTATTAACATTATAGAAAACATGACCTTTTCATTCCTTTTTTTTCTATTCCCTAGGATGTGAATAAATATTTTTAGAATTTTTTCTCTAATATGGTGGCTAGTTATGGATAATAGAACAAGTGACTCTTATGAAGAAATTTTTTATGTGTCCATGTTTTCAATGAAAACAGAACTATATGATTCTAGGGTGGTTCATTATGTTCATTTATTAATATTCATCTACTAAGAGATGATATGAATATTTTAGATGTCTTTTCACTATAATTTTGAGCATTATAATGAAAAAAGGTGGAAACAACATTCTATTAATTCATTCATGAGGAAACATAAATAATATTATCATGGGTATTCTAATATACTAGTGACTAAGAAATGGATCAATACCACTGAGAAAATATTATTAATTCTCTATTGATTAGAACATGAAATGTTTTTCTATTTTATTTATCATTTGTAACTTAAAGTAGATCAAAACTGGAATATTATTAATAATATGAGGGAAAAAGAAGAAATTTAATCCATTTAATTGTTTGAATATAAGATGTTATTTTAAAGTAATTACATCCCACATATTACATATAAAATATAGGGAATGAATTGTATCATGACCCCCTACACAGAAGGTATTCCCCTCCTTGGATGGAAATGCGAGAAGGGAGATAATGACCCCTGAGTCTCGTTTCTAGTTGGATCTAGGTTGGCGAATAGCACCGAGGGTATAATAAATGCACACATGAGATAAATTACCCTCTATGAGAACACATGTAAAAGAGAGAGATAAGACAGAAACCAACCAAGTCTAAATCAAGCGACAATAAAAAATAAATCCTAATTACACTTTTGTAATGCCCTGAAACAAATACTACAACTGAAATGGAAAACTTCAATTACCAAAGGAATTTAAAAAAAGAAGTGTCCGTGAAGCCCAAACAACTCCTCCATCCACAATATAGTAGTAACTAGCCTAATCTCTAAACCACTCCTAGTGACCTGAAAAAAAAATTATATATACGTAGTGTGAGAATAATAGTATACTTAGTTGGATCCTCCCCCGAGCCTTTATTGAAAATGTAAAGAAAGCATGCTAAAGCACAGTAAACATCATGTTAAACTAAGTCATCACCCAAAAACCTATACTATGTTCCCAGACTCACCATGTATAATCTCAAAATTTATAGAATACTAGGGTATATAATATAATAAATAATATCAAGTGTACCCTGATACCACATACCCATTGTTTTTATGGTTTTCCCTAATGTCACAAATCATAGTAATCTGTCTCAGAAAAGGCATGATCTTAGACACTCGGACAAAGTACCACAACATGAAACTCATGAAAAAAAACTCTACTACCATGTTACCAAAGTTACTAGTTTTCTCCCAGGAGCCAAAACATCTCACGTAACACGTATCATACATTAGACATTATAGATCAAGTGATTACAGCCCATACATTGAGTAAGGATACTCAAGAAATCATAGCCTATATGCGTTACACATATAATGGTAATAAGTAAGCTATATCGAAAATATATATGTGTGAATAAGCACAAGTAATTGAATCCCTATACAAAAATATATGTGGAAAACTAACCATTGTGCCTACCGGTACAAATAACTACCAAGAGAAGAGAGACGAGCCCTAGGGGTTAGTCAACCATCCATCCTCCCATGAAAATGTTGGGGAAAACACCCTCCCAAGGATTATAATCCCTGAGGAGTCATTTTCGCATATTGATGGTGTGGATCATCGTATAGAAACACAAAATTTACATAATATACAGTATCTCAAAACCACACTATAGGAATAACCTAGTCTTAGACTCAACTACAAATAACGTCTCTTGGACTCCAAGTTTCCATTACTAAGAGTAGGTATCCTTTAAGCACATAACCACATAAAGAGATTTATAATATTACTTAATTCCCCCATTTTATTAGTTCCACTTTACATTTATTTTTTCCCTAAACATTAATTAATCATTATCAATTATACATTACAACCCATTAGAATTTGTACCACGATCTACAGTTCCTTTAAATTTAAACATCATCACTACATTCCAGTAAGCTCAAACCCCATGGATTAATAACATTTATTGAATCATTTTTTAATAGAATTATTACATTCCCATATTCACAGGAATTCTAGAAAAATACTCTATGCTATGTAACACAAGGTGGTAAAACACAGTGAGCAGATAAACTACCCGTCATGGCTTTTCCATGGATAAAAGGAGCATAGACCCATCCTCCCTCGATAATCTAAACATAGAAGACATGTGTAATACCGTATGTGTATTAACCTCTATATAGAAGGAGGTTAGAGAATATTTTTGTCTTCAGAAGTGTGGAATGTTAAGAAGATAACAATCCAAAAAGATTTTGGAAGAATCCAATCATTCAACTCAAACCCATTTCGTTGTCTCTGGTGTCCTCCCCGAAACCAACATGCATAAATAGATGCATCTCACCACTATAGGAGTCAATTTAAGCCACAAAAATTGTCCACCAAAACCTCACATCACAGAACATCCATATAAGATCATAAAACCAAACTATAATTAGAAAATAACAAAGCAACTGGGCTCTTGTCCCTAAAAAAGGCATTTTTCCTTCACATGCAACAAGATCTCAAAACTCCAAGCATAAGTTTCATCACCTTTACAATGAAGTGGATAACACAGAACTCTACGATACATTATATTTCATCAAAAAACTAGTTCATTAATACTTCATGAATTAACTAGTTAAATTATTATTGGTTTCCAACTATGGGAAACTGAACTGGCAAGCTGGGATAACAATCAAGAATAATTAAAAAAGCATACATCTTAAATTTAATTAACATCTAATTAAAAAAACAACCATATTAATTTACATGCCTCTTTATATTTATCAATATAATTATCAATTAATTTTAGATTTAGGTACTTTACTAATCTCATCAGGAACAACTTGCTAATAAGAACATAATAGGCATCCTATTATCTCAAAAGATCAAGATTCAATAACATACGATCGATACCAATTTATTTATCGAGTTCAAATAATTATTATGTCAATTCAGTTATGATGTAGTGTGATAAATCATGAAAAATCTATAAATACATGTAAAAGAATATAGAATCCACAAATTCACTACCTCAAAAGTATTTCGATGCTCTTTTCATGAGAAGAGTCCGTCAAAAAAGATCACAATCACCTCTCCTGGTAAACTAAATCCACCCGATGATGCAATAACTCCACTACACTATTAAACACCCATTAAAACAACATTAGGATCATAGATATATCATTACATAAAAGGAAATGGAGAATCAAAAGGGGAGGATCCTAGAAAAATAATGATAGATCATACCATATATTGAAGACTGATTGATATTGCTTGGATGCAAAAAATAGGGGGTAACACGTAGTTGGAAGGAAATTCAAGGGGAAAAATCCATTCATTATGGATTGATCACACAAATCCTATGGGAAAGAGGAAAATTTCAATCATCTTACACCATAGACCAACTAGTAAGATCAATGGAAGACGATATATCGTCCCTTTAGAAGATTTAATGGATCACAGGTTTAAGATACACTTGATTTTCCTTTAAAAGAGGATCACATTATACCTTGTGGGTTGATAAAGTAAAGACATACCGAACTATAGAAAAATTAATATAGGAGTTATGTAATTTTAAAAGAACTTAAATCCCCTAAAACATTTCATTTATTGCATTTTTTCAATGAATGTGTTAAATGGGGGAAAATGGGAAATCATGAAAAATCATGAAATTTGGTAAAGGAAATGACATAGTTTTTTGAAATATTTACATGAAACAATTTGTAATTTTTTAAAAGGAATTGAAAAAGTTTCTCAAAAATGTTTCATGAAAAAGTTTAGAAATTTAGAAAAGGATGTGACAGAATTTCATGAAACAATTTATAATTTTTGAAAAGTGAAACAGTTTTCGGAAACAGTTTCATTAACAAGTTTAGAAATTTGATAAAGGAAGTGACACTGTTTCATATAACAATTTCATGATCTATTTTAGAATTTCTGAAAAGTAAGTGACATAGTTTTGTGAAAGAGTTTAATGAAAAAGTTTTGAAATTTGGAAAACAAAGTTACATAGTTTCATGAAAAGTATTCACGTAGGATTTTGGAATTTCAGAAATGTAAGTGACATAATTTCATGATTTGTTTTCATGAAACAGTTTTGAAATTTAGAAAAGTAAGTGAACCTATTTGGTGACTATGTTTCAGGAAACTATTTTTAAATTTAGAAACGTGTTGGTGATAAGTCACATTGACCTCCCAGAACACCTCAAACAACATATTTCTACAATGGAATAGATGAGAGAGGTCTGAGCATAAAAAATATCATGACCATAAGAAAATGGATGATGAATTCATTGTTACCTATGATGGAAATTTTAAAGTTATTTCAAGGTATATTTTTGTAATCATTATCTTATAATGAAAAATTGATAAATTGATAATGAGATTAACAAAATTGACTAAATTTTTTTGTTATAATATAATTTTTTATCTGTGATGAAATATTACAATATGATATAATGTTTGAAATAATAGTATAGATTCCCATCATTCACATGGGTTATATAATTAATGGAAGATGTATTATCATGAATACATCAATAAATCACATAGTGGGAAGAAATTATAAAAATATACATCCCAGAAATGTGACTAATAACATGAAGGTAATTACATGAATAATACTAATAGGTTCATTAAATTGAAAAGGAATTTCATAAAGACTATTAATTTCAATAGATAATAATGAGACCAGTTAAAACAACAGAGTAAAGGAAGAATCCAATGGATTCAAAGCATTTTTTTTCTAAAGATTAAAATGCCAAGAGTATGATAATTATTATAACTAAATCATGAATTCGATTTTTTATGATGATGATTGATTTCAACCACCTATTATTCCCAAAGAAAAATAGAAATTGTATGAGATCAATAATGTTGAAGTGGGTTATGAGAATGAAATGGTGAATGGTACACTTATCACCATTTATAGAACAACTAATTTAATATTTTATTTTTAAATTTAGGAACTATTTTTATTTAATAAATTTGAATGGAATAACATAATCACATCAATTTATTTATTTTTAATTGATGGAAATAATTACAAATGGTACAATGATTACATGTCATTATTATTGGTCATTTTTTATTAAAGTTTGTGGGAATGGGATTCTGGAAAATAGTTTGATTCTGCCTCTCGTATAATATTTTGTGATTCTACACATGTATTATATTTCATTATATAGTTCTAACATCAATTGTTGTGGAAGGGATGTTGTATTTTTGGTTTTGTTTGAACCTATGATTTTAAACTAGTGTGAGGTTGATTATACACATAAAAAAGATTAATTATATATTATGGGTATTATTTCTTACAGAAAAATTTTATTTATCTTATATGGTAGGGTAGTAACTCAATAATATAGATATCAATTTTTTATAGGGGTCTTTTGGTTTCATTTTTTATTATTTTTCTCATCTTCCTCTGAATTATGATCTTGATTTTTCAATAAAACTCGAACATGGTATTACACCAATTTTTGAAAACATTATATTGAACGACCTTGATTGAGTTATAGAAATATTAGATTAACCTATAATAGAATATTGATAAGGGATTCATATACCCCAGTGCATCTCCTTGAAGTGAACCTTTCAATGTTGTGAAGATTAAATGTAGTTAAATGTACATTTTCATTGAATATCAAGAACATAACAATAACCCTATCAAGAAAAAGTATCCTCTACCCTATAACAATGAGTTCATTGATCAATTATGAGGCATTTAATAATTTTCATAGATTGAAATTTTTTTTTGTATAACATCAATTAAGTATTAATAAGGATGGCATACCGATGAAAACATTTCATATGAGGTATTAGAATTACGAATTTATATTGATATTATTTGTAAATACTAATTTCCATTCCATATTAATGGATTTAATAATTCGAGTTTATAGATATTAACTATATTGGTTTATGGTAGTCTTTATAGATTCTACTTCTATATATTCAAATGGAATGGAAGAGAATGTAGATAAATTGGGAATTTTTCTAATGACCAAAAGGAAGGAGAATATAGTTTCTGTATTTTTCCATTGTGAATTTAACATGTATAATGTTTCATAAATGGATCTTAATATCATGAGAGAATATATAATAGGATCCTTAGAAGAAATAAGTTCTTAAGAAACTACCCAATGATGGTAACTTAGATTAGTATTTTTTATGGTTGATATATATTACCAATTAATTCTATGATATTAAACTGGATGATCTTATTTTATAACTATATTAACATGGAAGGGGTTTCAGTTCTTGTAGAAAATTGAATATTAATGGAGTTTCAAAAATCACAAGAAAATTTTGTTTAGTAAACCATTCTTCTCTCTATGATATACTGGTGAAATTTCTGTCTTCTATATTTATTCATAAAATAATAGACTAGTTTATTTCCTCATATAGAATTAAATATTGATAGAATATGAATAAAAAAATTAAAAATACAATAATAAAATAACCCACCATGATATTTGGAGATGGTAGTGGTACATTCTATATTGAAATTTTAAATGTATTATAATTATAGTGATAGGTGTGATATATATATGGATTATAAAATCTTAAATCATACATTCAAATTGAAAGAGTTGAATCTACAAAAGAGGATATAATGATCTGATTATAGATATATAGTTCTTAATACATTACCACTCTTGGAAGGTGAAAAATTCATTCGATTATCTGAGTTGGAAGAACCATAATTGTTCTGCCATGTTGAGGATTGAATGGGACCTAGTTCTTGATGATTTATAGATGAAAGAACATGAAATCATTAGGAAAGGGGCCATATCATATCATTCTTGAATGAATGTTCAACAATTTATCAATGTGAGGAATTATAGAGGAAGAAATGGAGGACAAGGAACCACAAAATAATGTGATAAATATTGATGAGTTAATCCATGATAAAGATTTAATGATAAGATTCATAATCTCAGTTTGTGTCCTTTCAATATTAGATTTAGAGAAGGTGATATTGGATCAAGCTCATAGTTTATTACCAATACCAAAATGTTAATTGGATAACTTATCCATCTATTTCTTTGTTAGCATCCACAATATATCTTAAGGGAATAATGATATTTTGGTTTTTTTCAATTGACATATAAGGTAAAAAAATCCGTTAACATTATAGAATATTACTCCCTTGATCAGAATTACAAGAAATATATTATGAAAATTCTACAACTTCATGAAGTAACACTCTCAATAGTACTCTATCTGGATTAGAGTTTTAATCGATGATCTAGATAATTCTTCACCATGATATGTAGACATAGTTGTAGTTTAGGGATGCATATCATCATAATAAATTTTTTTAGAAATAAAGGAATATTTAAAAAATGTTTTTTGAGAACATGTTATAGATATTTTAAAGGTGGTTTGGAACATCACCTTTCTAAGGTATAATTTATATAAAAATAATAATTCATTCAACCCTTATGATGGATCCTTATGAATACATGTATGTTAGGATGTGTATAACTCAAAAAATAATGCATGGAGTTGGAGAATGGTTGATATTTGAACCTAAAAAATTTATGGAGATTTCAATGAAGGCTATAGGCATTCATCACCTTGTAAGGGAATCTCAGAGTCGATAGATATGTTATGCAGAAAATTATTGAAGAGATAAAGAGTTAAATGTTTGTAAAATGGTTTTCATAGAAATATCTAATTAGTATATAGTTATGTGTTTTATAACTATTGGAAACATGATCCCTAAATATATAAGTCCATTTGATAATCTTGATTGCACAGGGATGATATCTTATCATCTATAACTTCAACCCCATCTCTCTATATATTATATTAAGATCAATTAATATTTCTAGTGGATATACATACAAAATCCTTCACGTATATGGAACACTAGGTTTGTTACTATATGTAATTTATCTTTTATGAGAATCAAACTATGGATATTTTGGACTATAGAGATAATATTTCATGAAATATGACTGCTCACTAGGTCATTTTTTTGGGAAACCATTAATTAATGGTAGCTACATGGGAACCCGAGGAAGTGATGAGGTAAAAGAATCTTCTGTTGTTTATTACAATGTGATAATATTTTTTGGGAATTATATTAAAAATGATTTATAATGTAACACCTCAATATTAAATGTCATTATTCTATTTAAATGATTTTCAATTTTTTGATATATTTATTTACATGCAATGCCTATTTTAATCAAACTGTGTCATAATGTTGATATATTTTTATTACCAATTAATTGGATTGGAATAAATGAATAAGACTAACTGTATAATGATAATTTAAGTTATAATAATGTATAAATTTATTTCATTTGTTATCAATTGATTATAAGTTAGACTAAAATCTTTTTAAAGTAAAATATATGTCATTTTTTTGAAAACCTATTTTTATGGTGGCCATAAGTTTTTATCATAGTAAATAAATGTAATCAATATTGATAAATGATATTTTTCAAATTTATATATTATATATTGAAATAATTTTTTAACATTCATATATTGGATTTTTTTCTGTGCATGGGATAATAATAAATACATTTTTGTGCTCAATGAAAATTTTTCATAAAAAAAGGATTTTGTTGGATTTTGGAAAACATATTTTAATGGGCTTTCTAATAATTTTTTAAATTGATTTATGGAAATTTCAATAAATAATTGGAATTATGAAAATTTTATTTGGTAAATAGTTTCCTATTATTATTAATCATTATGAATAGTAAACTTGGTAAATATTTCTCACCACTATAAGTTTAGAAGGAGTGAAGAAGGGTCAAACATTGCGATAAGCCACTAAAATTTATATCACACATTCCTTTATTCCATTGAATGAATTTATCTAATACATGATAATACTATATTAGCAAATATGGGAACTTTTAAAAAAAATTAATTTATTATAATAATTATATTATTTTATGAAAATGATAAATACAAAACATCACTCTATTGACCTTAATAACTCTATTATTTTTTCTTAATGATAAAAAGTGTATATGTTATGTTATAAATATGTAGTTGAAACATGAAATGAATTTTATTCATGGTTTGTTAATTTTTTGTTCACAATTATGGATTAATTACCTTATCGACTTATACAACATCGACCTTT
Organism: Viscum album; assembly: GCA_963277665.1. NCBI lineage: Eukaryota > Viridiplantae > Streptophyta > Magnoliopsida > Santalales > Viscaceae > Viscum > Viscum album. Next base: position 1,911,274,393 of record OY728120.1, read on the forward strand.
TATTTGATAAAGTAAAATAAATAAAAATATTTTGATGAAATTCAATGAAATGAAATTTGGAAGAATTATTTTATACAATAAATTTTTTCTATAAAATATCATAATTTTGATTTGTAAAAGAGTTTTATAATTCCATTCCAATCATGTTTCCTTTAATGTGAAACTATTTTAATAGTATCTAATATAACATTATTGAATCATTAGGTCAAAAAATATTCCACTAAAAGAATCAAAACTCATAATTTTTTTTTTAGAAAATGCTATTGGATATGGTCCAGAATATAATCCAATATCAACATATTGGCTACTTTGTATTTTATAGTGACATTCATGACCGTTAGAGAGTTGAAATATTTTATATTGCAGTAATTTTCAAACAGGTTAATAAGAATTAAATAGTATGAGTTAAGGTTTAAAACACTGTATTAACATATATAAATATTATTTAATGAGTGTATTTAGATTTATAGTCATAGTATATTTTTAATTTATCATTTTATAACCACGTAACCATGAAAATTAATGTATATAAAATAATACTTTATATAATTCCCACTGTGGTCCTCCCCTCCCTTATGAAAAGGAACCTCCTCCCCTTAATTATGGACAATATTTAGGCATTAAGGATCAACCAATATAATATATAATATCATTCTGGATTTCTTCTCTATATACTAGTGCTTATTGTATTTCCAAAATTCTATCCTTTCAAGGAAAAACATCTATACCAAAGGAGGATTTCTCAATAAAGAGATATAACTCCTAACCTGATACTTTGAATATTATTTTTTTAACTATTCAAAATCTTGGGCATCATTTATAAACTACGGAATTCATAAGATTTAGTATTATGAATTGGTACTATGATGATGGAAACCCCATTATTCACCAACAATCTGTCGAATTGGAATTGAAATTATTGTTCATCCATTTGTGTGGACTACAACAACCACAAAGAGATTATTATATTTTTTATTACCACTTCACAATGATGGTAAAAATGATATATATTGAATATATATGATATATATGATATTTTTATAGTTATTAAAGGATTAATTATAATTTAATTTTTTTTGTTACATATAATGAAATGTAGAAACCTCACTCATCTATATGTACTGATTGTTATCTCCATGAAGTAATCTAATGAATTATTCAAAACTAATTTTTATAAATAACAATGAATGTATACGACCATTATATTTGTATGATAAAATTATTTTTAAATTATTTTATGTATTTGATATCTTGTGTTACATGAAACATTGACTTCACACCAACCACATAACATTATTTAAATATTATAAGTCCATTATAACCTAGCTGCTGAATTCTTGGGTTTGAATAGTAATATCAAAATAATGAATAATATATAGTATAAATAATTATATAATTAATTAATATGATAAAAAATTATAATATTTACGAATAAAAATTATTTTAAAGTAAAATTAATGTTTTTCCAAAAAAATTATTTTACTAAATTTTTTTATTTTTTTAATAAAAAATAAACATTTTAATTAATAATTAATTTCTTATTGAAATTATTTTATTATTTACATTATCAATATTTTTATTAAATAATGAAATATTTTTCAGGTAATAAAAAAATAATAAATACTGTTTTATGTGTTAAAATAATTTTTTTAAGAAACTGGTTTTGTCGCATTTTACAAACTGAAATTAAATTTACACTCTTATATTTATAGGTATTTTAATATATAAATTGAATAAATTATTTATAATTAGGATTTTTATATTTAAAAAATATTCCTCAATTTTTTAGTATGAATTTTTAACTATCATAAAATATATAACCACGGTAAAGGGTTAATCAGGTTTATCTATATTAATACTAAGTGATAAGGACACAATTTCTTATCTTCAATATTATTATATGATTTAAATTAAACACTTATAACCTTAGGGAATAAATTTATTTTTTTTAAATGAATATTTTCTGTGAAAATTATTTTATATGATTTAAATCCTATAAAGTAAAAAATGTCACTCTTGTTGTTTTATATATCTTAATGTGTTCTCATTGGCACAAGAACAAGTTATGAAAAAAAATCATAACATTTACATTATCAACCTTAAATTTAAATACATGATGATATTTTATTTCTAATTTTTAGGTATTATATAATTAACATAAATCCTTACATAAACCATAAAAATACTTTATATTCAATTAATGGAAAATTTAAATAATTGATGTTAAAAATATTGAAACTGGTATAATTTTAGTTTGTAAGAGTACTATGTTAATCTTTCTAGGAATTTATGACATTTTATTATTGTTTTAAGATATTTAAATATAATTCGGTAATTGTATTTATGTATTTGAAGTCAAATTTTATTTAGTGTCAAAATTGGAAATAATTATATTTTATGAAAATAATATATTGTAAATTATTTGTAGAAAATAAAAAATCTCAAAATATGACATGGTGGATATTATATGGTCATAAATTTGTTAAATTTTTCATTTATGGGTGAACTATCACAAAGTTTTTAAAAATTGAAACCCTTTAATATTAAAAAATATATTTCTGTGGTTAAAATACAAATTTTTTAACTAAGGATTTATAGAAATTATGATATTTAAAATGACATAAAACCATTATAATTTTTATTTTTTTAGTATTAATACCCTATAAATCCTTATCTTATATTCATAGTCCATTTTGATTATTTTTTTCACTGAATGGACTTAATATAATTTAATATTTTGAGTTATTTCTAAAGTCCACGCCTCAATTATAAAAGGGAACCACTACCCTTATATATTTGCACAAAATTTATAATTATAACTCCAAAAAACTCTGGAAATTTTTATTATCAACTAACTAGTAACATTATTGGGGTTCATTTAATCCCAAAATACTATCCCTATATCCCTTTAGAGTTGATCTAAAGGATTCCTTCGAAATAAGTGGTAATCAAATTATCTGATCACTTTCATTTCTACGCTTCATTACAACCTATAAATATGTGGTGTTTATCATAATATAATAACTTTACTATTATAAATATTCAGAAATGTTATTATTATTATGAAAACACCATTATACACAATGTTTTCATTAAATTATAAGTGAATGTTTCATTCGTGCGTACATAGGACATACAATCCCAATTTGAAGATATAATTCATTTTTATCACCTATTTTATGGATGTATAATATAATGGTTTTAGTTTTTATATTTTATATTTATGAAATAATAAAAATTATTTATTTTCAACCACACATATTCTTACTTACCTTTCATTACATCAGAAAATGATAATGCTACTCATTCGTATGTGTGAACTACAATGTCCCCTAAAAGATGTGATTCATTTTTAATTTCTAATTTTCATGGACTTAACTAATTAAAATATTATATATATATATATAAATATAATTAATTTTTATAGGTGATTTATTATTTACCATTATCTTATTCCATTCATCAATAAATATAAACTAACGTTCTGTATACTCTTATCTAACCATCATCCAGAACAATGTAATAAATTTTTCTATAACTAACATTTATGTATGATCACAAATATGTATATAATGAATATATATATATATATATTTATTATTTGATGAATAATATTTTGGATTTGATTGATCCTTTACGAATTTACATGAACTAGAACTAATGAACTAAAATAATCATGATAAACAAAACAATTAAAAACATAAAATTTCAAATTAAAAAAAGAACTATTGATAAAATGGGTTGTTAAAATGTTATAAAAAAAAATAAGATCTTTTAAGAATCAAAATCAATATGGTATAATATTATAATAAATATAAATTCATTATGGATGAGGTTATATTACATTCTATTTAACCTAATAACGAGGTAATGATTTTTATTTTACAATATCATTAAATATCAAGATTGTTTATAATTATGTTCTATTTATTAAATGTTATGATAAAACTCCAAAGATATCGATTAATATTCTTCTCCTAGAATTATATATTTAAATCAACTACATTCCTCTTGTTTTTCTCACATTATATACTTAAGACACAAAACATATGGTTTATGGGAAATCAGATTTATTTCTCGCTTTGGTAGAATAGAAATTTTGTTACATATCAATTTTTTATAAAGTGGTTTTATTGAATATATTTATAATTAACCTATGATTTTTTAATGACCCATTTTCCATTGTTTTAAATCTTAAAAAATCGTTTGAATGGAATATTTTTATTATTTTCCCATTGATGTACTTTTTTGTGTTTTATCAAAAAATTATAAAAGAGAATTTTTTATCTTATGTAGAATGAATAGAATTTCTAACTATCTTGAAAAATTTATTTATTCATACATCCTTTTCAAATTTATATGGTTGCTTTTTTTATAATTTTTACTTTATAAATGCTCAAATTATTTTTCAAAAATAAAATTTCAAAAATGAAAGAATATTTTCCAATGAAATAATTTAATTATCTTTTAATATCTTTTATATCCATAAAACACAACAGAATATGATATTAATTATGATTTAATAAGGATATGATGTATTGATACTATAGATTATTCATTTTATGGATGATTTATGTTTATGATAAAAATATTTTTATGAAAACCATTTTTTCCATGGGTTACAAATTGATGAAATGTTTATGATACCCATTTCATTTTATGTGCATAGATATGAAGAATGGGTTAGGATCATGTGGAAAAAATATGTATTATTTTCATTATGTTATGTTTGGGGCATATATATACCTCTAATTAATTGGGTTAAGATTTATATATCAATAGATAATGAAGACTTGAGTGGGGAGTGAACTCTGTTCAATAATGTAATTTGCCTACATTGATAGTGTTAGGAATAAACCTTGAACTCTATGACAGTTTGGGCAGGGAATCCATTAAATTATGATTTTCATGTTGATGATCATTGAATACTGTTGAAATGATATTTTTTAATTTTTATTCTATTATTCCATTTCTTATTCCAATTTGAGTCTTTGATTATTTTTTATCTTTGATTCCATTACGATTCATATATTATGAAATACATGACTTATTTGAGGACATAATACTATGATATATGATATTTAAATTAGGGTTTTCAAACATTAATATCATGTTATTATACCTTCATTAAGATTTTATTCATATATGATCATTGATATCTCCCTTTTTTACCCTTACTAAGCATCTTAGATAACCCTTTTGTTATGATTTCATTACCTTGGTGATGAATAAAGTAGTAAAGTATTATAGTTCTATGAAGGGTGAGAGTTATGAACAATTACGTGGAATCTGATGTTGAAATTTTATGAACGAATTGTTTATGTTTCCATATTTCTAAATTTACGAGAATTATGTGATTCTGGAACAGATGAAAAAGTCCTGTAAAGAATATGCATCTTTTAATATGTAACATATATGGATGAAATGTACGGGTTGTTATTTTTTGTTTCAAATAAAGTTTTTGTATACCTTTGAAAACATTGATGAGAATAATTTGGCATATGGATGAAGTTAAGTGTTGAAAAAAAGTCTTAATTCTCAAAATAACTCCAAAATTATCTTATATTTACCATTTTATTAAACATATGAAAAACCTAATATACTAATTATTGATTAACTAAATATTTGATAAAACACCATATGATATTATTTCACAAAATATGTTGTTTTTTTTATCAATATGGAATTTCATAGATTTAGATTCTGAGTTTATGCTGTTAATTAAGTTATTCAATAATTATTTTTCATTCATTAATTGATTAACCATATTACTCAAGGAAATATCTCATCATGTAATGGTTTTATATGAGTAAAATTATTTAAATACTATGACTAAGAAATATAAATATATAAAAGAACTCTTAAACAAAATATAATTATTGAATCAAGATTATTATTTTGGAGAGAATAAGTTAAAACATCTACTATGTATGAATAGAACTTATTCCGGAAAATGAAAGATCATATGTTCTTGATTTAAAATATTTGTTAACCATATTCCTGAATTTTATATAATTTCATTTTTTAGTGTATGAGAAACTTGATATTATTTTTATGGGACCTAACATTATTGATGTTATTATTATACTTATAAACTAATTATTTTTTATGGAAAATAAGAAAAATTAAAAGTCATTTAGTATAATAACATTCATTCACTATGGACTACCAACTCTTAACATGTAAAAAAACAATTCATAAATATAGTGTTCATGTATTTATTAACCTAATTTATTATTAATATGGATTTATTAGTTTTAGAGGAGGTTGAAATTCCTTCACCAACTATATTAGTATATTTTTTAATTGGTATAGTTTTTGTGCTCATTGATTATCTACCACGCCCTCTTAGTGATCCTTATTCACTCATGGGTACTATGCCCATTATTGTGGGAGGTGCAGTTTTCTATAAAGCTAATTTTGATATTTAGAACGAAACTGATATATGAATATTCATTTAAGGAAACATATTTTATATAGTTAACAATCAATATAGATTAGGTTATGTTCAATGTATTTTTTATTGTATCATTCATTTCAATGGGATACAGTCTTCTTTTTTACAAAAATTCAAATGGAAACTTTTTAGAAAACTGAAAAAATGGATTCAGAAAACGTATGAATGACTCGTCATACAATCACTAGAGTAATTGATTTCATTTAAAAAATAATCATGTTAATGTGTTTATAATGATAGATTTAAATCAGGTTACTATCTTGTTTTTTATGGATATTTTATATTTTAATAATATATATAAGGTGTTTTTTTGTCATTAGAATATCTTCTAATTTATTTTGATACCTTGAATACACTATGGGTCTTCCTAAAATTGATGAAATATATTTTTTTATTGATTGGTATATTAATTTTTGGTCTAAATCATGTAATAAATTGTTTTAAATTATCATTCTATATTATTGAATAAGAGACAGATTTTTGTTGAATTATATTTCATGCATAAAATTGTGTATACAATATATTCACTAAATAAAACCTCTGTATTTGTGATATTTCATTTTAAGGAGATTTCATATAAATATTTTGGAAACTAATTAATAATTATTATGGAAAGTTTGATTTTTCATGGGATGTTCCAAGGAATATTTCTTATATTATCAGATTGTAAAGAATAGTTTATAATTCCAAATTGATAGTTCTTATTTCGTAAATTACCCTCATAGAAGTATTGGTATTTTGAAATTAAATATTGTTTATGTGGAATTATTGATGTTATAAATTACATTATGTTTTGAAAAGTATTCTTAATAAGTGTTTTATTAAGATGTTACTGGATTACAGAAACCTCCATGAAATATTTCTATATTGTCAATGTATGGTTTGAGTTTTTACTTATTCAAGGAACAAATAATATAAATTTTGTATCGTATAAAATTTTATCAAATTAGTCCCCAAAAACCATAAATGGTATTATCTATATCCATAATTGTCTTAGTGTTACAACATATGCCCAAATATGAAATCCCATGCATTAGGGGAAAGCACCAAAATGTAAAATAATGCATGGGGGGATTTTTTACTAATAAACCCACAATGAGACCAAATGCATCATTCTATAAAATGATACTAATTGTAGATTAAAAAATATAATTCATACCAAAAAAATGACTCAAATATATGTGATAAATAAAAACAAAAATAACATGGTCTGAAAAAACATTATAACTAATGTAAAATTTAAATTTATGTTATCCAAATGTTTGTACTAACAAATATTTGTGGGAAATATTCCACATAATAAACAAATAATCATGAAATGGATGCTTATTGTATTATTCTATATAAAAAACTATGATCTAGTTATTTATAATATTATATGCTCATAAATCATCATTGAATGTTCTATCATCTGCACGGTCACATAAAATATGTATGTAAACACCCATGTAATGGTTAATAAAAAATGACACAATAAGATTACCTGAAATCTATAATTGTAAAAAAGGACTATTCAACTCAAATAAAAATGAAAAGGATGAGAATATAGATAAAATATAGTTTTAAATATTCAAAAAAGAATGAAATCCCTAATCATTATTGAGGAGCTCCAAAATGATTATGAACCATATAAAAATCGATATGCTTTGCAAATCATTTGCAATTTTTCCTCTCCACTCCCATTATTTTCGAAAACTATATCACATATCTGAATCCATAACATGGGATTAGTGCCTCTTATCCTTTACCTTATCACAAAATGGTGTATAATGAACAAATGAGTAATCATACCTCATGAATGATATCATGATGGTTGTGTGTATACAACCTATATTGGGGGAATCCCCACAACCCATCTCTTGGTGGATTTCCAAGACCCATTAGCTATGTGTGTGACCCTTATAATAAATTTTTAATATCAACCTTTACAATACATGGACACATTTAAAAAATAGAATATCTATACCTTGTGACTATATGGGCATTCCAAAAGTCATATTTTCTAAGGATAATTTTCTCCCTACCATCATTAAATTTCTAGGGTGGTGTAAAACCCCATGTTTTCCCCCAAATAATCATCATTAATAAATTCATACTCATATATGAATCCAATTTCCTTAAAATAAAAAAAACACAAATAGAAATTGATTGATAATATTAATCCACAACCATGATCAACATGAATTAATTCTTAAATTAAACTACTGATTTGTTTAATTCCATCACATATATGATGATGTGAAAAAATAAGAGGGTAGATAGTGAGCCAAAAAAATTTCATAATGTAATATTAATAAGGGGACCAAAAATTGGTAACATGGTTGTATAAAAATCGTAAATAACATTATTTCTTAACACCATGTAAATATCACCCTAGTACAGTCATGTTGTAGAGAACCTGACATAGTCCCCACTACCTACTTGTCTACATAGACATAAACATTAGTAGGAATCATAAAATAAGATGAATAATAGTTTAGTATCCCCTTAAATTCATATGGGGATCTTATACTACATTTTATTCCTTTTCCCCAAATGTTTTAGCTTAGTCAACATTCCCTGGAAACCTGAGCCACAAGATTTCTAGGTCTAATTGTACAACTGTACAATAATCCTAGTCATTTGTCCCACACATCTTGAATGATTTCATGTATGGAATGAGATTTTCCCATAATTTATCAAAACATATAAAACCATATATCAAATTTTTCCAGGGTGATAGGATATTTTACAAGAGAAAAACTAAAGTACTACATATAGAACTTTTGTGCCCTTCTAATTTACATATTGATCCATTGGAAATTTATCCTCCATCACTCAGTCCAACCATCTTAATTGACCCAATCATATCCTCAAATAGTGGAAAACTGGTTGTGACTTAAGGCCCAATTTTGTACAGCTGGTTATAATTGAGTCAAATCTAAATGCTCCCTGTTTTGAGTTATTACACTAGGGTACAACTATCAATAATTCACAACAACTAATATTATCCAAAAGAGATATATTTTTAAGAAAAACCCAAAACCCCTACTATAGAAAAAAATCAGGACATATAAGATCTAGGACTATTCAGAAGGTATGTATTGTTTTTGTTTCAGTAAAAGTCTACTATTTTAGTTAAATCTATGTTTTCAAAAGATCATGAGATGGATCTGGGGTGTTCTTAGGGTTTTAGGACAAGAAAATGTATGGAAACTGATTTTCTGGGCATGATTAACACTTTGTTCATGGTTATTAAAAACCTTGTGGATTATCCTAGGTAACCATGCATCCCTGGACATATGATTTTTAATGACTAACACATTGTTAAGGTAACCATGAGAAATTAATAGGAAACCATTTAAACCCCAAATCAGTATTTCATTATTTATTCCACCTTGAAACCCTGGTAATGAACCAAATATCCCCAGAGCTTCCAATGGTGATTAAACCTCATCTCAAGGTCCCTTTGAGTCTCATTTATTGTAAATTGATCATTCGAGTATGGATAATCCCCATTTATCATATTTTTTTGGTTTAGGGTTGACATTACCTTCTTTATCTCTTTCTTAATCTCTGAAACCCATTTTCCAATGAGATCTAGTTTGAGACATCATAAGAGTGTTTAATCAGGATCCATGGACTAAATTAGGAGTGCGTTCACTAAAGGATCCAAGGTTGGTGGTATACAAGTTATGTTCCATTGTTTTGTTGAGATTTGTACATGCTTGGGTTTATATCATAGTTACCCTTTTTTATTTTCATCCATTGATTTTTTTGTCGTGATGGGTTTTTAAATGATTAGTGTAAACACTAAAAGTACCCATGGGACACAGGGCGGATGACATGACCGATGTAGGGCCGCCCATGGGATGCGTCGATACTCTCCGTACATAGAAGTGAGATAAGTATGAGCAAGGTTCCCTTGAGATAATTTAGATCCATTGATATGAACAATTAAATATTGAATGGTAGTGAATATGAGTTATTGTTATTTGACTATTCATAGTAATAGATTAAGGGATTGTTTGGCATGGTAAAAAAATGGGTTAAATTAGTTAAATGTGGATTGTTCCTGGTGGGTATCGAATTATATTGAAAACCCTAAAAGGGTGGGTGTATGAGAAATATTGACACATGGGATTAGTAATGAATTGTGAATTGAAGAATATATATAATGGGGAGATATATGGGAATGATATTTCGGCTAAAGGGTTTTGTTGTGAAAAAATTTATTTTGATCAGGCTATGGAATAGTAGTGATTAACAAATTGATTGGTTTGAATCATGGCTATTGTATTTATTGGTTTTATTGGTTGTGAAATGGTTTGTGTGTGGTGAATTGATAAATATGCATGTTCACATAGATTGGTTGTCAGATTGAGGAAAAATGCTCCACCCATGGGTAGGGTTTGACTGATTCTCTAATATACCCATGAATGCATGCCTTGGGTATTCAGACAGAAGACATATTCCCTCAATGATTATATTCACAGAATATACATGGAATGAGGGTCTAATATAAGAGTGTTGATTACATGATATGGTCATCCCTAGTGGGAAAGGGACATAACTTGATCACTTATGCATAATGAAAAATGCCATGAATATTGTGTAAATACGGTAAATTTCTATCAAATGGATTACATGTTAATGATTAATTAAATGAAGAGATGATGTACATAAGGAAGGCGATAAAATAATCATAATAGAAATAGAAAATTATATAAAGGTTATTTAGTGGTCGCCAACTGTCTTTCCTTTCATTTAAATTTATTTCTACATTTATGCACGATCTGTTAGACTTGATAGTTTTTATATACCATTGGTGGTGTTCTATTGTGTTGTACTCACACTGTGCTTGGGCCTCTAATGGGAACCCGAAAAGATTTCATGATTTTAGGTCAGGATAAAGGAAATGGCGTTATTCTTGGGATTTTAGTAGTACATGGTAGATGCATGGAATAGGTTACTGACATGGAGTAAAGATTGTTTTTTGGATTCCTTTGTGGTCTTTAATTTGGGTTCTGTACCTATTGCATTGTTGCATGACTAGACATATCTATTATTGCTTGTGGTTCGTACCTACTTGGGAGATTTTTGGATATTCATGTTGTTGGTTATTTCATATTTTTTATACTATTTTTATATTGATCTATTTTGTATTACTATAATAAAGAGTGTATTGTCTCCCCACATGAATAATCTAGGTCATAACGTCTAGTTTAAAACCACTAGAATATAGGGAGTTATTCTTGAGGTCATGTGATGACCCTTCTCGGGGCACCAGTTTAGTGGAAGGCAAGTCATGGACATTAAACAGTGTTATTAGAGGAGTTACTTTCTCTTTAATACTATTTGGGTATAGAATGAAAGAGATTTGTATAGTTTCGGGCCTTCATAATGAGGTCATTCTTGAGGGTATCTAACACATGGACTAGGGAAAACCTAATTCAACTGGGCAGGAATTTTTGTTCTTGTTGTGTTTTTTTTTTAAATTTTAAGATATTTCACCATTGGTTGATTCCCATGTGGTTTGATGTAATCGATTTATGATATTTTTCTCATGGGTGGAATGACAATATGATTTTATTTTATGCATCATTCTAAGCACCTATGTATACGTGTGACAAGCATCATAGTTAACCCACCCACAAGGGATTGGTCTATAGGACATAATGGGAAGGATGCATTTTTTTTTCTTGAAATAAGTTAAATATTTTCTAAGGGGATGATATAAATGTGTAAATATTTAAATTATAATTCTTTTTAATAATTAAATAATTATTCGTTAAAAATAAAGGTAATTGAATTTATATGTTGGGGGAGTAAATTTGGATTTCGAAATAGTTTAAGAAAAGTGTAAAACGTAGGGCTTCTAACTTTGTGATATAGTTACCTCATGTTATCCATGGACATGGGAATGATGATTGATGGTTGTGTTTCAGATATAACAAGTCATAATGGGAATTTTATGCAAAATGATTTTCATAAGGCAAGTGATGAGATGTTCCTTATGCCTCATAAAATATTCATGGTTGTGTTCGTAAAATATCAAGACTGACATTGTAGTGAAATTCTCCCAACCAGGTGTGTGCCGATTGGGAGATAAGAGGATGTTTCCGAGAATTCCCCTAGTAGTGGAGTGAGAAGACCCCATGGTTCAAGATGATAGAGAAGATCAGTTCCATTGGAACATTCCTTATTTTATGCAGGTGATGGAATGGGACCCAGGGCGGGTCGCACTGAGTATGTTCAAATTGACCAGGGTGTTTCAGCTGTAACACCCTCCATCCAATACCATAGAGAGTGGTCATTAGGTAGCTGAGTACTGGATGGAGTCTATCCATACAATTATTGAACATCTGTAGACTCATTATGATAAGCGAGTTATGTTGGAAGTATATATGTTGTAGGGCCTGGAAAAGCATTAGTGGGATATATTAGCTCACACTGAACAAGTAGAATGAATGATGTGGAAAAGATTTCAATAATTTTCTTTGCAACATTACTACCCATAAACCTTATGGAAGGAAAATTATATAGAGTTTATGAGTTTAAAATATGGTATTATGTTTTTAATGGAATATTAAAGATGTTTCATAGATATGAATAACTTTTTTATGGCTTTAGTGGTAGAAAAGGAAGCTATGGAATGTCGCTTTTAGGATATAAATCGAAATAAGGTAAGATCCTATGTAAATATCAATCGACATTATAGGTTTTCTAAGGTAATGAATCAGTCTCTAATCGTTTAAAGAATCCACAGTATGGCCTCTTTAGGGAGACATGCAGTTCTGGTGGGGGTGTACTGGTGGTACTAATTCTGATAGTAGGAAGCACCATTTCTTGAATTTCCACAAGTTATGTAATGGAAAAATGACATAAAAAAGGAACTGGTATCTCTTGACAGTGATCGAGTTTTCTGATACTTGTGTGGATGGTTGGGAAACATGTGAAGTAAGTGCTCCTGACCACTTGTGTAGTGCAGATAATTTAGTAAGACGAGTCACATGTAGAGCATCTTTCGGGACCAACCACAAATGATAAGTGTTGGATGGAAGAGATTAGGTTATAGTGCAAGTAGAGGATTTTTTACCCCATATCAAGAGAGAATTCAGATATCCACATGTCGTACTAGAAGGGGTGGTGGATCTGTAACATCGTGGATAGGGAATTCATACTAGAAGGGTAGTGCATCACATTGTACTCGACATGGATCCCAAAGTAGAGGGATATGAAATCTGCACATAGTCTAGTATACACCTAGAATATGAGATGTTGGACCTTCTAACATTCATGGTCTGATTCTTGGTTCTTCCACAGTAGAAAATAGTCAATATGAAATAGGTTCCACACATTCTATTATTTCAGAATAGGTAATATTAGTTATGGGACTAATTTTTTAAAGTGTGTGTGTGTATTTATATCACTTAATACTTTGTTATGCGTGTAAATTGAGAATATATGGTGGTTTAAAGGTTGTGTCGTAGAGTTTGGTGGATATCATTTCCCTTGAGATCTATTTGTTTTGTTTCTTTCATGTTTTAATCTGATCTTTCTAATGGATTGGTTTGTAGAGTATCCATACCATATTGATTATTATCAACATTGGTTAATGTTTACATCTCCCGATGGTGACTCTAATTTCCTTCATGGTGAGTGAGATTATTGAGTAGGCCATGCAAGGAAACTTTTTAGAAGTTGGTAGAGCTCACAGCCCAAATATCATGCCTTGTTTTTTATAATGGAGTAGTAGAGAAATGTGTCTTTCCTACTGGGATGGACCGGTTCTAGGAATTGTTTCATGTGGACTGCTCTTGGATATCACCTAAGAGAGATATTGTTTTTATGATTTAGTTGATTCCATGGGATGAACCAGTTTTAAATCCACCATATGCAACGACACTAAGAGAACACTAGGATATTATGTCTCAGTTGGATGTGTTGGGGAAAAAGGGATTAATTGGACCAAGTACATCCCCATGGGGATCACCCATTGTATTTTTTTAAGATGGATGAAGGGTCATTGGGGTTATGTGTTTACTACAAGAAGATGAATTAGATGAAGGATAAGAATCGATACCCACATCCTAGATTGATGATTTTTTTGAAAAAATAAGGTGTTCCGCAGTGTTCTCCAACGTCGATTGGATGTTGGGATATCATCAATTGGGGGAGAGACCTCCTAATGCACCGCAAACAAATCTTTACAGTAGGTATGAGATGAATGAATTTGTGGTGATGTCCTTTAGGTTTACCAATGTGAAGACTTTGCTAATAGTTCTAATTATCAGTCAATTCACTCCTATCTGAATCAATTTGTGGTTTTTTAAAAAACATATTGGTTTAGTCAAAAACACTTGACGATCATACCCAGAATTGTGAAATCAACTTGAGGATTCTAAGAGAGAAAAAGATTTATGAAAATCCATCAATGTACCAGTTTTGGATTACTAATTTTCATTTCATGGGAAAAATAATTTTTCAGTTAGTTGTTTCAGTGGATCCAGAGAAGGTCCATGATGTGGTGTCTAGGGAGCAGCCCAAGATTTTTTCTGATATCAATAGTTTTTTGGGGTTTGGCCAGTTATTAACGGGGGATAATTAGGGATTTCTCTAATTTGGCAGAACAACTCTCAAGCTTATCGAATGAAGGTGTCAAATATAAGTGGTCACAGGCATGAAAAAATTATTTTAATAAATTGGATATGAGTTTTAATACCAAACTGATTATAATATTACGTGATCCTAGTGTGAAGTAATCTTTGTTCTATTATGCGTCTAGTGATGGACATGGGGGTAGTGCTAATTCATGATGATCGAGTGGTATCCTAAGGAATGAGGTAATTGTGACTACATGAATGAATCCACACTACTCATGATCTTGAGCTAGCTATTATAGTTTATGCATTAATATGTTGGAGGGACTAATTGTGGGAAGAACGATTAAATTTTTTTATATTCATAAGAGTTTAAAGTTTATGTTATTTCAGAGGGATTTAAAACATAGGTAGTGAAGGTGGGTTGAGTACCAGCAATTCTTTGATTTGGAGTTGGTTTACCCTAGGAAAAGGGAAGAGTGTTGAGGATGCTCGGTGCTGAAGGAATTAGAATCAGGTGGATCAATAATCCATATATGAATGGAAATTTATGTCTGTGTTTGAGAAGATTCTAATAGAGGTGAAGGATGGGACCAAAAAAATAGCCCGTGTGTCTTTATCAATTTAGTAGACACTTCTAGGATGTGTGAATGTGAGCCAGTTGGAGGATCCAGAGTGTTTGGATATGAACGAAAGTCTTAATGGTGGGGATTCAACATCTAATTGGTCCATGGGTGGGGATGGAATATTCTCCATTAGTGGTTTTGTGGGTGTACTTGTTTGTTTTCATGAAGATTTGATCCATGAGTTCCATGCGTCATAGTGGTTCGTGCATTCAGGCTTGAATAATATATATGATTACAATCACATTAAGTACTATTGGATGGGAATAAAGAAATATTTTATGGGTTTTGTGGCACGATTCCCTACCAATGAATATGTAAAAGACAAGATTTAGAATCCATGTGATTTGATATAGTCATTTCCTATTTACGAATGGAATTGGAATGATGTATCAATGGTATTGTTTTTGGGAATCCATAAGAATCCTCTAAAGAATGACACAATCTGCGTGGTTGTGGATCAGTTGGCTATAGTTGATCAATTATTTATAATCTAAGATACTTACATATTGGATTTGTTGGTTGAGTTGTTTTTTTCAAGAAGTAGTAAAATTTAATGGTTTTCTAAGAACCATTGTTTTATATCGTGATCCACATTTCACATCTCACTTCTCGTAAGGTTTTAGAAGGTTCTCGGTACCCACTTTTTGTTGAGTAAGGTTACCACCAACAATGTGGTGGGCACTATGAGCATAAAATTCAAGAATTGGAGTACATTTTATGATCTTATGGGTAGGATTTTTGTGTTTCATGGGAAATTAACTTATCCCTCGTTGAGTTTTGTTACAATAATAGTTTCTAGGCTTGGATTCAGATGGAGAATTTTGAGGAATTATATGAGAGACCATGTAGATATCAAATGTGTTAGTTAGAGGCCTGATAATTTTAGCTATTAGGATGGAGTCTCATGCAGGATACATCGATGAATGTTCATTTGATTAAAGTGTTCATTATAATATCTTAAATAAGGAAGAATTAATATCTGGATAGACATTATAGTCCTATAGAGTTTGTGGTGTGGATTAGTGTGTTTCTTCTGGTGTTTCCATGGTTGGGTCATCATCGAATTCAGAGACCTGTAATGTTAGCACCCATGTACATTGTTCCACCAAATATTTTGGATAGGATCTGACTGGTGGAGTATATATTGAATCTTCCACAGTAGTATAGTGGAATTCATGATTTTTTCATGTTTCAAAACATCGTAACTATCGTCACGATCCATCTAATGGGATAAATGTTGATGATTTTGAGCTCGAGATGGACACATCCTATGACGAGAAAACAGTTTTTATTGTGTATCATAATGAGACGGAATTACTAAGGAATGGTATTCCTTTGGTTTGTATTTTATGGTAGCTTGGAAACAACCAGGATGAAAGATAGGAGAGAGAGTCATATATGTGGGACCAGTGGCTCGAACTCTTTGCATCGAATAGTCAACTCTTCTTGGGAAGAGTGGCCCCAGGATCTTCCATCCTATGGTGGGGAGGTTGTATAATCAAGGACCTTTAGTAAGTTATGTATTATTAATTTTTTAATCTATGTCCTTTATTTTATTAAAATAATTATGTTCAAATTTTCCTAAGAGGTATTAGGGGTGTTTTGGGGTTTTGGGACGTGAAAATATTGGAAAAAGATTTTTTTTTCATGTTGCATGGTCTAAGAATGGTTAGTGAAACCCATATGAATCATCCCTTTAAACCATGTATCATTGGACATAGGATTTCACACAATTACCTTATAGTTAAGGTAACATTGTATAATTCCTAAGAAAACCAATTAAAAGGGAGTATTTGGGGATAGTATATCTCGCACGGTTTGTGCACGATTTGGAAAACTGTGTGAGTAAACCGTGCAACCCAGTACTGTTGATAAATTTAAAATAAAATTCCATTAAGGTATCTTAAAACCCAAAATTTGAGTTGAACCCTTCTTCCCCCTTGAAACCCTAGTGATGAACCAAAGCTCCCAAGAGCTTCCAATGGTTACTCTCCCCCATCTCTAGGACGTTTGGAGTGTCGTCGGCTCTGAATCGATGATCTGGGTATGGCTAATCCCCATTCTACATCTATTTTTGGTTTAGCATCTACATTACTTCCTTATCTGTTTCCAGAGCTCTAAAAAAATTCTTTTCCTTTGAGATGTAGGTTGTGACTTCAAAGTGGTGTTGAATCGGGATTCAAGACCTCAATTAGATGTATATTCACAAAAAAAATCAAAGTAGGTTTTCTATATGTTATATCCCATAGTTCCATTGAGATTTTTTCATTCATGGATTTAATTATTGGTTACCCTTGTTGTGATATTGATCCTTTTACGAGTTTTGTTGTGATGGGTGTCTAAATGATTAATGGAAACCCTCATGGTCTCCATAAGACACATGGAGATTATATTTACCTCTGTAAGGACACCCATGGGGTGCACCGAAACATATCAGACATATAAGATCTCAATGTATGAGAAAGGTTGCCTTGTGACAATGTAGATCCCTTGATAATAATGTTGAAATATTGAATTAGATTGAAAATGAGTTATTGGAATGTGTCTTTTCTTAGTAATGATTTATGGGACTGTTTGGCATGGATATAAAAATGGGGTAAATTAGTTATGTGTAATTGTACTTGGTGGCTAATGAATTTTCTTGAAAAACCTATGAGGGTGAGTGTTTGAGTAATTTTTAAATATGGGGTTGTAAATGGACTATTAATTTTTGAATGTGGTTAATGAGGTGAGACTTGGTAATGGGATTTGGGAAAATGGGTAGTGTATTGTAAAATGGCATTGTGAATGGGCTATGCCATAACACTGAATCTCATATTTATTATTTTGCATCATGATTATTGTATTTATATGTTTTATTGGTTATGATATTGTTTTTGTGTGGTGAATGGATAAATAAGAAAGTTAACATGGATTAATTGTTGGATTAAGGAATGATTCTCCTTTCATATGAAGGGTTGGACTAATAATCTAACCAACCTAAGAAATAATTGGTTGTGGAGTTTGACTGATACTCTTTTGCCCCAATTATTGTATTCAATGAAAATACCTAGATGGATTCTCCAAGGTAAGAGTGGTGATTACATAATATGATCATCCATAGTAAGATAAGGGCTTAAATTCCATTAATATTGTTTTGATAGAGTAAATTTAGAACTTGTGGATTACATGTTAATAATGAATTAAATGACAAGATTATTTATAAAATGAACTGGTCACAATAAACCTAATTATAATAGAATAGTAGATAATTGTTAACGAGTTCCCGAAACTATAATTACATTTGTTTTTGTTTAGTGCTATTTTCATGATCTATAAGTTAGACTAGATATTTTGTAGACACTATTCTTAGTGGTCTGTTGAGTTGTACTCACACCATGCTCGGGCCTCTGTAGGGAACCCGAGTAGATTTCATGATTGTAGGATAGGACAAGGGAATGGGCCCTATGTTAAAGAATTGATTAGGACACGAGACATGAATGGAAGAAGTTCTCGACATGGGCTTAGGACTATTTTGGGGATTACATTATGGTCATTAATTTGTATTTTTTCCCATTTCATTATTTCAGGACATGACATATTTACTATTTTTTGTGGTTTGTACCTAGTAGAGAAATTTTTGGATATGAATGTTATTGGTTGTTTCTTAATGTTTCTTCTATTTATATTATGATCTATTGTGGGTTACTTTGATAATGATGGTATAGTCTCCACACATATCTAATCTACCCCCTTGTTGATAGTCAGCAACCTCTAGTGTATATGGAGGTGCACTTAATGTCATGTGACAACCCATCATGGGGCACCAGTTTAATGGAACCAGAGTCAGGGGTGGTACAAGAGGTTATCATATACTTAGGCTTACCCTCAAAGTTTGACAATTGGATATATCTAAAAATATATTTTTCTTAAATTTTGTTTTAATGGATTATACTATAATTATTCTAATACGAACTGCAAAGACCCCAACTATAGTAGATTATAGAAAGTGGTTACATTATTACAATGGTATTAGATAAAAGAGATAATATTCCAAATGAATGAATAATTTATTATTCTTAGTAAATTTGATTCATAATTAAATATCACAATATACATGAAAACAGAAAATAATTTTTTTATGAAAATATTCTGCATCCGTGATCTCATATAAATATTCTTATATCATATACTAGGGAATAGAATTAAACTAAAGGGTGATCATATATTTTTAGTAAGGGTTATGTATAGTAGAAGATATCATGAAAAAGTAATGAAAAATCAATATGTAATGGTGAAGAAAAAAATAGATGTCATTAAATAAATAACATAAAAATAAAGTATAATATATCATTGATAAACATTAATCAAATAATTATATATATAATTAGGTGATCATCATTGTAATCGATTGATAGAATCAATGCAGTAATCCCATAGATAATAATAACTAAATTTTAAATTATGGAAATTCTTAATATTGGAATTCTTAAAATTATATATCCTGATATATCAACTATCATGTAAATTAAAAAATATAGTATAATAGATGAGTAGTTATATTCCAGAAACCCATTTAATACTATCATGCTAATATGCCTTGTGAGACCTATTGATTCTTAAATTGGATACATAATTCAGTTCCCTACAAATCAAAACATTCAAAACTTATTCCTCATATATAGAGTGATATATATAATCTAGGAAAACATTTTCCGAACAAAAGATATTCATATTGAGTAAATAATATGTAGTTATCATGGTTTTAACACATTAACCAAATAATATCTACAATAAAACACCATATTCAAATATGGTATATGGTTTGGGAAATAATAATATCCATGATTTATTGATATAGATATGTAAGATAAATATAATTTCGAATAAAAAATGATCAGATGAATGTAATTGTCTGAAGAGAAAGCTAACAACAACAAAATTTACAAGAGACAAGATGTGACCACATTCTTATCCTGAACGTATATTTTTAATACAATAATTTCATTTGTGAAAATAATTATAATAAATGTGAAATATTAAAATAATTGTCTATAAAATAGTTTTCATTACAAAAAACATTACATATTATAGAGGACTGTAAATTTCCTAAAATAATTACGGTGGTTGGGAAGTAAATTATTATTGTATTTGTAAAAAACCATTACTTTTGCCTTTTTAAAAAGATTATAAAAAACATCCAAGTCATAAATTAAATATATTATATTAAAATATTACTAAAAAATATATGATAACATAAATTTACCTTAATAAATTATTAGATTAAATAAATTTTATTTTAAAAAATAAATGTAAAAAACAAAGACATAGAAGTAAAATAAATATGATTAAAAGAAAAGATACATTAGTTTTTCTCTTAAACATTTTATTTGATGATTCAAATACGATTTAGAGGAAAATTTAGAAGAAAATAAGGAAAATCTGTATATATACAACGGATATTAAATGACTGGAGGATATGAGTGACAAAAAATATTATTCCTTTAATGATAATAAAAGGAATCCAAAGAGAAATTGAGATTGTAGAATAGATTCTTACGACATTAGAAACAGTTAAATTATCTCCCCTTGAATGGATATAATTGAATTGAATTATAATCATAATTAATAAATATTTTTAAATTTTAAATTAATAACAGATGTATTATATACACAATAAAAATTTAAATAGTTATTAATAACAAATATTTCTCAATGGAAAAGAATTTTAGACGAAATCACATACTAAGATCTTAAATTTGGAGTATAGGTCAATCAAAGAATTGATTATGTGTAACAAATTTATGTTCACATAACACAAATTTAAATATAGTATTAAATCATAAATATTCATTACACAAATGACCTTTATATATCGAAGAAAATAATGAAGTAATATAACATAGTGAGAAAAAATATGTTATCAAAATTCTTACCTCGTGGTAAATTTCTCTTGAAATCCCGAATGGTTTAAATAATTAAAATTAAAACATAAAATAACATGAATAATGAGGGTTTTATGATTTAATTTTTTATCTATTAATTATATATTCCATATAAAATAAATTATGTACACAATAATAAAATATTCCTGAATGTGGAGAAATTACGATGTAGTCCTTTACCCCACATTCTCCTTTAGAGGAGAATTAATTTTCCAAATGTATAATGGTTATAAACATGTAATTAATTTATTCTATAACCAAATTATTATTTATATCATAATATGTAATATTTTTGTAAAATATTTTCACATGTTTCATATTAGTATTTCAATATTACCATTGTTTTGAGTGTTTTCTACATTGTTTTTCAAAAGCGTTATTCATATCGAATGTTTTTATCATAATAATATGATATAGTTATATATTTTATAGAATAATTTAACATTATAGATATTATATTTATTTATTATATACAACATCAAAATTATTCATTTAATTTTCACATGGAAATTTATTTGAGCTTATTTGAGGATATGGTAGGTCATACATATGAATGATTGATGTTATACTACACATAATAGGTGAACGGGTGATGATTTAAATGATATATTTATTTATTCAAGATTAATATCATTTAAAATTTATAATATATATTCATTTATTTCATCCTTATTAATATACATATTAGTCTGTAAAGGATAAAAATTCTTCTACTCGAAAGGCTGTAGTCTTCCATATAGACAAGACTAGTATTTGTTTCCCATTTTATGGGGGAGGATATGGATTAAAATTATTCTACAAACATAATCAGGTCACTAGGACTAGTATATCTGAAGAAAAAACCTCTATAATGTTTCTTGTTATTTTGGGGATATATTTTTGTAGGGTTAGGATGAGATAAAAATATTTATAATTAAGAAGAAGTGAGGGGATGGGTGCCCATTAAGGGGTGGGGGGGGGGGGGGTGGGGCCCTTCATGAAATCCTCATAGAAATTCTTCTAAAGTAATACATTATGATAAAGTAAATCACTATGAAAAATCTTCTAAATGATCTTTGATTCAAATTTGAAATAATATATGGTTGAAATATAACCATATACTAGAATTTTTTCATGTTTAAATAAAAATAATACCATTATAGTTTGGTTTGATGTGCATTAATGTTATTTTAACCCAAACTGTGGTAATTTTTTTACTATTGCTAATAATCATTTTTACCAAAAAATTTTAAACATGAATCAAAAATATTAATTATGCTTATTCAAATAATGGAATAAATTTCCGTAAAATTGTATTCATTGAAGTAATTAAATTTAATTTTAAACTAAACTTGAAAATTGTTACAATTTTATTTTCATGAAATGCATTTTTCAATCATAAGATGATATTACATTAGCTATATAAATTATGATTAGAATTATATAGATTTAAATTCTTCTATTTAGATATAAAATGAATAAACATAAATTAATTAATTAATTAATAGTGTTCATTTTTATTAATTAAAATGGATGTACATTATTTAATTTAATATAGTTTTTAGAAAACAAAATTTTAAGCATAAAAAATGACTTATACCAAAATATACTATTAAAATATTATAATATAATTAATTATATTAAATATTACTAGTTAATAATTATTTTAATATGAAATAAAATTAAAATTATAGTGGGACATTTAAATTACTTAATTTTTTGAAGCAAAATGAATGTTTACTAATATATGTATTTTTTCCTACTCACTGAAATATCAATGTTTCAAAAAAATAAAAAAAATTCACGGTAGTTTAATTTAGTTATTAATACTAAATAATTTATAATAATTTATAATATAAAATTTATATAAGTGGTGTAAATTTATTATAAATCTCAAATAAAAACCAACAGTTTTGTGGAATAGATATTTTTGTAGAATAAAATGATTTTATTGAGAGTTGATTAGTTATTTATAAATACATTGTAGTACACCTGGCTTCCAGTATGTAACCCATACATGATTAATTTCATGGTTTTGAAGATAAGGGTGATGAATTAGAGAGTTGGGAGAACATTGAATGATGTTTTGAGGCAAAAGTGAAGTCACACAGACGACACACAGTTTGTCTAAACCGTGCGGAAAAACAGTGCGTAGTTGGTTTTGGAGGTAGTAACTTCCACACGGGTGGGGCAAGGTTTTTCTAACCGTGTGGAAAAGCTGTGCATGGAGGGTCTTTTGATGAAATGGATAACGTATGATTAGCAGATAGTTTTTCTAACCATGCGAGAAAACCATGCGGCCACTTAAACGAGATCCTATAAAGGTGGATCTCACACGTTTTTGCCTCTAAGATGCTATTTTTTCCTCCTAAGAAGCCCTAACTGAAGATTTTCCTTCTCCTATGGTCAAATAAGATTCTCCCATAATTCATGAGGTGATATAAAGTCTTCTTTTGGAGAATCGAAACCAAATTCTTTAGGTATGTGATCGTTCTTCATCATTCTTGTTCTGTTTCTTAGATCTACATAGATATGCTTCTCCACTTCACTTGGTTTATTAGATATATGCACGTAATGGGTATATCTATGTGTGTGTATTACAAATATGATGATATTTGGCCTTGGTCTTAATTGGATATGATATCTAAGGCGGGTTTTCCAAGAAGCAACCCAGTTTTCTTGGGCATTCTTCGTTCGTTGTGGTTTTCTTCATAACCCTAAAGATAGAAAGATTAACTCTCAATTTCTCTTGTTAGAATTGATTGTCTTAGTTTCAGATTGGATTATTTGAATGTAATTAATTGTGAAAAGAATATAATAAATCATCTTTAGTGAAGATTTATGGTTTTGGTGAAATTGTGAAATCAAGGTGAATTGTTTTGCAAGTGATTTGGATTCATTAATTTAAAATGTTGATTTTAAATAATGGATTTTCTGAAATTTTAAATTGTTTGATGAAAAATGGGTTTTCAATAAAAATAGAGTTTTATAGAAATTTTTTTGAAATTGAAATGACTTCTATGGAATTGTTTTTTAATAATAAGAGTGTTTTATTGAAATGGTTTGGAATTGAATTGTTTTGGAATTGAAATGGTTTTGATGGAAATGGTTTTCAATAAAAAGGTGTTATTATTGAAAGGGTGTTTTTGAATGAAAATGGTAACTATATGTATGTGTCTTGGTAGAAATATGACCTTGTGATCAGTGGAAATGGTGTAATGGCACATGGGAAACAATTACCTTATGACGAATTGGTAGATCGATGAGAAAACTCTCATGAGTATTGAACTGTCATAACAGAGCATGCATGGTTGGTTTCATGGGTTGGGAAATGGTTGGGTATTCCAAAATGGGATGTTTTTAAAATCGTTCTAAATATTATTTAGTTATTTTTCTAGAAAAATAACTCACTATAAAATTGGTTTCATTTTCATTGAATGCTTTTGGTCATATGTGGTTTATGGATACATGTTTATATTTAGTTATAAACACCTTTAGGGAAAATGTTTTATTTAAAATAAATCTTTCTAACTCTTATATCATATTGGAGTTAGTAGGGAAGTCATTTGGGACACCTACTGAGTTTTATACTCACCCCTGTGTTTTCACTTTGGTTCTTTTGCAGATGTCATGTTTCGGGATACATGTAAAGTTAAAGCATCTTATTGTTAGTGGCTCGTGGTGATGCTTGGGAGATGTTGTGGATCTTAGAGATTGTGGAGCACAGATTCGTGGTGTATTTTGTGAGCCTTGAGTTGTTTAGTTGACATTCATTGTTCATGCATCATATAGTGAATGATTGGTTACTCTTGGTTTTTTCATGGGTTATTTTTTAAAGGGTAAATTTTACCAGAAATTTTATTTGAAACCCTTTGGCAATTATTTCCAGCCTTATACATCTTGGTCTTCGACTTTTGTGTACTTGATGTGGTTTGACATAAATAATGTTTTTTAATTGTCATTCATTGCTCATGCATCATATAGTGAATGATTGGTTACTCTTGGTTGGTTCATGGGTTATTTATTAAATGGTAAATTTTACCTGAGCATTTATTTGAAACCCTTTGGCATTTATTTCTTGCCCGTTGCATCTTGTGGATGTCGCTTAAGGCCTAGTAATGACTAGTTGTACTCTTAATCCAATGAGAATTGGATGGTCATTACAAATGGTATCAGCTTGTTCGGTCCCTGCATAATAAGTAGTCATCGATGTTTCTAGTCTTGGAGTTAATATTCATTCTTGTATATTCCTTGGGTCAAAATATAAGGTTGGAGTAGGATTATTGGAAAATGAAATGTATAGCATTCGAGGATGTATATAACCCATTTATTCTAAACATCAAGTTACCAGTGTGTTGGGTACATATGTGTTTTGGATACACTTCTAGAACGTTGGAAATTTCATTGTCATGGGTTTAGCCAATGAGATTATAATATCATGCATTGAAGAGGAATTAATTCCCACTAGGATTTCATATCTAATTATGAGGAATGACTTATGATTTTCTGCAAGGTGTGAATTTTTGTAAGAAAAAACGCATAAATTGTTTTAATTGAAAGATTTTGAAAATAGGATATTTGTTGTATTTTGAAAATGGGTTATTTCTCAAAGAGGTATGTTGAATATTTTAAAAAATATTTGAACATGGAAAAATGATGTTTTGTAAAACAATGTTTTGATAGTTTATGTGATAGAATTTGAAATGCTAATCCATCATTTCCTAGAGAGTGAAATTGACGGAGGATGTTGATGGTTTAGAAAATGGAACCAGGTATGCGTTTTAGAGACCAATTGGAAGTGGCCGATGAGAACGTGGTTGAACCTGATCCCCAGGTGAACTAGTAGATAGTCTAGAGCATAGTGAAACATTTCCAGGTTGTGGGAAGTGTGAATAGAGTGGAAGAGCCAAAGTATGTTGATTATGCGGCCCAGTTTCTAAATTATTTTCCACCGGTCTTTAGGGGTGATTCTGACCCAGAAAGGGCAGAGGCGTGGCTGTCTAGAATGAATAAAATTTTCGAATTCTTGGTGACTCTGGTATAGAAGAAAGTAATGCTAGCAACGTATAATCTAGAGATGGTGAATCGAGCATTGATAGCTAATTTAGATCTATTCGGAGCTCTGAGTGGAGGAGGAATGGTGGTACCCATGGGGAATATGGGTGCTTCACACAATTTTATTGTTTCACGTGTGGTGGAGTTGATGGGTTTAAGGGTAGAAATGATGCCTTTGATTTTGAAACTTCAAACTCCTCAGGGTTTAAGAGATTATTGTGCCTTCTTGAGTAGACCATGTGATATAGTTGTGGGTGCAGTTGAGCTATTGTGGAATTTATCAGTGCCTGAGATGGATGGGTATGATGTAATCCTGGGAATGGATTGGATTGTGTAATTTAAGGCCCACACCAACTGTAATGCATAGAAAGTTGCTTTTACGACACACAATGGCATTAGACAACTCTTTTGAAGTGAGAATCATGAAAGGAAGGTTGGAACGAGTTTGTTGGCATGAGTAGTGGGAACATTATCGTATTATATAGTGGTGTGATCATTGGAATCGGTAGAGGGTTTTGAGAAGAGTGTTTTTCCGGCCGTTGTGGATCAATTCATGGATGTTTTTACTGATTAATTCTCCGTGTTAAATCCCATAAGAGAAGAGGAATGTACGATTGATCTCATTATGGGGACCAATACTATCTCACTTCCGTCTTACCGGATGGTACCTATTGAATTATGGGAACTGAATGTCCAGTTGGAAGAGTTGGAAAGAAAAGGGTTTGTTTGACCATGTACATCTCCATGGGAAGCGCCATTGTTGTTTGTGAAGAAAGTATATTTAACACTCTGGTTGTGTGTTTATTATTGTATGCTTAATCAAGTTATGATAAAGAATAGATATCTACTTCCACACAGTGATATTCTATTCGATCAATTAATGGGAGCTCAGTGGTTTTCCAATATTGACTTGTGATCGGGATATCACCAATTACGAGTTCAAAAGGAGGATATTCTAAAGAAAGCTTTCAGAATTGGATATGTATACTATGAATGTGTATTAATTCCTTTCGATCTAAAAAATTCACCAGCAGTCTTCATAGAATTGATGAATGGGATAATTCCACAATATAAGGATTCATTTGTTGTGGTATCTATGGATGACATATTGGGCTATTAAAAACAACGACTGATAATGAGGTGAAACTAAAAATAATGTTATAAATTTTGAGATATCATTACTTGTATGCCAATATATCAATGTGTGATTTTTTGATACAGGCAGTACGTTTCCTTGGCCATGTCATTTCTGAGAAAGGGGTTTCTATTGATCCTGAAAAGATAGAAGCCATTATCTCTTGGAAACCACCAAATAATGTGTTCAAGATATGAATTTTTCATGGTCTATCTGGTTACTACCAACACTTTTTTCATGATTTCTCATGACTATCTTCACTAATGACAGCTCTGAAAAAGAATAATGCTACATTCCTATGGACAGAAGAATGTTTGAAATACTTCCAAAAACTAAATTTTCGGCTTACCTCAGCAACTATCTTGATTTTACCAGAATCAGGATAGGGCTATGTGGTGTATTGTGATGCTTCAAGATCAGGGTTGGGTTGTGTTGTCATGCAAGGATACCATGTGGTTACTTATGGTTCAAGGAATTTGAGGGTGCATGAGAAGAATTATTAAACTCATGATTTGGAGTTAGCATCAGTCTTCCATTCTTTGAAAACATAGAGACATTATCTCTTTCGTGAAAAATTTACTGTGTTTACAGATCACAAAAGCATAAAACACATTTTCTCATAGCGATATTTGAATCTGAGGCAGAGAAGGTGGATGAAGTATCTCCCAATGTTTGACTTTGACTTGATGTACACTCCAGGGAAAGGAAATTCAGTGGCAGATACATTGAGTAGAAAGTAATATGCTAAGTTGGCGAAATATGTATTAGATTAATGGATGTTGATGTCAGTCATAGCCAACATGCATTTGGAATGTGATGACCTAGGTGATGTTTCTGTTTTCTTTTCTGCTACGCTTGATCCTGATCTAGTAAAAATGATGAACGAACACAAAAATTTGAGGAAGAATGTTTGGTTTTAATTTCAAAAATAAATGGTGGGGAGACAACTGAGGGCTGGAAGCATGATGGGGGTTCATTTATGTGTTTCAAAGATTGAATGGTTGTAGCTGTAGTTTTTCAGAAAAAACTGGTTCATTCATACCACCGTTCAATATGATATCTACATCATGGTACAAAAAAGACCTATAAGGAATTGAAGGTGCAGTTTTGGTGGAGCGACATGGAAAGGATGTTGGCCAACTTTATCTCACGGTGCATAGCTTGTCAGCAGGTTAAATCAAAGCATCAGAGACCAGATGGTATATTACAATATTTTTCCATACCAGTGTGGAAATTGGATCATATAAAAATGGATTTTGTTACAGGTCATCCAAGAATGGTCTAGAAACATGATGCCATTTGGGTGATAGTGGATCTTCAAAACAAGCCAACCCATTTTATCCCTATTTGTGAAACTCATATGGTGGAGGATCATTCAAGAATCTATATATAAGAAGTGTTAAAGAGGTAGGGTGTACCAGTGTATATAAAACTAGATAGAGATCTGTGGTTCACATATCGTTTCTCTAAATCATTAAAAAAAGACCTTGGAACTTAGGTGACTATGAGCACGGCGTATCATCCTCAGACAGATGAGAAATCTGATTGGATGATAAAAACATTGGAAGAAATGATTCAGGCTTGAGGAATGGATTTTAGTGACTCATGGGAGGAGCATATACCCTTAGTAGAGTTATCATAAAATAACCGATATCAAGCCTCGATACGCATGGCTCTGTTTGAATAATTGTATGGGTGTCCTTGTTGTTATCCACTATGCTGGGTGGAAATAGGTGAAACTTCAATAGTAGGTCCAATCATTGTACAAAAATCAATAGAGAAGATCCTGTTGATTTGAAAAATGACGGAGACATCTCAGAGTCGTCAAAAATCTTATGCAGATCACCGTTGAAGACTTTTGTCGTTCATTGTGTGTTGTCATGTCTTCTAGAGGATCTCTCCAAGGCTGGACATCATCATTTTGGGAAGAAGGGAAAGTTATAACCTAGATAAATTGGCCCTTTTGAGATACTATAATGGGTTGGAGAGGTGGAATATTGGTTTGAATTACCACCATGGTTCAGTTTGTTGCATAATGTGTTCCATGTATCTCAGTTGAAAAAGTATCATCCTGATCCTGAAAATGTGATCAGATGGGATCACATTGACCTACAGCCAGATTCTCCATAGATACATGTCCTAGTACAGATTGTGTATAGTAAATAGAAATTATTTCATTGTAAAAGAATCGGTTTAGTGCTGGTTTTAAGGTAGCATGGTCAGATTCAAGAAGAAAATCGGGAACATGAAAAGGAACTGAATGAGTAGTTGCCAGAACTTTTTCAGTTTGGGGACGGTTTTCTACACTCCAAGGACAGAAAGACCAATGGTGGGGAGAATGTAGTACCCCTGGTTTCTAGTATGTAAACTGTACTAGATTCTTTTCATGTTTTTAATGTTAAGGGTGATTAATATGAGAGCTGGGAGAACTTTTAATGATGTTTTGAGGCAAAGGGGATGTCGCACAAATAGCGCACTATTTGTCTCAACCGTGCACCAAAACCGTGCGTAGTCGGTCTTTGAGGCAGTAGCATCCTCATGGGCAGCACAAGGTTTGTCTAACTATGTGGCCAAACCATGAATGGAAGGTCTTCCTAGGCAGTGGCTAACGCACGGTTAGAGCACAGTTTGTCTAACCATGCGAGAAAAATGTGCAACCACTGAAACAAGATCCTATAAAGGTGGATCTCACTCGTTTTTGCCACTATGCGGATCGTATTTCCTCCTAAGCTACACTATCTCAGGATTTTCTTATCCTAAGGTCAAATAGGGTTCTCCCATAATTATGGAGGCGATCCGAAGGCTTCTCTTGGCGACTCAAAGACTGATTCTTGAGGTATGTGATTGTTCTTCATCGTTCTTGTTCGGTTTCGTTGATCTTCTCAGATCTACATCATCCATTCTATTGGTTTCATAGATCTACGCCTATTATGGGTAGATCTAAGTGTGTGGATTCCAAATATGATGATATTTTCCCTTGGTGTTGTTAGGAAAAGAGATCCTTGGCGGGTTTTTCAAGAAGAAACCTATTTTTCTTATGCGTACTTCATTCGTTGTGGTTTTCGTCGAAACCCTAAATGTAGAAAGCTTCACTCTTGATTCCTCTTATTAAAATTGATTGTCTTAGTTTCTAATTGGATTATTTGAATGGAATTGATTGTGAATGGCATAGAATAAGTCTTCTTTAGTGATGATTTATGGATTTGGTGAAATTGTGAAATCTTGGTGAATTTTTGTGCAAGTGATTTGGCTTCATGAATTTAAAATGTTGATTTTAAATTATCGATTTTCTGAAATTGTAAATGTTTTGATGAAAAATGGGTTTTTAATAAAAAGGGAGTTTCATTGAAATGGGTTTAGAATGAAATGAATTTGATGGAATTTATTTTCAATAAAAATGGAGTTTTATTTAAATGGTTTAGAATTGAAATGTCTTGGAATTAAAATGGTTTTGATGGAAATAGTTTTCAATAAAAATGTGTTTTTATTGAAAGAGAGTTTTGGCATGATTGATGGACATATGTGTTGTGAGTTCATGTTTCATGTATGAGGCTTGGTTGAAATATGACCTTGTGCTCAGTGCCAAATGTGTAATGGAACATTGTAACTATATGTATGATGTTTGGTTTAAATATAACCTTGTTCTTGGTGACAAAAGTTTAATGGATCCTGGTTACTATATGTATGAGGCATGGTTGAAATATGACCTTGTTATTGGTGCCAAAGGTGCATTGGAACAATGGAAACAATTACATTGTGACGACTTGTTAGATCGACGAGAAATCACTCAAGAGTATGGATATGTCATAATGAAGCATGCATGGTTGGTTGCATTGGTTGGGAAATGGTTGGTTATGACAAAATGGGATGTTTTAAAATGGTTCTAAAGCTTTTTTAGTTATTTTTCTAGAAAAATAACTCGCCGTAAAATTTGTTTCTTTTGCATTGTTTTATTTTGATCATATTTGGTATTTGGAAACTTTTTTATATTTATTTATAATCTACTTTTGGATAAAAGTTTTATATAAATTGTGTTTATATAAATTTTTCTCACTCTTTTATCATAGTGGCGTGAGTAGGGAAGTTATTTGGGAAACCTACTATGTTTTATACTCACCCCTACATTGGCAGTTTGGTTCTTTTTTAGATGTCATGTTTCGAGATACAGGTAAATGTAAAGCATATTATTATTAGTGGTTCATGGTGATGCTTGGGATATGTTGTGAAGCTTGGAGCTTGTGGAGCATGGAGTCATTGTGTCTTTTGAGAGTCTTGAGTTTTTTGTTCGATGTGTACTTTGTTTCTTGGTTGTTCTATTGCTGTTGTATACTTGATGTGTTTTGACATAAATGAAGTTTTTTTAGTTTTCATTCATAGTGCATGTATCATATAGTGAATTGTTGGCTATGCAAGGTTGGTCAATGGGTTATTTAATAAAGGGTAAATCATCCCCCAACTTTTATTTGAAACACTTTGGCATTTATTGACAGCCTTTGGCATCTTGGGGATGTTTCTTAAAGCCTAGTGATGAATGAGAATTTGCAGGTCATTATACAAATTATAGGATAAAATTAAAAGTATCATCATAATATGATTAAAAATGATTATTACCACCAACATAATTGCTTGGTTATAACAATTTCAGTAAATAATAATATTTTAACAATATATCATGGTTTGATTAAAATATTTTTTTGTGTTTCATATATGCTACTGCAAAAAATGATCATATTTTTTAAAAATAGGATGTTACGTAATATATATTAGTTGGTAATGTGTTAACATACCACCAAGTGTAATTAAAATATTCTACATCAAAATTTCTCTGGGATAATGGAACAAAAAACCATTTCCTATAGAAAGGAACAACCTGTGGGGAGAGTGAGCACTCATAGGCAATCTCCCAAATTCATCATCCAACTATTCATCCTTGAAAACCAAATCAATAAAAAATGATTTCATCTGAGTTCTGACTAGGGAGAAGAATGTTCCTTATTTATTTGTATGTAGGTTCATGTTATTGAGTATTCCTATAAGGTTATACTCATACAGTAAATTCGTCATGGCATGAGATAAAAACTTAGTAATTGTATTCCGAGAAAACATATTCTCATATCCCAAGGTATAGGTGATAATAAGATAAAAAACGATAGATACTCCATCCACCACCAATTCCTAAGATAAATGTATTTTTGAACAATTATATAGACAAAAAGTTTATTGTCAAAATCGATATTGGAGGATTCCCTAGAAAATAATTGTCACTAACTACTAAGGGAATGTATTGCAGCTTTATTAACAAAATCATTTGAGGGTTAGTTCATCTCATGTGAAAAAATATGATGATATTCCAATTCCATCACCTATTCTCATTACATAATACCATATCCCACACCTACTCATAAAGGATCAATGTAAATTCATAACAGTACCCCGCTTTTAGTCGAATATTAATAAGGAATGAGGAAGAACACCATTTCAATTAATAAATGTAATAATAATGTACTAAATCCTATGGGAATATTACTTCATTAGTAGTTAGAAAAATCAATGGTTATATAAATATTGAGAAATCAATTACAAACCACTGGTAATACCATTATAGAAACAGATGTTATGGATCACTAAAACACTTCCTGTCTCATCCCATAATAGGAAAACATTATCCATTTTAGGATAAATTGAGATAAAATTATATGGGAACACATTTTATAGGAATTTGTATTCACATTCAAAAATTTCACTCTTTGATAACATAATATATAGGTATTTACCTCTCTTATTTCCCAAAATAATTTATTGGTGAATATAATGATATTTATCATTTCATAAAAATACCGTTATATAATATGAGAGTTCCAAAATGTTGTAATATGTTTATTAGTGAAATATGCACTTCATTAGTAATAAAAAACTATATGAGAATCAATTATGTATATCAGATTTATGAAAAACTAAATGTGCCTATACATGTTTTGGAAGTCATTCTTTGATATATATAACTACATGATTTTGAGCAGGTGTTTTATAGCTTGAAGTACAAACATCAATAACCAATTTTTATCTTTTTAAGGGACCAAGAAATAATAATTTTGGTAATTTTTTTATATTTATTTGTTAATTGTTTCAGTTACTGATAATTGACCAATAAATGGAGAGTCCTAATTGATATCTAAGAAAATATCATTGGTGCATCCCACAAAGGAACCCCCAAACATGTGATGTCTTTGGATTCAAATTCATCCGACATGATTTTATGATCATATATTTCTTTATGTTATATGTGGGTAGAAATTATTGATGATGGATTGGTCCTTAGTAATAATATTTTAAAACAATATGTCCGTCTCTAGATGAAGACGAAGTAAATAAGTAGTAAAATGTTTTTTAAACACAATTAATACCTAATTTTGATTTATAGTCATCGATTTCTCATCCTTATAAACTCAAAATATAGATATAATTAAAATATTCTATAGTAGAGAAGATCATTCATTCCTAATACATGGAAAACTTTTTACAGGAAGCACTCATGAGTTCCCATTTGTGGTAGTAGAAGACATTCAATACAGATAATAAGTAATATTTTTTTGGGAAACAATCTTTTATAAAATTATAATATAATAATAAAGTTATATATTAAGAACTATAATTTAAAAAAAACATCAATTAAGATAATGAATAGGTGAATGATTTGCATTATAATCCATGCACACTTATTTCTAAACATACATTATATCTAAATAATATATGGAATGAATACCATTGGATTTTTAAAGTATCCAAAATTTAATTTATTTAAAATAGTTGGAGGAACCATTATCAAACAAAGTAGTTTTTATGGATAGTGCATTAAAAATTTAGCATCAAATAGTAATAGGGCTACTGTCGATCACTTTTTGAAAATCTTTTATTACATGAATATGATTCTCCTGAAATGATGATTTTTTCCATCCCCCATTATCTGGTAAAGATAATCTTAAATCCTTTAATGACACTAGAGACACCATTTTACCTATCATTATAGAATTTCTTGAGCCACCTCCCTTGGATTTCAAGGAATTATTAAATAATTAAAAATGTCCCTAACATACTCATGAGGGGAAATTTTATAGAGAATCTAAACATACATTTTTATTCCCCCTTATTCCAAGAATTTATTAATTCAATATAAAAATTATAAATTCATTGGATGGAATGGAATATATTTACCTCATGGATCCACTAATATTCCATTCGTGAACCACATTCTATATCCTAATATTTCTATATTGGAACTGTAACTACAAACATATGTTGTAAGAAATCTAAAAGATCACATCATTCATTGATAATAATTTTATTTATTTGTCTATATGTCTCTCATCTTGGAAATGGTGGAATGATTCTACATGATGTCCTCAAAATTGATATCTATTGGAAAGTGCATCTAGAAATTTTGACCCTTTAGATTTTAGTTCCATAAAAATATTTATATGAAAAATGAATTTTCATATAAATAGTAGGAATACTTTATAACTATCTTATGGCCTCATAATGGTGTGATTAACACTATAGTATTTGAAAAAACTATTATTCATAGCTAAATAAACATTGTGTTGATGGAATTATTTTCCTTCCACTCTAAGACCTTATGATGCATTTCCCGAACCCCAAATTTCC
This sequence comes from Viscum album, assembly GCA_963277665.1. NCBI lineage: Eukaryota > Viridiplantae > Streptophyta > Magnoliopsida > Santalales > Viscaceae > Viscum > Viscum album. Next base: position 1,911,309,813 of record OY728120.1, read on the forward strand.
TCTTCCATTGACTAGAACTTCATAGATTAAAGACACTTCACATCACATTAATGGATTTCAGAGTCTATAAATATCAAAAAAATAATTTCTAAAACCCAAATCCATTACTATACATCATTTGAATCATTTATACACATGTAGTGGAGAAACCCTTTGGACTGATTACTATATTTATCCTTCAGTGTTTCGAAATATCTTCCTTGGGAAAGGAAGAGTGTTTCACCTTAGTCAACATCAAGGATCACATGCACTAAAGCCTCTTTAAGATCCAGGTCAACTATTGAATATTTATATGGTACATTATTTATGGAACCCTCTAAAAAATTCACTGGAATAATTATCGGAGGAACGGTGCAACAAAACACAAACTTAAGAGGATAACATCCTAAAATGATTATATAACATTTACAAAATAACAAATAATATGATAAACTAACTCAAGAACATACATTAAAATATATAAAATGGAAACATAAGGCTTATAATATTTATAGCATGTTAGGACGACAAAAACTACTCCTTAATTACATATATCCATAAAACCTATCATCAAATACTTCCAAATAACATTGACTAATATCCAAAACTCCTTTGATATAAATTATTCATATATAAATGCAATTCATTACAACACAAAACACATGAGATAACTTGTTGTTTAACACAAATATATTTTCTGATCATTATGGGATAGAGAAAATAGATTTTATAATGAAAACTCTCATTTTTGAACTATTTCTCCCATGAAAAAATAAAACAATGATCTATCAAGAAAAAATCAAATAATAAACATCATATCCCATTTGATAAATAACTAAAAACATAAAAAAATTATGTTTGATGTAAAGGTAGTTCTAGATAAAAAATAATAAATGAAATTATATCTTATACGAAAAGAAAAGTATTGGGACAAGGACTATGAGAATAATATAAATGATAGGAACACCAATATTAGGGAATTGTGGGTTATCATCCCCGTATTCCACTTCCATAACTCAATCTAGATGAGCTTGAATACCCACTGCCAACATGAGATTTCTTGAATTTTCTACAATTAGATATGTAGATGTATGTATACACTCATTGGATTTATACATTTTGTGTGAGTAATATCGAAATTTTATCCCTATAAGTGTTCAATAGGAATCTATTATAATATCAATAATATATTCAGAATATAAGAGAATTATAATAAAAGGAGATCAAATTTTCAAAAATATTGAATAAAACATGAATAATATAAAATTAAAAATAGTTTAAAATGAAATGCAGGAGAAACACAATTAATAATTAAAAATAATGTGGATATCCAGTCTATAAAATTATAGTAGGAATATATATATAAACCAATTTTAAACATGTTTCAACATAAAATGATGATAATAATTTTTTTTGGAATCATAATTCGAAGTCCTTGGTGATATCATGATAGGAAGAATTGGGATCCTCCCTCCTCCAATAATTATGTATTAATAATCTGTTTTAAAAAATTGAATAAACTCGGCCCTATGGATAGGAGATCATAAAAATGTGTCTTTATAACTTTATCATTATTTTTCACCTGTAATCAATATATATCTAATGTGATGAAGATAAAAAATTATAGTCATTATTTCCCAAGACTACCTAGTTATTAACTTTTCTCCCACGGGATATCCTCATCTAATAGTGTCACAATTATCAAAATTAAGATCATTTAAAAATGGGGTATTTAATTAATGAAAATAAAACAATATAATAAAATACAAAAAATCTCATTACCAGGCATAAATGTTCATGTAAAATAGTTTCAACATCAATTCATTTTCCACAATAATAAAACATTTCAATAAATAAAAACATTGGATTTATAAAAATTAAAATTATTTTTAAAATATAAGAAATATTGAGAGGATAAATAATTTCCAATAAACCACCTATCCTTATCACTTCAAATGGCCATCAATTAGGTGGAACCCAAAAACTAACCTAAGAGGAATCAATTAAGAGAATAGAGAAAAACCCAAACCAAAATTACACATCATGAAATCTAGATACAATAATATCCTATTTTAAAATATCCATACAATAATTTTAAAACACAAATAATAATATAAATTATCCTTAAAAGGTGAGATAAGCATCATATCATGAATTCCTAACATGATCATGGGTGAATTCCCACCAAAATAACTGAACATGTGAAGGAATAGAGGGGTTTGGAAAATATATATTCTATAATGTTCAATATTGTAAAATAGGTGGTGAAAATTATATTAAATCACATTTATAAATAACATGTAAAACCATATTTTTAAATCAATGTGTATTGGGTTCAATATAAGAAACAAGATTCAAACCCTAAAACATTGTCCCTAAATTGTTCATGGATAAAAAAATTCACTAAAGAGTAAACTAATGTTTTGATAATAATGCTATCCACCTAGAGAAATCTAGATAAAACCCAAAATTGTTCATTAAATTAATTAATTTTATAAATTGTGAAATACTACAAAATATTTATTGTAGCTCCTCCAACAACTCAGGACTCCCAATATGATAAGTAATGAAAAAAAATTAGAATATAAGAGAACATTTTATACATGATTGAAATACTTGTATGTCACATCAATATTATGGATTAATTAGTTCAACTTATATTTTTTCATTATATAGAATCATAAATATAATATAAAATGTTATAAATGTCTTCATATATTATTTACATCACAATTTTCATTTTGGTGAGAAGTCCATGCATTAAAAAATTATCTCCATGTTACACTTACATATCCCTTTTATGAAATGTATTCATGAATTTTAAAATATATATGTTTATTACATACCAATATAGTTATTATAACGAATGATAAAATATTCATTCTATATTCACAATTTAATATGTCACTACCTCTTATTCCAAACCGTAGACATGTTCACCACATCCACCCTTGTTTCTTATTATGTTCCAAAAATATCATGTTTCATAATAAAAATAATTAACAAACAAATAATAGATTCTTAACTAGCCTCATAATCTATCAATAAAAAACATAACAAGAAAAATTTGGCATTGATATGTTTCCTAAATACATATTTTTCTATATGATATTAGTGATTTTATGTTTCATTCCAACGAGGGTTAATATTTTAAAATATTAAATATGTTATGAAAGATCATAAGACCAATTTTGATAATATAGTATTCAAATAAATAATAAATAATGTGAAAAATAATATCTAAAGTATCCATATAAAAATATACCCCTCTACATCCTCCAAACATTTTGTAATTTTAAAAATAAAAACAACACTCCACTCAAAATGATACATATTCTAAGAAAAAATATTATTCGCATATTCCATTGAAAACATTTGAGGATTGGTATATAGCCATAAAAGGAGGTTTTATATATAATTAAAATAACTCACAAGTCAATTATAAATAATGGTCCATTCATATTTAGGCTCAGCTACGACACATGGATTACATTTTGAACCAGATCTAACTATAAAGTTAATTTTGAGAGATTAAAATTCTCACCTACCCTATAGAGAAATTTGAAATGATAGATTATATATGTGAATATTTTTATTTATTTAATAGACTGAATTTAAAAAATATAATTGTGATAATATTATAAATTCTAGTTCCTCCTTCACTAAACCTACAGTCCAATGTTATTAGTCATCCAATATTAAGAAATTTTAAAAAGGAGGGGGTTCATGAACCAAAAAATTCAAGGGGTTCTAAATAATGGAACCCTAGAGAATATGCATTGACAAGATTAAATCATTATGAGGGTAAGATTATTGTATAGGTAATAACATTTCATGAGGTATAAAGAGTGTCCCATGAGGCTAGAAATTCATCCACCATATGTGCCTCTTGCTATGTGTGAGGAAACACTCTGCAATTTGTGAAGATATTTCGGCATTTGCGAACTAATTAATTTAAAAACCATATCATTGAGATAAACTACAGATGGACCTATGATAAATAGAGTAGATAGAATCATCCCAGTCTAAAAAATATGATGGGAATAAAAGAATTCAATACCATTTAGAATAATTGATATAATTTCCTTGACTATTGTTGCCTAGATCGAGTCCCTTACAATATTATTTTAGAAAAGATACAACGATATAATCCCAAGTAATCAATCAGTTTAAGAGTTTTGAATACCGGATTACATACATGATCCTAAAGTTACAAATTCAAATATAAAATTCATCACAAAGAATACATTAAGAATAACATTATTCTCTTATCTTAACAATGAATATCAGTCATAATATACATCATAGAATCCTCATGAAAAGTATAACATAAGAAAAGGGTAAGATCAGATTCTCAGTGAGGGTAAGCGTATATCATAAGATAGTCATAAATAATTATAATAATTATGAAAATGTTATTAGCTGAAAAAGAATCTATTTACACATTTTCTTGAACATAATATAAAATATAATACAATTTATAATAATCTTAATCTATAGAAACATAACTATAGATATTTAACTAGTTAAATAATCACATGGAATAATAATAATGATAGAATGAATAATTTTGTATGTCTTCACTATCATGACCTATCCTCAAGAAAGCTATTATCAATATCTATCCTTATGACAATATTGTATGTGGGTAAAATCTTGTCTGATATGTGTCAATATATATCTTCATGTGAATTAAAAATTACATGGAAACAAACTCTAAGGTTTTGTTTCCAAATAATTTCATATCATAAGACATATTTATTCATCTGAGGGCTATAACGAGCCCCTTAAATCACTCAATAATTCCAATTAATTCCTCAAATGAAAACATAATGAACACAAACATTCATACCAGAACAAAAAATCTGAATACTTTAACCATAAAAATTTAATTGTATCAAAATTGAACATCTATAGTTTAACATATTAAGATTCAAAACATCAAGGTTTCATGATGGAGGTAAAATCCTCTAACTCCATTAAAGTTAAAAATAAACATTATATTTTTTATTTTTATCAAAAAATTCATAAAGTACAATGTTTGGAAAAGAAAAGAAAATATTTATTTCAATACCTTTTATAAAAGGTAGAACATGTGTAAACGACATAAATCATTTTGGTAGAGTATTAAATATTTTCAAAAATAGTTTGAACAAACAAAGAAATGGAAGATAAATTTTTCCCAATAAATAATTACGTATTAACATTCTTGAATAATATAGACAATGTGAAGTGAACCATTACCTTGTAATTCATTTAGGTGAGGGAGTGTTGACCACATGTATATTTTTTGATATATTTTATTTAATTATAACAGAACTATATCCATATTTATGATATCATAAATGGTTCTTTTATATCATTTTGTTAATAATATTTCATTATTACCATTATTCCGGGTGTATAGTGCTTTATTTTTAAGTGTTTGTTTTGTCAAGTAAGTATTGTTTCTTTTGAATAATATATATTTTATTCATATAAATAATTATATTATGCTCATAAATATAATATTAGGTTATCATATACATTTTTATAATCATTCCTGAATGGTTAACATTAATATTAAATCTTATCATGTTGTGGAGATGGTAGGTAGTACGTATGGATGAGAAGCGATATCATTACATTAATGGTAAAGTGGTAAGGAATTGGATGTTATATTAAATAGAAATAATATGTTTCATGTATTATTTATATTTATATCCATTATATTCATCATTATACAAATTAAAATAAATTGGCAATGAAAAATAAATACACCACGACGTGGATATGTAATTCGTACTACGCACACTTGGGGATATTGTTTTTCTTACAATGGATAAAAGGAGGAATATGGATTCCCATAATCATTATAATATCAAAAAATATAAAATTTAATTGATTTATTAATTTATTATAGGAAAGCATATAAATATGAAGTTGAATAAGAATTGAACATGAATGATTTTTTAAAACAATTTCTTCTTCTTTAATGGAGTTCTTTTGGATATCCTATTAGGGATTCTAGGGTGTGTATTTTTAGAAAATCTAAAACTCCCAAATAAAGAAAAGAATTTTGGGAGGAGAAATATGAAGTGTTTGGGTGATCTAGAAATCTCAATGTGGTTTGAGGAAGCATTGAATCAGATTTATTTTTATAAGTGATGTGATGGGAACTTTTGGAGTCCTTTAAAATATAAATATAAATTAATTTAATTTTATATTAAAAATATCCCAAAAGTGATTTATTTTGAATCATGTATATCTATTTGTCAAAATAATCATACAAAATTATTATTATATGAGTTTATATCATAATATTAACCTTATTTTTGACATTAACACTCATTTAACCATTTTGACCCTAACAATGACATTATGCCTTTTTAATATTTTGGGTTAATATAATTACTATAAAATTCCAAAATAACCCAAAATGGATCATTGACTACATATTTACCCTTATTTTTATTATTTTACTAAATTATATATTTTTAGGAAATTTATATCTTTTAATAAAATATTACTTAATTTAAATTATCAATTATTTCAATTATGATAATATTTATTTTATTTATTTTTAAAAATATCATAACAATAATATAATTTATAAAAACAGTTTTAATATATTCCTAAAATTTCTAATTTATCTATATAATTCTTTATGTGATTAATTTTTTAAAATTATATTGATTTTAATATTTTTGATATTCCATTTATTAAACAATTAATTTATCATCATTTTAAAATCCTTTGATTAAATTTTTATCATCTCAAAAAATTAAAAATATATTTTCATGATGAATAAAAATTTATTATATTTCAAATGACTATTTATAGTCATATTTATCTTCTGTATAATTCGATATAAAATTTCAGTTATTTTTTAAAAATATTAGTATGGAATTTTTATTGTATCTTTAAACAAAATATAATAAATCTCATATTCTTATAGATGTGGAATAAAAGATTATAATTTATTAATAAATTTTATTTTGGTCGAAAACATCTCCTAAAATGAAATTAGGACAAGTTTTAGGGTAATTTTATAGTATTATAATATCTTTTTTATTTTAAATTATATAATTTACCCTTAATTGTGTTATATAATAATTTTGTAAAGCTACTTTTCAAAAAAAAATTAATTTGATCATATTATATTCTAAATATCATAATTATATCCACACTGTATGTATGTTTTTCAAAATTTAATTCAAAACTAAGGCTCAATAAATTTTAACGATAATCTCGCAGATGTGGTGAGATTACGGGTAAAAGAGACGTTCAAAAGTTCAATAATTATTTATATCTAAATTCAATATAAAATAAATTCTAGTGACCTAAATTGGATTAATATATGAAGTATTTATATATTTAAACTTTCTAATAACAATTTTATGTATAAAATTTATTTAACAAAAAAATCAGTTTTTAACTACAATGTAGTATTTTTCAATATTCATCAAAAAATGAATATTCTTAGAAAAATAACAACAAGTTAGCCTAAGATAATTTTCATATTCATATTTTAATATTAATTATTATATTTTAATATAAAAATTATAAAAATTATAATTTTTTTAAATATGTTCTCCATTAAAAGAACATAAAATTACATTTTTTGGGTAATATTATTTTTTTGCATATAATTGGATGTGTTCGTATATATTTAACAAGAAAAAACATAAAATGAATGTTAAATTTTTTTAAGTATATATTGATTTCAAAATTTTGTTAATACTATTAATTACCCCTATTTAAAAGGCTAGTATAAAAGATTATGGTTCACTCTATCATAGTGTTGCGTGCAACACAAGTGGTCAAATAGATTAAACATTTAGAAGCACATAACATAAAATATAATGGTGTTACATTATCCCCTCATTCAGTAATTTTTTTCCACAAAATATGAAATTGTAATTAAAAAATTAATGTTTGATACTCATAAATTTTATTTTGTGAAACCCACATATGAATTAGTGTCAATAAAAAATCATCATAATAGGAGAGAAATGATTATGTAAAGATCATTATAAAATTAGGATTTAGATTATGTTAAAATTAAAATGAAGTGAAAACTAATACATGGAAGAGAAATTAAATCATCTTATTCGGATGACGAATGAAAGAGAACATGGTTATTCTAAAGTAAGCCATCACAAAAACCTTACATATGTAATAGTTTACAATGGTCATTAATTTTTAAAAATGAAAAGTAAATGGATAAAGAATTTGATTAATATATCAATTTACTATACTTTAGGGATTCCATTATTATCTATATAAGAAAACAAGAAAAAAAACGTATGTAATTACTTTTCATGTCATAATCTAATCCTTTTGTTGTGTTTATATCTATTTTCAATTCAATTTTAATGAAGATTTTTTAATGCCTGAAGCTATTTTAATGAATCATATGATCCCTGATTCATTAATTTGGCTTCAATGGGTTTACTAAAACCAAAGTAGTTATAAAACATTATCCATTTTTACTAAATAATAATTTTTTTCTAAAGAAATAATATATAAAGCATGACGTAACCCATTCCTTAAGTATATACCTTACAACTCATCCATAATGAAAATTTCCAAATTCAATTTCCAAAAATTTATAAGGATTGATAATATGTATAGAAAACCATCATAACATTATATTCCGAAAAAAACAATTTCACTAACTATCACATAGAAAATATATTAATGCCTTTATAACATTTAAATGACTTAAAAAAATGATCATGCATCAATGTCTATAAAAGATGAAGTTAGGCAATAAAATCCCTATATATTACCTAATTATGATAACCAGTAAATTATTGATAGAATACTGAAATTAAATAATTCTAGAATCCATAAAAAATCATATTATTCATTTTTCATCATTTTTTGTAGTATTGTAAAATTGACCATGATTTATTTGAATCTTTTGGATTATATTCCTTTGAGGCTTGAGACATTGATTGTCATAGTATCCCATCTCTTTTTAGTTTAATCATTAAAAATTAGAAACCTTTTTATTATCAATGAAATCACATGCATGATGTTCTTTCTCTCCACACTTTTAACAAGTTCTGATTCCTTTTAATTATGTACCAAGGTGATTATTTCAATGAAATTTACATATGAGAGAAAACATTATTCAATTTTCCCATTTAAATATATTTATTCCAATTGACATTTAATTCTAGTGCTTCCACCTGAATCCATATAACATAGAGAATTTTTTATCTATACCATTATAACATGATACAATGTTCTCAAATTATTAGAATGCTTGGGATACTATTTTGATTCTAATTATTTTCTTAAGACCATAAAAGATATGATTGTTCTAACTCGTTGGAATATGTGTATCAGTGATGATTTCATTCATTCTAATATGAGACATTTATAATTGATTACATACACTAGGTACGATGATATCCTAATGTACAATCCAAAAATATAGAAAATTGATTAACATAAATTGAAAAATTTAGGTGTATGTAGTGTTAAATAATAAACATGGTTTCTCTAGGGATGTATTTTCTTTTAAATCATTCATAATTAATTGAAAATAAAATCTGAAATATCATAGGCATATCCCATGTGAGTGTTAAACTGGGTGTGAATTATTGCTCATTGTCGTGTTCCTGGTTACATTAAGTCGGACCCAATGCACCATGTTAGTGTTGTTACACCTAGGTACATCTGATCTAGAACCATGTGCACTTTTAGTATCCAGACATTGATTTATTTCAAGTAAGAGGAACATAAGCTCCACCTTGATAAAATTATTGGATTCTATACTATAATTATCCTAAAAATATATCTTACATTTTTATTCAAAAATTAATATTTTCTAAATCTAGATTCATGGAATTCTACTAAACATCATTTGATAGCAACAATAATGACCCTGACCCCAATATACCAAAGATGAGTCCATACTTAATTGCATTGGAATTGATAACGGTGTCGAATCCCAAAGGAGAGATCTTTATAGTATTTTAGAAAAAAATAATACATACAGGAACCTTATGTTATAAATTCATACATAAAATTCACCTTATAGACTCCTTTTAGAACACTATTATTCTCCTTCATTAACCCTAATTGTTAGAAATAATGTACTTCATGGAATTCATGAAAAAATAAAACATAGTAAAGGGTTTAGATCAGATTCCCATGAAGGGTAAATGTACTAAAAAGGAGAATAATAAATAATCATAATCATTATGGCGAGGGGAATAGATGATACCCCATCCATTTAAACAAAGTCTTCAGTATAATATGAAAAGAATGAAAAATACCATATAAATTAATCGCATGAGTTAGAAAACACAACCATATAAATTCTACAAGTCGAATAATCACATGGAATAATAATAATGATGGAATGAATAGTTTTGGATGTCTTTACAATCAAGATTTATCCTCATGATAGCTACTTCCAATATCTATCCTCATGAAACCTTTGGTCTATAGGTAGAAACTCTTTTGATTTGTGTCATGATCCATCCTCCTAACAATTTATAACATCATGGAATTGAATTAGAAGGGTTTCATCATAAACTGATTTCATCTCTAGAGAAAATCAATGCATGAAGGGGTTATAGTGGGACCCACTCCTCACAAACAATGTCTAATTCATTCCTCGAATTAAAACATAGACACTATAAACAACATTAAAATTTATAATAGAATAAAAAATGTGAATACATAAACTATAAACCAGTAATGGTATCAAAATAAAAAATCCACACTCAAACATATCATAAAACCAATAATAAAATAAGGTATATGGTATTATAAGATATCAGCGTCAATCAATCATATAATCAAATAATGGTTCTTGATTTAAACTAAAATACTCTTATAAATTCATTATAAATATCTTGGTATAAATAAACTTTTACAATGAATTAATTATTTTAATGGAGACAAATATATAAAATAAAAAAAATTAAAATAACATTGTAAACATGTAAAGGAATATTCAAAACATTAAGTCTTAATTATGGAATAAAAATCACACATCCGTTATATTTTAAAAATAAACATTTCTTCCGTATTTTTTGTACAAAAAATTCATAAATTATATCATTAGGAAAATCAAAAAATATTCCTTTAAAACAATTTTATAAATAGTGAAACATGGGTAGAAAAATTTTATCATTGGAATGATAATAGTAAAAATATTTTGAAAATCATTTTTAAGATACATGGACATGGATTATAAGTATTCCCCATTAGATATTTATATATAAACAATCATAATTAATAATGATATTGTGAAATTAACCATTTCCTAGTACATTCATATAGTTAGGGGTGTATTATCCTATTGAATAATTGTTAATGTTTTTAAATTATTCCATATAAATATATAAACTTATGATGTCATATACGATCCTCTTATATCATTTTGTTAATAAAATTTCATTATTACAATTGTTTCCGGTGTTAACAGCTACATTTTCTTATATTTTATTTGATGTTTGAATCATTTTTCTTATCTGTTGGATATATTTTATTAATAAATAGAAATATATTAAGTTTTAAATTATCAAATTAAATTATAATATATGTTTTTATACTGATTAATAAATGCTTAACAAGGAGAACAAATCTCATCCCATGGTGTAGACAATAGGTCGTACGTATGCACAAGCAATGAAACCGTTCTCTTAGTGGCAAAGTGGCACATAATTAGATTTTATATTAATTTTACAGAATCAATATCATTTCATATTATTATTTATATCTATTATATTCATATTTATACATATTGAAATAATTTGGTGACAAAAAACAAATTACACTACAATTTGGAGATTGTAAGTCGTATGTACACAAAAATGATGATATTGTTTATCGTATAATGGATAGAAGGAAGAATATTATAGGAGAATTATCATAATAACAACTCAAAATATATATGATAATAGAGTTATTACTTTAGTGTTTAAACAACATAGTATGAAGATGTATAGTAAATAAATAACTTGGAAGAGTTTGTAAAACAATTACCATTTCTTTGATGGAATTCTATTGGATGTACTGTTAGGGACACATGGGTTGGAATTTTTAGAAGACCTGGACCTCCAAAATATAGCTAATAATGATGGGAGGATAAAAGTTCCAGTTATTTCTGATCTATAAGGTTCAATTTGGTGTGAGAATGTGAGGTAGGATGTGCCTCTTTCTAAGAAAGGTGAGTAGCACTTTTGGAATCCATTAAAATTTTAAATTAATATAAATTAATTTTATATAAAAATACATCAAAAGTGAGTTAATTATAAAATATATAGGTTATGGGTAAAAATAAACCAAACCAATTATTTTTATATATGTTTATGTAACATTATTAACCTTTTATTTGGTAATAACCCTTAGTTAAACCTTATAACTCCTACAATGACAACATGTCTTTTTTACTCTGTAGGGTTAATATCATTATAAAAAAATTCCCAAATAATCCCAAATGTATTATTGTTGAAATATTTAATCTTATAATGTTCATTTTTATGAATATTTTATTTTTATGAATTCTATATCACATAATAAATTATTATTTATCTTAATGTATCATTTATGTCAATTTTGATGCATTTCACTATTTGTCTTTTAAAAAATATCATACCAACATGATATATTATATCAAAAAATATAATAATTCACTATCATATCTATGTTATGGAAAAAATTCATATAGGTCATTAATTTGGTCAATTTTTATTCATTTTAATAATTTGAGTATCATTTATATGATATTCCATTGATTATACAACTACTGCTTTCTCATTTTGAAAGTGTTTAATTAAATTTTTTATTCTCTAAAAATATAAACTAAATGATAATAACGAATAAATATTTATTATAATTCAAATTACTACTTATAGAAGAATTTATCTTCCTTATAATCATATATTAAAAGTTATTTATTTATTAAAAATATGAAAATGTCATTTTTAACTTATCATTAAATAAAATATAATTAATCTCATATTATTACCAAATTCGCATAAAAAGGATAAAATTTCATCATAATGTTGATTTTGGTTTAATTACACTCTTAAAAATAAAATTAGGACAATGTTTTGTGAAATGTTTAATATTATTATATCATTTTTACCTTTAACTATCAGATTTACCCTTAATCATGGTAAAGAAATATTTAATAAAGTTACCATTCAAAATTTTCAAAAAATATAGGTTGATAATATTAGACTCTAAATATCATATTGATTGCAACCGTTTATATATGATTTTAAATGTTATGTTAAATGAAGTTTCTAAATTAAGTTCAATGCTAATCAAACCAATGTGGTGATATAACGGGTAAAAGAGACGTTCAAAAGTTTAACAACTTTTTATATCTAATTTTATTATAGAAATAATTCCAATGACTGAATTTTAGTTAATATATTTATTATTTATTTATTTTTACTTTATGAAATCAATTTAATGTATACTAATTATTTAAATGGATATAAATTTTTTAACTACAATGCAGTATTTTCACTATTCATCAACAAAATGAAACTTCTAAGAAAAATACCAAATATTCACCAATAAATAATTTTTACATTATTAATAATATAATGATAAATATTTAGATATATTTTTTAAAATATTTTATTCTTAATTTAGTTTTTCCATTATAATCCATTAAAATTATCTTTTTGAATAATATAGTTTTTATATGTGTTTTTTTTTGTTACTATATAATTATCTATAATATAGATAAGATGAATGTTAAGATTATATAAAATTTACATAAATTTCATAATGTGGTTCATTCAATTCATAAACACTATTTAAACATCAATGTTAATTGATCGTGGTGAGATGATACTTGGTGTTGCGTGCAATGAAAACTGTCAAAGAGGTTATATTTTAAAAGGTTCATACCATAAAATATTAGTATGTTACAATGGAGGATTCAAGATGATGGAATATTCGCGGATAAATTAAATACTAAATGAATGGATGAAAAGTTGATGTGGTTATGAATTACCCATACTCCACCATATTTAAATGAATTATGATCCATCAATATTAATCATAAAAACTAAAACAAGAGGTGTCAATTTCACCCAATGACCATAAATGCACTGATTGTGAACATAGTGAAAAACGAGCCTATTGGCCATGAGAAAATAAAAAAAGGGTGAGAGGTCCTAGTTTTTAAGAATAATTACCTACTAGAATACATGGGCCTGGTCTCTCACTATCTCTACCAGGATTGATCTAAAACCCCACTTAAATCTGTCCATTTTTTAGGAATTCCAGATACTCCATCATCCAACCACTATTAATAGTATCCTTTATAATCAATCCTGATTATTTTCATTCGTCCCATGTAAACAATGTTGAATAATGCCATCATTAGTAATCTCCATCACATCCATGCTGCTAGTAATATGAAATCCATGTTATATGGAGTATTCCCTCTCCCCATAAAAGAACATGTGATTTTTGGTATCTTCTTTTGGATTTCTATAACAACTACACCATAAAATGTGGGGGTGCAGTTATTCTCACCCCAACATCCCTGGGGAATGACCCACAAAGGATACACAAGATAATTATATTGGGGTTTTCTAGAGTATCATTATAGCATTTCTACCATCCCAATGAGTTATTATAAATTTTTTTACCATTGAATTTTAGATGATCTTTTATAAAAAAAATAGTTGAGGATTTCATAAAACCAATTTATTATTGATTAATGTTGATATCAATTATGTTATAAGCCTCATATTACTAGTTTTTAGGGGAGGTTTAGATCAACATTGGAAAGCTACTAGAATGTTCAATTGAGATACTCAACATTGGGTATCCTAGGAATTCCAAGGCACTCCCCACTCGGAGGGTATTCAAGTAGTTGATCATGACACACCGTATGATCTGTTTTGACTATTCTAAAACCAGTAACACCATCCCCATACTCCCTTGAAAAACTATCATATGAATTACTATGACAGTTTCCTTTATTATATGCATCCAATATGAATGTAGTTAAAAAATTTTCAATTATACTTATGATTTAATTGGACACAATGATGGTCAATATAAAATTCATAGGAAATGATGTAAGCACACTTTTGAGAGGGCTGTTCTGGCCTCCAAAACATATGATGTATACTTCCAATTGAATATATGGTTGGTGATTTGGTCCACCAATCCATCAATGTGACAGATACGGGTTCCACTTGGGAAACATAGGGATCCCTAATACTCAATATGAATGGGTTTTATATGGATCTGCAGTTTCTCTTTAATTTCCTCCCCCCTACCCTTCATGTATGATATTTGGTGCTGGAAATTAACATTCAGTTCAGTTTATAATAAGTCAACTCCAACATATATATATATATATATATATATATATCATGAACACAATTGAAATATTTTGTACTATTATAGTTAAAATTATTAAATAAGAGTAGATTGTATGAAAATATTATTTGATTGACCTGTGATGTTTCGTATACAATGAAATTGTCTGATATGGACTTATATTATACATTTAGTAAAATATCTTCTAATAGAGTCTTAGAATAGAATGATGACACATGGGGATTGGGGACCCCCATCCATTATACCCATGAAAAAATAATGAAACCATAGTTTTTTCAAAAGAAATAGATTAGAAACCATGGATAGATAATGCACCTAAAGAATTGGTCAACCACCTAGTCAGAGAATCTGATATATCCTGTGAATATAATGATAAATCATCATTCCAACCTATCATATGTTCATTTCATACCATGTTTGATAGAAATATATTGGTCGAGAACCTTATTATTAATATTACCTATAATTTAATTCCCCTTGGAAATGGAGGATTCTGTAGACCAACCATAAATAAAGCATTGTTTCACTTCCATGATCAAAATTTGAAGGTATTCTAAGAGTCTTATATTTATATTTATGGAATGAAATTATAATGGGAAATTTCACAAGTGGATTGTGTGATACAATTTAATAACATTTAGATTATTAATCTCTAGTATGGTAATAAGTGGGTGGAACATGCCAGTCTTTGTAAACCTCCTCCATGGAAAAAGGCTTCGATGGTACCCATGAGCTCTTGGTTAATGGATTCCCATGAGTAAGACAAAAATCACCAATAAACCCATATGGTACTAATGATATTCTATAATTTATTTCCAATAGAGCTTCTCATACCGACCCCTCATATTGAATGATTTCAAGGAAAAGATTAAATTCGGTAGAAACCGCTTATGGTATAATGTCAAAAATTGATACATGTATTTAATGATATCCATCTATTATATAAGGGTAACCATTTGTAATAATGTGTTTGAGAAATGAAAAACCATAACTCCTATAACATGTGTGTAATTGTTGTATGATCCATATTCTAGAATAATATTTGGATTAAACAAATGTTTCCTTTACTGAATACATTCCTAAAAAATGACAACATTAATATATCCCTCCCAAAGCCATGTCAAATATTTCTGGTCCCTTTCCATTCATTCCAATAAAATAATCATTTAATCATGATGAATCATCATATATTTCATAGATCTAACAATTTCAAATTTCAACTGTACTTCATTGTCATGATATTCAAGATCAATATCATCGACAAATCTATTATACTACTAAAAATGGGGAGGAATACTTGACACCTAAAACCATATGTCATGCTTTATCCTATAATATTTTTTTTTGTGGAACCTAATATATGATATCTATCTCATAAATTTTTACAATGAAGTCCACACAACCTGGTGATAATTAGGACTAGAAAACCATCACGTGGAGTAGAAAAAATGATCACTATGAGAAACACTATTTAGAAGATATATAAGAAGTGGGGAGTGATGTGATTGTTCCCAGAGTATGTGGTCTACTAGAGAATTATGAATATAAAAGATTCCTAGAAATTATCCAAGAATATATACAATAAATTCCACTTATGTTGTCCATAATTCTAATTATTACAACATGTAAAATGATCCCCCATTGATCCTAGATCCCAGTTTCTGTTGGGAGAAGAATAACTAGTGAAATATTGTTTTTTCCTTCCATAGATAAACCCATCCCCCCTTCATTTTTTATGGATCCATGATGAAATTGGTTCCACCCACTATAAGCCAAATATAATACATTATGTTAATTTTCCATTATCCTTCGAAATAAATTCCCTCTAACTTGATCCTAACATATCATAAACAAATGATATAAAAAAACCAAAAATAATCGATCTGACCTTCATAGTAACATGTGGATTAGAGACAGAAACCTTATCCAAAAAATTAGACCTATTCCAATAAACCCACATATGCATATTTTTAGGCTACCCATACATATTGTTTCAATGTCTTAGGAATTATATAATAGTGTTATCTTGGTGAAAGGAAAGAAAAAAGAGAAGAATTATGATTTCAAATCTCTGAAAAATGTAGTCTATATTTTCTATTTTCACATTCTTCTAGAATTGAATATATGAAAATAGACCATTGAATAACATGATTCCAAGATTTGTCCACAGGGTTCGATGAGAACAAGAGTTTGGTGGAGGAGAAGGTACAATCTTCTCTAAACAGATCCCTTGTCTTGACTCCACATAGTGGTGGGGAATGATTATTAATCTCAATTATATACTATATATGTGATAATGTGATGAAACTATTAGAAATTAAAATAGTAGATGTATTAGAGGGGGAAAATTCATTGTGCATGGTTATAAGGGGGATATTAGACTCTTTCCTATGACGATGACCAATGTTCACTAAACCAGGCTGGCCCATCCCGAGAGAATATAACAGAGGAGTGACTGAAAAGGTTTTCACTAAGAAAAAATGATGTAGAGAAGAGGTTGTAGGAAAAAAATAAAAATATTATTACATTTTATATTTGGTATAGGGGGGAAGGACCCTGGGCCAATCAGTCAACTGATAACTAGGGGTTAACATCCAAAATCGTAATGTCGGGGCCTGGATGGGGAGTTAGAGGAATCACACCATTAGTTGGGAGACTGGCATCCACCCCATTGTAAAGCTTCATCACATGAGCTTCAGAATATGCTTTTTCATTGGAAATTAGATTTATTTGAGCTATCATCCTAAATTTTGGGATCACATACACCTTCTCTTTATCAACAACATCCAACATAAAACACCTAAGTGATGACTCTCAAATAATCATATATAATAAAAAGACCTATTGGGCCTCCCGTACACAACCTAATATGAGGACACAATAATAATTTATTGGTATCTGTTGTAACACCTAATCCAAAATAGTTTTTTGGAATCAACCCCACTTCAATAGTAATTTGTCCCACATGACAATAATTTTTACTATAGAACCTGAATTTTCTTCTCAGTAAGCTTATTTCTTATAGTATTGTGTTTCATTCAAAATATTAATTATATCTATACATATTTTTACAATCCACATGAAATATTTTAGTGAATTTATTATCACAGTCACAAATAACCATCACGTGAAATTATTTAAACTATAATATCATATCCGTGCACCAAAACTATAATATCCCCAATAGTGTTGATTTTGAATTATAGATGATATGGGATATAGTTGGTAATTTATATATAGTCAACTAGATTTCATTTTAACGCATCAATGAGTATGAATGTGACATTTTGAAATCTATATATAGTATATAAAACTTCTTTGATAGGATATCAATAATTTTTCTCAATCTAGATTGATACTACTGTTATTCCATCAAAACACTATAAAACATACCATCTAAGTTATTGAAATATAACGAATATTGGAATCCAAGTACACATTTTAGTCACATAGATATACTTCCATTGGGGATATTGGGGAATCCCCCTATACCTCCTCACACCTAAAAACTGGGACTATATTTATCCTATATAAATTTTTAACATACTCACGGACTTCAAAAAATCTGTCATGTGTATTTGATATGTATATGCATTCACATAGTACCTCTGTATTGAAGTTTTTATGATGATCCAAATATTCAAAATTATATCGTGTGGTTTCCAATACAATTTTACTATGGTAGGTTACATATTCATATTTCACTATAACAAAATACATTGTGGAAAGATACTCTATCATATACCAATCCTTATTTTCATATTTATCCAACAGAGCTGAAACTTTCTTACTGTGTGAATCAACTGATATAATTATGTCCATATGAGTGAAAATAAAATGGAATTCATAATATTTCAAGAACATTATCTTTCGGATCGAATTTATATTGATATCCCCATAATGGAAATATTTAATAGTGAAATAGGTGATTCCTATAAGCCACAATTATCAATAATTGAAGGTAATGTATCTAATAAATTATGAATGTATGTACCCCCAACATCACCAAGACATGGTAGTTATTTTCCAACTCACGAGGGATAAGATTATATGAACCATAAATAATCACTAATTTACTATTAATATGATTATATCCAAGCCTAATCTTGATGCATTATAAATGACTATGTACTTGAATCCATCCAATAGAATCCTTGGAAATAGGAAAATATTCAGCCTCATATTATAATCCACAATTGATATCTGATATCAATTAGATCAAAAAAATTAAACCCATTTTGGTTAATGGGGGTCTTTAGAGATATATTCATAGAGTGGTTCTCTAAAAACCTTTAATAATTTCCCAACTTCCCAAGGGTGATTCCCAATTCCAACACATTCTTTATTGGATCTTGTGTAATAATTATTTCAATCATTATAGAGATAACTACTACCCAACTTCCTAAATTTATCTTTCTTAGAAAAGGTAATATCAAATATGTATATTTCACATTGAGAGTTTACCATATATATGATTCATACCAATAATTTCTATGAAAATCATCAAATGTTTGACATACACAGACTATGAACCATAATATATATGGTATTCATCAATTATGTCTTCTAAAATCAACTTCATGAATATCTGTAAGATACAATTTATGTTTAGAATGTTCATAGAGGTGGAATTAATTAGGATGAAAAATATAATACAAAATTTCTAATTCACATAGGGATACCTAAATAATGATTTTGATTCATCTCCATGACTAATAAAATATAATGTTATCAAGACTAGAAGACATTATTTAGAAACCCCGATATCATTTTTAATATTTTCATAGTTTTATCGATTATCACTTAGGTTTTTTCTCCTCATAATCACATGGTTTTGGTTGAGATAATCAGTAATAGGAAATAGACTCTCAACATAATACTTTGTACCAAAAAAGAGAATCCTAGGAGGATGAAATATTCATCTTATACACATTCCTTATGAAATCCATTAATTATACCTTACAATCAATGAGATCGTTTTGGGAAATTAGATAACCCCTAATGATTTCAGTCGTGTAATTGGATGAATGTTGAACGAAAATATGATATCTTATCGGGGAAAAGACCAAATATATTTCATAGGAATCCATTGATTCAATATTACATGATTATGGGAAGATATTCCTTAAAAGAAACTATAATGGCTAGAACTATGAATAATATCAAGTCAGTTAACAAAAAAACCATATGGTTGGTTGGCCCCATTTTTCAAGACTAGATATTCCACTAACGAATGATAGAGAATATTCACTCTATCAAATAGATATAATGAAAATCTTTGGCAATGTTAGTCGACCAAATAGTGTGTTATGATAATAAGCCTATATAGAGGATGATGTTATAGGTATTCAACCCCAATGTAATTAGCTCCCCTGAGAATATCTATATTTTAAGAAATATATTTCTCAGGAAATATATGTGTATGTGTATCTAGTTTCCCAAAATAATGAATCTCTAATGAAATTAGTCAGGATATTGGGGTCCATTTAAATCTCGAACTATAACACAAGAGGCCTGAAAATAATGTAATCCATCATGATACTAAATAATTTTTTGGTTGATGGTTTCTAAATGATATAAATCATACCATTAATATTTTCTCGTACTCCGACATTTAATCCCATCATATTATTTTTTTTCATAGCCTGAACATCCAATTTACTATTCTAGGAGGGGAATAGAAGAAGGTTGTGGTTGTGGTAGCAGATAAAATCACCTCCAACAACTAGTTAATAATATAACAATACCATATTCGCTTCTACCCATTTTTTCATAGAATACCACCTTATCCACTATGTTATACAGATTTCTCTCAAATCATCCATTTATATTGGTTACCTTTTATTTTTCCACACTAGAAAACCTTAAAGACTGCTTAAGTATGATTTCCCTCATCCTCATTGACTTGTCATCCACATGAACAAATCCAATATCATTATATATTTAACCCTATATAGTGATTTCCTAATATTTAACTCATGGAATATGATTATAAATTAGTATTAATCCTTTTATGGTATCTTATTTTAATATTGTAGAAAATTTTCGAAACTAATCCTTATAGACACCAGAACAAACCCTTATCCTTAGATTTAATTTTCTTGTGAAACTCTCGATCTCTATTTATATATCTAAAACTGTTTCATTGGGAGATATTCATAATAGGGAATGAGCCTACTATGGATATCCTTTTAGATTAACTGATCTAGATTTTATATATAATGAAACCCATCACACACCATGTGATGGTAGTAACTTTTGTGGTTAACCAATCAGGACATGTACTCATGTAACATTATTCTACAATGTTAATGATCCACAAAATCCAATAATAATAACATCCTCAATGTCAACATGTGACAAACCTCACTGAGGTATTCACATAATTGGTAGCCTAATCATTGGGCGTTATAGTGAAATCACATCAATGAATCACCAAAAAATAACTATAATATAATAACTATCTCCAAAAAAGGTTTCTAAACCAAGTGGGATAAAAAAATCTATAACATCCATCATTTCAACGAATTATTGAGAGTAATTCTCACCCTTATTACAATGTGGCCTCTAAGATTAGATGATATAACGTTTGTTCCTATAATATTTTTTTCAATCCCACAAAAATAAAATCATTCCCAATATTGATAGTTGAGTATCATCTTCCTTTATAATAGGTGGATGAAATTTTCATTGCACCATATTCATTATATCAACCCATTAATTTCCTAGTAATTATTCATCCTGATTGGGTCCCTAAAACAATTCCAAATTAGTAAATTGATTTCTTTCAAGAGATACTTTAAGTAACACTAGATCATCACAAATTTATCGATGAATTTTGACAGTCATCTATGGGGTTCCATCAAAATATGAAATGATTAATCTGTTATCCTTAATTCATGTCTGGATGATATGAATCAAGATAAAATTATAAATATATAGAGAAACTATACATGGATTAGGAACCATATAGATCATACCATATATAAAATATGATATACTCAATGATTAACATATTTTGAGAGTCCATGATATGGGCAATATCGATATCATACACTATATAAAATGATCTGTATTATCGAAACTAAATTGAAACCCACTAAAAACCTTATGAAAATATTTCAAAAACAAATACATTCAAGATTACAATCATAAGACTGTAATACTAAGAGAAATTTCTTCACTATAATGTCAATTTTACACGATCTATGATATATGGTTCTTGAATAAATTCATAATTTTCCATTTGAAGATCCCCATGCCTTCCTACTCAAGGATAGTGTATAGTAACCAACATAAAGAAGACATACCAAATATATAATGCCTCATCCCGAAACATGTATAATTAAAAAACATATCATTATAACCTAAATGAAACATATTATAAGTTAAATATAATAAAATATATATATTAATTAGTATAATTTTAAAGATAAAAAACTAATAATCACCAAAAAATGATTTATAAAAACATTGGTAGTATTGGAATGTGAAATGTATAATATCACAAATCAAAAAATGACCTAAAAAAGATTGATAGTTTCATATGTTACATAAAAACACTCACTAAAAACCAACATTATTTACTTTTCCATTATGGAATAGTAAGAATTAGTTACACCAAATTCAAATCCCTATATATTGTCTTTAACTAAAAATAATTTATATAAGTACATGATAATTGTGTGGAAATTCCCATTTTGTATATGTATATAAATAACTAGTTTGATTCTTAAAAAATTATTTATTTACTAGATTAGTGGTAAAGTAAAAAATAAAATAAAAAATTATATGACTTACATATGTTTTTGGGTAATTATTCTGTGATATATGAGAGTCTGATGAACAATTTCTCAGTTTCATCAAAATCGTAACTCTAGGAAAATGTTTTTTCGGATAAAATATAAATAATTTGTGTTCCATAGTTCAAGATATCATGGAAACTATGATATCTGATTATTTCCAAGGTAGGGGATCCCGATCTCAAAAATATGTCTGTATAGGCCCAACGAGTTCCGAATTTGATGAAAAACACAAGCCTTATCAAGGATGACATGTAAATTTTGGGATTTCCCACTATCTATATGGAGGGAACATTCCTCACAAAATGGTGGAATTTCTAATTCCATTAAAAACATGAATAATTTTATCAGTATCATGTCAATAATAATAAATGGAGTACATGACCACATGCCTACAATATGAGGCCCATACTACAAGTCAACAACAGAGTACTATACCACATAATATGTATTAGAGATACATTAATTTTAATTGATATGTCTCTACCTACAATCTATACCCATTTTTGATTCTATATTCCTCACCCAAACTTATTCTATATATATGAAGATCTAAAATACTCAAAAATTATAAACTAGCAATAAAATTTCCTTCAAATGAAATGGGGACCCAATAATTTTACTTTATCAAAAAACATTCATAGTGGAAAAAGGATTTTTCTTATTTGGTAACTACGGTGAAAAACGATCAAAACACATTGTATAGATCATACAAGGCCAAATAGATTCCCTTGGGGATTCTTATGTAACAATATTAATGAT
Organism: Viscum album; assembly: GCA_963277665.1. Classification (NCBI taxonomy): domain Eukaryota; kingdom Viridiplantae; phylum Streptophyta; class Magnoliopsida; order Santalales; family Viscaceae; genus Viscum; species Viscum album. The sequence goes on from OY728120.1 coordinate 1,911,333,686, forward strand.
ATGGGACAATTCATATACATTTAAGGGCTTCCATGTACATGAAAATGATCAAATAAAATTCTCTACAACTGAATAAACCATGGCTAGTTATGGAAGTGAAGAACCAATCCTAGGTCTTCTGTATACATTTTTTAAATGTCATTTTATCTAGATAACCCTAATTTCCAATTTAACATATATTTGAATATGTCTGATGATCCATACCATTTGACTGAATGTGTATGGATGAGATAGAATGTTCACTTTCCAAAAACATTTGAACTGCCTGGTTATGATAAAGTGTTTGGTGATGATCCTAGATGATGGTTCTATAAAACCTATTCTAGTGCTGAGTTGGGGTTGTGTTGGTATTCTAACTAGATAAACCTTCCTACTCATCTAAACACCAACCCCATAAAATGAGTATATATCACTTATCCTATATAAAATCTAATAGATTCAGTTTTTAATACTTAGTAATCCCTTTTAAAAAACATAACAACCTAGATCATTATCCACTAATAATATGACCCACAAGAGTGTCTCTATATTAGACTTCTTAATCCTCATGTAAGGTTATTTAAACCTCTCTAGACACATAGTACTACAAAATTTCTCATCGATAAAGAACCAAGATATCCACTTGTTATAACTAGAACCACACATTATATGCCTCATAGACCAATTTACATCACCATTACAAACCACAAACAATTGAATAGAAAAGTGTAAATTCCATTCCCTATTGTATAGAGGAAAATGAGAGGGATAAAGAATGAGGATTTTACACAGATGATGGAAACTATAAGGTGTTATAGGTACTCCAAAAATACATAAATCCATTATGTGTCACCAAAACTAAGGTGTGTGGCAGAAGGGTAGGGATTAATAAAACACTGACCACCTGATTTTTGTTTGGTCTTTAATGTTTCTAAAAAACAATGACTGAAAAATGAGGCATACATGATAAATAAATATTAATATTTATGATTTTTGAATAAATATTTTAATAGATAATGATATAAAATCAGAAAAAAATATCAATTTCATTATAAACAATTGTAGAATAATTTAATAAACCATACATAGTTAGATAATTTTCTTCCCTATAAGATTTTATATTACTCTAAAAATTCTATTGCATTCTTCTAGTGGAAATAAAACGAAAAATATACAATTTTTAATACTAAATTTTATAAAAATACTATAATTATAGGGATTATTATTATTTTTAAATCCAAATGACATTTATATATTTAAATGACCCCAAATGAGAACAATCACAGACATTAAATGTAGCTTGAAATAATAATTCCCCAGTGTAAAACAATTATCTATTAGAAAAAAATAGTGATGAATTTTATATTCAAGGATCCATTTTTGAGATATTATTAATTTCATTACACTCAAATTTATTAGTTATTATTTTAAATTATTAAATATCTTTCGAGAGGAACCTATACAAACCAAAATAATCTATTGTGATTTCCCCATAATGGAAATATTAGATAGAATATGAAAACAATCTGGAAAATATTCAATGTTGCGAAAAACATTGAACTATTTTCAGGAACATGAAATAATATTTTTATTGTGTTTATATTAATTGAATTGTTTGTTAAATTATCATTATGACCATTATTTTATTTTTATTACTGACCATTAGAGTATGATAATACATTTTTAGGGGATTTAAAATTTTGATATTGAAGGATATGGGACAACCAATTAAAATTTTATTTTACTGAAGAATAAAATATAGAAGAGAATATTACTATTATATAAAATTCAGTATAGAAATTTAGAGTGTCTTTAGTGTTGGAATAGAACAAATAATATGTAAAAATGCATATAAAATATCACATATATTTGGAAATGAATTATAGAAACATATATATATATATATATAGAATTATCTTATTAGTACATCATATCTAATCATATGTATATTGTAATAGAGGAGAAATTATGTGACAGTAAGTGTATGTTGAGTTTATATATCCTTAGCAGTTGGGTAAACCAACAAGGATATCCTAAGAGAGTGTACATGGTATATTATATGACGGGAAAGGTGGATATCCAAAGTCTATTATTATAGGATGTTATATATAACTATTCATAATTATAGTTTGGTATCTATTTCTACTGGTATATATATGTATACTGATATAAAAATTATATTTCAGGGCTTGTTCATAAATATGAGTTTATAAGGTTTCCCTTATAGTGCCTCACATAATATGTTGTAAATTCATATAATCATACAACCTTATTTACATTATATCCTAGTTATATTTATAATAGAATGTTTTATGAAATTTCATTCCATTTTTTATAGTAGTTTTGGGATTTACATTTGAATATGATTTTATATTTGTAGACATACATAATCAAAACATGTTCCTATATTTCTTACCAAGTAAAAAATATTCTTCCGTGAGGAATCTATGTTGTTATATATTTGGTATTTGGTTATGATTCAAGGAATATGAATGAACAATATATTTTATTTCAATCAATCATTCACGTATAGTTTATAAAAGGAAATTTTGGATTCATTAGAGAAATATGTTATTTGAGAATAAATTTTTATACCCATTTCAACAATAAATATGAGAGGACCATTTTTATTTTTTAAAAAAACAAAATTAAAAAAGAAATGTAGACTTTAGGGGAAAATTTGAATAATATTAGCAAATATATTAGTTTTTATATAATGGAAAATGTTAGAATCTTATGGTGACATAACCTTTAAAGTCTTCATATAAAATTGTATTTAATTTAAATATATAACATATAATACTACTGAAGACATCAAATTTATTTAAAAAATTATTTTCCAAAGTTATTTATTAGTTATTTATAATCTTTTATTCATTTTCCAATTATTTTCAATATGATCAATGATTTTATAGAGTTTTATTTGTGCTAAATCTATGGAATTCAAAAATATATTACGTAGATAATGAAATATCATATTGTAATAAATATTTTACATGCCAATGTAGTTTTATTATTTTTTATAATTTAATTTATCATATAATAAAATAATATTTTATTCACTATAATGTCTAATTTCATTATTACAACAACATTAAGAAATAATTATTATAATAGATTCAATTATTGAATTCATGTTTCTTGATAATATTTTAAAGGATTGAAAATTAAATAATTATTAAGAAAAAAAACTTTTAGAATGCATGATGTTATACTTAAATAACTATATTATATTACAAAAAACTAAATAACCATCAAAAATAAGTGTTTGACATAGAATTGTTTATAGCTAATAGGGTTTTTGATGACCAAAATTACCTAATAAATTTTATTCATTTGTCATGGTTTTAATATCTATGATGTAATAAAATAATGTTTTCTATGAATACAAAATGACATGGTACTACAATTTATGAATAAGAATGAATGATGTTATATGATAAACTAGGAAATATTAACAATTACAATATTAATGACATTAATGATGTGGAATGGATTATAACACGCTAATAGAAAATGTTTCCAAATGAATAAACTATATCTGATTTATTTTTCAAAAATAATTTTGTAATGAATTTATTTTAAAATATATTTTCAGTGATTTTCTTAAGATTTAGTTTAGATATTATTAGATTTTATCAATTTCTTAATATAAGTTAATAAAACTATTATTTAGTTGTGAATTCCATTAGAATTTTTTTATAGTCATATATATTTGAATAGTCAATTAGATTCATATATAGATTGTATGTAATTTTCGGAATAAATACTTTTTGATAGAAAATGGATTGTTTCACAGAGGAAAATCTATGCAATCTTTTAAATGAGATTAAAGATGTTTTAAGGAAATGATTAAGATCATAGTTTATTTATTTCTCTCATTGTTGGAAATTATTATTATTTATGTTATATTTGGTTCTTGTGACATGTTAAATAATGTTTTTGATTATTAAAATGAATTATTATATTGAAATTAAGTCTATTTTACACATAAATTCAGACATCATTATATATATTTTAATAACTATGAAATAATGGATAACATCCGAAAATTTAAATTGTTTAACCCATAAAAAATACTTAGTTAATATTGAAATATGTTGGTATTATGTTCTAATATATCAAATTTATTAATAATATTGATTTAATAGGATGTGTGGATGATTAAATGCACCAAAACATTGGGAAAATATTTTTGTAATTTTTTATGAGAATTAATTGTTCATCTAAAATTTTTAGTCAATATTCTTCCATTGGAACATTAATTGTATGGGAGACTTGTTTCAATCTCAAGGATCTTATGTTCATTTTTATTTAATTATATATTTATCAATGTGTCTATATATATCGGTATATATAATTTTTCCCCAAATATGGAATTTCTATGATTGATTCAAATTTATTTCATTTAAAAAAATAAGGGATAATTTAATATTAGTTTTAATCGGATTGGGAATTTTTGACATCACATTTATCAATATTTTACAAACTAGATATTGTTATACATAGAATTTCTTTAGTTGGAATTGTATTGAAGTCAACAAGATATAATTTATGGCATCTCTCGAATAATAAATAATGTATAAGTGATTAAATATGATGGTTTATAAAATATTTAAATAAATATATGATAAGTGTCCTTCATTTCTAGAAAGAGATGATATGGGGAAAATGTTTTTACATTAGGAATGCATTTATGAGTATCATGGTATAAGGATATCTAAAAAGAATACTAATAAATGAATTTTTTTTAGGTTTAGTATAATATAATTTACATGTATAGATATGCTAAGTCAAGGCTAAAAATTTACGATGAAATTAATATAAATTTCACCAGTTATGTATTGTTTTTATAATTTTCATTATAGATATGAAATGAACATGTATTCATAATAAAAAATATAAAAAATAAATAATTTATTATATAATGATAAGTATGGTAACATTTAATAATAAATTAAAAATATGATTTTTTAGTTATTATATAATCATAAAATTACAGAATATTATTGATAAAAATAAATATCACGATGAAGAATCAATGTATAATAATAAAAAATGAATTGAAATTCATTTGATGTTTCCAATCGATAGTGTGGGAACACTAGTGGGGGGGTAAACCATTAGTGATCATTTTTAATCAAATTATTAAACATAAAATTTTTACCCCCTTTTAGTTATTGAAACCTTTCTCTTGGTTATGATCTATACATCATTTTGAAATCCTGACATAAATTACTACCAGAATGACAATAATGGAAATATTTAAAAATATCATGTATGATTTTTATAATTATAAACCATGATATGGATGAATACGTCCTTTTCAGTTTTATTTTACTGAAATAAGATATGAACTATATGAAAAAATTGAAAAATATGATTTCTATTGAAAATGATAATTAGTCTCCAAACAAAAAATAAAATTCCCTATTGTATTCATTAAAATTAATCTCACCGGCATTCATTGTTTGGGATTAAATTATATTGTTAATCTCTAGTCCTTATTTTACATTATTAGTGGTGTCGAAAATAGGATCACCATTATACATTGGGATATCCATATATCAAATGTTTGATATTCTTCCTGTAAATTATTAATTCAAATAAAACAGAAATATTGATATGAAATTAATTAATATTATATTTGTATTCATTGAACATTTTCATATTGGGTCATATTAATCAATTCACTTCATCTAAGTAATAAAAATTTATATCCTTATGTTGGATACATGTTGTTTTCCATTATCAAAAACTTATTTTTTATTTATTCAATTTTTTATTCTTTAATTTTTTTCTTATTTATTTCCATGTTCACTGACTTTTATAGTATAATACTATATTTCTAGATTCCCAAATTTTTCAAACTATGGTGAGTTTTTATTGAAAACTTTCTTAAAATTTTCATCATGTTTTTATACATTGAATGCCTCTTGGTAGACATAGAAGCTAATGTTATCATTTTCTCAAATATTTAACATGACTGATCTTCAAAATTTATAAGATAATTAATCCCTATAAATGAACCTTAATTTAAAATCAATATTATTAAAAACGAAATTATTTATCAATACTTATGATATAAACCCCAATTTATATTAAAAAACTTCGTCACTCCCAACCCTTTTGTGATTATAAAAACAATTCCAATCCACCAAAACCATCAAAACTCAATAAAATTTGATTTCAAAATAGTTTATAAAATTCCACCATTCATTATCATACACATATAGGTTAACTAATCTGAACATGAATCGAAAAATCACAACACCTATCATATGTAAATGATTTATTGTTGGCACTACTCTGAGTTATCAAAAAGTCTCTCTAGTTCAAGATTTCTTCTTATGATAATATTTCCTTTATAAAAATATCATTTTATAAAATAATGGAACATCATTCCATATTATCCCTACACATACAACTATATCATGTATTCCAATTATTCTTAACTTCTATATATTTGAATACAAACAATATTTTCATCATAAAACATATGAAAATTTTTATTCTTTTAAATTTGGAAATCATAAATTATGACAATGGTGTCTTTTGATCAAACCAGCCTATGATTATTTTTATATTATAACACATATTAATCTTATATTTATAAAATTTGAGGATCCAATTTCCTATAATCTGTATGTTTATTATTCTTAATCTACTGGATATTTTAGTTACACCTTCCTTACTAAGATATATGGGATTTACATTATCCAAAAATCATGAAAATTTATAAAAGATTTAGATATAATTTAACTTGTTGTGATTAATTCATTCTATAAAACTCATATTCTCATATTACAAATATATTTATCAGTTATTATTCATAATCCTTCATAACTTTTTATTCATATTATATGACTGTAATTTCCATCAATAATGTATTCCCTATGAGGATCTACAACATCTACTGTTTTAGCATCTGGCCTATTAATTTCTACAGCTTCTACTTCTAGTTATATGATTTAAATCAACATAACTCTTGATCATAATATCCCTCTATAACATAAACTATCTTTGGGATGAATCATAAAATCACTATTGAAAATTATCTATAATGATAAGTCATTCTTCAAACCATCATGATTTTTTACATCGACTGATCAGTGTATCATAACCAGAATTATGTTCAATGCCTTTCAGTTAGTTTAGTTATCATTCCACTGTCATGTAATTGAACCTCTAGATATATCTCAATTGAGCACTCATGAAATATATTTTGATAATTAAGAGTCTTGAGGTATAAATATTTTTTTATCCATTTATCAAACTATGTTATTAGATTTCCAATTTCAAAAACATTATTCTTCCATTTAAATAATATTTCATTATAATATAAGGTTTGTTTTAAATTATTTATAAAAACTTTATATATTTATTCAAATGAACTCAAAATACTATATCATCTATGAAAACATAATTTTATTATGTTTTCTGATGCATAACTCAAGATTATTCTTCAAGTTGTCTCGTGTATTTCATTACATACATTAAATATATTTTTAAAATACTTGTTTGAAAACTATAGTAGTTAGTTCTCCAATAAAAATAGTTCTTTACATACAAAACATGAAAAATAATTTCATAAGGTTCAGCTTAATAATCATATAATTTCAAACATACCAAAATATTGAAGATAACATAGAGTTAGAAATAATTTTAATCATTTATTTTTCCTTCATCTTTAGATTTAGTGAAACAACTTCATATATCATTTGTAATAACCTTATGTCCTATTTATTTTTCATATTTTATTATAATATTTTACACCACTATGTGTTCTATATTGTGATCTATAAAATTAAATAGTGTTATATTATGAATCATCATTAGAGAACATAAAATTCATATATAAAACAATTATCTCATGAAATACTTTTCCAAATGTTCAAATAAACTAAAAAATATATAAAAGTTTTCATTATAACCCATAGGGTTCTTCAATATACAAATTTTAATTAATTATCTACACCAAAATCACTCCAAATTCAATGATTTAATATCACAGTTGTTAATAAAAAATTCTGTTCCTCACTCTTGAGAGAAAATATACTCATTTTAAACTATATTACTTGTCTTCTTCTCCCATTTTAATCATTTATACTTAATAATATCATTGAAATATATTAGATATGGAAAAACATGAATTACATATATAAATTCTTGAAAAATTATTCGTCTATAAATATTTAGGATTCATTCATTATGTATAATAAGGTTTATTAAAATAGATAAAAATATTATTTATAAATGATTAAATAATTGATAAAAATAATAAAATATTATTTTATGTGTTATTAAAAGTAATTTACAAAAATTACCACTATAAATCTAAAAATATTTATTAAGAACATGCAATCAAAAAAATTGGGCTTCCCCTTTTTTCAAGAGAGTTTATTCTTTTTCACCAGAATGATAAAAATGTCCTCCATGGAGAGATAAATTATTTTTACATAAGGTTATGAGAAATTATAAAAATACAATAATAATGATATAATCAAAAAAATTCATAGTTTTAATTTTTTAGATCATTATTAATACCCAAAAAATATATATATGGATTTTTGGTGATGAAGGTCCAGTTGTGGGGACCTCAGTAAAAAAATTACCATAGAATCCCCTATGCACTAATAATTTTATGTAGTTAATATTATCTATATAGATTGTGTGTTACCAAAAAAATGAATAATGGGTGAAGAATTTGAAATTAATAGATAAAAAATAACTAAATAATTTTCAAAACAATCATATAATAAATGTACATAAACAGAATATTTTAATCATTTAAAACCCGAATTAATTAATAAGGTGTATGGGGAATCAACATGGATTAACCAATATTGGATACTTATGTAACATCCTTGGTAATTATATAATAATTATTTTTCATATCTATTTATATTTATGAATTATATTGTGGTTTTACCTTAACTTGGATGCTATTTCTTATAATAAACTTGACACACAACAATGGGTTTCTCTGAAATCTTATGCTTCACACAAGACTCAGTGATAACAAAAAATAATATATTTGTAATATTATTATATTATGTGGTAGTTATCACATAGCCACTGTATAAAAGGTAATTACAAGATCTAACTATATTGTGTTTATATATATTTATACATATTTTTAAATTCATCCAATAAATTTTAGATGCTTAAAATAAGATTAAAACCAATATTTAGATTAATGTACTCTACGAATTTTAAAAGGTAGTTATACAACATTTTGATGGAGAATCTATTTTAAATTTATTTCTGTCACTTTTATATATTATATTGGAAAAAAGTGAACTTATTATTTAGAGGAGGGACATCATAATATATTTTGGTTGAATTTTTTGTATTTTTTCTGATAAAATTTATATTTTAATGAATGTGGAAATATACTGAATTTTAATTTGGAATTTCATTTTTTTCTAATTTATTTGTATTTCAATATTATCATTTTACATTGTTTTAAGTTATATATAGATGATTTATTTTATCATTTAATCCAATATAGTTCATTGGATTCAATTTAATATTAAAATTAAATAGAAAAACAATTTGAACTTTTGAATATTTTACATGAATCCCCATTTTTTTGATCCATCTATATGATTAGAGTAGAACCTAATTTGAAAAATTATATGAATTGAATTTTCAAAAACAGACATCCATCGTTGTACTCAGAATGAAAAATATATTCCAATAGGATCAAAATATTTTTTTATGAATAATAACTTTAGTATTTTAATTACCATAATTAAAGATAAATTGGGAAATTAAAGGTAAAATTGATATTATAATACAATAAAAATACCATATAACATGTAATAAACATATGAGGTGATTTATTATCGACTATGACCATCCTTGATCTAAAATTTTGACCTTTGGAAGACACATTGGATTGACAATGATAGTTATAGACATTAATTTAATGTAAAGGAAAATATATCAAAAATATGAATTTTCATACTAAAATATTTTTAACATGCAGTTACATATTTTTTATCATCTACTAGGAATAAAAAATATAAATTTAACATGAATTACTAATACTTGATAATTTAAAAATAATATTTAATAATTAAATTATTATCTTTAATTAAGACACAATGTTGATTGAGTAATAGATTTATTAATGAAAGAACAAAGTAAATGATATTAATAATACTAGAATAAATACAATATAAAATATTTTATGCTATCATTGAATTATCTCGAGGAAAATGACATTTCAATATTTAGATATTCTAGTTTTTTATATGGAATTTTTTTTATTGTATTTTAAAAAATACATTTAATGAATAGTTTCTCAATTGACATAATTCATATTTTAACCAAGAAAATATTTAATTGAATGATTTAAAATTTGTAAAAATATAAGATTTAATATAAAACATTATATAACTCAGAAAATCCATTAATGGCACATTAATTAATTTGTTTGGGATCATTTGGTAATTAGTATTTCTCTCAAAGTGTTAATTACTTGATGTAATGGTAAGAGATAAAATAGGATTAATATATAATATAAGGATTTAAAAAATAAAAAAATAGTAAATATTTTCATTGGGTGATTCAATTTTTACCTATACACACCATATATTTAATATAAATTAATTTTTATTCATTTTTAATATATATTAAATTCATATTAATATAATATTTTAATAATTCCAAAGGTGCCCCTTGCCTCTCGTATAGAAATGCACTAATTTCTCATTATTAATCACTCTTCAAAAACATTTTAGATCAGCCATGATATTCTCATAACCCTTCATAGAATCCCTAAATACAATTTTAATGCCTTATTTTAGTCATAACACCTTTTTTATAGGTTCTATGGTGTTAATAATTGTTATTATATGAAGGAAAGGTAAAGTTTTTATTTATGTATTTCTATTTTTTTGTTCTTCCACTTCCTTAAAATATTAATAGTCACAGAAGAAATAATAAATCCCATATCGAAAATATAATGGGATATTATTATGATAATAGGATCATATAAACCCATCTCCACTTCCATTAAACAAGAATGAAATTAATTGTTCGAGTATATATATTAACTACCACCTCCACAATGAGATCTAATTAGTTTTTCATAACCATATATCATTATGGGTTATAATAATGGAATTAATTTTCATATTTGATATCCATGACATATTAATAATTTTATGATAATAATATATCAATTACATTTTTACTCTCCATGCACAAAAAATGATGATGTTGTCCGTGAATACGTATGTACTATCACCTCCACGAAGCGATGTGACTCATTTTTATTCATTATATCAATTATATGATATATAAGTATATTTAAATTATTAATATGAAATTAATGATATATGATCATTTTGTAAATACAAAATAATACATAACATTCTTCAATTATGATCAATGAAAAATGTAGTATTATACACATGTGTATGTACGTCTTACTGTCTCTAGGATTATAACATTGTTTATTTTTCATAACCACTCATCACGGTTTTATTTAAAGGTATAATATACAGAACTTTTTTTCCCCATATAACATTTAAAAATATTTACAGTTAGGAAACATAAAACCATTACACCACAAGGATCCATAGGTTTAGTGTCTTTGGAAAACTAGGACCATACAAAACATTTACAACATAAAAAAACATTTATTTAATTTCTTCATCTCTAGGTTCTTATTGGCCCTTGAGTTATCTTTAATACACATAATCACCAAAGGATATACATTAAAAAAGGGTGATCTAAAATCCTAGAAACATGATCAAAACGTCAAAAAATATAACACGGGGTGAGTATAATCATTATTATCAGAACATATGCATAGGATCATAAATATTACGGGAACAATTAATAAAAATCAAGGAATGTTGAAAACCATAAAATGAAACATTATGTCTTAATGTTTAATTACCACACATATTTTTGAAAACATATACCATCATGTTCATTCAAATTTTACATTATCTCATGAGATTCATCACATTACCTAAAGAATTAGAGCGCTGTATAATTCCAGGAACACACATCACATCATAATATCAATATTGTGCTATATAATTCTGGGCACACCCGTCACATCACAACATTAACAATATCATTTCATCCACATAGAACGTATATCAATAATGAACAAAAAAAACCATCGAAACGAATGGGTTTACTTCCTAAAGAATACATTCATAAACATTAGGTTCCCAAATGAAGGAGGTAATAACATACTTAATATAAGTACAATCAACCTTGAGATGGATATAAATGTTGTGTTTTTGAAAGAAGAGTTATTTTGGAAAACATTTTTTTGACCTAAACATTATTGTAAAAACTTTATATACAAAAAAATCCATGAAAATGATGAATAAATGATTTTTAACGTATAATCATAGTAAAAATGAAGTGAAAGATGGAAAACTAGATGAAATAATGTTGGGTTCAAGAAATCAAATTAATGAATATCATAATTTTTTCTTTACATTAATTTCTTATATAATAATATTAGACTCATTAATTAATAATTAAAGATCCTTTCAAAAAAATATGGTTACTTTTGGTTTCATTATGTTATTTTATGGTCCATTGGATGAGTTATAGTGTTTAAATTAATTGTTTGGGATTGTTCTTTTTCTTAGTTTTCTAGAGTACTTCAGTTGTACACATAAATGCATGTTCATGTGAAACATGGATAGAGGTAATGAATTTGTATTAAAATTTATTATTGATATTCTTAATGATTAAATTATCTACAAATTGATAATTTTATAGTCTATGTGGGTGAATTATTAGTCAAAATTTTAAGATGATCATTTTAGGTTAATTAGAGTGGTTTTTGGATCACAACAAACATGTTTTGTTTTATCAAGTAGTATTATGTATAAAATTTGTCTCCAAAACATAAAACTGGTTAAAAAATAAATATAAATTTTTTTCAATCATTCAATTTTTATATTGATATCCATGAAATATTTGATGTAAAATTGAAAAGAATCACCCTTGATGTAGATAAATTAACATATCATGGGAAATCACTTCATTATTATTATAATAGTGATAGAGAGGGAAACATATAATGAATAATATCACAAAAACATGACTTAATACCATTATATCAATCATACTTGATTAATCCTGACATTTTGATCAGATAAGTTGAGGATAAGAAATGAAAAAAATGCAATTTGAAAGAAAATTTAATGAAAATATTGTGAGGAATAACATGTTTAATCATGTAATAGAGATCCTCCATGAATAACATAGTCTAGTTATTTTGATGTGACCAAGATAACATGTACATGTTGGAGGGTCTAAGGAAGAGTTTTGGGTATAATTTTGGCCTGGAATGAATTTTGAGAGGTGCGAGGAAATGAGTATATGAGGGGTAGTATTTATATTGGAGGGGAGAGGGGTTTCTAAATATATAATTCTTTACATTTTTAATTTCCCTAATGTCCATAAATATTGATGATTATTGAGAATATAAATAGTAATAAATGATTTTTAGTTCAAAAAAATTGTTATTTTCATCATTCATGACTCAAGAAAGTTGTATAAATTCATTTATTTAGCATATTTTGCATATTATTGAATTTAACTATTCAAAGAAATTCATGTATTTTAGAAAAATGAAAAAATATCCCTATAAATTTTTCGATATGTGGAATTTAAAAATGATCTTCATTTTATTAAAATATATTTTTATATATGAATAATTGATTATTTAATTAAAATAATAATTTATTTTTAAAAAAAAATTATAAAATAAAAAACTATTTATCTAACACAATGAAAATGTAATTAAGATCTCTTAAAATTATCTTATAATCATAAGAAATAAAATAAATGTTTATGACTACATTTAAGGAAAAATAATTTTCTTTTAAATTATTAAATTATTCAATTAATATTCATGACATACAAAAATACCAACCCCATAATATAATTATATCATATTGGAACTTATAGGATGTATAATAATTATTTATACTATCATTGGTAAGGTTCCTATTCACATGGCCTACTTACTATTCAAATGGGTCATATTCCTATTCATAAGGGTATGTTACTATTCACAATTGTAAGTTAGTGTTCTTAATTTTATGTTACTATTCACCAAAAAATTTATGTTTGTCCTATCAGCCTCCAAAAATCATACTGATCACAACCTTGTATGTCATAATTTTGAGATTCAAATCACCAATGTTGAAAATTTATATTTTGTGGTCATATAGTAGTTCATTTAATCATGATTTGGATTTTGGTTTCCTAATGTGATTTTAAGTGATAATAAAATTACCACAAGAAGAGAGAAATTTCATTGAAAAAAGTTTGGTTCATTACATTCTTCCCCCCTTTTGATATTTCTCCGCCGAAATTTAGTTTTATATAAACAAGTGATGGGAATTTTCTTTCATCGAATCCTCCAGTTCCTATGTTGGCTATATATACATTTTTTTCCTTCACAACACTCTGACATGATGAGATGTCTTATTATGTAGAACCTTATCTCTCAGGTCCTGAATCATTACTAGATGCTCCTCATAAGAGTGATCATCTTCTAGTTGTACCACCACGAATTCCAATACATGTGAGTTATTTGGTATGTACTTCCTCAAGAGTGATATGTAAAAAAAACATCATGAAATTCATCCATATATAGTGGAAGTGATAGATGATAGGCCACAGATCTGATGAGGTCAAGGATATCAAAGGGGTGAATTTACATTGGGCTTAACTTCCCTTTCCTTCCAAACTGCATGACTCTCTTCCTTGGTGATATTAAAAGGATGAAATTATCTCTAACTTGAAACTCAAAGTCTTGTCGATGGTTTGAAAAATTTAATTTTTTTGGACTCTATGTAGTGTGGATATGATGTTGGATGGATTGAACCATTTTAGTCCTCTTTTTAACAAGATCATGTCAAAATAGATTTATTCATATAACTTCATCCCAATAGGTAAGAGTTCTACATCGCTTTCCATACATAGCTTCATATGGAGCCAACTGAATACTTGTGTGGAAGCCATTAGTGTATTATAATTCAACCATTAGGAGATTTTGATCCCATACAACATTGAATTCTAAAGAGAAGGCTCTTAACATATATTCAAGAGTCTGAATAGTCCATTTAGATTTATCATCACTTTGGTAGTGATAGATTATGATGAAATTTATATCAGTACTAGAAGCATGTTGGAGACTCCTTCAGAATTTAGATGTGAATCATGGATCATGATCAGAGATAATCTACAGTGTACCCTAATGGATTCTTACCACTTCTTTCACTTATATCTTTTTAATTTTTTGTAGCATGAAATCATCCCAAATTGTGGTAATGTGGGATTTATTCGTGACTCAGTCCCCCACATCCTCAATCACTTTATTTTCTAAGGATATATTTGGGAGACTAATGAAAATGTAAATAGTTACATTATCCAATTTCGACATGGGAATAAGAAATGGTTTCATAATCCCTTTGGACATTTTCACATTTCAATAACATGTGGAATTATCCAGAACCTTGAGATATATTCTCCAAACCCCCTCTTTATGTAATACCACTAGAAGTGTTCTTAGAGATCTCAGTACATCTTGGTGCTACCAATATGGTTAGAGAACGTTGAGTTATGTTAATTTTTTCAAAAAATCCTTCTTTATCATGGGAGATGATGGCCCAAAAAGCTACATTCCAAATTGAATCGGACTAGAATCATTGATTTGGAACTCTTGTAGCTTCCCTTACCTTAATGAATTAAACTAATTTTGTAACTCTAGATCATCTCTTGTTCCTCCTTAATCTTCTCTTGGATATATTGTTGGGAAATAATTTATTTTGGGAAGGATTTATTCCCTACCATTTTTATTTACAAATCCTTCCTTTTCATATCAGTGAAGATAGGTTCTTTCCAAATCCACATCATGGATATATTGGAATGTTATTTTCTTCCTAGAGCATCAGCTACCTTGTTCGCCTTTGTAGGATAATAGTGAATAGTGAAATCATAGTCTTTTATTAGCTCTAAACATATCATAGGACACAAGTTCAGATCCTTTTGTGTGAATATATACTTCAGACTCTTTTGATCAGTATATATGTCATAATTCTCACCATATAGGATGTACCACCATATTTTTAAAGAAAAATTCCCAACAGATAAATCCAGATAATGAATCGAGTAGTTATGCTCATAGAGATTCAACTTTCATAAGGATTATTATGACACATTATCATTTGGATGATTACACAACCCAAGCCTTTATTAGAAGCATCACTAAATATCACAAAATAGTCCCCACTTTTTGGTAATGAATGTACAAGTGTAGTGATTACAATTCTCTTTATCTCCATGAATATTTCCTCACATTATTATTTATTAACAAACTTCACCCCTTTCCACGTTAAAATAGTTAGTGGAATTAATAATCATGAGAAAGGTTTCACTAAATTCTGTTAATACAAGACTAATCAAACAAAACTATGGATTTATATGAAACTATAGGGTCTGAGCCATTCCTCCACCACCTTTGTTTTAGAAGGGTCCGTAGAAATTCCCCCACTTGTTATGACATCTCCCATGAACATGAATTGCTTCATCTAAAAGTCACACTTTTTTAATATGGTGTACAACTTTTCCTTTTTGAATGTCTTGAACACAAGCTATATATGTTCTTCGTGTTCTTACATTCTCTTTGAATATATGAGAATATTATCAATAAAAACTTCAATAAATATGTTGAGGTAATGTCCAAAGAATCTATTTTTCAAATCAATTATGATTTCAAGGGAATTAGTATATTCTAAGGGCATCAAAAAAAACTAATAGTGCTCATACCTTTTATTGAAGGAATACTTTTGAATATCTTTCTTCTTCACTTATAGCTGATGATATTCAGAACGAAGATCCTCTATAAAGAGTTATTGATCTCCTCATAACTGATTGAACAATTAATCAATCCTTAGAAGAATGTATTTTTTCTTTATAATGTTTTTTTGATCTCCCAATATTTGATAAACGACTACACTAATACATTATTATTTTTCACAAAAATAACTAGTTCACCCCATGGTGATTCACAAAGGGGTATGAACCCATAGTCCAAATAATCTTACAGCTGATTCTTTAACTCCCCCAGTTTGATACGATCCATCCTATATAGAAAGTTTGATATTATAGTATATATGTGCATTTTTTATATGGATAAATCTAACTCATGATATGGGGGATGTATCTATAACTATTTTGGAAATACATCACCATATTCCCTCATGATGGGAATTTCCATTCGGTTGACAGTTTCCTTTGAGTCAACCATTTGAGAGTGGTATGCTTCTTCATGGGGAATCAACACCCATAATAAAGAAGGATTTTTAAAAGGAGATTCATGATCTTACCTACATTTTTAAAGGAGAATGGTATGGTTTCATATATATAAATACATTTACTTTTACCAAAATTCAATAAGTGCTCTATATAATGAGTACCAATCCATTCCCATTATAGTGTCAAATTCCACCAAGGGAAGTAGCACTAGTATTCTAGAAACATATTCCTACATACACCAACAAGAGAAGATTCCAATACATAGATTTAATATTATTTCACCACTAGGTGAATTTATAGATATATATACTTTATGTTTTCATGGCTTTGATTATATAGTTCTAGAAAACATGGAAGATATAAAGATTTTTTTTATTCAAAATGAAATAATAATTTTTTCTAGTCATGATTGAATAGGACGTGTACCTTGTATAACTTCTTTTTAATGCTCTACCTATGTAGTAGTGATATAATAAACCTTCTTTTGATCCTTTGTATTTGGTGTATTATAAAACTGATTATCCATGAGGGCTCAGGGTGTAGTGGACTGGCTTGCATATGGCCCTTTCTTTCTATATTTATAGCATTGGGCCATGGGTGGTGCTCTCCTTTCCTCAACCTCGTTATACCGCCATCTAATTTTCATCCAAAACTATTGATATTGGTGACCTTATATCCCACACATAATGCATTTCCTCTTTCCTATGGTACAATTCCCC
Source organism: Viscum album (assembly GCA_963277665.1). Lineage (NCBI taxonomy): Eukaryota > Viridiplantae > Streptophyta > Magnoliopsida > Santalales > Viscaceae > Viscum > Viscum album. Next base: position 1,911,351,703 of record OY728120.1, read on the forward strand.
TGATGATTCTTCCCACATTTTTTATATGTGGGTGGTTGTGTTTTTGTTCCACCATTCTCATTATATCCTCTAGCATGAAACTCCATATTTCGTATCATAACACCATATCCATGATACCATTACCAAAAATCTATATCATCTTTGAGAGCACATAGATCAACATCATTTTAACTCAAAATGTCTTGAATTTCAAGAACTTTTAAAAGGTGTTGTTTTAATCAACTAACGATTCTATCAATTTTCTCTCATTTTTAATAACAAAACCTAAAGCGTACCATGAAAACCTTGTAAAATTCACTTTTTAGAATTTAAGAGAATATCCATCCCTTTTTCTTAGCTCTATAAATTCTATTTCCATAAATGTATGAAGAGTTGATGGGAAATACATGTTATGAAACATTATCATAATGTCCTCTCACTCTATACATTCAATTTCATCCCTTGTCTTATTTCTATTAATAAAATACCATCATTGATCTACCTCTCTATCGAGATGATAAAAAAAGAGAGTGAAATTATCAATTTGAAAATATTTAAGTATATGAAATATATTCTCCATCGAGTTGACTAACTATTCTAAAACCTGTCCATTCGGAGATCCACTAAATTTTGGTGGTCGTTGCCGTATAAAACACTCGATAGCTAGTTGCTACATTTTAGGCGAAGAAGGATGTTCCAAATTATTTGGGTTATTATTAATAACATGAGACAACTTGGTAATAATCTCAATTATTTTTTAACACCACCTTAATAGGAATTGGGGATGTCATTTGAGTAATCACTACATTTTTCCTTAGACAATTTGTTGGCATAGTTTCTTCTGGTTCCTACTATTTTCTAAAACAGAAAAGTTTAGAAAAAAATAATCCATCATGTAATGAATAAATAATTTATTACATTGTATAATTTACACTAAAAATATTATCATATGGGACCACAATTTCAATAAAATATTCTTTTGTTATATCATATACATTGACTCATAATAGGTATTTTAACTTAGGTTATCTAATCCTTTTTCCCAAATTAACTAAACCATGCATATGCTACCACATATTGGACCCTACATTATTTACATAACTTTTAAAATATTTTAATGATAAGAAACATAAAAAAAATTACCACATGAGGATACAAGGGTTGAGTGTCTTTGTAAAACTAGGACCATATATAACTTCTACAACATAAAACAAAAACATTTCTTTAATTTATTCATATCTAGATTATTCTGGAAGTTCTCATTAGTAAATATAATCACATGAGGATAAAAATCAAAAATAGGCGAGTAAAAAGCCCAATAAAAGGATAATAAAATGAGAAAACAAAACATGGGGTGATAATAATCATTATTATCATAACATAGGAAAAGGATTTTAAACCTGATAGGATGAATTAATAAAAGTCTTGAAAAATGGAAATGCATTAAATGAAACCATATGTCTTTGTGGTCAACTACTACACATATTTGTGAAACCATCTTACATCATGTTCATAAATATTTTATTTTAACTCATGTGATTCATCAAATTACCAATGGAAATTAGGCACTATATAATTCTTAGCACAACCGTCACATTATAACATCAACATTGAACAATATAATTTCGGGTGCACCCATCACATCATAATTTTATCATTATCATGCATTCCATAGGGAAAATATATAAATATTTAACATAAAACAATCCATGGAAAGAAAATTGTTTCAAATCATAAATAAAACATTCATAAACATTGGGGTCCTAAATTGATAAGGGAATAACATACTGGATACAGTCACCATCAACCACGAGTTGGAGGTAAAAGGTGTGTTTTTAAATAAGAGTCCTTTTGGAAAACATTGTGTTTTAAATAAACTACATTTATAAACATGTATATCCTAGAAAAGGTATTATTAAGATAAATAAATTATTTCTATGGAATAACCATAAATAAAATGGAGAGATATGGGGAAAAGTGAAGAAATAATGTTGGGTTCAATAATTCCCCTTACCTTATATCTAAACACTTTCTTCAAATTAATTTCTAGAATAATCACATTATATTAATTAATTTACAATTAAATGTTCTACATATATGACTAATTTTTAATATTGATTCATTAAGTACGTTTATGGGACTTTTGATGACATTTAGAGTTTAATGTTATTGTTTGGGAGTGTTTATTTCTTAGTTTTCAAGAATGATTCACCTGCACACATGAATTAATGATCATGTAGAAATGGATAAACATATAGAATTTACATTACATGTTATTAAAGATATTAAATGAGTTAAAATAATATTTCAATGAATTATATTATATACCATGGGAATGAATTGATAGTTAAAATTTTATGATGATCATTTTAGGTTAATATGAGGGATAATTGGATCACAACAAAGATGATTTATTTTATACATTTGTATTTTTTCAAAATGTTGATTACCTAATATAAAATGGGATATAACATAAATATTATAGTCTTTTAACACAATTTAATGGTTTTATTGATATCTTTGAAGGAATAGAATGAAAATATAAGTTTACCTTCCATGATGTAGGTAAATTAACACATCACAGGAAATGATTTCATTTTTATAAATAGAGAGAGAGAGATGAGTATATTGAATAATAATCCATTAACATGATATCATAATATTATAACAATAATACTATATTTAACATGAAATGTGGAAAAGAGAAAATGGGTATTAGAGAATAAATGAAATGAAATCATAAAGGAAGATTAATGAAAAGGGAGAGATGAATTGCCTCTTGAATGATCATTTCATACCCTTTTTAATGATCATAGGATTGGTTTTTTGATGAGGCAAAAATCTTATTCATGCCAAGGAGGGTAAGGGAAGATGTTTGGGAATAATTTAGAAATGTATTTAATCTTTTCATGTGTGTGGAAATGAGGTTTATAGGGAGGTATTTATTGAGGAGGTGGGAGGGGTTTCCTAAATATTTAATTCAGTAGTTTATTAATTTCTCTCAAAACATGAAATATTGAAGAATATTGTGACTAAAAATAGTAATTATTTCATGTGAGTTCAAACCAATTCCATTTTAAATCATCTATGCCTCAAGCATGATGCATAAATTTATTTATTTATCATATTTTTAAAATTTTTCATTTCACAATTCAGATAAAATTCATGTATTTTAGAAAAATACCAAAAATTCAACAATATAATATTTTGACATGTAGAATTAAAAAATGAACTAAATTTTATGGAAATAATTCTTCAAATATGATATATTTAATTTTTATTTAAATTCATAATTTAAAGGTAAGTATACTATTCACTTGGTTGACTTAATATATATAAGGTTAATATTAATATTCATAATGGTATGTTACTATTCACCACAAATTTATGTTTGTCCTATAAAACTCCAAACATCTTACTGATCATAACTATGTATGTGATATTTTTGAAATTCAAATCACATAATTGGAAAATTTATATTTAATGGTCCCATATAAGTTCATTTAAGTATGATGTGTCATTGTTTTTCCTAATGTTCTTTAATGTGATTATGAAATTACAACATTAATGGAGAAATTTCATTGATAAATGTTTTGGTAGTTACATATATTTTATATTCAAAATTGATAATAATGTCATGAATACTATTCTAGAGATGAATGAATTATGTCATCATGGATTAGTGACATCAAACCATGTACATTTTTGACTCCTATACCGATTATTGAAAAAACATCCGACATGAAATCAAATAATTAACTGATTATTTTAATATTTTAATTAATGATATAAATTGAATAATAAACATTAAATTGTTTTTATTAAAGTATAAAATAAACTAATTTTATTATGTATGATGAACAAGGAACATATATGATGAATCAAACTCATGTAAAGGGAATTCCTCTTAATATCCTTTCATTGAGGAATATTTTTATGTTATACACCAGCTTATTCTATAAGGTGAATAATCAAACACATATACTTTAAAATCATTACATGTCCGTCAAAATGAATCCGATTATATGATGTGTTTTACATTGTATATAAAAAGGAATTTTTTTAATATATATTGTAAAAATAAGATCTCCCCAACCATAACCATTATTTTATACTTTTCTTCCTCAATACGACTTAATGTTTTTAAAAGGAAAATAAATTATTCATTAAACTGTTGGGTGTTCTTCGCTATAAAAAATGGTTTTAAAGTGGATTGACTATTTCAATATCTTGAAATGATTTTTTTTATTAGAAATTAATTTTTATGACTGAAATGTGGGTATGTTAAATATTATAAGTTTTATGATTTTATTATGGTATTTTGACATTTTATGGGTGGTTATTTGATAAACCAAGGATGGGTGATTATGTTATAAACCAAAGATGGGTGGTTCCATGATAAACCAAGGATTGTTGGTTCCATTATAATCTCCAATGCACTGGGTATGGAATTCGAACTTATGACTATTCGATTTGTAAATATGATATGTGTGGGAATATACTATATGGTTATTCCATTTATGTATGTTTATGTCTCACGGTAACTTTTTATGGTATATGATAATTTATTTGGGTTTTTAGGTAATATATTCATTTTAGAAAAGGTACACAATGATAATATATTTACTGATGTGTATTTCTACTTCTTAAATGTGAAAGGTCATTTATTATGATAAAGGATTCATGGTTTATATGATTTCAAAAATAATAACATGATTCAATGTTTGTGTATACCTTATTGATATATAATTTCTCAAACAATGTTTTGATATGTTTTTCAAATTATTTAATGAATCATAGAGTTAAGTATTTGATTAAAAAACATTTGATGAATAAAAATGAATCAAACTTTGTTTATTTTTACTTTTTTTGTTTTATAAAAAATATATATTTAGTAAAAGTGTCTACATTGAAATATTATAGTTTTTATATTTGAGTTATTTTCTAATTAAATAAATCTCTAAACCTAAAATTATCTTCAATGTAAATGAAGGTCAAATTATTAACTTAATTAATGATTAAGTATTGTTTAAGGGTCAGTCCATAAAGTCGGTAACTCCGGTCGATTTAGAAAACATTATGATTTAGAATATTATTAAAATATTATCCATAAATTATTTTTACATTTATGAAAAATTGAAATTAAATATCATTTAAAGATTAAAATGTTTCTTTATCTGTGAAATGTGTGTTCAGAATTGTTTTATATAGATGAAATTGGTCAGTTAAGCTAGTAAGGCATATAGAAGAAAAAACCATCCCAATCAGTATCCTGAGATGGTCGGAATATGAACATAATATTTTTCTATAGTGATGGATTTATATACACATGTGATAAATGGAATCAATTTCCTTGAATGAGATCCACTCGATCTACCACATATGAGTATATCGATAGTGGAGAAATTCATCAACCAAACATCTCACATAATTCAAAGGATAATTAGACCCTGTGCAAGCTGAAGGGTAGATTAAAGCACTATAAACATTATTGATGTAATGGGTTGATCAAAGATTCAAAAGGTTAGTCGTACTGTTTATCATTTTGAAGGATAAGTGGATAAGTGGTGGTCAATGATTAAAAATTTCTGAGGTATTGAAGAGAAGTATTCCATTTAGTGGGATGAATTTTAGAATATCATCCTTGAAAAATATTTTCTCCTGGCTTTTTGACTTATGGTGGATAAAAATTCATGGATATAAAATAAAATTAGGAAGATTCTATGGCTTCATAAGAATAATATTTCACCATTTTTTCATGGTATGAACCACATTTTTTATAGGATATTGATAATAAGATATGTTATTTTTAATCAATAATGATGTCGAAATATCAAAAGGAATTAGATTAATATTCATACAAAAGCTATGAGAAACATATCTGATGTGCTGAGAATGTAGAAATAGATTTTTATGATGATCATATATTTCATGAGAGAATGAAAAAGAAGAAATACAGTTGTATGTAAAATGGAGAGAAATCATCAATGTAGTTTGAAGTTAAGACACAAAAATTTCCATCTTGTGAGAAGTGTGAAAATAATCATCCTGGAGAATGTATCTCAATTTAAGGATTGTTATAATGATGTGGTAAGACTAGTCATATTGCTTGTGAATTCAAGGGAGTAGATCAGGAATGCAATGGAATGTCAATGGAAATATGATTTAGTCCCAATGAGTAATGACATTATTCCAATCCATGTCAATTTTTTTACCCATGGTAGAAACCAACATGATCAAAAGAATAAGGGTATAGAAAATTCATTTTATACAACTATAGTTGATGTTAGATCATCAAATGATATTGTGGAAGTTATTTTACTAGTTTTTCAAAGGACAATAATACTCTATTTGATTCCATATATTTATATCCCTTCATTTATAATATCTATATAAGTAAATTTGAAATATCACCTCAGGAATATGATATAGAACTTTTTTACAAAACACTACATGGGACTATTAAAATAACCACAATTTGTTGGAATATTACTATTATAATTAGTGGGGTGGTTTTCACTAAAAATCATGGCTTAACATCCCATTGGTTAATTTGATATCATTTTGGACGTGGATTAATATTCATGTAATCATTGTAGAATTGATTGAAAATCTGAGAATGTTTTTTCATTTATTTCATAACATTGGTAATATACCTAGAACGTGAGAGATTGACTAAATTTGTCCATGAATGTTATCTAACTCATGTTGTTGAAAACAATAAAATAGTGTTGATTAGAATCAAAAATGTATTTAATGAACTTACATATGTTTTTATTGATTAATTTACTATTATTCATCTTGATCTATATGATGAATTAACTATTGATTTAGTTCATAGTGTCAATAATATTTTCAATACCCCCTTATAGAATTGATCAAGTAGAATCTGTGGAATTCAAAAAAAACTGTACGAATTAATAGATAAAGGTATCATTTGGACTAGCGCATAACCATGTGGTTCTCATGTTTAATTTTTGGAAAATAAATATTGGTCTTTGTGAATTTTTATTGATTATAGATCCATGAATTACATACATATTAAAAAATGTGTCCTTTTTTCTCATATCCATGATTTACTTGACCAGCTCCATAGAGGCCTATAATTATTGAAGATTCATTTGAGCTCTGGACACCATCAAATGAATGAGAAAGAGGATAATATTCCAATGCATGTGTTTTAAACAAGATATAGGAATAATGAGTTTTTAGCTATGAACTTTGGGTTATCTAATGCACCTATCAAATTTATTAATCTCATGAATGGAGTCTTTTATCAGTTTTTGGAATACTTTTTTTGTAGTTATAGATGATATTTTGGAATATTCTATAAGTCCAGAGGGACATGAAAATAACTTATTTATTTTTTTGAAATCATTAAAAAAATAAACTGTATTGAATGTTTATTAGTAGTAAATTTTGGTTTATAAAAAATTCATTCAATGGTCATATTGTTTCTATAGAGGGTACAACTGTTGAAGCTTATAAAAAAAGTTGTTAAAGATTGGAAAATACCAACTAATATCACAGAGATTCATGGTTTTCATGGATTACAAGTTATTAATGAAGGGGTTTTTAAATTTTTGATAGTTTTTCTATCCCACTAACTATTTTAACACATAAGAGAGTGTAGTTTATCTTGAAAAATAATTGTGATGATTGTTTTTAGGAACCGAAATAAATATTGGTAGATGCTCCAGTTTTGGAAATTCCTTCCAGGAATATTGTATTTATAATATAAAATTATACATTATTGAAAATACTTGGATGTGTCTTAATGAAGAATGATTAGGTAATTGTGAATGCTTCACATCCATTGAAATCTCATGAGTATAATTACCCGAAACAAGATTTGGAATTATCTAATATTTCTTTGAATTAAAAATCTAGAGTAATCATTTGTATGAAATAATGTGTGAGATATAAACTGATCAAAAATGTTTCAAGTATAAATTTACATATAAATAATTTAACATAATACCTAGGATATGGTATGAATTAATCAAAGATTATGATTGAAATAATTTTTACCATCCTAGAAAAAAATAAGGTGTTTGATGATTTTGGTAAACAATTTAATGCTACATTATCCATGTAAATTTTGAAACATGATGATTTTGTAAATGATTATATACGATTTGGATTGGAAGTTTTTAGTGTAGGAAATTACTCTATTTTATTTCAAGTTTCCGCTAAATCGTATCTAATAGATAGAATTAAGAAAACATAGAAGAAAGACATTGAGTTTCATACAAAGGTATAATTGTTCCATAAGGTTAAGTTATATGAATTTAAAATTGATAATGATTGTGTTTTGAGATTTGTAAAGAGATTAATTGTGCCTTATGAATCATATTTGAAGAATTATTTATGATTTTAAGCATATAATTCATTGTTTTCAGATCATCTGGGTAACATGAAGATATATGGAGACCTTTAGGATTATTAGTGGTGGGATGATAAGAAAAGAGGCATTTTTACATTTACAATGAGATGCTTTATTTGTAAACAGTTTAAAGACGAGTTATAGTTACCGATAGGGTTGTTTCAATCCATTTCTTTTCTAGAGTGGAAATGGAAAAATATATCCATGGATTTTTATGTGGGATTACCAATGATATCTCGAGGTAACAATGTGATATGGTTTATTATCGATTTATTTAAAAAAAAAATCAATTTTAGTCTTATTTGAGATACTCTATCTCTAGATCAACATTCATGGTTATATATTAAATAGATAGTAATGTTACCAAGATTTCCCCTCTCTATTGTATCTGAATGTGATCTTACGTTCACTTATAACATTTGGAAATGTATTTTAAAATCATTAGGTACTAAATTAAATTTTAGTATAGATTTTTATCCTCAATCAAATGGGTTGTTAGAAGAAAAAATTCAAAACATTCGAGGATAATCTAGGTGAGTGTTCAATTTCTTTAAAAGGATATTGATATCATCATATTTATTTGGTTGAGTTTTCTTATAATAATAGTTATTATTCCAGTATACAGATGGATCCATTTGACACATTATATGGAATGTGGTGTCAATCTCCCACTTTTTGGGATGAATTAGGTTAAAGGATGATACCATAAATTGTAGAATCAATGGTAGAAAAAGTTCATTTTATTCACAATCATTTGAATATAGGAAATATTAGGTAGAGAATTTATGTAGATAACTAGAGAAATTATCATTCATTTGATGTATGTGATCATTTTTTGTCAATGTTTCACTAGGTAAAAGTGTGATACATTTTAGTAAGAAATGGAAACTGAGTTCGAGGATCATAGGAACCTATGAAATTATAGGGATAGTTGGACCAATTTCATACTGAGTGGATTTACATACGATTTCATCCTGGTTACACAATGTTTTTCATGTTCCAATGTTATGAAATCATATTTTGGATCCATATCATGTTTTGATTACAAAAGAAGTGCAGTTGGATGAGAATATTTCTTATATGGAATAACTACTCTTAATTCTTTACCACAAAGATAAAATGTTACAGAATACGATGATTATTCTTGTTACGGTTTTTATGATAACTTATATGTTTGAATAAGAAACATTAGAATATGGAACTTCTATGATGGAAAAATACCCGAACATATTTGATAATTATGTTAAATTTTGAGGACTCAATTTACAAAAGGGAGGAAGGATGCAACATCCCAATCAATTATAGAATACAAATTTATCATGTATATTAGTTTTCATGAATAGTATATTGGTTTTACCTTAATGGGGACACTATTTATGATAACATACTCTATAAGAAACAATGGGGTTCATCAAAATCATACGTTACATCCCAGACCGAGTTATACTGAAAAATAATATATTATTAATGTTATTATTTTAGGCGGTATTTACCAAATAGACATTATCATTGTGGAAATTAATATAAATAATTCTCTCTTGTTTTTTCATGTTTATTAAATTTTTATACATTCACCCAATAAAATTTTCAGACTTAAAATAAGAATAAATACAATTTTAAGCATAAAATTCTTTAACAATTCTAAAAGGTTGTTTTACCAACTTTTTATGAAGAACCATTTTAAGTCTAATTTATATTACTTTGATATCATATATTTGACAAAATAAACATATTCTTTGGATGAGTGACATGAACTTCTAATTTTGTGGAATTTATGTTATTTTAACGAATAATTAAAATTATTGTATTTTATTTCAAAACATTGTTGTTGTAAAATTTATTTATTTCATTAAAATATCATTTTATATTGTTTTTAGATATTATTAGATTAATTTTGTATCATTTAATCCACTGTAGTTCATTGGATTCAATTTAAACTTATAAATAAATTAAAAAACCATGTGAACTTTTGATCTTTTGACATAAAAAAATTATAGATCCATCAACGTGATTAGAGTAAAACATAATTTATCCACTTATAAGATTTGAATTTACCAAATAATATATACATAGCCGTAGTCAGTATATAAAATACATTCAAATGGGAACAATTTTTTTTGTGAGTAGTAACTTTGGTATTTTATTTACCATAGATAAATGTAAAATTTATATTATAAAATTATAAAATTACCATAACACATTTACTAACCATACTAGATGAGTTATTATTGGAAATGACCATCCATGGACTGAAACTGTGACATTTGGAAGTCACTTAGGTTTGATTAAGACATTTTAATATTTTAATTTAATGTAGGGGAAAATATTTCATTAATATGTAACTTCTTTCTAAAACAATTTTAATATGGAGTTATGAATGTGATATATTAAACTATGAATTTTATCTGTAATGATAAAATTATTACCTAAAATAAGGAAATTTATTTATTATTTTTAGTAATTAAATAATTAAATAAAATTATGACACAAAATGATGGAGTAATCGATTTTTCAATAGATGAAACAAATAAATTATATTAAAAATAGTAAAATATACATTATTTAAAATAATCAAATCCTTACAAGAATTTTATGGATGACTATGACATGATAATATTAGGTTAATGCAGTTTTTTCGAAGAAATCAACTAGTTATGATATTTTAAAAAATTCAAATAATGAATCGTGTCAAAATTGGCATAAATTATTTTTTAAAATATAAAATCTAAAATTAAATGATATTAAGTTTATAAAAATATAATATTTAACCAAAAATTATTTATAACTCTACCAATGTCATTAATGACTTATTAATTGGTAGTTTGGCATTATTTGATAATAATTTTTACAATCAAAGTGTAAATCTTTTAATAAATGGCAAGAGATTAAAGGGGTATAAACAAAAATATTAGGGTTATATATACCCTAAAACATGTATATTTTTCCTTGTATGATTGTATTATTACCCATAAATATCATATCATCAAAGTAAATGTGTTTTGAACCATTTGGAATAGAAATTGAATTTCATTTAATATAATACTTTTAATAATTCTAAGGGTGGACCGCCCCTCTCATAAAAAAGGCAACCATTCCACTATATTACTCACAATTCCAAAAAAAATTGAGTTGGCCAATATCTACCCTAACCCATTACTTGAATATATACCCACGTTATTGAATCCTTATTTAAGAAATAACACCTTCCTTAGAGGTACTGAGGTGTTATGAAACATGCTCATCTGAAGGAAAGGTATTTTTTTTATTTAAGTAATTATATTTTTATCTTCTTCCTATACATTCATATATTCTTCTTCATAGATCAAATAATAACTAAAATAGTGTCAATAATTCTGAGATATTATTATGGTAATATTATCACCTAAATCCATATCCACTTCCATTAAATGAAAATAAAATTAATCATTCATGCATGCGTGTGATCTATCCCTTTTACGAACTGATCTAATTTGTTTTTCATAATTATCTCTCATGACAGGTTATAATAATGGAATTAATATCCATATTTTATAATCATAAAATATTAAACATTAGATGATTAAAATATATCAATTATTTTCTCACTTTCCATTTAAATAAATGTGATAAATTTGTTTCTGCGTACATGTGAACTATAATCTCCACGAAGTGTTGTGAATAATATTTATTAATTATATCACTTGTATGATATATATATTTATATATATTTAAAATATTAATATGATATTAATGATGTTAATATTATTATGTTATGTTAAAATAATACTTATTTTCTTTCTATAATGATAAATAGACAAAGGAAAATGCTAGTCATGCTTACAAACAATTTACCATCTACATGATTAAATCATTGTTCATTTTTCATATCCTCACTTCATGGTTAGATGTAAAGTTTTATGTTATGATTAAAAATGATAATAGTTTCATGAATATTATTTTGGAGATGAAGTAATTATTACCACATGGACTAGTGGCATCAAACTATGTTAATTTTCAACTCAAGTGTCGACTATTGACAAAACATCTGACATAAACTCAAATAATTAGGTAATTGTTAAAACATTTCAATTAATGATATAAAAAGAATAATAAACATTAAAATTATTTGATGAAATTATAAATTAACCTATATTTATTATTCCTGAAGAATAAGAAACAAATGTGGTGAATCAAACTCACAGAAAGGGACTTCATCTCAATCAATTTTTATTGTGGAATATTTTGATGTTAGAAAACACAATATTTTATAAGTTGTATAATCATCCCCATAGAATTTTAATTAATTAAATTTTTTTATAAAGTATTATTTTAATATATAATGTTTTAAATTATTTAAAAAATGAAAAATGATTTTTTAATGTATATGGTGACAATGACTTCTCCACTACCATAACCATTATTTATATATGGATTCTTCACTAAGTCATAATGTTCTTAAAGGAAAAAATAAATCCCATATTAACTTTTTAGGTGTTTTCTTATTTAATGGTTTTTGAAATTGGATCACCATTTAATTATCATAAAAATATTTCTGGTGATTTCAAGTGACATTTTTTGTGTGAAATGTTGATAATGCAATATTTTATGTGTTTTGATTATATAATGGTACCTGGATATTTGTCAGGTTGTTGCGTGATGAACCAAACAATGGTAGTTACATTATGAAGTAAATATTGGAGGGTTTATGATAAACCATGAATGGGTGGTTATGTAAAAACACCCAATGCATGGGTTATGGAAGTCTACCATAAGGCTTGTCTATTTTTCAAACTCATATATGTTGAGGTCCAATGTATGATTATTCATTTTTTGTGTGATTATGTCCAAATATTCCTTTATATGTTATATTTGGCTTTATGTGGGTTTTAATGTAATATTTCGATTATAAAAAATGGTAAGAAATAAGAGTTTATATAGTGAGGCCTATTTACATCATATTAAAGGTGAAAAGTATTAATTTATGATAAAGTATATATAGATTACATTTTTTCACAAGACTAATAGTTTTACATCATTATGTATCCCTTACTAAGATATTTATTATCTCCCCATGTTTTGAATTTTTTCCTAGGATTTTCCGAAGAATAGATTAAATGATTGGATCAAGGAAAATTTATGATCTATAAATATAAAATGAAACGATGTTTCTTTGTTAAAATTTTTATGAAAAAATCGATAGTGAGTAGAAGTGTATATATTTTAATATTTGGGTTTTCATGTATGTGTTATGTCCTTGTTCAGAAGTGCTCCAAACCTGAAATGAACCTCGATATGAATGAAAGTAAAAATATTGACTTTACTGAAGATTAAGTAATTTTTAGGTTTGTGGCCTTATATATTATGTGATCACTTAAAAACTAGAAATAATAAAACATGACAATCTCAATCCATCTACTTAGCTTAATTTGCTGCAACCCACATTCTTAGTAAACACTCCTATTTTTATTGTTATACATATGACATAATTTTTTGGTTTAGTATCTCCAAATACCATGAGAGTGGAACATTATCCTCTTTCCCCTCAATAGATTTTTAAACCATTAAGGAATTCATAACATAAATATTCAACCTACTTCATCTCTAATTTCTTATATTTATAAAATTTGAAGAATTCTATCTCAAATCATATATACCATGATACGTTTTCTCTATCTATTGTTTTCATCTCTTTTATACAGATGATTTAACATAGTCACCTAAGTGATTCAGTATCTTATATGAATAAATAGATGATTAAATTTAATTTTGTTTTTCCATTTAAATCTACCCATTTTAAAAGTTGGGGAATTAAAATCATGCAACAAAAAAATTTTATAATTTTTAAACCAATCACTGAGTAGATTCAATTTTTGTCATTGTTTCATTGGAAATGTTGGTCGTCTAATAATTCAGATGTAGCCTCTTCAATTTTTGGTCAATTAACAATTATAATCACTTAGTTATTAATGGTGGATTAAAATATTGATGTGTAATATAATTAATGTGTGTTTGATCAGGAGATTGGGTAACATTAGATCTTTAATTGTGGTTAGTGGCATACCATAGTAGATCATATCACACAGTTAGTCAAAATGAAGATGTTATCACTTAATTCTTTATGGTATATCAAATAATATTTGATCATAACTATCCAGTGGTCACATCAATATTTTAAATAATTTTTATCATGGTTTATCATTTTGTATCTTCCACATGAAGTTGATAAACTGTTATAGTATCATAAACCTATGGTCGATTTAGATTTTGATCACATCAATAATTCTCATTATAGTTAATATAGGAAAAGTAAGTTGAAAGGAATATTTAGTTGATAATTATCCATTTTTTCTAGCATTGACCAATAATAGTGAAAATATAATTGAATATATTATTTGTTACAATGATGAACATTATATAATATATAAACTCATAAATAATTAAGAAAACATATAATAAATAAATCCAATTCTCCAAATCAATATATTTATTTTAAATTCAATCCCAAAAATGAATAAATCTTCTAAAATAATAATAAACGCAATTAGAAAAAAATATAATACTTAAAAAATAGGAAAATGAATATATTTAACTGAGTTTCATCATAACTATGTGTTAATTTTTATGGAATTGTAGTTTTATATTATGAATAAAATTATATATCATAACATGGAAACACCAACACAATTTCAGTCATGGATAATCAATTAATTATTATTATTTGAATAAATTTGTTTAGCATAATTCCATTATGTGGAATTAATGAGTACGAAACATTTAGAATCAATCCATTTTTTAATTCCATTCCCCCTCCATAAATATATGTGATTATACTCTCATTAGTTTTGCAATTAGTTCTTGTTCTAGTTTTGTAAATTTAATAAAAATTTATGTTAGGAAATTTTTAAAGAGTAAAACCATTATAAATCTATATTCCCTATGCTTCCATTCACAATTATCCTTTTCACACTTCCTCGACTCATCCAAAATGACAGTCAGATATTTCATCTCCCCCTTTTCATTCATGATCAGATATCCCAAAATATGTCAATAATTTTATTAACTAATCATTATAAAATTTTTCCCATCCATATTTTTGAAATTATTTTAATTAATGACTTCTTATAAACCAAGACCTAATCCATCCTCAAACAATATGTATCCTCTTTGAATAATTCTAATTTTCCTAGAATATAAAAAAATGTGGAAAACTAGATCATGTGTGAGTCTAAATATTATTATATGCATAACAGACACTCACATGTGAATATATTGGCATAGGAAGTCTTATATATTATAAAACATCTTCTAATTGTACTCCACTCCATTTGAGATATCCAAATAAATTTAGGGAGGCTTTCTAAATTGAAAATTAGTCAATTTTTTGGATTCAATTGTTTGATTGGATCATTATTTTTTTACCCATGATATCATTATGGTTCTACTAAGTTCTTCGCCGTATAAAATACTTTTCCAATTTAATGAGAAAAATATATATAAAATTGGTGATAAATTTGACTATGAAATAATATAATCTGAATAATTTCAAAACATTTTGAAATATAATCACTCTAAAATTAAATATTTTATAGGTAATAAACAATTCAACTAAAATTTTCAAATCCTAAAACACTATAATTGTAAATAATATTTATGGAATCAAGATTTTTATTTTTCATATAAGCTCTAAATCACTTAAAAATTGACTCATTTTATTTCATGTTGAATAAAACTTTTATAATGAAAATATGAAATATTATTTCCATTTTATATTACTTTTACTATATAAAAATGTTATATTACAAAGAAATCCAAAATATTTTATCATTAATTCAAAATGTGTAGATGATTTTTCTATTAATATTAAATAGGGCTACTATAATGGAAAAAAATAATATGGGGTTTGTATATTTTAAAATTGGTGGGGGAATCATGAACATTCCAATTTGTTATTTCAAAATGTCATCATGAAATATACTATATTAGTCCCTATCACATGAAATGGATTATTTGATTTGATTTCATTAATATAAAAATCACCTAATTAGAAATTAATATTTATTATGTATGGAATAGTCCATAGGGAATTAATTTTATCGGGCATAAACTATATCCATTAGGTAAACAAATGAAATTTTTCACTTGTGTGAAGTTATCTTTTTTTATGAGGATCCTATAATGGATTTTTATATCATTATATTTATCAAATTGTATTTTCTAATATACCTTTATCCTTATCTTATCATGTTCCATTATTTAATGCTTCATATTCTCTCAAACCTTTCCAAACTATAAGGTAAATCTCTTGGAATGATATTAGGTTTTTTGATGCAGCTCAACCGAAATATGAAAAACCATTCCACAATCAATTCGATAAATAAACATATTGAATATGTCTTTAAAATATATCTTTTATTCCCAGAGCGTATCATAAATAATCTTACATAAGTTCATCTAATAAGGTTGTAATTTATTTTAATAAATTATCCTGATTTCGAAATTGGAGACCTTATACTATCCATTTTTATACTTGTTGTAAGATGTTGAGTTCTATTGGTATTATACATATTTAATAATCAATAATTCCATATTACTATTTTATATGTTTTTTCCTTTATAACTAATTATATAATGATTCTATCCAAACTAAAAAAATTCCATTGATTATATAAACACAATAAAAACAATGGAATCATCATTATGTTATTCTATTCTATCAATCCATTTGAAAAAAATAATGAATTTCTAATAGGGTCCTGGAAAAACTAAATGAGATAGTGAATATTCACATGAATTAAAATAAAAATACATCAAATATTTCAGAAAAATAAAATTTTTTTGGATGTATTTTATTTTATTTTTTCAATTACACAATTTTATTGTTTTCTGGAAATGATTTATAAAATAAACGTGAGTATTTAAAGGATGAGGGATAAAACAAACCATCTTATTCCACATTTTTAACAATTCATGGAGGTCTAATTTGGACTCCACATACTGGTGTATGGAAAAATTAAAATACCAAATTTTTATCTTTATTTGCGATTAAAAACATACATTGCCATTAAAAATTTTCCACAATATGGATCCTCCATGAAATAAAAAAATGGATCAGAATACAATTTATGTTCAGGATACATATAAAAGAAGCTACATACCTTTGATTTTAATAATAATAGTCCAATTAGAATAATATTGTATTTGGGTTACCATTTACGACTAATAAATTGGGTAGGATGGTCCCAGGATTGTATTAAATAGAAGTTCAACATCAGTAGTTTGCAGTAAAATGGAAATTTAGTCTTCCAACATATTTTCCTAGATTTTATTTTACTTTATGTAAAAACCCTGAAATTTCTTGGAATTGTTTTTCATAAATACATGGTAATTTTACGAGTCTTCTAAAAATTTAGAGCACTTTATTCTGAGGCCCGTAGTGCTAGGAATAAATTTCTGAAGTTTGGTATGGATACGTTTAGAAAATGTTTGAGCGGCTTTTTATAACATTTGAATAGGTGGTCGGAATTGATATTTGAGCACACCATTGAACTCAATGTGCATGTATTCACTTAATCATACATTCAATTCGACGATAGTGAGTCGAGAATAGAAGTTACTTTTTCGGTTTTCATGGAAAAATAATAAAAAAATGTGAGCTACACATTGATTTATTTAAGCTGCCAAGTGGGTGACTGGTAGTTATAACCTCCTCATAGAAGTTGGAGGAGGTAAAACCACACCTTAACCTCCCATGAGAGGTTATGGTGGTGGGTCCCACCCAAGCATAACCCCCCGCGAGAGGTTACGATGTGGGGAAAACCCGAGACCACATAACCTGCCATTTGAATAATAGGGATTTGGACCAACTGACCCCTATTAATGGGAGGAGAGTATAACCTCTAATCTCTCCCTCATTAATGATGGAGAGCCTCTTGAACTTCCCTTAATTTAATTGGTGACAAAACCCTAATTAACTAATGTAAACACAATTGAATTAATTCCTTGGAGCCTTTTAATTTAATTCACCCTTTTGAATTTGTGCCAATGAAATAATAGAATAACTAATCTATTATTTGGCACAATGATTTCAATTTGGTGATTGAAGAGAAAGATCTCAACGTGGAACCTCATCTTCGAAATAAGAACACATTCTTCCAACAATGAATTTCGGCGATGATCCTTCTTCGACTTATTCCCTGGACACCTACAAGCATGGAGCACCTTCCACAACCGACACAACTCAGGATTGGAAGCGTGTGGCAGACGCGACGAACGATGATCTTCTTCCTCTAATTTCCGCGACTCCTTCAAAAAACGATGATTGAAAATCAATGGTAGGGTGTTTATTACCTTATGATGTTATTCTATTTCTTATATTCTTCAAACGGTTAAAAAGGAATTGATTACGGATATGTTATTGTTCATCTATATTTCATGACGAGCCAAGTGATACCTCCCTAAACACGGAGGGAGCATGCTAATCTAACAAGGCTCGACATCCTTCATTGATTTTTCCTTCTTGTGGCATTCTTCAGTATGACGATGTAACTACGATGAGGTGACAACGGCGACGAAAAAAAAGGCAGAACTACCCATGGCCTCCGCGAATCGCGCCGCTCCCGCGGCTCTCCAGTGCTCTCGGCCGAATACCCCCAGCCCGCACTGGCCCTACCTTCTGGCCATCCAGCCTCTCGACCTCCCAGCTGCCTGACCTCCATGTGAGCACAACTGGCCTCCTCGAACAGGCTTCTTGGCCATGCACCTCCTGGACACCAGCCCGCCGGGCCACTCGCCAGGTCTTCAACCTTGTCGCGCCCAAACCGGTCACTGACCAGGACATGCCCTAACCAGCCGCCAGCTTTGCCGCCCTCCTGGTCCCGCCCGAACCGGCCACCTACCAGCCCGCATTGTCACACCCTGCCAGAACCGTGCAGGCCCACCTGGTCGTGCCCTTCTTGAACCGCATTGGACTGCCTGGATGCTCCCTGCCCAGCCATGTCCCAGCTGCCCGGCCTTCTGAACCGGCCTGCGGTCCCCCTCGCGGCACCCTAGCCGAACCGGCCCAACAACATCCTTTTTTCTGATCCGCATCGAGTCGCGCCTTCGCTACGCTCCATAACAAACTTGCCTTGAGCCACGGCCGAACCACCCTCGCGGCCTGCATGGCTAGTCCCAATAGGATGGGCCAATCCAAATAGGCTGGTCGGCCCAATGGTCCATACCAGACCCAAGTGTTCAGACTAGGTCATCCCAGATGATGTCAGCTCAAACTAGGTCCTGCCGGGATGGACGGGTCCTAGGCCCACTACTAACCCTTTACATCCTTTGGACATATCTTTGGCACCAGACGACTATTTGAAAAACCATTAGCAGCCTTAGTAAGCATGGAGTGCGATGGTTCCGTTGAGTATACCCCACCAGAGCATGGGGTATAGTTGAAATATGGTCTGGTTGGATCGTGCAGGAAACATACCGGGACCCCCGGGCTGAAAGGCTAATAACTAACAGACCAGGCATCCGAATAACACATTGTATGTTGCGTTGAGACCTCTATGACTTGGCGGACCTCTTTTACACTTCTTCATGGCACTTCACGACATTTGGATTACTGCCTAGAAGCTCAGGGAGCGGATCCTTCCAGTGAATAGCATACACAGTACGAATACCTAGTAGCTGGCTGAGACTTGAAGACTGCTGACCATTTGACATAGAGTGATTATACATCTAAGCGGGGAGCGCCGTGGTGTCGTGGCAGACCTGTAGTGGGGAGCGCCAAGGTGTGGAGGCATACCCATGGTACTCAACATGAGGAGTACCTCATCAGGCTACGAGGGGGAGATCCTTGGTGACGCGGCAGACCCATGGTGGGGAGCGCCTTGGGGATGCATCAGACTCATGGTACTCGATAGGAGGAGTTCCTCACTAGTCCAAGGTTTGTAGGAAGCACATTGGTGTATGGAAGACCCACTCTACTCAACAGAGGAGCAGTTCTCCAACCGTCTTGGTTTTGATAATGTGAATAAAAATCCTGGTTTGAGCTGATTCGATAACTTTTTTGTTTACCTCATGATTGAGATTGATTACTTAATAACTTAGGTATATGTATGGGCATATACCTATTTGGGGTTATCTGTTGAATTAATACTTTTTTTTATCCTTGATGGATTCTGAGAGAACTTGAGGGTCTCAGGGTACCTACTGAGTATCGTTATACTCACCCATGAACGGGCTATTCCCGCACCTCATTGTGTTGGTTGCAGATGATAGACAACACTAACTGAGGCTGAGAGTACCAAGACTGAATGATACCCAATGGTCGACCATATGACATTTCAGTACGTGGAGGAGACTGACAGACGTGGAGTGGTGAGGAGGATATTTGTACCTACCCTTCTGGAATAATCCGTGGTGGACAATCCTAGATCATATCATCACCTTTTAGAGGTTTTTTCCTTTTCAGTTGTACTTATTTTCAGTATTACTTTTACTTCCATATTCTATTTGTATTCTGGCCCCTTTACTTTCATCACTCTTTGTATATAGTTTTATTTTGTGTTTTTCTACCAAGTCATACTCTTTTGTGTGCGTTTTAATGTTTTAAAGTAAATTCCTTCTCAGTTTAGGGATTTTCTCCTTTGGTTCTAGTCGCCAGCCCCTACCCTATGGACGGCGGACTTGGGGTAGTCATGGAATGGGCCTTGAGGGACGGTCATGGAAAATTGGTATCAAAGGGGTCGGTTATACCACAGAACATAGGACTCTGATATTTCTTTTCTGTGAAGCAATAATATTAATGGTACTGAGTGTGGTTCTTAGTTCAGGGAGCCCAGTGTTGGTGCAGAAACTGACGTATCCATACACCGGGACCCAGACTACTGATCTCTGAGTCAGTGCATGAAAACACTGATTGAGTGTGTGTTTTCAAACGTTTTTAAGTCAGCTCAACCAGGTTAGCTCACTAGGTATTACTTTTTTGACCATGTTTCATATTTTCAGGATGACTCAATGCAAACATCCAGTTAGAGATCCAAGAGAGTACATGATGACGACCCACTGAGTGATGAGGCTCTGGTTCAGGGCCCTCTTAATATGATGGAACCTTTGGGTGGTATACCAGCATCACCACCACCCAATGGGCAGCAGATGCCACCAGCCTCACTATTGGACGGTGCATGCCGACTGAGCGTGTTGCATGAGTTCCAACGACAAAGGATTCTGAGGTTATGAGGCAAGACAGATTCTCAGGCAGCAGAGGACTGGCTAGAGGCGATTACTAGACTTCTCTGCCTAGTTGAGACAACCATAGTGCATATAGTGATATTATATACTAGTGTTTTCTAGTGTGTGACCATTAGGTTGGACCGCATCATGATGAGGCTTCGGTGCATGGACCATTGCCCGTGATTGTACCTTCAGGTAGTGTGTCAGCTATATCACTGCTTGTTGGTCAGTAGTTACAACTGTAGGTACCAGTAGATGAAACATGTAGGCTCAGGGCCGTACACGGGTTTCAGCATCAGATACAGCTCAGGTTTCGAGGCGAGCCAGACTCACAGGCAATTGAGGACTGGCCTGAGGGGGTGGCTAAGAGTAATCTAGAGATTAAACAGCTTTTTCAAAATGACATGTTGGTAGATGAGTATTCATCAAGGCGTAACGATCGTTCCTGGTACTCGATGAATACGATATGATCACTACTTTAGGGATCGGACTACCAAGCGAGGTGTTTTTGGACATCCAAGCTAGCACCATTTCTCTAGATTCTAGAGAGATCCTTTGTGGTTGAATGTTCATTGGCTGAGCGGATACATCCAGTGAATGTTATTAGTGGGAAAGCATGAAACTGGCGCCAATCACAGAGACTAGGGTGTGAATGATGTTTTGGGAAGAGGATGTAATATGGTAAAATGAATATGCAGGGAAAAAAACTTAGAAGCAGAGCAATGAAAGAATCATGTGGTGGTGTACATTTCGACATCTTACCACCACCCGCCCTTGTAGTCCCCACCAGGATTAGGGAGCTGGAGGGCAGGGGAAGAGAGTAGCTGCATGTAGTCAAGGAGTGTTACCCAAGGGAACTAGGATGATTCAATGTACAGTATGTGTCTACTACTATCTGCCATATCAATAAACATAGGTAACAATCATTCCTTCCTTCCACGATTCATGTCCCAGACTTACAGTTTCTAGTTAAACCATTTACTTGACCCTCACATCTGGTGATACCTTTGGAAGGAGACTCGATAATCACACTTATGATGATGGTGTGATCTGACCCCTGAGGTGAGTGTTTCAGTTGGAACCTCTTTCTGGCAGCTTCGAGGCCTTACAAAGTTAGTTTGGGTATAGACTGGGCAACCACAGTTCATACACAGATTGACTTTATTAGGCAAAAAGGTTGTGGTTTATCTACAATGTTGGGATGATGTTTTAATTAGTCGGTGAAAAAGGAATCCCAGGCAGCAGAAGTAACACCCATGCATAAGAGGGTGCAGTCGATCAACCTTGAGTCTTATAGCCTTACCCTCATGGTATCATGAGTTTTGATCTTTCAATTACAAATAGAAGTGACAGAACATGGGGACAAATTTTCAAAAAATGATTCCAGAATATCCTCCCCCTCCAAGGGGGAGGGATGTTTTCTTGGGTTGGATACTATCGGAGGTTCGTTACAAACATCTCTAGAGTTGAAGCACCACTATAAGCCTTGATAAAGAAGGGGAAAACCTTTTTGTGGTCGGAGATATGCCAATGGAGCATCCAAGAGTTGAGGCAGAGGCTAACTAGTGCCCCCATCTTGAGGCATCCAGAGGAAGGCGTAGGGTATGAAGTGTACTGCGATGCATTAGTGACTGAAGTCGTGTGTGTACTGATGCAAGAGTATGAAGTGATAGCATATGGTTCTCGAGAAATGAGGCAACATGAGCGAAACTATGCTACCCATGACTTGGAGTTATCAGTATTGGTCTACTCATTGAAGATGGGGCGACACTATCCTGTGGGAGAACGTTTTACCATGTACTCTGATGACATGAGTCTCAAGTATATCTTCTCTTAGAAGGATGTAAACCTGAGACAACAACAATGGCTTGAGTTCCTCCAGGACCTTGACTTCGAGATTGTCTATACTCATGGGAAGGGGAACATTGTTACAGATGCACTCAGCAGGAGTTCTGCTATACAACTGCTAGGTGAGGCGACAGAGAAGCTGGATTCTTTATAGATATACATTGTGGATTGAGATGGTGAAGTCTTCCATCATTCTCTTACAGTCACTTCCCCACTTCTTCAATGAGTCGGGGAGGCACAACGTGGAGACGCTGACTACGAGACACGACCTGCTCAGATATCCATAGTGTAGGAACCTGATGGATTTTCTAAAGGTGGGGAGCATGTCATCCTCTTTAGAATATGTACCATGGTACTAGTGTCACTTCAAGAGGTTTTTTTGTAGGAGTTCCCCACATCCTCTCTAGTGGTACATCCAAGATTGGTGACGATGTACCAGTACCTTCGACGACTGCACTAGTGGCCTGGTATGAAGAAGGATGTAGAAGAGTTTGTCTCTCAGTGCCTCACCTGTCAGCATGTGATGGCAGAGCACAAGGTATAGAAGGCTTGGTACAACCTTTAGAGGTCCCAGAGTGGAAGTGGGATAGGATATCCATGGACTTTGTGATAGTACTTACACATACATCTAGGGGTTACTACTCGATTTGGGTGATCGTTGAACGACTCACCAAATAGGCCCTCTTTCTACCGATCGGAGAGCAGGGTTCAGTAGAGAGCTTTGTACGCCTCTATGTGAAAGATATTGTGCGGCTACATTGATTACCTTCAACTTTTTTCTCTGATCGTGATGCACGCTTTACGTCATGGCTATGGAAAGGGTTGTAGGAGGATTTCGAGACGCAACATCATTTGAGCACCCCCTTCCATCCTCAGACAGATGGTCGGAATGAGCGGACCATCCAGACCCTCAATGAAATTTTGTGTTCTTGTGTCCTTGACATCAATCACGGCTGGAAGGATCAATTACTATTTTGGACATTTGCAAACAACAATAGATATCACTCCACCATTGGGAGGACACCTGTTGAGGCGTTGTACGAATGACCTTGCAGATTACCCTTGTGCTGGACAGACGTAGGGGAGTCAGCACTGGTGGGACCAAAGATGGTACGGGCTGCCACAGAGAAGGTGTAGATCATCCAAGAGCGAATGAAGACTGCAAGAGTAGCCAGAAGCCGTATGATGACAAGAGACAGACCTCTGGAGTTTGAGGATGGAGACCACATATTTCTACGGGTCTCACATCGACGAGGTCTATAGAGATTTGGCCATGGTGTCAATTCATCATCGAGGATTATCAGACCATTCTAGGTCCTCAGCAGAGTAGGAGAGATGGCATACCACCTCACTCTTCCACCTCAGTTGCACTGAGTTAACGACGTCTTCCACATATCTCATCCGCAAAGATATGTGCATGGCCCTTCTCACATCATTGACCATGGAGAGTTGGATGTCGATGATCGGGTGACTTTCATGGAGGTGTCGGTGGAGATTGAGGATCAACAGGAGCGAGTCCTATGTGGATGGTCAATACCTTTGGTTCACGTACGCTGGCAGCATAGGAACCTCCAGGAGAGCACATGGAAGAGGGAGGCTCAGATGTGTGCTCAATATGCAACTTGTTCCCGAAGTTCGAGTTGAAGCATACAGGTACGTAAATCCCCGAGGTGGGAAAATGTAAAGATCCATAAATTCCATCAATTACTTTTCAAAAATACATATGAATTTTACAACTCTCTGAAAATTTATAGTTCTTGATTCTGAGGGCAGGTGTTCACGGAATCAATTTCTGATGTTTTGTTCAGCTACGTTCTGTAAACGTATGAGCCTATTTTTTTAACTATTGAACCAGTGATTAGAATTGAAATCTGACGGCACCGTTGAACTCACATCGCTGATATTCTCTTAAGAATAATTTCACTTCGATGACAGTGTGTCGAGAATAAAATTTAGTTTTTGGGTTTTCCTAGAAAAATAATAAAATAAAGTTAGCTACACATTATTTTATTTAAGCTTCCATGTGGGTGACTGGTAGTTAAAACCTCTTCATGGAAGTTGGAGGTGGGACCATTACACCATAACCTCCCATGAAAGGTTATGGTGGTGGGGCCCACCCAAGAATAACCTCCCGGGAGAGGTTAAGACGTGGGGACCACCCGAGAACACAAAACCTCCCATTTGAATAATAGGGATGGGGACTACCCGACCCCTATTAATGGGAGGAGATTATAATTTCACAACTATCCCTCATTAATGATGGATAACCTCTTGACTTTCCCTTAATTTAATTGGTGCCAAATCCCCAATTAATTCGTTCCAACACACATGAATTAATGAGGTGGAGCCTTATAATTTAAATCACCCTTCTGAATTTGTACCAACAAAATAATAGAATAACTAATCTGTTATTTGGAACAACGATTTCCCTTGGGTAATTGAAGAGAATGCTCTGAAAAAGGATTCTCATGTTCTAACGAAGAACGCATTCTCCCAACGAAAAACACCAGTGAAGATCCTTCTTCGACTTCTTCCACGGACACCTACCGATGTTGAGCGTCTTCCACAGCCAATGTAACTCAGGATGGGAAGCGTGCAACGAACGCAATGAATAACGATCCTCTTCATCTTCATTCCATGACTCCATCAATGAATGAAGAACAAAAATCAAAGGTAGGGTGTTTCTTTCTTGATGATGTTATTCCTTTTCTCATCTCCTTAAAACTATTAGAAAGGAATTTTTTGTGGATATGTTATTGTTCAATTATTTTTCTTGAGGAGCCAAGTGATACCTCCCTAAACTAAGAGGGTGCGGACCAACCTAACATGGCCTGACATCCTCCATTGATTTTTCCTTCTTGTGGAGTTCTTCGACATGGCGACATAACTATGATGAGTCGGTGAATGAGGCGATGAAAAAGGCCAATCAACCCGCGGCCTCCGTGAATCCTGCGGCCCACGCGACACTCCTTTTCTCTCGGCCAAATGCAGTCGGGCCATTGTAGCCCAACCTTCTAACCATCTGGCCTCCCTACCTCTTGGATGCACGGCCACCATGCGCACTCCGCTGGTAACCCCGAACCGGCCGCCTGCCCGTGCGCCCTCCGGTCGCCGGCCCGCCTGGCTGCCCTCATGGCCGCCCCCCATGCCGCCCGCATGGCCGTGCACGAACCACCTGCCCGTCGGGCCGCCCGTGTGTCTGCGCCCGAACCAGGCACCTACCGGGTAGCCCGCGTGGCCGTGCCCAAACATCTCGCTTGCCTAACCGCCTACCTGACTGTGCCCGAATCAGCCACCCGCTAGCCCACCAGGTCGCACCCTTCCCCAACTGCGCCGGCCCGAATGGTCGTGCCCTGCCCGAACCACACCGGCCCTCCTGGCCGTGCCCTGCCCTACCACCTTCCGGCCACCCGGATTTCCGAACTGGCTCGTGGTCCACCTCGAGGCGCCCTGGCCGAACTGGCCCAATCGTGCCCTCCCGGCTAAGCAGCGCATTCTTGACGCTCTGGGCCTAACATGCCCCAAGCCCGGGCTGAACCGCCCTCGTGGCCTACTGGGCTTGACCCAGCAGTCCGGGCCAAACTAAACAGGTTGGACCACCAAATGGGCTAGGCCATACCCAACTGGTATGACTATGTCGGCCCAGATTGGGTCAGCCAAGACTAGGTCGGGCTGGGACGGTCGGACTAGGTCAGACCAAACATGGGCCCACTACTGACCCTTTTCTTCCTTTGGCCATATCTTTGGGAACAAACGACCATTTGACAAACCGTCAGCAGCTCTGGTATTATTGGAGAACAAAGTTCCCTTTGAGTACACCCCACCAGAGCTTGATGTATAGTTGAGATATGGTCAGGTTGGATCATGCACGAATTCAGCCGGGCACCCAGGACTAAGAGGCTAAAAACTAACAGACCAGGCATCCGATTGACGTGTCTTCTATTGAGTTAAGACCCTTCTAACATGATAGACCATTGTGATACTTCTTCGTCGCACTTCTCAACAGTTAGAGTACTGTCAAGAAGATCGTGGAGCAAACCTTCCAGTAAAAAGCATAGAGAGTACAGGGTCCTAGTAGCATGTTGTGACCTGAAGACTACTGACCATTTGAATAGGGGTGATTCTACTAGCCCAGCGGGGAGAACCATGGTGCCCCAATAGACCCATAGTGGGGAGCCGCTTGGGGTCATGGAAGACCCACGATACTCAACAGGAGGAGTACCTGAGCATACTACGAGGGGGAGTGCGTTGGGAAAGTAGCAGACCCATGGTGGGGAGTACCTTGGTGATGCAGCAGACCCACAGTACTCAACAGAAGGAGTACCTCGGCAGTCCAAGGTTAGTGGGAAGCGCCATGGTGTCATGGAAGGCCCAATGTACTCGACAGAGGAGGAGTTCTCCAGCATCCGTGTTGTCGATAATGTGAATACAAATCCTGGTTTGAGCTGAGTCGATAACTTTTGTGTTTACCTCATGATTGAGGTGATCACTTAATAACTTAGGTATATGTATGGGTATATACCTATGTGGGGTTATTTGTTGAATTGATACATTTTGTTTATCATTGTTGGATTTTGAGAGACCATTGATTGTCTCGTGGTCTCTACTGAGTATTGTTATACTCACCCATGCATGGGTGTGCCCACACCTTGTTGTGTTGGTTGCAGAGGACAAACAACACTAACTGAGGTAGAGAGTAACATGACTAGACAATGCCCAGAGTTAGACTATACAACATGTCAGTATGTAGAGGAGACCGACATACGTCAATTGCTGAGGAGGATATCTGTACCTACCCTTTAGGTAGGGTATGTGGTGAATGATACAGGAGCTCCTCATCACCTTTCATATGTTTTGTCTTTTTGAGTTGTACTTGTTTTCAGTTGTACTTGTACATTTCAGTTGGGCTTGTATTCTAGCCCCTCAATTTTAAGCGCTCTTTGTATACAATTTTCTTTAATGTTTTTCTTCCAGCTCGTAGTCTTTTGTGTGCATTTTCATGTTTAAAAGCTAATTCCTTCCCATTTTATGGATTTATGCCTTTGATTCTAGTCGCTAGCCCCTGGCCTATGGAAGGCGGGCATGGGGTAGTCACAATAAGGGCACGGGGGATGGGTCTTGACACATTATGTCAACCCAAAATCACGTTGAAGCTATATCTACCTAAATCTTTTCATATTAGCCATATAATTCTTGAACAAATACATATGTGCGACATGATCATCAAAAATTGGATCATTGCACCAAAAAATCATTGGATGCTATTTAATTAAAGTAAAAATAATAATAAATTCTCATTCTCTATTTTAATTTTGTTTATTTTGGTTGTGTATTTGGTCTATGAAGTGTACAATATCATTTAGGGATCATGGTCAGCATTTAGGACAATAATACCGACAATGCATTGTTTGAGGTATCAAATAATATATAAAATAGATTGTTTCAGTAAAGTGGGTAGATCAAAGGGTATATCCTCTGAATTTATTTTATCCGTTTAGAAGACTAACCTCATGAATCGTCCAATACAATCTATAATTCCCTTTTTAGTATGTTAGTCTAGGGTTGATCAATTTTTCTAATTACATATTTTCTCTAAAGGTGTTTTTCGATATTTTTTCATTTAAATAGAATCTTCCCAATATAACATCAATAAATAGTAAAATAATTGGGAAATTGATCCAAGAAGCATTCAGATAGGTCTCAAATGAAATTTTCAATGATGCATTAATAGTTATGTAAGAAATTTCATAATTCAAAGTGAATCCTTAAATAATAAAACTAACCAGTCATATTTGTTAATGTGGTATTTTAAGGATCTTCAAGATCTATAAGAACCTAAAAATTCCATAAAATTAAATCATGAATATAAATAGAAACCTACTCAGTTAAACTCTTTAATATTTAGTCAAAAATTTGAAAGATGGCATTTTTTTAAATTGTTTCAATTTTTTATATTCAATACTGACCCTCCATCAATTCTAAATCCAAATGGGAACAAATTTTTTTTTCGTATTTTTCACTATGGAAAGTCTAGTATTTTTGTTGACTATTATAATGTGACTCTTAAATTAGGAGTATAAAACGAGTAATATGAATCTAGATCATAGAATCCAATCTTATTCGTTTTAATGATTTACATAATGGTAAATTTGGGCCTTATTTTTTTATACAATATAGGTTTATATTTTTTTATGAGTATATAATGATCATAAGTTTTAGGGATAGTAACTAGAATGTCTTCAAATTAACATAATTTTTCCATCTCATTTTGTTTCAAAATTTCTCAAATTTTAATATCATAAATAGGTTCTAATTTCTAAGATAAAATATTAGGGAGTATTTAATCTTCATTCAAAAATGTATATGAAATTTTGGATGGAAACAAAATTCATTAAAACTTAGGTGAGTTTTATAATAATCTTTTTATCCTTATATACTATATGTTATTTACCAATGCATGTGGGGTAGAAATTTAAATAGATTTTTATAGTAAATCCATATTCTAAATCTCATTAATTTCATTAAATTATTCAATAAAAAATATAATAATCAATAATTTCATTTTCAAATGTAGAATCAATAAATAAATCATGGTAATTTAAGTCTTATCCTAATTGAATTATCTTATTAAAATATTCAATATCCAATTAGATCAATAGGTTAATTTGGGATTGTTCAATGTAGACACGTATTTCCTATTATTGGGGTAGTTTATTGATTCAAAATTACTTATGTTAGAATCATGTTCTCCAAAATACATGGATTGTGTTCCAAAATTAAAATTATTAATATTTCAAAAGTTATAAGAAATGGCCAACCTAGAATGAATGGGAAATGTTATTTACCACTCCCTTATTATATGTTTAGAATAATGATGTACATTGTGAACAATAATAACTTCATGCATAATAGAATATCCCTTAGAACACAATCTATGTAAGAAGTCTTTCTATTAGTGTGTTGTATAACCCCTTCAGTATGTTTGAGCTCTATAATCTATTGGGAGAAATAAGAAGAGTAAGGCTCTACATTAATTGATTCTCCCAAATAAAAAAATTATTTTGAAAAATATTGTTCCCCTATGATAGTATGATATTGAATATACCTAGGTATTTTTATTACCAACATAATTGTGATTTTACAAGGTATATAATGTTACTTCTTAAGAATTACATTTAATTTCCATTAAATTAACTCATTCATGTCCAAAGTTCTAATAGGAAATTTTCATGAATTTAAATAATATATTTTTGTTCTATTAAAGGAATATTGATATCTAATCATTTAAATGTATTTGTATTCTATTATTATAATACATATTCAATATTTTATTTGGTGGTTCACTATATGGAAGGGTGGTTGGAGTTATTTAAGTCTTCCATATTGGGGATTCCCTCATATATATTCACTAGGGGTGTCCTTACAACCACATCATCTTAATGTTTTTACCATAGGTAGATTCTTCAGTCTTTCATTATTATTCAATTACATATTTGTTTTTGGGTGGTTATTCATCAAAACAATATTACACATTAACACTTTTTAATGAATAAGAACATACATTTACATTATGGTGAGGAATTGATTAATGATATAGTTTCCAAGATCAATTATTTTCCATGATATTGAGTGTCATCATGATCTGGATGAATTATCCTTTGATTTCTATGGATTTTATCCATACGCTGTGAAGGTATTATTTTTAATGGTTTGAGACTCCATAATATTTTTACATTTATCCTCCCTTGAAGGTTCTTGAGCATTTTTTTGATGAAATTTTATTAAATATTCATTAGAAAGCTTCATGAATAGTGATGGGTGTAATATTTTTGAAACATTATCTAAAAAGATATCATTAGGGATGTTATTTAGAGCTCCAAACTATGTATTGAGATACTCACTAATTAATTTATTTTTCATAGTTTATATATGTATTATCATCGGTACATTATATCATACAATTTTTGTAATTGTTGGAATCCATTTGAGTAGTGATCAAGAGAATGATAATGTTGGATGACCTGAGCGAGGATGAAAATGTAGTCTCATGAACCATATTTAATATTAACCTTGATAAATGAGTGGTAATTTCTCTATGTTCATTTTCACATAATGGGGAGATATCACTTTTTATAAAATGGAATCCTCTTATTTTATTATTTTGTAGATAATTTTTTATAATTTTTGGATATTCACTCCATCGTTTCTGTGAAATTTATAAGTGACCATCCTTTTAGTGATCCCAAAATATAGAATCATGTCGGATTCAATCATTTTTAATGAGGTGTTGATAAAAAAAGGTAAAAATTGTCTTTGAATGGATGATGTGGGCAGGTTTCTTCAAACAATTCAAATCCCTCCCATAAAATATCGATAATTTATTTTAATTAAGGATTGATTATAGATATCTATTTATTATGTTGGTGTTGGGACCAAGATTCTTGATCGTGTTTTTTGATGAAAAATTCATTTTCTTTTGATGTCAACGAAGTTTGAGAAGAAATGAAATCACTTCACTTTGTAGAAGTGGGTGAGGAAAGACTTGAAAGTTACAGTACATTCCATGGTAAATCTGACAATAATGTACTAGTTTGTATTTTAAAAAGGTCATAAGTTGGTTGTAAAACATATAATGGAATCATTAAGATGTAAATAGTGAGAAATTATGCAACCAATCAGCATGGTTGGTCTATCAGAAGCACGTTTCTAAGGTGGTGTATTTTCTTAGTGTTTGCCAATTTTTTGGGGTCTAAAATTTTGAGTTGGGATAGCAATGTGAAATGTGGATCTTCAAGAAGATCATATAAAAATATTGAAAAGGAATGAATTTCAGAAATATGTTATTCATTAACTGTATTTCAAAAAGACATGGTGAATGTGGATGGTGTTTTTCATGATTACAACAAGCTTCGTGAATGGAAGAGGTGAAGAGCTTCGCAATAAAGCATTGCGATGTGAGGGAAAAAGAATAATCGAGGAATCCGGAAGGAAGAAAGGTAATTTTAGTGGAAAAATTGAAGAAATAGAATCACAGCAGCACAAATTATTTGATGTCACTCTTCACTATTACGATGAGCTTTATGAATACGGAAAATACCCTAGGTGCTGCATGAAGGAGAGTGAATTTTGGAGGTTATTTTGGAGCTCTACGATTTGATTATGATGTGGAGATGAGGTGGATGGAAGGTTATATAATTGGTGGAAAAGGCTATAAATAATACCCTACCCCCTTGTGAGAAGTGGAGATACTTAACAAGAATTTTAGAGCTCTCGCATTTCAAAGATGGTTCATAGAGGAAGCGAGCGCTGTAAAGGCGAGAGGTGTTGTGAAGGAAATGTGAATCACAGTGAGATTTTGAGAATTTTGAAAGAGGAACATCAGAATGTCCAATCTGTTATTTAAAAAATTTTAACATTGCAAACTAGAGGGATCCTTAATACTGGGATCTTCGTGAAGGAGATTCGCAAATAAGCAATGCGAGTTGAAGAGTTGAGTACCCAAATTAAGTAATAATTCCTTTCAAGTAGATCAAGATTTGATTGGAATATATGACTATGTATTATTACAATGTCCATGTAGTTCCTATCAACTTTTGGATAGGAAATAGAAGAGTTGATTTTAAATATAATATTTTTTAATGGTTTTCAAGGAGCACAATGATATTGCTTTACACTATTTATGCTTAGGGGGTGCACACATACATCAGGATTATCCCCCAAGTACTACACAATTGTGAGGGAATATCCAACACATTTTATTCCACATCAAAGTATTGTTTCATAGTGGATTGGTTGGTACTAGATTATTTTTGTACCATACCAAGGATGTATCTACTCTTGTTATGTAGTGAACCATGTAAATCTTGTGTTCCTATGGTTGTGTGTGTTCAGTAGGGAAAAAATTTTAATTGGAGGAAAAGGTTGTTTCAAAAATGGGAAACATAAAAGAAAAACATATCACTGATTCTCCCCCTCCCCCTCTCAATGATACTTGGATCATGTTTGGGTTACTACAACTAGTATGAAAGGGACAAGTTCCCTTATTTTGTTCTTTACAGAAGTTTTGAATAGATGTTTGGATGTAGAATCTGAATGGAGTGAATATTGTGGGGATTCAAATATCTGATGGGAAGAATTATCAAATCCGGAATGATAGAATGACTCTTTAACTTATTTCTCTTGGATATGATGTTCCTGAAACTACAAAACATGGATTTCTAGTAATTGATGAAAACATTCTGTGTAATCCTATCAATAAAAAGAATCTTAAGAAGAATGGAATAGCTAAAAATTTGTTACTCTCATCATATTCTAAGAGTGACTTTTTCTAATTGAAAGGTGTAACCATATCCAAAGTAATAATGCAAAAACTAAAAAACATCTATGAAGGAAAGACAAAAGTTACAAAGTGTAAAATTCAAATATGGAGGCTAAAGTATGATGAATTAATAAAAGAGAGCATGTATAAGTTGCGAACTACTTTAATAGTATAAATGATATTTTTAGTACTATCAGATATCATGGTGAAAGGTTGCAGGATTCTAGAGTTGTTTATAAGGCCATGAAAAGTCATCTCGAAAAATTTGATGCTATGGTGTCATCACTGGAAGGCAGTGATCAGGAAACGTTATCGTTGGATGATTTTCATACCACTCTCATCACTTATCGAATTAGAATGGAGAAGAATATGAAGTGCAAAGGAATACCTGATACAAAAATGTGTTTTAGGGATGAAAAGAAATATAACTCAAAGAAAATTCATATTGAAGATGAATCTAGAGAATCCAACCCTAAAAATGTGGTCTGTCAAAATTTTGATGAAATATAATCCTTGTTTTCTAAAAATGTGAAAAGATGAATATAGAAATAAAAAAGGGAAACTCTCTCTGAAATGTTTTTAATGTGAGGCTATTTGCAACATTGTGGATGATTCCCCTCAAAAAGAGAAATATGAATAGAGTGATGAAGTAGAAAAAGGACCATAAAGGTCTTGGAAGAAACAATCTGGAAAAGATAAATATTCTAGAAATGTTACAGATAAAATGTACCTCAAATCTAAAAGAAGGATCATTTTGTCAAAAAATAATGAAGACGATGATAGTGAGACCGAATCTGAAAAATATATTGTTGAGAAAGCTAGAAACAATAACTTTTTGCAATATTGTATAATGATTATTATCAGAGCAATAGTACTATAGAAGAAGAAACTCAACTTCAATAGTATCTAAAAGAAGAGCTGAAAGAATATCTAAGAACTATCAGAAGGCTTGAGAAGAAAAATTGGAAATTGAAAAATGAAACTTCTTCATCAAATGACCAAGAATGTTTTGCAGACTAGAAATAAAAATTTTAAAAGGGGATTGATGATATGAAAAAATTATCTTAGTAGAGAAAAGAGTAATAATGATCATCTTGATGTAAAGTGGAAGGAAAAATAATATGATTTGGAACTTATCTAACTTAAACATTCTAAAAATGTGAAAATGAACACAAGGTTCCGAAATTCAATTACAGATGTTGGTGAATGTTAAAAAAATAATGAGACTACTTAGGATAAACCAAATTTTCCTTAAAATTTTTAAAATAAATATGGAATAGGTAATGATAAAAGAAATGTTCTAAAGGCTACGTATATGGTAAAAGTTATCAATATTGAAAAATCATAAGTAACTAAAAATCACAAGTCCAGAAATATGTCTACTACTTCTGGTTTCAGTAAGAATGAATAGAAATCTGAGCTAAAGAAGAAAGTTATAATTGAAAATATGATGGTTTACAAACAAAAAAATTATGGTAAGAAGACTGTTGAGAAGAATGTTCATAACTCCAATTTGTATGGTTGGTTCTGAGAAAAATATTCATTCTATTGCTATTGCTAGAATTTTTCTGGATTTGGAATCTTGGAAAATTAGTATTGGATCAACAAAAAACATTAAAACTATTCCACTTGTTTTAAAAGACAAGGATTGAGGGGTATTATATCCTTTAAAATGATAAAATATCTAAATAAATTTCCGAAGATATCAGAGAATGTTGGTGTGAATGTAGATAATAGTTTCCAACCATTGGAAACTATTTTTGAAAGATGTGATCAACCTAGAAATATTGCTAAGGGATGCCTTATTGTGTTCCCAGACCAACAAATGCTTCATAATAACACTCAAATGCCAGAGATTTTAAAAGCTAAAAGGGACATGGCTGCTATGTCTGAAAAGAAAGAGTGAACGTTTTCCTGGCTTGAACACATT
Source organism: Viscum album (assembly GCA_963277665.1). NCBI lineage: Eukaryota > Viridiplantae > Streptophyta > Magnoliopsida > Santalales > Viscaceae > Viscum > Viscum album. The sequence goes on from OY728120.1 coordinate 1,911,387,361, forward strand.
TTCTAGGCTAGGAAATTGGAAGAAGCACAATAGAATGTGGAAGAAAATGATAAAAAAACTCCTATTGATGAAAATTATATTAATGCTTCATAAGGAGAACATCCATGGAGTTTTGATATTGGTTGTTTTTCTAATATTACATGAGACATACAACTGTTAAAGAATGTGAAAGACTTTAAAGAAGGTATCGTGACATTTGAAAATGATAAATTACTAAGGATCAAAGGTGTTGGATTAAACATCTTTTGAAATGAAAAGATGAAATCTAGGAAAGCACTAAATTTTGATGGGATGAAACATAACATCCTAAGTGTGTCTCAACTAATTGATGAGGGAAACATTGTTATCTTCAGAAATGATGGTTTGGTTGTGAAATGTGAAAATGATTGAAATATAGTTAGAAGAGGCCAATATACAAGAGGGAATTTTTTCCAAGTTGGTGAAGTTTTAAACTCATTTTAGATGGATTTGGTGGATGAAAATAAGTTATGGAATAAGAGTCTGGGACATATGTGTCAGAGAAATATGTGAAAGTTATGAAAGAAAGATAGTGTCTGAGATATTCTTGATTTCTCTAGAAGAATAGATTGGTGTTTCACTGTTTGGGAGAAAGGAAAGATTACAAAATCTATGCATAAGAGAGTTTAAATTCACTCAAAAAGACCCTTGGAACTCATACAATCGGATATATGTGGACCAATGAGAAATAAATCTAAAAATGGAGATATGTACTTCATTACATTAATTGATAACATTACTCATATTACTTGTGTTATGTGCATGAGACATATGTCTGATGCTCAAACAATTTTTAAGAGTTTTAGGATAAAATATGAGAAGGAATGTAAGTATTTAGTGAAGAAATTGAGAACTAATAATGGTGGTGAGTATATTAATGAAGAGTTTTAAATTTCTCTTGAGATGCATTGAATTCAGCATGTGTTCAGTATTCCATACACACCTCTGCATAATAGGGATGAATGAAATAATAGAATTCTGGTGGAAATGGGGACAACAATGTTACTTGAACATATTCTCTCACATTATTATTGGAGGCAAGCCATGAAAACTATACTGTATATTCATAACCAATGTTTCTATAGGCCAAACATATATATGACTCATTACAAAATGTTCAAAGGAAATAATCCAAGACATAAAAACTTAAGATTGTTTGGGAGTCCATGCATTATAATGATGAATGGTTGAAACCCTGAAAAGTTTGAGAAAAGATGAGATGATGGAATTTTTTATGGCTATGATCCAGAAGTAAGAGGATATAGATTTCTCAATAAAGATACATGCAAAATTATTGATTCTTCATGTGAAAATTTGTTGAAAATGTTGAGAAAGAAAAAAAAGTCATAGGATGATAGGGATATTGAGCAGGATTGAGGATATTTTGTTAATAATTCTGATAATGATGCATACTTTGATAATTCTACTCAAGAAGTGGAATCTGACTCAACAATCTCGATTGATGAGGATGACGTTGGAATAACTCATCCTAGGCTATGGAAACAAGTGGTGGCTCAGAAAATTATAAAAGATCAACATTAGAGGGATCAAAAAAGAAGGACAATGAAAGTTAAAACACATGCTTTTATTTATTCTAAAGTTGAAAATAATAATGTAAATGAAGCATTTGAGCATCCAGACTGGGTTAAGATTTTGAATTATGATCTTGATCAGACAGGGAAGAATGATAATTGGGAACATGTTCCCAAGTCGGAGAATAGGAATATTATTTTTACACAATGGATTTTCTGTTACAAGATGAATGAATAATGTAAAGTAATGAGCAACAAAAAAATATTGGTTTGCAAAGGGTTTTCACCAATTTAAGGAATTTATTTTGATGAAACTTTTTATCTGGTGGCATCATTAAAAACAATCCATGTCTTTCTTTCTATTTATGCATAACGAGGAAAAAAAATTATTAAAATTTGTGTAAAATCTATATTCTTGAATGATGACCTCATTAAGGATGATTACATTGATCAACCTACTGAATTTGTTATTGGGAGGGATGAACGTTATGACTACAGGATGAAGAAGGATTTGTAGTGGATGAAGCGGGCGCCAGGGGCATGATATTATAAATTTGATTCTCTCATGAGAAAGATGGATTTTATGAAAGGTAGTGTTTCAACAATAATTACATCATAGATTTTCAGGAGTTTTCACTGATCATAATTGTTTACATAGATGACATTATGTTTGCTTTGAATGATGAAATTTCATGTGGTATATTTTTTGAGGAGATAAAGAGGTTAATTTTGTTGTTCATGCTGGGTGAAATGAAATACATTCTTATGCTAAAAATTTCATAAACGAAGAATCCATTTTTCTATCTCAAGAAAAGTATGCTAAGGAAATTCTTAAGAAGTTTGGCATGGAAAATTCGAAACTAGTTTCCGCACCAATTTTTGTGGGAACCAATTTTTCAAATGATGGATAAGGAAAATATGTTTATCTGAAAGAGTTTTTTAAAGATGATTGGATGTTTGTTATAGTTTACTTCATCAAAACTTGACATCTTTTATGATGCCACTTTATCTGCAAGATTTTACAGTGCTCCTAATGAATCAAATTTGATTTCTTGAAAAATAATTCCCAGAAATATCAAAGTCACAACATATTTTGGAATCAGAACATTTTGAACTATTTGGGTATTCAGATGTTGATTGGGCAAGAAATGTTGATGAATGAAGATCCACATTTGGAAAAGTTTTCTTTCTTTGGAAAGGTTGTGTTAGTTGGCATACCAAGAAATAGATTTTATTAACTCTTAACACAACTAATGCTGAGTATGATTCTGCTACTCAAGATGTGACTAAAATAATGTGGATGAAGACTCAGATAGAAGATCTACTTGTTTAGGTATAGTTATCATTGCTCTTGGGTTATGACAATCATAGTGTAATCAGTCTTACAAGGAACTCAGTACTACATTCTAGTTGAAAGAACATAGACCTAACGTACCACATCAGCAAGGAGATAGTGGAGGAGAATGAATTATGGCTGGAGTATGTTACTACATCTGAACAATTTGTTTATATATTCACAAAACTTTTACCAAAGGAACCATTTGAAAAATTGAGGTTGAACATGGGTTTCCAACTTCCTTCTCATCGTGGGTGAGGTTTGTGTTTCCATACCCTATCTCATTTAACATTTGGATAGTGTTGTCAAGGGGGAGAAGTTTCCTAAATTTATCCTTATAGAGGCATCAATAAAGGGGATTTGTGGCTAAGATATGAATTCTAAATGTAAGTCTGTGAAGTCTTCTAACAATTTTCTAGAATGGTTGCAGAATGGTTGTTGAGTTGTTTTAGGGAACAAATTTTTTTGGTAGGAATGTTGATGAAGTGAAGAAGGATATGGAGGAATTTTGAAATGATGTGGTTTTATAGTCACTAATTTTGGAAAACATGGTCTTACTATAAATAATTCTTATTTCCTATAATGAGCTAACTCTCGTAGGAATAACATTGTTGATGTGTGACCCATTGCTCAAGGTTTCAAAGTTCAGTGATTTATGAATCTTGGTTGAGAAAAATATTCAAAGTGGAGATTGTGGGGACCAAGTTGTCTGATGACATTTTTGGATGAATGAATTATTTTATTTTTTGTTCAATGAAGATTGCGAAGAAAAGAAAACACCTCACATTGTATAAGGGGGTGAGGAGTGACAGTAAAGTTATAGTACATTCCATGGTAAATCTAACGATGCTTTACATTTTTGTATTTCCCAATGATCATAATTTCATTGGAGAAAATATTATTCAATGGAATGAATTTCACCAATATGGGCTTCAAGAAGTGTATTTTGCGAAGAAATGATGAATTTTGATGGTGTTCATTGAGATTAAGACAATATTAGTCAAAGGAAGTGGTGAAGATATTTTCAAGAAAGATTTGTGGCGCAAAGGAAAAAAGGCGCATCGTGATAGTGTGATGGAAGAAAGAGAATCACAGTGGTGCATATGAATAAAAATCATCACTACAATGGAAATGATTTGATAGAACTCCCCATGATTATGATAAGCATCATAAATCCAAAAAATAGCAATGGTGCTTCATGAAAGAGATTGAGTTCCGTCCATAATTTTGGAGATTCGATATTTGGGGATGACGTGGAGCTAAGGTGGAAGGATGGTTCTAGAGTCGATGGGAAAACTATATAATTTTTTACCTACCCCCATGAGATAGTAGAGAGACTTAATGAGAAATTCAAGGCTCTAAAATTTCTATGAATGTACATGGAGGAAGTGAGATTTGCAAAGGAAGTAAGCTTCAGGAAATAAAGGAGCTTCGCTGTGAGCCATTGAGCTTTTCAAAACAATAACATCGCAAAGATGAATATATTCTCCTTGAAATAGAGAACATTGTGTACAAGAGTGCTCCGTGAAGCTAGGATCTTTGGGAAATAGCTCTGTGAGCTAAAGAATTGAGTACCAAAATTATGAAAGAAGTGATTTAAAGGGGATCAAGATATGACTGTAGTATAGAAAAAAGTATTATTACAATGTCCATGTAGTTCCTATCATCTTTTGGATAAGAAATAGAAGAGTTGTTTTCATAGATTTGAGTTGTAAATGGTTGTCAAGTAGCACCGAGATAAATATTTGACCTATTTGGGTAAAGGGTGTATCACCCCAGGTAAATAAATAATATGACATTTTCATATTTATCCATATTTGTGAATAAAATATTAATATGACTTTAAAGGGGATGCTATGCTCAATGGCATACCCAACATGCAACAATGAGTTTCTTGGAAATCTTACGTTGCACTCTAATAATAAAATAATATTATTTTAAATGGTAGTTAACATGTAGCCGTTGTATTGGCGGGAATGGATATAAATAACTATAATATGATTATATATGTTTTTTAATTTTTTTACATTTATCCAATAAAATATAAAGGCATAAAATACGGAAATAATTCAATTTTAGGCGTATATGCCCTAATTTTCACTAAAGGTTCACTTATCGCCTTTTGATGGCGAACCGTCATTAAATATTGTTTTGTTCACTCTTATACATTCTTTTGGACCAAATAAAACTCTTATTAAGAATCAGGACATCAAAATATACTTTGTGTAAATTTTTGGTATCTTTCCGATAAAGTTCATTTTTTTGATGATTAGTGTAAAATGTTGTATTTTAATTCAAAACCTCTTTTTAATCTAATTTATTTATATGATTAGATTATATTTTGAATTGGTTTTAAAGTGAAATTAGAATATATTTTTACCATTAAATCCAATAGTGGTCGTTGTAATTAATTTCACTTTGAAATCAGACTTAAACCAGTGTCAATCTTTTGATACTTATTGTTTCAAAAAAAACACGCTATTTGCTCTGACAGCGGGAATTAATTATTAAATTAATTAATGTGACTTATATGTTTTTAATTTGGTAAAATAGACTTCATTTTTGAATTAGGAATATCAAATATAGCTTATGGTGAATTTTTGGGATTTTTCTGAAAAACTTCAATTTTTGATGAATAGTGAAACCACTAAGTGGAACTTATAAAAACTGATTTTTCCGTTTAAATGAAAATTTTCCATATTTGTGTTTTGAATTTCAAAAATCCAACATAAATGGTTGTCATTAAGAAATAAAATGTGGTTCAATGGGATAAAAATAATTTTTTGTTGAATAGTAACTTATTAATTTTTTAATCGCGATTAGAGGTAATTATGTAGTTTAAGGTAAAAATAATATTTTAATAATATGAAATGAACTTTACACATTTCCTACCCTCATTGGTTGTATCATGGCCGAAAAATACAAGACATGGGTCAACTTTAGGTACCCATGGATCCACTTTGGTTGGGAAATGACATAAATAACTTTTTATTTAATGTTAAAGTAAAAATTACAAAAACATGGGTTATTTTACGAAACAAATTTTTACATGGGGTTATAAAGATAATATTTTTAATATTAAATAGTAATTGGAAATCTAAGAATATTTCCTACATCATAGTATTTGTTTTATAATTTTTAGGCACTAAATAAATTAAATTATTTATGACATCATGATGATGCAGCGATTACCTCATTATTTAACGATTTAAATAAAATGGAATGATAATGAAAAATCTAAGACCTACACATGTCCAAAACCAATTGGATGGGTGGATTTCGAAACCTTATCACCTTATACTCTAATTATATCAATGTGGGACCCATTAAATCCGAAACTCATTTTCAAATAAAGTAATATTTCTTTACTTTCCAAAAGTGCCCCTCCCCTCCTCTTATAAAAGGCTCCAACCTCTACCTCATTACCCACACTCCCAAAGCCTTTTTCTCGGCCAACCGCTGACCATTTAATCACTCCACATCCCTCTACTCATCCTAGAGGATTCCCTTTTGGTATAATCCTTTCAATGGAAGCCTTTAGGCTCAAATCAAAATGAGTTACACTTTTAAAGGTAATTCATTCTCTCATGTTCATTTGTTTTATTTTGCTTCTCCAACCCCATAACCTCTTTTTATTTACTTATTTTGTAACAAAACCAGTATCTTAAATATACTAGGATGTTGTTATAAGATTTATTCGAGCTACACTCTCACACAACTACATCAAATGGTTAAAGAACATACGGTTTCCGTGGATGGCGAAATTCTGCCTCCCGAAACGATGATTGTTCAGTACTCATTTAACACCTTAAAAGGTAGAAATTATGAGGTCAATATTTTTATATATGATATATTATATGTTTATTTTTTCCTTATGCATCTTTGTCTTTTCATTTTGGGCATACCTTTATGGTTTCCATTATGGGTAAACGCGATATCTTCATTTAAGGAAGTGTGGACTACCGCCCCCTCAAAGTGATTTGATTCGTTAAATAACATATGTGGGATGTATAAAGGATGGAACTATGATATTATATATGATATTATACTGGAATTATAATACACCTTTTTATCATTATTATTCCATTTAATAAAATATGAAATAGAAATGAAAGTAGCGTTCATGCGTACGTACGACTTACCGTCTCCATGAACGGTGCATTTCATTTCTTATCTCTAAATGATTATGTAATGTTATAAATGCATGAATTTACTGGATATATATGACATATATGATATCTACATCATGAATACAATTCTTGATATAATAAAAATTTGGCCACACGAACAACATGTAATTGTAAGAAGTCTACTTTCGACTTAAGAACCAAATATCGACAAAACAAATATTAATAACTTAAATGATTACATAATGTTTATGACATGTTAATAATTGATATAAAAGGAATAATTAACTAGAAAAAGTTTCTTAATAAAGTGGAAATTAACTCATGTTTATTACTCAGGACGTTAAAGAACGATCGAGTCAAGTCGGACCCGAGGTAAGGGATCCTACACCTCTATTTCTTTTTAAGTACTCTCCTTTGTGTCACTTCTTTTAAGCTCCTCTTTGTTATGATGGGGGATGTTATTTTATATTCCTCTTTCTGTAAATTTTATTTTAATGTGATGAGATACCCTATTTGATCTCATCAATCCATTTTTGTAAGTTTTATGTGGCTCCGTTAGGCTACCGATTTTTTCGTAAGGGATTTTTCATCTCAATTTTATTCCCGTGAGATTTATGATACATTTGCCACAATTTCCTTTGAGTGGTGTATGTACTGCCAATTATTCTACTCTTTGTGTAATATAATTTCGTTTATGAGTATTTACATCAATGATTTATTGTCCTTCTTTCATGGTGTGTATGTTTTGAAAGATACCCAAGTCGGTAAGGGAACCCTTCACCCTCCTCTTTTTTAAAAGACATCATTTGTTGGGTCTTTTAATTTACATATTTTAATGTTGGGATATGTCTCATATATCCTTATTGATATAAATTTTATGTCCAAGTGATGAGATACACTTTTTATCTTTCATCAACTCATTTTGATGTGATGCCGTTAGGCTGTCAAGGGAACTTTTTAACCCAATTTCGATTTCTTTGGGTTCAACATGTAGTCATTGAATATGTAATCCATTGAATATGTGTTAATGAACTTTTATTGTTTTACACTTAATATCCACTTATATTGTGTGTATTTATATTTTTCACACATATTTTTGAGATTGATTTGTCCTTAATTTAAGGATACCTTCTTTTTAAAGGATTTCATCACATTTGACATTTCTATTGAGGGTTCATTATTGTTATGCACCAATTCACACTTATATGATGTATATACTATCCTTTGGAATATTATATCATGAATCCATTTATTCTCATGATATTATAAAGTTCTGATTAAATGTTATTCCTCAATTATTTTTTCAAGTGTCTCTAATTTTGGTAAAAACCCTTTAACCAAAATATCGCTTTAAATGTTTTAATTATTTGATCTTATTAATATCCATGTTTTCAAAATGGACTTAAGGATTTATTTATATGGATATTAATGGTTTAAAGTGTTAAAAGCTTCAAGGTGGTATGGGACACTTTGATTCAAAAATCTCTTTGTTAAATGTTTTAAATGGTTTTGAAAATGGTTTTTTAATGGAATCATTATTTCAATATCCTAAAATGTTATATTGTGATTGAAATGTGTAAATGTTATATTTCCTTTATGAATGTTTTAAGTGATACATTTATGTTATGGTTCATGGGCATTGTTATGAAAACGGGTGGTTCCGTGATAAACTAAGGGTGGTTGAGCCGGATATAGCTCTCCACTGCATTGGGTAACGCGAAGGAGTGAAACGTTAAGTTTTATCCGAAGAGATTTAGGGAATATACTGTGATGGGTATTCCAAACGTAACCAAGAGGGTTACTCCCTACGTAAGAATGTTATGAATGCCTCAAGATACCTTTATGTCTTATTTTTTCTATGATTTATTCATGGTTTGATGTGGTATGTTAAAGTGCATATGTTTTATGGGTAAAGTGTGATTTCATTCTTATGTAAACATTTACTCATGTTTCCTTTACATATTTTTATAACCCTTACTGAGATATTTTATGCTCATCCCATGTTTTGGAAATGTTTTTCACAGGTCAAGGGAAAGGTACATGATAAGATGATAGAGTCAAGGATGAGTCAAGAAAGAATCCATGTTTTATTTTAAATATGTTTCTGTTGTTGGGATGAATGAATCTTGTCTTTTATGCAACCACTTTGTTTAAAGGTGGAATGTAATGCAAGTTTCAAGATCAAATTCTCTAAAAATCTAAATCTGAAAAGATCCTAAACATGTAATCTTGTGATAACTCAAGATTATGTAAGGTTTAAGGCTGGGGCCATATAGTTGGTATCAGAGGTCGGTTTAGATAAATTTAGAGGTTAGGGTATTCTTTATGCATAAGTGACATTACCATAATGGTTAGGATATCAGAAAGAGTCCTAGTTTTAGATAATGTGAATGAGTAACTGTATCTTAGTGTTTACCTTCCTCATTAGTACATGACGGTTTTGTTGATATACTCACACTGACATTTATGATTTTAGTGAATGGATGGATCTAGCAGGAACCAAAGAGACAACAGGTTTGAAGGAAACTGTGGTGGTTCAATGATTAAGATACTGGATGAGATGGGGGATTCAATGAGGAATCTCATAGTTGTTCTAAACCAACTATCAAGGAGTCATGATCAACAACTTGAACCTTGGTATGATCTTTAATGCATCATGTACGAGATGACCAATCCATGTGGAAGTTCAGGTAATAACTATAAAGGTAACCATTAGAGTTTATATGATCCTTACTTTTGAGGTAATTATGGGTTATTATAAGATATGCTGGAAAATGAAAGGCATGAGATAAACTTGAGGTTAAGATATATTATGTTTATTTTTGAAGATTTTATCTCGTTTTGGGAAATGTTTTAAGAATTATATAGTTTTTGAAAAAGAACAACACGCAGACCGTGTGACGACCCGTCGCGTCGGACAAAGCTGCGGGAATCGAACCCACAACCAATGTGCGATTGGTATTTATCGCCTACCACTAGACTACGTGTAGTCCCAGGTTAGTTTGACCAATTCTTTTTAGTTAGATGATTTTATGAATTAAGAGTAATTTTATTTTGGGTAATTTTTGAAAATTATTAACCTATCATGGAGGATATGTGATTAGGTTAATTACTTTTCAATACGAGATTTTAGGAGCAACTGATGTTGTTTGGAGATAAATGTTACGATTTAACTTGGAAGACTATGTGACTAAATCCTTCAAATATTTGGGTTTCAATCTTATATTGGTTTACTTTGAAGAATTTTATGGACAAATTGTTTATCGGATGGTCCTCGGTGATCTTTGGGTTTTGTTGGACAAATTTTGGAGATTAAGCATAGATTTTCTTTTTAAAGGCTTATCCTTTTCTGGAAAATCTGACCTTGTACTAAAATTTTTTGTTTTGGTTTTGGTTAAGGTCTAAAGATATGGGATGTATATAGTTCTATTTTGTGGATTAGGTGATTCTCTAGAAGTTGATTATAGTACTCTTAATGCGAACAAGTCTCCCTAAATACTCGTCTTTTGGAAAAAAATATGAGTTTGATTAAGGAATCTAGTAAAAGTTGAAAGTAAACATGATAAGTGATTATGTTTCCTTATGAATAAATTCCTCAATAAAAAGTAACTTAATACAAAAATGTTGTCTATTAACTTTTCCTACTGGGGAACCCAACACCGTTTAACCCGTCACAAGTTTGTGATTTTCTTATTGTTACCTTTCTCCTAAACATGTTTTCTATCACTCTCCATCAGAACATGACCCTATGTTTTCTCCTCCATTTCCATGTTTTCCTACATGGAGTCCTATTATGGGTAAACTCGGGTGACCTCTGTACTTGTCTTTCTCTATTATAAAGTGATTGTTTTACCAACTCTTGTTCCGATGTGGGACTTTCGAGGATGTTTCCATGCTCAATTTTAAAAAATGCGAGGACGTAATTCCCCAAAGGGGGGAAGGATGTAACACCCCAGGTAAATAAAGAATATGACATTTTCATATTTATCCATATTTTTGAATAAAATATTAATATGACTTTAAAGGGGACGCTATGCTCGATGGCGTACCCAACACGCAACAACGAGTTTCTTGGGAATCTTACGTTGCACTCTAATAATAAAATAATATTATTTTAAATGGTAGTTAACATGTAGCCATTTTATTGGTGGGAATGGATAGAAATAACTAAAATATGATTATATATGTTTTTTAATGTTTTTACATTTATCCAATAAAAGATAAAGGCATAAAATACGGAAATAATTCAATTTTAGGTTTATATGCCCTAATTTTCACTAAATGTTCACTTATAGCCTTTTGATGGAGAACTGTCATTAAATAAAATTTTGTTCACTCTTATACATTCTTTTGGACCAAATAAAACTCTTCTTAATAATCAGGACATCAAAATTTACTTTGTGTAAATTTTTGGTATCTTTCCGATAAAGTTCATTTTTTTATGAATAATGTAAAATGTTGTATTTTAATTCAAAACCTCTTTTTAATCTAATTTATTTATATGATTAGATTATATTTTTAATTGGATTTAAAGTGAAATTGGAATATATTTTTACCATTAAATCCAATAGAGGTCGTTGGAATTAATTTCACTTTGAAATCAGACTTAAACTAGTGTCAATCTTTTGATATTTATTGTTTCATAAAAACACGCTATTTGCTCTGACATCGGGAATTAATTATTAAATTAATTAATGTGAGTTATATGTTTTGAATTTTTTAAAATAGACTTCATTTTTGAATTCGGAATATCAAATATAGCTTAGGGTGAATTTTTGGGATTTTTCTGAAAAACTTCAATTTTTGATGAATAGTGAATCCACTAAGTGGTACTTATAAAAACTAATTTTCTCGTTTAAATGAAATTTTTCCATCTTTGTGTTTTGAATTTCCAAAATCCGACATACATGGTTGTCATTAAGAAGTAAAACTTCGTTCAATGGGATAAAAATAATTTTTTGGTGAATAGTAACTTATTAAGTTTTTAATCGCGATTAGAGGTAATTAGTGTAGTTTAAGGTAAAAAAATATTTTAATAATATGAAATGAACTTGACACATGTCCTACCCTCACTGGTTGTGTCATGGCCGACCAAGACAAGCCATGGGTCAACTTGGGGACCCCATGGATCCACTTTGGTTGGGAAATGACATAAATAACCTTTTATTTAATGTTAAAGTAAAAATGACACAAACTGGAGTTATTTTACGAAAACAATTTTTACATGGGGTTATAAAGATCCTATTTTTAATATTAAATAGTCATTGGAAAGATAAAAAGATTTCCTACATCATAGTATTTTTTTTAATTTTTAGACACTAAATAAATAAGATTATTTATGACATCATGATGATGCAGTGATGACCTCATTATTTAACGATTTAAATAAAATGGAAAGATAATGAAAAATCTAAGACCTAAACATGTCCAAAACCAATTGTATGGGTGTATTTCGATACCTTATCACCTTATCCTAGAATTATATCAATGTGGGACCCTTTAAATCCGAAACTCAATTTCAAATAAAGTAATATTTCTTTACTTCCCAAAAGTGCCCCTCCTCTCCTCTTATAAAAGGCCCACACCTCTACCTCATTACCCACACTCCCAAAGCCTTTTGCTCGGACACAACCTGACCATTTACTCTATACACATCCCTCTCCTCATCCTAGAGGATTCCCTTTGGGCATAATTCTTTCAAAGGAAGCCTTTAGGCTCAAATCAAAAGGAGTTACACTTTTAACAGTAATTCATTCTCTCATGTTCATTTGTTTTATTTTACTTCTCCAACCCCATAAACTATTTTTATTTACTTCTTTTGTAACAACACCAGTATCTTCAATATACTATGATGTACTTATAAGATTTATTCGAGCTACACTCTCGGACAACTACATCAAATGGTTAAGGAACATACGGTTTCCGTGGATGGAGAAATTCTGCCTCCCGAAACGATGATTGTTCAATACTCATTTAACACCTTCAAAGGTGGCCATTATGAAGTCACTATTTTTATATATGATATATAATATGTTTATTTTTTCCTTAAGAATCATTGTTTTTTCATTTTGGTCATACCTTTATGGTTTCCATTATGGGTAAACGCGATATCTTCATTTAAGGAAGTGCGGACTACCGCCCCCTCAAAGTGATTTGATTCGTTAAATACCATATGTGGGATGTATAAAGGATGTAACTATGATATTATATATGATATTATACTGGAATTATAATATACCTTTATATCATTATTATTAAATTTAATAAAATATGAAATAGAAATGAAACTAGCGTTCATGCGTACGTACGGCTTACCGTCTCCATGAACGGTGCATTTCATTTCTTACCTCTAAATGATTATGTAATGTTATAAATGCTGGAATGTACTGGATATATATGAAATATATGATATATACATCATTAATAAAATTCTGGATATAATAAACATTTGGCCACAGGAACAACATGTAATTGTAAGAAGTCCACTTTCGACTTAAGAACCAAATATCGGCAAAACAAATATTATTAACATAAATGATTGAATAATGTTTATGACATGGTAATAAGTGATATAAAAGGAATAATGAACTAGAAAAAGGTTCTTAATAAATTGGAAATTAATTCAAGTTTATTATTCAGGACGTTAAAGAACGATCGAGTCAAGTCGGACCCGAGGTAAGGGATCCTACACCTCTCTTTCTTTTTAAGTACTCTCCTTTATGTCACTTCTTTTAAGCCCCTCTTTGTTATGATGGGGGATGTTATTGTATATTACTCTTGTTGTACATTTTATTGTAATGTGATGAGATACCCTATTTGATCTCATCAATCCATTTTTGTAAGTTTTATGTGGCGCCGTTAGGCTGCCGATTTTTTCGTAAGGGATTTTTCATCTCACTTTTATTCCTGTGAGATTTATGATACATTTGCCACAATTTCCTTTGAGTGGTGTATGTACATCCCATTATTCTAATATTTTTGTAATATACTTTCGTTTATGAGTATTTACATCAATGACTTATTGTCCTTCTTTCATGGGGTGTATGTTTTGAAAGATACCCAAGTCGGTAAGGGAACCATTCACCCTCCTCTTTATTAAAAGACTTCTTTTGTTGGGTCTTTTAATTTACATATTGTTATGTTGGGATATGTCTCATATATCTTTATTGATATAAATTTTATTTCCAAGTGATGAGATACACTTTTTATCTCTCATCAACTCATTTTGATGTGATGTCGTTAGGCTGTCAAGGGAACTTTTTAACCCAATTTTGATTTATTTGGGTTCAACATGTAGTCATTGAATATGTCATCCATTGAATATGTGTGAATGACCTTTTATTGTTTTACACTTAATATCCACTTATATTGGGTGTATTTATTTTCGACACACATATTTTTGAGATTGATTTGTCCTTAATTTAAGGATACCTTCTTTTTAAGGGATTTCATCAGATTTGTCATTTCTATTGAGGGTTCATTGTTGTTATGCACCAATTTACTCTTATATGGTGTATATACTGTCCTTTGGAATATTATATCATGAATCCATTTATTCTCATGATATTATAATGTTCTGATTAAATGTTATTCCTCAATTATTGTTTTCAAGTGTCTCTAATTTTGGTAAAAACCCTTTAACCAAAATATCGCTTTAAATGTTTTAATGATTTGTTCTTATTAATATCCATGTTTTAAAAATGGTCTTAAGGATTTATTTATATGGATATTAATGGTTTAATGTGTTAAAATATTCAAGGTGGTATGGGAAACTTTGATTCAAAAAAATCTTTATTAAATGTTTTAAATGGTTTTGAAAATGGTTTTTTAATGGATTCATTATTTCAATATCCTAAAATGTTATATTGTGATTGAAATGTGGAAATGTTATATTTCCTTTATGCATGTTTTATGTGAAACATTTATGTTATGTTTCTTGGGCATTGTTATGAAAACGGGTGGTTCCGTGATAAACTAAGGGCGGGTGAGCCCGATATAGCTCTCGAATGCATTGGGTAACGCGAAGGACTGAAACGTTAAGGTTTCTCCGAAGAGATTTAGGGATTATACTGTGATGGGTATTCCAAACGTAACAAAGAGGGTTACTCCCTACGTAAGAATGTTATGAATGCCTCAAGTTACCTTTATGTATTATGTTTTCTATGATTTATTCATGGTTTGATGAGGTATGTTAATGTGCCTATGTTTTATGGGTAAAGTATGATTTAATTCTTATGTATACATGTACTCATGTTTCCTTTCCATATTTTTATAACCCTTACTGATCTTTTTTATGCTCATCCCAAGTTTTTGAAATGTTTTTCACAGGTCAAGGGAATGGTACATGATAAGATGATAGAGTCAAGGATGAGTCAAGAAAGAATCCATGTTTTATTTTAAATATCTTTCCATTGTTGGGAAGAATGAATCTTATCTTTTATAAAGCCACTTTGTTTAAAGGTGGAATGTAATGCAAGTTTCCAGATCTAATTCTCTAAAACTCTAAACCTGAAAAGATCCTCAACATGTAATCTTGTGATAACTCAAGATTATGTAAGGTTTAAGGCTGGGGCCTTATAAAGGGGGTGCACACATTCTTGTAGATTTAATCCTAGGTAGAAAACAGTTGAAAGGGAATATCCTACTCATTGTATTACTCATCAATGTATTGTTTTCTAGTGGATTGTGTGACACAGTAATATTCCTCTAACATATCAAAGATGTAGCTACACTTGATTAGTAGTGAACCTTGTAAATATTATGTTCCCATGGTTGAGTTTGTTCATAAGGGAAAGAAATCATTATCAGTAGGTTAAGTTTGTTTCAATATGGGTAAAAATAAAAGAAAATGATATCACTGATTCACCACCTGCCCCTCTCAGGGACACTTGGACCTTAATTGGGTATATACAACTGGGCACTCAAAATGAAGTGAAAATATTGGGGAGTAAATCCTTAGGATGATTATCTTGTATGGAATGCTATCAAGGTGTTAGGTCAGAGAGAAACTCATTTTCTAACCCCCCCCCATAAAGGGAGAATGGAGAAACCTTTAGTAGAACTGATATTGATGAAATTATTTTTGTTTGAAATTTCTACAAATATCAGTATATTTTCTCCCAAGACTATTAGGGCCCACTCCATCAAATGTATGAAAATTTGGAATGATTTGTGTCGTTTTATTATTATGTTCAAAAATATTTTTTGAAATTAATTTTTTAAATATGATGATTATTTTATAAATTAGGTGTATATAGTTAAATCTAATTCCTATTCAATTGAGCCTATTACCAATATTTTTTTAATTCCTCTGGTTACTATAGTGAAAGAAGAATACAAGGAGGTAGAGTAAATAATTTGAATTGTGAAAAACTTTCCCTCCACCTCTATAGTGAATATAGAGGTCTAAATTACTTCCATAATAGATATTTCAACATTTCAATCAAAACCATTAATTTCAGATGAACAAGACGTGGTCATTTATAAAAACCATTTTCAAAAAAAATACACAACTGAAATTAAGATCCCTTCATGACATTGATACTTGGGTTATGAGATTCACTTCTTAGGGACCTAATAAAAAATATAAAACAAAGGATAATCAATATATAATGGGGCTCAAGTATTCTCCTTTGTAAAAACTGATTTTGGCTAAATTTAATTGGAATGTTTTTTTAATATGGTGTGAGTTATGAATAATGAGTTGGATTAAAAAATAAGAAATATTTAATATGATGAAACATTTTACATCCCCATACACACTGGCAATTTGTTTCATATTCCTTAAATATTCCCACTCATTATTGATGAAATATCACTGACCCCCTCCCCTAGTAACATTTTATTAAAGAGAGGGATGAAACCATCCATGATTAGACTTCTTGAAATTAATATATTGATCAGAAATCACTAATACAACGTTAATACAGACACTATAAATAACATTTGGTAGTGAATATGTTATATTTATCATGTGGGTGAAAAAAAAATGAAGAAGGTAAGATGAATTCAAAATTCCTAGAATAAATGAAACCTCATATTATTTAAAAAAATACAAATTTTCAAGGGAGATTGACATAATGAATTTATAAATTAAAAAATAAATTAACTAACTATTGGTATGGGTAATCTCTTTAGATTATCCCTTAGTGGATTAATATTCTATCAATAGGGAATTACAAAAAATATATACGAATGAAGTGGAGAAGCACAGCTCGATCAACGACAACCCCATTTATAGGTGAACAATACCTTTATTAAGGAGATGATTAAGACATCCATATGTTCTTCATCAACTCCAAATCCATCATGAGAGGATGTTTATCCACTCCCTCTTACAATTTTCCTTGATAATTCAAAAATTTCCATTAATTCACTCCCCTACTATTTCTTATCTTGTCACTAACACATGTATAGTTATATGGATACAATCATCAATCATTCATCTCTTAATAAATATTTTTCTGTGAAATATTATAATTTTTATCTTAAAATGATCTAACATGGTATCTACAGAGATTTTATAATTTATATTAAAAGGTAGAGTAATTAATTTTGGTTTATTTTTGGTTTATATCATTCTTTTTTTGGGAATTTGATATTTTAATCTATGATAAATGAAATATTTCTATGTGGTGGATGGACTGTTTGGTGGATCTTACAGTGAAAAAATTATTTTTAAATATTATATATAATTTTTTTCAATTAATAGTCATCATGAGGTTTCCTTATATTTTATTAAAAAAACTCTGTGATTTCTTAGACTATGGTGGAAGCTTCTACGGTTATAGAAGCTTGGAATTAATGTGAAATATTTGGAGATACATGGTCAATTTTTATCATCACATGTGGATGGTAAGATACCATGGTTGATAAAAACACAACATTGGTCATGATGAAAATGTGTTCGATTCATTATTTATAGTGGATCCAGTCACAATTCATCTTATTCATTATGTAGTCTGACCAAGGAATTTCTAAATTTACATCATGATCAGTCTGGTAGTAGAATTAATGTTAGGTTGATCAACCAATACAACATCATGTACCTATGATTAATTTTATTCAGGTTCACCTGATGACATCATTTCACTATTTATCCATGTGTATATTATTTAGTTAATTATAAATTTTAGTAGTATCAACTGTTTAAAATCATTGACCTACACATACTAAAAGTAAAAAAACTAGAGGGTTCAAGAAACATTCAATCCAAATTGAATACGTAATTAAAATATTTTTGAAAATATTTTTGAAAAATTTATTCCAATTATCTAAATAAATTAATGTATTTTCAATTAAATCCATAAAATTTTTAAATACACCAAAATATAAGATTCAATCCATTTATCAAATAATCCTAAAATTTAAAAACATACATAAATGAATTATTTACACTAGTATTATCAAAATTATGTGTCTAATTTCTATTCTTATGTTTTTCCGAAATAATAAAATATTATCTCTCCCAAATAATTATCCATTTTATTAATATCAATTCCTTCCATTACATAAACACTAAATTTGTTTCTCAACTAATCTTAATAAATCACAAAAATAATTATCACTATCTTCACATCACCTAAATTAGTAAATTATTATCCACCTACTTCCATCTATATGATATCATTAAAGACAATCCAAATATGAAACAATATATATAATTATTTTAATTATTCGATGATAAAAATCATAAAACTATGGTTTTATATTCAAAACATTAATTATAATAATTATCCCATAATTCACATCACCTTTAATTAACAATTGAATAAAAAATGTTCAATATGTTTGGGAATAAGATGGTTATTCAACTAACATATATTTATTGAAAACATGTTGTAAAATATTTAGGAAAAATTAAACTCATTTTAATTATTACCCATTTAACATCTTGTTATCATATATTTACATCCAAAAATTAACTTCTCAAGATATTATGAATTTCTTTTTAATTTGTTCTTAGTGGTTAAATTTTATTATTTAAACCCAAAGGTAGACCAACTCTCTATTTTTTTTTCAAAATTATATTTTATGATCATCTTTGTTTAGGTGTTACTAAATCATTACTTGTTGATTTTGAATAGTGGTAATTGTTATAGTGAGAAAATCTAATAATCCACTATAAAAATCAACTAGACATTCCTATATTTTCTTGAAGAATCATTTAACTCTTTATTTAAATTCTTCTTCTATTTAAGAGGTCAATTATTATTGTAAGATTTACCCACACTAATGTAGATCCATTTATTATATTGATAAATTTTCATCACGTGACAAGAATAAATGTCCATGTTCCAAAATATCCAACTACACCACTAAGTAATATTGAATATCATTATATTATTTTTTTAGTTGAAATCGATATTGACTGATATATTTACTATTTTGGGGATAAATCAACATCAATTTTGAGAACAATTTAAAAATATTTTCTTCTTGGACATGAAAAAATAAACACAAATTTTTGGAGTGGTTTTTTATTTTTTGCACTGTTAATATCACTCCAACTATAAAATTTAATCCTACCTAAGTTGAAGATATTTTATAAGTAAAAAAACTAAATTAACGAGATAATGGGTATCCTTTATCAATAATAATATACTTTGTTGATGATGATTTTTTCCAAGCCATTTTCCATACATGTGAGTTTTTATTGAAATAAAATTTCTGATATCGAGATTCATGACAAATTTTCATCAATTAATATCATATGATGATTCTACGTAGGTTCTTTGGAAATTTCTCAGCATTGAATAACACTCATGTCAATTAAGATTTAGGGTGTTTTAGACAATTATTTTTTCTCACACTTACATAAAATTATTTCTCAGAATTTATAATTTGTTCTTCTTATATCAACCATACCTTTTATAGGGAATCATCAAACCCTTTAATTCAATTTTAATTAACTACCAACAGAGTGTTTTTGAAATTTATGGAGTCCATATATAGAATTTCATATGTATATATCACATATGTAAATATATACTCATCACAAAAGGATATCCTGAATTCATTTTTAATTCATCATTAATCAATTAATAAAATTCATTTCTGTGTGAAACATATTGTTCAATGACATCAATACGTTATCTGAGGGGTTTTCACTTTTGATTCATCTTCGAAAATTTTTCTTTTATTATATTAGATTCCAAAGTTAGTAGTGATTTTTCTTTTTATGACAAATTGATGTGTGTAAAAATATAATTGAAACAAAAAAGGGTTCCATTTTAATAGAAATCTTAACACTTGTATAAAAACACATATTTGAATATTTAACATCCAAATCAATTAAATATGTTGAATTTTCCTTCTTATTATGAAATGGTTGTCAAATATAATATTTTGATCATGTTTAATAAATCACAACACATAATTATTTAATTCATTAATTGGAATAATTAAAATTATATAATACATATATTCATTAAAAGGGAAACTAAGAAAATGGGAAAATAAAAACATAAGAACAAAATATATGTAACTAGAAAATGTGGCTCATGTTGATGTTATATAATTATCACATAAAAAAAACTATAAAATGAAATCTAAAAATTAGTAATCAAATCACCTTTTTAGAGAATTATAATTTTGAATCATTAGTGGAATTGAGGTTATTTAATAATTGAAGATTTAATAGGTATCGATATGTGGAAATATGATAGTATTATCATGACCTGTCCTAGTAGGGACCACACCAAGACTCCCCCAGACCGCCTCCAATAGGCCAGGGGTAGGTGACTGGCACCAAGTAGTCATTTTTCTAACATGGAAGTAATTTCTAATATACCAATACACACATAGAAATATCGCAGCCCACAATTGTTTAAATGTACAAAAAACCACTAATGAACAAAATGCATGCACACAACTACACCCAAGCAATAGTGTATGATGGGAAGTAATGTAATGAAAGTAATGTGGCCCAGAATACATTCCCACCAATAAAAATAATATGAATACTGCAATGTCAAACCAGTAAACATAAAGAGGTACTTGAATTGAAGATCGTTACTATTGGAACACCTCAACCAATAATGAACTCAAAAAGCTCATTATTGTCCTAGTCAACCCAAAACTCTATCAAAATGATTCTCGTCTATAGAAGACATGATACTTGTGGGAAAATCACGTGCATGAGTGAGTATAACAATAATTAGCAGAGGACCCCAAAAACCACAAAGAAATACACAATGGAATGGTACTGTTTTCTCTACACAGTATATGTCTACTTAACATATAATAGGATAAAACAATCAAGATATACTAAAAACCAAGACTCACAGTCTAGGGACGAGTCACACAACTGCATACTCATCTTCTTGGGATTCAGTTTGAAGATTCCAAAAAGCTCTCATCTATGGGAACTCACTCCATGAGTATGACGGCTCTGATGACATCCGTCAAATATATACTATCAGTCGGGAAAAGTCATGAGAGATAGATACACTCATTCCCGGAGAATTCACATTTGAGTGGGGAAAAATCTCGATAGGTAGTTTAGGATCACTGCTAGGTCCTTGCCATATCCCACGACTCATCCACATTCACCTGCTAAGTAGAGGATCGACGCCCTATTGGCATAGTCACGTCGATACATGACTATACCTAGGGTCAAGAATTGATAGAGGGTCTCTCTCTAGGCCTCTTAGCGGGATACCAGACTCTATCTCTGAAATTTCAGCTAAAGGGATCATACTCCAAGAAATGGTAATGATATCTGACCTTTAGGGGAGAAAGAAAAAGGGGCACTAACCCAAATGAAACATGTCCAAATTAAATTGTACAAGAGATCCAGCCATGTAATGAGAAGTACATGATTTGTATAAGTGTCTCACACTATGTATTATGTCCCTGGGTGCTTCCCATGTACGATGACTCATGTCGTAAGTCTAGTTGTGTAGAAGAATATATACATGGCGTGTAAGAGAGTGACACATTGTGGTCCTCTCTTTGGGGAGGACACTGTGTATGTTGGACATGTGCCCGTACATGGCTTCAACACATGTGTTACAACTCATGTATTAGGTACACATGGTAACCCATGTAGTCGGCTAAGTCAAGCTCTGTGGTAAAGTACACGATCGTGTACTCCACCCCATGTTCGTGTATCCATAGGATACACGCTGAGTCTCGTGTAAGGACCCACACAACAAGTTCATTGGAGAACACACCATGTCATCTCTTCACACACCACGAAACCCTATCCCCACTTATATAGTGCTAAACGCTTTTTTCTTCGGGATACATTCTGTGTGTTCTGAAAATTTGTAGAATCACTATCCTCCACTATTCTGCATTAGGTAGTGCTCTGATATCTGATCCGACCATCTTTTATCAACAAAAAATTAATATTAAGGTCGCCCCAATGTCACGAATTCATATCCATTGTTTTCAAGCCTCTGATCGGCCCAAAACAATTCGATCCAACAACATGAATAATTCTCGAAGATCTGTCTCCACCAATCCGAGCCGATTCATCATCCTTCATTTTCGTCGCACCTCCGTTCAATGTTTGAGACGTCGGGTCTCCAATTTTGGATCGTTTTACAGTGAAATGGATGCCCAAGGATCCTTTTTGTCAAAATGTCTCTGATTTTTTATGTATTATTATAAATATTATACTGCATTATTACGAGACCATTCATGGAGACGGAACTTCATTATGAGGCCCGATGAGCCCGGAATGGTGGTTCATACTTTTTTATCAATGTATGTTGGAGTCTGTGCGTGGTTGAGCTAGTTTCAAAACGGTTCCCTAGAAAAAAAATCTGAGGGAATTGTTGCATATGATACAATGACTTTACCTGTGAACATGACCTACCTCAACTGATATGAGTCAAGGGAATAATTTATTATCTAGATTTTTTTAATAAAAATAACATAAAATAATTTGAAAGGATTATTTAATTTTATTTTATTTGGAATCATCTGTTATCATATAATGATGAAACATCTATTTTGATAATTAATACCACACCATAATGACACAAAAACAGCAACATTGACTAATTAATTCTGCCACGCAATAGGATAGAGAAATGTGTTTCCTCCTATTAATGGGTTAATAAAATGTGGGTCGTTGGTAGAAGAATGTGGGAAAATCTGGTGAATTCATAGAACATTGGAGAGGATCTTGATGACAATTAAAGCACAATACCTTCATCAGCGTTCGATCCCACCTCAAGGTAGGGGTTATGTTTTAATGTTGTCTCTCCTCCCCATCTGTTGAATTTAAAGACTAACACGAATCAACCCATGAACTGGTTGATCTGTGCTTTGTCATTTTTGTGGGAGGGATTTTTTGGGTTCATTATTGGTATATTTTTATTCCATGTTTTATTCTTTTAATTTAATACCATTTAAAACCATCTAACGAGATATGATTAATGCCACGATGAACGATGGAGATGTTTTTTCCTCTTCAGTTATTGGATTTTCATTTTATTTTCTTCATGTTCTTTAGGATTATCAAGAGGTGATGAATAACGGACCCAATTCGTGATGACGTAGGATCGCGAATCTGGAAATTTCTAGAAAAATGACATATATTCCAAAGAACACGGTGTGTAGGCCCAACTAAGTGGAATCTAGGGTTCGGTAGTGCATGAAGCGATGATAGGACTTGCTCTCTAATGGAAATGGCATGTGGGTCCTTACACACAACTCAGCGTGTATCTGGGGAATACACAGACACGGGGTGGAATACATGACCGTGTACTCCACTACATGGCCAGGCCAGGCTGACTGCAATGTTTTACCTATGTACTAGATACACAAGTTGTAACACACATGTTCAAGTCATGTATGGTCTCACGACCAGCATACACAAAGTCCTCCCCGAATATAGGAACATGGCATGTCACTCTCTTACACTATGTGTATACCTTCTTCTATATGACCAGGATGATGATATGGGCCATTGTACATGGGAAGTACCCAGGGTCATAAGACATGACGTGTGACACTTCTACACGTAGTTTAATTCTCAGTACATGTCTGAATCATATTGACCACCGTATCTTGGACATGTTTCATTTGTGTTAGTGCCAATTTTTCAAGTTCCCTTTAAGATCAGGTATCATTTCCTTTTTCAGTTGTATGATCCCTTTAGCAATACATTCCATGATAGAGTCAGGTATCCCTCCTAGAGTTCCAGAGTGAGATCCTTGGATACTACTTTATCACGACCCATCCAATGTTGGTAATATACCTTCTAAATGCTAGTCACAAACCCCTATCCTATTAGAGGTGGGATCGATTGCTGACGAAGGTATTGCAATATCATCATCGTCATGATCTTCTCCAATGAAGTAAGAATTCACAAGAGTTTTTCACAATTGTCTGTTAATGACCCACATTCAATTCAACCATTAAAAGGAGGAAACATGATTCTATGTCATGTTGTGTGACGACAATAATGATTCAACATTTCTCTTTCTGAGTCATTATGGCGTGGTATTTATTTTCAAAATAGTTGCCTCAACGTTAAGCTACAACATATGTTTCCAAATAAAATAAAATTAAACAATCCTTTTGAATTTTTTTTTTTTTGATATTACTAAAAACATCCAAAAATTAACATTTTCCATTAAATCATGTTGGTTGAGGTTAAGATTGTTCTTAGGAAATGTAATAATCCTGGATGCAATGGTGTCCTCAGATTATTTTACTAAGTATCTATTTTGGTAACTTCCATAACCACACACACCTGCCAACTTAAAAATCTAAAAAAAATTCAAAGCACCATTTCATGCTCATTGGGCCTCGGAATTACGTTTCTTCTCAATTCTTGGCCTCATAATAATTTCATATAATATTTAATATAATACATGGAAAATTCGAGACATTACAAGTTGGAAGATTAATATGACTGTTGTAGTGGCAATACAACTGTGATGAACAATTACCTATCCATTGGAAAATTAATCCTATCTAAAAATACTCAAATATAAAATAAATTATATTTATCATAATTATATTAATAATATATATAGATATATTATAATATTAATATCATGTTTAAAAAAGAATAAAAATATATGAACATTTTTTTAAATAATGTATAATTTAATATATATCATAAAAAATAATTTTTATAACAATAAATATAATTGTAAATGATAGATAATTATTTTTATCAAATTTATTTATTATTTGAAATCAAAACATAATTTTTTTATTTGGTAACTATTTTAAGCTTTTTGAAAAATCATATATATATATATATTGAATAGAAAATATTTTGTTTGGATGTAAATGATAAGTTTGTAAATACTGGCACAATGATTTAATAATAGTATAACAATTTATTAATTTTCTAATTGACAAAAGTCGTGGATAAATAGTAAAATATTTATTTAAATTCAATTTAAAAATAAATCAATTATTTTATAATGTAAATAGTATATCGTACTCAATTAAAAAATTCAATTTTTTATTTCATTTTATAATAAAATAATGATTTAGGTTTAAAAGGAAATGAATATATTAAAGATATGTATTTTTTTCAAATAATACTCGGAATTTAAGTAATATATCTAATACGAGGGTTTCCATAGAAATAATTTTTCATCCTAAAACTCCCCTCTCCTCATGTATAAATAAATCCACATCCACCACTAGGATAACCACCTCCCTTATCCCTCTAAAAGAGAATCCTCAACCAAAATTACCTTCTTTAATCCAAAAAGATTACATTATGATGACATATAATCCTATATATCTACACATTCAGGATTTTATGGGTCATTAAGATAAATAATATTCTATAAATAAGTAGGGTCCTTTCATATTTTCATTTCATATTCCCATTTCAAATTTTATATCATTATATTATTTTCTAATCCAAACGTCTATAATAAATTAATATTATATTAACATGATAATTAAAATTTTATTCACCTATTAGAATTATATTTCTAGTATTGGAATAAATTATATACCACTCACATTCTCTTTTGATAATGTGCCATCAACGGTCGATTGACAGCTCATGAGGACATTTCCAACTCTCAACTTATCATCATAGATATAAATTGTATTTACAAATTCATTATCATATATAAATTTATAAATAGTTTATTTAATAATTTTTCTAGTTTATTTTTTAAATGTATTAATTGAAGTAATTTAAACCAAAAATTGTAATAATATTGGATACTGTTTTGGAAAACCTAATATTATATAGCACACACCTTTATCCCTTCTTTATATTTATTTTCATTACAAAACATTCTAAATTACTTTTGAGTAATGTTTTTACAATTATATTATTTTTTGTTTATAGGGGATTATTTATATTCAACACTTTAGGGATTATTTTAGTGTTACATATAATTAATGGTAAAAATTTACTATTATATATAACATCTCATTATTTCCATTTAAAAAGTTTCATCATATAAACATGATCTATGATTTTTATGAAAACCTTTTATGTCCAACATTATGTATTCAGTTTTTATATTCAAAAATTCTTCTATTATTCTATAATATGTGATTAATGAAAATTCATTGAAAACCATTCCATTTTCATGGTTTTAGTTATTATCTATCACTGAATAATGTTACTATTCTATGTGGGATACATGATTTTTATCATATTATAATGTGATAGGTAGGACCACAATTATATTTCCCTATATTGATTTTGTAAAAAATATATTACTAATAAATTTACATATATTATAAATAAACATTATTATTTTATTGTCATAATTAAGAAAAATGATATATCCAAATATGTTATATTGGGAAATGATGCTATATTTTACACAAAATTTAGTGATATTTCACCACTAGGTTATGATATTTTATTATTATTCATATGACATGTTTCATTCGACTTCAAATGGTTCCATCACAATTTTGAAGATAATCCTATGCCAATGATATGACAATGGCGATTTTAATCACCCATGTACTATTTCATCATATATCTTATTCCATCCAGTTTTCCTCTCCTTATTATTATTTTTATAACCCATTTATTTATCAACATCCAACCATGAACTCACATGTTATGTAAAATGTTAGATATTTATGGCGGACTAAAATGATGTTTGAAAATAATGATTATGGTTTATTCTTTATATTTTATGTGTGTGTTTTTTCCTAGAAATGAAATCCTTTTGAGAAAAGAATGTGTTATTATTATGTCATATATATTATAATGGTGTAACTATAAGATAGGGAGATGGAAGGATCCTATAGTTGTTATCATAACAATTTTTATCTAATTTATCAATTAGGAATAATTTTCATTAAATCCATAAGAACAAGTAAATGTATTGGAAAAAAACTTATATTTCTGTAATGTTTAGAGTTTTTTATCTATATGAAATGAAATCCATATTTTGATAAAAAATTAAATGTTTTTCTTGTTTAGAATAAACTATAGTTCATAACAATAGATATGATAGGTATGATTTTAACTAGATCAACACCCTGGTTATGGTTAGTGGTCCATACTACACACTTGTTTTGACACTCATGGTGGATATTATTTAGTAGATTAAAATTATGTTTACAATCAATTATGAGGGATATAATAACTAGAAATTATATCTTTTAATGTTAATAATGATTAATGTACATGATCTGAGAAGCTTCTTTTGGGAATTTTACCAATCAATAGAATCCCATTGGATACTACTTTAGATGTCAAATTAAACTGAGAATAAATATTTTATCCATGATTTAGTCACATTGTTTTATTAATTACATTATTATTTTTTAAAAATAATGTTTTCTCAGAGAAACTAGACTAACCACCAACGTGAGGGTTAACACAATGATTGTTTGAAGTGCATTCCAAATGCAACATGATAAAGTGTTCAACACATCATGGTAGTAATTACCCAGATATTTTAGGATATGAACAATTACCCGATCTATATGTAATATCCTCATTCACCAAAGAAGCTTACACAAGACATTATTTCTTTAACCCACCAATAAAAAATTGATTTAACTAATTATTAATTCAGTTTTCATAAAATAGTGGGTCAATATAATGGAAAGTATCTTTTATAAGCTTCATTATTATGAGAATGAGAAATTTATTTTGGTGAAATTTAATTTCAATGGAGAAGCTGTTCAATAGACTATTATATTGTAGAATAAGAAGATAATAGTTAAAAGGGATGAAATTCTATTGGCATACATTATGAAAATATTTTATATAAAATATTTATGTCGAACTCCTAAATTAAATAATGAGATAGAGTTTCTATAGATAATGAAATTGTAGGTATAATTGATCATGTCCTATGAGGTTAATTTTACCAGACAAAAATAGTTTTCCTCAGGTCTCGTCATCAACAATGATTAAAAAAATTATTAAATTCATTAATGGGTTAAAAACAAAATTCTAAAAGAAAACATATATCCTAAACTGTGGGGTTTAATAAGTAGAGTTGTGTTAAATAATTGTAGATATAATGTTTGGAATATTTTCTCATTTATATGGAGATAATAAGAAACTAATGTAGTTTTAAGCTGGATAATAAAATAAAAAAGGAGGAATGATGACTCATCCCCAAACATTCTAATCATGTTTAAAGAAGAATCATATAAATATAATAAATGTAATGAATAAAAATTTATGAATGGGAGATAAAGAAACAAAACACATGATTATTGAAATGACACAAAGAAACATACAAAATAATGGATGAAATATAGTCACCTAACAATGGACCAACCATTTATAAGTGATTCATCTATAAGGATTATGGGAAATATGAAATATAGTACAAAAACAAATCGTATTCAAGGGTAATAAATTTTCGTTACCAAAAAGTATAAGGGATGAAAGGAATTCATATTCCTTGACCACTACAATGGGGCATCATTAAAATGAATTAATAAGTGATACACAAGTATTAAATCATGAATAGAATAAAATGTTTATTATATTTTATTTATAAGAATTGATTTTTACCCTATATTTTTACTATAACTATTCAATCAAATCCTCAAGGAATTGATATAGTAAAATATGTAAAAATTCTTAATGGGGTAGGGACTATAACCAATGTTTAGACTATTATTAGATATAAATGTTCGATGATTCTTCTGGTGAATATTATAATCCATCCATTAGTGGAATTTATTATTATATAAAGAATTTATTGCATAATCACACACACACACATATATATATTTCACATGAACTATCAAGAAATGAGAAACTCACTCTATATTCTCAACGATCCCATGATTAGGAATAGATGAATGGATGATAGTGAATATCATTTACATAATCCCTCAAGGGAATTGGTGTTGATACCAAGCAATGAATAATATCATTAATAAATAAAATATTAAATATTTATTATAATACATAAATAAGTTCTTATTATAATGGAATATACTAATAAATTTCCCCGAGAGTTTCAGGGATGTCCCACATATCATGAGTTAGAGTTATAAATAGAACACATAATTTGATGAAACAATTTATCCAAAATCCCACATATGATGACTCTAATAGACCTAATTGTTTCAATGATATGGGATTATATAGTAAAAATTACTATGAAAAATAATGGATCAATATAGATATTCTATTATTATAGGGAATTCAACAAGATCATCATAATGAATAAGTATCACCTCCGATGGATTGATGAATTTCTCTACTAAAATAATAGAGATTTGTTATTATTAATGGTGAATATTAATTTTTAGATATTATAATTTAAGGTAAATATATATAATATATATAAGAATGAAAATCCATAAGATGTATTGAGACTATGAGTTCACAATAATATAATTCATGCTTGCTAAATCCATGAAATGTTTGTTGAGAAAATCATTATTTTCATTAGATACTAACTTGAATGTTTTTTAGTTGTATTTAATAATGAAATTAATATAAACTTCAAGAGTAATGGGGAATTTTAGAGAATTTTTAAATTGTTTAGGAATAATTAAGGAAGGATAAGATGTACAATATGTTTAGAATGTATTAAAATGGGATGTAAGAAGACACATTATAGTGGAATGCAATCATAGTTGATGTAATTTCTATAACCCCACAATGAATGAGGAAATTTATGAATGTAAAAAAGAATGCAGTTTAATGGAATTCCATAGTTTTCTTATATAAGATCTGAGAACTCTTGAAAGACTATGAGAAATTTATCATGGTTTTCTGTCCAACTAACTATGTAATAACTAGAAGTGGAAAAGTAAATATAGATATAATTATGTGATGAATTATTTATGGTGATAAGTAAAAAGGTAATAAAAAATATATACTCACACTACACTCATGTGGAGATGAAATTCATATTTAAATTCATTCTTCAAAGAATGGTTTTGTTTGTTTAATAAGGAAGAATATTAATGTCATATCCTATTAAAAATGATAGTAGAATACCCTATGAATAAATACCATAAAAATTATTTAGTGTAATGGGAGATAATAATATTTTTGATAATTTGGAGGAACTGCCTCAATGCATTGAATTTTGACATATATAATAATAAAAAGGCATGAATTATATATTAAAACATACTGGGGTCAACATGGTACAATTTTGATCTATTGAGTTAATCAAGGTATATGATTTAGCTTGAGAAATACTATCTCTTCGGGGATATACAAACAATGGATATGGAAATCCTAATTATAGGAATGATATAATTCCTTGAGAAAATTATTTTTTATCCATATATTCAACATATGATCAAAGAGTTAAAAATATATGAATTGAATCTTAAAAAGATGGTGGAAGTGTAAGTTTCATATATTTTTTCAGAATTAATCATTGAAAATGAAGGTGTTATTCATTTTCGAACATCAATTTTTTTAATATACACCTGATAAAAAGATAGTTCTACAAGATAATTCTCATAGCTCATCATTCTCTATCCAACCATAATGTAACATTAAATAAAGGTACAATAGATAGAAAATCTATTCTGACAACATGAGTAATAAAATTTCTATTTAAACTTACATTTCCATGGTATTAATGTAGTTTAATTTAGAGATTGAAATCTAGAATTTGATCCTTAAGACATTACACATTCCCAAATGAAATTTGGATAATATAACAATGGATTTTATTTATGTTCTTCTGATGATATCCAAAGGAAGTAATAAGATATGAGTTGTCAGGGATTGGTTCACAATGGATGACCACTTCGTATTTATTATAGAATATTTCTTTATTAACGTACATTCCATGACACATGTAAACGAAGTAGTTGAAGTGTATAGGGAACCACTTTTGTCCTTTGTCCAGGGTTAACCAATATTTTTCATCATGTTTTATATAATATCAGAATTTTGAATTTAATTTCATCACTACCTATCACCCCCAAATTTGTAGCCTATCTAAAATAAATCATACACTCAAGGATATACTCATAGATAACTCGATTTAATTTAATGGATTTTGGGATAAACATATTTTATTAGTAGTGTGATCACATAAAAATCAACCACATCAGTTTTTGAATGGTCCCATATTATGATCAATATTGTAGGTAATGTAGAACTCCTAAAATTTTCAATATGGTTGTTGAAATAATGGTTTGAAGACACGATCTGATATAGTAAATGAAAAAGATGGTTTAATACATACATCCACACATAAAATTTTTTCCTATTTGTTAAATGAGTTATACTATAAATCATTTAACATACTCATATTTTGACGATAGATATAATTTATTCATTTGAATATCACCCATGATGAGATTCATTTGATTTTGACTGAATTGAATGGTTTGACATAGGTACATTGGACCCATTTAGATCATTGATCACATTGGTTCTATAGATTATAACATAAAATTTCCCCACAAATGGATCAAAATCATGATATCTTCCACATATCTCTCCAAAGGAAGTAAAATGAAAATTACTCACTTATACTAGATCCATATAATTTAAAAATAGATCATGAAAACTATTATTAGGAGCATTCTATGAAGATCATGAACCATAGATATAATTTTATACAAAATAATTGAACTCACCTCATTAATTTTATTTTGATGAATCTCATGTATAAAGAATAAATATGAGATTATGAGGACAAACTAAACTATAAGTACGATCATCTATTATAAGTTAATGATTTTAGTTCAAATTTCAAGGAACAAGTTTAAAAAGGGGGAAGAATGAGACATCCCTAAAATTTATATATATTGAATTTTCTTTTTGAGGAAATAACATTAATCCGATATGCTTATATAATATATTCCAAACACAAGAAAACCACAACCATATATTTTATTAATCGGTAAAATTACATTTAAATAATAAATATATATATAATAATGGATACTAATATAGTGGGTCCATAAATAAAAAAATATAGAATATGATTAATTATAAAATTTAGATCACTATTATCTACTATAATTATCACAATCATACAAAATATTATAAACAATGTCATTGGAAACGTAATAAAATTGATTTTAATTGAATGAAAAATTTATAAACATGAGGGGAATTAAGGTGAAGGATGAATGATGGAATTTTGTGGTATTTATTGGTGGTAATATGGTCCATACAGAAAATATACCTGACGATTTAATTGTCAAATAGACCAAAAATAGTTAAATTTATTATAAATTGAATTTATCATGATTAATTTATGAAAATATTAATATTTTAATTAAATCAGATAAATATCACGTGTAAAAAAACAGAAACAATATATTATTTTTTTAATAAAAATCATTATAATGTATATCATAAAAATTATAATTTTTATGTTTATAATTAATATTAATTATGCTCCAAAAAAATTATGAATAAATTATTTCCATTTTTGAAATCAACTCATTGAAATTTACAGGGGTTGAATGTTTTGTAAGTATAAAAAAATTGGTGAATATTGAATATACTTTTTTTATTTAACCGATATGTTTTAAATTACATAAATCTAGAGGTATTATTTTAATAACCAATTATTATTATTTTTAGACTATTAAAAATATGTATAACATGTATAATTATTCAAAAAAATCATTTTCAAATACTAATTTTTTTTAAAAATCATTGAAGTATACAATATTCCACTAAAAAACAATTTATCTCTGTTTCACATTCCTCTCTAATAAACTATGGAATTTGGTACATAAAGATATTTAAATTTATAAAAACTAATATTTATAATCAAATAGAATTGGAGATGTCAAAAATATCACTATTATAATTTAAAAAATAGATAATATATTATATTTAATATTATATTTTAAAAACACCCATATCCTTGAGTATAAATACACCACATCCATCCCCTTGTAAAAATATAACCCCTACATCTATAAAATAAAAACAACTATCAAATTTGAACCCCTTAAGAACATTATAATCCTTAAGAATGATATTGGGTCATATTAATCTATGATTTCATGATATTAAGGGTCATAAAAAATGAAAAACATCAAGAAAGAGGAATTTTTTTATCATTTTTCATTTCATGAATATATTATTAATTCCCTATATAATTTTTTTTTCTTATATGAATATTAAGAAATAATTTAAAATTATTCTACCATGATCATGATCTTGTTAATCACATGTAATTTTCATGACCATCTATATTAAGGATCTGTAAATAGGTTGATATGTGTAAACCGCTTACCTCAATAATATGGATTGTAAATAGGAATGAGAAATTGAAGAAAAGGATTAATTAAAAAAATATTCAACATTCATATATTTATTTCTTAATTTTTTTGACACAATAATGACTAATATTGATATTCCCTCAAACGGAACCACTACCCTTCATCATGTTAGAAATAATGTTTTCTAGGATGAATAGGTGAATCAGTATATTCCTATTATATGGAGTTATCCTTCTAAATATTTTCTTAAGGATTCAGATTGTGTTGTTTTTGATAAAGATAATTCAAGAAATTACATGATTGTCTTCATAAGGGTGTGTATATTTCATGTTATTGAATGTTGTTCTGGATGATCATCCAAAGGTTATGTATTTGGTTTACGACAATGGATCCTTTACACCATTTGGATCTTCTTTTTCAACTCATGAAGAGGATCATGATATTTATATTATGTATAATGAATCCAAAAATGATCCACCTTAATATGAATGAAATATTCATTTTTTTATTTTCACTAGTGTTTTAAAACTGTTATGAACTAATGGTAGATCTGGATGGATTGATCACCCACAACCTAGAAAGTATTTTAATCAAAATTAATGTTCTATATTGTAAAGAATAATTATTACTATACATTTAGGGATTAACCTCAAGAACATTCTCCCCTAAACTAGTATTTAATATACTCCTTTTATCCTAAATTAAGGATATCACTTATACATCCTAGAATGATGATTGTATAAGAAATTCAAACAATATCATGAATTACACTATTGTAATTTTGTTGGGACTCACTAATGAAATTTTATCTATGGTTAATGAAAAATATATTAATTCCACCACAACATAGAAAAAATTTGAGATACCTAGAGAATAATATCATGATCTAAGAGTGATTATATTCTAAATAATTGAATAAAAATATGATAGGTACATTAATTATTATTTATGGAGAAATCAATGGGTTTGATATTTTTGAAAATTGAAATGTTATTCCTTTTATGATTATGGTTGATGAACTACAGTGGAATTTTGTATCTATTTATCATGGTGCTTCTTTAGCTTGTTGACTTGTGAAATCCCCATTGTTTTGAGGCATTTCATTTCATATTTTAGTGAAGTTTGATTATAATTTTTATGATGTAGTTTACAAAAAATAATATTACTACATTCATTTATCTCATATTTTTTTTGATCATAGATTATTATGTATTTTTTTAATTGTTTTGTAAATGGAATACATTCACTAGTGATTGTGAACCATACATAATTCAGGTTTGTTTGATGACTTAATCAGTAGTGTTTCACTAGATATATTAATTTCCCAGTGCTTTATGAACCTACTCATTTTAATTTTTGTGGTCCTAAATAAAGAATTATAATATTTTAATTTCATGTTTTGTTTTGATTTTGAGTTTTTTATAATATCATTTTCCCATTTCATGAATTATTTTGGTTCATCATATGTTTTATGAACTACCATGTAATTTGACATAGAATTTCTGGATGTATTAAACTACTCTCATGATCTTGATTTTGGTAATGAAAGGTTTTCATGGGACTCTCATTTGATATGTTATTTTCCTACAATGATATAAGGATTTTCAATATTGTGAATTTTTATGTTCATTATTAGTTAATTAATTCATTCATGGATCTTTTTCATATGGAATATATTGTACATCAAATTTATTATATTTTTCAATGATGATTTGGTTCATTAAAATTTCTATAATTTAATAAAGTGAGGCATAATTATAATGAATTTTCAACATGTAAGGACATATAAATTTTGGAGGTTATCATTTAAAATTATGAATTCTAATTCCCCCATTAAATTTCAATATATATAAAATACATTTTAAATATTATGTGATGGGTTTTTTTTGTTATTATTGTATTACATGTTCGTGAAATCAGGGTACACCTCTGTTTATATTTATATGGTTTTTATAAAGACTCAATTATTTAATAAATATATATCTCATCATAAATGAGGAATATTCGATACATAACATAATGATATTTTCCAAAACCATTTAGATATGTGTACTTTTAAACATGGACACATAAAAAATAGGCCATAAGTGAGCTACTTCATCTCCCACAAAGTTCTTCGCAACTATCACCCTTCTTAGCCATATCATAAATATTACATTTAACCATAACCTAGGGAATGGAAAAATAATATATATTTAATTTAGATGATCATTAATGGTAAACAATGATGATATCTACCTATCCTAAGGGAATGGGTTTAGGAACATGAGAATAACATTTGAAACCCATTCCTTGAATATCATAGATCCTAAATTTGAGTGTTGGAATATATCATGGTAGTTCATAAGATAGTAATCACAATAAAAAAATTAACATCATCCATTAGAACATAAAATTGGAATAATACATATATTTTTTGTGTATACACAGTCTTATAACATTGTGAACATGTATAAATTAAAATAGGTTCACTCATTATATTAAATATAAAAATTCATACCCTCATATAAACTTTTCTACAATCAAACAAGTCCACGAATAACCATATAGACATTAATTCTTGGTCCACATATAATATTTTTATTATGTAATCAGGTTCACTCATAACACTTTTTACATATAATCATGTTTACAAGTATCATTTAGAACATTTAATTACGATTATGGATAAAATATTTACTCATTAGTTATCTATAATTAACCAATGAATTGGAATGAGATATAGATCCAATCAGTCACATAATCTACACATATATATTCCATAATATCCTAAATCATTCACCATATAACAAATCATTAAAAGGAGAATAATTTCAAAATAATATCCTTATTGTATAACCGATGGATAGAAATAGGTTTTAGAAACATATTTTGGGTCAAAATCCATAATTGAACAGATAAAAAATAATGATGGTATCATAAGATCATATCCCCATAATTATTATATAACAACATTGTTTTTATCTAATATTAAAAATAAAATTGCAATAAAAATCACCAAGCAAATTTGTTGAAGAAATTTACCTTTATTTGAAAATCAACATTTGTATACTATAAATTCAAAAAATATTTTATCAATAAATTTCAAAAAATAAACACTGAAACATATAATTGCATATTTAAAAAATTTATATGTCATGATGGTGGGAAATGTTTTTCATGTCGTACATGTTAAACTAAATATTTCTTTAACATTTTTAATAAAATCCTAACATGCCTTGTTTTATAAAATGACATGTTGATTAATTATAAAATACTATGAAAAAAATAAAAAGTGGTAATATTTTATTAAAATAATTATATTTTAACATTAAAAAAATTTATTGTTAGTAAATATGTATATGGAAGAAAAAAAACATTTATGACTAATGAGATTAATAAAGATGTTTTTTTATCAAAAACATAATTTTGAACTTTTGGTGAAATAAAGGGAGTAAAATGAAATGAAAACATGTGTTCAATAGAAATAACCATATTTAATGAAATTTCATTATGTTATTTAGAAATATATCATATTATTTCATCCTAAAAATTATAATCATAATCAATCCTGATAAATAAATGGATTGTAATATCAGACCCATTCCACATTGGAATCATTTGAATAATAAGATCTTTCAATGAATAACATAAAATGAAAACCTAAATATAGTTAATATAGTGACATAAATGATATAAAATTCTAATGTGGAAATTTATAATCCCAATAATGTAAGATAGGTTCAAAATATAACATTTGTTTGAATGAAGGAAAATTGAGAATGAAATAACATGTCGATTTGGCATGTTTTGAATAGTAAAACCCCTAAAAGAGAGATCCTGAAATGGATATTTTAATACAAATAAATTTTAAGATAATCATATTAATATAAATTAATGGGTCGTATATTCATCAAAAATAAAAAAATTGGTTAATAGGGCATATGTTTCAGAGAAGTAAAATGTAAAACAAAAATCCCATGACACAAGTCTTGATGTCCTTAATACACATTAAAACACCTATATAATAAATATTATATTACTATAAACATATTGGAAAACTATAATTATACCTATCATAGAATATATTATTCATTTATGACATTTTATTACGTTCTTATTAACAATTTCATGATAAAATTATGTTTCCAGTAATAACTACATTGCTTATCTTGAATGTTTTGATATTGTTTTTTTGGTCCTACTAAATTGAAAAGGGTTAAATCATGTAAATATTTTTATCCATTATATAAATATCATCTATATTTATTATTTACCTATTTTTGATGTATATAATATTTTTTGATACAAAAAGAAATAAAATGTGTAAGGATAATTAAGGTCATACATATTCATGAATGATGCTTCAATTTTCTTGTAGGAAGAAACAATTTAATGGTAAACAATATATTACCATTAAAAATCATACTTATTTCATATATATTACCTATAATTCATAAATATTAACTAATTAACTTCATTTTTAATCTTTAGTGAAGAATGTGTCACATCCCTTAGTGGGGCGGTAGTCCACCGTAGACACAAACGACGTTCTCATATTACCCACAGAATGGGTTGTATGAAGTTATTTTTGATTTAATAAATCAGGAAAAAATTTATTTAAAAAATAATATATATATATAAAAACAATATATATATAATCTTTCACATTTGTAAGTGGTTTTGATGGAAAACTTATCACATCAGTTCACATGATGGCAGTCCCCCAAACACATGAGCGGCATTATCGTTTCCTATATGCTGTAAGATGAGATGGATGTAGGTATTTAAAAGATTATAATAAAATATAAATATATTTATTACACTCATGTTATTATAATATCATTTATAACTATATTTTAACACGGTGGAGGAATAATTAAAATAAAACTCATGTTTATCTGTATTCCACATTCTTCAGAATACTTCTTTTTAATTGCATCAATAGTTATCCTAGGTTGAATTTATGACAATAATAATTATTATAGGATTATATACATGAATTATGTTACATTTTTGGTTAGTTATTTTCTTATAAAAGGGTTTTTGATGTGTGACATCGAGAGG
Source organism: Viscum album (assembly GCA_963277665.1). Classification (NCBI taxonomy): domain Eukaryota; kingdom Viridiplantae; phylum Streptophyta; class Magnoliopsida; order Santalales; family Viscaceae; genus Viscum; species Viscum album. The sequence goes on from OY728120.1 coordinate 1,911,426,036, forward strand.
AGAGGGGTGGGCTTTTATAAATGAGGTGACTGGCGTACATCTAGTTTTTGAAAACAAAAAGGTATTCCGACATTTTTTCTCAATAAAAAAGATATAAAATGGATGCTTCTATTGAAACGAAGAGATAGAGATGAAATATGGCCACCCAATAGGCTTTGGAAATGTTTCTCAGTAATTTTACCCCTTATCTTTTTAGTTTAACCCTCATTAAACCCATTTTCACCAAAAATGATAATATCAATTTTTACAACTTTTATAATTCATAATGGTGTATAATTAAGTTGATATTATTATTAAATATAAATTGTCATCATCCCAAATATGTAATTCAGTTTTCCATATTCAATTAATATAATTGAAAAATTTTAATTTTAAATTAATACACCACAATCAATGAAAAATTGTTTTCCAAAGAGAAAATCTTGAAAAAGATAAAAAAATTGATAAATAAATTCCGTATGAAATTGATTAAAATTTATAAAATTGGATTAAAATATATAATTTAACAATTTTTACTTTTAAAACCATCCTAAAAAAATTTCAGGTCTTCAAAAGCATTATAATATGTTATAATTCATATAAAAACTAGTATTTTCACTATTCATTCGAAAATTTATTATTAAAAAAAATTATAAAAAAATAATCAAATATAATATTAAAAAACATATTTAAAATTTTCATTTAATTTTTTAATATATTGTTTATAAATATATGAAAAATTATTTTGAGAAGTAACTGTGAAAAATGTGATAATAATTTTAAGAAGAATATAATTTTTAAGTATAAACTTGGGATTATTATTATATCATACATATAAATCACATATGATGAATTTTAATTAATTTATAGAATATATGTTATATAGATTTTATTAAAATCATTCAATAAATGTAAATTGGTAAATTTATTGGGGTAAAATGTTTTTTAACAGAAAAATCATTTTCTTGAAAAAGTTAATTTTTATTCAAATAATTTTTATTTTATATTATGATTGATTGGTCACCAATGAATTAATTATATATAAATGTGTAAAAAATTTATTTTCTTGACATAGTTAATCATATTCATACCTACCATTCCAATAGATCAGTTATGTCTATAACATTAAAAAAAATTTAATAGTATTATTCATTTCATTAAACTCGATGATGCATGTAACGATAAATGAACATGGTAATACTCTTATTTAAATAAAAAAAAATCATTTAATGAAATATAATCTTCTTTATTCATATATAAAATATCTAAAATTTAAAAATTAACTTTTAAAAAATATTTCTCAAAATCACTGGGTGTTAAAGTCTACCACCATTCAAATTGAATTACACCCTTAAAATTCATCACATTGGTATGAAAAACATTGGATAATTATTCTTAACTAAATATTTAGTTTCCCCCATAACAATCTAAGACTAGTTTCATCACAAAATATCATTGATCATGTGATTTATCTTGATTCATATAAATGTCTATGTATGATCCATAATCTCCATCATTTTTTCATCATAAGAAAGACAATTATCTAGCGGCATGCCACTAATTTTAAAATATGTACTGTATTAGGTATATATTTTGTCAACATGGATAAATGGAACAAATATTCAATCTATGACAGTTTTATTGGAATATCTAAATGATATACTATATCCTTGATGTGATAAAGAATTTTAAATGGACCGATAAACCTAATGCTAAGTCTTCTATTGAAAAAAACAATAGAAACGTCATCTCACGAACATCAAATTCAATATTTCATCGATGATTATTATCATAAATTCTATTTAAAAAATATGGGTTAATTAAATGTTTTTCAATGGATCTAACATTATCATCAAATATACCGTCTATCATTTGTCCCAATAGATTTAATATTTCATGTTCATTCATGTATGTTTGATTTACACACATGTTTTATTAATAGAGATAATAAAGATAAATATTAATTCAGAAGTGAAATATATTTTTGAAATTAAACTAAAATATATGATGGTTTTGATCCCAACCACGTTTTATGTCTTTTTTCATTATCATAGCATATCCTCAGGGGATTTAATAATTCCTTAAGACTAATAACTTATATGAGGATAATAATTAGTGTTGAAACAAAACATTGTATCAAGATCATACTGAAGACATCCCTAAAAAATAATTGGAAACATTTGATCCTAGTCAGATACAATACAATATGGTTCTCTATGAAACCATACCACTTCTTTAATACGTATTCTAAATGATAGATCCATAGAGGTATCTACTCTGATTGCAATGAAGTGTAAAAACCACATATGGTGATCAACTACCACCCATAAAGGTATCCACATAAAAGATTAGATAAACCAAAATTAGTATAAGTACCTTAAATCATTTTTCCACAGATATTAAATTCATTATTCCTCAAATAACATTGAAATAAGAAGAATAAAAAATGTTTCATTTCAATAAATGTCTATTAAAATATCCTTAATATTGATAAACCCTAATCAAATATATCATCAATAGGTGTTTCAATGAAATTTAATATATAATAAACCTTATACATATAATCCCATTATGGTATCCATAACACATAAGTAAATATTAAATGGAGAATTATACACTTTAAAACGTTAATTTACCCATTATTGCATCTATAATATCAAAACATAAAAAATATTTTCAATTGAATCTTGGGAGCATTCATGTGCCAACATTAAATCAAATTTTCTTCCATTATTCACTAAAACATATAGAGGGAGACAATCACCTGAAATTTCAATAAAGGATAAAAAATATGACTCTCATAGGGCTTAATAATATAAAATTAAACATGAAATTTGAAAATATGGTGGGGGTGAATATGATCCAAATTTATCACGATTCAATTCATGAATTTATATTGATTTATATTTGATGTTATATACTATCATAAAATGTTATCATCGATTATCTTTTGCACTAGACCATGTGTTGTGGCATTGATTCAGATAATTTCCAATCACCTTTGACAATAAATACTAGAGCATGGGGGTTCTTTCTATTGATATCTCTCTCAAGAACCATTCCATTAACTATACTATTCGTATAAATTGTACCTTATATTTCTTTATGTATTTGATTTACACACATGAAACAACCTCATGTTTCCTTTATCATTTCACATGTGTGCTTCTTCCCACATTTATATAATACATGTGACTGAAACCTATTTCCATCATGATATTTATTCTAGATCTCACCAAACATAATCCTTATTTTCATATCAAAATCATTGGAATGTTTAAAATATACTAATTCCATTTCATCCTTTTGTATACATCAAGTATCTTTTTTTAGATACTAATGTGTCATACCATCAACTTGTTTCGATGAAATGTTCATAATGCACTAAATAATTTATCATATTTTCTTTATGGATAATTATTTACCTGAAGTGTGTAATAAAAGTGTCTTAACATTAGCTTCATAGGTACCAATTTATTTTCTATCATTTTATTGGAACATGGGTAATTCATTACCCATCCTTGTTCATAGAATACTTGAGAAGAACTTCCGAAGAAGTTTCCACTTAAAATCATCTCGTTTTATGAATTCTATTATCAGATTCTACCACTGTTGAAAATCATGTTTACATGAGAATGAAAATAATTAGGGGAAAATATAACATTTAGTGGAGGGGAAAAGAGAAAAAAATATCATTCTTAAATAGAACTTTTTTATATTCAACATGCGCACCAATAGGGTCTTTTAGGCACAACCTACATAGACCAACAAGAGAGGCCAATACCTGCACGATTTCCTTGTATGGGACACTTGCATGATAGACCTCCATAGATGATTTACTTCAAAAATTGTCCCAATTTTGTTATAATAAATAAGTCTTTGTTATGACATTCATTTAACATGACTAGATGATAAGGAGACTGCTTGTAGTTCTTCTCACCCAGGTCCCTTTCTCATGTCCCTAAAAACCACAGGTAGTTCCATATTCCTACAAATTAGGAGTAAATTTTCAATGGTAAATGTATTGAGGTCCATCATTCTCTATAATATAGAGAACCTAGATTGAAATCATTCCCTTTATTTAAAACTACTATAGTGAAGGGACCTTTAGGTTTCTATAAACTTGAGTGACAGTCATCCAAATATACCTTTGGAGACGCATACAGATTAGATCAATTCCTCATATATGAGTAATTTCCTAGGATATTTATTACCTATGTGGCATATCCATATCACCAATGTCTAACTTGTATGGGTCATCTTTAGCTCTCCCATGTCCACCAAATTAGGGGAATCTCTAGCTTTCTTAGGTCCACCATTAGTAAAGCACCATCAACCCTCCCTGGCCCTACATTGGAAAAGAACCTCTAGCTCACCTAGGTCAACACTGCATAAGAATCTCTTCAGCTCACCAAAGTGTCACCTTGGGGATCCACAAATTGTTTCGTATTTTATATCACCAATGGTAGGTCACCTAATTCCATAGATAACTTGTCTAAGGGGGGACCAAGAAAAGTCCTCCCACAAAGCCTCCAGATATGTATGATCAAAGCAGATGGTGTACCAATGTATTATCATAATTATATATTCCCATGGTAATGTATTTACCAAATTATTCTACCTAATGTTTAGGATCCTCATTTTTTTCAATTACACATTCCTATTTAGATGAAGCTCCCAATCATTGGGATGATTAGAGATGGCTTAGTCGGTTAGGATGCAACATCAACATCCCAAAACCTGAAATGAATTGGGAGTTCTTTGTATAGATACAAATGACATGATTCATGGGGTTTGAAAAAAATAGATGTGATGGGAAAACCTAATCCTAATCTCTCTTCCTGAATTTTTGTCAAGGGACCCATCCTTTTCTAATTTTGGAGAATTAACTAGAGCCTCCATAGAGAATAACTCAATGTGTGAGACCCTAGAATTTATTTTGGGTATATCCCCCACCTTATGTATCATTATCCATAACCACTAATAGGTAAATTAGATGTGAAAGATTCCATATATTCCACTACATCTTGTTTTTCATACTGATCAAGACTCAAATGGGTAGAGAAATTTGGGATGAATTTGTAATATATACAGTCATATACCACCAACATGGGCCTTTTATTTGATATGATCCCCATCCGTACTCGCGCAAATGAGAATCCTATTAGGTGTAATCTGCATAACCATGTTTTTTTATTCCAGAATGTCCATATTTTCCATTGATGAATCCATCATTGATCCATTTTCATAATGAATAAACCGATTGGTCATTCTACATAGGTGTAATCCCCAACCAATTGAACTGTGTGGGATTTTATTCATGTACACAATAGATATGTAGGTATCCCACTCAGGGCTCAAACCCAGCACCCCAATCTCACCCTAATATTCTTTAGGACATATTCCACTTAGTGTTATATTCATCATGGACGGTAATATTCCATTCAAGTCCCTTGGGATTCTATATGTTATTTCTCAAAAAATCATTGACTTTTACCCATTTACATAAACATCCTTGTTTCATGACGTTAAACAACATGTCCAAGCCCATCTCACAGGAGAATATAAGGAATGTTGTTTCTTATCAAGTGGAACTAAACTAGTGGGTTCTAAAAACATTCATATAGATATTCTAGAAGTCCTTCTCATGGGAGTATTGTAGGCATAAAAATAACTACATTATCCATGGATGATGATAAATACAGATGGCCCCACTATGGGGCTTATATATGGCATCATGATAATTGATGGTATAAGAATATCTAATTAAAATAAACTATACCATTGATGGAGTAACTTGGATAAATACCTATGTCTCTTTCAAATAAGAACCTCAGAAATAACATATGATTCTATTGAATGTACATTATAGCAATTATTTATTCGTATGTGGGTGCAATGAAATTAGATTTTGGATTTAATAAAGGATTCATGAATATGTCTTAAATCTATAAGAGAGTCCTTGATTATGGAATGTTTTTTCCCAAAAATTAATGATGATCATAACCACACAACCTCAAGACCAATGTGTGCTATTAAGTATTGTTGGAACCATTTCCTAATGATCGCCTACCATAGGAATGGATGTTTCAAAAAATTAAATAAATAATATAATCAATAGCTATTTCTGATTCCACGAATTGAAACCATTGGAAACCTCCCAATAACGGATATGAAAAAATGGTGATCCTGATGTGAAACATACAATTAAAAATCAATGTATTTTTACAAAAATTATTCCATTTTTTACGCACATTTTAATATGAAATATAAATTTTGAACATGATGTGCATCCTTAACATATATTACGAGGTTTACTATAGAGAATGCCCATGTATTGTTTTTGAAAATTTTTTATTTCCAAAATGGGTCTAGAAAAATATTTTGGGAATGTTTTTTAAATTAATTTGTTTCTTTTATTTTTTAATATTTTATATTTTTCATGAATGATCATGTACTCTCATCAAAATTCGAGTCAATAAATATGAAATCCTTCTCACCATACTAGACATAAAAATTAAACGCCACTTATGTTTTTTCCTCAACTAATAAAAGGATCCCATCACATAATTTGTTTCTTCTACACTTGGTATCAAATTTGATGATCAGTGGGTACTGACATAATTTAACTATACTTAAATTGAGGCTACACATGAGGCCCTCTATAGAACGAGTCCTCACCATAGATTCCCCAAACAATGGTTGGTAGAAAAGAAAAAATGGCCCTCAGGTCCATTCCAAGCATTTTCAAAATATTTCAGGATCATCTCGTAATATTTAATTAATTAATTCCTCCCTTATAATAGGTTTTTGGATCAAGATGACTCTAATGATCTGATCCTAACAACATCAATGTCCTACTAAGGGACTTCTAAAAAAATCTTCCAATATCAACACTTTATGGGAAAAAGTCTAAAATATTATGATGAGTCATTCCCAAGGGATATAAATCGGGTCATTCATTCTTTAGAACACATGGTAGCCTATCGAGGGAGGAAATAAAACAATCGATGAAATAACCATTTATGATCTCTTAAAAATTAATTCTACCAAAAACACATAGATGCTACATACGAGAAGATTCAAATTCATAAACATACTCCTCAACCCTACCAACATAATTTTTCAATAACCAGAGGGATGCATAAACAAGATATGTTAGAAACCAATTATAATATAGAAGTACTAGCTCATGTATATCAATCCATCCTGCATAAATTGGAAATACTCGATTAATTCCATGGGAAAATCATGGTATTAAACTGAGGAAATAATCGTATCTCCACCCCTACACATGATGGATGTTAGTATATGCTGACATGAAATGGAGAATATGAGTAGGATTTCATCCCTTCTCCAACAACAGAATGGTTGCATATCCCAACCATATCCACTGATGTCCCTCAACATATCTTGAATGTTATAAAAAGAGAAAATAAAAATACCAAAAAACACTCATCAAACCATTAATGATATATTTATGGAAGTGATAGTGGATAATTAGAGGACACACATCCCCACCCCTGAAATAACGGTGATCCATCATGATTTATAAGGGTCACTCTAGAGTAGAGAAAAATTGGACCACTTTTCTAGGAGGGTCCATGGAAAAATACCCTGATAAGTGGACAACCAAATATGGCACATACCCTAATTCTAAATAGAGGTATTTGGTTTGTCCATGTAGATATTATAGGGAAAGAATACACCCATTCCAAAATTTCCCGGATATGTCAAAAAATTCCCTTAAAAACATAGGTGCAACTAAAAAATGTCCTATATATGAAAACCATTATCCCTAAAAATCGTCCATAGTAATCAATATGATAGTATCCAAAAATAATCTTCACTAATGGGAAATAGAAAATGAAGAGTCATTTGATGATATTTCTATAATAAATTCTAGTATTAATGAAGTACTAAGGTGTTTTACTATGAAATATCTAGATCATATTCAACAACTAAATAATTTTGGAGATGGTGGTAAAAATTTTGAATTTCTTTCTTGTGATTTTTATTCCATTCGTTTCAGAGGTCCTTCCAAAACATCTTATTAGAAAGTCTAACATTGTGTTCAAAACATCATATATCACAAGATATAATCTCCAAATTAGATCTATGATAACACTCCATAGGTCTAGAAGATCGAACATCAATCAAGAGATTTACTTTCTATAGTGTTCTATGGATGAACTCCAAATGGTTTAAGGCGCAATAAATTTACTTATAGTTTGAAGTCAATTCATGATGGTAGTCCTCCTCATGACATAATTCACTATGAAGGTGTTCCCTAATCTGACACTTCATTTCATTAATATTTTCCTCTCATTATGAATCAAATATTTGAAAGGAATCATATCGAGTGGAACTTGTGAAAAAGAGGCCTACCATGATTGATGGCCAACCACTGACATGTGATAGTTTCTCTTAACCCAAAGATAACCCAAATAAATTCCCACTATCTAAACCTCCATTATATATCCTTCGTTTTAATATAATAGTGTAAATCCCTTCAATACATACTGTTTAAAATTATTAAATAGGTAAACATCCACATTGATGGGATCTGGTTGAGTAACCTCTTCCAAAATAAGATGAAGACATATTGCTAATGAGGATGCATACTGTTAAAGAAAATATCCCAGTCAAGCTCTTCCATTATCCAGACCATAATACAACATTTCATAGGTATTTTTTGATGAATTTATACATAAAATCTGCCTAAATTTTTGGAATAATCTTCATCACCTAAAAATAAAATTCACGTCATTCAATGAATATCAATGTCACACCATGTTAATAGAAGAGATATGTTATCAAATCAACATGGTGTTCTTTCTAGCTACATGAAACATAATTTTCGGGGGAAAAAGTATCATTTCACACACATGTCTCGATTTTTCTGAATAGTTTCATCTGCACGTCCTTATTGTCCCATCATGTGTTCATATCCTTGGATGGGGTGAACTTGAGGCTTTTCATTTCACATTTCTCATTGATCAGAAAATACCATCGAAGTTGATATCATGTAACTTAATTACATTGGTATATCATTGAGAAATTGGATCTTCTAATAATAGATGGTCTGTTCAACCAAAAGCGTCCCCGATAGACTCTCAAAAAAGTCAATCATAAAGAGATTGGGTCCTCAAAATAGTATTTCATAGTTCTTCTAAAAATAATGAGCATGCCTCCTTCAAAACAGAAGAAAATTTTCATCTAGTCCCATTATCCATGGATGTAGACGACTCAAGTGGAAATAATTTAATGAAACCAACCCATGTTTGAAAAAGTTTCTATAAAATAAATAGGTAAGTTATAATTAATACAATAGCAAAAATGCATGAGAAACCAAATCTCCCAGAGTTGGGGGAATTTCTAACATAACATTTATGGGGAAAATAATGACATAATGGTTGTGAAAACAAAATATAATCATCCTCATCCCACTTGGATGGGATCATTTTTACCTCTAACTACTCCTCAATCGATGTCACTACTTTTCTATTTATGAGGAGAATAGAAAAATTAATCTACTAACTTTATCTTATCATGTGACATGGCTTACTAACATGGAACATGCATGGATATGTTTTAAAAATATTCAATTTGGAATACCTATCACAAAACTATTGGAGATAAAATGAATGAAATGATGAGACCATATGGTAGGTCCAAATAAAAGACAAAACACACGTGTACGACCGATCATAGAGATCATAGTTCATTTTCTATATATCCTGGACATGATCCATCCTTATTATCATTCATATCAATATGACACCTTTTTTTGTTAGGAATTGGGGAACATCATTATCATTACCCCTAATGACAACATAAAACATGAAGTCGATACAGAGAAAGAAAATGAGGATAATTCTATTTGTAATAAGGTCTACAATAAAATCAATTACGAAGGAATTTATACCTGAAAATTGTGGCCTTCAATAAAGAAATACTCATAGGAAACATCCCTATAGGATTTTTCCTATTAGCGGAGCCTAACCCCATTCTCTTAAATGGCGTACCTCAATAAAGTGGGTTTTTTCACATCCACTAAAATGGAGTAAGAAAATACTCTCAGTATAGGTCCCCAAAAGAAAATATATTTGAAAACCATTCAGAAAAAATATTAGGATTTCCATTACTTGGGTATGAAATCATATCTTGGTCAGACTCATCCTCATAGACCCACCGCTATAGGTTACCCACTGTGAGTACAAGTAGATCCACAATAGCTAGCCCAAACAGTTATTCTCTTTTGATTGGGATCTTTCCTTGTTAGTTTCACAATAATATAACCTTGACACTATTAGGAAAATAGTGGAATAATATGAATGTGATAAAGGATGATGTTCACCAGTAAAACTATAGTGGAAACCATACCCCAAATATGTGGATACAAATCTTCATCCGCAAAACATAGGGAGTCATATTATCAATGATTTTAATGAATTAGGTGATCGAGCACAACATTGAATTCACTTCATTTATCAATGTAGCCTCGTGGTGTGGAACAAATAATACCAAGAGGAAACTAAGCTCATATGTTTTGTAAAAACATTATATGGAATATCCTTAACCTGGTACACTAGTCTATGAGAATTATCAATTAATGCGGGGGGATATCTTAAATGAAAATTAACCTATCAATTTAGAACTATTTTTTAAGAGAATAAATTTCTTGATGTATCAATCATTATAAAATAAAAAAATGACACGGTTTCAGATTTCATTTCAATGTGGAATAATTTGGCTTTTTACCTAAACATATATATTCCTCAAGAAGAATCAGTGGGTATGTGGATTTAGAATCCTCTTGATGATCTGCAAACAATATATATCACATTATATTATATAGGTGGATTTCAGGAACATTCCATTACAACATATAGTAGGGAATATTTTTTTTTAAACCATGTATAACTCCCATCTAGTGATAGAATCTCATGAAAAAATCATCATTAAAGTGGGAACTATAATGGTTACTTTAAAATTATCCTCTTCAACAACTAGAAAACTAAATCCGAGACATCCTCATGAGACATGTACTCCCAATTAATAGGATAAAAAATATCCCCATTAAGATAATGGAATGTAACCTAGACATTCCAATTTGACATTGGGAGGAATTATGTTTATTCCCCATGAGATGATAAAGTACAAAACGACATTTTAGTGGTCATGGAATATAAAATGAATTTTTTTTGAGCCCATGTGGCCTGAGTAAGTTGGAATTGATGACTGAACGGATTACATCTTCTCTCATCAAACATTTAGGCACACCTTCTAATAATATTTTTTATTATAATATATAAAGGACATGATGGATGATTCTTGGAATGTGATGTTGGGAAACCCACGATTATAGCTATTATGTGTATCAACAAACACATTAGCGGAAGTATCTAAATTTTTGTTATTATACCATAAAGAATTTATAGTTTTTTAGTAATTGTATTAATAGAAAAAAATAAATTGGACTCATGAAATGATCTTTGAATAGTTAAAACAACCAATTATTCCCCCATTCACATATTCAATGTACCAACCTACATTATAAATTCAAATGTTCTCAATATTTAATTTTTTTATGAAATGACATGGATACAAGTGCAGAAAACATAGATAGATGAAGCATTATTAAGGAAAAGTCTATGCATAACACTCTTACACTCCATGAAATCAGTCCTGTATATATGGTTGTTTACTTGCTTGATTATACTACAAGTATCATTTCACTAAAGGGAATCCTCATCAAGTGAATAATTAATGTTTTGTTCCATTAGAATAAATCACATAATGTATCAATTCATTGATGATTAGTTGTATTATGAACATTAATTCCCTTTTCCAAGCTGGGAAAAAATAGGACACGGTTGCAAAAGAAATATATGTAGGGGAAGAAGCAGTTGTGGATAAAAACAATTTCATGGGCACATCCCCTGCAAGGTTGTTTTTTTCTACCAACACTCACATAAGTCATGTTTTGTTAGCATATTAAGAGAAGTAAAATGACCCCTCATTCTCAATGATTCTTTATAGTCTTATTATTATTGAAAACTTATTTTATGGTGGGATGAAATATTTTTAACCATGATAGGTGGGTAGGATAAAATAGTCTAATCATATAGAATAGATGGCTTCAACAACTATGAAACAACCCATCATATGTACCCATGGAATGTGAATTCATATTTTGACAACAAGTTTGATGATAACCATAGAAAAATGGTAAACATTGGTACAATAATATAACATCAAAAATAATTTTTCCATGGCTCTAGTGAAACATTAAATTGTGGATGCTCAAAACATGACATGGGATTTAAATGATGCTCTTTTAGAGACTGTACTGAGACCATTGTAGTTTGAATCAATTGTTACTGTTGTTGATATATATTGTATAATTATCATCCTTATTGAATGTCATGTGTTTCATCACCTTCAACAATTGATAGAGATATGTTGATATTTTATGAACGATCAAGGACATGTATGGATCTAGAATACAATATGATACTAATATACATTAATATATCTTTGACAATGTCATTGGGGTCATACTCATTCATTTCAAAAGACATTATTTATTAGGATATACTAATGCTGATCATTCCAATTACACATTTAACATTTATTGATATGATAAATGTGAACAAAAAACCATCAGCTGCATTATAATCAAATCACAGATTTGCGATATGGTGTCAGAATCAGAGTTAATGTTGTTCTGTTAATATAAAAAATTCAATGTATTGTTGGAAAGGTCATGGAAATACCTCTATGTAGAAATAACTTCATCATATAATAAATAAGTAATGTTCTATAGGAATTGGAATATGAAGATGTTACATGGTGAATAATATTTTTATGTATATTTTTAATCCCAATATATCAATTAAGGTTTCTATTTGACATATTGTAAATAATTGATGACTAATGGGTTTTTTCAGTTTACCACCCCAAAGGGTTTGAAAATTATATTGGATAACCCATTAAATTATTTTTATAATGAATTTGTGGGGACTATCTCTTAGGTTGTAGAAAAATAGATTATATAATATATTTTCCATATCCTAAATGGTTTTTGATTAACACCAATCCAAACAAAAAAGGATAGAAAAAAAGAGTTTGTGGAAGAGAAATAGTTATAATATGAACAACAATACCTCAGAGATGTTCCTCCAGCATTCTAGTAAGGATCTTCCAACACTATTGATAAACAATGATGGATAAATACTTTTATTGATGAGGATCCATAACTTCCATTGACCAGAATATTTATTCCCCATGATGTAAATGAAATTCACACAACTATTCCAAAGATACACTATGATTATTTTCATGGGATTATAGAAAAATGGAAGGAATTATTATTATTGTGGATACCGATCATATTGTACTTCCTAGAGATCAATATATATATAATCATAAATCTAGAATGACACATTTATCTCAAGCCTGAATGTTCGGAGATGAAAATGAAATGACCATAAAAGACAACATTATTTGGGAATTCAAGTACAAAAAATGGATCGCTAATATATTCCACATCATGTAAGGGTATGGGAAGATCATGTTTTTAGTCAATTTTATATACCTATACAATACCCACCTGAATCATGACTTCCAGATATATATTATAGAACATTTGATTGATAGAAATGGATGGTTATCAAGCCCTCACTATCATGGATGGTTGTTCAAGATACAATTTTTTTAATGACTCCAGGAGATGAAAAATATAATACAATTTGGGACCCCAAGGAGTATATTGTTAAAGGGTTATGCCATTTGTTTTATGGAATGTTGGTGCTACACATCAATGTTAACCTAGTGATAAAATGGAAATCATAGGCATTTAATCCCCTCAAAACCCCACTTTGATGATAAGAATGCATGTAAACCATTATGAAATTCTAAAATTCATTGAAAAACTCAAATTAAATTTCCACTAAAAAATATTAATGAAAAATGAGTCTAATTTAAATGGAATGATGAATTTCAAGAAATATTTGACAACATAAATAAATATCCAATGATCCCTCCATTTTTTGATTCCTCTGATTTAATTAATAAATCCCATATTTCTTTGTATAATCTTGAATGGATTTTGAGGCTCTTCCTCACAAATAAAATTGATTCTACAAGTAAAAACTATAAGAAGTTATCTCATTTGCGTCATGCTTGACACAAAGACACATTAATTAGATATAGATAAGAACTATTTGGAATTATTTTTTTGCAGCTTAGAAACTAAGGAACTGTAAGATTCATCATGATATCAATTTTTCTCTCAAACTAACCCTAAAACAAATATCCTCAATCATTCCATTATGAATTCATTTTTGGTATTATTGATGGTTATTATTTGAAATTTGGACATCCAGCTCATACTGTAGAATGTGAAAATAAGGAAGTCCTTAGAAAAATTTTCGGATGAACAACCCTTAATAAAATAAGTATTGGTGAGTATCAAACTACTATATTTGGAGATATTTTTATTAAATAGTGTTCCCAAATTTGGAAAATATTATTTTATTATGCACTCAATATACCAACTAGAATAAGGAAGGAAGTCTATAAGCACAACAATATCAGGTTGGGAGTCATTCAAATTTTTACAAAAAAAAATTTCATCTTCCATAATCCTTTATTTTATCATATGGTTTAAAATACAATGATTACAAATAACAACCATCCATTATAGTCTTGTAGTTGTCTTTTCGAATACAAGTGACTCACTGGTTAATCAATGATGACTCCATGTTTTAGATCTATTAGATAATTGATGGTTGTTATATTTATCACATCCATAACTTATTTTAAAGGTATTATTCATGTAAATTACATTCTTACATTGCTGTGGGGGTTTCCCATGCACTGTTTGAGGAAATTGTTGGTTTTTATGATTTAGGCCCAACCATGATATCATTTCCATATTTGAAAAAAATTGTCTCTTTTATAACTAAATAATTTATCAACATTTTTCATCTGTAAATCATTCAATTTTAACTCTTATCGAACATTTCAGCCCCCACATGACCTCATCAGCCTCATTCAAGCCTGCCTATTAGTTTTGGTTTCGTGATGATTCAACTTTTTGTGTATTATGGGCGATTTCTTCAAGTTCTCTCAACTAAGTTGTTTTCTATCATTCCTCGTCCCATTTTAATAGGGTTTCTCACATTTTATTAGGTTTTGTTCATTTTTTTGATGTTACTAATTTCTAGTAGGTAGGAAATAGATCCTAGGGATTGATCTTGGATTTCTTGGTATAATATTGTTGTTTTTTGTTATATTTGACTTCCTTGTGGTGTTGTGATGGTGAGGTTGAACATTCTAACAAGGATTTGAGGGTTTTGATACTTTCAGTAGGAGGATCCATGTGTAAGCACTACTAGATGAGTTAGACATGCATTATTTATATTTTTATCATAATCCTCTATTTTTCTTTCAACGAAAAATGGTTTTTTGTGGAAGTCGTTAAGCAATTGATTTTTAAGTGCGAATTTTGGGAGAAAATGGTTGTTTTAAATGCCTATTCAAAGTTATACCATTTGGGGCTTCTTTATAACTCATTTAAATGTTTTAATAAAATATTATTGTGCTTCCAATTATATTATGGTATAATATATCTCTATTATTGGTTATCCAAGAGGGATTTTAAACTGATTTGATGTATAATGTTTGGTGTCATATTGTAAATCTATTTTTATGAAAATATTTCATGTGTAATTTAGTTTCATAAATGGTGAAAAACATTTATATCGAATTTTTTGAGTTTTAATGACCTGAAATGTAATTTTATATGTATATGGATTTTTTGAAACATGTGAAAACTATTTGAGCACAAGGGGGAAACCTTTGAATCTTGGTGTGTAGACATGTACTAGTATGCTAGTGATCCAGATCAGTTTTATCCTTGATTAACATAGAATGTTGGGAATTGAAAATAGTAAAAAAAATATATTGATGATTATTGGGGTCCACTAGGTTATGGGTATGTTCCCTACTAGTTTCTCATGCACAATAATTGATATTTCTATAGATACATTACACCAACGAACAAGGTACATGGGTCCCTCGACAAACAAGAGCCTAGGGATGTCCTTGGGAATGGTTCTCAATGAATATTTTGTATTTATATTTGGATTATGGTGGATTTGATTTAAAAATGAATTATATTAAATGTTTTATTGAAATGCGTTCACTCTTTGAAATTCCCCTTTGAAAACTGTTTCCCTTTAAATTATTCATTCTTTAGAAAATATATTGCCACCGCTTCATGTTTGAAAAAACTGGAATGCTTTATATCATGTATTGAATATTATAGGGAATATGATGGTGGTATCCTATTAGTCTCAGGATCACACCAATCTTACCACCCTAGGGTGTATGTACACAAGTTCATGTTTGACACAATTAAGGGCAATGCCTTGGGTGATAGTGGTTCTGGTTTTTAGTTTCCTTCCATGGTGAGGTGTTGTGGAGACGACTCGTGAGTGATGAACCCAGGTCATTTGGTGTTCTATGTGCTATTTTGAAGCGACCTTTATGTTTCATTGGACCTCTTGTGTCATTTTTAAAACCAATTATTCAGTTCTGAATTGTATACAAGTATTATTTTGTATAAATATTATGATTTTGTTTATTAAATGTTTTTGGATTTTAAATGATTCTAAACTCAGGTAAATCATTATCAAACCATAATACATGATACCTAGGCACTTATTACAGCCCATAGAGATAAGGAATTCCCTTCAGGCCCTTCCATGGGCTGGGTTGGGTGCCGATAATGACGACGACTAGATTCGGTTCGTGACAAAATTGTATTAGAGGATGGTTAATATTTTTTGGTTATATTATTATATGGGGATGAGTTGGTAGATATTGGACATAGGACTATCAGGGCTTGGTGTTTGGATCATGTGTAGGGTGTCTAGCCAGCTACACTAGTGACAGACCTAGAGTCTACATGGGATGTTGGAATTGTTATTTTACATCACATCAAAGTGAGACGTGTGGGCTGGAGACATCATGTGGACATCTAGTGGGGGTGATGTAGTTGTTTATTTTATTGTTGTAATGTATTAGGATTTTTTCTATTTGATTTTATTTATTAAATTTTCATAATATTTCAGCATATTTTTTCCCCTAACTATAAAAATTTGGAGCAACATGCCTCCACAAAAAGATCACATGCACCCACAAGAGGAAGCCGAAGAGAGTTACCCCCTCAAATATTGATTAGAGGCTAGTAGAGGCTACAGTTTGGTATTTCCATGATCTATGATAGGGACAAACTATAGTTCAAACTTCATTTAGGGGAGATGAGATTTTTCTTATGAAGGAAAAATCCCATGATTTTTTGAAACACAAGCCTCCAACATTCCGAGGTAGCATAAAACCGCATGAAGTAGAGGAGTAGATCAAAAAGATAGATTGCATGTTTGAGTTCATGGAAATACATCTAATGGTTATGGTGAAACGATCCTCATTCTTATAAGTGGTTCCATACTGAAAGTGGTTGGAATCAATTCTTCAAGCTGGGAACCACAAGCATATGGGCTGCAAGGACATCAATGCTTTCTTTAATGACCAGTACACCTATAAATTTTTGGAATATTTTTGATCTCGACAGTATATGGAGCTTGTTCAATGGGATCTTTATTTGATTCAGTATACCAACAGTTTTGCTGAGTTGGTCTGTTATGCCATGGAAATGGTCTCCAATGGATATATGAAGGCCCAAAAGTTCAATAGCGGTCTATGACCAGAGATCTATTCCCTGGTCTTTGTATTCATGCTAAAAATATATGGAGAGGTGTTTGATCGAGGGTATATGGTTGAGATATACCATAAGGGGATGGATGGTTTTTCTTGGTTTATAATAGGTTAGGGATGTGTTGTCTCTTATTAGATGAAATGGAAGCACGATGAACAGGGAACTAGGGGGTGGCTTATGCCAACCTTATAGGAAGAATTCTTCAGTGGCTACTGATGTGAGGTCTGTCGTGTGCCACCAGTGTGGTAGTCCAGGGAACATCCGACTAGAATTCAATTTTTATACGAAGCCCTATTATCTATGTGGTGGTACATGACACTTGCAACATTTTTGGTTGAAAACACACCCATTCCAATGTGGGTCTAGATTAGTGGATTCAAAGGAAGTGCCAACTCAGTCAGAGCACTTCAGGATAAGGGGATATAGGTTGGGAGGATATAGAAGTAGGGCCAGATCATCTCATATGTAGAGTCATTTTAGGGAATAGCCACAGACTTTTAGTCATTCTATGGTAGAGAAGATGTATATTCTTTCGCTGGATCCCGAAACAGTAGTATTAGTGGTGAGACCATTGACAGTTCAAGGAACAATTTTTATTTCATCATTTATTTCCATTGCTATTTTTTATATAGATGCCTCTATTTAATCCATCTCTTACCATTTCGTGAAAACAATGAATTTTCCAACCGATATTTTGTCTTCTGTGATAGAGTTAGTGACGCCGCTGGGAATGATGGTGCAATACCTTATGTGCTTGTGGTCGGAATTTTTGTGTCATTGTTTGAGAGGGAGTGGGACATTCTTATCTTATATATGGATCTCTTTGACTTCATACATGGAATATATTATCTTGTAAAATTTCATGTGCACATCGATTGCTATAGGATATAGGTCAGTTTCATGGAACCAGATAGGAGTCGTCAGGTTTTCCTTGGGGATTGGGATCCTTGGTTGCGTCGCACATGAAATCCACTACCAATGTTTGGGAATCTTATCTAATAGTAATCATCCCTCGCACTTGATGATGATGTTTTTCTCTAGGATGTGGACTACCTCGTGTAGTGGATGAGTTTCGAGAGGTATTCCTAGATTATTTTTCAGTCCTACCTCTAGAGAAAGGTGCGAAGTTTTCAATTAATTTGGCACTGGGAAAACAACCAATATCTCATCCCTAGTATCATATAACCCCCACTATGATAATTGATATAAATATATTGATGTAAAATTAATAATATAAAGGATTCATTTTCCTGATCGCCTCCCCTTTTGGCCAGTCCTAAACTATTTGAGAGGAAGGCTTACGAATACCTTTGGTTGAGTAATGTTTACCAGAATATGATAAGGGTATACTTCAAGAACAGATATCTTTTTCCTAGAATATATCACATGTTTCATTAGTTTAAGGGGGAATTTTTTTTTTCTAAAATAGACTTTCATTCAGGTTTCCCCAAACATAGGGTGAAAGAGGAAGATATCCAGAATACTTCCTTCCTAAGAATGTATGACCACATTGGGTACATGGTCATGCCCTTAGGTTTTCCTAATGCTCCATTGGTCTTCATGGAACTCATAAATAGGGTGTTCCACCAGTATCTTGACTCTTTTTTTTGTGGTATTCAAGGATGACTTGCTAGTTTACTCTGGACCAGAGTAGGAACATTTTAATCAGTTGTGGATCATGTGGGGATCTATTCCAGATCCATACCTCTATAAAAAACTTTCAAAGTGAACCTTCAGGATCAGTGAGGTGATATTTATAGGGCTTGTGAGCATGTGTAAGTGGGTTTTAGTGGAACCTGAGGTGACCAGTCATGTTATGTCATAAGAGTAGTATATAAACATGTTCGAGATCATGATTTTTCCTCATCATGTTTTGTTACGTCAAGATGTTTTTTTCGGGATTTTAATCATCTTGCTTTTCTGAGGATCGCACTCACTTAGAAATGGGTGAATTTGAATGGGTGCCAGAGAGTCAGGAATCCTTCAATAAGATGAAGCGGCAGTTGACTACCTCCGCCGTTCAAATGTTGACAGAGGATGGGAAGGGGTATGGTATGTATTGTGATGCTTCTGGTATGGGTCACAGGTGTTTGGTTGTATAGGGTGATCACATGGTGGTGCATGTTTATCTCCACCTCCAAAAACACAAAAATAATTATCCAAACCATGACTTAGAGTAAGTATATGTGATGCTTGAATTGATGACTTGTCATCACTACTTATTTGGTGAGATGTTTGTAGTTTATTTTAATAAAAAAATCATGGCTAGCATCTTCTCTCAGAAGGATCTCAATATGAGGTAGCACTTCTTGACCGATTACATGTAGGGGTTCTACATTGACATTTTCTATACCCTAGAAATGTGTAATGTTGTGTCCGATTATTTGAGTAGAAAATTACTATTACAAGGCTAGAGTAAGTCCAGTGATGAGTGGAATCTAATGAGGCTCTTTTCTCAGATTCATGTGGAGACAAAAGTGCATATAATAGGTTTTTTCTTTGGGAGAATTTAGTTAACTCCTTCTCCCAAGGAGTTAATTATATAGGAATAGACTGTTATTGTGCTTTGTGATTATTCAAGTTTGTTTCATTATTGTGGGGAGACCTCTTCCGATTTGTTATCTTCTCTCGAGGGAAACTTGTGCTTAAAGGGTCATTCAGTAGTGTCATCGTCTTTGTGGACGTTATTGTGGCAATATATACACTACTGTAGCACCCCAAGCTTCTATGGTAAGTTTCTGTTTAAATAATGCAATAGCTTGTATTGTACGCAACTTTGACATTCTAACACACCGCGACCAATCAAAGTAGCCGTTATGAATAGTAATACCATTTTTTTAAATTTTATAAATTTTATCCCACAAAAAGGACTTCATTTTTGGAATCATAATATCGAAATTAGCCTAGTGTAAAATTTTGGTACTTTTCGGATAAGTTTTATATTTTGATGAATAGTGAAAATTACTAAATTTTAATTAAAAACAAATTTTTTAATCAAAATAATTAATAGTGATAAATTATGAATTTGAGTTGTTTTAAAATATATTTAGAATATATTTTTAAAATTTAATTCAATTTTGGTCGTTGGACCTAATTTCACATTTAAACCAAACATAATCAAGTGTCAATCTTTTAATAGTTATTATCTCTTAAAACACACTTTTTGTTTTAATAACGACAATTAATTTTAAATAAATTTCTGTCACTTCTATGTTTGGAATTTTGAAAATTGGATTCCATATTTGGAATTAGTAGGTTCAAATTGTGTAAATAGGTAATTTTTTTTGACATTTTGAATAATTACTTCGGTAAATATTTTATTTACAGTGGTTAAAGGGTAAATCCGGTAAATAAGGGTAAACATATAATATTATAATAATATTAATTTACCCTAAAACGTGTCCTAACCCTATTGGTTGATATATGTCCGACCATGGGCATATTTGGGTCAATTTTGGGACCCAATGGAGCCAGTTGTAGGAACAAGGACACTTTATATTAATTAAGTTAAAGTAAATAAAAAAATTACATAAGCATATATATTTTAGAAAAACAATTTTTACATAGTGTTATATATGTTATCTGTTCGACTATAAATATTCATTAGAAATATAAAAATATTTAATACATAATGGTATTTTATTTATATTTTTTAGAAATTTAATAATTAAATTTATGTATGACACAATAATGATACAGTATTTTCCTTATTAATGAAAGAATCAAACAATTTCTATTATAACTATTATAATAAATGTAATTTGAGACATTATATGAATTTAACTAATTTTATAAGTTAATATTACTTATTATAATTGGTTATATAAATTTTATTCTATGTAATAATTCAGTTATGAAATTATCAAAAACAAAATACCAAATAGTTTCAAAATTAACATAAAACAGTTTTTAAAACAAATATTATGTTATTAATTGATATTGTATTCCTAAAAATCTATGGATCATCCAAAGGACATATATCAGGATAGTTTTACAATTAATCGACCACTTGGTGGTCTCTTTGATGTATATAGTAAGTTTATTAACTATATAATATAAAAATTCAAAGAGACATGGTAAATGTCAAACAATTTAACTAAGAGTTAAATATAAATGATAAGGTTAATCTAGTGACACAAACCAGCATAAAATATTTTTTTTAAAGGATTTAGACCCATACCCACCTTAATATTTAAGTAATGCACTTTATAGCCATTGGAAACGGAATATAAATTTATAATAAAATAATATTTCTATCCTTTCCAAAGGTGCCCCTCACCCCTCTTATAAAATAGCACTCCCCCTTCTCTCTAATTTACACATTGAAAGCCATTTGGATCAGCCAACCCCTGCACAAATATTCTCTTAACTTTCCTCACTTCGACCTAGAGGCTTTATTTTGATCATAAAGCTAACCTATGGAGTCCTTTTGGTCAAATCAAAAGGAAGAACTTGAAGAAGAGGTAATGTTTTCACCACCCTTTATCAAGTTTCACTCTTCTTCAACATCATTTTTATTTGTTGTTTAAATTATAAAATAATAACTCCACAATCTTCTATATAGTGTGATTTTATTATAAATATCGTACAACCATATTCAGTATTCTATAGATCCTTTGAATGACATGTCACAATACGTGCATACGTACAGCTTAACTGCTCAACGTCATGGTGTAATTGTTATTCAAAAAATTATTATTTGGATGGGTATAATAATGAAGTTTAATACATATAAATAATAAATATAACATGAAAATGATTTTTGTATATATGATATACAATCCAATTATACAGTATTTTAAAATCAAAAGAATGATATTGTCGCTCGTGCGTACGTACGGACAACGGTCTCCACGAACGCGATGAGATTCATTCCCCATCGTATTCATTCAAGTATAATTTTCATTTGATGATTAAAAATTATTTTTAAGGACTTGATATAATCCTGTATATGAATAAGATTCAAAATAACCATAAAAAACATGGCTAACAAAACAAAACATATAAAAGAAAACGAGTAAGTTAACACCGAAAACGACGATAATACTGAGATATTATTAATAAAGCAATGTTAAAAGATCATACATGTTATAATAATAATGTATATGATTCTTTTATAATTTAATAACAATTATTTCACCATTATAAAGGAGGTTAACCTACCCTCAACCAAGGAAATGTACAAGGTAAGGGTTTATTTCACAATCTCTTCATTATCTGAGGATGTTCATACGTAATTATCTACTGGGACCTCTTTATCACCCAGATCCATGTTTCATAAAAATGTATTTCAAGTCATTCTGTCTATTTTAAAGAATATGGGTTAATGTCATTTATA
The DNA here is from genome assembly GCA_963277665.1 of Viscum album. Taxonomy (NCBI): domain Eukaryota; kingdom Viridiplantae; phylum Streptophyta; class Magnoliopsida; order Santalales; family Viscaceae; genus Viscum; species Viscum album. The sequence goes on from OY728120.1 coordinate 1,911,449,144, forward strand.
CCCTTGTTTGAATTTTTATAAGATGTTTATAAAGGAATAATTCTGTCGTTTTCCAAACAAGGTTCTTTTTAACCTTTTCGACAAAATTAAGGTAAGAATGTTTAACTTATACGGAGGCTGCATATATTTTCTACCATTATAAACTTGTTGAAGATTCCCTTACAAGATATAAGAATATATTCAATGTAAAATTTTTACATTATAATTATGTGACTCTTAAATGATTTCAAACTAGAAAGAGTTATTACTCTAAAAAGAGTTTGGATTTCATCTATGTCAACATCCTTTGATGGATTTTATGTTTATTTGGAGTTGATTTATTATGATACAAAACATCCATATTGTATTGAAGGTTTTGTGATATTTTTTTTTCTGTGGATGTGCTATTTTTATACCATTCATTATTTATAGTTTAAGTATTGACATTTCATATGCTAGTTTTTATATGAATGTTTATGATATGTTTAAATATTTTCAAATGAGGAATGTATTGCACTTAGTATGTCACGGGTGGAGCCGGCTATAGCTCCTCGATGCATCAGTAGATATCATGAGACAACAAGATGTGGAATTGGCTGAGGCCCTTTCAAAATTTGATTTATGGTTTTGGTCGAGGCCTTAATCATTTTTAGATTCCTTGGCTGAGGCCTTGACAAAATGTTTCAGAATATCAGGCAATATACATTCCCTCATTATGGAAATAATATTAATGGTTCATGTGGTCATTCGACTAGTAGAATACCCATGATTAAGTTTTATTATGGAATTATTTAATCAGATCATTTTCTTTCCTTAAAATTATTCATGTTTATTATTTTTAATGGCATGCGGTTACAATTATTTAACATGCTTAAAATTTATGTCATTTTCCGCTGTATTACTTAACCTTTCGGAGCATTTGAGCACACCCTTTTATTATGTTTCATTTTCCCAGGATATGAAGAAGTTAGTTATGAGTGACCAGCATGCATAATCTAGGTGTCCTGGATGTTTCTAATGAAATATATTTGAGTTGTATTTCTTTTCATGTTGTAAAGGTACACTTATGAATGAATCTTGTTTCCAATAATACTAAACATATCAGTCATTCGAGACATGATTTACTTATGATCATTCCAATGTTATGTAATAATGCACCGACACTGGGTAACTGGGTTTGGGGTGTTATAGTTTGTATCAGAGGAATTTTAGTACAAACAGTGGATGGTAGATTTAGATAAACTCTGATTAGAGCACATAGAACTAAGATGGACATTGAGGATTACTGTAGAATAACATCCTAGAATATTGTTATTGTTGAGATTTTGTGAGTTTTCGGAGAAATACATCCCTGTCTAGAAATGAGTAGGTAGAGGCGGCTCTGGCACAGATGTACCTAGGGGTTAATCTCGAAAACACATCTTTGAGATAGACTCGAACATGATCTGGTGAACGACAACAGGCGTTGCTGCACTCTTGGTTACGACACTCCCGAGGGATATGCTTAGGATAATTATCATTTTTCTAAAAAACCATTATGAAGGGATTATGAGTATATACATCTTCAAAGATGACATTTTTATGATTATGGATTATATCCATAAACTTCTCAATTTATGATAGGTGTTTTACAAGTTTGGATTTATGTATTGAGATTTATAAACTAATCTACTTTATGCTATTGTTTAGAAATGAGCCCTAGTGGAATAAATCGAAACCGTCTAAATGAACTCACTCCATGTATGGATTACCCTCCTGCTCAAGATAATTATAGTGGTGCTGGTGATGCAACTGGTGCTGATCAGCTAATCACCATACTGGGAAAACTCACTCAGGTTATGAATAATAACCTTACCCATATGGAGCACCCCAATTCGTAGTGTGGAGGATCAATGATAGATCGCTTAATGAGGCAAAAACCATAAACATTTAATGTGGTTTCAAATACACTAGTAACTGATCAATGGATAAGTTTCCTAGAGATAATATTTCAGTCTTTGGGGAGTAGTGAAAGAGAAAAGGTTATCATGGAAGTTTACCGCCTCACTTGAGATGCTAATCAATGGTGGTCATTAATTCAAAATACAAGGGATGATGGAGAACAATCAATTATTGAATGAAGGGGGCCTAAAGATATTTTCATAGAAAAATACATTCCTCATGACCATCGAGCTGATATGGAAAGGCAATTTCTCAGTCAGAGGAAAAAGGAGGATGAGAATGTCACAATGTATGAAGCTAACTTTACCAGGTTAGCGAGGCATGCAGCAGATTATATAAATAACTCGAGGAGTAATATTGGTCATTTAATTGATGGGTTAAAACCATTTCACAGTCGATCATTAGTCTCACAATCCTTCTTGTCATACGAATACATTCTCTCATGTGCTATAAAGACATAAAATGAATTATCTAAATCTTATGAAAATAATGTAAAGCAATATAAGAAGATAACAGTGGAACAAGAGAAAGATAAAGGGAAACAGGAAATAAGGATTTTCAATTATGTGATAACTTTGGTAAGGAACTCCCCAGTACATGCCTAAACGAAATGAGAGTTTTTTATAAATGTGGAGAAAAATGTCACCAGGCTCGTGATTTCAAGGTAAAGAAAGATGCTGTCATTGTTGAATCCTACCATTGTAGATAAATGGGGCATTATTGGAATTAATGCCCTATGCGCCATGGAAACATACCTCATAAAATGCCAAGGTATCAAGGGTAATATTATGTTGTTACTATAGTATAAGTGGAATAATTAATGTATTTTTGATTTTGGACTCAAGGATTATATTCTGGTTATAAGAATAAGGTGATATATATAAGGATTGTACTCAAGTACATGTTGTTTTCATTAATGATTTAATCGGACTAAGGTAATAATATTTTCAGTATGTATCTATAAGATAAAGTTTAATTTTTTTGGGGAATCTAATGTGATAATTGATTTTGGAATATATATTCCTTTTATAGAGTGTCTGGACAGAGGTACTTTGGATAACAATAATGTATGGAGTGGATTAAGTTGATCTTTGGATAGTATTATTTAATGTTAAAAAACTTCATATGATTAATTTTTGAAATATTATGATATTATAGATTTAGGAAAAGGACAACCTGCAGGTTGGGCGATAACCTGTCACGTCAGACAAAGCTGCAGGAATCAAACCTACAAACATAGCACAACAGACCATTATTACCTACCAGTAGCCTACAGGAAGTCCATGGTCATTACAAAGTATTTTAGACATTTTAATGGTATATTTTAATGTTTGTATCCTTATACAATTAGGATAAATATTATATTTTTGAGTTCTATTATCTTTTGGAGTGAAAGATGAGTTTGTGGTAGATATTAGTTGAAGATTGAAACTCTACCTGTAAGTTATATATATATATATATGTATATATATTTTTATTCTTCTATGAAGAAACCAATTCATAAACATTATGTAAGGGATCTTAAAACCAAAAATGTGTTATCTTACTACCTTCTGTTTTGTTGAACCAATGATATTTTAAATCATCATATATTGATGGCTTTGAGGCCATCAATTTTACAATTGTTTGTGACTGATGACCGCAATCACTCCCTATAAATGTTTACATTATTTATCTAGTTATGTGACTCTAATTTCCACCAATGTTCTCCAAAACGATATCATAATTTGTTGGTGAACCTTTCATTTATCTTTTCCTCTTATTATGACTAAATTTTATTAACCCTATTTCTAATGTGGGTTTTCCACACAAAGATATTTTCGATTTTCAACCTTTTTTTTGAAGAAAAATTTCAAATTGAGAGGACATAATTTATTGAAAGAAGGAAGAATTTAACACCCCAAGCTTCCACGGTAAGTTTCCCTTTTAATAATTCAATACGTTGCATTGTACGCAACTTTGAGATTATAACACACCGTGGCAAATCAAAGTAGCTGTTATGAATAGTAATAACCACTTTTTTAAATTTTTTAAATTTTATCTCTCAAAATGGACTTCATTTTTAATTCTGAATAAAAAAATTATCCTAGTGTAAAATTTTTGTATTTTTCTGATAACTTTTATATTTTGAAGAATAGTGAAAATTACTAGATTTTAATTAAAAACAAATTTTTTAATAAAAATAATTAATAATGAGAAATTTTTAATTTGAGGGGTATTAAATTATATTTAGAATATATTATTACCATTTAATACAGTGTTGGTCATTGTACATAATTTCATATTTAAACCTTACATAATCAACTGTCAATCTTTTGATAGTTATTATCTCTTAAAAACACACTTTTTTGTTTTATCAACGAGAATTGATTTTAAATTAATTTCTGCCACTTCTATGTTTTGAATTTAGAAAAATCGATTCCATATTTGGAATCAAGTGGTCCAAATTCTTTAAATAGGTAATTTTTTTTTTAGACATTTTGAAAAATTACTTCGGTAAAAATTTTATTTACCATGGTTAAAGGGTAAATGCAGTAAATAAGAGTAACAAATAATTTTATAATAATATTATTTTACCCTAAAACGTGTCCTAACCCTATTGGTTGATACATATCCGACCATTGGCATATTTGGGTCGATTTTGGGACCCCATAGAGCCACTTTTAGGTGATAAGGACAATTAATATTTATTAAGTGAAAGTAAATACAAAAGTGACATAAGCATATATCTTTTAGAAAAACAATTTTTAAATGGGGTTATATATGTTATCATTTCAACTATAAATATTAATTAGAAATATAAAAATATTTACTACATAATTGTATTTTATTTATAATTTATATTCATTAAATAATTAAATTTATTTATGATACAATAATGATGCAGTATTTTCCTTATTAATGAAAGAATAAAACAATTGGTATTATAAATGTGAAAATAAATGTAATTTGAAACTTTTTATATATTAAACTAATTTTATAGGTTAATATGACATATTAGTATTGGTTATATAAATTTTATACGAATTAATAATGTTTCTATGAAATTATCAAAAACAAAATACCCAATAGTGTCAAAATTGACATAAAAGAGTTTTTAAAACAAATATTTTGAAATTAATTGATATTATATTCCTAAAAATATAAGGTTCATCCAAAAGACTTATATAATGATATATGTATCGTTAATGGACCACTTGGGGGTCTCTTGGATGTATATAGTATGTTTATTAACTATATAATATAAAAACTCAAAGAGACATGGTGAATGTCAAACTATTTAGCTAAGAGTTAAATATAAATGATAAGGTTAATATAGTGACCCAACCCGTCTAAAATATATTGGTTAAAAGGATTTCAAACCATACCCACCTTAAACTATAAATAATACACTTTGGATCCACTCAAAATCTAATATGAATTTATTATAAAATAATATTTCTAGCTTTTGAAAAAGTTTCCCTCACCACTCTTATAAAAGGGCACTCCCCCTTCTCTCTAATTTACCCCTTGAAATTATTTTGGATCGGCCAACCCCTACCCAAATATTCTCTCAACTTCCCTAACATTCATCCCAGAGGCCCAACATTGATTAGAAAGGAAACATAAGGAGTCCTTTTGATCAAATCAAAAGGATGAACCTGAAGAAGAGGTAATGTTTTCACCACCGTCTTTCAAGTTCCTTTCTTCTTAAACTTCTTATTTCTTTATTATTTCCATTATAAAATAATAACACTAGTATCTTCTATATGATGTTATGTTATTATAAATATGGTACAACCATATTCAGTATTCTATCCATCCCTTTAATGACATGTCAACATGCGTGCGTACGTACGGCTTACCGTCTCCACATCATGGTGTAATAGTTATTCAATAAATTATTTTTTGGATGGGAATAATAATAATGTGTAATTCATGTAAATAATAAATATAACATGATAATTATTATTTATATATGATACACCATCCAATTATATATTATTTTAATATCAAAAGAATGAGATTGTCACTTGTGCGTATGTACGGACTACAGTCTCCATGAACACGATGGGATTCATTTCCCATCATATCCATTGAAGAATAATTCCCATTTATGATTAAAAGTAATGTTTAAGCACATGATATCATTCTGGATATGAATAAGATACAACCTATCAATAATAAACAATATTTATGTAATAAATCATATAAAGGAAAATGAATTAGTTAACACCCAAAACGACGATAATACTAAAATATTATTAACAAAAAAATATTAAAAGTTCATATATGATATTATATTTATGTATATGATTCTTCTATAATTTAATAAAAATGACTTAATTATTATACAGGATGTTAACCTACCCTCGACCAAGTAAATTTACCAGGTAAGGGAATATTTCACAATCGCTTCATTATCCGAGGTTGTATATACGTAATTATCTATTGGGACCTCTTTATCATTCACATCCATGTATCTTAAAAATGTATTTCAAATTATTATTACTATTTTACAGAATATGGGTTGAAGTCATGTATACCCTTTTTTTAACATTTTATAATATTTTTATAAAGGAATCTTTCCTTCGTTTTCCAAAAAAGGTTCTTTTTAACCTTTTCAACAAAATTAATGTAAGAATGTCTCTTTTTAACTTATACGGTGGGTGAGGCTATTTTATACCATTATAAACTCATTGAAGCTTCCCTTAAAAGCTATAAGAATATTTTTAAAGTAAATGTTTTACATTATAATTATGTGACTCTTAAATGATTTCAAAATAGAAGGAGATATTTCTCTAAAAAAAGTTTTGATTTCATCCTTGTCAACAACCATTGATGGTTTTTAATTTTATTTGGAGTTGATTTATTGTGATACAAAACCTCCATATTTTATTAAAGATTTTGTGATATGTTTGACTATGGATGTTCTTTTTTTATACCATTCATGATTTATTGTTAAATTATTGACATTTCGTATGCTAGTTTTAATACGAATGTTATGATATGTTTAATCCTTTTCATATGAGGAATGTATTGGACATAGTAAGTGACTGGTGGAGCCCTCTATAGCTCCTCGATGCATTAGTAGGTCTCATGAGACAAATAGATGTGGACTTGGCTGAGGCACTTTCCCAATTTGATTTATGGTTTTGGCTGAGGCCTTAACCATTTTTAGATGTCTTGGCTGAGGCCTTGACAAAATTTTTCAGAATGTCCGGCATTATACATTCCCTCCTTATGGAAATAATATGGCTGGTTCATGTGGTCATTTGACTAGTATAATACCCATGATTATGTTTTGTTATGGAATTATTTACTCAACTCATATTCTTTCCCTAAAAGTATTCCTGATTATTATTGGTAAAGGAATGTGGTTTTAATTATTTACCATGCTTAATATTTATGTCATTTTACACTGTATTACTTAACCTTACTATGCATTTGAGCTCACCCTATAAAAACCTGAAGCTCGACTACATGGGCATTACATTACTTTTGTGTAATACTTAATACATAATAAAAACAGACGCACAATGACCGTAATAGTTTAGTGTCTTTGGAAACTCGGAATATGAACATCTAATCATGTTGATAGATCTTCAACATCTCCCATAATGATCTTCCCCTTCTGTTTCCTTAACTAAAACCATTATTTAGTTCCTAGGGAAAATAAAACACAAAACGGGTGAGCTCAAATGCTCAGTAAGGGCAAACATAGAGAACATCAAACAATCTATAAACATTTGAAAGAAAAAATGTGAACATGAAATCTAAACATTAAAACCTTGAGCAAAGAAACAATTCTTGGAAGTATGTAAGGAATATGTCATAAAAGAATATCAATCACAATAAAATAGCATGGGAATAAAACATGTAATTGTGGCAACCATTCAGCACTTGTTTTGATTTCCATAGTAGCCAAAGCATTGCTCCCAAGACCATCTTAGTGGACAAAGTCCCTTTCTGAATCGAGTTCACTCCTCGTTTCAGTCCTGTAACACTAAATCGGATTAACTTACCATTCCAGCCATGTATATCTAATGAGATATAAATCTTTACCCAATGAATTGGAGGGAGATATAGTTCCCACCCATCTCATAATGAAATCATTCTTACTTGTGCCACAAAATCAACTTAATACATTCATCATAACCCAATGAATAAACTGGGTTTCATAAACATCATCCTATCATAATATAATCCATATAAAACAAATGGATAATTCATCATAAGAAAAATGAAACCATGTAAATCATAGGGACATTATACATGAAACATACACATATGAAATAATTTCATCTTAGATGTAAAAATGGTTTTGATAAAACACATGAAATCAATTCTTGAGTATAATATCCTTTATTCTTCATAATCATTTTCGTTTCACAAAATTCCATGCAATTTTAAATGCAAAGTATTTTTTTGAAAATAGTTATGAAATATTTTGGAGGAATCTTCATGAAAATAAGGCTTTATAAAACTGTAAAAATCTGTTCAGACTGTATAAGTTAAAAATAACATTTTTCTCGTACTTTTGTCGGAAAAGTAAAAAAGTACCTCATAACGTAAAAGAAAGAAAGATTCCATACATACCATCTAGTAAAAGACAAAAATGGGTAAAAAGGACATTAAACATACATAAGGACACTTTTAGGAAACATGGACATTGATGATAACAATAACCCCAGTAAATACTTACGTATAAGCAATCTCGGATAAAAAAAATTAGATTTGCAAAATTATCCCTTACCTTATGTCCAATATGCTTCGTATGTATCTGAACCTCTTGTATAATGATTTAAATAATGTCATTGACTTATTACAGAATCATATTCATTGTTATGATATCATATATGGTTCACCTATGACTTTATATTACCCGTTCATTTGTAAATTCCATGTTAAAGAGCATTTTGGGTAAAATCGTTTCATTTGTCATTCGTGTTTTGACTTGTAATTATTCATATGATTACATAGATCATTATTACTTAATTAAAGAATATAAAACTTGATTTATATATAATATATATTCAGAATATACATATATATAATAGATCGATAAATTGTAAGAAATAAACCGTTCATGGAGACGGTAGGTCGTACGTACGCATGAACGATGTTTTCATTTACTTATTGAGTTGAATGGAATTAATTATATGACATACATATATACATACATAAATCCAGTTGCCTTATAATGTCATATATTTCATTATTATTTCTTATATATACATTATAATCATTCTTAAATGGTTAACATGGAGAATGAATCTCATCGCGTCGTGGAGACGGTAGTCCGTACGTACGCACGAGCGATGATATCATTTCCATAATTATTGAATTTAATTGGAGTGGATGATACAATATATTAGGATCAGTATGATGTTATAATAAATATTTATAGTTATTCTTTACACCATTATCCCCATCCATGTAAGGTGTTGGTGGAAAAACAGATTACCCCACGGCGTGGAGACGGTATTCCGTACATACGCACGCGCGGTGATTTTGTTTTCCATAGCATGGATAGAAGGTGAAATTGGGTTGTATCATATTTATAATAACATATCATTATATTAGTGATACTGTTTTTATTAATTTATAATGAAACAACTAAAGAAGAAGAAGATGAAGAAGAAAAAAGCTTGAATGAATCGGTAGAAGAAATTACCTCTTCATCGATACGCCTCTTTGAAACCTCATTTTAGGGCACTAAGATTGGACTTTGAAGTAGACCATGACCTATAAGATGTATATAGGGAAGTGTAGAAGAGAATATGGCAGGGTTTGGCTGAGCTTGAAGGCTCAATGTGGTGTGAGGAAGAGAGGGAGGAGGTGCCATTTTATAACAGAGGAGAGGGGCACCTTTGGAAATCTAAAAAATATTAATTTATAAAAATCTAACCCCACATAAAAACCTCAAAAAATGAATCATATTAACATATTAGATGATATAGGGTTGTAATCTCATCAACCAATAAAATTTAGACTTGTTAGGAATTTATTATAAACATTATCAACTAGATTTATCCTTATTTAATCAATTTTATTTTATTTGTGGTAATAACATTCTAAATTTTAAATTATAACAAATATTTACATATTTTTTGTGAATTTTCCATAATTGGATACTTTATAACATTTTATAAAATATAAATTTAAATTTATAATTTTTAAATATTTTTGTGAATTTTAAACAATTTTATAATATGTTATTTTTATAAAATAACAATAGTGTCAATTTTGACACTATTTATTTATTTGAATTTAAATAAAATATATACAGAAGATATGTTCAAACTAAAATCTTTAATAGATTCATAAATATTCATATGTATCTATAAAATTAGTGGATCACATTAAATAGTTCATATAATATTTATTTTATTATTTTTAAAACCATTTATTTTGTTTATCTCTTAATAAAATAATTACTACATCATTGTTGTGTAATTATTTAATATACTTTTTTTTTGTATAAAAAATTAAAAATAGATCTTATGATGAAGGAAAATCTATTACCTTTCACAATAATAATTTTACTCGAATTTATCATCTTAAAATCACAATATAAAAATTGATATATTTATTAAATTATGAATGTGAAAACTTTAGCATCATTTAAAATATAATACTATAAGTGTAATAATCGCTTTTATAAGGCTCCAAATTGTCAAATATTCGACTATTGGATGATTATGGTTTATTATATCATGAAAAATATGTTTTGGTCAGGTTTTTGTGCCTTTTATGGTCACTATTAGTTTAATAAAAACTATATTCTAGATTTTTCACTAGATAAACAATTTCTGCATCACTATTGTGTCATAATTAATGATTATTATTTAATCCCTAAAAATTATAAATAAATTCATATTATTTAGATACGTTCATTAGATTTCTGTAGAATATTCATGTTCGAAGTTTCATGATGTTTATCACTAAATTAAAATTAATATACTTATATGATTTAAGAGAGTGACATGTTGTCACTTTCTATTGTTTTAATAATAATTATGTTATTTTCAAGGAAAAAAGTCCATTAAATGATTCTAATCTGACCCTTTGGTGATATGGCTCGACTTTTAGACATCCAATAGGATTTTCCCATGTTTTAGGGTAATTTTATAATATTATTTTTACCCCTAATTACCTGATTTACCTTTAACTATGGTAAATAAAATTTACCGTAGTTACTATTCATAATGCCCAAAAATAAAAAAGTAGTCAATTAATATAATTTGGACAAACTGATTCGAAATATTGAATCCATTTTTTCAAATTCAATACACAGAAGTTGCAGAAAATAAATTAAAATTAATCCCGTTGTCGAAAGAAAGCGGATTTTTGTTTAAAACATTGCAAAAGATTGAATTCGTTTAAACTACGAATTCATGGTAAAATCAATGATAATAACATAAATTATATTAAATGGTAAAAATATATTCTATTTATACTTTAATACCATTAAATATTATAATTTATCCATATAAATTATTATGATGAAAAAAGTTTTTTTTAATTAAAATAGAGCGTGTTTTTTCTATTCATTAAAATATGAAAGTTATCAGAAAAATATCAAAACATTATCCAATGTATGTTTTTATATCCTGATTCAAAATAATATGTTTATTTTATCAAATTGAACTTATAAACATGTCAAAAACTAGATTTAATGTGGGTGCGCCATCAAAAGGCGGCAAAACTGCATGTTTTGAAAAATACTTATTTTACCCAAAAAAATTATTTTGTTCACATAAAATGTTTCAGAAAATTTATAAGATGAATAATAATTTTATAAAATTCAATATGTGGTTAATTATATTCATAATGTCTAGTTCGTGATAATATTATAACCATATATCATTATTTAGTGAAACTCGGTATTGTGTACAATACATGCTATTGAGGAAGGTCGCGATTGCATGTAATGAAATCCAAGTCAGGGTTGCGTGTAGTGAAATACTCCTTTGTTGTTTCGTATAACAAAATCCAACCATTTTTTATTTATACATAGAATATATATATATATATATACACTCAGTGTTGTGTATAATAACTTCTATCAAATGAACATGAAATTGTGTATAACACGATCCAAGAATTGTGTTGCGTAAACTGAAAGCTAATACGGTGTTGCGTATAACACAAGATAATATTGTTGTAGCATAAAACACATGAAATCAAATAAATTAAAAAGAATAATTATCATAAAATCTCAGTGTGTTACATTCTACCCCCCTTAAAATGAATTTCTCCCTTGATATTTGTTGGGGGTTATAAATGGTTTGTTACTTGATAATTTCTTTCATAGATACCCACATCATAAAAAGGAATGATAAAACTTAATTTTAAAAAGTGAAGTATGAAAAATAATGGTTACCCAAATTAACTCATCACTAGTTTTCCACATAGGAGATCGTAGGTGAAAATATGGATATGGAGGAGAAATCGAACCATAAAGTTATGATGGAGAGTGGTAGAGAACATGGATGTGAAAAAGCTTAAAATCACAAAGCCATAGATTTGTGATTATATAAGATACCATCTGATTCATCAGAATTAAGAGAACAAGGACAACATTTTTGGTTTTCATGATTATTTCCCTAAATTTGATGAATTTTACTTAGAATAAATACTTACTTTATTTTGGTATAATCTCACCGTTGTTCGTGCCTTGAACAATTTCCACTTCATCTCTTTAAGAAATGAAGTTAATTTTGTCTTTCCCGATATTTTAGCAGATCATGTGATAGAATGATAGGTCATTCCATCTATCTCAAACAAAAGGTTAGTAAATGTTTTCAAATATACATAAGTCCATCTATAGTGAGATCAATCATATTTGGTTCCTAAAATGGATGTATAATTCATATATCATACCACTTAATAAATTAAAACACATTTATACTAGCTAGGGACTTCCTGTAGGCCAATGGTAGGCGATAAATGCATGTCGCACTTCAGTCGTGGGTTTGATTCCCGCAACCTTTTCCGATGCAACGAGTTGTCGCCCATCCTACAGGTTGACCTTTTTCTAAAACTACATTTTTATAACTTTCCATCAATAATATCGAAAAAATTCTAGTCTTAAACAATACTAACTAATGTCCAACATAATCCATTCAAATCTTTAGGCTTATCCAAAATACTGCTGTCCAATATCATATTATACTGAAAACTAATACCAGAGAGTCCATATAACAAGCATGTTAATACCATCGTTGATCCCCATATATCATAAGATATGTCTTGTTGGTCACATTCCAAAAATTCGATGGGCTTAATCATGTATTCTCTTGAAAAATTAATACCCATTGAATCTTAGTGAAAACATGAGTGCTGTCAAAAGATAACTCTTTCCACATACCAAAATCCCAAAATTCTGTATACTCAAACCATGATATCACTTAGTACTTATAACAATCATGAGCTCATGAATACAATCAAACATCTCATTATCTTCTTATCCCTTCATTATGCACATATCATCTGAATTTCAAAATATTTGAATCACTTTTCATGGTTACTGGTACCATAAAATTATTGAATACCACAATAGACTAATAAAACAATTATTATAATACACCATAAAAGTACCTCAACAACATTACTCTTGAATACCAATACATAAAAACTTCAATACAACCTCTTCAATTATTGTCCTGGAATAAGACTTTCCTTGATTTAGAAGTAACTTTTTAGGTCAGGGCCTTGAGTTGGGTAATTCCCATGTTCTCCACAAATAAGACATTGAACTCCATAACAGTCTATCACTCTATGACCCTTTTCTCCACACAGAAAACATATGTCCCTCCATTTGAGTTATTCCTCAAGGTTCTTCTTCCCATCTTTAGAAATCTCAATGTTCCTTTCTTTATGCTCCCCAACATGAGAACATGCATAAAAGTCTATCTTCCTCTTATTTGATGAATTAGGAATATCACTATATTTCACCTTGTTAATCATATATCACAATGAATGATTCAGAATAATCACAATATATTTCTCTCTAGGAATTACCCAATTTTGGTGCTTATTGTCACCAATTTTTCCATTGGATTCAATGTTAACCGAATTCCTTCTGGATCCCTCCATTGACTAAAACACAAAAAGAATTCTGTGAGAGGAAAAAATCATGCTAGGGAAAACAACATAGTAATGGGGGAGTACCCTCAATATCTAACATCTTAGATTAAATTCTAAGATATTTACCGTAGTTCTAGGACTATATCCTATACATATATTTATACTTAGGGACATCCCTAGACATACCTTAGAAATATCTCTAGGGATCTCACTAACGTTTTCGCATCCTAGTTTCCAAAGGTTGACTTAACCATTCCTCTGATACCAACTGTAAAAACCCGAAGCATGAAGTACATGGACATTACATTACATTTGCGGAATACTTAATACATAACAAAAACAGACACACAAGGACCGTAATAGTTTAGTGTATTTGGAAACACAAAATATAAACATCTAATCATGTTGAAAGATCTTCAACATCTCTCATAACGATCTTCCCCATTTTGTTTCCATACCTAAAACCTTTATTTATTTCCTGGGGAAAATAAAACACAAAAAGGGTGGGCTCAAATTCTCAGTAAGGGCAAACACAGAGAACATAAAACAATCCATAAACATTTTAAATAAAAAACATGAACATAAAATCTAAACATTAAAACCTTGAGAAAAGACATAAATCATGGAAGTATGTAAGGCATATATCATAAATGAATATAAATCACTATAAAATAGAATGGGAATAAAACATTTAATTGTGGAAACCATTCATCACTTGTTATGATTTCCATAGTAGTCAAGGCATTGCTTCCAGGAACATCTTAGTGGACAAAGTCCCTTTTCGGAATCATGTTCACTCCTCGTTTCAGTCCTGTAACACTGAACCCGATTAAATTACCGTTCCAGCCATGTCTATCTCATGAGATATAAATCTTTACCGAATGCATTGGAGGGAGATATAGTTCCCACCAATCTCATAATGAAATCATTGTTAATTGTCTCACAAAATAAACTTAATACATTCATCATAACCCAAAGAATAAAATGGGTTTAATAAACATCATCCCATTATCACATAATCCATATAAAACAAATGGATATTTCATCATAAGAAAACTAAAACCAAGTAAATCATAGAGACATTATACATTAAACATACACATATGAAATAATTTCATCTTAGATGGAAAAATGGTTTTGATAAAACACTTGAAATGAATTCTTGAGTAAATTTATCCTGTATTCTTCAAAATCATTTTCGTTTCACAAAATTCCATGCAATTTTAAATGAAAATTATTTTTTAAAAATATTCATGAAATCTTTTGGAGGAATATTCATGAAAATAATGATTTAAAAAACCTTAAAAATCTTTTCACGCCGTATAAGTTAAAAATAACATTTTTCTCGTACTTTTGTCAGAAAAATGAAAAATTAACTCGTAACGTAAAAGAAAGAAAGAATCCTTACATACCATGTAGTAAAAGAAAAAAATGGGAATAAGCACATTAAACATACATAAGGACACTTTTAGAAAACATGGACATGGATGATAACAATAATCCCAGTAAATACTTACGTATAAGCAATCTCGGATAAAAAAAATAAGATTTGTAAAATTATCCCTTACCTTATGTCCAATATGCTTCATATGTATCCAATCCTCCTATATAATGATTTAGATAATGTCATTGACTTATTACAGAATCATATTCATTTTATGATATCATATATGGTTCACTTATGACTTTATATTACCCGTTCTTTTGTAAATTCCATGTTAAAGAGCGTTTTGGGTAAAATCGTTTCATTTGTCATCAGTGTTTTGACTTGTAATTATTCATATGATAACATAGATCATGATTAATTAATTCCAGAAAATAAAAAATGATTTATATATAATATATATTCAGAATATACATATATATAATAGATCTATAAATGGAATGAAATACACCATTCATGGAGATGGTAGGTCGTACGTACGCATGAACGCTGTTTTCGTTTCCTTATTGAGTTGAATGGAATTAAGTAAATGAAATACATATATATATATATATATATCCAGTAGATTTATAATGTCATATATTTCATTATTATTTCTAATATATACTTTATAATCACTCTTAAATGGTTAACATGGAGAATTAATCTCATCGCGTCGTGGAGACGGTAGTCCGTACTTACGCACGAGCAATGATATCATTTCCATAATTATTGAATTCAATTGGAGTGGAAGATATAATATATCAGAATCAGTATTATGTTATAATAACTATGTATATTTATTATTTACATCATTATACCCATCCATGTAAGGTGTTGGTGGAAAAACAGATTACACCACGGCGTGGAGACAGTATTCTGTACGTACGCACGCGCAGTGATTTTGTTTTCCGTAGGATGGATAGAAATTGAAATGGGGTTGTTTCATTTTTTAATAACATATCAGTATATTAGTGATACATTATGTTATTAATTTCTAATTAAACAATAAAATAATAAGAAGTTGAAGAAAAAAGAAGCTTGAAAGAATCGGTAGAAGAAATTACCACTTCTTCGATACGCCTCCTTGAAACCTCCTCATAGGGCACTACGATTGGTCTTTGAAGTAGACCACGAACTCTATAATGTATCTAGGGAAGTGGAGAAGATAATTTAGTAGGTTTTTTCGGAGCTTGAATGCTCAAAGTGGTGTGAGGAAGAGAGGGAGGAGGTGCCCTTTTATAAGGGAGGAGAGAGGCACCTTTGGAATTCTTAAAAATATTAATTTATAATAAATCTAAACCCACATAAAAACCTCCAAAAATGAATCATATTAGAATATTAGATGATATAGGGTTGTAATCTCATCAACCAATAAAATTTCTAATTGTTAGGAATTTATTTTAAACATTATCAACTTGATTTATCCTTATTTAATAAAATTTATTTTATTTGTGGTAATAACATTCTAAATTTTAAATTATAACAAATAAATACTTATTTGTTGTGAATTGTACATAATTTGATACTTTATAAAATTTAATACCATATAAATTTAAATTTATAATTTTTAAATGTTTTTGTGATTTTTAAACAATTTTATAATATGTTATTTTTATAAAATTACAATAGTGTCAATTTTGACACTACTCCTTTATTTTAATTTAAATAAAATATATACAGAAGATATGTTCAAAATAAAAGATTTAATAGATTCATAAAAAGCCATATGTATCTATAAAATTATTGGATCACAATAAATAGTTCATATAATATTTATTTTATTATTTTTAAAACCATTTATTTGGTTTATCTCTTAATAAAATAAATACTACATCATTTTTGTTTAATTATTTAATATACTAATATGTTGCATAAAAAATTTAAAATAAATCCTATGATGAAGATAAATCTATTAACTTTCACAATAATACTTTTAATCGATTTTAACATCTTAAAATCACAATATTTAAATTGTTATATTTATTAAATTATGAATGTGACAACTTTGGCTACATTTAAAATAAAATAATATAAGTGTCATAATTGAATTTATAAGGCTAAAAATGGTCACATATTCGACCATTGTATAATTATGGTTTATAATCACATGACCAATTAGTTTTGGTCAGGGTTTTGGGCCTTTTATGGTCACTATTAGTTTTATAAAAACTATATTCTTGATTTTTAACTAGATAAATAATTTCTGCATCACTATTGTGTCACAATTAATGATAATAATTTAATCCCTAAAAATTATAAATAAATTCATATGATGTAGCTAATTTCATTATATTTCATTATACTATTCATTTTCGATGTTTCATTAAGATTATCACTAAATTAAAATTAATATTCTTATAATATTTAAGAGAGTGACATGTTGTCACTTTCTTTGGTTTTAATAATAATTAAGTTATTTTCATGGACAAAAGACCATTAAATGATTCTAATCCGACCTATAGGTGATATGGGTCGACTTTTAGTCATCCAATAGGATTTTCTCCAAGTGTTAATGTAATTTTATAATATTATTTTTACCCTTAACTGCACGATTTACCTTTAACTATGGTTAATAAAATTTACCATAGTTACTATTCATAATGCCCAAATATAAAAAAATAGTCAATAAATATAATTTGGACCCACTGATTCCAAATATGGAATCCATTTTTCCAAATTCAATACATATAAGTTTCAGAAATTAAATTAAAAATTAATCCCTTTGCCGAAAGAAAATGGGTTTTTGTTTAAAACATTGCAAAAGATTGAATTGGTTTAACCTACGAATTCAAGGTAAAATCAATGCTAATGAAATTAATTATAATAAATGGTAAAATATATTCTATTTATACTTTAAAACCATTAAATATTATAATTTAACCATATAAATTATTAGGTTAAAAAAAGTTGTTTTTAATTAAAATATAGCGTGTTTTTACTATTCATTAAAATATGAAAGTTATCAGAAAAATATCAAAACTTTATCCAATGTAAATTATATATCCTGATTCAAAATAATATGTTTATTTTGTAAAATTTAACTTATAAAAATTTCAAAAACTAGATTTAATGTTGGTGCACCATCAAAAGATGACAAAACTGCATTTTTTAAAAAATACTTATTTTTCCAGAAATATTTATTTTGTTCACATAAAATGTTTTTGAAAATTTATAATATGAATAATAATGTTATAAAATTAAAAAATTGGTTAATTATATTCATAATGTCTTATTCTTGATAATATTATAACCATATATCGTTGTTTAGTGAATCCCGGTATTGCTTACAACACACGCTATCGAGGAAGGTCGCGATTGCGTGTAATGAAAGCCAAGTTAGGGTTGCGTGTAGTGCAAGACTCCTTTATTGTTGTGTATAACAAAATCCAACCATTTTTTATTTATACATAGAATATATATATATATATACACTCAATGTTGCGTAAAATAACATCTATCAAATGAATATGAAATTGTGTATAACACGATCCAAGAATTGTGTTGCGTAAACTGCAGGCTAATACGGTGTTGCGTATAATAGAAGATAATCTTGGTGTAGCATAAAACACATGACTTCAAATAAATTCAAAACAATACTTATCATAAAATATTTGGGTGTTACACACCCCTTTATTATGTTTCATTTTCCCAGGATATGAAGAAGTAAGTTATGAGTGACCAGCAGGAATAATCTAGGAGGCTTGGATGTTTCTAATGAAATATATTTTTGTTTTATTTCATTCAAGTCGTAAATTTAACCTTATGTATGAATCCTATTTCCATTAATAATATACTGATCAATCTTTCGAGATATGATTTCCTTATGATCATGCCAATGTTATATAATAATGAACCGACTTGGGGTAACTGGGGTTGGGGCGTTACACAAGTCACATTGGTCTATCCATCTGGGAGCCACCGAAACGTATTATGAAGTGCGATGATAGATCTGGTGTCTTGGTATGGGACAATATATATATGACTTCATCTCGAGATGCTACACATGTGAGTAGGTGAATGTGGATCCCCAAATTCCCTCCCCTTTTCTCCAACCATTACCCATTCATACCTTGAAGTGTGATGAGGTCACCATGGACTTCATTGTTGTATTACCTTGTACACATCAGGTTATGAATGCCATTTGTGTGGGGATTTATCATATGAAAAAATCATACCACCTCTTATTGATCAAAGATACAACAAAAGTGGATGTGTTGGGCTGATTGTATCTTCCGGATGGGGTAAGGATTCATGGTGTTCCATCTGCAGTTATCTCAGATGGAGACCCCTATTTCACCTCTCCATTTATGGAAGGCCATTAGAAGGCCTTTGGGGTTCAGATTCAAATGAGAATGACATACCCTCCTCAAATAGATGATAATTCAGAACAGGAAAATCATATTTTTAAGGACAAGCTCCATGCATGTGTTTTGGATGTTGGAGTTTCTTGAGATTTAAATTTTGGATTGGATGAATTCTATTATAATAAAAGTTACCAATCCTCAATATGAATATATCTTTTTGAGGTACTATATAGTTAGCCGTGTCGTCCCCCCCCCCCCCCATGTTGGGTTGAGGAAGGTGATACCGCACTGTTATGGCCAAGTCTTGTGCAAGATACATATGAAAAAATCACGTTGATCAAGAAGTGTCTGTTAGATGATAAAATTCATTAGATCTCATATGATCATCATAGGCATCCGGACCTGGTGTTTTTGGTGGGTGATCGGGTGTTTTGGAAAGTGTCCCCACGTCTTGGACATCGCAATTTGGGAATGTAGGTAAAGGCATCAGTGAGGTATGTTGGACCATTTGAAATTAGTGATAGGATTGGAATTGTTGAATATAGGTTATCTATTCCTTCTTAGTTGAAATCTATCTATTAATTCTTCAATGTATCACAACTGAAGAAGTACTACTTAGATCGATCCCATGTTCATAATTGGGAGGATTTGGATATTGAACCTGTTCGGTCTGTGGTTAAGAGAACAGTACATATTATTAACTCCTGAAAAAATGTTCTTTGTGGGATGAATATTAATCTAGTTTGAGTCCTCTAGAATCATGGGATTGATGAGCATGAGAAATAGGAGTGGAAGTCTTGGGTTGAAGAGAATTTTTCATTTCTCTTATATGATCAATCATAAAGTTGACTTTTCAAGGGTAGAATGATTCTATGGTGGGGTGAATTGTCACATTAATGACCTATTTTAAATTTATTTTTCATTTAATTAATTTATTTATTTTTGTTGAGGGACTTTTTGATTAAATGTTTTATGAAATGGTTGGTTTTCTTTGATTTGGGCCTAACCATGAGCCCATTTTCCAAATTCAAAAATAAATTTTGTTTCTTTTAAAATTCCTTCATTTTTCATCATTTTTCATCCATAAATCATTCAATTTTCACCCTTTTCTCCCTATTTCATTTCCCACATGACCTCCTCAACCTCATTCAATCCTCCATATCAGTTTTGGTTTCATGGAAATTCAACTTTCGATGGATTTGGGGAGATTTCATCATGTTCTCTCAAGTAATTGGGTTTCCTTCTTTCCTCCTCCCATTTGAATAGGCTTTATCACATTTTATTAGGGTTTTATCCATTATTATTGATTTTTATAATTTCTAAAATGCAGGGCTTCAGACCTAGAGTTCTAACTTGGATTTTTGGTCTAATATTGTGGTTTTAGGTTAGATTTACCTTTCCTATGGTATGGAGGTGGTGCTGTTGAACATTGGAACATCGATTTGAGGGTTTTGACACTTGCTGTTGGTGGGTCCATGTGTACAAACTACTATATGAGTTATCTATTCTTGATTTCAATTTTATCATACTCCTTCATTTTTCATGCTGTGAAAATTGGTTCTTGGGGCATTTGTTATGCAATATGTTTTTAAGGGCCATTTTATGTGGAAAATTAGTGTTTTACATGTCCATTAAATTTTATACCAATTGGAGTTATTTTATAACATATTTAAAGGGATTATTAATTTTTTTTAGTGCTGAAAATTCTATTTTGGAATAATACTGTTGTGAATTTTTTTTCAATATCAGATTTTAAATATATTTATTGTGCAATGTTTGGTGGAATACCATGAAGCTGTATTATGAAAACATTTCATGGATTATTAAGTTGTGAGAATGGTGAAAATAATCTGTAGATATGTTTTTGAGTGTGTATGAAAATTAATATGTTTTTATGTTAAAGTGGTTTTTTTGAAACATGAGGATTTTTAATGAGAATATGGGGGGAAACCCCGATATCTAGTTGGGTAGACGTGTACTAGTACGTTATTGATCAGGGTTGATTTTTTCCATGTTTGACATCGAAAGTTGGACATTGAAAACACTAACAAAACTATATTGATTATTATTAGGTATAAAAATGTTATGGGTTTGTTCCCTACTAGAGGCTCATGCATGGAAACAATTATTTTTATTATTACTTTACACTGATGTTTAAGGTGCATGGGGACCGAGACAAACTATTGCCTGGGGGTGTCCCTGAGATGGTACTCGTTGAATCTTTTATATTTATATGTGGATTATGGTGGATTTTGTTTTAAAATTTAGTATCTTTTAGGTTTTATTCAAATTTATTCACTATTTGAAATTTCCCTTGGAAAATTATTAACCATTAAAAGTTTCATTATTTAGAAAATATATTACCACTACTTCTTGTTTGACAATAGTTTCATTAATTTTATCTTGTATTTATTACTATATAGAATTTATAGGTGGTATTCGATTTGGATTAGGCTCACAACCTACATACACAACTTCTGTATAATTAGAATTGATCATGTTTGATAGTGGTAATGGAAAGGCCTTCAGTGATGATTTTTTGGGTTGTTCGTTTCCTTTCATTGAGTGATGTTGTAGAGATGGATCGTGGGTGATGAACCCTTGTTGTGTGGGGATCCATGGTCTATTTTGATGATTATTTTATGTATATTTGGACCTCTTATGTAATTATTTAAACCATTTATCCAGTTCTGAATTTTATACAAGGCATGTTTGGTCTGAATTTTTAGATTTGATTTATTGATATTTTTGTTGTTGTTAAATGATTCAAAACGCAAGTAATTTTTTTCCAAACCATAATTCATGATACACAGGTATTTGTGCCATCTTGTGGGAATAGATAATGACCATTGGCCCTTTCGATGGGCTGGGTTTGGAGTTGGAAATGATGGCGACTTAATTCTGTTCATGAGACCATTAGAAAAAAAACTAACCCCCTACTTAATTATGTACGAGGTTTGATAGAGGAATACACCTCTAAGACAATAGAATGTCATATCCCTAATTCAATAAATTCTAAAGAATATGAATTAGAATTCAATTATACATCTTATTTGGATCAATATAATTATAAAACAATAATCAGAATCACCAATAAAAGAACTATGCATTCATTGTTTTAAAATATTTTAGAAGTGGTAAATTAGATCGTATTTTCCACTAAACCAAATGTTTATAAAATTTTTTGGATGAAACCCATCATGGAGTAAATCCAAAATGAAACCATTATATTAGAAATATCTAGAAATGAATAGATCAAATGATGTGTCGTCAATTTCACTCTTCATGAAAGCAGGAGTGATCAGAAGGTTCTTTATAAGTGATGTTTCAAAAAAATCATGCTCATATTCATTGGTATTGAGGTGAATAATTCCCCCTTGAATGATTTTTATGCTATAATTAATGGTTCTTATTATTTAAAAAACATTAGTACATGAAAAATGAATATTCATGTATATTAATGTCATTTAATGATGTAGGAATGGATTCAATTCATAATAGAGTCTCATTTATACCATCATCAAGAAAACTTTATCCATCAAACCCAGAGTTGCAACACATAGCTAAATTTTATTTTTTATTCTCTATATCAGGATTGGATTTTTTTATGATGTACCATGAATCTATGGATAATAATTGAAAATAAATCATTTCTTCTCTTACTTTTTCACAAAATGGGATTAGGTGGTAATGTATAAGGAATTCTATACATGAATAACATCAATTTTTCGAAGTCAAAAATCACCAATATATTTTTTCTCGCAAATGATACTGATGAAAAAAAATAAAAACTTATTTACTTTTGAATACAAGAAGATTTAAAAAGAGTATGACATCAAATCCCACCATTGTACCCACTACCAAGGAGTGGTAAATAGAATAATTGATTGTTTAAATAAAACACTATAAAATATTATCCAGAAAATAGTTGATAGAGAAAGGAATTTCTATCACGAAATGATGTCATCATCATAGTCAGCCTCATCCACTCAATCTTGCACCACTACTCAGGTTACCCCGAATTCGATGGTTTATGAAATAGATGTAGTTATAACCATTGAGGTTCAATATTCCTTATAATGAATAATTATCTTTATAAAACTCTTAGATGATGAGAAATCACAAATATGAGTGGATGAGTTAGAATGTCTCAATGGGGGATGATATCATACCTTATAAAACTTTTCTTTTCACAAAAACTATATAAGGAGTGTATTAAGTAGTAATTTTCGACATCATTAAATCCCTAAAGTAGAAATAGTTCAAGATCTAAGAACCATGATGATACCAGGGAAGAAACCTTAAAAATTGAAAATAATTTGAAGGAAAATTATTTTTTAATAATTTAAATCCTTTTGGATTATATTAGTTAATAACCATGGCTGGTGATAATACAACACAAAAGACCAATGTTATATTTTTCTTCAAATACTTAGTGTTTTATATTAACCAATAATCTTGTTTTATGACCTTAATTGACATGACATTATAGACCATGTTCTAAAACTCTATACATAATTTTCAAACTTTATAGTCCTTAGACATTAATGTTTATGAAAAAGTCATTCCAACATTATGTAAAAAATCATGGTTTACATCCCTTGTTCACTATAGAAAATTTCATAATACTTTATCTTGTTCTTAAGAAGACCATAAATCAATATGCTAGACTCTGGCAATGACACTAACATGTCCTTATTCAAAACTAGGTATGGATAGATATACATTTTAATGGGATATGTAGTGATGTCTGAACACTGTATACTATACCTAGATGTGATATAATTAAAATTAACCCAATTGTATATATAAAAAAATAGATTCAGGATAATCCAATACAGTTCATTTCATTTACATGCATGTTTTCTGTAAAAGTATCTCTCTATACACCGGAGTCATATATGTGTACAGAATCAAGTCCAAAACGACTTGTGGATTTATTATCACTTTTATGAGGTATTTAGTGATGAATAAGTCCTATTTCATTGTCCTATATTCTAATCCACCCATTTACAAGAACAGTTTCACCAAATATTGTCCCATGAGACATCTCTTTGATCTATTTTCCCTTGTTTCCTGTCAAGGGAATATTTAAACCCTCTTATCCATTGAATATTTTTTACCATAAACAATAGTAACCCCATTTTCCTTAAAATATTACCCAAAACAAAAATTCACTACAATTCAATCTTTATGACTACAAAATGAATAAAGATCCTTGTTAATTTTTTCTAAATGGAATGAATAATTATTCTAAGAATATCCCTCATGGGTTTAGGAAATAGTGAAATGGATTCATTTAAAAATTGATATGTATCAGTTCAATTCAGGGTTAGTACAATCATAGATTTAAGGCCATAAAGGTAACATAGACCAACATTATGTTATGATGTCAAGATTCATGGTAGACTTCTTATTGTTGATGTAAAACTGATCATTTCTATGGATATTTCCTAGGAGGACCACTTTCCTTGGTGTTTTCTCCCACCACACATCCATTGAAGATATATGTGATGCATTATTCTCATCATGATGGGATAAATATTGATCACATGATCCAAACTATTGGTGATGCCACAATATGATAAAAATCCCACTCCCATAAGAAGAGACCGATCAGTGAGGGGAATATATCCTAGAACTACATGTGTCTTGATTCTCATTCCAATGGGATATATAGTGCTGGTATGATCGTATATCCTAGTTCATCAACAATATAAAAATCTACTCACTATCTTATGTACTATATAGATATTATTGGGGGGGTTTGGTATGGGATTTCACACTTATTGTGAGCCCCAATTCATAAGAATATTCCCCTCCCTGTATATGAATAATACATTCATAGAGAAAATCTACCCATTCCATGGAAATTATGACCTAGATACTCCCCTATTAATAATTAATACTCATTTTAAAAAAAATTATTTTTTCCCTTTGTTAATTTAGATATGCCTCTTATTTAATTTGATATTAATGAGGTAATACCTTAACTCCAAAAGACAACATTATTTTGAATTTGCATAATATCACTAAAATTGGAACTAAATATTGGGAGCCCTAAAATGGGACATCAATACTAGGAACCTTATTACATTAGAGGAAATTATTATTCCATTTTAAACCATGAATAAAATTTCAATGGAATTCAAATTCTAAAGAAGTTATATGGTAATCCCTTTCACACTTTTCCCACAACATTATCACAAATTTGGGACCTAAAAGCCATGGAATAAAACCTTCCATCTTCACTTCCTAAAAATTTTGGGACATATTATGCAAAATCTTGTTGAAATTTCTAGACCTTATTAGAAGAACCTAAAATGCATGGCACTTGGGCCATAGTCACATTAAATAATATTTTATGGTTCATGTCATTTTTTAATGATGAAAAAATATGTAACACTTTAGTGATCACCTAAGAGGACCTCAATCTCTATGTAATTCTCCCACCACAAAAAATATATATATCCACCATAATAATATGATGCATGAATATCTCTTTAATAACATTCTTAGTGGAACACAATTCATTTAATCTAGGCCAATCCTCAACAACAAGTTTTGGACACGTTTTGGTTTTATCATAAATATGACCCCAGATCATGCATGAGATGTTAATTCAAATTCCCTTATTTAAGAACCCATGACATAAATAGTGTTTCCATGTACCTACCTATGATCCATATCTATTTATGATAATTCACAATCCTAGTCCACTATTCGTATATATACTTTATTTATTCATTGATACATAAATTCCACACTACATTCCCCCTTTCCTAAGGGAACAAGGATAATGTAATGTTGCATTTTTCTATCAGTGATCTGATTTCAAAAAAATGATAAAACCGATTATTTTCACTATTGATAATAAGATTAAAAATGTCTCTGCGTTATTAGTTCCCCAAAATGGCATGTCAACCACATGCTACGTCTTCCTTAGGAGGAAATCCTAATATGTTTGTATGATTTAACAATGTCATGACTGAATCCACTTCAATAACAGGTTCGATGGTAACTCATTCTTCATCAGTTCCAACTCATTAAACATGATACAAAAATCCCCAAGATAATGGTTCAAAAGATTCCCAATCATATCTTGGTATAATGGGACATCCATTTAGGATTGAAATTCCCCATTTGGTTCATTATCAATATATATTTCAGGAAATGATTTGTGGCCATTAACTATAGAAACTATTAGTCTTAATCACAGAATTACAAAAAATGGTATAGATCCACTACAATCAGTCAAATGGTTTTTATCAAAGAAAATCCCTGACCGAATCTATCAAATAATTTGGATATCTCCATAACAACTTGTTTTTCTCACAAAAATAATTAATCATGTTATATTAGAGACCTTGGGAAATCATCCCATTGTTTCATCTAATAATCATTTCATAATAAAATTCAATGAATGTTTGTTCTTGAAGTAATGTCCTTCAAAAGAACACTCATTATAGTGATTTCAAAATTCAGAATTTTGGCTCATACAAAATATAAAATCTATACTACACCGTCCCATACACATGATCATGAAAGGATAATCATTTTAATATCTATTAATAATAAAAAATATATTCTGGACATCTAGTTAATGATATTCTATAGACCAATGTTCCCCATTTAGTCTCCAGATACCCCTTTTGTAAGGAACATTACATAATGACCTTGATGGTACTCAATACCCCATGTTATTCTCTTATATAATTAATGTAATTACATTAAAACATTATAAAAACATTTATTTTACTATGAATAATACTAATCAAATTAGATCTTCATGTTGAGTGCCCCAAACATTAATCTATGATATAGTGTGATTATCTTCATTTATAGAAAATACTTATAAATTAGAGTCCCATCAAATTATCAAAATAGAAATTTATATTTGAACATGGTTTATAGGCATGCCCCATGTATGTGTCTCACCACCCGAAAATCATGGAATCAAGACATATATGTTTTCCTAAAAAATGGTGGGTGGTGTGATGATGGGATATTTATGGGTGGAAAAATATATTTAGGATTGTTTCTCCGACAGAATTAGTTGATTTTATTTGACAAAAATCATCAGCATCAATGTTATATACCTCATCACCTGTATCCTCAAGTGTAAATGGTTCAGTTTATGTGAGGCCAATTTTAATCCCCCAATAAATATCATGTTATGATTTACAGGTCGTTTAATCTATGAAAATATTATAATATTCAAATGTTCCATTCATTATGATTTAGATATATGGCCCTAAACATATCCATTCAAATAATTATATTCCTATCAAAATTTATCCAATAAGAAGGGTGAATAAAAATGTTGACGATTGATCAAAATATTTTCAATTAATATATCCAAAATCCAGACATCATCTACATATAATAGTATCTCTTCTTTTCTTTTCAGGTGTTACAAATCATATTAATTGATCTATTATGGTTTTACTATATCCTTATCCAAAAAATATCAAATACCCTTCATTTGTGTGGTGATGGATTCACTATGACTAGATGTTTCTATTTTTCCATAGTAATGGAATATATTCTTTGTTCTGGGACCCTCATCAAGGATTGGTGGATTTATAAATTATATTACTTCAAATGGAATATAATTATTAATAAAAACATAACATATGGAGTTATTTATCTTTAACGCAAAACATATTATAATACACTTCATAGTAATGGATAATGTCATCCAGGGATACAATAGATCTATGATGAATAAATTATCCCACTAGTTGTGCCTCAACCTTCTATGACCTTTTCTCCTCTTCCAGTTACCAAATGAAAAAAACTAGGAATTTTAGATCATATGGTATTCTAAATATAATATACCACCATAATGGAAAACATGTTTGGGAGTGAGAGAAGTTTTAATGGTTTATCTTCGAGAGGTGTCTTAGAGATAAACATCCATATGCCACATGAAATGAAATGTTGTGTAGCATGGAAGAAATCATATTCCACCAATTCAGATTCAAATCCAATTTTATATGGAGATATATATTATGGGATGAATTAACACATGTATGAAATTTGTTAATATCTTTCAAAATATGTATTTGATTTAACTTATCTTGTTGAATAAATAGACATGGAGGCCGCTCCCTCAGGATCATCAACCAAATTTGATAGAATTGGATAATTGGTGGGAGACTTCATTATAATTGGTAAATTTCATATAAAAATGGAATAATATAAAATTAATGAATAATAATCAACAATTATTTTTCCAACTCCTTTGTCAAAATAATTACATACATTTTCATGTTCTTCCACATGAGTAACGATAACAAGATTGGAGGAAATCCTTCAATGTATCTTGATGTCTTGATTATAATGATATTCGAATTTCCCCACAACATGGTCTGGGATTGGTACATTCTCAATTTGAAAATTATGAGGAATCTTAGAACCCATCCACATAATAGGTTCAATAATATTTTCCATGGGAATACATACTTGATTAATGTATTCATGATTTAAAAATTTGGTGTAATGTTCAGTAATTTGAATATAATGAATCAAATTGTTATAACTCTTTATTAAATTACAAAAAGTGTTCTAATGATCCAAGGATATTAATAAATTTAAGAATACATTCAAATATGTCATCATGATGTCTCATTTCAGGTATGGATTACCCATGATATAATAAAAGCATCATAATTTGGGACACATTTGCCCTCATGCTTTGGACAATGTAGAAAATCATCTTCTACCAACACTGGTCCACAATCAGCATCTCCTGAGATGATGATAGGGTTTGCGGTGGCCATAGTTGGGTCCTCAAATAATATATGGGATCCTAAAATATTATGTAAAAGGATAATAAGTCCCCATTTTATGATCTACTATTATTAATAATAAACACCATACCCTGATCAGCCCCTTCTCATTGATATGAAAAAATAAATTTTGGTCCCCTGAGATATCTCCCATATAGTGTGACGACTTATCAAAAACATTTTGTGACACACCTAGAGTGTATTAACTGAATGAAAATAAACCAATTCTTGACCCATTGAGGGATGAAAGTGTGGTAGATTATTATAATGGAACGCATAGAAAAAAAGGTATGTGAGGAGATTTATATAGAAGAAATACATTTTTAAGAACTATTATGACACATACAATAGATAATGTATTTTACCTCTTCTTATTCGTCACCAATGACGAGGAGGGTAACTTGTAGGTGTTCTCAACATTATATACCATATTTTGAAGGGTTCCCTTAGGACATAATATTCTATTAAATAATGAACTTATGATGACTATCTTGTCTCAATGGAATACTCCCTCACTCACGATTGAGGTGTTCATTAATTAATTTTCTGAGGATGGTTCTGGTGACTCCTCTATTTTCAAGTCAATGTGACTCCATAATAGTATACATTATAAATATCAATATTTTAATGAATTAAAAATAAAGGGAAATAATTTTTCTTCACCAAAATCAAGGAATTTATTAAATTCATCATTATAATGGGATACCTCTACTTTAGAATCACCTAGATCTTGGATACCTGTTACTGACTTTTTAGTTGGGATTAGTTCATTAGTTTTATATATTTATGTCTCCATGATTTAAAAATACAATCCCATCATAGAGAGTATAAAATATTTATAGAAACTTGATCACCGGTGTGATCGTCTAACATTGATTACCAACATTAATGACCAACTTGATGAACATTCATCAGGATCGTTTTTAATCCATATTATATATCTATTTTGTGTAGGAAGTATGTAGAGATATTTAAATAAAACCATAGTTAATGAATTCAAATGAAAATTAGTGTGTGAATAATTAATCAGTATCCATGTTTCTCTATCATTGGATTAAACCATCCTCTTCTAATTTGATTCAATCCCATGGGGGATAATTTGTTGAACCTCCATTATTACTTGGGGATCAAATAATTTAGTAAGAAATTCACCACATGGTATAGGGAATATGGGAGAAAACGTGCTTCCAAAATAGATCACCTATAGAACTCACCTTCATGAAAAGAGGTTCATGAAGCCTAAACTATGATGCCCATCATATGAAACCATTAACAGTGTGAGAGTCCAATGAGGGACACATATGTTATGGACCAAGAAAGATGAAATTTTACTCACAGAGTCCTGAATATTTCATATAAATAGGACCTTTTGGTACATCATTTTACATAACTGAAATACATAGAGACCTCTTAAATATATAATCTCTTATCCCTCTCTCTAATGTCCTCCTAAACCATAGATAGTTTCCTAAGACTGAAAAATATGAGTAAATTAGAAACAGTCAGTGGATTGAGGTGCCTATATGGTCTAGAATACCATGAACATCAAGAGTGTCCATTCCTTTAATAGAAAAAGATATTAAGGGGAATGTCCCATTATATAGCACAGAACATGACTACAATTCCTCCAAAAAACATTAGGAGACACTTGGAACATACAAAAAGGCCTCACTCAAGTGTTATTTCGGAGGTTTCTCACCACCTAAGAGGGATATCTATCTTTCTCAGGTCCACCAATCATGGATCATTTGATACTCTCCCATGCTCACCCTATGTGGTTTATCTAAAACTCACTATGTTCTAACCAACATAGGTCATCTCCATAACACTAAGGTCACACCTAATCTAGGCACCCTCATCCCTCCCCAATATTACCTGGGTGAAACACCACTAGCTCTCACATGTACCCCCTACAAGAGACACTTTCTATATTTCACAAGCCTCACATGATTAAGATACCCTTTTATCCCACATTCACATAACCAATTGAAGTGATCTTATTCCCTTGGAACCCGTATCTGATTGGGAAACAAACATTATATACCCCAAAATTCTCTATATGTCTATGACCAGAGCACTCGGAATAACATCATATCCTCCCAATTACTCATTATTATGGATATAGTAGTACAATTTTTATCCAACATAATAGGTAGGATCCATTGATTGTTTTCAATGATACATTCCCATGGTAATGAGGACCCAAATCATAGTGATAATGATTAATGGATTCTAGGGATAGATGATAAATCTGATTTAAATGAGGTGAAAATAATCGGTCTTTATCCATATGGATATTTTTTTAAAAATCCATGAGGTTTGAAAAAAATAATGGAAATAGGAAATCCAAATCCTCGCCTCCCTCCATAACTAACCCAACATGAAATAAATCTCTTCTACTTGTAGATAAGGAACAATATCCTCTCTGGAGCTTCCTTCACAGATTAATCCCCTGGTGATTATTATTGGGAATTCCCTCACCTTTTATACCCTCACCATTATCCACCAATGGTGAAACGATATTTTTTCAGGATACTAGGACTAATGAGTCCAGATATTTTTCATTCTCGTCATGAATCATGTGTTATTAGTTGTTAGTGAATACCATGTCATTACCACAATCAAATACCACTAACATGTTTCATATATTATTTTTAATCCCCAACCATACTCACTCAAATGGACCTCAAACTGTGTTTAAGTCCCAAAAATGTCTTTCCACCCTCTACAAAGGGTAATATATATCATGACTAAATAATAAAAGTACATATTATTGATGAAAAAATGATTTATTCACCTTTGATGGTGTAATCCCTATCAGATTTTAACTCTGTGGTATTTTATTCTTATCAAAACTGGATACATAGGATATAGCACTATGGTTCAAACCCATCATCCTTAACTTACACCAATCATCGCTATGCCATATTCATAGTAGGGTTATTCCCTATCGATAGGGCCATATTTCTTCTAGGTCCTATATTCTGCCCTGATGTAAGTCCCACACAATCATTTTCTATGACACTTTTACCTAGATGTCCTTACTGTACGATATTAAAATGAAATTTCTGGTCTGTGTCACATGAACTTTAAATGTATAGTGTTACCCATTATACAAAACTAGTCATTATGGGTTATTAATCATTTCATATGGATACGTTGGTAACCCTTACCATGGGCCTTATCTAGAACTCAAAATAATTTTTCTCTTTGGGAGATGATAAATTTTATAACACCACACTACATCGATAAGAATTATTATTATGATAAAACATGACATAAGAATATATAATCCATATAAATTCTATTATATATGGAGAACCCTGATACATACAGATGTCTCCATCGATGGAGAACCATATATAGAAGAAAATACATGGTATCAATTATTTTTTAAAATAAGTGTGATGCATTCTATATCTGGGATATAATATAGCAGTAACTAAT
The DNA here is from genome assembly GCA_963277665.1 of Viscum album. Classification (NCBI taxonomy): domain Eukaryota; kingdom Viridiplantae; phylum Streptophyta; class Magnoliopsida; order Santalales; family Viscaceae; genus Viscum; species Viscum album. The sequence goes on from OY728120.1 coordinate 1,911,482,110, forward strand.
ATGTCTTAAATAATAAATATATTCCAAGAGTAGGGAATTATTCTCCCCAAAGGTAAGATAATCCCAACCTGTCATCTTTTTGAACAATGTGAGTCTATATGTTTCATTGGAACTACTTCCCAATGAACCCTTTCATATTGAAATAATTTTCATGAGACATCATATAAAGGGGAACCATTGGGTGTTTTGGTTCCATGAATAAACCCCAATATAAACTACCTGAAATGGTATGAAAATAAAAAATATTTAATCCAATATGAACATCATGGTTACAAAAAAAATAAATTTATCCACATCAATCCATTTTCTCTCACATTTTTAAATAAAATAGACATGTATTACTATTCATGTCCCACCATTGATATTATTTTATTTTTGAATCATAGATATGAAAAATGATTTTCTTATGATTTAAACACTTGAGAATGGAACATATATTTTTAGTGGTTATGATCCATTGCATAGAGACTAGTGGATCAGTGGACCCACTAAAAAGGTGGATACTGGCACATAATGGACTCAACATCACAATTTTACCTCTTGTTCACATATATAAGTTTATCTCAATTCTTATCCTTAGAATAATGTGTGATTATAAGAATAGGTTTTTTCAATCCATCTCTAATAATAATAAGTTTCTCATGAGGATAATAATTTCATCATCTGTTCCATTCAGAATTAGTATTGTTCCTTTGGGATCCAGTCATTGATTAAACCAAAAATAATAGTTTGAGAAACACTAGTCATAGTGTAAAATAACAACATCAGGAAAAATAATTTATAAGATATATAAATCATGAAAACTTCTATTCAATATTCGATATCGTTGGACCAACTTAGGTAATTCTGAGTAATTATTAGAATCTTTCATAATTGAGTAGAAATTGTTTTTGAATTTCCATAACATATCCCCAAATAGTGTCAATTTTTGTGTTAAGAAAGAAAAATTCTCATGTATTAGGTTTTGATTGAGTTTATATAAATTATCCCTTTTTGAATTTATTACTACAACACCCCAAGTTTTAATAAATTAATATTTTCAAAATAAATTAATTTTCATTGATTCATTTCCTTACATGATACACCACGTTATTATTACATTATAACCACCAAAAATTAATTATTTAACATCAAATAACACTTATATTTTCTTTTGGTACAAGAAAAAATACACTAGGATTTTCTTATAAATAATTTTGAGTTCTTTATTTACCTAGTGTTAAACGTATGGATGAGATTTAACAAGCTTCAATATACTATTAATATTAATATTAATATATTTTTATTGATTCCACCAAGCTATTGGAATGATAGTTTTGAATATTAATAAATAAATTACTAAAATAAGTTTAAAATTTATATATAAAATGAATCATTTGGTTATATATTAGTTAGAAATGAATGTAAGTAAAATTAAAAAATAAGGAAATTTCTTTTCTAGGAAAACCATGTTCAAACACCATTTTATCTCAATAAATTAAAAAGGATCTCATGGTGAATTTTTTCAATAATATTTATATATTATACATTCATTGGAAATTTTTTAAAATCATTTAATAGGTTAGTTATTTAAAAGGTAAGAATAAATCCAATTTTATGACTAAATAAATTTAATTTTATGAAATGTAATTTTACAACCTTTTGATTTTGAAATGATTTTAAATATAATTTTTGACACATTTATAATTTTTTTTCAAAATAAACTTATTTTATAAAGAAAAATAAAAAAAATTACATTGGGTAATTTTTTTTATTTTTTAGAGAAGTATCATAATTGGTAGAATAGTAAAAAAACAGAATATTAATTGAAACCTGCTTTTTCATCCAATTTATTGATATATTTACATTAAATTTTAAATTAGTTTCATAATAAACTTAGATAAATTATAAATAATTTAATCCATTTTTTATTGGAATCAATTTCTCATTGTAATAATATATATAACATTTCGATTTTTTGATCATTTAACTTCGAAAATTCCCTTTCCTATCATGTCTATAAGATTAATTTTAAATTAATTTCTAACAGCTCAGTGTTTTTAATTTTTAAAAAATGATTACATATTTGTAAAAATATTAATTTATACATTCAATAGATTTAATTGCATTTTTTTAAAAATATAATGGAATGTAATTATAAATTTTACAATGAATAAGGTAAAAATGAGGTTAATTAATGACCGAATTAGGAATATAATGTATACAAATGACCCTAAAATTGTATAAAAATTATTATATAGACCTATTTATATAGTTACACGTCGATGGGTTTTTATGATTCCATTTTTTACCCTTATGGGAGAAGTAAAATGGTGGGAGCACTCAAATATTTTCAATAATACCAATTGTGTCCTTTTTTCCCACATATAAAAGGCCTCCTCTCCTCCTCCTATCATCACATGATTCATGAAATTTTTATTAGCCATAACAACCCCAAATATCCTTTCAAATTTAATGAATTAATCCTAGAAGCTTACCTTTGGGTTTAAATACAACCAAATATTCCTTTTGGTAGAAACTAAAATTGGTTACCCAAAGAAGATGTATCATTGATCAAAAAAATATTCATTCTCCACGACATAAAATATTCTTATTCCATTATAAAATAATAACCAAATTATCATAAATAAACTTATATTTTTCATATTAAGTATTATAACTACACTCACACACGCTTCCACTAAGTGGGATACAAAATTATCATTTCTATGTACGATGGATGACCTTATCACGAACAGATTTCATTCATTATTACATTACCATCTATCTACAATGCAAATAGTGAAATATATTATATTTGTAATATATTTTTCTGATATTTATGATTTATTAATGATTATGGATTTATTTTATAAAACGTACAAACATTCGTTCAATTTTTTGAAATACGAAATCTTCATTTGTGGATGTGTGGACTACCGCCTCGTCAATGCGATGCGATTAGTTTTCACATTACATAGAATGTATTAAGGATGAGATTAGAAATAATATATGTTATATATTAAATAATAACAACACTAAAAGGGTAGTATATATATTCATATATTTCATTTACATTCTTTAATTCAGTAGAATAATGAAATGGAACAATATTCATGTGTATAACGACCAATAGTCACCATGAATGGTGTATTAAATTTCATATTTCAATGATTTATATATGATTAGAAATATTAATATATTTAATATAAATTATATTTAAATCATGGTTTACATTCTAAAAATATAATAACTATCAAATTATAAATTGGATCAAGAATAAAAAGTTATAGCATATACAAAAATAAATTTTTATCATGCTGTAGTTGTGGCAGGTGTTGTAGGAGTGGCAGGTGACACTATTGTAGTAGAAATTAAAATATAAAGTACTTTAGTTGTGGTAGTATTATAAGGGGAACTGTAGCATCCATGTTACTATGCACAAAATGGGCCATGGTCTATAAATGCAATGGAATTCTTGCCCACTCGAGGTTCTGGCCAAAAATATTTTATAATAAAGTATCTTCTTGGGTAGGTTATCTCTTGAAGGGAGGGGGATATGACCTGACATTTTGAAATGTGTGTTTGTGGTGTGTGTCTATTTAATGTAATTTTACCCCCAGGAACCTAATATAATTTTAAATGAAAGGTAACATAAGCATGAAATTGTTTAAAAAAAGTATAATATAATGTAATAATCAAATCATATCTGGTATGCTATATAAGAATATTTTATTTTTTGATTTATTATAAAATTATACTTATTATATAATATTTTTTAACATCTATATGGAAATTCAAGACATAACGTAATTGTTTTCTCATCTCACTTTTATCTTTGGGAGATATATACTATATTCTTCACTGATTCTTGTTGTGTGATGTATATGCTTCAATATGTAATTTTATATAATTAATTTCATTTAATTAATTATATAAAATGTTTCAAAATATGTTATTCATTCAGTTGGATCATGATTAAAAAATTAATCAAGTAGTATTGGGATTTAAGGTATCACTTTTTTTCTTCCTGGCTCATGCCTTATTCACCACATGTTTATTTTGTTTGGTGTATTTAATTACCATGAATGTATTTTATGATTATTATGATTATATTTATTGTTTTTTATAAATAAATTTAAAAAAACTATAATTATTAATTATTTAAGTAGAGTATTTCCCAAAAACATTACATTTAATATTATTATGCTTCTCGATTAAATGACCACTTTATGTTGAATTTCAGGTCCATATTTAATTCCTTTAATTTCGATAATTTTTTTATCTATAGAGAAATATTATACGGGAAACTAGGGAACCATAAAAAACAAAAAGTGAAAAAATATATACAATAATTAACTTAAAAACATAGAGAAATTAATCCAACAAACTATAACAATAAAAAGATATAAATAAAAATGATTATGTATCCTTTGAAAACAATATTAGATGATTAACTAGTTCAATACAACTACTCAAATATGTGACCTTCAAGATGATTATTTTTGGATAATTTGATACTTTCATTTAGTGACTTAGACCTTCATGTGTCCAACCATCAATATTTTTAATACGTTTAAGAACTAGATCAACATCATTTAATTTTCAAAGGGAATAACTAGATGAAAAAAAATGAAACGTTCCCAAAAAATTATAAATTGAATATTACACATGAAATTTATTTTTTTATTCTGCTAGTATATTTATTTGTCGTATCTAAAACACCTAAACATCCAAAATAACAAAAAAAATATGCCAACTGAATAATGTACATGCCATATTGTTCACCCCAATACTAGACTCACTTCAATATTTCCATGAACCTACTTGAGTCTCCATATTAAAGGCTATAAAATTTAGACCAATAAATATAGGTCATATCTCTGAGGAAGTGACTAAGATTATTTTAATGGTTCTATTTAATATGATTATAAATTATACCCACATCAAAATTGTATTGAATAATTGTAATTGAGAAAATGTCCAAATATGAAATATAGATATCAACCAAATACTAAAACCAAACCCATTTATTCACTTTATGTCTATGAGGAGCACTCAAATGGTCTATCCTAGACTATTACACAATATTTATGGAAATTTTATAGGTTAATTGATAAATTATTTCATCATTTAGTGTGAAAAAAAGTTATTCATAATTGAATTATATCATTTTTGACATATGATTCGGGAAAATCAAAAAAATACCATAAAAACACTTATGATTGTAAATAACCATGGAAGATTGATTCTATGGTGGGATACCCATATGATGTACTTTCGAATTCTTATATACATTTATTTTATCTCCATCAAAGGATTCTTCATTATCTTAATTAATTTGTTCCCTTCTCTTCTCTTACATTGATGATTTAATGGAAACATCCCCTGATGTAATTTCTTGGATTTTCAATGTATATTTTATATATAATATGGATTATTTTCAATACTAGGCACTAAGATGGTGTGTGATTCTGAGGCCCAGTATTCCGGAAATAAATATTTGAAATAAATTAAATATATTAAATTATAAGAGCACATGAATTTGATAAAATATTGGAATATTTAGTAAATGGGTGCTCGGAGTAGAAATATGAAGGCACTATTGTGTTCTAATTGGAGGTTTTACCCTTGGACCGACATAACATTAGTCAGCGCAGGTCGTTGGTGAAAAATTCATCGTGGGCACAGAAATGAACTAAATAATTAGAAAAAATTAATTTATTGTAAATAATTGATGCATTGGTGGGTTGATCTTTAATTATTTCTTTATATTCTAAATATTGGGTTTTCCACATAACACATGAACCTCTTTAGTACCATTGGAATGATTTCTAGATAATTTATTTCGATGAATGACAACAGAATTTCAGATTAATAATTGATGCATGTGGATTTTAAAGGATCATGCCTAAAATAATGGCAAATCAATAACTCTACCATAGAATGTAATCCCTATCAATATATGGCATGTATTTTAATTTGATTTATTCCTTTTACTTAATTTTTTTGATGTATGTAAATCAATCGATGAATGGATTGATTCATTGACCTTTCTTATTGTGGCATGGGAATATATTTGCGGGGTTTTGATTAGAAATTTATATGTTGGATTATTTCTTATTCTATTTTTGTTGTAATATTATTTAACTGAGATCAACACAATAATTGACTGAGGTTCATTCCTCTTATTTAGATTTTTGCTTTTCTCCCACAATTCATCATCCTTTGTGTTGTTCTAAATTCATCCCTACTGTTTGATGTTTCTTTTAACAGTCAATCATTTCCCATAAAATTATTTCTGAAATGATCTAAAATCATTGATCCTTCAATTGTACTACTCATCAGAGGTGTGACTGTTGTAGCTGATAATGCATTAAATCAATTTGAAAAAAAAGAGATGTTCAAACGTGTTGAATGGAAGACGATTCAGGTGAATGGAATCCATTTTATGGATACATTCAGTCACAAAATTTTGATGAATTGTCATATTAGAGTTAATCTAGAGTAGATCCATTAGTTTTGGCATGAATGAAATGATATTTCAAGGTGATGACATTGTAGTCTCGAGAGGGAGGAAGAAAATGTTTTTTTTGGAAAAACTAGATACACACAAAGTGTAGTCATTGGAAAAACAACATGAAGTCCCATTATATAGAAATGGAATATAATGTAGACTGTACATGAACACTGGGTGGGGTAAACGAGTTTCTTCCACAGTGTGTACCCCCCATAGATGACATGACCTGTTACATGTACACGAGCTACCCATATACTGTTACAGTGGAACAGAATCGCAATATGAAACCATGTACTAAAAAATTGGTGGGTTATATATTTGGGACCCTGAATACAAAGAAACAACATGTCAATCTTCCACTAACCGTGTTGTCCTCTATTACATGGGTACAATTTGAATGACATGGACGATTTATATAGGAAAACACCAGGGTCAAAGGATATGGAATGTAACCCTTCTACACACTATATGCTTTTCTATAAATCAATCAGGTCTAGTTTCCTCAATATCTTTGCCATTTTTCATTAGGTTTTGTTCCCCTTATCAATTCCCTGAATGTAAGTGAGAATCAATTAATACTCTTAGGACTATGATAATGTCTTCCAAACTTCTTAGATAGAGTCACTAAAATCTATCTTAGAGGCCCAAAATGGGAACCCCAATTCATCTTCTTACACTAGGTAGAATATAGGTGTCAACGTGATCTATCATAATAGGAGTCGATCCTCTATATAGCAGGTTAATCTAGATTGAGTTATTTGTAGCACCACACAACCCTCATTATGATCCACATCTATGTATTTTATTATCTTAAAATATAATAGCATGTTATCTCTAATGATATGACATGACGAGAGAAACCACTTTGATAGATCTCATCAGTTCTATCAGAATCTAGAGACTGTTCGCCTAGATGAGTACTACATGAATAACTCGATCTAGAATCTTAGGATAATTAATATTGTTGTGGATTACTTGTATATTATGTTTTTAATGAGTGTATTTTTATATTCTAATTATATGTATTGAATTTATATACTGTGTAGAGATGACCAAATTTTCTTTTTTATATTAATTGTTGTTTTGAGGTATCCTACTGAGTATTGTTATACTCATCCACTCAAAGGCATCAACCAAACAAGTCATGTCTTGTGAAGATGATTGATCTTTGATGGATTTCTCGGTATACTATGACCAGATAGTAGTTATTGAGACTCTATAGATCGGGGTGTGTTCATGTGGCCTTTAAAAAGTAGTTCAATTATCTTTACAATAATGTTGGGATTATTTAAGAGACTTCTTTATGGTATTATTTTATTTATCCATGTTTGCATCCTTTACTTCCTTTCATACTAGGGTAGTGGGATATATATGTAGTCTTACATCAGATGATTAGTTGTTTTTACATTTCACCATTTTATGGGATTTGAGATATTTGAGTGTGTACCATTACATAGGAAATGCCTCCAATGTTAGTGATATGCCTAGTCGGTTCTATTCACCAGCCCCTGGCATATTAGAGGCCGGCATGGGAAGTCCTGACATGGGAACCATTGGGACTGGTCTTGATAAAGTGGTATCTGAGGGGTTTGTTCCTACTTTATGATTAAAAACCTTTGATATTGGTATGGGAAAATATTGTTAATTGTTTAGTGTTCAAATTTCAGCCCAAAGACTCCATTTTTGGTGCAGCGACAGATGTATCCATACACCAGGACTCTAATCATTTGATTTTCGACATAGTACAAGAGAACACTAGTTTGATGGTATGAAATGGTACATGCATCTTATTGGAATGGTTTTCAGATTCAATGTCTATTTTTAGTCATATATCAAGATATAATCACGAAAAATGGACCATATTGTTTACATTCAAGTTTCTAATGTGACATATTCCATCTTGGATTAGGTATCATGGTCATGAGGATGACCCCCTCAGTGATGAGGCTACAATAAATTGACTATTTCATAAGATGTTACCTATAGGTGATGTGCCAACCATACCACATGTATAGAAGCACGTGGTACCTGCTATAAAAATAGACGATGAGCAAAGGATGAGAACACATCATGTGTTTCTTTTATAGAGACCCATTCGGTTCCATGGAGAGCCAGAAAAATTGGCTGTTGGGGAGTGGCATGAGTTGTTGACCTATGTTTTCGATATGGCCGGGAAACTAGTAGATTTGATGGTGGTCCTAGATCGAGCCATATTTTTTGATAAGAAAAGGTGATGGTGGGGTTTAGTTACAGTATCTTACAATGAGGAGACTCTTTCATCGAATGAGTTTGAGCATCTCATTAGAGGGATGTTTTCACCAGATATGTTAAGATCTGTGTATATCCAACTTAATTTTTAGCTCCAACAGGGTAGCATAATTGTGGTTGAATGTTCATCATGGTTTTCCAGCCATCCCGACACTCGATGGATATGTTTTGAAATAATCTCATCAAAAACAATAAACGTGTAGGCTCGTTTTAGAGAAATTTGAGCCATCTTTATCCCAATATGGATTCCTACTTATGTTGGGGTTCTAGAGGGAGTTTTTTGTCAAACTTTTCTTAGTTACATAGTTATAGGAGGTCGTATTATGTTGTTGTAATGAAGGGCCAAGGACCTCGAATGTAGCGAGCTGACATCAGTCTCAAAGACCTAGACATGGTGGACATTTCAAGAGGAGGAATTAGGGAAAAGGATCTGCAATACATGATTGACATGGTTGTTCTACTCATCTAATAGAGTGGAGATGATACTCAAGTGACAAAAGGGGTCATCTTGCATGAGATTGTATGAGCCACCATATAGATGACAGATAAATCATTTAAGGGCTACTAATATAGAAACTTTGACAGGAATATACAAGTCCATAAGATAGAGGACGTGGAATATATGGTGGGAGGGTAGCATGAGGTGGTTGACATTTCACGATGTTAGCACCATCACCCCTAGGTGGTCCACACTGGGCTCAGGTTGCTAGTGGATAGGGATAGGAAAATATGGTGGTAGTCGAGGCATACAAACGAGGGGATCCAAGAATGCATCAAGGTATGATATCTTCAATTTATTCCTTATCAATTATATTAATAGAAAAATGTAATATGATTTTTTAACCACATATCTTTTTAAAGTAGTAGATATTCCAATTGAACTATTTCTTCTAAACTTATTCTTTTAGAATCTTATTATTGAAGACACAGTTATTACAAATATGTGACAAAAGTGTAAACTAACCATTAGAAGAAAGATTTTTGGTTGTATTCTCTTGGTAGTAGTTTTTAGGCCTTGTAATGTAATTATTTGTATGGAATGGTTATCTATAGTTCATCACTATAATGACTGTTTTTGTTGAAAGGTACAATGTTTTTTCAGTGATGGAACCAGGAATATTTTTTTCTACGAAAAGGAAACCCTTGTAGTGAAGGATGGAAAACTGCTTATGATGGTTTAGATGATTAGTCATTTGTTGGCTACCCTAACACTTGTTATAATGGATGTTACATGTTTCAAATTTCTTTATACAGTGGCGGATTATAGGGATGTCTTCCATTAATCTTTTTATACTATACCTCCTAATAGATAGATATACATTTTCATTTATCTATACACAAGGAATACACTAATATCTCCTCTAGCATGTCATATGGCTCCAACAAGCCTTTGTGACATGATGGTGATGTTGGAGGACTTATAGAGGAATGGATCTATGAGACCCAATGTTTCACTTTGGGAAACTGTTGTTTTGTTTATAATGAAGGTGGATGGGAAATTGAGAATTTGTGTGGACTACCGATGCCTGAATCATTTGACACTAGTGCAGAAAACGTTTTTTACGTCACCATTTTTTACGTCGGTTATATAAAACCGACGTCATAATATGTAAAATGAGGTTTTTTACGTTGGTTATTTAATAACTGACGTAAAAACCTGTGTTTAGTACACCTTTAATGTCGGTTATTTCTATAACCGACGTTATTAATCACGCGGATTCGTTTTTTACGTTGGTTATACATTAACCGCCATAAAAAACAGAAGCGGGGGGTGTTTGTTACGTCGGTTATTCAATAAACGACGTAACAAATCGACATATGTACGAGTTATTACGTCGGTTATTCAATAACCGATGTATAAAACGCGGTTTTTGAAGGCCTTTTTACGTCTTTTATTTTATTACCGACGTAAAAAAAGAATCCGCAGATGTTTTTGACGTCGGTTATGGAATAACCGACGTAAAAAACACGGATTTTGAGCCCTTTATAACGTCGGTTATTTTATAACCGATGTAAAAAAAGAATCGGAGGAAGGTTTTTACGTCGGTTATTGAATAACCGACGTTATAAATTTTTTTTTAAAAAATTATAACGTCGGTTATTGAATAACCGATGTGATAACTCATTTTAAAATTTACCCATACCCGTGGATTGTCATTCGCGAGTTTACCTTCGACAGTTGCGACTCGTCTCTCTCGTGCGTAAACCCGAATCGGCTCGTCCATTTCGTTGGTTTAGATTCGTTTTTCGATCATCGTTTCTCATATTTAATCTCCTCGGATCAATCATCTAAACTCGCAGCACTCAGGTAATCCTCCCACTCGTTCGTTTTTTTTTCGCGGATAGTATATATATATGTGTTGTGATTTTTTTGTTGAAACTAGCTAATATTCTTCGATTGTGAACCCTTTTTAACTCGTTTTGGAACCATAATCTTATTTATCATCCCTAGATCTATTAGTTCGACTTGCAATATTGACTAATTTTATGATTTCACTAATTTTTCATCATTTTCTATAAATCCCCGAGAGGGTTGGGGCGTGTCCATTTGGATGGGTTGCCCTTTTACAGTTGTTACTACTTTATTCACACACAACCATGGCATAGGTGCATGGATTTGGGATCACATCACTATTTTCACCCCCTGCTAACAATGTTTCACGAGGAGGACTCGCCAGATTTCCCCTCGGCATGTTAAAAATTTTAGATACCCTCTTTTCAGCAAGTAAAAAATTAACTAGTTTTTTCTTCACTACTTATCCTAAACAAATAAAACCACCATTCTTTCTAGAACCTCTACTAGATCCATTGTATCCATCAACATACATATTTGGATCTGAAAGCATCCCTTAAGCCTTATGTTCGATGCTAACATCCTTTACTGATCTATAGAAAATATGATGGTCTGCTAAGCTCTCCATTTAAAAGTCAAACCCCACCAATTATTCGTCCTCATCATGAGAAAATGGCACAACATCTGAATTTCTGATTCAATCTCTTGGGTCATTGAACAAACATTAACTCCATCAAATCCACACACGGAATAGACAACCTAATGTCGAGTTCCTTCTCTATCTATTGAAACTCAGTTCTTCCTCCATACCTAAAAACATTCTTTGAAAGGCCCAACTTCTTGTTATGGTAAATATTTAGTGATTCCAGGGGGGTGGGAGGGCTATCAAGAGGGTTGGGGGGTGTCCAGGGGGGTGTCCAAGGGGGTAGGGTGTGGGGGGTGGTGTCTAGGAGGGGTGGGGGGCTGTCCAGAGGGGTCGGGGGGTGTCCAGGGGGGTTTACAAGGGGGTGGGTGGGTGTGGGGGGCTATCCAAGGGTGTGGGTGAGTGTTGGGGGGTGTCCAGGGGGGTGTCCAAGGGGGTAGGGCGTGGGGGGTGGTGTTTAGGAGGGGTGGGGGCTGTCCAGAGGGTTGGGGGGTGTCCAGGGGGGTGTCCAAGCAGGTCGGGGGTGGGGGGTTGTGTCCAGGAGGGGTGGGGGTGCTTTCTAGAGGGGTCGGGGGCTGTCCAGAGGGGTCGAGGGGTGTCCAGGGTGGTGTCCAAGGGGATGGGTGGGTGTGGGGGGCTGTCCAAGGGGGTGGCGGCCTGTCCAGAGGGGTCGGTGGGGTGTCCAGGGGGGTGTCCAAGGGGATGGATGGGTGTGGGGGGCTGTCCAAGTGGGTGGCGGCCTCTCCAGAGGGTATTTGGGGTTGTCCGGGTGGGTGGGGGGGGCTGTCCAGAGGGTTGGGGGATGTCCAGGGGGGTGTCCAAGGGGGTAGGGGGTAGGGGGTGGGGGTGGTGTCCAGGAGGGGCGGGGGGCTGTCCAGAGGGGTTGGGGGGTGTCCAGGGGGGTTTACAAGGGGGTGGGTGGGTGTGGGGGGCTGTCCAAGGGTGTGGGTGGGTGTTGGGGGGTGTCCAGGGGGGTGTCCAAGGGGGTAGGGGGTGGGGGTGGTGTTTAGGAGGGGTGGGGGACTGTCCAGAGGGTTGGGGGGTGTCCAGGGGGGTGTCCAAGCAGGTCGGGGGTGGGGGGTTGTGTCCAGGAGGGGTGGGGGTGCTTTCTAGAGGGGTCGGGGGCTGTCCAGAGGGGTCGGGGGGTGTCCAGGGTGGTGTCCAAGGGGATGGGTGGGTGTGGGGGGCTGTCCAAGGGGGTGGCGGCCTGTCCAGAGGGGTCGGTGGGGTGTCCAGGGGGGTGTCCAAGGGGGTGGATGGGTGTGGGGGGCTATCCAAGTGGGTGGCGGCCTCTCCAGAGGGTATTTGGGGTTGTCCGAGTGGGTGGGGGGGTTGTCCAGAGGGTTGGGGGATGTCCAGGGGGGTGTCCTAGGGGGTAGGGGGTGGGGGTGGTGTCCAGGAGGGGTGGGGGGCTGTCCAGAGGGGTCGGGGGGTGTCCAGGGGGGTTTACAAGGGGGTGGGTGGGTGTGGGGGGCTGTCCAAGGGTGTGGGTGGGTGTTGGGGGGTGTCCAGGGGGGTGTCCATGGAGGTAGGGGGTGGGGGTGGTGTTTAGGAGGGGGGGGGGGGGCTGTCCAGAGGGTTGGGGGTGTCCAGGGGGGTGTCCAAGCAGGTCGGGGGTGGGGGGTTGTGTCTAAGAGGGGTGGGGGTGATTTCTAGAGGGGTCGGGGGTTGTCCAGAGGGGTCGGGGGGTGTCCAGGGTGGTGTCCATGGGGATGGGTGGGTGTGAGGGGCTGTCCAAGGGGGTGGCGGCCAGTCCAGAGGGGTCGGTGGGGTGTCCAGTGGGGTGTCCAAGGGGGTGGATGGGTGTGGGGGGCTGTCCAAGTTGGTGGCGTCCTCTCCAGAGGGTATTTGGGGTTGTCCGGGTGGGTGGGGGGGATGTCCAGGGGGTGTCCAAGGGGGTAGGGGGTGGGGGGTGGTGTCCAGGAGGGGCGGGGGGCTGTCCAGAGGGGTCGGGGGGTGTCCAGGGGGGGGGGTGTTATATCGTACTATATTTTGTTTAAAAAATAATATTCAAGCATATTTTTTTAAATACACATCGATTTGTTTTATATTTCAAAATTGTTTACATTCAAATTATGATTTTTTTTCATATAAACATATATTTGTCTTATCTAAAAAATATATATATTTTTGTTATTTGTTATAGGTAATAATGAGTCGAAGTTGGATTACGGCACATCGAATGAGCAATGAATATGAGGAAGGTGTTGATGCCTTTTTGGAATTTTCTAAATGAAATGTTCCAAGTAGTGACATTTTTTTTGTCCATGCCTGAAATGTCTGAATATGAAGAAGTTGAAAATTAGAGAGATAAAAGATCATCTGATTTGTCATGGTTTCAATCCGAGTTACAACCCTTGGATTTGGCATGGCGAAACTGGACAGAATGTCACTGATGATAATGATTCGCAAGATGGTAACTCCGATGGAATTGAAGAAATGATTCGCGATATTGTAGCAGAACAAATTGAGATAGAACTGACAGTTGCACGTCTATATGGTGATGCCGAAAAACCATTATATCCTGGTTGTACAGATTTTACGGTTTTGTCGGCGGTGTTAAGATTGATTAACCTGAAGGCGAAACATGGATGGAGTGACAGAAGTTTTACAGAGCTGCTACAATTGATGAAAGATATTCTTCCAAAAGATAACGATCTTCCAGATTCACATTATAAGGCCAAAAAAATATAATGCCCGATGGGATTGGGATACAGGAAAATATATGCCTGTCTGAATGACTGCATTATATATAGGAAGGAATATGAATTTCTGAAAGAGTTTCCTAAATGTGGGACATCACGGTATAAGGTGAAAGAAAAATCACAAGCTGATGTAGAGATTACAAAGCTCCCTTCAAAGGTATTTTGGTATCTTTCTATAATTCCTCATTTCAAACGTTTATTTGCTAATTCACATGATGAAAAAAGGATAAGATGGCATGCTGATGAGCGGGTATGTGATGGAAAAATACATCATCCAGCTGATTGTCCACAATGGAAGAAAATTGATGCCCAGTACCCTACATTTGGAAATGAAATTAGAAATCTGAGACTAGGCTTGTGCACAGATGGAATGAATCCATACCGAACCCTCAGTAGCACACATAGTTCATGGCCTGTTTTATTGGTAATTTACAACCTCTCTCCTGAAGTTTGTATGAAGCGCAAATATGTCATGTTGAGTATCATGATCTCTGGTCCAAAGCAACCCGGCAATGATATTGATGTATACTTGTCACCGCTGATAGATGATTTGAAACTGTTATGGGATGATTGTATTAGGGTGTATGATTCTTATAAAATGGAATATTTTCAACTGCATGCAGTGCTTCTATTCACTATAAATGACTTCCCAGCATATGGAAATTTGTCTTGATACAGTGTTAAAGGGCATAAAGCATGTCCAATTTGCGAACAACAGACGTCATATTGTCAATTGCATCATGGGAGGAAAACAGTGTACATGGGTCATCGAAAGTTTATGCATATGGATCACCCTTATAGAAGACTAAAAAAGGCATTCAATGGCTCACAAGAATTTGATACTGCTCCAAAACCTTTATCCCCAGATTTGTATTTTGAGAGGGTGAATAACCTTGATGTGACATTGGGAAAGACACAGAAATCTGGTAATGATAGACATATTTGGAAGAAAAGGTCAATATTTTTTGAGCTACCATATTGGAGGTATCATGAATTCAAACATAATATTGATGTCATGCACGTGGAGAAGAATATCTGTGATTCTTTGATCGGAACATTGCTAGATATTAAAGGAAAGACAAAAGATGGGTTGAATGCAAGGTTAGACCTACTATCAATGGGAATACGTTTGGAGTTAGCTCCCACTCCTAAAGGAAGACGAACATTTCTTCCCCTGGCTTGACATACATTATCGAAGAGGGAGAAAAGTAGCTTCTGTCAGTGTCTTCATGATATCAAAGTGCCTCAAGGTTATTCTTCAAATGTAAAAAATTTTGTCTCATTGAAATATTTGAAGTTGATAGGTATGAAATCACATGATTGTCACGTCATGATGCAACAAATTCTACCAGTTGCACTGCGTGGAATATTGCCCATCCGTGTCAGAAAGACTATAATGAGGTTGTGTTATTTTTTCAATTCAATTTGTAACAAGGCGATTGATGTGAATGATTTGAACATTTTGGAAAAGGATGTAATTTTTATACTTTGTCATTTGGGAATGTATTTTCCTCCAACTTTTTTTGATATGATGGTACATTTAATGATTCATCTGGTTCGAGAAATAAACCTTTGTGGACCTGTATATCTTCGTTGGATGTATCCTTTTGAAAGGTATATGAAAATATTAAAGGGATATGTTAAAAATCCATATCGACCTGAAGCCTCCATTATTGAATAGTATATTTCTGAGGAGGTAACAGAGGTTTGTACGAGCTACTTGGCTACGACGCAACACATAGGTTTGCCTCCATCTCGCCATGAACGGGTTAATAATGAGGGAAAGGGGATTCGTGGTTTGAAAGTCAAATCACTGTCAGCTGAACAGATGAAAAAGTTAGAATCATAAATCTTGAATAACATAGCTGATGTTCAACCGTATATCACATTGCATATTAATGAGTTGAAACAATGTCATCCAAAGAAGAAAGAAATGTGGATTTTGAATGAGCAGAACAAAACTTTTTTGCCATGGTTTAAAAAGACATTTCTTGGTAGATCAGATGTATCAGAGACATTAAAATGGATAGTGGGTGGTCCATCTTTAAATGTGATAACATGGTCCGCTTATGACATTAATGGCTATACATTTCATACGAAAGCTCAGGACAACAGAAGTGCAGTTCAGAATAGTGTTGTATTGGTGTTTGCAGAAGCAATGCATTTTTTGAGTGCTAAGGACAGAAACCCAATTTTGGCATCAAGTGCATATTATGGAGTGATTGAAGACATATGGGAGGATGATTACTTTAAAATTAAAGTTCCTATTTTTAACTGTAAATGGTTTATCGGTAACAACAGTGTCAGACACGATGAATTTGGAATGACACTTGTTAATCTGAATAGATTGGAAGACACATCTGATTCATTGATAATTGCAACACATGCCAAACAAATTTTCTATGTAGTAGATCAATCAGATATGCAGTGGGCTGTTGTTTTACAAGGGAAAAAACAATATGTTGGTGAGGATGAATTTGATGAAGATGCTGATTTATGTGAGATCCCTACTTTCATGGAAAGATTAATAGAACATAGTGATGAGTATGTTGAAGACATGGTTTGTGCCATAATGAACGATCACGACGAAGGAATTTGGGAAAACAATCCAACTGTACATTCCTAAAATTACAGGTAACACATGTTTATTTCTTGTTTACATTTAGTTTTTTCATATAATGTTAGATATTGTAAATTTTTTACTTATTAAAACATGTATCAAACCAAAATGATAAAACAATAAAAACCATAAAGAGGAGAAGTCCTGGGCGCACCGGCTGGCCGGTGGTGGAGCACCGGTGGGCCGGTGGTCCAGACATCAAATCTATGTCTGGTCCACCGGCCGGCCGGTGATGAGCCAGCGGCCGGCCGGTGGTGATCCAGCGGCCGGCCGGTGGTCCAGACAGAGCAAGGCTGTCTGGTCCACCGGCCGGCCGGTGACACCAGGCAGTGGGCAAGTCTACTGCCTGGGTCCTCCAGCTGGCCGGTGAGCTCACACTGGCTGACCGGTGGACTCAGTGAGTCCACTTTTCAGCTTTCTTGGGCCAACTCCTTGGCAACCTTTTCCCTATCAACAAAAACACTTGAAAACAAGTTAGAACATAATAAGAGTGATTGTGATCATTAAAATCCAAGAGAGAGGGGTACAACAGACTGTGTTTACCATGTTTATCATTGTTTAACATGCTTACCATATTACCAATGTTTACTATTATGCAATTTAGTACACTTTTCTATTTTCTGATTAAGTAGTATTACAATATTTGAATTTTTATATTTGTGAACTAATGTTTGTTTTTCTGATTTGAAGGAAAATGACAGATCAATCAGTTGATCAGCCACATGATTCTGGAGATGAGCATATTGGTCATACATCTGGGGAGGAACATTCACATGCTCCTATTACAAAAAAGAGTTCAAAGGTTGGTAAGCGTGGGTGCACATGTTTACCAAAATTATCACTTGCCCGTACGAAGGAGGAGAGGATAGTCGTGGAGTTTGCTGATGATGATCTTCCTAGAGGTCCAAATGCTAAAGATTTTAAGGGTTTTGTAGCAACTCAGGATAAAAGCAAAGTAAGCATTCTCTATGATGATTGGAGAAGTGTGGATAAGGCGATAATTTCTCAGCTGTGGGAGACCATTTTGGTAAGATCTTTTGTTATTGTTTCACTGTTCTTTAAATGTTTCTAGTATATATAATATTTTTAACTTATTTTTTATCAGATGACATTTGATATTCCTGACACTAGAGGAGTCAGGAAGAAATGCTTATCGTTGGCTGCTAGGAGATGGAGGGATTTCAAATCAACCCTCTCATCTGATTTCATTTAAGGTCATAGGAGTCGTGAGAATCCATGTCGTATATATCCTTTTATAGATGAAGACACATGGAGACAATTTTTTGAAAGTAGAAGAAAAGAATCATTTTTGGTAAGGGCAATGTAAACTTTTATAATCTTTCTTATATAAATGATCTTATTATTGTTTTGTTAATGATTACTTATTCTTAATTTACAACAAACAAGGAAAGATCATCAAGAGATCCAATCTAAAAATGTATACCCTCATAGTTTATCTCGGGGAGGGTATGCATTATTGGAAGAAAAAATGATGGAAGAAAAATTTCAACAACTAAGAGCTGAGTCTTCAAGCTCTGGAGAGGTGGCCCCGCCATCCCCTCCATCTAGACATGAGAAATGGAAAAGAGCTCGGAAGGGAAAAAAGGACAATATCTTTCGGAAGAATCGAGACTCTTAGTTGAGAGGATTGTAAGATATCTATTTTATTTATTTAAGTTTTCTATTTTCGTCATATATTTCCAATCATTATAGAAATGTTCAATTAATTATTACCGGACTCTCTTGAGGAGCAGAGTTCACAGGGGACATTTACACCATCTGGGAGGGAAGATATTTTATCTGTGGCATTGGGAAAGCCCGAACATCCTGGCCGTGTAAGAGGATATCTGGCAGGTGTATCGGAAAGAAAAGTGTTGCCACGTTCCTCAACTTCTAACATTGAGGGAGTTTATAAAAAAAATAGAATCCTTGGAGGCTGAAGTCCATAATATTAATGCGACAATGGAGGACAAGATTACAGCATCGGTGCAGTTTATGTTTGCAGACTTGCAAAGACAATTTCAGGGTGCAGCTCCCACTCCACCTCTCCCAGTAGCTCCCACTCCCCCACCTCAGCCTGCGGACCCCATTTTTGATCCTCCTCCTCCGCCGCAGCTACCTACTTATTGTGAGTTGTATATTGATGATCCTCAACATCATATAGTTTCATATGGGTTGGTATATTGTATAGGAGATACAGTTCATCATCAACAGTTAGAGGTAGAGAATCAGAGGGTCACTGTACAGGATATTATAGATAGATCAGCTGGGATACCATTACCTACATATGAGGTGATGACAGTTGGACATAGTATCGGCCATTTTTTACTTTGGCCATCCAGACTTCTTCGACTCATTACCATAGAGGTATGGATGTTATATCTTTTATTTTATATTTTTATTAATGTTTTATCATTTGAATACTAATATATTTTTCAATTTATTTTTACAGGAATACTTCAAAGGTAATGAAACACTGCATAGACAACAACAAAGACAGATAGCTATGACATCAGATTCAGATACTAGAAGTCTTGACAAATTGACAAGATATTCAAATTTGTTGGCAGATCATTATGACTTTACAATGGAAGCTCATGTCTATGGACGTGAACTAAGTGTGCGGATTATGAAAACTGATATCATGGAGTTTGTCACTGGAGATAAGTTGGGCATCAACGTGGTGCAAATTTTTATCATGTAAGTCTTAACACCTTTTCCTTGCGTTATATTTACTAAAAATGTATACTTATGTCTACTTTGTATTAGGTATCTGTATAAAATTTGTGAGAGGAATGAGCTGACAGATGTATATGGATTCGTGGACCCACAATTGATTTCCCCTGAAGCATGTGCATTGGATGAGGAACAAAGAATGATTTATATTGCTGATAGATTTGAAAAGAATGTAATCACACAGTGTTGGATGATTCCTTTTTGTGAGAGGTATGAAACACATCCCTCTCAAAGAGTTAATTATCTTTTAACATAAAAAACCACTAACGTTAAATTTCATTTTTTCAGGGATCATTGGATGTTAGGGGTTTTTTGCCCTAGGGAGAAAGCACTTTATTGGATATGCTCTCTCCATGACGATGTGCGAGAATGTTTTAAGAATATTTTGGAAATGTAAGTTTCAATTTCACAATAGTTTTATATATTATAATGAATTTTAAATTTACCCCATTCGTATTATTTTCTAACAGGGCATGGGTCCACTTTCGAAAAAGCGCAAAGAAAAGGAATTTCAAGATCAAATATGTACATGCGAAGGTAAATATCAATTTATAATTTGTACATTTTGATTTATTACATAAAAATAATATATTGAATTTACACTCATTCAAACAGAAATGTCATGAGAAACAAGGCATCATCGAATGCGGATATTACATGTTAAGATTTATGTATGAAATAATAACAACTGGGACAGTTCTGAGTTTTGACCTGGTAAGATTTCCTCTTTCTCATAATATTTCAATTTGATTTATTCATTATACACGTTGACTACTATCCTTTTCCTTTGTAGCTTTTTGATGACCCTCAACCCTTTACTGCTGCAGATATCAAACACTTACAAGTGGAGTGGTCAAATTATTTTACAGGGTTAATTGACTTTTAGTTGTTTGTAATGTAAAATGAAATTTTGAATATTGTCAATGTAATTGTGTAATTCGTAGTCGTTAAGGTTGGATTTAGTTTTTTTTGAAGTTGACAGTGTAATTTTTGAATGTTATATAAGTGAATGTTTAATTTTTCTCTACTTCTTGTTTTGGTCTACTGTTGATGGTTTTTCTGGTCTGGATTTTGGTATGGGGGGAGAGGTTCCAAGGGGGTGGGTGGGTGTTTGGGGGGTGTCCAAGGGATATGGGAGGGGTGTCCAAGGTGTGTTTGGGGTTGTCCTAGGGGTCGGGGGGTGTAAATGAGTGTGGGGGTGTCCAAGGGGTGGGGGGTGTCCAAGGGATATGGGAGGGGTGTCCAAGTTGTGTTTGGGGCTGTCCAAGGGGTCGGTTGGGTGTAAATGAGGGTGGGGGGGGGGGGCTGTCCAAGTGGTGGGGGGTGTCCAAGGGATATAGGAGGGGTGTCCAAGGGGTGTTTGGGGCTGTCCAAGGGGATGAGGGGTTTCCAAGGGGTCGGGGGGGTTTCCAAGGGGTCGGGGGGGGGGGGGGGGTTTCCAAGGGGTCGGGGGGGTGTCCAGGGGGTGGGGGGGGGGGGGCTGTCCATGGGGTGGGGGTGTCCAAGGGGTGGGGGGGTGTCCAAGGGATATGGGAGGGGTGTCCAAGGGGTGTTTAGGGCTGTCCTAGTGTTCGGGGGGTGTAAATGAGGGTGGGGGCTGTCGAAGGGGTGGGGGGTGTCCAAGGGGTGGGGGTGTCCAAGGGATATGGGAGTGGTGTCCAAGGTGTCTGGGAGTTCTGTCCAAGGGGCCGGTTGGGTGTAAATGAGGGTGGGGGGTGTCCAAGGGGTGGGGGGGGGGGGTCCAAGGGGTGGGGGGTGTCCAAGGGATATGGGAGGGGTGTCCAAGGGGTGTTTGGGGCTGTCCAAGGGCTCGGGGGGGTGTCCAGGGGTCGGGGGGTGTCCAAGGGGTCTGGGAGGGCTGTCAAGGTGTGGGGGGGTGTCCAATGGGTGTTTGAGGCTGTACTAGGGGTCTTGGGGGTGTAAATGAGGGTGGGGGGCTGTCCAAGGGGTGGGGGTGTCCAAGGGGTGGGGGTGTCCAAGGGATATGGGAGGGGAGTCCAATGGGTGTTTGAGGCTGTACTAGGGGTCGTGGGGTTGTAAATGAGGGTGGGGGGCTGTCCAAGGGGTGGGGGTGTCCAAGGGGTGGGGGGTGTCCATGGGATATAGGAGGGGTGTCCAATGGGCGTTTGAGGCTGTACTAGGGGTCGTGGGGGTGTAAATGAGGGTGGGGGCTTTCCAAGGGGTGGGGGGTGTCCAAGGGGTGGGGGTGTCAAAGGGATATGGGAGGGGTGTCCAAGGGGTCGGAGGGGTTTCCAAGGGGTCTGGGAGGGCTGTCAAGGGGTGGGGGGTGTCCAGTGGTCTGGGAGGGGTGTCCAATGTAGGGGAGGGATGTCAAGGGGTGGGGGTGTCCAGGGGTCTTGGAGGGGTGTCCAAGAGGTCGGGGTGCGGTCCAGGGGTGTGATGGGCGCTCCAATGGTGTGTTCGGGGCTGTTCAAGGGGTCGAGGGGCAGTCCTGGGTTGTGGTGGGGCTCCAATGTGGTGGGGGAGGGCTGGCCAGTTTGTTAGGTGGGTATAGATGAGGGTGGGGTTCAGTTGGGGCTTGGGGGAGGGCTGGCATGGTTATTTTTGTTGTTTTGGTTTCTGGTTGCTTTTGGTGAGAGCAGTGCAATTATTTAAAAAAAAAATATCGCCTTCACGTCGGTTATTTTATAACCGACGTGGGTAAATAAATCGGTAAGGGTTTATCACATCGGTTTTTTCGAGAACCGACGTGATAAACCATTCCCGGGCCTTTTATCATGTCGGTTATTGGATAACCGACGTGCTAAAACGTTTTCCAGGCCTTTTTAATCACGTCGGTTATTTAAGAAACCGACGTGATAATAGGCCCGAGGAAGGGTTAATCACGTCGGTTATGTCATAACCGACGTGATAAATGATATCCCAGGCATTTTATCACGTCAGTTTAGAAATAACCGACGTGATAAACCCCCCCCCCCCTACGCATAGTTTATCACGTCGGTTATTATATAACCGACGTGCTAAACCCCCCACCAGCGGTTTATCACGGCTGTTATATAATAACCTCCGTTATAAATCCCCATACCCCATCATTTTTAACGTCGGTTATTAATGAACCGACGTGATAAACATCGTGATGTTAGGGATGTTACGTCGCGTTTTAAATAACCGACGTAAATAACTATTTTTATAACGTCGTCCGTATTAACGTCGCCTAAAAACCGACGTAAATAATGAAAAATAACTGACGTAAAAAACGTTATCTACACTAGTGTGACCATGGAGAACATGTATACACTGCAGAGGATCATCGATTTCATTGACTTCAGTAGGGAAGGGAGTGATGGTTCTTGGCGATTGACATCGTATGAGGCTATAATAAGCACTAATTATGTGGTGAGGATATACCAAATATGAAATTAGATTTCACTACCATCATTATGAGTACATGGTGATTCCTATTGGTATGAAAAAACTCGTCATCTAGTGTCATGGGAAATAGGAACCAGATCTTCCAGCCTTTCGTAGACTGGTTCATGGTAGTCTACATAGAAAGTATCATTGAGTACATTGCATCCATGGGGAGCATGTGAGACACATAAGGATAGTTTAGGAATTAATCTGGCAGTACTAACATTATAGAAATATCCAAATGTGTTAGTTTCATATTCGGGAAATCTACATTCTGTAAAATGATATCATATTGGATGGAGTTGTTGTGAACTCCATCCAGGGTCGAGGCAGTGTTATCATGGGATCCACATGAGAGAGTGAAGGATGTTCATTGATTACATGGGAAGTGAGGATATTACCAAGGATTCATAAATGATTTTTCAAGGATATTATCACCCATTAAAACTTTGACGCAAAAGGGGTATCATTTTATGTGGACAAAGAACATCTAGTAGGAATTTTGGCAGTTTTGGACTAGTTTGACACATGCCCCAATATTGAGATTTTTGAAAGACCCTGTCAAGTACAATGTATTCTAAAAATCTTTAATGATCAGGCTTTTTGGTGTCCTAATTTTGTTGAAAATGGTCATTACTTATGGTTCACGCCGGTTATACCACATGAGATGTACTACACAACTGATACTTTTGAGTTAGTTTTGGTAGTCTTAGTATTAAAGAATTGGGGAAACTACATGACAGGATGACAATTTATTGACTCCTCTGATAAAAATAGTATAAAGTATATATTCTCCAAGAAGGATCACAAATTGAGAGATAGGTGATGGATAGAGTTCCTCCAGGATTATGACTACAAAATTTCCCACACACCTAGGAAGAGGGAGTATTTACACATTCTCTCAGCTAAGAGTCTATATTGTAGTTCTGAGTGAGTCATCAATGAATTGGCCTTTTTGTAGTTATCCTTAGTGTGAAGAGATGGAGTAGCTTACCCTTAGTCAATGATTTTCACCCATTCACTCTTACAGTGAGTCAGAGAGGCAAAACTTGTCTATAATGACTGTGAGGCACTACATGCTGAGATATTGAAAGGGCGTTCTCTTGATGGATATTCTAAATGTGAGGAGCATTCCATTATTTTCATAGGATGAACGATTTTGCCAATTTCTTTGAGGGTGGATTTGTTGAGAGGTTTTCATACTACAACTTTGGCTACACATCCAGGTGTGGTAAATATGTATGAGGACCTCTGAAATTTGTTTAGGGGGATAGGAATGAATAATGAAGTTTATATATATTTCTCACACGATGACTTAATTTTCAGAATGAGTAGGATGAGCACCAAGTTAATGATTATTTATGCCAACCCTTTGAAGTGGTAGAATGGAAGTGGAATGAGATATTTATTATAACATCCTAAGAAAATATAGAATATGACATTTTCATAATAATTAATATTTTTGAATTATTATAAATTTCACTTTAAAGGGGATTCCATGTTTGATGGCGTACCTGATACGAAACAATGGGGTTCTTTGAAATCATATGTTACACACAATGTTAAGATATTCCGAAAAATTATATAATAATATTATTTTATTAAATGGTAGTTAATGTATTGCTGTTTTATGGGAGGGAATGAAAAAATAACAATATTATTATTATACATGTTTGTTAAATGTTATTACATTTATCCAACAAAATTTAGGGTCGTAAAATGATAATGAATCGAATTTTAGGTTTTAATACTATATTATTCATTAAAGGTTTGATTTAACACATTTTAATGGAGAACCCTCATTAAATATAGTTTTTTTTCACTTTTATATGTTATATTTGACAAAATAACATTTTTCTTTAGAATCGGTACATCAAAATTTACTTTGGGTAAATTTTTGGTATTTTTATGATAAAAATAATTTTTATGAATAGTGAATAATATTTTCACTTATTTTAAAAATACATTTTAATATAATTTATTTATATGGTTAGATTATCTTTTAAATTGGTTTTAATGATTAACTAGATTTTATTTTTATCACATAATCCAATTTTTGGTAATTGGATGTAATTTCACTTTAAAATATGTCATAAACATGTTTCAATCTTTTGATAATAATTATTTCCTAAAAACACGCTTTTTGTTTGGACAAGCAGAATTAATTTTAAATTAATTAATGAAACTTCAATGTTTTAATTTGGTAAAAATGCATCATTTTCTAATTCTGAATATCAAATATAGAACAAGCAACATTTTTGGTATTTTTTTGAAAACCAAAAATTATTTATGAATAGTGAAAACACTGAGTATTACATAAAAAACCTACTACTTCATTGAAATGAAATTTTACCATTTTATGAATTAAATTTTTAAAATAATATATACATGGTTGTTATTAGTATGTAAAATGTGGATCGGTAAGATTTGTTTTGGTGAATAGTAACTATTGACTTTTATTTACAGCGATTAAATATGAATTGGGTAATTCAAAGTAAATATAACATTATAATAATTTTAAATTACATTAACATGTTTCTTAATTATATTATTTGTTACATTTCCTACCATGGTTCTACTTTGGGTCGATTCGAGGACCCCATGGAACCAGTTATGAGTGATAATGACACTTTATATTAATTATTGAAAAGTAATAACAAAAAAGATATAAACATATATCTTGTAGTAATTCTATTCTTACATTGAGATATATAATTTATCATTTCGAAAATAAATATTCATTAGAAAGCTAAAAATATTTCCTATATCTTAATATTTTTTCATAATTTTTATATATCAAATAAATAAAATTATTTATGACACAATAATGATGCAGTGTTTACCTTATTAATGAATGAATTAAATAAATAAGATTATAAAAATTGAAACAACTTCCAAAACCCGTAAAATAATTATTGGATGATTCTATTTCAAACACGATACATATTATCTTCAACTATAATATTTTTTGGACGCTTTATAAACGAAAAATATTTATATAATAAAATAAATATTTTCAGACATTTTTAAAGAGCCCCTCCTCCACCTTATAAAAATCCATCACCTCTAACCCATTACTCACAACTCTGAAGCCCCTTGGATCATCTACCCTCTTCCCAAATAGGCTATCAAGAGCCCTATCTTTCACCTAGAAGCCATACCTTAGGCATAAGGCACTTCATGTAAACCTTCTGGTTCAATCCAAAGGGAGATATCTGATTTAAAGGTTACGTCTTCTCTTAAGTTCCTTTATATTATTTTACTTCCCCAACACCTTAAAATCTCTTTTTTCCTATATTTTATAAAAACACCATTATTATAAATATACTAGTTTTTTATTAAGAGAATTACTCGAACTACACTTCCCCACACCTCCATCTAATAGATATGAACATATTATTTATCTGGACGACCAACTACCGGCTCACAAAGTGATGATTGTTCAAATAAATCCAATGGCCTCTCGTGGTGACCATTATTATGTAAATATAATTACATATGATATTTATTTTATTTTATATTTTTAATATTATTATTTAATTATCGTTTGTAACATACTTTTATTCTTTTAAGGTTGAATAAATATTATAATTTCACTTGAGGAAGTGCGGACTACCGCCCCCCTCAAAATAATATGACTATTTCATACCATACATGGAAAGTATAAATTATTGTTTTAGATAAATTATGAAATATATATATAATATGATATTATACTAGAATTATAATATACCTATGTATCATTATGATTTAATTTCATTAAAAATGAACGAAAATAAATGAAAGCAATGTTCATGCATATGTACAACTAATTGTCTCCATGAATGGTGCCTTTCATTTCTTATGTCCAAAAGATATGGGCAATTATAAATACATATATATTGGATATATATGATATATATATGATATATAAATCATTAATATAATTCTGGAGATAATGTACTTTGGACCACATGGACAAATTGTACCCAAGTGGTACAAGCTCCTGCTTGGCATCCAAATGACCCGGGATCAAATCCGGGCTGAGATGAATTTACAGGGTACTATAGAAGTACTGTAGAATTGTACTGTATCAGTACAGTAGAAGCGGCAGAACTGTATTAGCAGCGACATTGTACTGGCAGATGCACTATTGTAGGGAACTGTAGCGGTGGCGGGACTGTAGCAGATATTTTAGCAGCGCGGGTACTGTAGTTGTACTGTTCACTAAGGGGTCCATTGGGACAAAAAATGGGCTTTCACACCTTGTTTTAGGCCACCTGGCCTTGGGACTTCAGGCTATGTAATGGGTCCACTCTACCCACACTAAAGAGGTCTTTACATTAAATAATAAATAGAGGCTTTGACCCCATCCTTTTAAAAAACTCTAATTCCAAACATCAACAAAATGTACGATATGGAATAAAATAATAAATTAATGGTTATTTAAATGTATTAAGTGATATAATTGAAAAAATAAACTTCAAAAATATTATTAAAAAATTTGAAATTAACTTATGTTTATTATTAATAAATAACAAATAACAAACGAGTCATGTCGGACACGAGTTAAGGGGTTTATTATCTCACATTTAATTCCGTGAGTTTTCCATTGTTTGCTAATTATTTATTAATTTTTCAGTATTATGTAGTTACATTTTATATATATTATAATTATTCTATTGATATTAATGGTATTTCATGATTCAATTGGTGTTTATTATCTTTTGGTCTTAGGAATTGATTGATTACATGTTGGTACTGGGTTTTCATCTTACTTTTTATTCCCATGAGATTCATGCTATATTTACAACTACTTCCTTTTGTGTAGTTTGTATATTGCCCATGATAGTATTATTTGTGTAATATAATTTTATTTACGGTAATTTACATCCTTATTGTATGATACTTATTTTATTGGTTGTATGTTTCTTATGTAACCAAATCGGTAAAGGAACCCTTCACCATACTCTTTTAATCAAAGAATACTTTTATGTCATGTCTTTTAATTTCCATTATATTATTTGGGATATGTTACTATATATCATTATTTATTAAGATTTTATTTCCATGTGATGATAGACTCATTCCTCTCTCATCAACTCATTTTCTAAATTTTAATGTGACGTTGTTAGGCTATCGAAATTTTGCAACAGAACTCCTGTCATGAACCGAATATGGTAACCGCAAAAACTGGCACCAAAACCAAACCGTGTCAAGTCCCGAAGGACATTCCCTATCCCCAGGGTCTGGAACAAGTGCCCAGGGATCATTTATCTTTTTTTTGGAATGATTTAACCGAATATTTATAGATAAAACAGGAAAAACCTTTGATAAAATGAATCTGCAAAATTCAAACCAACATGGATTATACAAAAATACATAACTGAATACATAAGTTCAAATGAAATAAAAAAGGTGAAAATAAACAATGTAACATAAACAAAACAGCCCCATGGACTCCACATGACAAGGGGTAATCACCCCCAAGCCGTGTCCACAACTCCACCCCAAGGATGTGGACTAACACCCTGATCCACAATTACCCTTAGCCTTTCCTTTACCTGAGTCAATCATAACCAAGTCTACATACACCCATTGGGTGTAATTAGGGTGTGAGTGTATGCCGAATCAAATAAAACCCAATGATTTCAAAGATCACGCAATACAATGTAAAAAAGCAAGCAGTTTTAATATGCAAAGAAAAGCAGTGATAAAATCCATGAAACGCAACTTTCACTTGAAAAACATTTTCAAGATAAAGTTTCAAAAATGTTCACACATTTAAATAGACTTGTTAGATACTGAAAAGTACTACCAAAAATAGCCCAACACATGGTAAAATACCATAAACACAATGAGAAACAAAATTGGGAACACCCCTAGGCACTAGATAGTCTCGGGCCCCATGTACCTCATACCTCGGTGTAATGTAACCATAGTAAAATTTGTTCTCGTGCACGATCCACTGGTAGGGAACATAACCGTAACCTAGTGGTCCCCAATCATCATACACATAGTTTTTAGAGTTTTATTTATCCAAAATCTATGTGAAAGAGGGACAATACCCATCCGGTCCACTAGCTGTACTAGTACACATCTGCCCCACCTAGGTACCCGGGATTCCCCCTTTGTGCTCAAACAATTTCAGAATTTAACACATATAAATTTTAATGCAAAACATAACTACTGGTCACATAAACCAAATACAGTATCTATCTCATTTTATACAACTTAAAACACACAACAAACACTTTGATTTTGAATAAAACATTTTCTCAAAATCCCGTTTTATTTTTCAAACAAAACCCCTTAAGAACCCCACTTGTACACTATGTTCACACTTGTAAGTTACCAAAATAGTAATGTCAGCCCAATATATTTCAATTAAAACAAAAAATCAATTTTCTAGAATCCCCATGTTAAACAAGATGTGATAACTTTGTAAAACCTTCATTTTCACACAAAAGTGGAACCAAAACATCACTTTCTTTACAAACACAATTAAAACGCATTTTTGCGGAAATAACAAAAGGGGATAAACATTATAAACAATATTTTATGCCTTATTATAGTTCAATAAGAAAAAATAAGTATTTATAGGGCTTCCCTAAATAAAAAAATAAAACATTTCTTTGGAAGACCGACAATTTCACACCATATTGGCATTTAAAATTAAATTGCAATAGAAACATCATTAGAAACAATTTTTGCAGCAATAATATAATGATATAAACATGAAAATATGATAAATAGAGAATTCTAATACAAAAATATTCGGTCAACATTGGAATCACCTACCAAATCAAATCAATCCCTTGAATCCTTTTTACGAAAACAAAAATGCACCACCGCCGCACCTTAAGGATAGGAGATCAAACCTAAAAATAGCTAATTAGACCAAGAAAACCAAAGGATAAACCGTAGTTTTGACACCGTACCCTTTGTAAATTGGGGACTTAATGTATAAGGGACTAAACCCTAAGAAAATTGAATGAGACCCTAAGAAAAACTGAAATAACAATGAAGGAGAGTCACTCACTTTTGTCTTCTTGATGAAATCACCCCAAATACACAAGTGGATGAATTTGAAAGCAGCCAAAAATTCAATTGAGTTTGTAACATGATATATAAGGTTAATTGAGAACATGAATGGGGGAAATAGTTAATAATGAAATATTTATAAAGGAATCAAATTACCATTTTAAATCTGGATGAAATGTGAGTGCATTAGAAGTTTTGACCTAAACCGCGAGGAAAATGAGATGAAAAGAGGGTGGGAGGATACTGGACTTGCGGCTGGGATCATTGGGAGTGTGTGAGGCTTAGAATCACCGATAAATCCTTAATATTGAAAGATTATTTAATTAAAAAAATTTATTTTTAAAACTGGAATTGGGCTTTCAGGCAGGACGAATCCCTTAAATAAAAACCCATATACAGGCTCCAAACTACAATGGTGGTGTTAATATTTCATGGGAGACCATTTATAAATTTTAATGAATGAAAACTACTATAAAAATGAAAAATTTATAATAAAAAAATAATTTATTTTTTAATCTGGAATTGGGCTCATGGTTGGCCCAATTCATGAAAACTCACCCATTCCAGCATAAAAGTTTTAGAAACCCCACAAAAAAAGCATAAATGGAAATTAAATGAAATTTAACTTTAAAATATGTCACTTATGTGAAAATTCTACCCACCATGAAAACTTTTCATCCCTGTAAAGGTACAACAAGGCCAGATACCAAAACCAAACCCAACAGATAAATGAAGATGTACTTCTTTGCCAAGCTTCTTCCCCAAGGGACAAAATAGCTCCAGTGATCAATTACGGAATGATTAATATAACAACCCAAACTTAAAAAAAATTACCGAAATGATAAATCACATTCATACATTATCCCAAAATGAATCTCCATGAACTCTATCTGAACAAGACTCAAGGAATTCACCCAAATGAACAACAACTTCGAATAGGGATACACGTACCTAACATTAACTAAACCATTGAGAGCTCTATAATCCCAATGTTTACTCAAGGAAGATGTTGGTATCTAGATATCTCCGAACGAGACTACCTACCACCAAACCAATACCATGGATCTATCTGAGCTATTGGTTTGGGGGGATACAAATAGGTACCCCACCATAAGTGGCAACCTATATTATTTTCAGAGATAGAATCAAGAAACTAACAGGGGAGGCCTGAATAAACTCCCTAGTACAAAGGGTATAATTCCATTCACAGTTTATGAAGGAACGTGCATGATAATCATAGTTGGTCTCCCCACCATATGAACCAACCATCTTAACCGACCAGCATGGGCCAACACATTACAACCCAATTTTTTTAATGATTTGGGAAGGCCGTAGGGACAGTCCACACAGTTTGGGAAATTCTACACTAACTGAGCAGATCATTCTTTTCGCATGGCTTCCTGGAACATGGTCACTACTAATCATACACAAACATTTTCCTTACCATGTCTATACAAATTTACAACGATTGTCTAATTAATCGATGGAAACCAAATGGGGAGGGAATGACACTAGGTGATTACATGGTCCCAAGGACCTCAACCTATTTCCACTAAATGTGAACAATGGAAGAAAGATGTTGACACTAGAGGTTTAAAATCTTACTATCTTTTGTACCGAAGATAAGACATTATACATGGGTTTAAACAACCATAGGATTTCCGTGACTACGAGTCAACTTCTCTCTGAGACCTATGCCAGGAGATCAAATGAATGAAGCATCTTCGACCTCGCATTTTGGCTTTGGAAAACACCCTGAATGAGAATTATTCTTTTGGGTCCACCAAAAACTATAATTATATCCCCGATAATATTACCAAGACATAAGAAATTCCAAACTCACTTCACCCTAACTCAATATTTCTATGAAATAAGGGCTTAAAAATGAACACACATAACACATTGTTTCTTCAAGTGAGAAAATATATAGGTAAATAACACTTATAATCACCTTCCTCTAAAATGGATGATTTTGAAGTTTTTACAAGGGATAAATTCTCCTAACATAAAGAGACTCTCAGAGGATTTCACGACATTCACCATTAATGTTAATCGAGTGCACGAAATCACAAGGCTTCACCGAACATGACCATTGCGACTAATAAAAAAAATGCCTGGAGTGGGTCCTTATAATACATCCCCAAACAACACAAAATTCAAGAAAGTGGCCACAATATCCTTTCATGACCATACACAATGGAAGTTTATTGTGAACTCCTTCTTCGAAGAGACTACAATGGACCGAGAGGACCTATTAGATGCCATCCAGATACTCATCCATTGTAACAACCCCAATCCACTTCCACCTTCAGAAAATCAAGAAACATAAGGGGATAAGGTCTGTTTCAAACTTACATGATCACTCTCCCACTACAAGAGGATACATGTCACGACCCATCCTCGGGGCCCGTGTGTGACTACCCCAAGCCCGCCTTCCATAGGCAAGGATCTGGTGACTAGCACAAAAGGCGTAAATCCGGATAACTGGGAAGGCATTGCCTTTATAAAAGCAAAAAAACACCACAGAGTACAAGCGGAAGTAAAACACTAAGTACAAAAAATGTGCTGAAATGTAAATGGGCCAGAATACAAACACAACTGAAACTATAACTACAACTGAAATAATTTAATACCAAAAAAGACAATAGCTGGATGAACGGAAGCGGCTCCTGGGTCGTCCTCCTAGGATCCAACCTGAAGGGTAGGTACAGATGGCACAGCTCCTGGATCGTCCACCACAGATCCTACCTAAAGGGTAGGAACAGATAGCCTCCACAATGCTCTCGCCCGTCAACATCATCCATGTGTCGTCTCATCGTGATGTCCGCCTACAGATATTGAGTCATCGTGTGGTCCACCTCCAGGTACTAATTTGTCATGGGGTCCACCTCTGTGTACCATCCAATCCTTGAACACTCGGCCTCTGTCAGCACTGCCCGTCGTCTGCAACCATCAAAATGAGTTGCGGGCATAGCCCGTGTAGGGGTGACTGTAACAATACTCAGTAGGGACCTCGAGACCCTCAAGGTCTCACTAAAACCAACATGGATAACCACAAAAAAGATCTCAACAGATAACCTCTGCTTAGGTATATGCCCATAAATATACCTAAGTTTTCAAGTAACCCATCTCAATCATGAGGAAACACAAAGATTATGAAATCCTTGGATAACCACTACCCAGGTATATGCCCATACATACACCTAATTTATCAAGTGACCCATCTCAAACATGAGGTATACACAAAGATCAAAGACTCAGCTCAAACCAATATTTTCATTATCAAAACCGTAACTGCTGAAGAGCCCCGTCTCTGAAGTGTACAGTGGTCTTGTCACGACTCCGAGGTACTTCTCACTAACCTAAGACGACTGAGGAACTCCTCCTGTCGAGTACTAGAGGTCTGCCACCTCATACAATAGTGCTCCTCCGCCATGGGTTTACCACCTCACACAGTAGTGCTCCCCCTCATAGCCATAGAGGTACTCCTCCTGTCGAGTACCGTGGGTCTACCACCTCACACAGTAGTGCTCCTCTGCCATGGGTCTTCCACCTCACAAAGTAGTGCTTCCCACTGGGCTATGCTAGTCACTCCGAATCGAATCAGACAAGCAGTCATCGGTCAAAACCACCTACACGGTATCTGTGCTCTGTATGCTCATCTCCGGGAGGGTCCGATCCATGATCTACAGGTCGATACTCCAAGTATCACAAGTCCCACGAAGAAGTATCTCAATGGACCGCCTCTTCATAGGGGTCTCAACGCAATAGCCGGCACGTCAATCGGATGCCCGGTCTGTGATTTATTAGCCTTTTCGTCCTAGGGGCCCGGTTGGTTTCGCGTGAGAACCAACCCGGCCGTATCTCAACTGTACCCCGAACTCTCATAGGGTATACTCATAGGGACCATTTCTCAATGTGATCACCAACGCCGCTAACGGTTCGTCAAATGGACGTCTGGTCAGAAAGATATCAGTTTTTCTGTTCCAGGGGCCCGGTTGGATTTCGGGTACAATCCTACTCAGCCATACTACAACTGCATCCAATCCTCGAGCGAATTATGCCAAAATTTTCGTCTCATCAAGAGGAATTCAATGAGACAGACGGCGCATCAATCAGACGCCCGGTCTGTAAGTTGTTGGCTTTTTCATTCCTGAGGCCCAGTTGGATTTCGGGAGTGAACCAACCCGACCACACTAAAACTACTTCCAAACCTCAACCGGATTAAGACAAAAGTACCATCTCATCATGAGGAAACCTATAAAGTCAATGACACGTCAATCAGACATCTGGAACTCAAGATATTAGTGTTTCTGCTCCGAGGGCCCGGTTGGTTTTGTATCC
The DNA here is from genome assembly GCA_963277665.1 of Viscum album. Taxonomy (NCBI): domain Eukaryota; kingdom Viridiplantae; phylum Streptophyta; class Magnoliopsida; order Santalales; family Viscaceae; genus Viscum; species Viscum album. Next base: position 1,911,516,613 of record OY728120.1, read on the forward strand.
AAACCAACCCGGCTGAACCCAAAGTTCTCCGAAACATTGAGTGTAATATACCAAAACGACCGACTCGATCCAAGGATCGCATCGCAACTGACTGTGCGTCGATCAGAGGTCTGTAGCCCATGTTATGGGTGAAAGACCGAAGCGGTCCGAAAACGGGGGGTCTGGGCCCGGACCGACCCGACCCAACCCCCCTGGGTCGGCCCTAACCGGGTCGACCCGACCTGGGCCGACCCAGATGGCGTGACCCAGCCCGACCAGTATGGCCTGGCCTAGCCTGGGCGTGACCCGGATGGCACTGGATGGGTGGCCAGTGGGTCGGCTCGGTCGTTACTGCCGAGCGAAGCGGGGGGCGCGCTGCCCCCACATGGAGAGAATATCGCCCCACGTGAGGCCGCCCTTACCAACCGATGCGGCCGGTTGCCACGTCCCGATCCCTCTGGTCCCACGCGGTAGTGGGATCGCGACCTGCCACTGTGGCTTCAGCTGTGGCGGCTCCTCCCTGCGATGCGCTGGCGGGCCGCTTCGCTGACCCCCAGACGAGTTCTGGTGGACAGAATTGCGTGTCATCTTCGCCAAAGGCCCTCCCGGGGCCCTACCTTCACTGCGAGGACCTCACATCGCCCGGGCGGCCTACTTTGTCGTCGCCCTCCAATCCGGTCACCATCCTCTGTCAATCCGCACTTCGACAACAAACTGCGGTGTCTCCGAATTGCCTCCGCGACCCCGACTCCGCACGCGGTTTCGTTCGGCCTCAACGGCGCGACGCGACGGCACCGCGCTTCCTTGTCGCGTTCTTTCTCATTTCCGCGCAGTGCAACGGCACCGCAATTCCTTTCTCATGCCGTAACAAATTCAAACAACAAGGGGGGAAGGAGGGTCGGACGTGTTCGTGCGGTCTGACCTCCTCCCGTTAGTATGATAACAGGCGGCCAAAAAATGAAACCGATTAAGGCGACAGATGAGATCACGATCAACAATAAAATAAGCCACCACAACATCCCACAACATAAAATTCCCAACCCCCAAGGAAAATGTTCACGGATCGACTAGATAATATGTTGATCTGTGTTCTTTGTTTTCTTTAGAAAGGAAGAATCAAGGGAATAAAATCACTCTCAAACATAATTACCTACCTCATCGTTGTCGTCGAATGAGAGTTAGTCGCGGAATTAACTGTTACGGAAGAAGAGGATTGTCGTAGAGGAGAAGGATCACAGTGGAAGAAACGTCTCAGAAGAAGTGTCGTTGATTTCAGAGGATTTGGTGTTCTTCGTCGGATATCGGTGCGTTCTTCGCATTCTTCGAGTTCTTCGCGTTCTTCGTCGATGAAGAACGTTTCCTCCAAATACCCTCCATGCCACAACTTCCAACAGAAATAAAATAAGAGTTGTCTTATTTTATTAATGCACATGACACGTTTGAATTTCAAAAGAAATGTCATGAACAATTAATTCATTGAAATAATTGTAATGATTTAACCGCCCAATTTAATGAGGCGTTTCTTAACCAGAATAAATGCACGGTTGACTTCATTAAAAAGGGGGGGTGCGGGTGTGTTACTTAGAGGGAAGGAAATGGTGATGCTCGTGTGGGCCCCACCTCACAAATATCCTACTAAGTGGGTAGGATATTGTGGGTCCCATCTTATCTGCTTAACATAGGTTAAGCCGCTTTATGAAAAATAAAATAAATTGTTGCACCACCTTTATTTTATTTCTTAACTTAACCCTAAAAATTAAAAACCACACCCGAGCAAATGCTTCTCCGGAAAAGGTGTTCCTAAGAAATTACCAGCACTGCGAGTTCATCGGTGCCCTCAGATTTTAATTTCGAGCACTGGTACGAAAATTAGAAAAACCCGCTCATTCGTTCACTGAATGTACCTGAGCTAAATTTCGAAAAATGATTCCGGGCACACCGGGCCTCGGAATCAGGCGCCTTCAGAAACTGCGTTCTTGTAAAATTCCAATGAAAATTAAGAAAAAATTTCCTTGACATTTTCAGGTCTTTACATTACTCCCACCTTAGGGCTTTACGTCCTCGTAATGCTTTAACACAGACTAGGGATACAAAAGAGGTATTGAGCAGGAATCTGAGCCTTCCACTCCCATGTGCTTACCTGGAGGTTCGCGTACTACAAAAGAAAGTGCTCTTGAGGAATCTACCGTATCGTAGGATCTGCTCATGTCGATCCTCGATACGCACTAGAACCTCCGTGAAAGTCACCCCATCGCCATGATCCTGCTCCCCATGGTCAATGATATGGGAAGGGTTGAGCTCGTATCACCTTAGTTGAGATACGTGGAAGTCGTTGTGCACCTGGTGTAGCTGAGGTGGATGGGTCAAGCGGTAAACCACCACGCCTACCCAGTTGAGGACCTAAGATGGTCCGCCGAACCTCAGAGATAACCTGCCGCCTTGGCCACATCTCCGTAAACCTCATCGAGGTGAGACCCGTATAAGGACGTGATCGTCATCCACGAACTCTAGAGGTCTCCAATTCCTGTTAGAACTAAAACTCAAAACAACTTCTACCACAAGGGTAAGTTTGACCGACTCAAGAGTGATCGGTCGCACCCTCTTGTGTATGAGTTTATCCTGTGCTGCCTGGGGTTTCCTTTTTTCCAACCAAGGAAAACCCGTCCTAACGTCGTTGTTAAACCACAACCTTTTTGCCTAATACCGTCAATTTTTGTATAAACTGTGATTGCCCAGTCCATAATCAAACCAACGTCGTAAGGCCTCGACGCTGCCACCAAGAGATTCCAACCGAAACTCTCGCCTCGAGGGACTAACCACACTGTCAGCGTAAGTGTGATTATCGAGTATTCTCCCAAGGTATCCCCTGACGTGAAGGTCAAGTCTACGGATTACCGAAAACTCTAGGTCTGGGACAAGATTCGTGGAAGGTAGGAATGATTCGTATCAACGTCTGTTACTATGGTAGCTAGTATTGGACACAGACTGTACTCGAATCATTTTTAGAGCCATAGGGTCACTCTCCCTGACCACACCCAGCTACCCTCATCCCCTACCCTCTAGCTCCCTGAGCCTCGTGGGGACAACTAAGGCGGGTGGTTGTAGCATGTTAAAACGTATACCACTGCATACTGCTTCCCTAGCTCTGCCTCCACACCTGCTGCATCGCAGACTCATATCTCTTTAAAGCTTCCACTTCTTGAAACATTTAACATGCCCAAGACTCTAAGACTGGTTCCAGTTTTGCGACGGGATGACCTTCACATGGGAAAGGGGCTGGCGACTAGAACCAAAGACATAAATCCCGATAAATGGGAAGGTATTGCCTTTATAAAAGAAAACAAACACCACAGAGTACAAGAGGAAGTAAAACATTAAGTTAAAAGGTGTAAATCCCGACTAGCACCAAAGGGGCTGGTGACTAGCACCAAAGGCATAAATCTCGATAATTGGGAAGGAATTTCCTTTATAAACGCAAAGAATCACCACAGAGTACAAGCGGAAGTAAAACACTAAGTAAAAAAGAATGTGCTGAAATGTAAATGGGCCAGAATACAAAGCCAACTGAAATTACAACTACAACTGAACAAAAGTACAATAGAAAAAGACAATAGCTGGATGAACGGAAGCGGCTCCGAGGTCATCCTCCTCGGATCCTACCTGAAGGGTAGATACGGATGGCGCAACTCCTGGATCGTCCACCACATATCCTACCTGAAGGGTAGGTACATATAGCCTCTACAAAGCTGTAGCCGGTCTACATCCTCCATGTTTCGTCTCGTTGTGATGTCCACCTCCAGATACTAACTCGTCATGTGGTCCACCTTCGGGTACTGATTCATCGTGTGGTCCACCTCCGGGTACCATCCAATCCTCGAACACTCAGCCTCCATCAGCACTGCCCGTCGTCTGCAACCAAGATAATGAGGTTAGGGCATAGCCCATGCAGGGGTGAGTATAAAGATACTCAGTAGGGACCCCGAGAACCTCAAGGTCTCACTAAAACAAACATGTATAACCACAAAGAAGATCTCAATAGATAACCTCTACTTAGGTATATGCCTATACATATTCCTAACTTATCATGTAACCCATCTCAATCATGAGAAAACACAAATATTATGAAATAAATGGATAACCACTACCCAGTTATATGCCCATACATACAACTATGTTATCAAGTGACCCATCTCAAGCATGAGGTATACACAAAGATCAATGACTCAGCTCAAACCAGGATTTTCATTATCGAAACCATAACTGCTAAAGAGCCCCGTCTTTGGAGTGTACAGTGGTGCTGTCACGACTCTGAGGTACTGCTCACCAACCTAAGACTACTGTGGTACTCCTCCTGTTGTGTACTGCGGGTCTGCCACCTCACACAGTAGTGCTCCTCCTCCATGGGTCTACCACCTCAAACAGTAGTGCTCCCCCTCACAGCATACAGATGTACTCCTCCTGTCGAGTTCCGTGGGTCTGCCACCTCTCACAGTAGTGCTCCTCTTCCATGGGTCTGCCACCTCACAAAGTAATGCTCCCCACTGGGCTATGCTAGTCACTCCGAATCGAATCAGACAAGAAGTCATTGGTCACAGCCAGCTACACGGTCTTCGTGCTCTGTATGCTCATCTCCAGGAGGGTCCGCTCCACAAGCTATAGGTCGATACTATAAGTATCACAAGTCCCACGAAGAAGTATCTCAAAGGACTGCCTCGTCATAGGGGTCTCAACGCAACAGATGGCGCGTCAATCGGATGCCCAGTCTGTGAGTTATTAGCTTTTTTGTCCCAAGGGCCTGGTTGGTTTCGCGTGCGAACCAACCCGGCCATATCTCAACTGTACCCTGAACACTCATAGGGTATACTCATAGGGACCATTTCTCAATGTGATCACCAAGTCTGTTGACGGTTCGTCAAACGGACATCCGGTATGAATGATATCAGCTTTTCCGTTCCAGGGGCCCAGTTGGATTTCAGGTACAATCCAACCCGGCCATACTCCGACTGCATCCAAACCTCAGGACAAGTATGCCAAATGTTCCTTCTCATCAAGAGAAATTCAACGAGACAGACGGCGCGTCAATCGGACGCCCGGTCTGTGAGTTATTTTCTTTTTCGTTCTAGGGGCCCGGTTGGATTTCGGGAGCAAACCAACCCGACCACACTCCAACGGCGTCCAAATCTCGAGTGGAGTAATTCAAAAGTTCCTTCTCATCAAGAGGAAACCAAAAAAGTCAACGACACGTCAATCGGACGTCTGGAACTCAAGATATAAGTGTTTTCGCTCCGAGGGCCCGGTTGGTTTCGTATCCGAACCAGCCCGTCCGAACCCAATGTTCTCCGAAAACATGAGTGTAATATACCAAAACGACTGTCTCGATCCAAGGATCGTATCTCAACTGAAGGTGCGTCAATCGGAGTTCCTTAGCCCATGTAATGGGAGAAATACCGAAGAGGTCTGAAAACAGGGGGTCGGGGCCCGGACTGACCCGGCCCAACCCCCCTGGGTCGGCCCGAACCGGGTCCGAAAACAGGTGGCCAGTGGGTCGGCTCAGCAGTTATGGCCGAGCGAAGTGGGGGGCACGCTACCCCCGCATGGAGAGACCGCTGCCCCGCGTGGGGCTGCCATTTCCGGCGGACGCGGCCGGTTGCCGCGTCCCTCTCCCTCTGGTGCCGCGCAGTCGAGGGACCGCGACCTGCCGCCGTGGCTTCAGCCGTGACGGCACCTCCCGGCAGCGCACGGGGCGCCGCTGCCACCTGCCCCTGGCGCCACCGTGCCGGCGAGACCCACCGGTGGGTCACTCCATAGACCCCCAGACGAGTTCCGATTGTCAGAATTGCATGTCGTCTTCTCCAAAGGCCCTCCCAGGGCTCGTCCTTCACTGCGAGGACCTCACATCGCCCGTGCGGCCTGCTTTGTCATCACCCGCCAATCCGGTCACCATCGTCCATTGATCCGCACTTCGACAAAAAACTGCGGGGTCTTCGAATCGCCTCCGTGACCCCGACTCCGCCCGCAGTTTCGTTCGGCCTCAACGGCGTGGCGCGACGGCGCCCCGCTTCATTGTCGTGTTCTTTCTCATTTCCACGTGGTGAAATGGCAACGCGCTGGCTTTTTCATGCCGTAAAAAATTCAAACAACAAGGGGGGGAAGTAGGGTGGGCTATGTTCGTGCGGTCGGACCACCTCCCGTTAGTATGATAACAGGCGCCCCAAAAATGAAACCGATTAAGGCGACATATGAGATCACGTTCAACATTAAAATAAGCCACCACAACTTCCTGCAATATAAATTTCCCAACCCATAAGAAAAACGTTCGCAGCTCAACTAGGTAATACGTTGATCCATGATTTTGTTTTCTCTATAAAGTAAGAATCAAAGGAAAAAAATAATTCTCAAACATAATTCAATACCTCAACGTTGTCGTCGAACGAGAGTTCTTCGCGGAATTAACTGTCACGGATGAAGAGGATCGTCGCAGATGAGAAGGATCATCGCGGAATAAATGTCATGGAAGAAGCGTCGTTGATTTTCGAGGATTTGGTGTTCTTCGTCGGAGATTGGTGCATTCTTCGCGTTCTCCACATTCTTCACTTTCTTCGTCGAAGAAGAACGTTTTCCTCCAAATCCCCTCCACACCAAAAGTTCCAACAGAAATAAAATAAGTGTTGTCTTATTTTATTAATGCACATGACACGTTTGAATTGCAAAATAAATGAAACAAACAATAAATTCAATGAATTAATTGTAACAATTTAAGTGCCCAATTTAATGAGGCGTTTCTTAACCAAATTAAATGCACGGTTGACTTCATTAAAAAGGGGGGTGCGGGTGCGGTACTTAGAGGGAAAGAAACGGTGGGGCTTGACCCGGACCCACCTCACAAATATCCTACCAATGGGGTAAGATATTTTGGGTCCCATCGTATCCTCTTAACTCAGTTCAAGCCGCTTTAATCAAAATAAAATAAATTGTCGCGCCACCTTTATTTTATTTCTTAACATAACCCCAAAAATTAAAAACCACACCTGAGAAAACGCAACTCCGGAAAAGGTGTTCCTAAGAAATTACCAGTGCTGCGAGTTCATCGGTGCCCTCATATTTCAATTCCGAGCACTAGTTCAAAATTTAGAACAACCCGCTCGTTCGTTCAATGAATGTACCAGAGCTAAACTTCGGAAAATGATTCAGGGAACACCGGGCCTCAGAATCAGGCTCCCTCAGAAACTGTATGCTTGTAAAATTTAAAAAAAAATTATGAAAAAATTTTCCTTAAAATTTTCAGGTCTTTACAATACACAAAACCAAGAAAGGAAAGGGTGTAGAATTAATCTAAAAATCTCAAGAAAAATATTTCTGATATTGATCAACTGGATGGTCTTCAAATGGAGAAACAATCCAAATTTCACTTCAGTTGTGCACTAACCTTTAATGGGGTATACTTTATCTTACGATTGAACCCAAGGACCCAACCAAGATGGTCCATTGGTCAAGATATACCACAAACCAGATCCAAAACATGAAGGAATCCACCGTAACGGCGTCCCAAAGCATTTTTCAAAAGAGACCACTAACTGTCCCTACAACACAACATACTGACCAAAGGGAAACCGAAAACACAGTTCAAACAAGAGGGGTTCTTGGACTCAAATCATCCCACAACATAAACTTTTTAAAAAACAAAAAATACAAATAATCCCAAACTGTTTATCAACACATCATGTTTTTCATTAAAATCATATCTTATAAAACAAATGGTTCAGTGGTAAGTGTATCCACCAATGGTACCCCATGGGCCACACACATGCATGTTTTGGTGCCACACCGGGCTCCCTCCTCATATCCATTCCGGCAGTCATCAAGTCATGACATCCACCATCCATCATCCCATATAACCACATGAATGTGGTCTCTCACAAAAATAAAAAAGGAAAAAATAAATATTCTTTCCACTTTTCAAAACCAAAACGGTCAGCCAACACATCCTTTTTTACAAAACAACTAACCAGGAGATCAAAATACCAATTAAAATCTTACTAAGTTTTTCATATGGTCACAAAAATTTATACAAGAACTCACTTTAATGTTATTCACATCAATTCCATATAATCTTACCCCATTAAAACGCCATTTGATTATTTAGAAAACTCTATTAGAAACACTTTTTCAAAACCAACTTCATTATAGTTTCAACTTTTAAAATATCGCGTATGCACACCATTTTCCATTTGAATATAATTCTGAAAATCTAGTTCCACCATTTCTTAAATCCAACCATTCAATATTTATTTGAAAATCATTTAAATTTTTTTTACAATTCTTAAAACCAACACACTTTAAAACCAAAGTTCCATGATTTCAAAATTAAAGAACACAAGACAATGCGAGAGGAAACTAGTTTTAGTGGGTGACTTGGAAATATGGTGGGCGGCCATATTACAATCACTTCACTATCACAGAGAGTGATATAGGGAACATCTCCAGCTCCACAGGGCTTGTAAGGCCCTACGAGTGCACTGAGACCATTAACCAACTCTCTTTTCATTTCCCCTAATCATTATTAAACAAAGAAAACCAATGGACTCTGAAAGGTCACGACTTCCCCTGGAGACCTAAATCCTACAATGAGGTGTGGTGATTAGCCACACTACTCATAATAGAAATTCCATGTCCCAACATTACTAACTCTAGATTATACCGACTGTTCCCCAAATAACATGACCCAAAGAGAGAGAACCTCCTCTAATACCATTTTTCCACGAACCGAATCTGGTCGCCACCAAAACTGGCACCACACCCAGCCTGCGACAAGTCCCAAAGGGAGTTCATTATCCCCATGTGCTAGAACAAGTGCCAAGGTATTATTTATCTTGGTTTTGGAATGATTTACCCAAATATGTATAGGTAAAACACAAAAAACATTTGATAAAATGAATTTGAAAAATTCATACCAACAAGGATTACATAAAAATCCATAACTGAATACATAAGTTCAAATGAAATACATAAGGTACAAAGACACAATGAAATAGAAACAAAACAGCCCCATGTACTCAACATGACAAGGGGTCATAACCCCCATGCCGTCTCCACAACTCCACCCCAAGGATGGGGACTAACACCCTAAACCGCCAAAACCCTTAGCCTTTCCCTTACTTGAGTCAAACATTAAAATGTCTACATACACCCAATGGGTGTATGTAGGTTGTGAACCTAATCCCAATATGATACCACCCAATGATTCCAAAGAGCACGCAATACAATGTGAAAAAACAAGCAGTTTTAATATGCAATGAAAGGAACTGATAAAATCTATGAAATGAAACATTCAATTGAAAACAATTTTCAAGATAAAGTTTTCAAATTATTCACACATTTAAATAGACATTTTAGATACATTAACATACTTCGAAAAACCACCCAATACATGGGAAAATACCACAAACATAGTGAGTAACAAAATCGTCAACACCACTAGGCTCTAGATAGTCTTGGGCCCCATGTACCTCATACCTCGGTGTAAATTAACCATAGTAAAATCTGTTCTCATGCACGAGACACTAGTAGGATACATACCCATAACATAGTTGTCCCAAATCATCATCAACATAGTTTAGTTTGAGTTTTCATCATCCAAATGCTACGTGAAATAGGGACAAAACCGATCTGGTCCCCTAGCCATACTAGTACACATCTACCCCAACTAGGTACCCGAGATTCCCCGTTTTTACTCAAAAATTTAAGAATTTAACACATATACATTTTTATGGAAAGCACCACTACTGGTCACATAAAATAAATATAATAGATATCTCATTTTAAACCACTTAAAACACACAACAAATACCTTGATTTTGAATAATACAATTTCTCACAATCTTGTGTTGTTTTGCACACAAAACCCCTTAAGAACCCCACTTATACTCTATGTTTACACTTTTAAGTTACCAAAACAATAAAGGCAGCCCAATAAATTTCAATTGAAACAAAAAATCAATTTTTGGGCATCCCCATGTTAAACAAGAAGTGATAACTTTGGAAGAACATCATTTTCACATAAAAGTTGAACCAAAACATTACTTTCGTAAAAACAAAATTTAAACCAACTTTTGTATCAATAACCAAAGGGGATAAACATTATAAACAGTATTTTAAGACTTATTACAGGTCAATAAAAATATCTAAGTATTTATAGGGAATCCCCAAAGAAACAAAAAAAAATTCTTTGTAAAACCCCTAATTTCACACCAAATTCGCATTTAAAATATAATTGCAATAGAAACATCATTAGAACCAATTTTTTCAGCAATAATAAAATGATATAAACCTAAAAATATGATAAATACAATATTATAATACACAAATATTACTTCAAAATTTGAATCACCTACCAAATCAAATGAAACCCTTGAATCCTTTGTGAAAAAACACAAATGCACCACCACCGCACCTCAAGGAGGTTAGATCAAACCTAAGAATAAAAAATTGGACCAAGAAAACCCATGGTTAAACCTCAGGTTTGAAAACTTACCCAATAAAAATTTGGGACTTCATATATAAGGGAATAAACCCTAATCACATTGAATAAAACCCTAAGAAAAAATAAAGAAGAATGAAGGAGACTCACTCAATTGAGGGGTTTTGAAAAAATCGCCCCAAATACACTAGTGGATGAATTTGAAAACAGCCAAAAATTAAATTGAGGTTGGAAAATGAAATATTAGGTTATTTTATAACATTAATGGGGGGGAAAATAGTGAATAATTATAGATTTATTAAGAAATCAAATTACCTTTTTATATCTCGATGAAATGTGAGTTCTTCAAGAGTTTCGACCTAAACCGTGGGTAAATTGAGTTGAAAGGATGGTGGGAGGATACTAGATGTGAGGCTGGGTTCAGTGGACGTATGAGGGGCTTGGAATAAGACATATGGCCTTAATATTTAGGAAGTTATTAATTAAACAAGTTTTATTTTTTAAACTCGAATTGGGCTTTCGGGGAGGCCCAATCCCATAAAAAACCAATATAAACATGGTTATGGATGTCTAAAGGATCTAAACTACAATGGTGGAGTTAATATGTTATGGGATACCCTTTAGGAATTTGAATGGGTGAAAAATATTTATAAAATGAAAAATTTATAAAAGAATCAATTTTTTTAAATATGGAATTGGGCTCATGGTTTAGCGCAATTCATGAAAACTCACCAATTCCACATAAAAGCCTTTGAATCCCCAGAAAAAAAGAATAAATGGAAATGAAATTAAATTTAACTTTATAATAAGTCATGGATGTGACAGCTCCTTAACACAATTTCAATTCTTTTGGTTGAACTTATACTTCATGATTATTTATTGGTATGAATATGCGTGAATAACCTATGATTACATTACAATTAATATCCACAATTATTTGTTTTATTATTATTTTTCACACATATTTTGGTCATTGACTTGTCTTTAATATAAGGATATGATCTTATATGGGACTTTTTTTCAATTTACATTCCATTGAGACTTATTTGTTATTATAAACCAATTCACTTTTATATGGTGTATATACTACCCTTTGACATATTATATCATTAATATCCTTATTCTCATGATATTATAAGATTTGATTAATGTTATTCCTCAATTATTTTTATTAAAGCGTCTCAAATTTGGTTAGGAACTCTTTAACAAAAATAACATTTTAAAATTTTTAATGATTTTTTCTTAGAAATCATTCTCATTAATGTACATGTTTTAAAAATAGTTCTAATGATTTATTTATATGGACATGAATGTTCTGAAATTAAAATTTATTTTAAAATCATCATTGATTTATTAGACACTTTGATTCAAAAATCACATTATTAAATATTTTAAATGATATTGAAAATTGTTAGATAAATAATTTATTATGTCAATGTCATGAAAAGATATATTGTGAATCCATTGTAAAAATTTTATCTTTCACATATGCCAATTTTATGTCTTATGAATATGTTATGGTTAATGGGCATTGTTTACGTATACGGGTGGTTCTATGATAAACCTAGGGCGAGTGAGCCTGAGATAGCACTCCAATACAATGGGTAACATGACAGAGGTAAACGTTAATGATTCTCCTAAGAGATTTAAGGAATATACTATCATGGGTATTCCAAATGTAACTATCTGTGTATCTGTGAATGATACAATGTATGTATGATAAGAATTCCATAATTTTCCTTTTTGATTTATGATATCTGTGTGTCGATCATAAATCTTATGATTTCATGAGGTCTGTTATGATTGAAAAGTATGGTTTAGTTGAATTGTATTTAATGATTAGTTAATGTTTCCTTTCCTTATTTTATATCCCTTAATATGATTTTTATGCTCATCCCATGTTTTAAAATATTTTTTATAGGGAATAAAGATGAATATTATCCAGGATGAGATTAACCAAAAGTCATGTTGTCTAAAACATGGAATTAGACATTACTCTTTTTTTCACATGTTTTTATTTTTAGAAAGAATGGGAACTAAGAATAAGTGTCTACTTTGTAATTTTTGAGATATAATAGAATATTTATGGACTAATTCTCTAAAACTATAACCCAGAAAATATCCCCAATGTGAATTATTAATTTAATTCAAGATTATGTAATGTTTTCTAGATGGTTACTTATAGTTTAAATCAATGGTCGGTTTAGAAATCTTTAGAGGTTAGTGTATTCTTTAAAAATAAGTGACATAACCCTAATGGATAGAATATTAGAAGAAATAATTGTTCTTTAAGATAAATTGAATGAGTTTAAGATAACATGAATAATTTTATCTTAGTATTTACCCACCTCATAAGATATTATATGATTATTGTACTGATATACTTACACTAACCGTATTATTTTTAGTAAATGGCTAGATTTATAAGGCACCAAAGTAATTGTGGGTGTGATGAAAACTGTGATGATTTTTATAATGAGAAACTAAATGAAATGAGAGCTACAATGAGAAATCTTTTGGTTATTCTCAACAAACTATCTGGAGTCATGACTGACCACCTGAACCATGTTGATTTTATAAGGCATCGTATATGCAAGAAACAAATCCCTACGTAATTTTAGGTAGTTATCAGAAAGGTTAGTATATTCAAAAATATATGTGTCAAGCATGTGGAAAGAAACACATAGAAAAATTATTCAACGGGATGGGAAGATGAAATAGATGTGGAAATTAAGTTCATAATACAAGAACCACCCATTGAAAAAAGGAAGAACTCGGTTGTCTATAAAAAAGGGATAAAAGTTTTTTATGAGGGATCAATTGAAAGTTTTAAATGTGGTGTGAATGATCATTATAAAAACATTTTTCCTACGAAGAAGGTTCTGGAATGGGATCACTAGTATCACACAAATATATGTTTACAAATACCTAATTCCATTACAATTATGGATGAGGAATCTGACAATGACCATTGAATGGTATGGATTAATTATTAATTGATGTTTTGACATTACTGAATCTTAGAACATGATTAATGATTTGGTTTGTTGGAAATATGTATTTTAGAATATGTTTTGAATATGGTATAATGATCATGTATATCATTTAATGTGTGAGAATCCAACATATAAGGGACTCATGATTTAGGGTAGATTTTAGGATGATGAAATGCTTAAAAGTATTAAGGCTCTTTCGATGATGAGATTACTTTAGAAGACATTTTCTAGTATTTTTAACCTGGAATATTGATGTATGAAAATGTAATTCAAGTAATAATATTCTTTTCTTTTGTGTATATAGTTATAAAAAAACTTTTGGGATTATATGATCCTTGAATTTGATGAAATAAATGGTTATTACATTTGGGATTAAAATTCTAGGTCTGAGAATTTTTTTTTGGTAAGTATATTTTATGGTTTTTAAGAGTTTATCTCATTTTTTTGAATGTTATAAAATTATATTGTTTTTGGAAAAGTAAAACATGAAGACTATGTGAAAACTCGTCACGTTAGACAGAGCTGCGGGAATCGAACCCACAACCAAATTGTGATTCGGATTTATTTCCAACCACTAGAATACGTGAAGTCCCTAGTTATTATTAGTTATTATTTTTAGTGAAATGATTTTATTGAAAAAGAATAAGTTTATTTGGGATATTATGTTTTATCAAATGGAAAACATAGTATTTGAAAATGATTTGGGGATTATCTGATAAAGGTTATTTTGGAAGACGATTTCACTTTTTAGGAAACTATATACCTAAGGAAAATAGAATAATTTGTGATTTCAATAGAAGAGTAATGGTGAAATTTTGTTTATGAAGAATCTATTTTTTATTATAGACATATATTGATTTGGGTTATTTATGGAAATTATTAACCTATAATATTGAATATGTTATTTGGTTAATTACACATTATCATGAGACTTTAAGAGTAGTCAATGTTATTTGGAGACAAATGTTACAATCTATTATGGAAGACCATGTGATAAAATCCTTCTGAATTTTTTGTTTTGATCATAGTTTGTATTATTTTAATTAATTTTGATGAAATTTGTGCAATGATTGGTCTTTTTTATATTTAGGTATATTTTATTCCATTTTGGAGATTAAGAATAGTATTTCTTTTTGTAAAATATTATCCTTTTTGTGGACTATCTGATCTCGTATTAACCATTTTGATATTGGTTGATTCCTAATAATAGGGGAAATACATACTTCACCTTTTAAGATTATGTGATACTATAGATTTTGAATCTAGCACATTAGGTGTGACCAAGTCATCGTGACTAATTACCATTTAGAAAAAAGATGATTTTTTAGTAGAATTTTATTAATGTATGACACTCAACATGACAAGTAAGTATATTTCTTTACAATCATAGTCCAGTTATTAAAAAAATTCAACACTATAAAAATGATCTTGATGATATTTTTTTATAAACTCTGTTTTGTCATCAATATTTTACCCAACCACAAATTTATGATATTTTGGAGGTAAACATTTTGTGGTCAAGCTTCATCTGTCTTGATTAATCTATAAGAGTTTGTTTCTCTTCCATATTCATGTTTTCCTACATGGAATCCTATTATGGGTTATCTTAAGTGATGTTTTTACTTTTCTATCTTTATTATAATGTGATAGTTTTATTGTCCCATATTCTGATGTGGGACTTTTAATGTTGTTTCTGAGCCCAATT
This sequence comes from Viscum album, assembly GCA_963277665.1. Taxonomy (NCBI): domain Eukaryota; kingdom Viridiplantae; phylum Streptophyta; class Magnoliopsida; order Santalales; family Viscaceae; genus Viscum; species Viscum album. Next base: position 1,911,531,770 of record OY728120.1, read on the forward strand.
ATAAAATTGTGGGGACCTAATTTCTAAAAGTGGGGATGGATATAACATCCCAGGAAAATAATTAATATCATATTTTCATATTTCTTAATACTTTTGAATTAAATATTTTTTTAATTTAAAGGGGATTCTATGTTCAATGGAGTACTCGATACACAACAATGAGTTTCTTTGAAATATTTCCTAACACACAACGTTATGTTATAATGAAGAATAAGATAAAAATATTATCATTTTAAATGGCAGTTAATTTCATTCCATTTTATTGGAGGGAATGAACAGAACTAACCATATTTGGATTTCTGTGTTTTTTAAATGTTTTTACATTTATCCAATATTTTTTTTTAGGTTTAAAATGTGAATGAATCTATTTTTAAGCATAAATACTATAATATTTTTAGAAAATATGATTTACCACCATTTGATTAGGAACCCTCTTCAAATATACTATTGGTTACATTTATATGTTATATTTGACAATGTAAAATTCATCTTTATAATCGAGAGATGAAAATTTATTTTGGGTAAATTTTTGATATTTCTGTGAAAAAATTCATTTATTATGAATAGCGAAAAACACTGTATTATAATTCCAAACTAGATTTTAATATAATTTATATATATGGTCAGATTATATTTTTAATTGTTTTAAAGTTTTGATTACATTATATTTTTACAACTAAATCCAATGTTGGTCATTAGTTATAAATTTACTTTGAAATTGGACATAAACAAGTGTCAATATTTTGATAGTTTTTAATTCTTTAAAATACTTTTTTTTGTTTTGACAATGAGAATTAATTTTAAATTAATTAATGATACACATATATTTTTAATTTGGATAAATAAACTTCATTTTTTTATTCATAATATCAAATATATCTTAGGCTAACTTTTTTTTATTTTTCTGAAAACCTTCAATTTTTGAGGAATAATGAAAACACAAAATAGTAGTTAATAAAACGACATATTCATTTAAATGTTTTTTTACTACTTCTATGAATTTAATTTCACAAATATAAAATACATGATTATTATGAGTGAGTAAAATTTGTTTTAACAGGATTAAAATAATTTTTTGTGAACATAAACTGTTGAATTTTATTTACCATCGATAAAGAAAAATAGTTCAATTCAAGGTAAATATAATATTATAATAATAATTAATTAGCCTACTATATGGATTAATCCTATTGGTTAATAGATTTACGACCATGGGATTCCTTGGGTCGATTTTGAGGCCCCATGGAGCCACATATAAGTGATAATGACACCTGATATTAATTAATTTAAAGTAATGAAAAAATGACATAAACATATATCTTTTAGTAAATAAATTTTTACATGAGGTTATATAAGCTATCTATTCGAATATAAATTTTAATTTGAAATAATAAATTATTTCCTACTTAATGGTATTTTGTTTTTAATTTTTAGACATGATAAAAAAATATAATTTTTTACACAATAATGAAGCAGTGTTCACATCACTAATAAACTGTTTAAATAAATATGATTATAAAAATTAAAACAATATCCAAAGACTGTAAAATTCTTATGGGATGGTTTTATTTAGAACAAGTGTCATCCAATATTCGACTTTAATATGTTTTATAACTTTATAAATGAAAATAACTGTATAATAAAATAATATTTTCAAACCTTCATAAAGAGCCCCATCCCCCCCCCCCCTCTTATTCAAAGCCATCGCCACTAACCCATTACTCACACATCTGATGCCGCTTGAATCATCCAAAATCTGTCCAAATAAGCTCTAAATATCCCTCTATCCCCATAGAATCCTTACCTTAGGTATAAATATGTAAATATAAATCTTTTGGTTTAAACCAAAGGGAGATAGTCGATTTAAAGGTAACATCTTCTCTTAAGTTCTTTTCATTTCTTTTACTTATCCAACACCATTAACTATATTTTATAAATTATTTTATAGAAAAACCATTATATTAAATAGACTAGGTTATTGTTATGAGGATTATTTTAACTAATCTTCCACTCACCACCATCTAATGGATACGAACATATAGTTTCTATGGAAGACGAACTATTACCTCACGAAAAAAGAATTGTTCAAATATCTCCAACCGCCTCTACTTATAGCCATTATTACAGAATTGTAATTATATATGATAAATATTTTATATTAGTTTTTCAATACGATTATTTATGTTTCATTTAAAATATATTTTTATGCTTTTTTATGTTGTATGATTATGATAATTTCATTCGAAGAAGTGCGGACTACCGCCCACTCAAAGTCATATGAATCATACATACCATTCATGGAATGTATTTATTATAATATTAATGAACATATGAAACATATATAAAATTTTATATTATACTGGAATTATAATATACCTATTTTTCATTACGTTGTCATTTCAATAAAAATGAAATAAAATAAATGAATGTAGCGTTCAAGTGTACGTATGGCTTACCATCTCCATGAACAATTATTTTCATTTCTAATGTCCAAATGTATGGATTATTATAAATATATATATACTAGGTATATATTAAATATATATGATATTTAAATTATTAATATAATTCTAGTGATAATGTACTTTTGACCACATGGAAAATTTTTAATTATAACACGTTCATTTTTTAGTCAAATTTTGTACATCGACAAAATGTATGATATATACTCAAATAATTAACTAATTTTTATTACAAGGTAATAAGTTATATAATAGGAATAATAAACTTGAAAATGTTCTTTATAAATTATAAATAACTTAATTTTTTTATTTAGAATGAACAAGGAACAAACGAGTCAAGTGGGACATGAGGTAAGGGGTTTATTATCTCAGTTTTAATTCATTGATATTTCCATAGTTTGCAACTTATTTTTTTCATGTGGTGTATTTTTTACTGATATTTGATATATATTACCATGATTCTATTTATATTCATGGTATTCTATGATTCATTTTTCAGTTATTATCTTTTTGTCTTATGACTCAATTGGTTACACCGTGGTAAGGGGTTTTCATCTCACTTTTTATTCTTGTGAGGTTTATGCAATATATACCACTATTTCCTTTTGTGTGGTGTATGTACTTCCCATAATTTTATTCTCTGTGTAATATATTTTAATTCATGGGAATTTAAATCTTTATTTAATGATTCTCTTTCATGGGGCGTATGTTTCGTAATTTACCAAATCGGTATGGGAACCTTTCAACAAACACTTTTAGTCAAAGACTAATTTTATGTCACGTCTTTTAATTTCGTTTTTATTATATTGGATTATGATATCCTATATCCTTATTGATTAAAATGTTATTTCCATGCGATTATAGACCCTTTTCTCTTTCATAAAATAAATTTATGAATTTTAATGCGACGTTGTTAGGATATCAAAATTTTTAAGAGAACTCCTTAACCCAATTTCAATTCATTGGGTTGAACATATAATTCTTGATTATGTCATTCTATCAATATGCGTGAATGAAATATGGTTTTATTACACTTAATATCAACTTATATTGGGTGAAATCTTATTGTTCACCAATAATTATGTCATTGATTTGTATTTAATCTAAGCATATGATCAATGCAGGGGACATTTTTTTCAGTTTACATTCCATTAAGACTTATTTGATGTTATAAGAAGATTATGTTTTATATGGTGTATTTACTTTACTATTATATACTATAACATGAATCTCTTTATTTTCAATATATTTTAATCTTAGATTAATGGTATTATTCAATTTTTCATATTCAAGCATCTCTCATTTGGTTAGGAACTCATTCACTAAAATATAATTTTAAGAAGCTTTAAAGATTTATTCTTCATAAAACATTCTCATTAATGTCCATGTTTTAAAAATGGTTTTAAGGATTAATTTATATGGGTATGAATTTTTTTAAATTAAAATTTCTTTCAGAAGTTTCAAAGCTGAATGGAACACTTTGATTCAAAAATATCATTATTAAATGTTATAAATGGTTTGGAAAATGGTCTGATAATGCATTGATTATTTCAATATATTGAAAAGATATGTTGTGAATGTAAGGTGGAAATATTATCATTTCATTATGCTTGTATTATGTGTTATTTATATGTTATGGTTAATGTTAATTTCTTACATATATAGGTGGTTATGTAATAATCCTTCGGCGGGTGAGCCTGAGATAGCCCTCCAACGCATTAGGTAACGCGACGGAGGTAAACATTAATGTTTCTTCTAAGAGATTTAGGGAATATACAATGATGGTTATTAGAAGGGAAAATACATTTATAGATATGAATGCTACAATGTATGTATGATATGGATGCCATGTGATACCATTATGATTTATTATTTCTGTTTGTTATTCATAAATCCCTTGATTTCATGAGGTATGTTATGATTGAAAATTACGGTTTCACTAATTGGTATTTAATGATGTGTTAATGTTTTCTTTTTATTTTAAACCCTTAATAAACTTTTTCTGCTCATCCCATGTTTTTATTTATTTTTCATAGGGATGAAATATCAATAGGGTCAAGGATGGGATCGTGGAAATGTGATCATTTCTAAAACATGGAACCAGACATGAATATTTTTTTACAAATGTTTTTATTTTACGAAAAAATGGTAACTCATCAGATGTATCTACTTTGTAATTTTTGAGATGTATTGTAATAGATATGGACAAATTCTATAAAACTCTAAACCTGAATATATCCTCAGTGTGAATTATTAATTTAATTTATGATTATGTAATGTTTTAATGGTGGGTTCTTATAGTTGGAATCAAATGTTGGTTTTGATAACTTTAGAAGTTAGGGTGTTATTTAAGAATAAGTGACATAACCATAGTGGTTATCATATTATAAACAATAAAAGTTATTTTAGATATATTGGGTGAGTTTAAGATAACATGAATAAGACTTTCATAGTATTTACCCTCCTCATATGATATTATATGATGATTGTACTAATATACTTTCATTGACCGTTTTGGTTTTAGTAAATGGCTATATCTAGTAAGAACAAATGTAATAGTAGATGTGAAGAAAACTATGATGGTTTTGTGAATTAATAACAGAATGAAATGGGAGCTAAAATGAGAACTCTTGTGGTTATTTCCAACCCACTATCTGGAGGCCTGATTTATGACCTTAGAATGGTGATTTTTAAAAGGAATTTTATATACGAGAAAAAAATCCCTATGTATGGTAAGGTAAAAATATTAAAGGTATGTATATTCAAAAAACTATGTGTCAAGGTTGTGGAAATGAACATATATTAAAATTCATCAATGAAATGGAAGACGCTATATATGTCGAATTGAATGATATAAAGAAAGAACCTTCCATGGAAAAAGGTTGCACCCAGTTGACTCTATGAAAGGAAAAGAAGTTCTTTCTGAGAAAAATATTAAATTCTTTAATTGCAGTGTGCATGGAAATAATAAAAACAGATGTCCTACGAAGAAGGTTCTGGAATATTATCATGAGGATCATAGAAATATATGTTTACCAATACCTAATGCCATTCCAATTGAGGATGAAGAAACTGAAAATGACTAATGAAAGGTATCTATTAATTCTTAACTTGTATTTTGACATTATTTAATCATAGGATATGATTTAGGATTTTGTTTTAAGTAAATAATTATTTAAGAATAAGTTTGAAAACAACGGTTAATGGATCATGAAGAACATTAAATGAGTAATAAGTTAACATATTATGGATTTTGGAGTAATGGTAGATTTTATGATGTTGAAATTCTTAAATGTATTAATGATCATATGATGATGGGATTACATTGGAAGACATTCTATTGTATGTGTATCCCTAAAGATTTATATTTGAAAATGATATTCATGGAATAATTATATTATTTTTTTGGATAAAATTATAAAGAACCATTTGGGTTTATATGAAGTTGAATTTTAGGAAAATACAGTTTATAACTTTTGGGATGAAAATGCTATGTATGAGATAAAATTTGTGGATAAAATATGTTACATTTATTAATGAGGAGATTATCTCATTTTTTGGGAATGTTATAAAATTATATATTTTTTGAAAAAGGACAACACATAGACCATGAGACAACCCATTATGTCGGACAGAGTTGTGAGAATCAAACCCACAACCAAAATGTGATGGGAATTTATTTCCTACCACTGGACTACATTAAGTCTCTAGTTAGTATGAAATATTATATTTTTAGTTAAATTTTTTTATTATCAATAATAAGTTGATTTCAGATCTTATGTTTTATCAAATGGATATCCTTATTATAGGAAATTGATTTGATGATTAAGTGATAATTGTTTATTTTGGGAGACTTTTTATCTTTTTTGGAACCAATATGCTAATGGAAAATAGAATACTTTGGGATATCAATTGACGAGTAATGGTGGAATATTAATTTTTAGGAATATATATTTTAATTATATACATATAGAGATTTGGGTTATTTGTGGAAATAAATAATATATAATATAAAATATGTGATTTGGTTAATTATACTTCATTATGAGACATTAAGCTTAGATAATGATATTTGGAGATAAAAGTTAAGATTTACTATGGAAGAATATGTGATCAAATTCGTATGAATTTGGGCTTTCAGACACTGTTAGGATTATTTTCATGAATTATGAGGAAATTTTTGTATTGAATTGTCTTTTTTGATATTTGAGTATAGATTATTCAATTTTGGAGATTAAGAGTAGTATTTAATTATTATAAAATATTTTCCTTTTTGTGGATTATATAATCTCGTACCCACCATTTCGGTTTTGGTAGATGTATAAAGATAGGGGAAATATATATTTTACCTAATATAGATTATATATACTCTAGAAGTTGATTCTAGTACTTCAGGGTGACCATGACATCTTGATTACTTATTGATTGGAGAAAATATGAGTTTTTGGAATAATTTTATTAAATTATGACACTCAACATGATAAGAATGTATTTTACCTTATGATATTAGCCATGTTATTAATAAAATTCTTCAACTCTAAGAAAATAATATTTAACAGAAAATGTTATAAGCTCTATTTTATCATCATACTTTGACCCATCACAAATTTATGATTTTTTGGTCGTTAACATTTCGTGATCAGGTTCTCTATCACTCCCAATTAATCTATGAGATTTAGTTCCTCTTCCATATCCATGTTTTACTACATGGAATACTATTATGGGTTACCTTCAGTGACCTTTGTACTTTTAATTTTATATTTTTTTGTGATTTTTTTATTGACACTTTTTCCAATGTGGGTCTTTTAATGATGCATCCGAGCCCAATTTTAAAATTACAAGGACACAATTTCCAAAATGGGGAATGCATGTAACATCCCAAGAAAACAAATAATATGAAATTTTCATAATTATTAATATTAGTGAATTAAATATTAATTTATCTTTAAAAGGGATTCCATGTTCGATGGAATACCCAGTACACAACAATGGATTTCTTTGAAATCTTACATTACACACAACATTAAGTTATACCGAAAAATAATATAATAATATTATTATTTTAAATGGTAGTTAACATCAAGTAATGTTATTAGAGGGAATGAATAGAACAAACCATATTTTGATTATTAATATTTGTTAACTATTTTTACATTTCTCTAATAAAATTTAGAGGCTTAAAATGTGAATGAATCTAATTTTAAGCATAATTACTCAAATATTCTGTAAAAGGTAGATTTATTTTCTTATAATGGTTAACCCTCATAAAATATTGTTTTGTTCACTTTTATATATTTTATTTGGAAAAATAAAATAATTTTTTAAAATTGGGACATCAAAATTTACTTTTGATAATTTTTTGTTATTTTTCTAAATAAAGTCCATTTTATGAATAGTGAAAAATACTATTATTTGATTCAAAAATTCATTTTAAATATAATTTATTTATATGGATAGATTAACCATTTATTTTTTTTAAATTTAATTAATTATATTTTTGCCATTTAATCCAATTATGGTCATTGGAACTAATTTCATCTTAGAATTGGACATAAATAACTCTCAATCTTTGGATAGTTATTATTTCTAAAAAACACTATTTTTAGACAATGGGAATTAAATTTAAATTAATTAATGATAATTCTATGTGTTTAATTTGTTAATATATCCATCGTTTTTTAATTCCAAATATAAAATTTATCTTAGGCTGAATTTTTGGTAATTTTCGGAAAACCATGAATTTTTGATAAATAGTGAAAACACTAAGTAGTAGTTAAAAAACCTGACATCTTCATTAATTGAAATTTAACCACTTATATGAATCAAATTTTGAAAATACGACCTAAATTTTTGACATTAGTAACTAAAATGAGGTTCAATAATATAACTATTTTTGGTGAATAGTGCCTTTTGACTTTTATTTAACGCAGTTAAAGGTAAATATGGTAATTCAAGGCAAAAATAATATTATAATAATATTTAATTACTAAAAAATTAGTCCTAATACTATTGGATGAATCATTTCCAACCAAGTGTATCCTTGGGTTGATATTGGGACCCAGTGGAGCCACATAGGAATGATAATGACAATTATATTAATTAATTTAATGCAATAGAAAAAATTACATAAACATATATCTTTTAGTAAATCAATTCTTAAATGGTGTTATATAGGTTATATAGTTGACTATGAAAATTTATTTTAAATCTAAAAACATTTCCTACATCATTGTATTTGTTTTATAATTTTTAGATATCAAATAGATAAAATTATTTATGACACAACAATGATGAAATCTTTACCTCATTAATAAATGATTTAAATAAATAAGATTATAAAAATTAAAAAATTATCCAAATCATGTTGAAATATTATTATATGATTTTATTTTTAGAAATAGTAATATTTTAATCGACTTTAACAAGATTTGGACCTTCAGAAATTTAATATAAATATTTAATAAAATAATATTGTCAAAATTTCTTAAAGATCCCCTTCTCCCTTATAAAAATCCCTCACCTCTAACCCATTACTAACCCCTCTAAATCCCATTAGCTCTCCCAAAAAATGCCCAAATATTCTTTCAATATACATCTCTTCCAAATAAAAGCCTTTCCTTATGCAAAATGCACTTCAATTAAACATTTTGGTTCAAACCATAGGGAGATACTCGATTTAAAGGTACGTCTTCTCTTAACATCTTCTCTTTTATTTAACTACATTAATCCCCTAAACTCCCTTTTTACATTTCTTTTATAACAAAAATAGTTTCCTTAATATACTAGGTTATTGTTATAGGAAGTATTCTAACTACACTTCCACACACCTCCAAGTAATGGATTCAAACATACTACTTCTATGGACGGCGAACTACTAACTCACGAAACGATGGTTATTTAAATATCTTCCACCACCTCTCCTGGTGGACATTATGACGACAATATAATTTTATACGATATATATTTTATTTTATTTTATCAATATTCTTATGTAATTCTTATATAGAACAAAGGATTATGCTTTTCATGTTTTATTAATACGATAATTTCATTTGATAATGTGAGACTGCTGCCCCCTCAATGTTATATGAATCATTCATACCATACAAATAATGTATAAATGATGGTGTTAATGAACTTATGTAAAATATATAAAATATGATATTATAATAGAATTAAAATACACCTTTGTATGATTGTGATTTCATTTCTTTTAAAAAGGAATAAATGAAATGAATGTAGCGTTCAAGTATACGTACGAATTACTGTCTCAATGAACGGTGCATTTCGTTTCATATGTCCAAATATTATTGACAATTATAATTACATATATATTGGATATATTTGATATTTATATATAAGATATATAAATCAGAAATACAATTCTGCTGAGATTATACTTTTGACCACATGGTAAAATTTTAATTATAATAAGATCATTTTTAACTCAAATTCTGACCATCGACAAAATGTCTGATATGATCTAAAATAATTAAATAATTGTAATTGCAAGGTAATAAGTGATATAATAGGAATAATAAAATTGTAAATGTTTCTGATGAAAGTATAAATTAAATTATGTATATTATTCAGGAAGAACAAGGAACAATGGCGTCAAGTCGGACATGGGGTAAGGGGTTTATTATCTCACATTTAATTCCATGAGATTTCCATTTTTCACCATTTATTTATATCTTGTTGTGTATTGTGTACTTCCATAGGAAATATATTATCATTATTCAATTTATATTCATCGTATTATGTGATTCATATGGTGGTTATTAACTTTTGGTCTTACGACTCAATTGATTACAAAGGTGTAAGGGGTTTTCAACTCCATTTTTATTCACGTGAGAATCACGCTATTTTTACCACTATTCCCTTTGGTGTGGTGTATGTAAAACCCAAGATTGTATTATTTGAGTAATAAATTATTTTATGGGTAATTACATTTTTTTGTATGATCCTTCATTCATGGGGTGTATGTTTTGTAAGTTACCAAATTGGTAAGGGATCCTTTCACCATACTCTTTTAGTCAAAGACTTCCTTTATGTCATGTCTTTAAATTTTCTATTTCTTATGTTTTGATATGTTATTATATATCGTAATTTATCTCAATTTTATTTTCATGTGATTAGTGACCCTTTTAAATCCCATTAACTAAATTTCTTGAATTTTAAAGAGATTCTTTAAGGCTGTCGAATTTTTCTAAGAGAACTCTTTAACACAATTTCAATTCATTATGATAAAATTATACTTCTTGATTATGTAATTATATGAATTTGTGTGAATGACATATGATTTTATTACTATTTATATCCACATAAATTTGGGGTATTTTTATTTTTCCCACATAATTATGTCTTTGATTGGTTCTTAATATAATGATATGATCTTTTCAATTACTTTTTTTCAATTTACATTCCCTTGGGCTTATTTTTTGTTATACACCAATTCCCTTTTAGATAGTGTATATACTTCCCATTGACATATTATATCATTAATGTATTTATTTTAATGCTATTATAATCTTGTATTAATTTTATTACTCAATTATATGTATTCATGCATATCTAATATGGTTAGGAACTCATTATCTAAAATATCATTTTAAATGATTTAAAGATTTATTCCTCTAAATATTTTTCATTAATGTCCATGTTTCATAAGTTGTTTTATGGATTTATTTATTTGGACATGAATGTTTGAAAATTATAATTTTTTTCAAAATCCTCAAATTGGTATGGGAGACTTTAATTAAAAAATAACTTTATTAAAATTTTTAAATGGGCATTAAAATGGTCTGATACATCATTGATTATGTCAATATATTGAAAAGATATATTGTGATTGGAATGTGGAGATTTTATCTTTCCTTTATTCATGTTTTAAGTGTAATGAATATGTTATATTTATTAGGAATTTTTTAAATATACGGGTGGTTCCATAATAATCTTAGGATGGGTGAGCCCGAGATAACTCTCCTACTCATTGGGTAACGTGATGGAGGTAATGGTTAATATTTCTCTTAAAGGATTTATGAAATCTACTATGATGGGTATTCCAAGTGTAAATCCCTATGTAGCTGTGAATGCTACAGTTTATGTATGATATGGATGCCTTATGTTACCTTTATGATTTATGATTTTTGTGTGTTATTCATTAATCTCATGATTTCATGAGGTATGTTATAATTGAAAAGTATTCCTTCATTGATTTGATTTTGATGATTGGATAAAGTTTCATTTCATTATTTTATAACCCTTAATGATATTTTTATGTTCATCCCATGTTTTGAAATTTTTTACATAGGAATTAGAGATGAACAGGGTCTAGGATAGTATCACAGAAAAGTCATGCTGTCTAAAACAAGGAACTATATATGATACTTTTTTTCAAGATTTTTTATTTTATGAAAAAATGTAAAATGAGTAGAATGATCTACTTTGTAATTTTTAAGATGCAATGTAATAGTTATGACCTAATTCTCTAAAACTATAAACCTAAAAATATATTTAATGTGAATTATTAATTTAATTCATGATTACGTAATGTTTTAAGGATGGGTCATTATATCTATGAACTTCTGGATTCAATAACCATGAATGTCTAGGGTACACAGTCCCATATGGGTGATCATATAATGACTCCCCAAGTCATCCCACTTCCTAGATATCTAGGAGAAGAGTTTAGTAAAGATATAGTGAAGCCACTCAATTCAAGAGATAGTTAGACTCCATAGAGTTAAAATTTCGATTGTTTTTAACGTGATGATATCTTTACATCCGGGTTGTGAAAGGGACTATAAGAGGTATTTATAACCCCGTTATTCTGGAGAATTGAGATTCGCCAAAAAACTGAAAGATAGACTAATCGATCCATTCAAGTCTAATAGGATACGAAGCGGGATTACATGTTATGCTTGGGACATAGTTTGGAGGATCACAAAAAACTCATGGGGTTTTAATTTAACAACATCTAACATTCCACCGTATGCATGGAACCATTTGAGGATTTGTATAGATGACCCTGTATTTTACTAATTTTCTTCACAAACTTAGGATACTTAACACTCATGGTATGAATGTTGGAGTGAGCTACAACAAATGTATAGATCATGTAGGAGAGGATATGGACTACACCAAGACTTTAAAATACTTATAATGATAGGTGACAAAGTTCTGGGGATTTTGAGGAATGATACCATGTGTTCTTATAGGTTTCACCTTGATGTGTATGATATTTATTTGGATGGGGTGACACACTATCTCAAAGGTTCAATGAACCATTCTATATATTACTCAAAGTTGGAGAGGTGGGGTATCACATAGATCTACCTACATTTTTATAGCGAGTACACGACTTCATCCATGTTTTGTAGCTAAGGATATTTTTTGCATTACTCATCACACGTTATTGATAAGGGTGAGTTGTAAATTGATGATGGAGAAATAAATTTTTAGTACCCAATGGAAATCTAGGATAAATATGACGTGATCCTTCATGGGTGATCATTTCCTTTGGTGTGTGTATGGTGGGGACATGGGAATATTCATGAGAGCATATGGGATATGGAGGATAAAATTTCTGCTCCGTACCCTCATACTTTTCAATAGCCCTTGTTTTGTATTTTAGGGAAGTCAAACCCCAAGGTGGAGAGAGTTTAATGTCTCGGAGTTTAAATATATAATTTTTAAAAATTATATGGATTAGTTTCAATGCGAGGCACTAAGATAGTGTGTGATTTAATGTCATTATACACCCAAAATAAATGTATGAAATGTATTAAATATATTAAATAATTCAGTTCTTTGGTTTTCCAATTAGAGTGGATTATCTTCTAAGTAAGTTCTCTGATTAGAAATCTATGGAAACCATTGAGTTATGAATGATTTTCTTACCATATGTGTGACTTAACATTAGTTGGCATGAGAAATTTATGAAAAAAACCATTGCAATAATAGAAAGAATAAAAATAATTATAAAAAAATATTTTATTACAAATTTTAATACAGCATTGGGAAGATATTTTAATAAATCCTTTTATTAATAATCTAGGTGTAGAAGCATAATATTAGAATCTCTATAGGACCATTGAAGGGTGCTCTAGAGAATATTTTTGGATAAACGATTACAAAATTGTAGATTGAAGATTGATGTGCAATAATTTCAATGGTTATTTCTGAATAAAATTACCAGAAAATCAATATTCATTTTCACATTATCCAAATAGAGGTAGGGCATGCGTTTTAATTTAATTTATTCCCCATTATTTATTTTTATGATTAAAATGAATCAATCATCAAAATGATTGGTATAATAAATATGTATATTATGGTATGGGATTACATATGTAGGATTATTAAGGGATATTAATCTATTTTATTTTGAGTTTTTTCGATTTCCCTTCTAAGGGAAAAAACATGTGGTTGAAATGAACATCGATCAATGATAGTTTATCTTGTTCAGATTTTTTTTATTTCATCATGATTCAATGTTCATCATGAAGTTCATTATTCTACCCCATAGATTGACATTCCATTTAATTATCGATAAATACACATCTATTTCATGGTGAAATTTTATAAAATCATAGATAAAACAATGCTGCAACTCAAAATAGGTGTGATGGTGGTATCATTGAATGGATATGATTAGTTGGAAAACACTGATCATCTAATGACTTGTGTGGAAGATGATTCAGATGAACAAAATCCATTTTTTTAATTAGATTAGGACACCGGATTCTTGTGAATGGTTATATAGGAGTTCATATGAAGTATATACATGAATTTTGGATTGATTTAAGATGTATTTCAAGGTGATGATGTCACAAGCATGAGCGGGTGGGGTAGGAAGTGGTTCCAAAGAAAATATATACACATGGAAAGTAGTCCATGGATACATGGTGTGTAGTCCCCTTGGATGAAATCAGTGTGTCATTCCGATATTAACTGAGAAAGAGGTGGAGTATATGGGAACCTACAGTCGTAGGATTCATCCCCTCAAACATGCATAAAGGATATAACATGAATGAGGTGGTCTTCATCTCCATGGACCTTATGGATGTAGTTCCTGTCATTCCCATGGGTGATAAAGGGATACTTGATCCTAGGAAGCATCACGAGGTAGGATCCAATGAAGACCCTAAGTGATAGGTGTCATCATTTCTTGAACAAATGGATATTCTCATCAATTCAGATGAAATGGTAGAGTATGATCTAGATATTAAGGCATCGTAGAAGTTGATACCACTCCAAGTGACCTCTACCAAAGAGAAAACTGAGTGGATGGATATGTATGTCCATATTTTACTTAGAAGACACAACATGGGGATGATCAACAAGAAGGAACATAGAAAATCGCGGGACAACTTGGTGAATCTATATGATTGAACCTTAAATGACTACTCTTACATAGAGGTACATTTTATCCCTTGGTAAATTTTTAGGGATATTGATTCCAACTAACTCAAACTGTTTTTGAACAAATCTATCATATCATTTGGTGCTGATAATTGTAAGATGTGATGGTTATCACATCTCCCTTTATAATTATTGGAAATTAAAGAAAACTAACGTTGGTGGAGTAAATGGGTTTTGTACATGGCGTGTACTACCCCACACGACACTACTAGGACCATGTAAAAGTGATACCCTATGTAATGGTACATGGTAATGGATACACATTATGACACATTATATAGGCACATAGATGGGGTACATGGGTAGGACACCTGATACAAGGATAACTAATGTAACTCTTCTACAAGCTGTGTAGTCCTCTTTTACAAGGATATAGTATGATTGACTCAAGCATTTCACAAAGATAGAAATCGGGGACATGGTACATGGTGTGTAACCATTATACATGTCATACAATAATTCTTATATGGATTAGATGTATTTTACTCCATATCATGGACATGTTTTGTATGTTTTTGTCCCCCTAATCCATTTTGTGTTGGTAGGATGGAATATTTTAATACTCTTAGGTCTACGATCCATTCAGTAGGACATCATAGTTAGTGTCGTTGGAATCCCTCAGAGTGGACCAGAGTAGGATCTTTTGTTCATCTTCATTCCCAAGGTAGTGTTTGGTTATCTACATGACCAATCATTTTAGGAAACAATTGTCTACATAGAATGATAATCTATATTATATAGATGTCTTCACCTTGGTCCATAATAATTATTTTCATATGTGTATTATATTCTCTTCAGATCTATTAGTTTATTGTCTCTCAAGACAATTCCCAAAAAGGAGTACCTCTCAGATGGATGACATTAGTTCTTTAATAATTATTATTATCTTCGCCTAGACGAGGGCTCTGTGGAAAATTCGTGCTAGAATCCTAATCTATATAATATGGTCCTGGATTACTTCAAGACTATGTGTCTTTATTGATTATATCTAGAAATTTTTGTTATATGTGATGTAGACATATAATTCGATAGATATGAATTTATATTATTTTTTATATGATTTTTGGTTCCAAGGTGACATACATAGTATTGTTATACTCACCCTTGCATGGTCATTACCCGCACGTGTTACGCCTTGTCCAGACTATCATTTTTTGAGGGAGTCCTATGTTGTCCTGGATGAGGCAATACATAAGGAGACTGAACATACTGGGTTATGTTCCCATGGCTTCTAGAATACAGTCCATGTACAATTACTTTTGGGTTGGACTTTTTCCATAGACATTATTTTGGTGGGATTTTATTTGGAAATTTTTACATTATTAACTTCATGTAGTACTCTAGTAGTGGGAAATAGATGTATCGATTCATTAGTTGTTAAGTTGTTTTTACATTTCAACTTTTTGTGGGATTGGATATGTGTGTGTGTGTGTGTTGGTATTCAAGTACTTAGGCAATGAAAACCATGTTAGTGATATGCCTACTCTGTTGTATTCAACATCCCTAGCATATTGGAGGAGGGATTGTAGAGTCGCGATAATGACCCCACTAGGATGGTTCGTGATAAAAGAAACCATTGTTTTCTTATTGAAGGATCATCCATTTCAAATATCATAAGATGTTATAATGTTAGTAAATCAGAAAATGAAAATGTATGTGTTCAATGGATTTTATTGCAAAAATTTCATAAAATATGTCTTGAAAGATATATATAATCTTCTAACCAATAATATAAACACATTTAATTTAACAAAATACTCAAATGGATTTAATAACTTTTTTAAAATTAGTTGTCTAATACTATACTGTTTCATCATCAATCATCATATAAGACTATATATTTTAATATTTTAACCATATATTTTATTGTTTCACATTCATAGAACCCATAAAAATTATTTATCATCTTATCCGAATTTTATTTTAATGTATTGTTATTTTAAACTTGGACATTTTATTTCGTAAAATAAAATAAAAGATAGAATTTATAAGTTGAAATTTATTATATAAAATGATTATTTAACTTCCATACTTTTAAAACCATTAGAATTAAGAAGAAAGCCATCACTAAATAAAAAACAACTAGACTTATTGTATATTTATTTGCAACAACTAATCCTTTAAAATTGTGTAACACCCCAAGCTTCCACGGTACACTTCTAATTGAATAATACAGTAGCTTGTGTTGTACGCAACATTGCGTTCTAACACACAGCACAACCAATCAAACTAGCCGTTATGAATAGTAATACCCACATTTGGAAATTTTATATATTTTATCATTCAAAATGGACCTCAATTTTCGATTCAGAATATCAAAATTAGCTTAGGTTGAATTTCTGTATTTTTCATAAAACATTCAATTTTTGATTAATAGTGAAAAAACAATGAGTTATAGTTTAAAACTAAATTTATATTTAAATAATTATTTATTTTTTAAGGTCAAAATGGATACAAAATACCTATATAAGTTCAATGTAATTCATTGTAGTTAGTTTAGAATAATTTTAGATATATAAAACTTTTATGGAACTTGTCACAGTCATTTACCAACCTCCTAGAAAAATTTAGAAATTCACATAAAACATAATTTTACTGCTTCTGTGAGTTGAATTTCGAAAATCCGAGAGACACGGTTAATATTAAGGAGTAAAATGTGGTTCAATAAGATATAAATAATTTTTTGGTGATTAGTAACTTTTTACTTTTATTTAACATGGTTAAAAGCAAATAGGCTAAATAAGGGTAAACATGATATTAATATTACCCGAGCACATTTCCTAATTCTATTGGACAAGTATATCTTGACCAAAAGCAACCTTAAGAATAAAATATTATCATTTAGGTCCACTTGGATTAGATTAGAGCATTTATTATTATTTAATTCAATGAAGATTTAAAAGAGTTAAAATCAAAGTATTATAACTAAAACATTATTAATATAGGGTTATACATAAGATTAATTCGATTAAAAATATTAATTATACATGTAAAAATATTTTCAATATAATGTTATTTTATTTAAAATTTTTAGACATTAAATAATTTAATTTATTTATGACACAATAGTGGTGCAGTAATTAGCTAATTAATGAAATATTAAAAAAATTGATATTATAAATATCAAAATAAAAGTAATTTGAGACTTTTTATGAATTAAACTAATTTCTAGGTTAATATGACATATTATTATTGGTTAAAATAATTTTTTTCAATGTAATAATTCTGTTATGAAAATATAAAAAATAAAATACCCAATAGTGTCAAAATTGACATAAAAGATTTTTTAAAACAAATATTATATTATTAATTTATACTAAATTTCTAAAAATATAAGGTTCAGACAATGGACTTATTTAATGATAGGTGTATTATTAATGGACCACTTCTGGGTCTCATTGAAGTATATAGTATTTTTATTAACTATATAATATAAAAATACAATGAGGCATGGTAAAAGTCAAACTATTTAACTACGAGTTAAATATAAATGATAAGGTTAATATAGTGACCAAACTTGTCTAAAATATATTGGTTGAAAGGATTTAGACCCATCCCCACTTGATCCTTTAAATAATCTACTTTTTAGCCATTATAGAGGGAATATAAAATTATTATAACATAATATTTCAATCTTTTCTAAAGGTGCCTATCACCCCTCTTATAAAAGGGCACTCCCCCTTCTCTCTAATTCACACCTTAAAAGCATTTTGGCTTAGCCAACCCCTGACCAAATATTCTATCAGCTTTCCTCATTTCATCTTAGTGGCCTTAGTTTGATCGTAAATCAAACCTATGGAGTCCTTTAGATCAATTCAAAAGGAAGAACCCAAATAAGAGGTAATGTTTTCACCACCCACTTTCAAGTTCCTTTCTTCTTCAACTTATTCATTATATGTTATTTCAATTATAAAGTAATAACTCCAGTATCTTAAATATAATTTGATTTTATTATAAATATGGTACAACTACATTTAGTGTTCTATCCATTCCTTGAATGACATGTCACCATACGTGCGTACGTACAGCTTACCGTCTCCACGTCGTGGTGTAATTGTTATTCAATAAATTATTATTTGGATGGGTATAATAATGATTTATAATTCATGTAAATAATATATATAACATGATAATTATTCTTTATATATGATACAACATCCAATTATATATTATTTTAACATCAAAAGAATGATATTGTTTCTCGTGCATACGTACGGACTACCGTCTCCACGAACGCGATGAGATTCTTTCCCCATTGTATCCATTCAAGACTAATTCTCATTTTATGATTAAAAGTAATGTTTAAGGGCTTGATATCATTATTTTTATGAATAAGATACAACCTAACCATAACAAACATGGCTTACGTAACAAATCAAATAAAGGAAAGCGAATGAGTCAACACACAAAACGACGATAATATAAAAATATTATTAACAAAGAAATATTAAAAGATCATATATGATATCATATTTATGTATATGATTCTTGTATAATTTAATAACAATTATTTAACTATTATACAAGAGGTTAACCTACCCTCGATGAAGGAAAAGTAGAATGTAAGGGAATATTTCACAGTGTCTTCATTATCCAAGGTTGTTTATGCGTAATTATCTACTTGGACCTCTTTATCACTCACATTCATGTTTCTTAAAAATGTATTTCAAATCATTATTAATATTTTATATTCCTTGGGTTAAAGACATTTATTTCCTTGTTGAATATTTAAAAGATGTTAATAAACGAATATTTCCGTCATTTCCCAAACAAGGTCCTTTTTTAACCTTTTCGACAGAATCAAAGTAAGAATGCCTTTTTTAACTTATATAATGGGTGAGGCTATTTTCTACCATTATAAAATCGTCGAAGCTTCCATTAAAGTATTATAATAATATTTTCAATGTAAATGTATTCCTTTATAATTATGTTACTTTTAAATGATTTCAAAAAAGAGATATTTCTCTCAAACAGTTTTGATTTCATCTATGTCATCATCATTAGATGGATTTTAAGATTATTCAATGTTTATTTATTATGATACAACACTTCCATATTTAATTGAAGGTTTTGTGATATGTATGACTATGGATGTGTTATTTTTATACCAGTCATGGTTTATGGATAAAGTATTGATATTTCACATTCTAGTTTTAATACGAATGTTTATATTATGTTTAAACCTGTTCATATGAGGAATGCATTGGACTTAATAAGTGACGGGTGGAACCTGATATATCTTTTCGATGCAACAATGGGTCTCATATGACAAAATAGTGTCTTGAAACAAGTCCTTGACAAAAACTAATTTGTAGTCTTGGAACAAGGCCTTGACTATGTGGTTATGATATTCTCACATTATGCATTCCATCATTATGAAAGTGGTTATTGATATTGCATTTGATTATTAGACTAGAAGAATAAAAATATGATTAAGTAAATGGAATTATTTTATTTTATTTTTTCCATATTATGTTTAAGTTCATGTTTAAAAGTCTTTTTTTTGTTATACATTTCCTTAAATGTTTATGCTTATTTATGAAAGATTCTGCAATATTGTTATCCTTAATGGGCATTTGAGCTCACCACTTTATATGTTTTATTTTTTCCAGGATGTGAAGAAGTATTTTATGAATGATCTGAAAGGATATTATAAGGGGATATGAGTGTGGATACAATACGTGGTTGTAGTTTTCACTTTGTGTTGTAATGTAAACATTATGAATGTATCTAGTGTTTCCAAGGATACTAAACTAATCGGTCATTCGAGATTTGATCTTTTGTGATCATTAAAATGTTTTGTAATAATGCACCAACTTTGGGTATCTGGGTTTGAGGCGTTATAGTTGGTATCACAGGAAGTTTAGTAAAATCCTTGGAAGCTAGATTTAGATAAAATCTGATTAGAAAACATAGCCCTAACATAGACTTTGAGGATTAATATAGAATAACTTCATAGAATTTTGGTATTGTAGAGATTTTTTGAGTTTTCTGAGAAATACATCCCTGTCTGGATACAAGCAGGTAGAGGCGGCTCCGGCACAGATGTACCTAGGGGTAAAACCCAAAAACACTACTTTGAGCTAGACTCAAACGGGAACTAGTGCACGAAAATGGGCCTTGCTACACTCTTGGTTACGACACTCCTAGGGGATATACTTAGGATAATTCTCATTTTCCTTACAAACCATTATGAAGGGTTTATGAGTATATAATTCTTCAATGAAAACATTTTTATGATTATGGATTATATCCATAAATAGTTCAATTTATGTTAAGTGTATTACAAGTATGGAATTATATATTTTGATTCATAAACTAATCTCGTTTTTTCATTGATTAGAAATAGAGACTAGTGGAAGAAATGGAAACCATATCAATGCATCCACACCATGTAGGGATTTCCCTCCCACTGAAGATAATTATAGTAGAGTTAGTGATACAACTAGTGCTGGTCAGCTAATCACCATACTAGGACAACTCACTCAGGTTATGAATAATAACCTTACCCATATGGAGCACACTGATCCGCAGCGTGGAGGATCAATGTTAAATCACTTCATGAGGAAACAACCACCAATAATAAATGGGAGTACAAATCCATTGGTATCTGAGCAATGGATAAATTCCCTAGAGAAAATATTTCAGGCTTTGGGGAGTAGTGAATGGGAAAAAGTTATCATGGTAGTTTACCACCTCACTGGAGATGCTGATCATTAGTGGTCATTGATTCAAAACATGAAGGAAGATGATGATGTATCCAATATGTAATTGAGGGAGGACAAAGATCTATTTTTAGAAAAATACTTTCCTCATGACCATCAAGCAGATATGGAATGGAAATTTCTAAGTCTGAGATAAAAGGAGGATGAGAATGTCCCAAAGTATGAGGCTATCTTTACAAGGTTAGCAAGGTATGATGTAGATTTTAATCGTAACCCAAGAAGTAAGACTGTTCGTTTCTTTGATGGGTTAAAACCATTTCTCCATCGAGCATTAGTCTCACAAACCTTCTCATTGTATGAATATGTTTTCTCATGTGTTATCAAGACAGAAAATCAATTATCCATGTCTTATGAATTTAAAGAAATACAGGAGAAGAAGAGATCTTCTGATCAATCTAGGAATGGAAATAAGGGGAAGAATTGAAAAGTTGATTATCCATCCTGTAGTAAATGTGGGAAGAAACACCCCAGAACTTTATTAATGGGGATGGGAGTGTGTTACAAGTTTGGTGAAAAGTGCCACCAATCTCGTGATTGCAAGAGGATGAAAGAAGATACAGATTTTCAATGCTATAACTACAGGAAGACGAGACATTATGAAAATGAATGTCTAAACTGTCAGGGGAACGTACCTCAAAAAAGGCCAATGGATCAAGGCCAATCTTATGATATCACTAATGCTGAGGTAGAATCTTCAAAAGACGTGGTGGCTAGTAATTTAATGGTTACCTCATGTTTAGAAATTGCATTACTTGATTCTAGATCATCGTATTGTTTCATATCTTCCGAGTTTTCAAAGAAAATTAGATATTTCTAATTAGATTTCATAAGGGAGTTGTCAGTCAAAACGCTTAAGGGGGGTATCATTGCTACCAATTTTGTGGATCAGTCCTCATTAGAGCACATAAATTTTCTTTATCTATGCATCTCATCGTCATACATATGATTGAATTCGATATAATTTTTTGTATGGATTGTCTTTCGGACCATGATGCAAAAATTTATTGTAAGAAGAAGGAGGTTACAATTTTTTATGTTGATGATAAAGAACACCTTATCTTTAGAGTAAAATCATCACCACCTAATTCTTACATAGAGCAACCCCTAGTGGCTCAACTAAATTCCATTATTGAGGAGGAGGAGAATGAAATGACTGTGGGTGAGGAAAGGAATGTTCAAATAGAGTATGTACCAGTTGTGAGAGAATATGTTGATGTGTTTCCAAATGATTTACCTAGACGTCATCCAGAATGATAAATAGAGTAATCTGTTGATTTAAATCCGGGTTCAAGGCCTATATCTATGACCCCTTATAGAATGGCCACTGTGGAATTAGTTGAACTAATGAAAAAACTAGAGTAATTGAGTAATAAGGGATCTATTTTCCCTAGTGTTTTTCCATGGGAAGCCCCTATCCTTTTTTTAAAATGAAAGATGGATCTATGAGGTTATGTATTGACTACAGGGATATCAATGCTATAATAATAAAGAACAAGTATCCCCTGCCTCACATTGATGATTTATTCGAACAAATTCATGGACCTCAATAATTTTCAATGATTTACCTTCGATCTGGATACAATCAATTGTGTGTGAAGAAGGAAGAAATTTTGAAGACAGTATTTCAAACCATGTACGGGCATTACGAGTTACAGTAATGCCTTTTGGATTGACTAATTCACCCACTTTATTCATGGATCTAATGAATAGAGTTTTCAAGGAATATCTTGATGATTTTTTGGTGGTATTTATTTATGATATCTTGGTATACTCCAAAATCTACGAAGATCGTGAAAATCACTTGCGCATTATCCTGAAGACTCTGAGAAAACATGAATTATATGGGAAGTTTACAAGTGTGATTTCTGGCTTCAGGAGATTTCTTTTCATGGCCATATTTTCTCTAAAGATGGAATCTATGTTGATCCTTCTAAGACCAAGGAAATCCAAGAATGGCCTGCACCGATGAGTATAACTGAGGTACACAACTTTATTGGCTTAGCAGGTTATTATCAGAATTTCATCCAGAACTTTCCCTGATTGGATAACCCATTAACAAATCTCATGTGTAAAGGGGTTAAATTTGTTTAGACAAAAGAGTGCGAAGAATGTTTTGAAGAACTAAATAGAATATTAGTCAGTTCTTTTATATTTACTCCGCTATCGGGGAATGATGTGTTCGTTATATATAGTGATGCATCGATGAAAAGGCTTGGTTGTGTCCTTATGAAGAATCATAGGGATATTGCCTATGCATCACGATAGCTAAAAATTCATGAGAAAAACAATCCTACTCATGATCTTGAGTTAGCTGCTATAATATTTGATTTTAAGATATGCATACATTATCTCTATGGTGAAAAATGTGAGATATATACTGATCACACGAGTTTGAAGTAAATTTTCTCATAGAAAGAACTCAACATAAGGGAAATTCGATGGCTTGAACTACTGAAGGATTATGATTGAAGTATACCATACCACCCGGGGTAGGAAAATAAGGTGGCAGATTCTTTAAGCAGAAAAGATGATGTGGTTTTGAACATGATGAGAGTTAAATGGGATACAATTTTCATTGATCTAGTAATTTACGATATGGGAATCACCATGGAAGGTGAAACATCAATTATTTTTCAAATGGTTTCCAAACCATCATTACTAGAAAGGATTAAGAGTTCTCAAATCGATGATGACGAATTTCAAAAGAATATTAAAGCTGTGAATTTTCGAAGATTGATAGACTTTGTGTATGAAGAAGGAATTTTGAAATTTGGGAAGATATATTGTTTTCTTGATATACCTGATCTGAAAATAGAATTGGGAGATGATGCTCATAGCAACAATTTCTCTATACACCCTTGGTGCACCAAAATGTATAGAAGTTTGAATGAACATTTTTGGTGGGACAACATGAAGAGGGAGATTGCTGATTTTGTGTCAAGATGTATGGTTTTTCAACAAGTGAAAGCTGGAAGGAAACAACCTGGAGGATTCAGGCAACCTCTTCCCATACCGGAGTGGAAATGGGATAATATTACGGTGGACATTTTCATGGGGCTACCAAAGACTTCTAGAAGGAACGATGCAATATGGGTTATTATCGAGCGTCTTACTAACTCATCACATTTTCTTGCTATAAGAGAGGATCTACCACTGGAACGTCTAGCAAGACTATATATTAATAATGTTGTGAAACATCATGGAGTACCCCTATCGATGGTTTCTGATCATGATCCCCGTTTTAAGTCATGATTTTGGAAAAGTCTTCAGAAAGCCATAGATATTGAACTTCATTTGAACACTGCCTACCACCCTCAAACAGATGGGTAATCAGAACCAACTATTCAAACCTTAGAAGACATGTTGAGATCATGTTCACTTGACCTTCAGGGTATGTGGGATCAATATTTAACTTTGGTGTAATTTTCCTATAACAATAGCTTCTATTCAAGTATTCAGATGGCACCATATGAAGCGTTGTATGGAAAGAGATGTCTCACAACAACATGTTGGGATGACGTTGGTGAATGAAAACTCGTAGGCCTAGAACTAGTGGAGGAAACGATGGAAAAGGTGAAGGTAATCCAAAACCTCATCAAAGCATCTCAATGTAGGGAGAAGAGCTATGCCAATAACCGAAGGAAGGATTTGGAATTTCAGGTGTGACATCATGTTTTCCTGAAGTTGTCTCCAGGGAAGGGAGTTATATGTTTTGGTAAGAAGGGAAAATTGAGTCCCAGGTATATCGAACCTTTTGAAATTCTAGAATGAATTAGGGCTGTAGCAAACCATTTGGATATACCACCAAGTCTCTCCAAAGTTCACGATGTGTTCCACATATCACTGTTGAGAAAATACATGCCTGACCCAATGCATATACTCTCATACGAGGAATTAGAACTGCAACCCGATCTGTTTTATTACGAAGATCCCGTCCGGATTCTTGATACCAGAGAACAAGTGCTGTGAAACTGGAAGACTCCTCTGGTAAAAGTTCTATGGAGAAACCATAAGATGGAAGTGGCAATGTGGGAACCCGAGGAACTTATGATAATGAACCACCCAAGTCTATTCATGTTGTAGTATTCTAGAAATTTTAATGAAGAAAATATTTTAAGGAGGGGAGAATGTAACACCCCAAGATTCCGCGGTACGCTTCTAATTGAATAATACATTAGCATGTGTTGTATGCAACTTCGAGTTCTAACACACACCACAACCAATCAAACTAGCCATTTTGAATAGTATTTCCCAAATTTTTAAATTTTCTAAATTTTATCATTCAAAATGGACTTCATTTTTGGATTCGGAATATCGAAATTATCTTAGGGTGAATTTTTGGTATTTTTCTGAAAACATTCAATTTTTGATGAATAGTGAAAAAACACTAAGTTATAGTTTAAAACTGAATTTTTATTTAAATATTTAATTATTTTTTACGGTCAAAATGGATAAATAATACCTATATATGTTCAATGTAATTCATTGGAGTTAGTTTTGAATAATTTTAGATATATAAAAATTTTGTGGAACTTTACACCGTATTTTACCCACCTCCTAGGAGAATTTTGAAATTCACATAAAACATAATTTTACCGCTTCTCTGAGTGGAATTTTGAAATTCTGAGAGACATGGTTAATCTCAAGGAGTAAAATTTGGTTCAATAATATAAAAATATTTTTTTGGTGAATCGTAAATTTTTGCATTTATTTTCCACTGTTAAAAGTAAATAGGGTAATTAAGGGTAAAAATGATATTAATATTACCCTAACACATGTCCTAATTCTATTGGAAAAGTGTATATCGACCAAAAACAACCATAGGAATACAATATTATCATTTATATCCACTTGAATTAGATTAGGACATATATTATTATTTAATCCAAAGAAGAGTTAAAAGAATTAAAGTAATAGTTTAATAATTAAAACATTTTTAATATAGTGTAATGCATAAGATAAATTCAATTATAAATATTCATTATAAATATAAAAATATTTCATACATAATGGAATTTTATTTATAAATTTTATACCTTAAATAATATAATTTATTTATGACACAATTGTGATGCAGTAATTACCTATTTAATGAAATATTAAAATAATTAAGATTATAAATATCAAAAGAAATGTAATTTGAGACTTTATATGAATTACACTATTTTTCGAGGATAATATGACATATTAGTATTGGTTATATGATTTTTTTCGAAGTAATAATGTTTTTATGAAATTATCAAAAAAAAACCAATAGTGTCAAAATTGACATAAAAACGTTTTTAAAACAAATATTATATTATTAATTGATAATCTATTCCTAAAAATCTATGGTTCAGCCAAAGGACTTATATAATGATAAGTGTATTATTAATGGACCCCTTGGGGGTCTCTTGGAAGTATATAGTATGTTTATTAACTATATTATATAAAAATACAAGGACACATGGTAAATGTAAAACTATTTTACTATGATTTACATATAAATGATAATGTTAATATAGTGACCCAAACCTGTATAAAATGTATTGGTTGAAAGTATTTTGACCCATCACCACCATAAAAATTAGATAATTAACTTTGGATCCATTAGAAACCAAACATTAATTTATTATAAAATAATATTTCTAGCTTTTCCAAAGGATCCTCTCACCCCTCTTATAAAAGGGCACTCCCCCTTCTCTCTAATTAACACCTTCAAAGCCTTTTGGATCAGCCAAACCCTACCCAAATATTCTCTCAAAATCCCTCACATTCATCCTAGAGGCCCTACATTGATCATAAATCCATCATAAGGAGTCCTTTTGAACAAATCAAAATGAAGAACCCAAAAAAGATGTAATGTTTTCACCACCCTCTTTCAAGTTCCATTCTTTTTGAACTTTTCTTTCTTTGTTATTTACATTCTAAAATAATAACACCAATATCTTCTATATTCAATGATGTTATTATAAATATGGTACAACCATATTCAGTATTCTATCCATCCCTTTAATGACATGTCACCATACGTGCGTACGTACGGCTTACCTTCTCCACGTCGTGGTGTAATTGTTATTCAATAAATTATTTTTTGTATGGGAATAATAATTATGTGTAATTAATGTAATTAATAAATATAAAATGATAATTATTCTTTATATATGATACACCATCAAATTATATTTTAT
Source organism: Viscum album (assembly GCA_963277665.1). Classification (NCBI taxonomy): domain Eukaryota; kingdom Viridiplantae; phylum Streptophyta; class Magnoliopsida; order Santalales; family Viscaceae; genus Viscum; species Viscum album. The sequence goes on from OY728120.1 coordinate 1,911,559,553, forward strand.
ATTAATATCAAAAGAATGATATTGTCGCTCGTGCGTACGTACGGACTACCGTCTCCATAAACACGATGAGATTCATTTCCCATCGTATCCATTCAAGAATAATTTTCATTTGATGATTAGAAGTAATGTTTAAGGACATGATATCATTCTGGATATGAATAAGATACAACCTATCAATAAAAAACACTGCTTACGTAACAAATCATATAAAGGAATACAAATTATTTAACACCCGAAACAATGATAATAGTAAAATATTATTAACAATGCAATATTAAAAGTTCATATATGATATCATATTTATGTATATGATTCTTGTATAATTTAATAAAATGATTTAACTATTATACAAGAGGATAACCTACCCTCGACCAAGGAAATTTACATGGTAAGGGAATATTTCACAATCTCTTCTTTATCCGAGGTTGTTTATACGTAATTATCTACTAGGACCTCTTTATCATTCACATCCATGTTTCTTAAAAATGTATTTCAAATCATTATTACTATTTTATAGACTATGGGATAATGTCATTTATTCCATTGTTGAATTTTTATAAGATTCTTATAAAGTAATCTTTCCGTCTTTTTCCAAATAAGTTCAATTTTTTACCTTCTCGATAGAATCACGGTATGAATGTGTTTTTTAAACTTATACGGGGGGTATGACTATTTTCCACCATTATAAAATCATCTAATCTTACCTTACATGCTTATAATAATATGTTCAATGTAAATTTTTTCTTTTATAATTGTGTGACTTTTAAATGATTTCAAAAAGTGATATTTGTCTCAAACAGTTTTGATTTCATCAATGTCAACATCCTTTTATGGATTTTAAACTTATTTGAAGTTGATTTATTATGATACAGAACTTCCATATTATATTGATGGTTTTGGGATATCATTGACTATGGATGTGTTATTTTTATACTAATCATTGTTTATGGAGAAAAGTATTGACTTTTAGTATGCTAGTTTTAATATGAATGTTTATGTTATGTTTAAACCTGTTCATATAAAAAATGCATTGGACATAATAAGTGACGGATGGAGCCTGCTATAGCTCCTCGATGCATCGGAAGGTCTCATGAGACAAACTAGTGTCTTGGAACAAGGCCTTGAAAAAATCTTATTTGTAGTCTTGGAACAAGGCCTTGTCTATGTGGTTAAGATAATCTGGCATTATGCATTCCATCATTATGAAAGTGGTTATTGATATTGCATGTGATTATTCGACTAGTAGAATATCCATGTGAATAAGTAAGTGGTATTATTTAATTTTAAATTTTCCATATTACACTGAAGTTCATGTTTAAAAGGCTTTTGTTTTAGTTATACATTGCCTTAAATGTTTGTGCTTATTTATGAAAGTTTCCACTATATTATTTTCCTTACGGGGCATTTGAGCTCACCCCTTTCTATGTTTTATTTTTCCCAGGATGTGAAGAAGTATTTTAGGAATGACCTGCATGTATAGTATAAGTGGATATGATTGTGGAGACGTGATGTTGTTGTAGATTTCACTTTATAATGTAATTTAAATATTATGATAGTATCTAGTGTTTCCAAGGCTAATAAAATAATTGGTGTTTCGAGATTTGTTCTTTTATGATCATGCTAATGTTTTGTATAATGCATCGACTTTGGGTAACTGGGGTCGGGGCGTTACAAATTGAATCTCATAAAATTTTTTTATCTTTTTTTTAGTAATGGAATTAATTTTATCCAAGATAATTATAAAATTTCCAAACTAAAATGTTCATAAAAACATAAACAGATTATCTTTGATAGATTATTTTTATTGTAGGGAACAAATGATTCTCTAATACCACCTAGGATTAAACAAGGCTTAGTTTGGATGACTAAGGGGTCAGTGAGGTTAAATCATTGAAAAAGATTCCATTCTATTTTTATGATTACAGGGATGTAATAATTCATCATTTGTTAGAGAGAATGGTGTTACTACTAAAATATCCCAAGTAAAGGAATCAAAAATATATTAAAACACCAATTTGACACGTTTTAAAACTCAAACTAAGGAATAATTATTTGACTTGATATATAGAAAAAAAATGAGAATCTATAAGAATCCACACTAAGGTTAAAATGAGATGGGTTAACCCTTATAATACTATTAAAAGAATACACAATTTTTATATCGTAACCATTATATTGATATTTCTATTCAGAATAGTTATTTTTACATGTTATTAAAGGCATTAATGATTATCTCTTTCATATAAACTATTATCTATATTTAATTTAAAGTGTCTCTCCACTTCGTCATGTGGTATAATGGCTGTGAACATCCCTTTTCTTCAAAAAAATGAATTTCATTGATTAAATAACAATATGGGTTCACACATTCATCATCTTATAATTTTGTTTTTATATGAACACCTGTCTATACACTTTTCTTCCTCTATATCCTCACCCACTATGCCTCAACAATTAATGATAGACAACTATCAACATGTATCATAAACTTAAAAAATAACCTTCTTCATGTCCAAATTGAAAATGTCAAACTAAAAATTCCTTCCAAGTTCTTCTTTTACTAAATATATATAAAATATCTATAAAATATATTCCCATAATTAATAAAAGTTCATTTAGTTACATTTTATTAATTATAGATACTTATTTTTTAGGAATGAATCCACAATATGACATCCAAATAATTGTGTTAATATATAAGAAGATAATTTGAAACATTATCCTTTATCCATCATACATAATTATTGTAAATGATATGAAAAAAAACATATTGAGTAACCCTTATGTATCACTTTTATATAAAAAATTATCCTTTAAATATCAATGAATCTTAGAGTAAGAATTATATATCAAAGGCTACTATTTTCCCAAATTCTAGAAAACCTTATGTTTTATCCCTTTTATAAAAAAACCATTATGTTGTAAAGAAATTACTGATTATAATAACCAATACATTCCATAAATTTATCCATAACATAACGTAGAGTGAACTATATGTTTTAGAGAGTACAAATTATGATAACCATTATTAATGAATAAATTAAACCTTACATTTCTTGGACATTGAAAAAACGCAAGACCTATTTTTCCAAATAGAAAACACATCCTAAAAATTTTCATAATCCTATATACATCCAATAAATATTCAAAACATTTGATAAACATGATTTTATTTTAATTTGAACCTGATTTATAAATTAATAACTAAATAAAACATAAAAACCATATCTACTTATTCCTTTCACAACTCCTATTCCCATTAAATAATAATCCCAATAATTGGGATTCTATTGAGATATATATTCCGAAAAACTATTCCTAAATATCAATTAACTACTCATGATCACAATAAGTTTATAATTAATCATCTTCCAAAAACATATTTTTTCATAACAACATAAATATTTATAGTTTTTTGAACATAAAAAATTATCATGACAATCCAAATTACCAAGGAATCATTATTAAAAAAATATTTTTTATTTAGTATAACATGGTTTAGAATATAAGAACATATAATAATAATCAATTTCCCCCATTAAATATATAAAATTATATTTCCTTACACTGCATGAAAATAAATGAAAATTGAATCACAAATAAAATAATCTTATACATAAAAAAAATTATTCTTCACACTATGTATGAAAAGTTATTCTTTACATGGTTAACACAAATTTTATAATAGTTCACAAAGAACACAGAGATATTGAATTTATAGAATATCACTTTTAAAAATCACTATTAATATATGTCACCTTTAATAAGAGTTATATACTACATCAACTGAAACTATATTCAACCGTATATTCATTTTTTCAACCATTGTTGTACCACCATTCTATTGAACAAGTAAATATATTTTAGGATTTGTATATGGTATTTCTGTTTTTTCCTAATTATATAATTGAATATATAATATACATTAGAGAATGGGGATGTTATCTTAATACCATCGACATTGATGACTGAAGGATTAGATTTATTCTTCAACATCCATGTATTGGTACAAAACTCAATTATTGACTAAAAATACATTATTAAGATGAAATATTCTTTAACTTCCATTAATGACTAGATTAATTGTTAATCTTCATTACTTTATAATCCAGACATTTCCAAGTCCAAATTCATTTGACTATTTTTATTTCATTTTTAAAAAGAAATTCACACCTTTTTTAGATAGAATCCCCAAAATTATACATCGTCTTATGAAATACTATATTTGAGATCACTCCTCCAACCTTTCATTTTATATTGACAGTTTTTTACACTTTCTATATATTCTACTATATCTATTGGATTCTTCGTTATTTATTCTTTGTTAGTATAATACATTTGACTATTATAATTTATAATTATTTTGGAAGGGAGACTAATGAGGATTTATTTTATAATATGACATAGCTATAAAAATCTCCCACAAAACACATCAAATTGATAGTCTTTGTTCTCAACTATCATCCAAAAATACTATGATTGATTTTATAATTTTTATGAATGATATGGTTAAAACCCACATAATACTTATCTCCCATAACCGAGGAATTATTTTTAATATTGGACGTTGGACAAAAAAACATTCAACTATGTTATCAGAGACTCCTAAATATCTGTAATAAATATAAAAAATAAAACAATTATTTTGTGGAATAATTTCTATACTAAAATCAGCTTCTTCATTTTTTCAGCATTTGACCATAAAACATGAATGACATATCTAAATAATGTTTTTTAATATATGAGTAAAATATTATAATTTATTTATTTATTTTTCCAGACACTATAGTCACAATTTATATCTTATTCCACATTCAAATTAATGTTTCGAAATTGTTTAGTCATCTTAGAGTCTATACTATTCATATAAAATTTATTATTTTATACTCAATAAAATTCACCTCTTTATATAGCATGGAGATTCACGGTGATGAAACCCTAGATGATTGAGTTGAAGTCCCCCCCCTTCTCAGAGGCGGTAGGGGGAGGATCAAATCATTCTGCTACCTTCTAGATCAAGAAAATCATTTATTCCCTTATATAACCCTATATTTCTCCCAGACATCCCGGTGATCACATTAAGCCAAAATGTCCTTGACCTACATCTTGGTGTCCCTCATCTCCCAATTTCACTGTCAGAGTTCTAAAAAGAATCAAGCCATGTGGATTTGAAATTTGTAGCACGCTATAACCATCAATGGCTCTCAGTCAATGATTTAGATTGGTTTTTGTTTGCTAAATGAGACATGCATTAACTCGTTATTGTTTTCTTCATGATAAGTGAAATCTCATGATCCGGTATACCTTGGAGGATGATTGGATTCCAGACTGGTCCAATTCTTTGCGTTGTTGCAAATTATGAATGTTATTCCTTCTTCAAGGGTCATTTGACCTCTACCAGAATCGTGATCCATCCTTTATTGGGACATGGGTATGCATTCCCCAACATCCTTTACCCCTTCAAAATCCTGCAATTACCCATATGATTGGAAGCATGATTAGTCTATTTCCCTATTCTGATGTCTAGACTTTTACCATGAGTAATCCGATCAACCTGTACATTTATGTTAATGTGGACGTGTCGAATCCCCTGGTGGAGTGGATTTTGATTGTAGTGGGTGCAGAGTTTAGATGGAATTAGGTTGTGGTGTATGAGTAATGGGTTAACTATTGCTCTAATTATTTTTATGTGGGGGCATCTACTGTCTCACTTTCATGCTAAAGGTCATATAAGGAGGCTTGGTTTCATGTTGAGGACATGTGATGGGTAGTGATATTTTCCATACGCGGTTAATGGAAAGGATTCTAGTTCTGAGAACCGAGATGTTGTGGCAGGTTGAAACGGAAGAGGCATCTTCCAATCTGATGGTCACTACAATTTTTGATAGTCTTAAAATTGATCTGAAGGTGGTGGATGGTGCAAAGCAGGTATTTGGTAAGGGTGTCTTTGGTAAGGGTGGCGTTGGTTCTGATATCCTACTGATTAGAAGAAACAAGGATGTGGTTTTGACTGAGGGGCAACAGTCTAGAGAAGTAGAAAACATAGAGTATGATGTATGTGATGATAGTCAATTTGTGGGGATTTCAGAGGTCTATGTTGATGATTTTATTGGTCAGGATAATAATAAGGGTGTGATGGTCACAGTTCTCATGGGAAATCAGGTTCATGGGCTATAGTAGGAGGGTGTGGAGGAGGTTATACTAGTTGGTGCCAACATGCAGACCGAGATCACTTTGCAGGAGGATGTTGCAGTGAATTAGTTAATAAAAAAAGGGATATGAGAAGGTAATGAATTGGTGGACCACCCACAATTCTTAGTTGTGATTTCAAATAACTATTAGCTCCATCAGAACTGGGTAGAGACTTATCGGGATATGAAGATCCTTGAAAAGTTAAGAGATGTGTCTGATAGTGATAATGAAAATTATGGTGGTAGGTCAGGACCTGATATAGTGATATTTTCCAAGGAGGGAAGTAGATGTTTCCTAAGCACTAGAAGAATATGGTTTCTTCATGGTGATGAAGGCTGTAGAAGGATTAATATTATCTGCCAAAGCCGATGTCCACCAAGTCATTCAATAATGGACTGAAAACTACAAATAAATTCCTCTCTTTGGATCAGTTGAATCTTAGAAGGAAATATGCCGAGGTTCTGAAGTATTAAAAAAGTTCGGAATGGAAATTGAGGACTTTTGATGAAGCTTTTGTTCATAGAGGTGGTGACAGGTTTGATTTTGATTGTATGTAGTTGCTGTTTTGGTCAGGTGGGGATTGTTTACTGCACATTTACTTTCTTTTAATAAATTGTTAAAGGTTTCCTCTAACTGATATTTCTTGTAATATTTTATACTCAAATCATAAATACCCATTTTAACTAATATAATATTTTACATATCGATTCAATATATAATTTAATTTTAAATGTATTATTTTGGTTTTTTTAATTCTATATCTAGTTACAAAAAACAAATTATAGAACAACATCATTATTATTCCCTCATTCACTGAGATCTGTTTCAACGAAAATATTTAGTTTATTTTCTTCATCACCATACTAGTTTAATTTTGAAATATTTTTTAATATTTTTTCTATGATTGATTAAAAGAAATTGAAAATTATTATTCAACCCATTTTAATCATTTTACAATTAAGAAATCATCATATATATGTATCTGAGAGCATTTTTAAAAATAATATACATTTCAATTTCTTCTATACATCTAGAAAAAAACTTTAATAGTTATAAGTTATACAATTACATTATCATGAGTCTATTTTTCATCATTATCACATTATATATAAATTTTCATATAACCCTTATTGTTATCCTCTAATGACTGGTTATGTAATATATATATCTTCATTAATTTGGATAAATTAACATCCTTCCCCAATTTTTTTTCATGTAATATCATAATTAATTTTATTCTCATCGAAATATAAAAACCAAATTCTACAAATTACTTATCACACCAATCATGAAAATATTATTTTGGGAAATTTTCTTGAATAATTTTTTTATTTTAGTCACTCATCAAAAAATGAATTAATTTTTTTTTATGAATTTTACTCCTATTTTTACAAAATTAATAAATTATTCTTCAACATCATAATTTTATTTCCTACTCATCTCTGTCTTAGAAGAACTGATAAAATTTTCCTTATCAAAATTTCTCTTATTTTGGATGGAACATTCCACTAATAATTCATTATAAAATATAATTCTATAAAAAATATCAAATATAGGTGTACTTAGATCATTATTTACATGTTTTGAAACTATTTTATTATTTTTTCTGGAAACATATATAGTATCGCCTAAAAAAACATATAGTCATTTATATTATGAAAAAAACATATGGTGTTTGAAACAAATTAATTAATAGTGTAGAAAATTTCATATACTATAATAACATCATAATTAATGATCTATTGATATATCATTATCAAAACATATAGCCTTGACTTTTTTAAACAAATTAGTACTTTCAAAAATATTTTGAAACATAATCTATAATATATTTTATTTTTTCATCCCTTTTAAAATAAAAAAACATAATTCAAAAAAGAATACAAGGCATGTTTTTTGAACATAACCCTAAGTCACCAAATTCCTTCTATATAATGGTTCCTTCAAAAAACATAAAGAATGTTAATGAAACCATTTATAGGTAGAAAAAAATTATTCAATATAATTACAACAACAAATTTTAATATGTGATCCTTCCAAATAACATAATTCTTATAATATAATGTAGTCATTTTCTAATAAATTAATGTTTTCTATGATCAATCTATAAAAAAACCTGAATATTAAAATATACATGAACAACTTCTATCAATAATTTATCTTCAAAGAAGGAAACCTAATATTACCTACCGGTTATGGCCACAAAAATGGTATTGGTAACTAATAGGGCAGTGGAGTACATTAGTGAAAAATATTTCCTTTACAAAATTATTATTCTTTGATAAATTAATATCCATAACATGTTTCAGTTAATGATCGCACTACTAATGTACAAGATGAAATAGAAGAAATTTTTTTGATAAAACTCAATATAAAATGCTCATTATAGAAAATTAGATTAATTTACCTAAATTTATCATTAAAAAATGAGAGTACAGAGTCTTATATAGTAAATATATTATAATCAGAGAAAATGGTGTTTCATTGAGCTCAAATTACAAGAGGAAAATAATAATGTCTCTAATAAATTCTCAATAAATGGTGCACAATATTCTTAATTATAAATCTGATAAATTCTATCTAGCTCATCATGATCGATTTTCTAAAAAAAATTAGGTATCATGTATTTTATCACAATGTAGTATACAAGTGAACATCCTCCTTCATCAACATTGAACACATTTTTCAAAACCCCACATAATCAATGTGTGTACATTTTCTTGATTCATCATATAATATCTCTGTGTACCCATCCTTATACACTCTACTTCTCCAGTCTCCTCACCCACACTATCTTAATAATTCTTGTACATCCCCTATTCAAATATATTTTATACAATAATGACTATTATTAATTTTAATATCTCAATTAAAATTTTAAATATAAACTCAAAAAGTAATTTTATTACTTTTAACAACATCTCACTGAAATATAATATATCATATCATGAAATGATAATTAGACTCATTTTATTTATTAAATATAATTTTATGGATGAAATATATTCCCCTACAAGTCATTAAAATTACAAATTTTAAATTTTCATGCCTTTAACATTCACATTATTTGTTCTATTATAGTCTATATTTTGAAATGTATAGAATACTCACCTATCGAGTTTAACATTCCTATGACACATACATATTAGAGTTAAATTTACATATTAAATTACCTAAAAGGAACCTTACATAACAAATATTATTCAATTCCTCTATTTTGGTAAGAACAATGTTTATACCTTACTTATTTGCATATCCAATATGTATTGAGTACTTTTTCAATTCTCAAAACCATTATGTAACAATAATATAATAAATACTTATCAATTTGTGACCCTTATTATATGAGAAATAATAATATTTATAACCACTATATACCAAGGAGGTTGCATATTTATATCCATAGAATAATTAACACTAATCATATATAAAATTATATCAAATACCTCCATACAAATATATACAATCACCTCACATGAAAAAACTGAATTTTTGATTTTAAATATAATTTTTCAATTAAATAAAACACCAAAACAAAAACCATATCCAATTATTATTGTATTATATATTAATTAATTTTACAAACTATCATAATGTAAGGGAATCTAATTCAATATATTTTTGAAAAGCCTCCCAAAGGATCAATAAACTCTCCAAGGTTATTAAAACTAGAGATCCAATAATATTAATTTATTATACCTTGGTCACAATAATATCTCATTTTGGATTTTAGTTATCAAAAAATGACCATAAATAACATACCAAACTCATCACTCTTATGAACAATTCAATATATAATAATTCAATCGCCACATCAAAAAATTCAGTATAGGAAACATAAATGTAGAATATTATTTCTTTGGTCTCCAATAATGTGACATAAATTCACTAATTTCATTCACATGAAACTAATAAAAATCAAATTAAGGAATTATCTCTATTTACACATCATAAAATTTCTCATAAATCCCATTTATATATTATTTCAATATATATTACCAAAATACATGTTAAAAACATTAAAATCTCACAACAAACCTGATTTATTTATTAATAAACAATTTTAAAAACTCCATATATTTATATTTTCAGATATATATGATATACCTATATCAATAAATTATAATAATATATCTAGTGTATCCTATAATATATTTCTCCATTTGTAATACTCCACCTTTTATTGATTATAGAAGTACATAAATTGATTTTATTAGGGGATAAATTTTTTCTGTATTCCCCTTTGATAAAGAAAACAAAACATAAAACAATTCTTAGGTGATGATATATTTATTTCATATTCTTTTTTATTTTTGTAGGATATTTCATCTTCAACCTTAATTGTGTAGTAATAAACTATTTCATTGATTTAAAACCACTTTAATCATCCAAATGATTCATTATTTAGTATTTCAAATTGGAACAAATTTTATTATTTAAATTAGAAAATTACATAATAATGCAGCCATGGTTTTTTTTCTATTTAATTCATCATTTAAATTAATCTAAAAACCATTTCCTTGATCTAGAGGTAGGTTCTTCATTATTAATTTTTAACCCCCTCTTACTATGATATATATTTAATCTATTATTTTGATTATATGTGTTATTAACCTCTATAGAGTAAATAATATAGAATTGATTCACCTTTGCATTGAATTTTTTATTCTGAGTGTTTCGACTATTTCAAATCACACTCAATTTCATGGGAAATAGAAAAATTTTAATCATAAATATTACCTAGCATGAAACATAATCCATAAAAATAATTCCAATTATTAGAACATGGTCTCAATCATTAGCCCCTGATTTTAAAATGGATTTTAATCTTTCATAATTGAGTCGGTTTGATCCCCCTTAGTAATTATCTTAAGTAATCTTTGTAATCATAAAAACATAAAAAAATAATCCAAAAGTTCATTCTATAATCCCAAATACTCCAAAATACCATTTTTAATAATATAGAGAATACATTTATTTTTGGAATACCGGAATTTTTATAATAGGCTACCAAGGTTTATACACCCTTAAACTATTATCAATCGATCCATTAATCAAAATATTTTTTTGTATGAGACCAAAAAATATATTTTTTTCTAGATAAATTAATTACACTTTCTAATCACTATTTGAATTATATATCAATTTTATTTCACAATTCATTGAATTTGATGATTGTCAAGAAATATTTTTCCTCACAATAAAATTGGTTTTCATTAGTTACATGATTGCATTTTAAAATTCCATCAAATTAATTCATTGATATCTCACTATATTTTTGAATTAAATCGTAAATGATTAACATTAAATTTTAAAATCTAATTAAATTTCCAATAATTATTAATGAAATAAATTGAGAACATTATCCACTTCATCAAACTTAATATCCATGAAAATATCCACCTTCTACTCTTAGTTAATAAAAATCATGAATTTTTATATCCCATTTTAAATCATAGACTATTTTTTAGTATTTAAGAAAGTATTGTTAAAGAATAATATAAATTTATTCTTTAATATTTTGTTATCCTCTTCATATTGATATTTACACAAGAGAAATTTCCAATGTTCTTATTTCAATAAGAGCTATATATTTCATTAAAATATATATCTTTACTATCATTGTCTATACTAAACTATTACTCATTCACTTTTTTGGTCAATATTACTAAATCAACTATACTTAATTTATAAATAAGTGCTTAATATTCATTTTAATTAATTTTTATCATACATATATACAGAATTTCACTTCAATAATATAGTTAATTGTTTTCCTTTTCCCATTTTGAAATATTGTGTTGAATTAGATTTTTAGATCTACCAATATCATCATAATATTTTTCTGATTTAGGAATATATTTTTCAAAATATCCGTCATGACCACAAAGGTAAGGCCTACCATGAATATTCCCTAAAAAGATTCATTTTCATCCCATCAGGACTCATGAAATAATTGAAATCAGTTCTCTAAAATTTCATTTAAATATATTACCAATAAATAGATTCATCATTATAATCATCAAGAACATTAAAAATATTAACATGCTTTGAGTAATTAAATGTAATATCTCTATAATACATTCTTTTCATATTTAAGGAACATTATTTTCAAAAATCTTATGAAATTAGATTAATCTTCTAATAAACTTATTTATTTGATCCCAGATCCATGTTATTGCATGTTGAAAACATCTTACCATATTATTCCATCACGACATGAAATATTCTCTAAAAACCATTGAATATTTTATTTTTTCACTATAATATCTAGTGGAACTGACAAAAGTATCATATCTATTGATTTGGAATCTAAATTTTATACATAATTCATCTTGACTCCTTTTTTACTTTAATATCAAAACCCATTCCATTCCTGTTTTTATTTGAGAAATTCCCAATTAAATATTTGAAATTTTATCCAAAATACACTATTTTATCTTCTCCCATTATCCTTATAAACCATGTTTGAAAAAGATATTATATGATGTTGATTTTATTAGGACCATCATTCATTAAATTAATTCAATTTACTATCAACACCAAAGATCCATCCACATGAAGAAAAAAAACCATCAATGAAAACCATAAAAACATAAAGAATGATTTATTGTAAATTACAATGAATTTGATGGTTATATATATAATTATTATTACCATAATAAATAACCATTAAACAAGGATTATCCAGCACTAGGATTTAATAGATCTAGCTAAAATTTCTAGTAAAACTACCGATAAAGGGGCACTTCAACAGAGTGTTTGTGCTATTAATGGTGGGCCTTTATTAGTGAAAAAGTGATGATAAATGGTATATTTAAATGCAAAATTTATTTTATTATATATATAAAAATATTAAACAAATATATTTATATTGATATAAATACAGTATATATATATATTAAAATTTTATAGATAAGGATGCATATGAATTTACACTAAGTATAGAATATATTTTGTGAAAATGGATAATAAAATAATTAAAATTTCATAATAATTTATAATTTGATAATTATTATTGAGTAATAGTAATTTAATAACAATTGAATGATTAAAAAAATTAATGAATTAATGAATGAGGTAAGATAATATGAAAAGATTAAATGAAATTAAAACTGTTATACCATATGATATGGGTATCCATTTGGTTTATACCACATATCGAATTGAATACTGTGATGGGATCTATGCTCCTGTCATTGAAGAGATCCATTGGAATAAATTTTCAAGGAAAAATACCTCAACTCCTATAAAACTATGTTTTTAGTTGGGGTATCCCAATTTCTATCATTCGATGGAATTTAAGCATCGTTTAAGTGTGTCATATTTTTTTGTATCAAAGGGGAGTTAATTTATTCCAAAGGGATACATTCATATAAATATTTTGGCTTTAAAATTCAATCATCCTTCATAATATATATTTATTTATAATTAAATATATGAAAATATTCATAAATTTACATATAATAAATAAATTTGATAAATATATATTCAAACATGTTTATATTAAAATGTATTTCAAAAAATATAAATAAATTTTAATTATTAATTATATTTAACATAAATAATTTCCATTTTTATTTACAAATATAAAAATACATTAATATATATATATACAAGTAATGTTTATATATAATCATATTTGTGATAATAACTTTATATGTATATGTATACTAAAATATATGTGAATACATATATAATATGTAAATATTTGTACTTACATGGGAGAAGTATAGATGTATACATATGTTTTTTAATATGATAGGGTGTATATATTATGCATATATACCATAGATAAATGTATTTTTTTTAATAAAGCATCATCATTATCAATATATATAATATACTATTGTATTCTATAGTAAATATTTATCATTATTTAATAAATCAATAGAATTTAAATTTAAGATTATAAAAAATATGTATATATATATATATATTAATGTATAATATTTATATCTAAATATACAATATATTTATAATGACCCATCCTTAACCATTACATATTTTAGTTAATTCAATTGGAATTTATTTTCATTAATTCACTATGATCATGTCAGTTTAAAGTTTTAGATAATTAGGCCATATTTTGTACATGAAAACTGACAATCATACAAAGAGGATACTACTTAAAAGAGTATCCAATTCTTCCAAAATAACTTTTTTAATATAACAAGAAATATTTCATGAAAAATATTCACAACATTAATCTTCTCCTCTTCCATTATCTTACCCATGCATAAACCCTATAAAAGATGTTTTAAAAAATGGTATGAGAACAAAATTCTATGTAAGGGACACAAAATTATTGAATGAAACCATTAGTCTATTAATACATATAAAAATATCAAATTATTTTCACAAATATATTCATCTCACCCACATAAATTCCTACACTATGTGAGAACATATGATTTCCTTGAATCATTGAAAATATAACTAATCCACTTACGTTTCTTGGGCATAATGTTTTCACTATAAAAATGATTTTAACCATTATGGAAACCTTCTGACTTATAACCCACATGACTAACTTATAATGATACAATCATGTATACCTTATGTTGTAACCATAATAATTTCACTTTGAATAACCATTATGATAACTATCAAAAAGAAACATAACCAATGAATTTTATATAGATATAGGGAAACCCCATCATTATAAAAAATTCCCATGGACCAAAAAAATCATAAAAAATTAATACTTTCCACATAAAAACATTCCTTTTGAATTTTTAAAAAATATAAATTTAAAAGGGGTTTTTTGATGAAAATAAACATACCATAGGTATAAATTACGTCAAACTTGTTCAAGACCCATTATAATTGGTTAATGATTGTTATTATTTTATTACATAACTATATTTACATTTTTAAAACCTTATACAGTATTTTATAACATATTTCGACCCATTTATTAGTATGGTTTTGTTAATTCATTTTTTCTGGTGAACTTATTTTGTGGGATCTATGATTGGTTCCTTAGGTAATTTAATATCTAATTGAAAAACACTCCAAAAATGGAATGAAAAGTTATTAATATGATTTCATAATTCCATATATCATTTTTATTTCTTATATGAAGACTATTAATTAAATAAAACAGTAATGAATATGATTTGATTTATTTTGGCGGTTATTTATGAATATTAGAATTTATATCATTTTATTTAATAACATGATTATATTTTTGGTACAAAAAATTATATAACTTATAATATCAATAATAATATTTTATTGAACAATATAATTTTAATTTCGAATTACCTTTAAGGTTGTAAAGGAAAATTCAAACTCATGGTCCATGAATACAGTTAATCAATGGGTCACGAAAAATGATTTCATTTTCTAGTATATGAGGAGAAGAGGATAGGATTGATGGTGGATATTCAATTTACATAATAAAATTACAAAATATGTAAGATACTGGAGTTATAAAGACACAATAATTAGCGGAATATTGGAGAGAATAATAAAATAAAAGAATCGGAGAAGAAAACAAATGCAAATTAAATAATATTTTACCTCTTTATTTATTCTCCTTTAGAACCTCCGTAAGGCCCTTAGTTTTCTCATTTGGGTGATACTAGTATGTCATGGGAAAGGGGAAGATTCTTGGGAAGGTTACTATGTATAAATTAGACAATATACATGGATTTCTAGGTGTAAGGATAAGAGGTTATGAGGGGTGGTATTTACAGTGGAGGAGTTGGTTGTTTTTTGATTAGTTTATTACATATTTCATTATTTTTTTTCCAAGAATATGAATAGTTTTTATTAAATGACTAAATACAGAAAACATAGAAAGAATGTTTAAGATTATTATTCTTAAATCATACATACATCATCCATGACTCAATAAATCATGTATTTTCTAAATACTATAAATTACTATATTTCCCTATGCACAAAAAAATAAACCATTATAGATAAATCAATGAAATTCACCTTAATAATTAACCGTTTTTTATAATTATAATATGGACTCATTTTATTGAAATTAAATTTCTAAATATGTGATATTTTATTTTTTATATAATGAATAATATATTCTAAAAATAATAATTTTAATAATATAACAGATTTTATGAAACTTTGAAAAATTAATTAATATATCATGAAATTTTATTATAATTACATTACAAAAAATATTAATTTATTAATATATTTAATGAATATGAAAATTCATTAAATAATTATACTAATTATAAATTTTTTAATAAATAGTTATGTTTCAGAAAATTAGAAACAATTAATTTATCATTTTGAAATCATTTATTAAATTATTTCATGTTATAAATATATCATATTTTCACTTTTAAGGTACATAAATTTTTTTCATACATTTATAGTTGTTTCCACTATTCTATTAGTATATATTTCTTAATAAATATAAATAACAAGTATTTCATTATACATTTATAATGAATTTAACAACTTCAATCCAAAATTAAAAAAAAATTATTTTATAAGTACAAGATTTTTACATTGTCCATACTACTTGTAAATTAAATATTTGAAATTTTAATTTACCTGTTAAATATGCGAGGAAAAATTTTCCTCATAAAATTTTCAGATTCCCATGTTGCTTCTTTATCAATGTGGTTCCTATATAAAACCTTAACCTGGTGAATTACCATATTCCACAACACGTGATCATTATTGTCAAAAATCTAAAAAAAAATCTATTTAAATGGAAGGTTCTCATATAGGTGAACTACTTTTGGGCTCAAAACATGAGATGGATCAGGAACATAATTTCATAAATTGGAATCATAAAAAAATTAGGTATCTTTGAAATACGCAATGGAAAAGACACTCAGTAATAAACTGATCCAACTTTTCCATGATTTTTTTGGGTTAGATGTATTGTTGACATAGATTTCCATTATTTCAAAAATTTACCTCTCTTTTCCATGGATAAACATTGAGAAATACTTTATCACCTACATTTAATTAAATACCCTTCCTCTGATTATCTTCATAACATTTCCACCAGCTCCGATCTTTTCTCATATGTTGTTAGATCATAATTACTTTTTTATCCACTTCCTCTACTAATTATGGTCCAATAAACATCATTTCCATAACTATATCCATAAAAGGATATATTGAGACTCAACATATCATAAAATGGATCAAAATTTTCCATCTGCATACTTGAAAAATATAGTTTTTAAACAATACCACATTTTTCTATAACTCACTGTCTTCCATTTTCACTTCCTAAATATGTTTTAACAGAGATAATTTCACTATCACCTACAACAAAACTTTCTATGAAAAAATTTATAAAATCTTTATCAAAGTGATAATGTTATATATATTATATATTTAATGTAACATGATGTTTTTGAATCAAGGAATCCACCACATTGTTTCCTTTTGTAGGGTGGAAGTTGATCGTGAAATAATAATCCTTTATCAGTTATAAATATCTTATTTACCTCATGTTATATTCCTTATAAAGGAATATATACATCAAAAGTTTATGGTCAGTATATATATATATCACATTAAGACCCATGTAAATGATGTATTCAAATTTTGAAGATTAAAATCCCAACTGCTAATTTTAAAAT
Source organism: Viscum album (assembly GCA_963277665.1). Taxonomy (NCBI): domain Eukaryota; kingdom Viridiplantae; phylum Streptophyta; class Magnoliopsida; order Santalales; family Viscaceae; genus Viscum; species Viscum album. Next base: position 1,911,577,330 of record OY728120.1, read on the forward strand.
CATGTGTGGGATAAATTAACTCATGAGATAATTGATTCATTAAAGCATTTGAAATCACTTTATTATTCTTAATTTGAACATAACCCTGTACCTTCAATGAATTATAATTCTATATGAAAACATCACCATTTTTGGATGGTAGGTCGAAAACTACTGCATTCACCAAGCTCAATTTCAGTTCCATAAAATAAACATCACATTATTTTTTCCCAATTAAATGTATCTCTAAATAATGTTAAATTAATTGGCAGGAAATATAACAAGGAAATTTTTTTAATAACCCATTAGTAATATCCAACCATTTGATGAAAATTATGAATCATTGTTTCATTTTTTTGTGTTTTGTATTCATGAATCACTATTTTTTGGAATGATCAACTATTATTCCATCCTTATTTTTAATGTTCCCAAGAAGATAAATAATTTAGAACAAAAAATCACATTTTCAAAATTTTATTTATATTTCTCTATTTCAGGGTATGCAGAACAATTCATTGATGTTTTTCGTGATTCTATTATCTTTTTGAATAATAAATTTCATCAATGAAAATAGAAACAAATTTATCTAGATATTCATGAACTGTTCTACAAATAAAATCCATAAATACATCATGATAATTTTTAATACCAAAGGGAATTATAAAAAACCCATATTCACCATTACTATATCAGAATGTGGTTTTTTGAATGTAATCATCCTTCACCTTTAGCAGATAGTTCCCAATTATCATATCAATCTTGTAAAAATTACGAGCTCCTTGGAGATTACCAATAAAGACCTAAATAAGAGAAAAGAATGAATTTTTTATCGTAATATATTTAAATTATATATAATGTCTATGAAACCTCATGGAACCATATTTTTTATGAAGAAAAACAGTATCACCCATGGTGAAGTGCTAGGATAAATGAAATTTTTATCAAGAAACTCATGCAACAGCTTTTTCAATTATAGAGGTGCCATATATTCTATTATGTAAGTGGGTGTTGAAATTGTATTAGCATTATTAACATAGTCAATGGTAAATTTAAATTCCCTAATAGATTTTACACCATTAATTTCATCAAGAAAAACTTGTAGTTATTAATTTACCACTAGAACCTAATTAATATGATGAATTACATTATTTTCAAAAATATTTTCTAAATAAATTTCATTTTTATATTTTAATCTTTTTATATCTACCTAATATTTTTCAACTGTATGAGTTCATTATTTTATACATAATGGAAGTATTTATGAAAATAACTTCTTTGTGTCTACAATTAATCATATCTTGGTAAATAGATAGACAATCTAGTCATTGAATAACTTCATACTCTTTTGAGGTAAAGAACAAGGTTTTCTGGTAATTAGTTTTGAATATAAAAAAATTGGAAGATTATTTCAATAATTTTTACTTTATTATTTACCATTGGAGTTTTAACTACAAGCTATAGTTTAATTTCATGAAGTGAAATATCCAATTTAAAAGAAAATTTAATAGAAATAAAGGAATTTGTAGACACAGCAGTAAATAAGCCATTATAAAAATCTTCAAAAAAATGCACATGAATCCAGTTAATTATATGTCCCAACACCTACTAATGTAGTTGAAAATAATTTCATTTCATATTTCTTCTTATATTATTTATTCTTCTCATCATCAAAATAATTCTTTGGGAAGTTATGTTCATAATGACCCATCTCACAACATTTAAATAACATTATTTTTTTCTTATAATAATTAAGCATTCTGACATGAATATATTTTTTATTACAATCTTGGGATATATATCCAAATATAGAATATTTTAAAAACTTCATGGATTTGTTATGGTAACATCTAGGGTTCATTTCTCTACTCTTTTCAAAAACTGGAAACTAGATTTTTTTACCTTTAGTTATTTTGGATTTATTCTTACCTACTATTTATATCTAATCCTTGTATTCTACTTTTTTAATGCACATGTGATCTTAAAAAAACTCCATTTCTACCCTCTCAAAACAACAGACAAGCTTCTCAGGCATTTTGAGTTCACAGGATGAAAATTACTTTTATTATATGGGATTTAATCCTATGTAAATGAAATATATTTTACTATCATGACCTTGATCAATATTTGGAGTATACCTTTCCAATATAGTGATGTTTTATTCATTCTTGTCCTATAAATATACATAATTTAGTTTCAATTAAAGGAATATATTTTATATCCTATATCGGAAAACCATAGGAAAATATTTTTCAACGAAAATTTCTTAAATTCATCCCATTCTAAGGAATCAATGACATCCCTATCTTTTATATTTTGATCTATTGACCACCACTAGAAAAATTCACCTTAAAATGTAAATAAGAAGACTAATGTTTTTATTATCCAAATACACAATGATATAAAATATGTTTTCAAGGGTTTTAATCCACACATTATAAAACATTGTGTTACAATATCCACTGAAATAATTAGGGTTTTACCTCATAAATTTCTCCTGAAAAATCATGTTCCTTTTTAGTAGACCTGGATATTTCATGTGTGGATTAAACCAGTACCAATTGAGAACTTACTATAAAAATATTCTTGGTTCCAATTCCTACAATTCTATGTTATATATTGGAAATGATATCACCCAATTGGTGCCATCCTACTTCACCTACCATATTTCTTATGTGGAAAACCATTTTTAAAAAAACATATCTTAGATGAATGCCGATGATAATTTTCAAATTTTATATCATTTAAACATATCCATAATGTATAATAATTTATGATATTCAATAAGAATCATCATAACTATTAATGTTATATAAATCATTCTCTAATAAAAAAATATATTGATCTAGACTTAGACAATACAAATTCTAGATAATTAAACATGAATTCATATTCTTTCATTAGATAAGATCTTGTAGATTTATATATTTGGATAATTATGTCATAATTTAAACTTGAAAACCCTCAATAATACAATGAGGTTAACAAATTTAAATAGTACCCATTTCTTCCAAAATATTAAATGTTTTTAGTAAAACAAATGACTTTTTCCTAAAAAATATACACAATATTCATCTTGGATTCTCGTTATATCTTATCCAAATTTATACCTTGTGAATGAAATTTTAAAACATGGGGTAATAAAAAAATAATTATGGGACATAAAAAGAAGGAATGAAACTATTATTCTCTGAATACTCAAAAAAATATGAATATATTTTCATACAGATAATCTTTTCACCCATAAATAATCATTTAATGACTTTGTTAAAAACATAAGATATCAATGAAAAATATAAAATAAAATTAACACATATTATTATATGTGGAATAACTTTTTTACAATAGTTAAATTTTATTTTAACTTTCATGTCTACCTTTAAATTGTAACCCTTTCAGATACCTTACATTGTAACCACTATGACCATATTATAGTGTAACCTTCAGAGTTACATTAGGAATAACCAATACGATCGACAACCAACATAAACATAAACAATGCATCATTGGAAGATATAGGTCAGACTTTTAATCATAAAAATCCCCATGAACCAAAAAAATCTTAAAACATGAATAAATACATCATAAAAACATTTCTTTAGAATTCATTAAAAAATGTAATTGAAATGGTGATTTTTAATGAATAATCACTTATCTATGGTTTTAATTCTTTATATCATTTTATATAAAACATTTAATGGTATAAATAGTGTTTTTATTTTTTTAAATATATATTTTAATAATTATAATAGATTATACACGCATTTTTAACAACTTATCTCCCATTTATTAATAATATGTTTTATAATTTTTCATTCTTTATGGTGTATTTATTTCATGGTTTATGTAGTTGGTTCATTATGGATTGTATTTTGCAAATAGATGAAAAATACCATTAGTAGAAGTAATTTTTTTAACAATTTTCCAAAATTGAATATATCTTTTTTCCCATTACGATGATGATTCATTTGATAAACCACAAATGAACATGGTTTAATTTATTTTCCAGTTATTTATAACTATTAAGAACTTATAAAATTTCATTAATATTATTTTTATATATTTGCTCTAGAAAATTATATAACTTTTAATATATATATAAAAATATGATTTAAACCATAACAATTGTATTATGATCATCCTTGAAGGTAGTAATAGAAATTGAAAACTCTTTGTGCATGAATGTGGTGTATTGACATATCACTAAAGATGATTTGATTTTATACAATAAGAAGAGAATCAGATACGTTTGGTGGTGTATATTCCATTAACACAATATAATTATATTATTTTTGAAATAATAGATTTTTAAAGTCACATGAAATATGTGATGTTTTGATTGAATAAGGAATGAAATGAAATTGACAAGAAAATAAAAGAAAATGAAAGAGGATTTTACCTCTCGAATTCTTCTCCTTGATAACGCACTTAAAGCCATTGGTTTTGGCCTTTTGGTGATTAGATATGATCAGGGAAATCTAGAAGAGTGTTTGTAAGGTAATGTGCAGGAAAGTAAAAAACAAGGATTTTAGGTGTGATCATAAGAGGTGGTGAGGGGTGGTATTTATATTGGTGGAGAGGGGTCCTTATTGATTTTCATAGTCATTATTTAATTATTTTTGTTGAACAATATGATTTGTTTTGATTCCTTTACTATATAATGTAAATATATAATTATAATTATATATTATGGTTCTTACATCATACATATACAATACATGACTCAATAATTCATATAGTTGATAAATAACATTAATTACAATATTATAATATTCACCAATAATTCAACAATTTTATAAAAATCCAAAAAAATCACCCTAAATATAAAGACCTAGAATTCCGGGTTTTTTAAATACATGGGAGTTTTACGAGTCTATAGTTTCTGACAGTGCTTGATTCCGAGACCCGGTGTGTTTGTATTCAATTTTGGAAGTTTTGTTCAGGTACATTCAGGAAACATAAGAGAGGGTTTTTATAACATTTGAACTGGTGGTTGTAATTGAAATCTGAGGGAACCGTTAAACTCGCATCATCGGTAATTACTTCATGAGACCTTCAACACAGTTACGTTCTGATGAGTTTGGAAGTGAGTTTTTTGATTTTTATTAAAAAAGATAATAATATAATAAAGTACAACATTTTTTTTAAGTTGCCATGTGTTGTGTTTGCAGTTATTTGGAACCCTCCTTTCGAAGTTGGGGGTGGAACTGCCACACCCTAACCTCCCATGAGAGGTTACGATGTGGGGACCACCCGAGCATAACCTCTCAATTAAATAATAGTGGTGGGGACCACACGTCCCCAATTAATGGTGGAGGATGATACCTCTTTACTCTCCCTCATTAATGAGGGAGTGCCTTTGACCTCTTCCACACAATTAATTGTGCCAACACACATGGCAATTAATTGTGCCAACACACGTGCCAATTAATTGTGCCAACACACATGCCAATTAATTGTGACCATGCGCGTACAAATTCATTTCTCCAATGTGTGTGAATTTATTAGGTAGAGTTTCTTTATCCTTTTTGAATTTGCATGCCAACAATAAAATAATAAGACATCCTATTATGATTTTTTTGGCATTCTCCGTCGGTGGAACTTGAGCACTTGGGAGGATTATAATTCTCCCAATGAAGAATGTGAAGAACGCTAGATTTTTTCTTCGACTTCTTTCTCAGACATCTTCTTCCTTCTTCTACCGAAACAAGGTAATCGAAGCGTCATACACGAAGAACGTCAACATCATCCTCGGCTTCTTATTTTCTGATGTCAACGGATAGACACCTGAATTCTGTGACTTCGTCAACAACGAATGACAAGCGAGGTAGTGGGATTTGATTGTGTTAATTTATGCATGAGTTTAAACCTCTTTTCATCATCATTTTCTAAGAACTTTGTTACCATATGCTATCCCCGTAACAAGGAGGGTTTGGTTCGCACAAACACGGCCCAACCCTCCCCCTTTGGCATGTTCAGGATTCATGACGATGGAGGCGGTACATGCGGCGACGACGATGAAGATGCTGATCAAAGTCTTCACTACCCATAGCCTCCATGCACAGTCGTGCCCCGTGACGCTGCCCGGCGCCCTAGTGTGCTGCCCGGTGCCCCCGCGCTGCTGCATGGCGGCTTTGTGCCACTACCCGACACCCCCTTTGTGGATACCTTGGTGACCTAGCACCCTGCCTGGCATCCCGACACCCTGCCCGGCGCACCGGCGCCCTGCTCGGTGCACCGACGGCGTGTCGGTGACCAGCCGTCATGCCCGCGCCCTGCGTGGCCTACCTACTTGCCACCCAACCACCAACCTCTTGAGCTAACCCACGATGTCCACCATGGTGTCTCTGGCCGAATTGGCCCAGTCTCCGGGGCCGAGTTACCGAGCCGCCTATGTGGTGACTATTGGCCCGAACCACCCTCGCGGTCCGCTCAGCCGGGCCCAGCAGACCGGGTCAAAACATAGTGGGATGACCTACCTAATAGGCTCTGTGAGATCCAACGAGTATAACCGGGTCGACCCAGACCGGTCAGACTGGGCCCGGGCCCAGTACTGACCCATTACTATCATGGGCCATATCTTTGGCACCGGACGTCCGTGGGATGAACCGTCAGTGGAACTGGTATTCATGGAGCATAACCATCCCTTTGTGTATACCCCACTTGAGTTCAGGGTATAGTTGAGTCACAGTCAGGTTGGTTCGTACAAGAATCCAACCGGGCCCCCGGGACTAAAATGCTAATAACTCACAGACCAGACGTCTGATTAATGCACCTTATGTTGCATTGTGACCCTTATGACGTGATGGTTCATTGAGATACTTCCACAGGAGACATAGTGAAACTTTGAGTATTGCCCAGTAGCTCGTGGAGCTGAAACTCATGGAAATAAGCAGACAGATTGAGGAGACCTAGTAGTTATGGACCTGGCGACTGCTTGACCAATTTGAATCAAAGTGATTCAACTATCCTAGTGGAAGGAGCTACCGGTTTGGCGGAAAACCCATGGAAAATGGAGTTCCTAGTAATTGGTAGCAGACCTGTGCTACTCGACAAGAGGACTACCTCTGTAGGATATTAGGGGGAGTGCCCAGTTTGGAGGTAGACCCACAGCGAACGGAGACCCCAGTTTCATAGCAGACCCACAGAACTCAACAGGAGGAGTAAATCAGCAGTCCATGGTTAGTGAGTAGCACCTCGGAGTCATGACAGGGCCACTTTACTCGACATAGGAGGAGTTTTCCAACAGCTGTGGGTTTGTTAATGAAAATCATGGTGTGAGCTGAGTCTACGACCTTTGTGTTTTTTAATGATTCAGATGAGTTACTTGATAACTTTGTCATATGTATGGGAACATACCTAAGTAATGGTTATCCTTTGAAATAATAATTTGTGGTATATCATTTTTGGATGTTTGTGAGACCTTGTGGGTGTCGGGGTCCCTACTGAGTATCGTTATACTCACCCATATACGGGCTATCCCTCACATCATTGTGTTTGTTGCAGATTACGAACATCGCTGAAGGATGTTGAGAGCGCCAGGACTGGACGTTACATGGAGGAGGACCTTACGATGTATCAGTACATGGTGGAGTTTGATGGATGTAGAGTTCTAAGGAGGCCATATTTACCTACCCTTCAGGTAGGAACCTTGGAGGACGATCCAGGAGCTGATTTCACCTTTCATCTGTTTGTCCCTTTTTAGTTGTACTTGATTTCAGTTTTATTTTTACATTACATTTGGTCTTGTATTCTGGCCCCCTTTACTTTTAGTACACTTGTTATACAACTTTTAATTAGTGTTTTCTTTCTCTTGTAGTATCATTTTCTGTGTTTAAGATTTATAAAGGCAATGCCTTCCCATTTTCGGATAATTATGCCTTTGGCGCTAGTCACCAGCCCCTGGACTATGGAAGGCAGGCTTGGGGTAGTCCTGATGTGGGCCCTGGGGGACAGGTCGTGACAAATTGGTATCAGAGGATGTCGGTTCTACCGCAGAACATAGGACTCTGATATTTCATTTCTATGAAGAAATAGTTTTAAGTGTACTAAGTGTGGTTTTCAGTTCAGGGAGTCCAGTGTTGGTGCGGATGGCCAACGTATCCATACAAAAGGACCCAAACTTCTGATTTCCGTCTCAGTGCACGAAAACACTAATTTCATTTGTGTTTTAAAAAGATTTCATTATTTCAGCTGAAACCAGGTCATCTCACCAGGTTTTTTCTTTTTACCGTGTCGCATCAGTTTCTTTCAGGAAGCCTCCCCGCGGAAGACCATCTAGAGCCCCAAGAGTGGTACATACTAATAGCCCACCAAGAGACGAAGCCTCGGTATAGGGACCTCTCCTAGTTGAGGCACTAGCGGAGGCCCCAACTGTACCACTTTCCATTGGGCCACCGATGCCACTAGCCACAGCAGGAGACGATGCACACCACTTGAGCGCGTTATACAAGTTTTAGTGCCAAAGGCCACCCAGGTACTAGGTAGAGATATAAAGACATGTAGATGAGGATTGGATGGAGGTTGTGGTGAGAGTATTCAGGATAGTAGGGAAACCATCCGACATCATGGTGATCCTTACTGCCAGCCTCCTTTAGGAAGCAGCAGGAAGATGGTGGATCTTGGTTCTTCAGATGCACGACTAGGTGACACTTCTATGGGTAGACATCGAGAGCCTGTTCTGGGAAGGTTTTATACAAACCACCATTTGAGTGGTGTGGATGCATGAGATACTTAATCTGCAGTATGGCAGCATGAGTGTAGCTCAGTACTCAGAGAGGTTCACTGACCTCTCGCGCTACTCGAATGATATGGTACGAGACCCATTCATCAGGGTATGAACTTTTGAGCAGGGATGTAGGAGACAAATCATAGGTTCAGTTATCTCCCATAGAATCATGATGCAGATGGGGGTGTTGGACTGGGCCCTCCTAGTGGAGAGTTTCCTTGATGAAAAGAGTCCACCAGTGAGACCCACCACTAGTCGACTGGAAGAGGAGTATTCTGTAGCTGGCAGTAGACAGATTACGCAGAGGTCCAAGTGGACGAGACTCACAGGTGGTCAACTTCATGACTCTGGATTGGTTGTGCGGGGCACCCGGAGTGCAGATAGAGCCAGTCATGCCAGGAGTGGATAGTGTTACATTTGTGGCGGGCTTGGTCACATGGCTCGTGAATATCTGACCCGCCGCTCAGATTATCAGCAGACAGTTGAGGGACCTCCCAGGAAGAGGTAGAGGTTTGATCGAGGCAGATCGCAAGGAGCAAGAGACCATGGAAGAGGAGTTGGTTGTGCAGATTGTGGTGGACGACACTTAGTGGTGTTTCCACCACCACTATCAGGAGGTCCACCCCGACCTTAGGGAACGGGTGGACAGAGGAGCGCACAAATTCAAGCAGCTGAAGCATAAGACCATGGAGCTCCAGAATCAGTTTGACATGAGTGGGGATAGTTCCCGGAATAGAGTCCATTGTTCATGATGCTTATAGATTCGTTGATGTCATTGTTTATGGATCATTTTTGTCTTTGTACTTTGAGCTGCAGTAATAAAAGACACTTGTCCTTGTGATGATTTCATTCCTTCCTTTTGTGTTGTTAATACTAAGAGGTTCCGGTTAAAACAGTTGACATGAACCTCACATTGGAGATTCCTACTAAAAGCGACCCAATGACAACACACTGATGCTGATAGTGTGAATCAACCCTTGGAGGCGAGAGTAACGGTCAGATCTCATGGTAGTAGCATCAAGGCCTTAGGATGTCGTCCATCGAATAAATTAGTACCGTTCATGTCAGGATTGACTGTATTAGCCAAAGGATGTGGTTCATCCAGGGGATGAGTCCTGATTTCTCTTTTAGGTAAAGGATAAATCATAGCATCTCTTGTAGAGCGTAGGTGAAGAAGGGTGAAGTCGAATTCTTATAATTGTCTAGTCTCACCCATAGTTCATTGAGTGAATAGTTTACAATTTACTATATTATCAATAGTCTCAGGTGTGTCTTCTCTCATAAGGACCTGAACCTGAGTCAACGGAAATGGTTTGAGATCCTCCAGGACTATGATTTCGAAATAGTCTATACTCTTGGGAAGGGGAATGTTGTTGCAGATGCACTCAGCAGGAGATCATGAATTCAGCTTCTAGGAGAGGCGACAGAGCAACTGCTTGTGTTGCAGATATCCTTTATGGATAGGGATGGATCAAGCTATCTACATTCTGTTACAGTCACTCTCCCTCATCTTTATTCAGTCATGGAGGTGAAACATGGGGACCCTGATTGCGAGACACAACGTGCTCAGATATCCACAGGGAAGGCACCTAATTGGATTTTCTATAGGTGAGGAGAACATCATCCTCTTCAAAAGATGTACCATGGTAACAGATACACTTCATGAGGAGGTTTTTTGTGAGTTTCACACATCTCCTTTAGCGGTACATCCAGGAGTTGAAAAGATGTATTAGGATCTCTGAAGACAACACTGGTGGCCAGGTGTGAAGAACGTAGTAGCGGAGTTTGTCTCACAATGCCTTACTTGTTAGCAAGTGAAGGCATATCACTAGGTACCATCAGGCTTGGTTCTACCATTAGAAGTCATGGAGTGGAAGTGGGATGTGATATACATGGACTTCATGACTGGTCTCCCACATACCTCCAGGGGTCATGACTCGATAAGGGTGATCATCAACTGACTCACCAAGTAGGCCCACTTCCTACCGATCAGAGAGAAAGGCTCAGTAGAGATCTTGGGACGCCTCTACGTGTAGACGATTGTGCGTTTTCAAGGAGTAACTTCTTCTATTGTCTCCTACCATGATTCACACATTACGTCCTGTCTATGGAAGGGGTTACATGAAGCATTCAGAAAATAGCTTCACTTGAGCACTGCCTCCCATCCTCAAACTGATGGTCTGACCAAGAGAACCATCCAAACCCTTGAGGACATGCTTCATTCTTGTTTCCTCAGATTTGATCATGGATGGGAGGACCACTTTCCTTTGGTGTATTTTTTCTACAATAACAGCTATCACTCCACCATAGGGATGGAACCTTTTGAGGCCTTGTATGGCCGACATTGCCGATTGCCATTGTGCTTGACAGACCTAGGGGAGTCAGCACTAGTGGTACCAGAGATGGTATGGGCTACATACAGAAGGTGCAGATCATCCAAGAGTGGATGAAGACTGCACAGAGCAGGCGGAAGTCATATGCTGAAAGGAGATGGAGACCTCTAGAGTTTGAGGATGGAGAACATGTCTTCCTACGAGTCTCACATCGATGAGGTCTATAGAGATTTGGTAGAGGTAGCAAGCTATCTCGGAGGTTTATCCGACCATTACAGTTCCTTTGAAGAGTATGTGAGGTGGCATACTGATTGGCTCTTCCACCTCAGCTACATCAGGTGCAAGACGTCTTCCACGTATCTCAACTGAGGAGCTACGTGCACGACCGGTCCCACATCATCGACCACAGGGAGGTGTTCATCGATGACAACACGACTTTCGTGGAGGTTCCTGTGGAGATTGTGGATCGACAGGGGCGGGTCCTACATGGATGGTCGATACCTCTGGTACGCATTTTCTGGCAGCACAGAAACCTACAAGAGAGAACATGGGAGTGGGAGTCTCGGATGCATGATCAGTTCCCCCATTTGTTCACTTATTTTGAGTTGTAGCTTATGAGGACAGAAATCCCTACGGTGGGGGGAATTAAATACCCAAAAATCCCATGAATTTTTTTAATGCCTGTGAATTTTACGAGTATACAGTTTCTGACAGCACTTCATTCTGAGACCTAGTGTGTCCGGAATCATTTTTTGAATTTTTTTTTGTGTACGTTTAGTAATCATATGAGTGGGTTTTTATAACTCTTAAACTGGTGCTCAGAATTTAAATATGAGGGCACCGTTGAACTCACAGTGTCCATAATTTCATAGTGAGAACTTCATCGAAGTTGCGTTCTGACGAGTTTGTAAGTTAGTTTTTGGATTTTTATTAAAATAATAATAATATAATAATGTACAACACTTTATTTTATTTTCATGCTTCCATTTGTTGTGTGTGTGGTTAGTTGGAACCTCTCTTTGGAAGTTGGGGGTGGGACCGCCCCACCCTAACCTTCCATGATAGGTTACGACGTGGGGACCACCCGAGCATAACCTCTCTATTAAATGATAGCAGTGGGCACAACCCGACCACTATTAATGGTGGATGATGAAACCTCTCTACTCTCCCTCATTAATGAGGGAGAGCCTTTGTCCTCCCCTACACTTTTATTTGTGCAAACGTGTGGGACAATTAATTGTGCCAATGCGTGTGCCAATTAATTGTTCCAACGTGCATGCCAATTAATTGTGCCCACGCAAGTACCAATTAATTTCAGTGACGCATATGAATTTTTTAAGGAGAGATTCTTTCTCCTTTTTGAATTTGCATGACAACAATAAAATAATAAGACATTATATTATTATTTTATTGGAATTCTCCTTCGGTGGAACTTGAGAGTTTGGGAGGATTAAAATTCTCCCAACGAAGAATGCAAAGAATGCCAGATTTCTTCTTTGTCATCTTCCTTGGACGTCTTCTTCCTTCTTCTACCAGAATAAGTAATGGGAAGTGTCATCGACGAAGAACTCCGACGTCATCATCAACTTCCTATTTTCCGACATCAATAGAACAATGCCTGCTTTCTGCGACTTTGTCAATGAGGAATGACAAGCGAGGTAGGTGGATTTGTTTGAGTTAATTTATGAATGTGTTTAAACCTCTGCTCTTCATCGTTAGTTTAGAACTTCGTTGCCAAATGCTATTGCAGTAACAAGAACGGTTCGGGGTGCACGAAGATGGCCTGCCCCTCTCCCCTTTTTCTTTTTCTTGATTGATTATGACGGAGGCGGTACACGCGGTGACGCGGAAAAATATGGGGATCAAAGGTTGCGCTACCCGCAGCCTCCACGGACCGCCGTGTCCCGCGCCGCTACCCGGCGCCTGAGCGCGCTGTCCTGTGCCACCGTGCCACTGCTCGGCGGCCCCATGCCATGGCCTGGCGCCCCGTCGCACTACTCGGCACCCCCGCGCTGCTGCCTGGTGGCCCCGCGCCACTACCAGGCGCCCCCGCCCCAATGCCCGGCACCCCAGCGTCGCTGACCTATGTTCAAATGCACTGTCGGGCACCCCCGCTCCACTTCCAGGCACCCCGCGCCATTTCCTGGTGCCCCGCGCCGCGACCTGTCGCCTCACGCCGCTCCCAGGGGCCCCGTGCGGCTCCCTGGGCCCCCACGCCGCTGCCCGGCGCCCCGCGCCGCATCCTGACGCACTAGCGCTGCTTCCTGGCGCCCACCCGCACTGAACGGTGACCCTGTTGTGGCATGCATGGCACCCCGGCATCCCGAAACCCTGCCCGGCACACACTCGCCATGCCTGATGCACCGGTGCCCGGCCCGGTGCAACCGCAGCCTGTCGGTGACCAGCCGGCCTGCCTGTACCCCCCGCAGCATGCCTGCTGGCCTCCTGGCCACCGGCCTCCCGAGTCGACCTGCGGAGTCCCCCACATTGTCACTAGTTGAACCAGCCCGGTCTCTTGGGCTGAGTTACCGTGTCGCCTACGTGGCGACTATCGGGCCGAACCGGAATCGCGGTCCGCTAGGTCAGTCCTAGCAGACTGCGTCAAAAATAGCGGGCTGACCCACCCAATGGGCTAGGTCAGACACAGTGATTCTGACCGGGTTGACCCATAAAGGGTCGGCCCAGACTAGGTTGGGCCGAGTCGGTCCGACCTGGTCGGATTGGACGCGGGACGGATACTGAGACATTACATTCATGAGCATATCTTTGGCACCAGACGTTCGTTTGACGAACCGTCAACGGCGCTGATAATAATGGAGCATAATCTTCCCTTTGAGTATACCCTACTAGATTGCAGGGTATAGTTGAGTCGCAGTCAGGTTGGTTCGTACACGATTCCAACCGGGCCCGCTGGACTAAAATTCTAATAACTCAAAGACTGGGCGTCTGATTGATGCACTGTTTATTTAGTTGATACCCCTATAACGTGGAGGTCATTTGAGATACTTCCAAGTGATACCTTGTGAAACTTGGAGTATCGACCAGTATCTCATAGAGTGGAACCTCTCAGAGACGAGCAGACATAGTGCAGAGACTTAGTAGCTGTAGACCTGATGACTTATTGACTAATTCAATTCTGAGTGATTCGACTAGAACAGTGGTTGGAACGGCCAGTTTGGCGGTAGAACCACGACGGACGGAGTTCCTAGTAAATGGCAGCAGACCCGTGGTACTCGACAGGAGGAGTACCTCTGTAGGCTATTAGGGGGAGCACCCGGTTTGGTGATAGACCCACTTTGGATGGAGCTACGAGTTTCGCAGCAGACCCACGATACTCAACAGGAGGGGTACCTCAGTATTCCAAGGATAGTCAGTAGCTCCTCGGAGTCGCGACAGGGCCACTGTACTCGACAGAGGAGGAGTTCTCCAGCAGCCGAGGTTTCGTTACTGAAAACCCCTGTTTGAGCTGAGTCTATGACCTTTTAGTTTTCTTCAAGATTGAGATGGGTTACTTGATAACTTAGGCATACGTATGGTCATATACCTAAGTAATGGTTATTGGCTGAAATCATACTTTTGGGTTTATCCTTTTTGGGTTTTTGTGAGACCTTGAGGTTCTCGGGGTCCCTAATGAGTATCGTTATACTCACCCCTGCACAGGATATAATTGTACCTCATTGTGATGGATGCCAGACTGGACGATACTCAGAGGAGGAATTTACCATGTATCAGTACATGGTGGAGTCCGATGGAATTGGAGTGCTAAGGAGTCCATATGTACATACCCTTCAGGTAGGAACCCTAGAGGATGATCCAGGAGCTGCTTTCACCTTTCAGCTATTTGTTCATTTTTAGTTGTACTTGCTTTCAATTCTATTTGCACTTTACATTTGTTCTTGTATTCTGGCCCCCTTTACATTCAGCACACTTGTTATACTGATTTCACTTAGTGCTTACTTCCACCTGTACTCTAGTTGTGTGTGTTTACGATTTATAAAGGCAATGTGTCCCCAGTTTTAGGTAATTACGCCTTTGGCGCTAGTCGCAAGCCGTTGGCCTATGGAAGGCGGGCTTTGTGTAGTCACGATGCGGGCCCCCAGAGAGGGTTCATGACACTAACCATTTTAAATGTTTTGAATTCAAAATTGGAGACAGTTTGTGGAAAATAATTTAATAAATATGGTAAAATTGATTTTTAAATAAATTTAGCTTTTTTTGAGAATACCAATTTTAATAATATGTCTTATTTTACAACATAATGAAAAATTAATTGAGGTCTCAAAATTTTTTATTATAATTAAAATAATTAATTTATGAATATATTTAAGGAAGAAAAAATATAATTAAATAAATATATTAATTATATTATTTTAAATAAAATTTATTGTTTCACCAAAATACCAACACATAGTTTATCATTTTCAAACATTTATTTACTTTTCCATTATATAAATATATCATATATCCACTTATAAGATACCTATATTTTATTTATAATTTTCTTAGTGAGGTAACTATTTTATTAATATAAATTTAATAACATCTATAAATACCACATACTTCCTTATACATTTATATTTAATTTAACTATTTATTTCTAGAATTTAAACAAATGTTTTTATAATAACCAAGTTGAATAATTACAAGTAAAATTATAATATTGTATTTTAAAAAATATCTAACGAATTTTTACATTATAAATATATATAGTAATATGTATATATAGTTAAATAAAAAAAATAAATTTATAAGGTTTATATGTAAAAATACTTATGTATTAAAAAATAAATATATATCTAAATTATATTCCAGTATATGTGAAGAAATTAAAATATATAACATATATTTATATAAATATAACTATATATATTTATATATATGAAACACACTAAAAAATATATATTATATATGTATTTAAAAAAAATTATATTAATATATGATTTA
Organism: Viscum album; assembly: GCA_963277665.1. NCBI lineage: Eukaryota > Viridiplantae > Streptophyta > Magnoliopsida > Santalales > Viscaceae > Viscum > Viscum album. The sequence continues at coordinate 1,911,593,311 of OY728120.1, forward strand.
AAAATATATATTTCAATATATATGTACATATATATAAAAATAAATATAATGAAATTGTCAATAAAACAACATGGTGTAGAATTAAAAGTGTTCTAGTTATAAACGAGATTAACGGGGATCAAATATAAGAATGAACAATACTATAAAATTAAGTAAATAGTTATTAAAAGTGGGTTGGGGGAAGTGCTTGAGCGATCCAGTTTAAAGAGTCGATAAAGGGGATGAGAAGGGATTATAAATAGTTGGATGGGGAGATGTTAGAAAATAATAATTATTTCCTCCTTTATCAGCACATATACAAAAGTGAACATAAATGGGTACATTAATATTCCTTTTTTATCAAAAATAAATCTACCCTATAACATTTCCAAAAATAATTATTAAAAGGGGTATTTAGCAATGCACAAAAATAGTTGATAAAGTCCTCCATTATCCACAATTTTTTGATCCTGTTAAATGATGACATTACCTTTCCGTTCATCTGGGAACTATTAAATCCAACCCTTTAACATCACTCACATTATCTTAACTTCTATATAACTGATAAATCCCTTTTCATTTCAATTTTAATGGAAAAATATGTACTACTGGATGATGTAATCATTATTTTAATTATTTAATTAATGTTCTATATGATTTCTTTAAAAAAAAGAGAGTTTGAACCATCAATAGTAATTTAATAGATTCTCCCAAATAGTTCATTGAATGGAAATGAAATCATTAATACACTCATATAACATATAATGGCCAAAGAATTGGTGATGGTTAACTAATATGGGTGATGGGGAACATAGGGAACATTATTCAAATATCTATTTTATGTTTTTGTTTTAAATTATCCTCGAGGTACTATTTGAATGATCCTTCTCATTATTAAAGTCTCAAACGTCAAGGATAGATTAAGAAACTAAGAACACCATAAATAAAAGTTTCAATACTAAAAATAAGTAGCTACATCATGGTTTGATCTTGAAATACCCAATACCATATAGATAAATAGACCCACTATTTTTGAAATAATGATCACGGTTTATCATTTAAATCAAGGTACTAACATAAAAAAATTCATCCCCAATACAACTATCCCCCAAAGTTGCTCCAATATATTTATATTTAATTAGGTAGGGATTATAATTTTCCAATTTATATTTTAATCCTAAAATGTATATTACTCCCCTATATATTCATGATGTATAACAATATGATCTGGATTCTTTTTCAACTCACGATATAGGTGTGGTGATCCAAAAAAGTAATAATGTGTTTAATATTTTGTTAAATTTTATTCTTTTAATATTTTTCATACCGATTATTTTACATCTTGTTTGAATTAACTAATCATCCAATTTATCTCACTTATTTTTTATTTACTCCTATTCACATATACAATACACATTTCTAAAAAAATTGTAGGCTCTAATATTAATTTTAAATTTGAATTTGAACTAATAACATCAATTTTATCTTTATTAATATATAATTATTAAATTATAATATACTAGTTCATACTTTCAATTTTACAATTAGTATATTTATTTGGTATAAAATTTGGATGAGAATTATTCAACCCCTATTCATCCAAATGAAAACGAGTCTATTTCCAACTAGTCTATTGTATAACTTTTATCGATTATATCACAATGACTTTTTTGGAAAGTTATGGAACACATAAATAGTGGTGAATAGTTATATATAACACCCACAAGTATTTTTGTAAATATAATATACTAGGGTCACATAGGTAATCCATTAATTATCAAGATATACCATTTCCCTCATTTAAAAAACCCTTACGCATCACTTATATATGTTAGAATAATATTTAAATATTAAATAAATAATGAATTATGATAAGAAATATATATACACAATATATCTCATACATATCAAATAGTGATAGTTATATATTTTTAAATACCAATTCAAATAACCCTTATGAATTAGCAGCATTACCTTTACTAACTAATGATAATACCAATTTTATATACATTGTCTTGTAAGAACAAATCATCTTCAAACCTCATTCATATTCTTACCGATGTACAATCATCACTGACCTAAAATGGTAAAAATTATTTTATATGATTCTGAACATGATTTGTTTAATTACATGATATATAATATATTTTTCATCTTTTTATGTCAAAGATGTTTGACATATTTCTCCATAATAAATAGTAACATAAAACAAGACTGTGATATCTTATAAAAAAATTAAATATTGAAATTAAATATTGAAATTAAATTAACATGTAACAATTGGATTAATTGAATTATCTAATATATATAAGTCATATTAATTCCAATTTAACTAATTCATTTTTTTGTTCAAGATATTATCATTTCTTGTTGTTTAAATTATATTTATAATAAGTATTTATATTATTGTTATATGATTATGATATGAAAATTTAATATGAAAAAAGTAAATATATTTTTAATAAAAATTATGAATATGAAGAGGCGATAATTCAAAAAATTTATTTAGTTTACAAAATAAATTTTCATTATTTATTTATTTTTTATAAATGATAAATTTCTATAATTTTGGAATGTGAATGTAAATTTATACATAAAATTGATATTAATCATGATAATTAATCTCTATGGAAAAAACATGTTATATTTCTACAAAAATTTATTTCTATGAGAAATGTAAGAAACAATATTTTGAAAATATAATAAATTTTATAAATTTCTCAATATAAATGTATCATAAATACAAATAAATTTATTTTATTACTAATAATTTATATAATATTTGAAATTAAAAGATATTAAAAAATACTGTGAATCTCAAAATTTCATAAGAAACATTTTGAGCATTAAGGGATAATTTATTCTAATAAAAAATATTTTGGTAACGTTATTCTAATTATGAAATAACAAAGTACATTTTTGTTTTGTATATAATTAAAATTCCTATAAAAAATAATTGATTTTAAAATAAACTAATAAAAGATATACAAATAAAAAACATTAACTATTTTATCACAAAAACATGTTTTAGGATTATCCCTTAACTACTCCATTATTTGTTATTTTATTGCCTTAGCCATGAATAATGTAATTATGTTATTCAAATGTAATGGGTACGTACAAAAATTCAATTTTAATAATAAATTAAATGATACCTCCACCATCCCTTATAGGAAGTCCAAAATTTCTTATTCCTATACAAAATCAAACAATTAATATTTTCTATATAATCAATTTTTACATTCTTATGCTTCTAGATACCTGAATATTGTCTAAACCCTCCATTTATATGAAACCACCACTGAAAAAAAAAGTTTTCAATGTTTTTACTCATTTTTCATAAATTTAATCTCTTTTTAGATACTAATTTTTCAACTCTAAGTATATAATTCATATAAGACTAGGTAATTATTAATATCATAATTAATTTTATTATTTCAAGGTACGTACTATTTTCCAACATTAGTTTCTCTAAAAATAAAAATGAAACCTTTATTTGTATGTTGGGTGGACTACCGCCTTCATGATGCACTTACATCATGTTTTTCTCAACCACCGCTTTTCACTAATAATAATGTGAAATTAAATAATAAATATTATATATGTAATATAATTATGACTATGAAGATAAAAATTATAATACACCTTTTCCCCTATTATCTTTTTGGAAATTAAAATGTTAACCATACGTTGTGGAGACTACTACCTCTAAAAAGTAATTTATCTCATATTTTTAAAGTCACAATATTATCTATTAATCCAAATTAAAAATTGACTCCCCTACTTAGATTTAACAAATTAAAATCATTATTCACCTAAAATAATAATTTTACTCCCAAAAAAGTCTACAATCATTTTCGTAATCACCCATTAATTATGTATTGTTCATGTTTTGTTTAGTGAAATGAAGCACTTAAAAAACTATATATTTATATCATTGATCACTATGTGAAAATTAATACTAAAAATATATAATATAAATAAGAATATACCAATTTCAAATTTTTTTAATGTCAATAATTAAATTTTACTATTTAACTAATATTCCACTAGATGTTTGTTAAAAATAACCCAAACATACTCGTTATAGAGTTCATCTTTAATGATCATAATTGAAAAAACAATAAAATGTAATTATATTATTAAAAATATTTAATAATAATCAACTCATTTTACTTGAATAATCTCATTATGATTAACCATTAAAGATGAACAAATAACGACAATGCTTTTAAGAAACTCATTAATATCATTGGTGATTATGTTAATACTTTCTTGAGTAATAATGTTTCTCCATGAAATTCATCATTAAATTCAATTTGAATTTTTTTTATATCATGGTTGATCAATTTTTCATAAAATTATTTTTATTTTTGAAATCTATTATTCAAAATGAAACTATTTTATACATAATTATAATCCTCTTAAATAATTGTTTATCACCAGTGTCTTTGTTTTTCTCTTCCCACTAATATTCTGTTGACTTATTTTGAAAAATGGTTTTATATTATTATTAGTGATAATCAAATTATCATTTTCCAATTTTCAGAATTATTTATTATTAAAACATTTTATGACATTGGATTGGAAGAATTTAATTAAAAAAATATAGAATAGTTTTCTATTCCCTAATCATATTATTCATCCTCTAGACCACATTTCTAGGGGATACAACTATATAATTTTCAATATTAAAATAGTTAATATTAATTAAAATTTGATTTTTTTCAAAGTAGTTACATTAAAAAAATTCAACTATCAATAAAATGTGATAATTAATTTATTCTATTACATAAATGTTAAAATTTTTAAATAATGTCTTTTATATGTTCTTTTCTATTTTATTTTCATTATTGGAAGGACTAAACGTATTTACATTATTGTTTTATCATATATAGAATATTTACAATGATTATTTATGGGATTGAATTCATGTTTTCAAACAATCCAATTTTTTATCCTTTATTATGTTATACTCATTAAATAATCCATTTTACTAGGATGAATTTCAATATAGGTCTACATCCTTCTACATTTTTTTGTTTAATTAGAAAATGTTGTCTTGAAACCATCCACTTTTTTTATCTTTATTGTTTATGGTCATGATTTCAGAATCTAATAATGAAACCAAATTAAATATTGAATTAATAATGTTATGATAAATTATTTCACATGTTTTAATAATCTGTCACAATTACTGGAGTGTATAAAATATGATGTGATATGTGGGACCATAATTATAACGTCTTTAATGCATTCGATAAATCATTAAATCTCATGGTATTTTCTGTATTGATTTAGGGAGTGAACCTAGTCCAATAAGGGACTTTATCAACTATGTGATGACGATAATGAGAGTAAACTATGACCTATTCTTATGATGTCAAGTACTATGATGTGTCCATAAGAATATTTTTCCTTAATCCTTTAATATTAGTTTAATTATGATAAATCCTTATTATATGAATCTTAGATAATGGTGTATATATTATTATGTATGAATTATATATATTATATTCGTTTTCCTTATTTAATATTTTATTCCCATATTTTCATTTTATTATAAGGAATTATCAATGAGTTTTAGAACGTATGATTTCCCTTGATGAGTGTTTGAGCACAACTATTATAATGTTTTTATTTTTACATGTCATGAAGGAATGTAATACATAATGTATATCTAGAAGTGTATATTCTTTTTATGTTTTTTTGAGATTTTGATATCTGATTATGGATTAGAAATTCATTATTATAATTAAAAATATGTCCAGTGGATGAGAAATTTTTTTTCTAGATTCTATTTTTACCCCATTTCATTAAAAGACACTATACATTTTTCATATGAAGTTGTATTCATTAAGAATTTCTATATATAAATTAATAAAATTTCATAAAAGAGTGTGATACTATAGTTGTAATTTAAGTATGTTCTTATAATTATGGGATACTATGATAAGATATAATTATAGAAAACACTAAGAATATGTTTATTTTTTTGATAACATCTTGATGATTTGGTAATGTATAGATTTTTCAGAGAAATTACAACCCTTTATGGTTTCTGGTATATGGATTATGGATCTCAATGAAATATAAATATGGGAGTAATCCATAAAAATCATGATGAGTATTATCTAGATAGATATCCAGCACATGAAAGAGATGCCTAAATGCACACATGGATTGACAGTCCTGGGGAATATGCTTTGGTAAATAATATTTTCCTTAAAAAAATATAACATATTGATTTTTATGTTATTTTTGATTCATTTGTTTATGAACTATGAAAGCACTAAAATAAATGAATCATATTATAAAATAATTTTAATAATGGGGGAAATAAAATTTATATAATCAATCGTTATTATATCATAATGTATGATATCATTGGGTTAAATTTTCATATGTTAATTTTTGTAAACACCCTTCTGATGATAATTGATCATCTATCAAGATATCAAATTTTTGGTTTTATCCATGGACGAATCTAGAAGTAACTGAGTTAATAGTGGGTGTAACCAACAATATGATGATTTCCCCAATGAAAACCCTCATGGAGTTGAAGCATGACTGATAATCCTTGATATTATTTGAAAATAGAAATTATAAAATATTTTTAACATTGTGAAAAAAATTTGAGTCCAAAACACAATTTTTTTTTGAATTATAGGCTCTGGTGGATTTTCATGTAAAAATGCTATGATGCAATGAATGTTTAATTCCCATCTATTTATTAATGTAGTGATAAATATGGGGAAAATTTATTTAAAAGGATGGATCGATTATATAATTATAGAGATGAAATCCACAATACTCCAAATTTTAATGTAACTATAGAAAAATAATATATAAATAGGCTTAAATGAAAGAAACATTGATATTATGAGAATCAGTACCCAATCCATGGGATAATGGAAAAAATTGGATCCAACTATCCTACAGAATATGAAACCTTGGAATTAACATCTAAATGACCTTTATCAATGTTTAATGAGATTTTTCACCAAATATTTTTCTATTTTTTATTCCTTGTACATTCTCACTTATTATATAATTATTTATAATTAAAACAATTATACTATTACAATCACATATGTTTTATTTAAAACATATTCATGGTTTGTGGAATGTTACTTTGTATCCCCCGAACCCCACATACCGGTAGATTCTGTTTATATTGTTAAATTAGGAAAGGTAGAAGGAATCAATTCCCAACACATTGAATAGTTTATTTTCTTTAGTAGACTGGATAGATAATTTAGATTTTATTTCATTTGAAATCATAAAATAAAATAATATTTTATTTGATATTTCCATTATTCTCCAATGCATATCCCAACTGATCAGTAAAAAAATACCTCATACCCTAGGTAAAATAATACATAAGAAATGGTTGAGTTGATATTCCTTGATTGGGTAAAAATATTGTGGATTTTATGAATAATAAGGTATTATCAATATGAAATGTTATATAACTAAAACACATTCCATTTAATCAACAATGTGATTATAATATTGTTGGAGTAAATGATATTATTATAATTCCATATAAAAACCACATGGGATTAAAACATAATAATGGATATTCTATCTAATCGAATACACACATAGGATGTTAATAATAATATCCATAATGATATAATTCATAATGCTAGTCATATAAAATACACAATTGAGGACTTCTTCCAAGATATCTAAACACTGTTGAGACATTGTTCCATGAAAGCTATATAATTGGGTATTGCCTTAGTGAATACCCAATATTGTTGATCTTGTAGGACCTCGGGACACCTTGGGAGGGGAGGGGTGAATAAGGGTGTCAACTTTTTCTTCTTAAAGTTGTGGATCTTGTTCTGATGTTGGTAGGAACTACTTAAACCTGTATGATGGATATGATCAGCAATGAAAAATTCAACTGCAGAGAGATGACCCAACTATTTTTATTTGGTTCACCACTAAGGGCAATGTCCAAGGAGCATACACCGACAGGTTATCAGTTGTACCTAAATCCACAATGCTTCACTAGCTGTAGATCACAATTGTTCGGGCATATTCACTCTGTCCCAGGCTCACTGCCTTTACAAACGTTCTGGGATAGCCCACTGCTTCCCTCGGGTCACTCCCGTTGACTACCCATGGCTCACTACCGTTGGTGAAGTCTCACTCAGTTTATAGACATGAAGGTCTCTGAATTAGATAGACATGAAGGTCATGGTCTTCTGTTCAGCATGAGACTTTTCTTGCATCAGAGTCCTGAGTTGATTCTCTTTTTAGTTCAATCCTTCTTCTTTAGTGCAATGACTGAATGCACTAGATCCCCTTGTCTTTGTTTGCCTGAATCACAATTACTTGTGTGATTTATCAATAAATTATTCTCTATTGAAGTCCAAATTTCATCCACTGATGAATACCCCTTTTTCCCCTATCCACTGGGCGAACAACCTTTGGAACGGGCCTTCACAAAGTACCCTAATTCGCAAGGCTCCCAATTTTTCAAATCTCAAACAAGCCTTCGTGGAGTCCCTTCCTTTTCGTGAAGCTCAATCACGAAGCACTCTCGCGATGCTCCAGCCTTCACAATTCCTGGATATCGCGGAGCTCCTACCTCTTCACGAAGCTCACTGAGCCAACACGGGGCGGACGACTTTCACGGAGCTAGAATAGCCGCTGCGAAGCTCCTCTTTGGCGAAGCACACTTCCTTCGCGAGTGACCATTGCGAACCGAGAGAAAAGGATTTTCGTTGAGAGCTCTCTCTATTTCTCTTGAGGGGGTAAACCTGTATTTATAGGCAATTCCACTGACCCTCGAACTTTTCGCACGAAGTTAATGCCACATCAGCTAAAATCGCAAAGCTCTATAGTACCCGCCGAAATTCTCTCAAAATCGCGAAGCACTATGGAAATTTTCCATTGGCGGAGCTCGTCGTAATCGCGGAGCATCCTGTCAATTACTTCGCACCTTCACCTCGAAGATCCCTCGCAATGCCCTTCATCACCGTGAAGATCCCTTTCAAATCCCTTCATCGCTACGAAGCTCTCCAGCCTCTGCCGTTCGCGAAGCTTGACGTAATCGCGAAGAATCACCGCCTCCATTCTTCTGGTCTTCGCGAAATCTAATCCATGCATCCCATCTTCTCGAGATTCATGCCTTTTCCATACTTAATTATTATCTTCATGGAAATGCACTTTTCGCGATGCTCACCAACCTCCAAATTTTGGAACCCAATAATTTGGAAAACACTGGAAAACGGTGTCACCTTGTATCTACTCTTTTTGTCTGCCTCCAGATCATCCATTCCTTTGTTGATGTTCCTTGAATAAAACATGGATCATTATCCACAGTCCTCGAACACGACTTGCCACCAAGGAATCTCCTTTGTCAACAAATTTTTATGTCGTCTGTTTGCTTTTTCAATAAGCACGATCACCTCAACAACACTTCTTCTTGGTGATATGTATCCTTCAGCAACTCCTCTGCTTTTATCACAAACTCCACTATTGTGATATTTATTCCTTGAAGGCATAGCTTCAGCATCATCATCTTCTATGACAATGTGATGTGCATGGCTATCACATAATTCCAATCCTTGCACGACCATCTTAGAATTCCACTCATTTGCACATTGTCTTCTTCATCACCCGTCATGATCTACTTCATGCAAACCATATGATTCAATTCATCAAGAAGTCTCTTGCATGGTTCTCATTAAATCATGAGTAATTTCATGGTCTTCATAAAAAACCCATGGTTCTCATGCAATAAGAAGGAAGTGCATGGTCTTCAACCAAAAGCTTCATTCTTCGTTAATCATCCTCAGATGGATTACACCTCACATTCTTCATTGATGTAAACAATGTATCACCTTTTACACATGTTCTTTGAACTTATGATCAGTACAACAACCGTCTGAATTATCATTCCTACACTTTATTGGGGTACTTCTTGATCTCCTTAAATTTGATCATCCATTCCACCATTTCATTGGTGTACTTCTTGACCTCCTTCATTTTGATCTTCATTGACAACTATTGACAACAAATAAAAACTTATACACAAAGTGGTTCCAACAGATCTAATGATACCAATTAATGCATCAATGAGCGATATAGTCCTACCCATAACATACATAGTCTAATTGATTATTCAAAGGAACGACGTGAATCGTAGTGCTTATAAAATTGGAAATTAAAAATGTACAAATTTTTTTATTAAATTCAAAAATCAATAAACCAATTAATAAGACATCCAGAGTAAAATGAATGGTATCAACATCGTTGATCCTCAACCAAACTGATCATAAACCATCCATGTAAATAATAAGGATCATCTCATTGGATTATAAGCCAAATAATGCACTATTAACATCAAATATTACCATAAGTTTTGGAAAATGACATTGAGAGATAAATATGAACATTTCTTGAGGAAAATAAATTTTCAATGAAAATCAACTTTTTTTAAAGTTTTAGCAAACTCATAAAATATTGTCAGAAACCATTCATTTGAAAATGAATTTTAATAAATATGAAATTCAAAAACTTTGGGAAAAACAATTTATATCAAAATAACCTTTTAAATATTATATGGATGTTCCAAATAATTGTAATTCATGCTAGAGGGTACTACTGTACATGGCATATATTTTAAAAAAAATATATATTTTTCTCTTTACAAATAAAAGAAAAGTACCTCATTTATAAATGTATAATAATATTAATCTAAAATCATTTCTAAAAAAATTATAAAATTTTAAAAAATTATTTAATAAATAATTTTGAAAATTCAAGAAATTTTGAAAACATTTCTAGAAAATTTTTTTGAAGAAAAATGACTTTCACCCGAAGAGATAAATAATGTATGATTTTATTAAAAAATATTTGTTTATAAATTTAAGCACGATTAAGAGGAAAATGTTATTACTAGTTGTATATGATCCTGAAAAACTATTGTATAATAATTTATAAATATTCTAATATATAAATATCAAATAATTACCCAAAGGGACACGTAAACAAAAACAATCATGAATAATGATTATATTGTGAAATAAATACATAAACTTTTGGTAAATTTTGATTCATATTCTCATAGAAAGAAATAAAATTAAATACATAATTATATATAGTGAAAATAAATTAACTCATGATATAATAAAAAAGATGCAGTATATGCATAACAGAAAATAAAAAAGTGGTGAATATGGATAATTTCTCAAAAAGAAAAATTGGGATAAGAAACCCTTACCTTGAGTTGGACTTGCCACATAAATTCATTTTCTTCCTGAATAATAATATTATTTTAATTATTTAATTTATTAATATAATTTTGAAATTTAATAATTCATTTAATTTCACTTACTTCCATTTTATATATGATAACATAATCAATTCTGTTCAAATATACCGTTTTGATGATATTTTTCATATTGGACAAAAACAACTTCTGTGGCCGAAATATTGTCCCTGAGGTCATTACATATAAATCCCAAGAATAATAATCACGAAATAAAAGTATTATTTATAAATAAATAATACTTCTAAAAAAATCATGATATATTGTTTTGAAAAATTAAGTACATCGAAATCATCTTGATAGTAGGTCGTACTTATGCAAGAGCAATCTTTGCATTTTTCAATGGCAACTATGGAAATATGTTATGAAATATTTTATCATTTAAAAATTATCATAATATAATTTATAATTTTTTATTAATTTTAATATACTTATATATATCATCTATATGGTATGATGATGAAAAGACAGTCACTTCGCTTCGTAATGGTGGAATTCCACACGTAGGCGAAAGACATTATCATTTATTAGTGTTGCAAAGAAAAATATAAATATTATCAGTTAAGACTTTAATGATCTCAATTAAAAAAAGATATTAATTAAAATTATCCTTATTAGCATCCATGTTATTATTTTGTGAAAAATAAATCATATCCTTATGTGATGTTGTAGTCCACTGTACACATGAGTGATGTTGTGGTATCACCAATAAAATTGAAATAAAAAAAGATTTATTTATGATATAATTAATACATATCTATAATTAAGTTATTAATATTATATATATAGTTTATATCCATTATCATACCCAACCATGTATGGTTTTAATGGAAAATGTGTCACAACAGTTTGTGTGGTGGTAGTCCACCATACACCAGAGTGATGTTGTCAATTGATATTACATAGAAGAGGAAATTGGTATAGGTCATGACTATAACATAATATTATACTAGTATAGGTGAGATACTTTTGTTTTTATATAATCACAAATGAGGAATATTTGAAGATGTGGATGAAGAAATAAATAAAAACTAATCGTTCTGAATTTTACCCCTTTTCAAGAAACTTATATAGGATAATGACTACTTATTCCTAGATGTGGTTTATAACAATACCATGTATTATTAAATACGTGTATTGATGTCGGTTTTTTATTTTTTAGGTGTTTTATAAAAAACTATTTTACAGTGTGAATAATATAAGAGATCGGGTGGCCTTTTGTAGTTTTGGTGGGTGGTGTACATATTATTTTCGAAAAGAAAAAGGTTTCCCAACAATATTGAAATGGATAAGGGTAAAAATGAATTATAATCTAGTATTATACATTATAAATTCTATATAAAACCATAAAATAAGTTTTATACATGTTTTATGGTCATTTTAATCCTTGTGCTTTTAGTTTACCAATAGAAAACTCATTTTTACCTTAAATGCGGTAAATAATTATTACTTATTTTACTATTCATTATATTAAAATTTTTATATTACATTATTTTATAGTATAAATTATAATTATTTATAATATTCATTATATTTTTTATAATTTCAATACGTGATGTGGTAATATATAATTTAATATTTATCGTGCATATGTGATAAGAGATAGGGTCTTCAAAAAGAAAATTTTCAATAGATTACAATGTTTTTATACTAATATTCATTTCAAAAATGATTCCATTGAACAGAAATGTATAAATTGATATATAATATAAAAAATTTCACATTAAAACCAATTTAAAATATGAAACCCCTTAATTAAAAATTTAAATGAATTTCATTGTTTCTGTTAAAATAGAAGTTTTTTTTACTATTCATAAAAAATAAAACATTTCAGAAAAGTACCAAAATTTCAACCTACGATATATTTTAAAATATGTTTGAAAAAATATATTCAATTTTATCAAATAAATTTCCTAAAACTAGTAAAAAAAATTTATTAGGTTTCCAAAGTGTAGCATATCCATCTTTTAGAAAAAATATAACATTCATATATTTTATTTTTCATTTATAGGATTCTTATTTTATTTCTAATAAATAGATAACAGTAACATTAATAATTTATAAGTAATATTAAAAAATTCAAATTTTATTTCTATGTTATAAAATTAAACCATATTAAGGATATCCTAGACATGGGGTATCATGTTCGTATATCTATAAAAGATATTTATTTTTAATAAATATATTTTATGGTTTTCTTAAGCTCAATGTTTTAGGTTGCATATACTACCGAATACAATGTTACTAATTTTTAATTTTTTTGTTTTAGATTATAATATCATTAAATAAATTTTATCCCTTAATTTTTTTCTTGATCTGAGTGACCATGTTTTTGACATATTAATATATACATATTGAAAAAATCACATCGTAAAAGGGTTTACAAAAATCCATGTAATAAGAGTTAAAAATGTATGAAAGACTTATATAATAACACAGAACTAGGATTAAATGTATGAAAACATAGTTGGTAAATTAATACATGGGTATGTAAGAGAATATTATAGAATATAGAGGTATAGGGTGTGATAGAGATCAATGATCACAAGAAAGTGAATGATTATTAACAATTTAAGGACCTCACAACAATAAAAGGTTGATGATTTAATAGAGAATCTGTTTAACATAAATGATGGTATAAGGTTAAATTTTTTATATCATATCCTTTTCTTTTAGATAATTAATTTTTTCCATATATAATAGAATATATGAAAATATACACAGATGAAATATTGCTATTTTATTATAACAATATCATATTTTTGTAGTTATTTAATCCTTTTCCACTTCATTTCATACAACATCAAATTACAAACCATGATGGATTTATTTATTCTAAAAGAACGAAAATTAAATATTAATAATTCATAAGATTCATAATATAGAAACAAAAATTTACTCTCATATTTATGGAAAAATATTATTAGAAAATTTTATCCAAAAAAAGACAAGTTAATCATAATCCTCTTGCATAAAATGTTGGACATAAGGCGCATCCAAATTATGTTTGACCAAATTTAATAGTTTGGTCACTTAATCAACATTACATTACATATAAAATATAAAATTTATCTTAATTTAACAATCCAAATATATGAATACCTTGATCCCCAAAACTCATTAATGAATAAAGGCATGCTTCGAAAAAGAAAATATCATGTTGTTGAATATTTTCCATAGATCCAAACATGCAATAAAAACAAGAAAATAACACATAAAACATCAAATATCTAACAAAATTATCGATCACCAATACTATCCTTTAAATATATCCTTATAATTATTATTTCACATAGAGAACATATTACTAGTCATCTTCCATAAATCATGTGTATTCTGAAAAATACATACTATCCACTAAATCAACATTATTAGATCCTCTTAAATATGTTATTTCAAATCCATATTTAAATAATAATATATTAAAATCCTAAAAAAATTATTAATATTTTTATCAGAATATAATTTTTTAAAATACTCATATAATATATTAACTAATTCCATAAACAAATACATTAATCATTACACATTTTCTGTAGTAATTGAATAAGCTTGAACATTACCAATTTAACCATTTGAGTAATATTCCATTGATGGTTGCAGATTTCTTCATCAGATATCCCCATATCCTTATAGTGGATGAATTACACTCCTAATGGTTATTTCATTATATTTTAATCATGGGCATAGTGTTATTTATATCCACACTTGAAGTTAACTCCATTTCCTTTTAAACTTATTCCAAGGTGTTTCCATCAACATGTATTACATGTAAGACAACCATTATTTACATTATCCCTTTTATATATTTATTCTCTACCTTAATATTCATCTATTTATTCCCATCAAATCCATAACTCTGGAATAATTCCTTATCTATCGGATTTTACATGATACTAGTCCCTCGTATGATGAAAATGTTTGGGAGATTATTTCCAACCAATTTATTGTATTATGTTCATTGGATAAATAGCCCTTATTTTTTTATTTGGTCAACGTACATAGTCCAAATAATTCTATTCTAACCTAGTAATGTTTGATTCATATTAAAACCATTTTCCTCATCATTATATCATCGACTCATGAACATTCATTCCTTATCACCATATTTCTCATAACGAATTTTTTTTTCAATGAACTTTAACTTTATAAATATCGACTCCAATATTTATATTTCCCCCTCATCCATAGTGTTTTTATTTAATAAACACCATTTATTTACATATCATAAGAGTTGTTAAACTATTATGACAATATTATCCCACTAATTACTTCTTAGTGTATGGAATAACATCTGTAATGAACTTGTACATTTCTCACCTAGAAATGTATTATTTGTTCCATTTAATTGTATAGGATTCTAAGGAATGTAGAAGTAAAAAAATTACATAACATAGTGGATTTGCGTGTAGATTTATACGGGAATGGTTATCGAACCTAAATAAAGTTATTTATTAAAATATGGATAAAATTTGATCTGTTTGAGCTGCAACACTAGCTCCAGCTTCATTAACATTTCTAGGAAAAAATTACAACATGATGTATGTTAATTGTTATGAATTACATTCCTTTCATTAGGTTCCGTTTCTACATAATGTTATACACTATATTAGATCATGGCATTATGAAATATACTTTATAATCACCAAACTAGTGAAACTCATATCATAAATTGTTACATTTATTCATAGATAATATTGTAATCTTATACATGGTTTATTTCGTAATTTTTTAATATCAAAATAATTTTTAAAAATCCATCATAATGGTTTGAAAAGAAGATGTGAATTATCCCAATCATTTTCCCTATTAGTGTAAATCTTGGTGAAAATTAAGTCCCTTTTTCACACATCAGATGATGATCAAGTCAATCTCACAACATCATTTTCAAGAGTTATTACCCATACTAACTTATATTCTATAACCACTTCCACTTTGAGAATATAGACATTGATATAATTTCTATAAAAAACCACAAAATATATTCCTCACAAACAATTTACAATGCTCTTCTATACTTATCATCAAAGTCTATCATAAAGTTATGTTTCCTAATCTATGTTTTCCAAAATGTAGTTCCCCAAGTTTATATTATACTATATATGATACCATTTGTAGAGCCCCGACCACAGTATCGTAGATAAAATTTCTACATTGCTACATTGTCTTATGCTTGGAGAAATGGAATATATAGGTACCCAATAGTTCTGTAGTCTTGGTAAACTATATATATATATATATTTCAAATTATTATTATAATTAAAAATATAATATAAATATATTTTTTTATTTGAGAACACCATTACTGCACTTACCATATCTCTTCTTATCAATAAAAAATCACATATATGTATCTTGGGGGCTATAATAAAAAACCATTGGCTGAGTTAAGATTCTCCATAAGGGTAAGCATACAATGAAGCAATGAATAAATTAGGAACAACCAATATGGCATGATAAATATCTGAAACATAGGATATTTAATCATTAACTTTTTCAAAGTATGATATGAAAAAATGATGACCAAATAATGACATATAAATAATCACATATGCTTGAAAAAACACTGGATATTCTAACTAATCGAATAATCACATGGGATATCAATAACAGAATTAATAATGAGTGACATGTAAAACATAAGAATAAGGACATCTGCCAACAAATCTAAATATCATCATGTCATTGATCCAAGAAATCAATAAGAATTTCTATTTTTCGAACAGAACCCAATCTACATTTTTTTAATGAGACATATTGATGCATCAAGGTGCTAGAATGGGCCCCAACCATCAATTACTAACCCTAATGTATTCTTTATATGAAATAGGTGAATCATAATTCAAACTAATTATCATATTTAAACTATAACATGAAATTTAAATAAACTCCCCAACAAATATACATAATCATAAACCAGAATGAGTAACATGAAGGGTATTAACAAGGAAAGTCCCTAGTAAAGCTGGTAACAAACAAGACAATGAAATAATTAAGATGGTATCATTGGATTATAATCCAATTAAAGAATAATAATAATAAAAGAATATATTCTTAGATAGAAAATTATTTTAAAAGATCTCATGGAATTTTTCTTGAGGAAAAGTACCTTTTATTAAAAAATCATACTTTTTTTAACAAGAAAATTCAGGAAATATATTCAAAATCTATTTATTTAAAGAAAAATTATAAAAACTCAAAATATATATAATATAAGGAATAATAGTTTCTTTGAAATGAATCTTGTATAAATTAAATGTTATATTAAAAAAATTACGTTCATAATGGTGGGAAATCCCATATATCCTGTATAAGGTAAAAAATATTCAATTTTAATTATAAAAATGTTACAAAAATGATGAATTTAGAAAAATTCAAGAAAATTCCTTTAAACTATCTTGTAAAAAGTATAACATATGTAATAATTTTGGTGATAGATCATATTTAGAATTCTAAAAAACTCCCAACAACATTTTTTGGGTAAATTATTCCATTATAAAGAGTATTTTCATCCGATGTGAGAAAAAAAATTGGATATACCTAATAATATTTTCCTCAAAATTTTATATACCAATGAGAGTGATAATTCATAAAATTACGTGGAAAATATTTTTAATAAGAAAAGGATAAGAATATATATTTATTTTACGACTGAAATATCAAATAATTACCACAACGTATTCATAAACAAAAATAACCCTTAAAAATTATGAGATTATGAAATGAACACTTACCAATTGGGAATATTTTAAGTTATAAGCCTCATGAATAAAAAATATTCAAATAAAACCTTAAATAACATGAATATAAATTAATTCTTGATATAAAAAACTACAACATTAATAGATACACAACATTAAAGTAATAAGTGGTGAATACAATGTATGTATTGTGGAAGTAATAGTGAAAACCCTTACCTTGATTCAGACTCATCATGTGCATTATTTATCTTTTTGAATAATATGATTCTGTTAATTATTTAGATTATTATGTACACAATTCAATATTATTATTACATATATTTTAATTTTTACCTTTTCATATATGATTACTTTGTCAATTATGTGTATGAAAAATCATTCGGTGATATATTCCTTATATCTCAATAATGATTTTGAAAGAATCACTATGGTCTAGGAAGTAAATATTTAAACATAACTAGAATAAAAATTGTGATATAATTATCAGATTATAAAGAAATTATAATTTGAATACTAATCATAAATTATGGAAATAATAAATGAACTATATTATAATCATGGAGTAGGTATGTCATACATACGCATAAGTAACCCTTCCATTTTTGAACGATCTCTATGAAAACATGGTAATTAATATTTTTATTTTTTAAATGATAATAATATCATGTATAAAACATAATATCATTAAATATTATTATATAAATCATCTTTGTGGTGCAGTTATTATAAAAGATTCATATCGCTTCATGATGGTAGCAGTCCACACATACACAAATGACATTTTAATTAATCAGTGTAACAATAAAAATGATATATATTATGTTTTTAGAATTATAATTTTTCTATTTATATAATATATATTCCTTAACATTATCCTTATTACCATAAATTTATGGAATTTTTCAAAAATTAATCACATCACTTAGTGAGATAGTAGTCCACCACACACCTGAGCGAAGATATCATATCCCCTGCCGAATGGAATAAAAAATGTGTATCTTTTATAATGAATATAGAGGTACATTAGTGTTAAAAATAATAAAACACATATATATTATATACATAAGTATACCCAATATTTTGGGGTGTCATTAGAATACATGTCACATATTTTTGTGAGGTGTTCGTCAACCGTTCACAAGAGCGGATATATCATTTCCCATTTTAGGGAAGATGATATAAATATTGTTCATTAAAATAAAATAATAACATCTTAGTATATTTTGAATAATTATTTTATTATATATGAATAAAGGAACTAAATTTTAATGAGTTGGATGAATAAAAAATAAAAAATACATAGTTAGGATTTTTACCTCTTCACAAAATGAATCTTTATTATTATAATAAATTTATTTATTGAATGATTATTTGTCCGAAAAAGGATTTGAAGATTAGGGTGCAGATGTTTATAAGTTATTTGGGTATTCATTAATGTATATAAATGGTTTTTATTTTTTTGAAGAGGATATTATATTAAGAGGCCTTTTATAGTTTAGCAATGCGACGTACATGAAAATTTTGAAAAAACAATGGTGTACACACATTTTTAAAATAATAAAATGGTAAAAAGTGTGTATTATTAATTATTAAACATTAAAATTTCTAAATAAGTTTATAAAATTGTTTTATAAATATTTTGGGTAATTTTAACCATTATTTGTAATTTTAACTTATATATAAACCCATTTTGGCCTTTATTACTGTAAATAATTTTTACTCTTTTTACTATTAATTGTGTTAAAATTTTAATTTTACCACATTAGAAAAGATTAATCATTCATATTCAAAATAAAGTTTCAATTTTTTTTCAAAATTAAAATCAATGAAGAGGGAATGTTTTTTTAAAGTAATCATGTAGACATAATTAGAATACGGGTTATCAAAGTTAACATGTTCAAAAAAAATACAATTTTTGTAGATAAAAATTCAATATGAAAATAATTATAAGGAATATAACATTAATAATATATATATATATATATTAAATAATATAACATTTATTCCAATTTAAAATATAACATAACATTATATTTAATCTAAAAGAATGAACAGTTTTCAATTAAAATAATGTGTTTTTGGCTATCATAAACAAATAAGTTATTTCATAAGAATATTAAAAAGTCATATACTAATAATTTCTATTTGATGATTTTAAAAATTAATTTAATTTTATAAAATAAATTTTTTAATATTGGAATTAATTTATAAGAAATTATGTGTGCAAGGCATTGCGAAACCAACTAATAAAAAAATATAGTTTTTAGAAAACATTAATTTTTCTTTTAAAGGATTATATTTTTATTTCTAAGAAAAAAATAACCAAAAATTTTATAATTTTATTAGTATTATTAATACCCTTTAATTTAATGGTTAATTTATATTGTTTTAACATATTATGGTTTATATAGGATCAAGGTTAAATGTTTCAGACTATATCGATAATATTACACTTCAATAAATATAATTTTTGGGTTGTTTTAGATTGATGTTATATGTTGCTTTTATAATTGAATACATTGTCTGTAATTTTTAATATATCGGTGTTACATAATTGTTATGCATTTATCTATTCTTCAATAATTATTATTATCATATGAATTCACTGAATGATTTTTACAATAGGCTCATTTAAAATTGAATATTAGGAAATATCACATAATATCCCAAATAAATCCCCGATCTACTTTTAATGTATAGTTAGTATTGATTTCCATATAGAAAATTGCACCTAAATTGTGAGATTAATTTTTCTTGAAATTTTTTTATGTTTTGGGGGAATGTAATGACCACATATTTTAATATTTATTTACTCTAATTAATTCAAATTGGTCTAACTGATTTCCCCATATGAAAGATTAATCTAAAAACAATGTTATAAAAAATTTAAATCTAACAATTAAAACAATAAATTTAGTTATAGTTTATGAGTACTAGTAGCTGAATTATGATATATATATATATATATATATCGATTTTGTAATTTATTTTAATATAAATTTACTAAATTCATTTATATGTTTAAGAATCTATCATTCTATATATTGTAAATTTTATTTAATACAAAAATTATATTATTAGTTGATGGTTATTTTAATGAAATAAAATATATATTTTTTAATTATAGTTTTTTTTGTGTTGAAGAGAAAATATAAATAATATCATTTCAGATTTTGGATAGTTATTTTCCTATAAATACATTTTTCATAATAATTTAATATTTCAAATAGAGAATTTTTTTCAAAATTTCATTGTATGAAATAAAAAAATAGAAATAATTTTTAGATTCCTCATAAAAATATTATATTAGGGAATTATTTTTTGAATTTAAAAAAAATTATTTTTACTAAATTATCAAAAATACTATTTCATAAATATCGATGAAACTAGGGAATTTTTTAGGTACTAAAGTATTTTAAATAATTTTTTTAAAAAAACATTACCAAAAATTTATATTATATGTACACATTTATTTTTTAACATTATATTATGAATATAAAAATCGTATATTTAGAATTTTATTTACTTTACTATTTTCCAATTTTTAAAAGAAAATATTTTTTATTTTTCTTCTAATTATAAATTTAAGAGTTATAATTTATTTTTTGTTCATCTGAAAGTAATATAGAAATTTTTTTATTTCATATTAAAACAAAAAAATATAAATATAAATTAACATCATTGATTATTTTATATAACACGTAATATATATGCCAAAAAAGATGCTTTGTCTAAAAAAGGGACTTTTCACATCATGTGTTATCATTTAAAACTTTCCTTTTACTATAATATAAATTTTATTTAATTACTTTATTAATTTTGAATATAATAATGTACATATTTTGTGTTATTTTAAAATTAAATATTTCTTTTCAAAAATAGTTTCTAGGCTAAAAATGAATTTACATTGGTAAGGGTAATATATGGTTAACATTCTCTGCCATAGTGAAAAGTCAAAAAATACTATCATCAGATGTGATTATGAATGGTTGAGGGATTATTAACCAAATACCATCCTAATAACATTATTTAAAAAATATTCTTTATCCATGAATAATGTAATGAAATTATAGTAATGTAAATGGTATTGAGAAAAGTTTATTCCCACAAAAATTAAAATAAGTCCTCCACATCTCCTTCAGGGCACATAAATATTTCAGTTTTATATTGAAAAAAACACTTCGTAATTTCCTTATATTCATATTTAAATTTTTTAGTATTTCTCTCAAAATATGTTATCCTAATCCCTCAATATATGACAACTCCTCTACCAATAACATAATGATTCCAGATTGACTAGTCAATTTTCTAAATTTTCATCCATTCTATAATACATTTTCAAGAATAATTTTATAATTACTAAATAATTAATTAATATTTTTTTATATTAAATTATATTATAAAAATATAATAACTCTTAACCAAGTTTAAAATTTTATACAATGAAACACAACATTTTTTCAGGCATTGTGGAAACAACCACCTCCATGATGAGAATAATTATGTTTTTATCACGACTACCTCTCTTAGGTAATCATGTATCATTAGATAAATTTTTATAAATTTATGACTTTCTATATTCCATTATCTAATTTTTTTTGTTATACAATTCTAAGGTTAAGTCTTTTCTACCTAATAGAAGTTTTGGTTGGAGTTTTGTGTTTTTAAGTTGTTTTACAATACGACCATTGTTTGGGAAAACCATTATGACTTTTGGAGAGGGATAATGGATGGTGAGTCATTTACACCCAATTATACATAGATATGTTAAATTATCCTAGAAACTATGTCTTTTTGGATAAATTCAAAATCATGGTTGGTGCATTGTTTACCAACCTATTTAGTGTCTTTTAAGAGGTGGTCTACCTCACTTAGTTGGACACCCCTTAGATAATCCTAATAAGAAACAGATAATTATGAATTAATTAACAAAAATTGTAATTTTAACAAATAATTTTTCTGAAACACCTCATTATTTCTCATTCTCTAATCAATCTCAAACAAAGGTACTTTAAGGGCCACTAATGGAGATTATTCTTCATCCAAAAATTGATTCTAATGGATATAAGGGTATTAGTCAATGTGAATTCATAATAGGGGAACATTATTCCTTTTAAATTACCATTTATTTCAGATATATTATCCTACTAAAGGACATAATAATAGATATGATTTTTCATATATATATCTTCAATTTACTGTGCTATCTAATTAGTGATTCTCATATTATAATTAGATAGGCTGCAAGATCATGAGACATTTCATCCTCCATTGATAATTTTCAGATCTGTTATAGGTGATATATTTATGACATGAAATGCATAATAATATTCCATCCATTAATATTTTATTCTTCAGTGATCAACATAATGTAATCATTATGTGATTGATTGGGTATAATTCCAGAAATTATTTGAATTAATGCAAGATCCTCTGGGAATATTTTATCATTTTGATTAGAAATGATTTTGGAGAGATGTTCATACCATTAAGGTAAATCACATGAATTTATTTCAGGGATATGAATGTGGTTTTTTAATTAATATTATTCCATTATAAAAAATGACTAGTTTATTCCATTCTTTTTATGGCTCTTAAGAGGATGTGTACATATCCTGAGGTAACTCTTCATCAGTTGTTGGGATAACTAGAATGATATGTTTTGACTTGTCCTCTTCATAAAGGGGTGAAGGGATAACATGATGGAATAAATATTATTTTTAGTAGATTTCAATTTAGAATGTAAACATGGGCAATTCAATAGATTTGGAATGGATCAATTCCATTTTATGTGGTCAATGATTAGGAACTTTCAATACATTATACAAAAAGAGAGTATCCATACAAAAGAGTATAGTTCTAATGATTCAGGAATTTCATGTGTACATACTATCAATCATAAGATAATAAACACAAAAAATCCATATTATCTCTCCTTAATGGTGGACTATGAGAATTTAATTTGTTGTTTCCAGGTAATTATCCCAAGTTTATTGATTTGGCTAATAAATAATTGACTCAATCATTTAATCTAGTATGATGGAAAAACTAGTGGATCTGGGGTTCATCAAAACATGGTTATATCATTATTACATAGTATATAATTATTTATTTATAAATTTATAGTATTATAATCGAATAAAATTTTCAAAATTATTGATAATTATTCAAAGGATGCATTTGAGGAGTCTTACTAGTTCTATACTCCAAACATGCAAAATCATCTCAATGCTTGTTTAGATTTTATAGATAACGCTCCACCAAAGGGTTATGAAAATTATTTGAGGAGTTGAGAAGGTGGATAATGGTAGAATGATGATATTCTTGGATAGAATGTACAGTACTACTATATTTTTATTAGTTTTTTTTGACTTTCATTGATTGAAATAACAAATTTGCAGTATTTTTCATTTCATGTATTTTTTGAATGGAATTTATTAATGAATGGTGTCTGTATTTTATTTTTCATATTTTTTACATTGATATTTATTATAAATTTAATGATTTTAGAGTATTTATATTGTTACTGATGATATAGACTCTCCACAACACATTTCAGACCCTCACTGCATGTCAATAACCTCATGTATATTGGGAGACACACATGAGGACTTGGGGAACTTTGACTTGGACCGAGTTTTATGGGTAAAGGTCTCATATATCATAAGGATGATATTGAATAAAAAATTTGAAAATTTTAATATAATTATGATTATTAATAATATAATCTTAATCTACCTTATTTACATTTCCATTTTTTATATAGTAAAATGTTATCCATGAGTTGTGGGGATTACTATATCCATAAGTATAATATGTTTATTATTCAATTTATTCTAATTAACTAAAAACCCTTAAAAATAATTTATCATCATAATAGTCTCCATGTAATTTGATTATGATTTTTAATAATGATTTTATTCATAAATGATAGAACTTTAAAAATCATACCCATCACTATATTTTTTTCTGTCCATGTTTGGGTTAGTATAACTCCTTACAAAAATAGGGCAATAAAATGTTATCATAGATGACTATTGGGTTATACATATTAATAAAATTTGATGAAAATTTGAAAATAAATTTTTTGATTGTTAAATGTTAATACAAAAATAAAACACATTATCTAACATATCACAACACATTTTTTTAAAATCACAAAAAAATTCTCCCGGATTGAGATTATTTTTACAGTCTCTAACTAAAATATTAATATAATGTAATTATAAATTTATTTATAATTGTAAATAATTAGTTGAAGTAACAATAATAATCAAATAATTATGAATTTTTTTAATAATATTAATGAAAATGTTATAAGGAAATGGGGTTAAAAAAATATATTACTAAGAACAAATATTACAAAAAAAAAGAAAAAAATAATTTACATGTTAATAATTTTTATAAGTGAAGAGTGTTAATGGTTATTGAAATAAATAGGTTAAATAAATAAGATATTTTGAAAGTTATTTTTTATATATTTTGTTAGTTATCATTCGTGAAAATAACGGTAAAAGTTATGTGTTTTATTTGTATTAATTATGATTTTTAATGAAAATTTTCATTTTATGCACAATTATTCCTTTGTATTTTTTTATTGAATAAAATAATATGAATATTATATAATATTTAAATATTAAAATAAAATTCTATTCTAATCCAAATATGTTCTGTTCCCTCAAATGGTCTCTAACATAAATGTTATCTTTTTTGTTAGGGTGTCTATCTATATCATCATTAATTGAAGCAAGTTTTATATTGAACTCATATTTTATATGGGTAACTACTTATTCATAACATATCACTACAAGAAAACTGAATATTTGCTATAGGCTATTTGCGATGGGACCCCATCGTAAAATGTCTTTTGCGACGGGGCTCCGTCGCCAATTTCCCGTTACCGAAAACGGCGTCGCAAATAGGTTTTTTTGCAGCGGTCCCGTCGCAAAAATATTATTGGTGACAGTATTTGTCCCTCGTCGAAAATAAGTTTTCGTTTATATATAATAGAGGTATTTGCAACGGACCGCCGCAGATATATTATTTTCGATGGGTCAGAATCCCATCGCAAATGAAAAATTTAAAGAAATACTTGCGACGAAATTATTTACGATGGACCATTGTAGAAAGGTCTTCCTGACGGTTATTCGTCTCGTCGCAAATGGTACTATAAAAAAATTTACGACGGGAAGTCCCGTCGCAAATGTACCCGTCGCAAATATTAAAAAGAAATAATAAAAATAAAATAATTAATAAAAATCATATAATATTATATAAAAATAATAATAATATTAATAATATAAAAAAATTATATTATTATAATATATATAAAAAAATATATAAAATATAATTATAAAATATTAATATAAAATAATAATAATATGAATATAAATAATAAAATATAATATAATAATACTAATATTAATAATATAAAAAATTAATATATTATTATTATTATTAAACTATCTATATAATAATAATTATAATATTAATATTAATAATATAAATAAATTATAATATTATAATATTAATAATAAAATATATATATACTATAATTATAAAATATTAATATCAAAAAATAATAATAATATAAATATAAAAAATATAATATTATATATTATAAAATATTAATATCAACAAATAATAATAATAGTACTAATTATACTAATTGTTTCCTAATTATACTAATTGTTTCTTAAAAATTGGCAACATCCCAAAAATTTAATGGTTTTTTCATAAGATGTACTTATTTCATATGATATTGGGTTTCTCCTTGAGTATCATGTTTGAAATCATACTGTATACACTATTTCTATTTTGGGAAATTAATTTTGATTCCAACAATCATTATTGATGAATTATCTTCTTGAAAATCGCACTATGTTTAGAATAATTATCATAACTATAAATGGTTTTTTATCTATAAAATCTACATTTTACTATTCCCGCAAATATTCTACTCTTATATTTTAAAACCCTATAATGTTTCAAATGTTTTTGTTATCATATATGATGTTAAATAATTTTTAATTTTGTTTATTCACACTTTTTACGATGTCGGAAGCTATGAATTTTTAAAAATATTAAACGGGGTTTCCTTCAATAATTATTTGTTTAATATTTTATAAGAAATTTCCCTTTAATCTAGTTATATATATATATCAATGATCCATTCTTTGATATGATTTCAAAATTTAATGTTTTTAAGAAATAAGTTCAATATATTTTATTGATATTTCTAATGATTCCCATAAAAATGACTTCAATGGAATGTTGAAAAACATAATCTATAAACCCTTAATGGTTTTATATCTATTTTATATTAAAATTATAAATCCTCCTTTGGATTAATTTTTTATGACTTAAACAATATATATAATTATAAATTTTTTTATTGAATATATTGTATCAAACAATATAATTTTGATACCCTTTTTGAGGTATAAATTTTATCATTTTTTAACAATGAGGTTTTTACATCTACATGAATTGCATTCAAAGATTATTTTCTGACAAGGGATATGTTATTTTGTATCCATCAACCATATTTATCATGAGTATTTAATTTCACTTTTTTGTAATTTAATCATGATACCAATTTCATTATTAGTTAATAAATAATTATATGAAACATTTCATGACTTATTTCTTATTTGGTATTTTTATGCATGTATATAGTTTAATGAGATAGATATGAAAATAATTATATTTCCCTTAAATTCACTAGTTATTAATTTATATCTCCTTAAATTTTATATAAGAGATTATTATTTAAACCTAATACAATATATTAATTCTTCCACTATTTGAAGAATATCTTTGGAGTGAACTGTGACATATTTTTATAATTTCATGTGTTATGTTGTGGTAAAAATATAATATTTCAAAGTTACTTTTATATAAGCCTCATTATGATAAACTATTATAGTATGAATATTCCTTTATAATATATGTTTTAAATGGTCTGTGTTCTATATATTCTGTTTGTGTTCATTGTTCTCATTCTCATTCCCATATGTTATCCATAAGCTCACTTATAATCATTGATTGTTATCACTTATTCTTTCCCATAATACGTATCAGAGGTCACATATTCTTATATTTTCATTTCCCAAGGAAATAATGCAATGTTATCTATGTTTTCTATCTTTAATAGTAGCCTATAAGTAATAATTTTTAGAGATTTTGAATAATGGTTGTTGTTTTAGATGTTCATAGTACAATTCAATAATATCCATTAGATAATAAATATATGAGATCTTATTGGTTAATAGATATTGTTTTCCCAATTAAATCATCAAAATTAAACCATTCAATTCTCAAGTTTTTTTATATATTATTAACTACATAATATTGTAATATCATGTGTTTCGTTCCAAGATCACTATAATATATATCATGAAAACCAAATCCAACACAAAATCTAGATATAATTCATCTCATTAGAATTTATAATCTCTTAAATATAAAATCATTATAAAATTAATTTTATTCAAATATTCATTTAAGGAAACTCTTTTTAGAACTGAATGGAACATGCATCATATTAAATTAATTTATGTTACATTCATTATTGATTTATCACCCAATATATATATTCTCATCTAAAAATGGTTTGTCTTGATTAATTTCAGGATGCCTCAATGAAGATTGACATCTAGGTTACCTATTTAACATCCTAATAATGATCTAATTATTCATTAGGACTTATTTTAGGGTCCATACTTTGATTTGTTTTCTCCAAGAGATCATGTTATATTACCATTTTCCAATGGATAAGTAGTTAACTATTTTATTTCAATTCAAGGATGTGTGCTGACTTAGATCACTCCATTAGTTCTAGTACCAGATGCTGATGAGGTAATATGGTGATTAAAATATCTAGGAGGTGGAGGATTGTCTTGAGATTAATTTTAGAATCATTAGGTGGGATCTGAACTCAAAATATTATATGGTTCAATTGGAAGCTAGTCTTTTACATGGAGATGTTGGGAACTGGTGGTGTTATTTTACACTGGCCCATTCTGAGATGACACCCACTAGGTCTGACTTCCAAAAGTCATTTAATGAGAAGTATGACCCATCATTATTTCAATTAGTTCATATCTGGGAACTAATTTAGCTAAAAAATTGTATCATAATGTGGATGAGTATTAATTGAGGTTCAATGACAATACCTGACACTCCGTCGACATTATACAACAAGAATTATTCTAGGGAGGATGTTTGAGCAGGTTCTTCATTGATACATTCATGACATTTTGGTTTCAATATACCTAAAAAATTATTCTAGTGTGATAGATCCTTCTTTTGTGACTTAGGGATTCCTAGTGTATGGATGTGGGAAAATAGGAGCATGTAGTGGGAAGTAGGTTAATGAGTCGTCGGTAGAAATTAGAAGTGATTGAACTATTTTTACAAATTAATGATCCTCTTTATAAGAAAACAAATATATTATTGTATGATGAATGTTATATGTTAAATAAATATATATTTAATATACCAACCTGATATTATAAAGTAATAATCTTAATTATTATAGTGTATATCACTCCCAACCACATGGCTAAACGATGAAACCTCATATATGATGATTATTGAATTTCAGTTAAATTTAAGGGTTTAAATAAGTTTAATTAATTCATTAAATATATATTAAACTCATAATCTATATAATGTATATTATAAAATCATATTATATAATCTTTCAATTTTTATTAATGTGATATCATACATCAAAATATGTTTTCTTAAAAAAAAATTTGTTTTTATCGAGAAAATATTATAATTAATTTCAAATAAAATTGAATTATTTTAATAGTGATAAAATAATTTTTTTAATCATAATATCAAAACTAAATTAATTTAATATTTTGTTTTTTTAAAAAAATATTGATTTCATAGGGAATTATTAAAATATTTATTTTTTTAATCATATTGTTTATTTTATATAAAATCATTTAATTACAAGTATTATTATGAATTATATATTTTTTAATGTGAAATATTAATTATTTATTGCTATTTAATTCAAATTATTTAGTTTAAATTATCTACATACTATAATATTTTATAATTTTTATTTGTTTCTTTAATAAATTATTTTTGGAAAATGGTTTGAATGAGCATCTTGTTACTTCCTTTTAATATATTAAAATGACCCATAATGAGGAATTATTTAAATTTAATTTATTTTATAAATATCTATAAATTTTAATTTATATACATATAATGATGATTAATAGTTATATAGTTAATATAACATCTTCATGTAGTAGATATAAAAATTTTAGTTTAAAAAATTCCTTTTCATTAAATATGTGGGTCATATTATAAATTAAATTATGAAACATTGGTTAATAATTTTTTTTAAATTAATTAAATATTTTGAGTCATCATAATTTATTTTATATAAATATATCAATGTAAATTAATTTCATAATGAATAGTTCTAATTGGAAATAAAAGCTACAGTTAAAGAGAAAAAATATTTACTAAGGGATAATCTAAAAATGAATAGTTTAAAATTTCATAAATTTTTTTGAAATTTTATTTTATTTCAATATTTATACATTATATTATAGAAATATTGATTATGGTCCATTTTAAAGCCATATCTAATTTTTAAAATGCTTATTTAACTCTGTCTTTTAATAAATTCGTTGTGTGTCATATCCCCTACTTATAAAAACCATCATCTCTCATATTATCCTCACTCATTAAAAGCTTTTGGTTCCTAAAATACCTTCCAAAATTCATTCCATTTCCCTATCCTTGTCCTATAGTCCATTTACTAATCATATATCCCAAAGTGTAAGGAATTAGATATAATACTAAAGATGTCATCTGAATAAGAGGTCTCATTCTCACCTGAGCAGTTTCATTTTGTTACTTTTTCAAAATCCATGAAATATCATTTAACATGATATTATAATAAAAAATTTATCTTCTATATAATAATAGTTTAATAATTTAGTGAAATTTAACAAATTCATATCCTCTTCCATATTTTGGGAAACAAGACCTTCATTAATGTGTATGGTGGATGACCACCTCACAAACCAATATTTATCACCGTCCATCATCTTCTCTAAAGGCTAATAATAATTATGAACTCGATTTTTATATATAATATTAATGAAATATTTGTAATTTATAAAAATAAAAATATCATATATTTTCATAAATTTCAATTCATTGAATGATCATTTCATCATTCATGCGTACATTTAGACTGCCACCTCCATTAAGTGATGTGAATATTTTTTTCATCACCCCATACAATGGGTGAAATATATAAATATATATATATATATATTTATATGATATTTGTTTAATACATTTCTTTCTAGAATGATTAAATAATACTTATCTTCATCCTTTTAAAAATGTTAACGTTTATCATGCATACTTTTACCTTCCTTTAAAATGATTGTGTTGTAGATCATATTTCAGATAAATTATTTATTGTGTGTTTGAAAATTATAATTAATGTATAAAATTGATAATTATTCAATGTTTTTATTCATTATATGATGAAATAATTAACCATTTAAACATATTCAACACACTGAATCCATTTGGAATATACAGACCACACTTCCTCAAAACATCCATGTGAACATAAGTGATTAATTTTTTTTTAAAATTTCGATATTATAAATAATATTATTTATTTTATTATAATTTAGTAAAAATAATAATTGTTATTAAAAAACAATATAATTTTTATAAATATTTTATTTACAATTTAAAGGATGTAGACAAAATTCTAGGCTCGAGGTACATGTTTCTTATTTCACTTTTATTTCTGTAAGACAAATGCCATATTCCAAAATAATTTATAATTTGAAATGTTTATTCATATCATTAATTTATTTTATTATTATTTTGTTGAAAATTATTGTCATTTTTCAATAAATATAGTATTCTTTCAATCATTTTGTTTTTATATAGATATTTCTAATGTAGTAATGGATTTTTTAAAGACCTGGAATTTCCATTTATTTTTTTTAAAATAAATGGAAATTTTACGAGTCCTCAAAAATTGATGGCACGTGATTATAGGGCCTTAAGTTCCTAGAATGAATTTCTGAACATTGTTTTGGCTACATTCATCAAACATGCGAGCGGGTTTATCTAACTTTTGAACTTGTGTTCGGAATTAAAATATGAAGGCATCATCGAACTCGCAATGTCGTTATTCGCTTATGGAGACTTTCACCACGATGGCTGTGGATCAGGAGTGAAATACAGTTTTTGGGATTTTTTAATATAAGATTAAAATAAAAATAAAATTGTGTGACATTTTTATTTTTATTTTCAACACCCATGTTTGTGTTGGGAGGTGGGGTCCAACGGAACTAAACCTCCATGTGAAATTTGGAAGTGGGGACCACCAGACCATATCCTCCCATGAGTGGTTATGGTGGTGGGGACCACCCGAACCAAAACATCCCAATAGATTTTAGGGTGGTGGGGACCACCCTAGATTAAACCCCCTTTAAACCCCCCTTTTGTTGGGAAAATCCCTCAACTCCCTAATAAATGCGGGGTGAGCCTCTTCAACACCCCAACAATTTAATTATGCCAACGCACAACATTAATTTTTCCAACTCTCCATTAAATAATTAAATATTTTTTAATATTATGTGAATGTCTTAATAGATATTATAATCTATTATATTGGGCTTCCATTTATTTTTGGCTGTAATTTGGGGAGAGGAGGAACTTTGGAGAAAGCTCCCAACGAAGAACACTCCACCAATGAAGAACGCTGATGAGGAACGCGTTCGACTATGAAGAACAACCACAAATTAGATATCCTTCCTCAGAACTTCCTCCAATGTAGGATGTGTTCATCTACAATGAATCAGCATCCTCCATTTCGCACCACCATCAACCAACAACGAAGAAGAAGGGCTTTATTTCTATTTGATTATCGCTGCCCATGTTTACCCCACTTATTATTCTTTTGCGAGTAGGGAGGAATATTTGTCGAAGGGTATGATGTGCTTTGTTCATGTGAACCTCTTGCTACCACTCTAATGCAGAGAGTGTGGGCCAAACTAACATGGCCCGTGCTCCCTATAATCCTTGTGTTGTTTTACAGTATTTTTCGAAACGGAGGAAGGCTACGAAGGCAATGAAAGTGAAGAAGGCAACGACACCACCGCTCACGGCCTCTGCAACCCACGACATCCCCGCGATGCTCCTTCCTCCTAGCCGAACCAGCCTCGCACCGCCGTAGACTGAACCAGACCCGCTCCGCGCCGCCCCTTGGCCGTGCAATGCCCCAACCTTCTGGCCGAACTGGCCACCGACCACCCTGACCTCCAGACCAAAACTTCCCCCGCCCACCCCAGCCTCCCTACTGAGACACCCTGGTCGTGACATCTTCCAGCCTCACCCCCCCCCCCCGGCCACTCCGGCCTCCTGCCCAAACAGGCACTGGTCGCGCGGGCTGCTGGCCGAACCGGCCCCGGCCACGCCACCCCGACCGCCAGGCCGATCCGCACTGAGACGCACCCCCATGACCCTCTGAGCTGAATTATCCACTTTCGCTAGGCCTAACCCCCCTCTCGGTGCTTTCTGGGCCGAACCTCCCTTGAGCCGACCTGCGGCCGATCTCCGACCTCACGGTCGGTCCATGCCCTCACGGCCTGTCTGAGCCCTAACAGCTCTCCGCGGCCCCTTGCATCCAGCAAGCCTAGGGCCAGCAGGCCGTGCTAAACCCAACGGGTCAGGCAGGTCAACCCAAACCAGGTCTGCCGAGGCAGGGTCCGGTCGGGTCGGTCCGACTAGGTCGGACAAGACCTGAGCCCACTACAACCCATTTATGCTCCTTCGGCCATATCTTTGGCACCAGACGTCTGTTTGATGAACCGTCAGTGGTGCTAGAAATCATGGAGTCTAATAGCCCCTTTGAGTATACCCCAATAGATTTGGGGTATAGTTGAGTTACAGTCAGGTTGGATCATGCCCAAATCAAACTGGGCCCCGGGACTAAAACGCTAGTAACTCACAGACCAGGCGTCTTATTAACACGTCTTTTGTTGCATTGAGACCCTTATGATGTAGTAGACCATTGATATACTTTTTCATGGGACTTTGTGACAGTTGGAGTATCGTCCAGTATCTCATGGAGCAGATCCTCCCTGAGATGAGCGAGGGTAGTGTGGAGACCTAGTAGCTGGCTGAGACCGGATGACTATAGACCATTTTGACTCGGAGTGACTCTACTAGCCCAGTAGAGAGTGACTTGGTGTCACGACATACCCACAATGGGGAGTGTTGTGGTGTCATGAGAGACCCACTTTACTCAACACGAGGAGTACCTCAGTAGGATACATGGGGGAGTGCACATGGTGATGTGGTATACCCATGGTGGTTAGCGCACTTGGTGATGTGAAAGATCCATGGTACTCAATATGAGGAGTACCTCAGCAGTTCGTGGATAGTGGGAAGCATGCTTGGTGTCGATGCAGGCCCACTGTACTCGATAGATGAGGAGTTATCCAATATCCGAGGTTTCGATAATGTGACTGGGGATGTTACTTGATATACCCCTAGAATAAAATCCTAGTTGAGGTGAGTCAGTTATAATGTGTTTTCGTCATGAATGATATGGATCACTTGATAATTTATGTAGATGTATGAGCATATACATAACTAAAGTTATATATAGATTTCATATTTTGCAATTTATCCTGGATTTTGGGAGACACTGAGGGTTTTAGGGTCACTACTGAGTATCATTATAGTCACCCCTGCATGGGTTATTCCCGAACTGCATTGTGTTTGTTGTAAATGACCATAATCTTGGATGGATGATGAGAGTACCAGATCAGAACGGTACCCGGAGGTGGACCTTACGATGAGTCGATACACGGAGGAGACATAAGGATGATGATTGTTGAGGCGGTGATCTGTACCAACCCCTCAGTTAGGAATCTCAGAGGATGACTCAGCAGCTGACATTCTCTTTCTTTAGTTGTACTGTATCACTGTTGTACTTGTACTTTCTAGTTGGAATTGTATTCAGCCCATTTTAATTTCAATATCATATTTTTATATAGTTTAATTAGTGTTTTGTATCTAGCTATGCGCTTTCTTGTGTGTGTGTGTTTATAGGTTATAAAGGAAATTTGTTCCCAGTTTTATGGAATTAAGCCCTTGGTGCTAGTCGCCAGCCTCTGGGCTGTGGAAGGAGGGCTTGGGGTAGTCACGACATGGGCCCGAGGGGACGGGTCATGAAAAATTGGTATCAGAGAGGTCATTTCTTCCACATAACTTAAGAATATGATATTTTCATTGAAGAAATAGTGTTTAGTGTTGTGAGTATGTTTTTTAGTTTAGGGAGTCCAGTGTTGGTGTTGCAGCCGATGTATCCATACAACAAGACCCTGATATCAGATTTATGACTTTGTGTATGAAAAAACTGATTGCATTTGTGTTTTCCAAAGTTTTATTTAATTTAGATCACTAGGTCAACTCATAAGGCATAACTTTTAACTGTTGAAAACCATTTTCTCTTCAGGATGCCTTCATGCAGACATCCGACTAGAGTTCGGAGAGTTGTACACACAGATAGCCCACTGTACGTTGGGGCCTCGGTGCAGGTCCCTTTCCACCAGAGGCACTAGTAGTACCACTCCCTATTGGGCCCCAAATGCCCCTAGCCCCAGAAAAAGATGGTACACACCGCCTGACCACATTGTATAAGTTCCAACATCAGAGGCCACCTACGTTCCGGGGAGAGACTGAACCACAGGCGGCTAAGGATTGGCTGGAGGCTATGGTGAGAGTCTTCCGAATGGTAGAAACTCTAGTAGACCTAATGGTGATCCTTGCTACCAGCCTTCTATAGCCAGCATCAGGAATACGGTGGATCTTGATGTGCCAGGTTCAAGATGAGGTTATGCTTCTCTGGGCAGACTTCGAGAGCCTATTTTGGGAAGAGTTTGTTCCAGCGACACTTCATGAAGTGAAGATTCATGAGCTACTTCCTCTATTGTAGGGCATCATGACTGTAGCTCAGTACTAAACGAGGTTCACCGGCCTCTCACCCTACTCCACAGATATGGTAGAGGACTCATTATTTAGGGCTCAAACCCTTGAGCATGGACTCAAGCAGGAGATCAAGTCTTTGATGATCTCACATAGAATCTCGATGCAGGAGGGGTTGTTAGAGAGAGCCCTCTGATGAGTAATATGATGTTATCATTGTACTGAATTATGTCATCTATTATAGCAAAAGATTAATTCTTGTT
The DNA here is from genome assembly GCA_963277665.1 of Viscum album. Lineage (NCBI taxonomy): Eukaryota > Viridiplantae > Streptophyta > Magnoliopsida > Santalales > Viscaceae > Viscum > Viscum album. The sequence continues at coordinate 1,911,629,556 of OY728120.1, forward strand.
TTATAAAAAATTAATATTGAAAACTAATCATTTAGATACAATTATCAGATTATTGTACAAATTTATTAACATATGAAATAATTTATTTCATGTAAGTATATTTTTATTATTTTGTAATTCTATAAGCTATAAAATTCCCCAACACTTGGAAAATGGCACAAAAATCAAAATTTTGTCTTATTTTATTCATATCTGATGTGGCGATGGTCTCTTTAATGAACTCCTATTTATGTTTTTGTGAATTTTTACCATCACATGATCATTCTCAATCATCAGATCAATTATATATATAACAATCCATCATAACTATTAAATTATTATTTTCTTCCATGCCAATACCATCACTTAAAACCAATTATCATTTATTTGGATAACATTTTATGTGTCATTTAAGATAAAATTATTATTATCATTCTCATCTTTTCAATAAGATGTGTTATTAATACTTTTTACATTGAGGGACTTCAAGAATGAAATGTTAAATTTTGAAATAATTAATTATAAATATAACATTAAAATTTTAGATAGGTATTTTATTGATGTGGTTATTGTAACACCTATTATTTTAAAAGCAAAATGATTTGTTCAATATAATATATGAAACAAAACACTGAGATTACATGACCCATGAAATATATGTATACTATAACTAAGAAATTAAGTTGGATGGAATGAATAGTATTAATTAATTTATGATATATAATTATATATTTAAACCAAAGTCAATGTAAATTTATTTATTAATTATAAGTAAATAATCACTCATTTTTAATTCATGTTATTTTATTCATAAAAAATATTTTTTCCTAAAATATGTTCTTATTTATTTTAATGAGAAACTTATTTTAATTATTTATAGAAATTGTAAAATTTTAATTTGAAAAAATTCACTACTATTTTTAAATTTGCATATCATTATAATATAATGGACATATATTGGTATTTTTTGGAGGTTAATAATTTTTAAGTGAGTATTGAAATATTTTTTTTTATAAAATTATCATTTCATTTCCATAAATTAATTAATTTAATTGAATAATTTTGAATTCAATTTTCATTCAATTAACATAAATAGAATTTATTTTGATACAAAATAGTTAAATAAATTTTAATGATAATTATATCATATTTTATTATAAATTGATTTATTATCTGAAAAACACATTACCCAAAAATTGCTTTGAAGGGAATTTTTCATCCATTTATGTTAATTAAAATAACCCCTCTTGAAAAATATTTATACACAATTATAAATATTATTTTTCTAAAAATATGAATATTAATTCACAGAATTATGATTACTAGTCATAATGTTAATATAAGACAATCTAATACTTGAAAAATACATTACTTGAAAGACAAATATTTCATTACGTCTAGGAGTATTATTTGAAATAAAGTTATACCACATATTAATTTAATTTAATATAATGTTTTGTATATTTTTAGTAATACTAATTTATATTATATACTTATTTTAACCTATTGTTCATTATAATGATGTTTGAAAACTGTAAAAAACATTTATCGTGGATGATGTGAAAACCGATTTACCAGGGGATAAACATAATATTTAATAGATAAAATGATCAAAAAATATTTAAATTCTATTTTACAGAAATATTTTTAATTTACCTCATTAAATTATCAATAATTTTCCATTTTTGATCTTCTTCCATTTGTAAAATATGGGTATAACATATTCCTTTTAAAAATTCCATGTGTGTCCTCTCCCCCACTTATAAAAGGCCCCTAAATATTCACTCCACACAATACCTTTAAATCCTATTGATTAAGAAAATCCATACCCAAATCCCGTTATTACACCCATCTTAGTGAAATTTATTATTTATTCTGATCATAATTATAATCTATCAATGAAATAGGATTATACCTATGCAGGTGATCTGAAGATAATGTATCATTCTTAACAAGGAATTATTGTTCAGTTTCATCATCCACATCAGTATATTAGTATTTAACCATTAAAATATAATTAAAATACTATATAGTATATACATATATGATATTATATGACTCTAATTACTAAAATACACCTTCCCTTTGATTAAATGGGAAATTAAACCATCGTTCATGTTTATGATGGACTAAAGACTCCAATTTTGATGTAATTTTATTTTCATCAACACATATCAATGGGATTCATGATGATGGATTTAAATTTAATATATCATATTCATGGTATATTTTTTCTTCTTAATGATAATATATTATATATTTCAAAACCAATCCATTAAATTTACTATGATAACTGTATTCGAGAGAACGTGTGCACTACCACCTCCATTAACCGATGTGCATCACCACCAGACATCGATGATATATATGTACATGGATATGTATTTATATATGTGCATATTTTGATAAATTATATCATATTTATGATATTATTATTATTATGTAAATATTAAATTATACATAATTCCATTCATTATAAATTGTTGAAAGTTAACAACATTTCTCATTCATATGTATGGTCTATCGTCTCTATGATTATAATGTAATTATTTATTCCTAAATATTTTTCATGGTTGTTCATGAAATTAAAATTTGTTTCTAAAATTAAAATTTTTTAATTGTTATTATTGTGGATATTATGGAACAATTTCACATTATACTAGGATGAATATAAAAAATCCGTTTTGAAAATATGTACCGAACTTCTTCAAGAAACACTTCATAGACTTTCCTGATTAATTATTTATATATGGATGTAAAATAAATAATATAATTGATTAAATTATAATATTTTGATCCTAGAGAGAGTTATTGAGAAATAATAATAATTTATATAATATTATTATTAATGAGAAAAATTACATTCATTGATAGTCTAGAGTCGAGGCATGGGTTTCACGTCTCACATTTATTTCTGTGAAGCATCTTCCATATTCACCGCTAATTTTTAATTAATTGTTTATATAATTCCGAAGAATCTAATATTTTATTAACTTCATTAAAAAAATTAGGATTTATGAATATATTTTATTTTTCAACATTCATGAGGCATTGATTAAGATATTACCAATGTAGTAATGTAGTTCGTCTCTATTTTTTTCATTGACGGATACTTTATTTTTATGCACCAAATATAACTTTTGTGGTGTTTAAAATTCCCTATTGACATGTTATGTAATTTATATTATTATGCTAATTAAAAATTACAATTTATCATATATTATTCTTTTGTTGGTTGTATAGATGAAAATTAATAATGTGGATAATTCATTATGTTACAATCTACTTTCTTTTCAATATTTTTTCGGATTATGTTACATTTGCGGAAATAATATTCTCTTATTTTACTGAACATAATATATTTTCATCAATACTATTTTTTAATGTGGTTTAAATTTCTGTATTCGATTTTCCCCCTTATGGAATAATGTAATTCCAAATGTGTTGTTTGTATGTTGTATTGATCATGTAATTTTTATATTAGCAATGTTCCTCTTCTATATCAATTTTTTCTATAATATTTTATAATTTTTTTTCTAAATAAAAATGAATTATTAATTTTGATTTACATGTTCTTTTACATTCTTTTAAATTATTTTAAAATAAAATTTATCAATGTTTTGAAAATGGGACTATTTTGATTCCCATTAAAAAATATTTAAAAATGATTGTTTTTATAATCAACTTCATGTAAAGATAATAACACTATAATTTACATTATTTTATTGTCAATCCTTTATAATTTTGAAAGATTATTTTGATGAGAAGGTGGATGAATATATTTTTTGATGTTTTTATTTTTTCAATTTAAATTCTAATGTGAAAATTATATTTTCCTCATTAATGATTTTAATTATATTTTAATTGAATTTATATTCATTAATTTTAAAAACCCTTGATCACACATTTTGTCGAATTTGGATATTTTCTAATTAAATAACCATTATTATTCCTCTTTATGGATTTTGAGATTAACCTGGAACCCAATATTTTCATTAGTGAATTAATAAATTAATGATAAATGATATTTATTATGTAGAAAAATGATTGATTATAATTGTTTTATGAATGAATGGAACATGGAAATTGTTGATGGTCATGGGTGAACCAAGATATTGTGGGGTGAGCCTGATATATCTTATATTATGTGTGCACCCAAATATCACTAGGTGAAAATGATATAGCTTATATGATGGGTGCACCAAGATAACATCAGTTGATCACGATATAGATGATACGATGGGTTCTACATTATAGCACACATATAAATTAGTAAATTAATATATTAAAAACATAATAATATTGGATGTTGTTTCTTCAATTACTCCAAATTTAGGGTTCTGTAAAAATGATTTTCAAAATACTAACATATTTTTGTTATACATACAATGATTTATAAATGATTAAATTGACCATGATTTCTATCATATAGATCAGGATTATTAATTCTGATGACACATTCATTTTCGATATATTTATTCTATGTTTTCTGATTTATGATATATGTACTGATGGGTACGAATTTCAATACATTATTATCTTGTGATTTTATTATTTTATCATACCCTTATGGTATTCTTAATACTCACTTATAACATTTAATTGTATATGTTTATATTTAACCTCACTAAGAATTTGTGCTCACTATTATTATTTTTACATTTCCCTAGATAATCATGGATTATTTTAAAAGAATTAGGACTCTAATTATTACATATGAAAGACAACAATTACTTAATTTGAAATAAGGAAATATGGTTTTTGATTTAGAAATACTCATATGAAGATATGATAATTGTTTATAAAAGCGTTTTTTCATTTTCATTAATGAGATATACATAAAAGGACCCTTTATATGTACTTGGAATAATATTTTATTTAGATGTTACGGGTTTTTGAATGGAAAAAACGTAGTTACATATCTTTGTATAAATCCTCAAATTTAAAGATAATGTTTTCAGCACAGGATCCGAGAATGCAGGTTTGGGATTGTTATAATTAATTTATTTAATAAATGATAAACATTAGTGATCAATTCATATTTAAAAAATTATAATCACTTTATAATTTACCCTTTTATTATTGATATTCCTAAATTGAATAAATATAAAACATTACATTTATTTGTAATGATATCTCTTTTATCATACCAATTTTATATAACCAATTTAAATATATGATATCCAAAATATTAAATATATATATATATATATATATTAACAAATAACCTAATTAATGTTTATCCTTTTTTAAATAAAATATGAAACCAAATTTTTATGTCGACTAAATAAATTAATAATTATGGCATTTAATTCAAATAATTTAACAATTATATGAAGAATAATTCATAAGATTAAATAAAAAAATCCATATTTTTTATTCAATACACAGATTAAAAATTAAAATTATTGTTTAATTAAATTTTTTTATATATATTTAATGACCATATATACAAATGAAAAATAAATTTATTTTTACCATTTAATATTATTCATTTTTTTCATAAAAATTAAAATTAATAAAAAATATAATTTATTTATTTAATATAAGTAATTTATAATTTTTTTGAAATATTAAAATTATATCAAAATTCATTTTTCATTTTTTAAATAATATATAATGTATTTTGTGTTTGGAAAGAGTTTTGTTGTGTTTGTGACAATAGTGATCTTGTGGAAATTCTATTCTGAGTATTTCTTATTTAATTTTTTTCAGAATGGAAATGGATCAATAAAATATGATGAAATTAGATTCAAAATAAAAGGATGAATAATATTTCAAGAAATTAGTAACATTCATTTAGGGAATGGAAAAGATGACCACTGATGTTTCAGAATTTATTCAACAAGCTTTTCATGAGTCTTGAATCTCAAGAACATCTAAAGTGAGGATTTTATTATCTATTAACCTGGAATGTATCAATGAAAGACATTATTCAAGAAGGTTCTTCATTAGTGGAAGATTGATCCTTATAAAGGTTAATAGAACCATTAAGGGGGAATATTTGAAATTTGATCTCAATATAATCTAGTCTTACGACTCTATTTTTTTCCTATTAAGTCACTGCAATATATAGAATAAAATGTTCACAATGTACCACTGAGTTGGCATGGGATTCCAAGTCCAAGAGAGATTCAATGATGATATAACAAAAATATTATATATAGAATATAATAGGAATTATTTTTTCCCTATAATATTTCAACAAATAAAAAATGGTGTTTCAGACAAAAAAATAGATTTCTATTAAATTTAAATTTGGTGTTTTACTATAGGTGTGACATAACAATGGATTACATCAAGAATTTGGGTTGTGCACAATAAAGGAAGGAATAATATGTAAATAAATAAAATTTATTGATTTTCTTTTTATTAATTCCATTATACCTAATATCCACCATAAAAACATGTTTATATTCATATCATTGTGTTAATATACATAAAATTACTGATTTTAGAAGAGAGTGTGGGGGAGAGTTGACATACGTTCAGATCACGGATCAAAAATCAAAGTACCAATTTAAATTCCAATGATAGTAGATTTTATGTATATCACTAATGATATTGATGTATAACCATTATTGATATGTTATTTCCCAACACATGAAGTAGACTTTTTTTATGATTTATCATATTTCTGATTATCCTACATAAAATTCAAATCAATTAATCAAATATTTCAGTTCATTGTTCTCCTTATGATTAATAGTTATTCATGTTATGTTCATAAAAGTGTGTAATTTATATTACATGATTATTCATCATTTTTCATCACCCTGAAGTGGGTACAGTGAGTCATAACATAATGATAATATAATTTTAAACCCCTCTACATCTATTGTCTTGAAGATATTTTGGAATCCCTCTATGTGACTAAGGTGGGATCTTCGGAAATTAATTTTGATTTCAAATATGACTTCAAATAATCATCATGGAAAACATACATCGGTATAAAATACATTAAATATAAAGTTATTCATGAAAAGGGATAGTATAAAAAGGACATATGTGAGATTCTCTATTTATGCCCCTTGTATTCTTAGTTCTAGGGAGAAATTAATCATTTAATTTCCAATGAGTAATACCTCTTAGATGAGATCCATATGTGTTATCAGGCTCATTGATTGAGATCCCCCTAAAGATGGTCATCTTGAATCGATGAGAGGAACCCTATGGATGGTTATATAGTTATGACCTCAATATGATTTATATCATCCATTGAGTATATATAGACTATTTTTCAGTTCGATATGTTATTAATATTCATATCATGATTTATATATCCTTGTGTGGTGAACATGAATACTCACATGATTCATCATGATTAATGATTTCAGGGTTTCATACATGGTATTGATATAATAAAACTTTCATGGAAATTTTATACATATTTAATTTCTTTTATAGATGAAAGGATGTTTGATAGAGTCATAGTTGGAACAGAAGAAGGCAGTGTATAGTTTTCCTGAAATACCATGGTCATTGTTGAATTTGAGCAGTCCCCACAATCATAATTGGGTATATTCCTTTATTTATTTTTGGGCAATATTATTCAATTTTTACATTCCAATTATATTTTTACTCTTATTATGGTATATATATTTACATAGAAATCTGGTGTTAGATATATTTTACCCTTCCATGTGGGGTTAGTGGATTGGAGATTTGTGTGTGATGGTATATTAGGCTAAGTAATCCAATGCATGTATTATTCCTTATCGGTATTTGTTGGAATCCCCTAGCCTATTATTTGTAGGAATGGGGTGTCACACTTTTCTTATCAATACATTCGTGGTAAGCTATAGGTCGGGTCATGATAGAGTGGAATCATAGTCGTTTCATCTTATGTATTGATTTTGGTAATTTTAACATGTAATGATTTTTAGGGAACTGTGTCAAAAATGTTATGGTGTTTAGATTTTTTCCCTCTGGCTAGAAAATCTAGTGTCGGAGCGGTAGCTAATGTATCCACTCAGAAATAATATGATAACCTATTTTTTGATCAGTACATGTAGGAACTTATTTCACAAAAAACATTGTTACATGTATCAAATTGGAATGGGTTGCTGATTACAGTTACTTTTTTTAATCAACTATATATATACAATATTTGAATATTTAATGTCATTATTATTTCAGAATCAATTTTCCATGATATCCAACCAGTATTATACAACCTGATTAAATGGATGATTATAGTGACAACGAATAAGTATAGAGACCTGTGAAAAATATGATACTTCAAGGTTGTTTTCCAATTTTATAATCATCTATCAAGTAGCTGGTTGGGTTATATGTACTTGTTAAATATGTACATGGGCTAAGGGTAGTCTATTTCTTTTGTAGGAAGTATCCCCTTGATGTTCAAGTTTTTTATTCCTTGAGTAAACCAAAGACCTGATATACGTTGGTATAAGAGTTTTCTTCCTCTTGATGAAAATATAAAATCAGATGGTGGTCATAGAGGCAAGAATTTTTTATAGCATCAGAGGGTGATAGTGGAGTATGTTGACTAAGATGAATTAATATACAACCCTCTATGTAAAAATGTTTAATTATTTATTGAAGTTTTATTTCTATATCGACACATTATGAGTCATGTGCATCTGTGAGATTACACATCTTCAGCATCAGACTATGACATTGACAGTATATTCATCTTGGTTAACCAAACTCATAAGATAGCCTGTATATATGGATAACGATATATTCATCTAGGAAAATACCATTGAATATGCAGTTTAATGAAAAATCATGTTTGATTTTATATCCCTTTTCTTTCTATCCTATTATGGGGTTCATTAGATATTTTTATTGATAATGTGATTCAAATATTAGAAAACACTAAATGCTAGTGGCAGTATTGAGAACACATGATCTAAGACAACAACATTAGGTATTTGATTCTAGCCACATGGGACGTGGTCAGTGAGATGCTTCAAGGGATTGTCTCAATACAACAGCTCTATAATTTTTTATTCTCATGGTGGATCACATCTTACAAGGGGGATTTTATGATTCTATTGTTTGTTAGATATTTCTTGAATAGTATTGTACAAATCGTCTAGAAAATAATAGGGTTATTGTCGGTGGACCACCCAAGAGGAGGCAATGGTTAGAACATAGAGTTCTATAGGGTAGTTTAAATGGCAGTTGAATAGGGATACTAGCTTGACGTGGAAAACATTTATAATTTTGTCTACCACCACCCCTAAGTGGTACACCCCAGTCTCACAGATATAGTCTTCAGGGATGATTATAGTTATAAGATGTGTTTTCCAATGGCATGGTGGACCTAGGGATTATTAGAGGTATAATTTTTAACTTCTACACTATAAATATAGTGTAGATATAAATAGTAATGATTTATTAATTCATTACACTTCCTTGGATCATGATTTAGATATTCTATTTGAGAAATTCCCTCAACCAATGAGATCAGACTCTGAATATACGGGATTCTATATTTTTAGAACTCTACAGATTGTGTGGATTGACTCTTAGAGGAGATATATTTTTTCCGTTTTTAGTATTGATGTTTATTATGATTTAATATCATTAATGGACATCATAACCATGTTTCATTTACTAATACATTATTTAATACTGAGTATGTGTTGGGTATACATATAAGGGATGAGTTTTTCATTCACTAGTGAGATGGAAACCCAAAATTTCAAGGATGGTTGAAAACAAAGAAGGATACAAATTATTAAATAGTAGTTGTATTTTATGACCCTCAGAGATGGGGATCTTATAGTCTATTAGTTACCTACCATGGTGGTGGAGTGTGTTGAAATATTCCCCGAGGATAGTTTAGAAATATCTATCCATCATGAGATAGTCATATAAAAATAATTTCAGCCAAAGAATGCCATGATATTCAAGTATACTATTTAGATGTAACCCAAAAATCATGGTAAGATAAAGATAAAGTTAGTAGTTTTTTAGTGGAACAAATTTGTTAGACCTAATGTTTCATCCAAGGACACACCATTTGATCACCATGATGGTTATAATGATCTTAAAGTTGTTTCTAGATTGTCTTCAACTGTAACATGTGACTAGAAAGAATAATTACCCACTATTGACTATATATAACCTCTTTGAAAATATGACAGGGGAGTGATTTATCTTGAAGATCATCCTCAGATAAGGCTATCCCTAGTACAAACATTTAGATGAGTATATACTGAAGATTTTTTTGTGATATTTCTTTGGTCATCATGAGTACTTGGTGATTAATTGTTTCATGATTAATGACACATAATATTTCAATGGACTCATGAATCAATCTTTTCATCTATTGTTAGAATGGTTTGTGGTTTTATTGATCAATGATATCCTAATGTTCCAAATGATTGAGGAAGTGCACATAAGGCAATTGAGTATTGTTATGGACACACACTAAGAGAAAAATACTTATAGGGGGCTCTTTAAGTGTCAGTTATTGATAAATGTGTTCATTATTTTGGGAAATTTCATTTTAGATGATGGTGTATAATTTTTTTCTAACCAAGTATAAGGATGTGATATTTTGGGATTAGGAAAATATCAATACTTGTGTATAGAAATTCCTTTCGATGTATATCTATTATCAGATATTTGTATATAATATATCTAAGATATTGACTCACATGAGTGATTTTGAAGAGGAAGGGAGTCCTTTATTTTTGTATATAGTGGATTCATTATTATTTATTATAGTTGAGGAAGATGCTGATGAGAGTCCCAATCATGAAACATTTGGTGGAGGGTGATTAGTACATCATGTCCTTATAAAAATTACGTACAATATATGGTTATGTTATGATGTATATAATATCAGTGAAATCCTATGGGTCATGATATTCGAGACCTCTAGATCATAAGTACATGACCTGTGATTTGGTTTTGGAAGTGGTGGTCTACAACCAAAATATGTAGCGACATTAAAGTATGCATGATTAGTTTATCATCCATTTTGAAAATAATACTCTCATTTATATCATCTCTCAGAATGATCTTAAAATGAGATATATGTGGGGGATGTTTCTCTCCTATGATAATGAAATTTAGATGGTCAATTCACAAATTAAGAGGAATGTGGTGGAAGAATGTCTCAACAAGATATTTTTTCACAGTTACTAAGTGGTGTGTCGGAGAAATTCTCATATATGAAATTTTACTTACTAGACAAGGATGTTGGAGATTACCTTAATGCGATGGTTTTCCCCAACAATTCTATAATGTAATATTTAGGACGATATTTGAGATAATGACTATGATACATTATATGTTTAGATATAAAATATACAAACTCCTGATGGATTTTGTGATGGTGGGGAGCACCACATTCTTTTTTGAGGGAAAACATTGAATCTCGTGATATTGTGCGAGGAAATGATGATGTAGTCTCATAAAAATCCCTTCTCAATACAACAAGGTGTGGAAAATATGAACCAGTACATTTATTGTCATATATAATACATATGAAAGAATAAGTATGTATTGTATTTTTTCCCTCGATACCTCACTTTTTAGTAGTTGATTCTTAGGCACCAACTTTTAGCTGGTTTGCATCAAGCCCTAGGGGTTCTACAGAGGGCGTGGTATGGAACATATAAACACATTCATAAGGGATATCCAAGATTCTATAGAGGCAATGATTATATTTAGTTTATTGAAGAATTATTCACCATGTTATCCAACATTCGAGATGTCTTATATAAGAGTTAAATAGATAGATTGGGATGCATGTACATGAAGGATATAGTTTTTCATCCTAATTTTATCTCAATTATAATTTTATATATCTATGATCACTTTATATAACTATTATAAATATGTTTGATGTAGGAATTCGGGGGCTCTATTTTATTTATGGATCTAATTTCACCCCATGATGGATGGACATGCTGAACAGACCATTCAGGTTTGGGATGATGAGTAGATGGATTTGAAGATAGATTTTTGCTAAAGTTGGGTAGATACCTAACATTGATGGATCTTTAATACAACAAAAATTCCAATTAATCTTAGTTATATCAATATTTGTGAAATTTTACTAGAGACTATAATGGTCACAACTATGTTGGAATAATCTAGGGGAGTCTATGGTTATGTGTCCATAGTTGGTGTAAGATATAAAAGATAAGGCACAAACCATCCTTGAAAAGATAAGGATTGAATAGAGGTATATGAAGTCATATGGTTACTGGTGATGGAGGTCCTTGGAGTTCAAGCAAGGAAACCATATTCTTCTGAAGAAATCAACTCGAGATTGACTGTAATTATTTTAAATGGGTGAAAATTATCTATCTGATTCATTGATCCATTCCAGATACTATATAGTTTCGATGAGGCTGAATAATAATTCATCATACCCCCACATTTTGAAAATATACATGATGTATTCTGTGTTTCATAGCTGAGAAGGATTTAGCACTATCCATCACATGTTATCAACTGGGGGGATCTGGAAATCATGGATGGATCTACCTTAGAAGACTACCTATTAGAGATCAAATATTTGTAGGAGAAGATCCTATGTGGATAAGAAAATCACATGTTGGATGTCTACTATAATCACATTAGTCTATAAGTTGTTACAAGAGATTTGGTGGAACATATATAATCCCAGTTCCCTATTCATTTTTAGTCTGATATTTTCATTTCATGTTAAAAATAATCGATATGGGGAGAATTTACCAAATCATTTTTCTTCCTAGTACTGATTTAGAATATAGATAAAAAAATTAATAGCACATGCCACTGAGATTGAAAGGGAATCTATGTTCTGGAGAGGATATCAATTTAAATAATAAAAAAATATCTATTATACAATGAAAATTCATGATTATTTAGAAATAATGGAATAAATCTTGAGCAGGGTACTGGATTGGAAATAAGATACCACTATTAAGTCTTGAAATTGATTGTTACCCTAGGAATGAAAAACCATGAAAAAGCACTATGTTCTTGGGATGAGTGTTGTCATGGGTTCAAAAATAAATAAAATCATCAACAATATAATTTATTTTTTATTAATTCACTTAAACCTAATCACCCCAATAAAAACATGATTACTGCCAAATTATTAGAGGATAAATTTTACCATGATGATTTGAGAGGAGAGTGTGGGGGAACATTGGTGAATATCAGAATCACAGATCAACAATAGAGGTACCATGAGGATCTCCAATGATAGTGAAGATTGGTGATATCACTAAAAAAAGTGACACAAAACTATTTGTAATTATATACTGATACAAAAATGTGGTTGATTTCTTTTGGTTGATTTACCCTTTTATAATATCTTGCATCAAACATGAAATAATTATTTTGATAGTTTGACTCATGAGATAATGAGGGATTTATTATTGATGTATTTATATTTATAAAATACTGGAATTGATACTTCTAGATTATTTATATTCTTTCATTGTCCCTAAAGGGTTACATTGTGGGATTAAATCCTAAGTATATTATTGTGATTCCCTATATGGGTTTCGTCTAAGATAAAGTTTTTGGTATCCTTCCATGTTACCTAAGTGGGAATGTCAATAATTCTAATTTATTCCGAAGGTGGTTTTTCTAGAATCAGTGTGACCGACATACAAGTTAATAAGATCTGAATCTTATTAGGATATTCCAAATTGGGTCTAATATTCCCCAATGTCCATGGGTTAGATCCCCTATATGTGCAGTAGGTGATTTTAAGTTATAGTGATTACTTATTAATTTAAATACTCAATTAGAAAAGCCAATTAGATATTAATCATATGTGTTATTAGGCACTTGGATAGTGTTCTCCCAGTTGAGTGTTACCATGAATCCTCATGATGAATCATATGTTTGGTTATATGATTTTAATCACTTTAAGACTAAGATTGAATATTGAGTATATATGTGTGTTTTTTATTATACATACTTATAAGTCTCATATTGTGATTGATATATATCTTTGTTGTTGGGATGACTACTCAATTTATGCTTTATAATTAGTCCTTTCAGGGTGTATGACTGGGTATAGTTATAGTCACTAACACGTGGTATTTTCTCACACATTTCATTTCCGATATTGATAGGAATACATTTTTTGGTGTCAGAGAAGTAATATATGAATTCACAGTGTAGTGATTTGATAAAAACAGAGCCAATGTTTCATTTCCTAGGTACCCTACTTCATAGAAGGTTAGACACTCATTTTATGGAGTTTTAATTGGACATTTAAAATTCATGTAACCTGATTGTGCAATATAGGTGTACGCTTGAACATTGTGTCATGAAAAATTAGGAATTATTTTTGAATGGCCTGAATGCCTTCATTTTTATTGATTTTTTATAACCCCCCTTTCATGGGATGAGGGGTAACCCTTATAATGCACGTTGGCTGAGAGATTACATGGCCCGTAGGATTAGAATATTACATGACCCGAAGGTCATAGAGAATTTAACCAGACTATCTAAAAAGAACTGCCCCTCCCCAGCATCTTCATCTTTATAATAGATCTCCACCATGGCAGGACCGTCTGGCTAGGCTTCCCGTGCAAGCATAGGATACTACCAATGACATAGCCATGCCCTCTCATTCTGACATTCCATTTGGCTCTGATCGGGTGAGTACACCTTCTCTGAATCATCTTCTAGGGCTTCTCCTTTTTTCTGTAGTGTGTCTGGGACCTGCATTCATGTGTCCTGAAGGCCTTGGTGTGGCCCTAAGGCCTTAAAGTGGCCCGAAGGCCTTGAGAATAAACTGTCCCAAAGGCCTTGGGTGGCCCGATGGCCTTGCAGGACCCAAGGACCAAACCGGTGACCTGAAGTCCCAGATGGATGAATAGTTTCAGCTTCTATAGTACCGAACAGTCCCTACTACTGTACTACTACTGTACCCAGAAATATGCCTCCACCCGTATTTGATCTCAGGTCTCTTGGATTCACCTCACGAGTACTCACCAACTAGGCTTAGGCTCTTGTGAAAAAATAAGAATTCATATTATATAATCTTATATTTCCTACAATCATTTGATAATGAATAACATTCAAGATGGATGTTTAAAATTAAAACCTACTGGTTTCAATTCAATGATTTTAATCTTCGTGTTAATAAGTCTATAAAAATGATGATAAAAAAAATAAGGATGTCATAAATAATTTATGTCAACATGTAATATGACCATAAATACATTTGGACAACCCTTATTGAATTGAATTGAAATAATTAATAGTTTCTATCATATATTGTTATATATAGAAATCCTTAATATCTTAAATTTCACTTATATTTTCTCAACAGATCATGGATCAAGAAGAAATAGGGTGGAACTATTGATGAAAAATTTCTTAAAAAAATTTGATACCCCCATAAATAGTATGTATTGAAATTATTATAAATATATTGGATAGAGGGAACTGTATATAGGTAAAGTTGTATAAAAGTGAGAAACAAAATTAAGTTCACAAATTTACATCTCATTTTCCTGAATTGATTTTGAGAATAAATATAAAGAGGGAGATTTATGAAAACAAATTTTGTTTGAGTTCTAGTATCATCAATAATGGTGGAAATATATGTGTTATAAATATATGATGGAGTATAATAACTTTGATAAAATTTTATATATCCAAGAATGTCTAGAAGGATAATAGAGTTCATAAGTCTTGATAATTTTCTTTTTTGAACTGAGTTCAATTATATAATGTTTTACAACATATGGGGATAGAGATCTACTACCATTTTATTATTATGGTTCAAATTACCCTTTGTAAATGAAGTGATATATTGTTATCCCTTATGATATAGATTTATATATTCTAGTTAACAATCATTATGTGTAATGTTTATGATGATATATTCATGTACATGAAATTAGATACCAGTGGATGTATTTTATTAAATACATAGAAGAAACTATAAACTGTTCATCTTGTGAGGAATGTGGTCTATTCATTGGAGGTTTAATCCATAGGACACCTAGCTGAAAATACTATGGAATATTTGATTGATGATGTTACTAGATTATTTGAGATGTTGCTAGATTAATTACGAAAATGGATAAAACATACATGTTTATCTTGAGAAGGGATGGAAAATATATTATGGGGAGAAAAAATAATCGGATGGAAATAAATCTATGTTTAGTTTTCACAAAGCCTAGTGCTACCAAATTTTTGAATATCATGATCTATGTTACAAAATGGAATCCATGTAGATTAATGTTTCATATAGGTGAATACTAATATAATTGATATCCATTATATATGAATAATATATAACCACATATATGAATTATCAATATACATGGTTCCTATAACATATTCAAATTATTCAAAAATATGATTTCCTATATTGTAATATTCATCATCATTGCCTTATGTCCCACATATGTTAATAGATAATCACACAGTCAAATAAATGACATATTTTAGGGATATTTGTATATAATTTCTTCGATATACTGGAATTATGGAAAAAAATATAATTCCCATATATAAAATTTCAAAAAGGTGTTTGGACCAATGATATGTTGTACTATAATGTATCAATATTCTATACTGTTAAACCCACATATAAAAATTTAAATTCGTACAATGAAAATGATATTTTATTCATTGATCATGCATCTTCCCCAAACACATTATTATGACTCAAGAATAGATCAAATGGTATAAATAATCCCTGGTAGAAGCTTTTCATGACGATATGAGATCTCCACTACATATAATATAAACCCATGTTAATGTGTGCGTGACTACATGGAAGTAATGTTCCATACCATATATTGTAAGAACCACCCCACTATTCCTATGGGGAAATATAATTCAATCAAAAATGTTATGATTTTAAAGGGGGATGTGGATTAGTATATTTGAATATCTCATGATACATAAAATCTATGTCATGATAATGAATTCCATAAAGAATTTGAATAATAATTTGACTTATATTACCTGATTATTAAGTGAAAATAGTTATGGGTGTTTTAATATGAGAATTATATAATAATATTTAATTTATAATCAATCTACAATAGTTTTTATGTTTTAATATATATATATATAAATACTGTGGAAATTGTAAACACTAATGATATTGTAAAAATTGAAAGGAGTTGGAGGTTTTAAACATTCCATACTTTTAAATATACTACATGTTGAATGAATAATAGACCGATATGATATGAAAATGTGTGGGGTAAAAATTATAATTTAAATTTAATGAAGAATGAGTTATAATGCTATAACTGGAACATTAGAGGAGAAGAACAAATAGATTAGTTGTACTTTTGTATATCACATAATTTGTTGATGTTATTATAGATCCACACTTCAATATCCAATTGTAATGGTGTAAAGAACCATTAGGCATCCCATCGTATAAATGATTTACTCAAAGATATCATATATATAATTAAGGAGGAATTCTGGATACCACATATGATATTTATTTAAATGATCCATAATCCCATTATATTCTATGAATTTGAAATATTCTCTATCTTGTGTTATAGCTAGCTAGTGAAATTATTAAAAGTTTAGTTATGTAACATTTCCAATGATTTTGTTCATAATATGAATGTGTCAATTCTCATGAGATAATAACCCAAATTCAAAATGGTCATAGTTATTAAAAATAACTAAAATTAATTAATAAACACTTGTTTAACCATGTGTTTATTTTTTCTTGTATATTTTTTACCGAATAATGTATAAAATATAACAGTGATATCCATTCAATGAATAATTGATGAAGTGAGTAAGGGTTAAATGTAAAATTGGATTAAGAGTCACCCACTATTGATTCCAACCACAATATGTGTGGGAAAACCGAATATATATCCTAATAAATTATAAAATAATCACATGAAAATATGTATTACACACCATGAAACATTACTCAACATATCTTATTACATCTACTAATAGTGAATACATTAATTGTGGAAAATAAATTTAAATGAATAAAATACTATACACTATGAGACCTCTAAGATCATTTTCACCCATAGGGATCTCCCACAAACAATGAAAACCTATAATGATGATGTACATCATGAATGGATGAAATATACTATGTGATTTAAAATAATAAGTATGGAAATTAGAAGTCTAAAATAAGACGTGTGATTATAATTGATGGTTTCATATTGATATATGTGGGAATGAAATGAGGATATTATACATTTAGTTATTAGAAATATGGTCTTTGGAAATATGATGGTTGGATATTGATTAATCAAATAGGTACAATAACTTTTGGTATTGCTAGTGTTATATTTCAAATAATTTAATTTATAATTAATATGCGATGAATGAAATATATAGAATTAAAATATTAAACATATAGATGCATTAAATTTTAATAATAATTTTATTATTAAATTATGATATAATGTAATTACAAAATATAATTAATTTTATTAATATCAATGGATTCATAAAAAATACCCATTATAAATAATTAATTTTAATGGTAATCAGTAAATATTATATAGTATATAATTACTATAATTCAATTAAAAAAAATTTAAATTGTTTTATATTTGTATATATTAAATTGAAAACTTATTCACATATTATTATATATAAATTAGTATATAAATAATTAAAATATAGACATGGAATAATATTAAGACCAATTAATATTTAAAAATGACATTTGTTCAATAAAAATATATTTTCTTTATATATTTTAAATTTTAATTTAAAAATAACATTTATAAATTATATAAAATGTTATTTAAAAAATTAAATTCATTTATGGATTTATCAGGTGAATATAATCTTAGTAAATTTTTTATGTTTATGAATATTTATATTTAGGTGAAAAGTGATATATTCCATTTTTATAAATAGAATGAATTTAAAGACATTATTATTATATGTGTATGATTTTGATATTTTGGAAACAATATTTTATGGAAATATATTTGTTTTTAATATATATTTAAAATTTATACAAACTTATTTCTATTAAAAAATTTTGTTTTAAATTTCAGAACAAAAGATACACTATTCTCTAAAATTGTTTTTAATATATTTAAAATTTTGTATTTTAAAATTTATTTTTTCACAAATTAAAGGTTTATATAAAAAATGATATTTTAAATTTGGAATTTGTATATACATGTTATGTGAAAATGAAAATTTTATTATAGTACAATAAAAACAAATTACACTGGTAATAACATTTTAGTACGTTAAAACCCAAAAGTATAAAAAGGGTTAACCATATGGGTTGACGGAAAAAAATGGTAATAAATATTTTAAATTTTTTTGAGGTATTCCAAGACCAAAATAAATTTCCACTTTAATAATTTCATTTTTTGAGACTTTTTTAGATTTTATGCATGTTCACTTTGAATATATAGATAAAGTAGTTAGAAATAAATCAATTCTCTCTACTTTTAAAAGGTTCCTCTCAAAAATAATTGAAGACAAAATAATGTTTTGGTTCAATCATGAAATATTCCGATTTTTTTTCTAATATAATCCCTTTAAACATCATTTATCTTGAATTCATCATATGGGAGCCTAATCTATACATATTTTATTATCCCTGAAATGTAGAAATAATGTTCAAAACATTAGTACTAATAATTCCCTAATTTCATTTCATTTGTAGATTACAATTTCAATCATAATCTTCACATTATAAAGTTACATATGTTCATGAAGGAAACTAGGAAGGGGGGTAGAATCAAGGGTGTTATTTTATAGAATCATTTTTATTAAAATTATCCTATAAAAATATTATATTTTTTACTAATTTGAAAAATATATATCTCAACCATACATCATATGAAATGATAGGAATGAAAAGAGTTTTACACCATATTTACAGGGTTCTCCCCCTAATGTTGGTGAGTACATCCTTTCAATGGACATTATAATAAGTCTATTGAAATTAATTATGATATTAAGTTAACACAATTCATACTACTCTAATTATTCCCCTATTTTAACTTTAAATGTAAATATACAGACACTTGTTAGTTAAACCATTTTCTTATACATCTGGGAAAAAAATGATTATTCCCTAAACATCTGAATAATTGTTTTATAAAAAAAATCTATCTGGTACACTCACTATTATGTAATAATCCTTCTATTGTACCTAATTTTAATATAGTATGACTCTTTATAATGCACCTCAAATCACTATTCCTCTGTCTAGTTCCTTATTCAGATGATAAATTGTCTGATAATCCTATAAACAACAAAGATATGTTAGGTTTCTCTTCTTTATCCAACAATTTCCTTGGTTAAAAACTCATCATAACCATCTAAAAAAGTATACAACTTATTGAACCTATCTTTTTTATGGCTAATTTACATTAAAACTCAATATGAACCCCTATGTCTTGGCAGACCCCCTGGAGAAAACATAGAAAAAGAAATGTTTTCCCACTTAAATGAGAATCAAATTTTAAATCATCATACTCAACTAAAATTCAGACAGCTACATCCCAACCATATGTATCATTCTTGTTGTTTCAAAAAAACATAAATATTTATCAAAATACCATAAAAATTGAATATTAATTAATCAATTTTAACACATAGAATGATAAAAATAGTTTGAAAGAGAGGTTCAACAACATCATTTTTATAGACATTAAAATTTTATGTAATTCTCCACAAATAATTATCCAAAAAAAATTTATCTGATAAATTCATTATGAAAATCACAATTTAGTAATTAATAATCTTCTAGAAACATTTTATGTTTCCCATAAAATTGACTTTTTTTACCATGGTTTTATTATCACATCTCTACAATCTTCAATATATGGTTAAATCATCCTGGTAGAATAAAAAAATCAATCTAGTTCCCTTCGAATATAACCTCTATCTGATAGACATTCAAATTTTTGTATGAATTGATTTTTATTATTTTTTCGAATATCTTAACCTGGTTATACAAAGATCACTTAGGATCCATAGTGGGATTGGTTCAAGAAGCTCATACTGGTATAATTTTATAGAATCATTTATCTAGTGACATAATATTTTATTGTTTTATTATCCTCTATCAGATGATACATTAGTTGATCAACATGACTTGCTAAAATCATCCTACTGACTTCACTTATTATCTTATCTCTCCATCAAATTTACTTCATTCATATATGTTTTGTATAAAATTATTCATTTTTCATCTAGTATACAACCCAGACATATCCATGTGTACTACATGGATAATAGATCAATTGGTGGACATTGTGAATATATATCAATTTGAAAATCATTGAAAACCACATCTACCTGTCTAATAAGAATTATACCTATCAGTATGTGGATATTTCTAAAGAAAAATTTGATGATATGATGTGATTTCATTTTAATAGATTAATAAAAACCCAATAATAAAAAATTCATTCTAATGGATGTTTTATCGATTGACTCAAACCATTAGCCTTCATAAAACAACATCCACGTTGAATTTATATCTTGAAAATATGAACTATATGCAACATCAACATTGTAACATAACTTTTTACAAAATTAAGCTTTAATATTGTACACTATTTCAATCTATAATCTTTATTTCTAAAGTTATACTACTATAACTCATAATTCACTTGGCTATTTTTTACATCTCAACTATTGTAAAAGTCATGATAAGTACACTTGCATCTTGAAAATATACATGATATTAGGAACATGCATAATAGAAAAGGATCATCGAATAGTATACAAATACTTCATTAGCAAGGTAAGAAAAAAATACATAAATAGTAGAGTATATACATTGTTTCATTATCACCATCATCAACACTTTTTTATATGTGATATAAATGAAATTCATATATAAGATATTGATAAAAATTCAAAAATATTTTCATAAACTTCCCAAATATTCGATAATTTCAACATTTGGATTTGTATTTATCATTTTAATAATTATTAAAAACTCCTTTATATACTTTTTTCAAAAAATGACACTTCTCATAGAGAATATCCTGACACCACATATGATGATGATTAATTATTTTGATGGAATTATATCTCTGAGTGACATGATATTTTTATCCCCTAATTGAATAAAATCTATCTCAATCTTTTTTATAACCCATATTAATATCAAGATGAATTAATTTGAAATTATTGACAATATTTTTTGAAACAACCAATAGAACATTGACTATAACAATTAGTATTCAATGATGTACTAAACTTCACTCTAAAAACATCCAGTAGAAGTTTCATCCAGATAATTTGTTTACAGGCATGGGTGTCAGTAACATATTCTTCTCTACTATTCACAACGTATCAAAAAATTCATATGATGTCAACTCTAAAAAATTATCATATTAAGAATTATCATCTAGGTGATGACTTTATATTATTACAATATCTATCCCAATATGTATTCGAGTACATATGAATTTTCATTTCATGTATTATTATAACAATCAGTCCATAATTTGATGTTCATTGGACATAAATATGTATTAATTTCTCTTACATCATTTTTAATTCCATTGGATCACTTTGGTATCCTATACAAAATGTAATGTGATAATATCGAATGACCCGAACTCCCATATCCAGTTCTGAAATCATAAACATTACATTATCATCATTGATACTAATAATTACAATCCAATTTTTTACTCAAACTCCACATTATCAAACTGAAAACATGAAAACGTACATTCTCAAATAACATTAGATTTATATTTCAAGATAATTATGACATAATATTACATAAACAATAAACATGTCATTAAATGATAATTTCTCCCATGTAACTCAATATTTATTTTTTAAAAATTATTTCATCATCATCAACCATATAATGTCCATTCTAGACATAATTTATTCCTCATCATTCATTAGATCCTAGGGAAAAGGAAACATAAGAATGGTCTACAAAAATTCACAGTATGTGTATACAAATGAATTATAAATTGTAATTCATTAGTGAGTATAATATTTTCATATTGGTATGGAGATATAATTAGATTTCACATGAGAATCACAACATAAATCATTACCATAAGTACCAAAAAATAAATCATGAGTCTTGTAATAAGGCTTTGAAAAAGAAATATTTGTAAAAATAATTAATCATGGGCCTTGTGAAAGAAATCATGATCAAAGGAAACATTAGAAACCCATTCAAACAAAATATAAATTATGTTGACATCTTGAAAGATGGTCATCATATAACCCTTACAAAACCCTTAAATTTGGAATAACCATATGAATAACATGAAATATAATAATCTAATTAAAGGAATCATTAACAATTAATTGGAGTGATATTTGTGCACACTAATAATATATTATATTATGGGATATACCGATAATATATGGATATCTATATCATATAATCTATAACAGGGTCACTTGGAACTTTTTGGGACACCCCAAATTATAAGCTATAATTGCATCCCATAAATATCATTGTGTCCCCCAATCATATAAGATGAAGTGGGATCATATGGAACTATTTGAGAAGAACCATCATATATAAT
Organism: Viscum album; assembly: GCA_963277665.1. Lineage (NCBI taxonomy): Eukaryota > Viridiplantae > Streptophyta > Magnoliopsida > Santalales > Viscaceae > Viscum > Viscum album. The sequence continues at coordinate 1,911,653,003 of OY728120.1, forward strand.
TTATAAGAACAACAACCTAAATAAAGTATATAGAGAATTAATTTAATCATAAAACTCATAGAAAAAAATCATTATTTATTTTATATATTGATTTAACCATTGAAAATAAATGGGAATCATGTTATTCTCATTGAAATATGACTGACTAGAGGAAATTAAATTGTCTTCATGACAATCTCTTTGAAGAATTTCTAACACATTGAAAAGGAAATACATCAATAAAAAAATCATGAAAACAAGGTTAACCCCTGGAAAGAAAACTTGATCCATTACAATATCACTGATACATTTTTAACCTATGGAAAAAATAAGTTACATATTAATCTATTTGTATAATTCTTAATCCATCCATAAAATGAATGGGGATGGTATAATTTTAAAAAATACACATTTTATCACAATTATCAACTTGGGTTATCGACATTGATGAATTTTAATACCATTAAAAAGATATCAACAACATTTTGAGGAAAATTAATTTTTAAATTTTTAAATTTATTTTTTATAATAGATTATTCGAAAAAAATATTAAAATACATTTACTTGAAAATGTCATTGGGAACATATAAATGAATATTTACAAATTCCTTTAAAACATTTCTTAAGGAAAATATCAATTCTACTTTGAAAATTAATGTTTAAAAAATTTCAATAATATTTTTCATTGAAAATAAAAATGAATACCTATAATGGATTATTAACATAAAATAATGTTATGACTATTGATAATTCCATTCATTGTGTACATGTTAAATCAAATATTGTTTTCACATTTTTGTTAAAAGAAAAACATTAATTGACTAGAAAATGATATGATTGTTCAAGTCAAAACATTTTGTAAGGATATCAAAATGCGTAAAATCTATATAATAATTCATTTTTATAATTATAAAAACATTATAAAAAATAGTTTGAAAACATGTTTTTGGAAGAAAAACTATTTTTGATCAAAGAGTGAAATAATGTTTATTTTCCTAAAACTATATTTTCTAAATTATTTTAAATAGCCAATACATAGAAAATTGTACTATTGCATAAAAATATAATTATAACTAGAGTATAATGGATATAATGAGAATAATTTATAGGTATTTCTTAATATGTCATAAAAATAGACTTATTAATAAAAAATCATTATAATTGAAGAGAACATAGCAAAAAATACCTTCCACATTGGTAACATTGAATCATATGCCCCATGAAAGGATAATTTTAAATTAATCATGAAATATCATGATAATAAATAAGTTCATTATATTACTGGTCAAATGGTCTATATATACACCTCTAAAAATAATATATGTCTATAATATTACATAAGTCTCAGAAAATGTAAATTGAGACAATAATCAATCACAAAGATCATATCATTGATGTGGAGATTAATTACTCAATTTATTATTATTTTTTAAATAATCCAAAACAAAATTATATAAAACATTAATTAATCAATGTTCATGATACACATAATATTAACCTGATATTTTTAGTAAAGTAGATGATTAACCATGTAATGGAAATTCTGATATGAAATCACTTACCTCGCGCTTCCTTTCTAATGATTGTGATTTAACCTTTTATATAGTGGTTTTATCATGTTATTAAATTATTAATGAATCATTTCAATATTTATAATTTTATATGTGGTTTTTGATAACATTTCATCACTTATTTATTAATAATCATCCATTATTTTCATTGGTTTATGTGAGGGTTGTCTTTTTTTCTCATTCGTGATTTATCATAAAATTTTTCATTCTTATGAATATAATATAGATACATAATATCAATAATATTAATAATTAAATAATTTCAATATTTATGAATAAATTATACATTTAATTTTCCTAATGAAATGTTATTTTTTAAAATTATGTATGTTATGATCATAGAGGGGTGGGCTATATATACATATGAGTAAAATTTCCATTTTTCAATGATGAATATGTAAAAGAGGTAAATGATATATTAATCTTACGTAATGATCATAATATCATATATACCATATTATTTCTTATAATATACTTACATACATCATCCATTTGTTGTGGTGATAAAAATATTGTCACATTGCTTTGTGAAGGAAGTATTTCACACGTACATGAACGATGTTATTTTTACATAGTTCAAAAATGGTATAATATCCTTTTCATAGTGAATAATATTTCAAGAATATTGTACTTATGTAAATTATATTACATATATTAATTCAATATATATTTATTAAATTAAATCTAACATGTTATTGAAAGACGAATAACATCGCTTCACAAAGAGGTTATCTGTTGTGCACCTGAGTGACGTTTTTATTTACTCTACAGAATAGAAAGTAAAAGATGTATATTTGATATAATGAATCCAAAAGTTTAATAATGTAATATATAACATAAATATAAAATTCATACAACATTAGACCCAATAATTATATATATTAATGGAAAAAGTAGTGGCATCAATTTTTGAGGTAGTAGACCATGGCACACATGAATGAGGAATTTATAACTCAATAGATTAATGGAGAGATGGTAGTGTTTAATTTTATTATTTTAGTAAAATATAAATATATTTAATATATTTATGATATTATATCATAAAATTTAATAATAATTGAAGGTGGTGTCAAATTAATTAAATAGAAACGCTCTTGGTAGAAGATTTCACCATCTTCGACCATCCTATTTAGGTTTTCAAAAAGATCATTCCAAAGACCCCTTTTGGAATAAAATGATTCTAGGATTATGGTACGTAATTTCAATGTTTTTCTTTGAGGTCTTGGATGATCCAAATGGTTTTATTGTGTTATTTGTACTAAATATTTGGTGAGACTTTATAAGTGAGGTTAGTAGCACCCATGTAATTGTTTTGGAGAAGATTCAATTATATCCACGGTTTTGTTAGGATAAAAAACATAAAAAATATAACATTATAGAATATATAATAGAAGATTTCAATATATTTCCATAAAATTGTTGTTTAAAAAAAATTGGTCATTTTTAAAATTATCACTTTAATTTATACTTTAGTAAGTCTGTTTTCGCCTTAATCGTGGTAAATATTTTATTTATTGTTTTCACTATAAATTTTTATAAAATGTTTTTTGAACTTATTATATATTTAAGATAATTATTTTTCCAAATATTATATCCATTTTTCCATATTATATTCAAATAATTGGAAATATTTATTTGAAAATTAATCCCTATGACAAGTAGAGAAAGTGGGATTTCATAGTGAGAATGTTGAAAAGATTACAATGTTTTTATTTCAAAATTCAAGATGAAAATTATTAAAATTACTTATGTAGGATTAATTTATATAAAATTTAAATAATTTTTCATTGAAACAAATTTAATGTATAATATATCTGGAAAAATAATTTAAATGAAAAATTCAGTTTTAGTTAAAATATATTTTTTTAACAATGCACAAAAATATTTAAAATTTTTTAAATTACCAAAAAATCAAAATTGTTTATATATGGAATTATGATTTATTATTTAATATTATATTATAAAAATAACTTTTATTATACTGGTAAAAGTTATATTTAAATCAAATCCCATTTACGTCAAGAAAAACGCGTTTTTGCGAAGTGTATTTTTGAAGTACAAGATGATTTTTTTAACTAAATTTAAAATAATTATCTTTTTATGAATATAATTTATAGTAAATTTATATATAATATATATGTTTAATTTATAAAATTACTCATTAGATATAATTACTCGGCCTTAAAACATTACATAATTTTGATTTAAATTAATCATTCACATTGAGGACCTTTTCAGGTTTATATATTTTGAGAAATAGTCTATAACTATTACATTACTTCTCTGAAATTACAAAGTATACACTTCTTCTCAGTATCCTTATTTTTCTTAAAATAAAAAATTTTAAACAAAAAAAATAAATCTTTTCTTTATATAAATCTTTATGAGATATTAATTTCAATTACTCTACCTTATAAAAAGTGAAAAACTTTTAAAAAAACATACGATTAGCATAAAATGATCAGTAAGGGTTAGAAAATAAAAAATGAAAACATTAGTTCGGCGATAAATACAAAACATTAGCTCTTTAACATACCTCGTGAAGTCAAAAGAATTATTAATAACACATAAAAATCATAAATCAAAAAGGTAACTTATGGCATCCAATTAATACATAAATTCTACCATTCATATCTACATATAGAGGGATACTTGGAATAACCATCACAATATATTATTTAAATAAAATATGAGAAAAGTTAAATTAAACCTATGTCGTGTTACACAATGCATTGGAGAGCTATCTTGGGCTCACCCACACATGATTTATCAAGGAACCACCAGTATACGTTAAAATTTTCCAATGATCATAACATATTCATAACATATGAAAAACCATAAAGGAATGATAATTTCTACATTAGAATCAAAATATATCATTTCCATATACTGGCATAATCAATTCTTTATCAAACCATTTTCAAAACCATTTAAAACAATTAATAAATATAATTTTTAATCAAAAATTCCACATCAACTTTTAAACTTTTAAATGAAAAGATATTTGAAAACATTAATGTCAATATAAATAAATCCTTAAAACTATTTTGAAATAATGTACATTGATGAGATATATTTAATTGAATAATCTTTAATACTTTGAAAATGATGTTTTAGTTAAAGAGTCTTATAACACATGAGAAACAAATGACTAAACTTAATTAAAGTATAAAATAAAAGAAAACATATATTATTACGAGAATAAGGATATTGATTATATAATATTTAAATGGAAATTTTATACAACGTATAAATTTTAATTGGTGTATAACAACAATTAGCTCTCAATGGAATGTAAATAAATGTGAAATCCATTTAAAATACCTTACCGTTATGCTTAAGGATAAATCAATGACATAATTATGTTTGAAATATATAAATACTCCCAATATAATTAGATATTTTGTGTCAAACAATCAGAGTCAATTCCCACAATGTTATTGCACAACATAATCAAAACGTAGAAGGTTAACCCAATGAATAGAAATTGGGTTAAATGTTCCCTTACTAATTTGGTAACATACCAAACAAACACACCATGAAAGATGTATCAAACAATTAAGATGTAAATAACCATAAATTAATGTATAATTCAAAAATAATACAATCATGGGCAGTAAATACACCACACAAAAGGAAATAGTGTCAAATATAGCATTAATCTCAAGAAAATAAAATGTTAGATGAAAACGCCTTACCATAGTGTAATCAATCGAGTCAATAGAAAAAAAGTTGATAACCACTAAATTAATCTCATAATTCCTGGAATATAAATAAAATCATGATAATATATATCAAATAGAAATACACGATACACCACATGCAATAAATATGTGGCGAACAATGGAAATCTCACGAAATAAAGAGTGAGATAAGAAAACCCCAACGTCATGTCCAACATAACTCTTATGTTTTGTGTTCTTCATGAATAATAAACTTAAGTTAATTTAAACAATATTAAGAAAATTTTTCATTTTTTAGTATTTCTTTTATATCAATTATTAAGTTTCTATAATAATTTGTTAATTATTGGAGTTTAGATAGGACATTTTGTTGATGTTAGGAACTTTAGTAAAAAATGAACTTGTTATAATTGGAAATTGTCCATGTGGTAAAAATTACATCATATACAGAATGATATTCATGATTTATATATCACTTATATCATATATATATATATATAGTGTATATATTTTAATAATATTCTATATCATTTGGAGTTATGAAATGAAATGCACCGTTGATGGAGACGGTAAGCTGTACGTACGCATGAACACTGCATTCATTTCTATTTTATATTTAAAATTTCGAAAAAAATAACAATACATAGTTATATTATAATTATAGTATAATATCTATGTTATGTAATTTAATTAACTCCATCCTTTATATGTTCCACAAATGGCATGAATGAGTCATTTCACTTAGAGGAGGCGGTACTCCGCACTTCCTTAAATGAAATTATCATATTTACCTATTATGGAAACCATTAATGTATGATATCAATGAAAAATACACAATTATAGTGGAAATATAAATATAATAAATTTCAAATGTAAATATCATTCCATCTTAATGGAAACCATGAGAGGCGATATGAGATAATTGAACGATCGTCGTTTTGGGAGTAAGTAGTTCATCGTCCACTGAAATAGTATATTAGTATCCATTAGATAAAGTACTGTGTAAGTGTATTTTGAATTCTATTCATACAAAAAACCTCAAATATTAAAGATATTGGAGGTTTTATAAATGAAAATAATAAAAATGGTCTATGTGGTTGGTGAAATAAAACAATAGAAAAAACATAAGAGAAGACATTGCGTTTAAATCAGGTAACTCCCTTTGGTTTGAACCAAAAAGATTTATTGAAGTGCCTTATACCTAAGGTAAGACTTCTAGGTGGTAGAGTGGGATCCTAAGAGTTTATTTGGGCTGATTTTGGACAATCAAATGGGCTTGAGAGGTATGAGTAATGTGTTAGAAGTGAGGGCTTTTAATGGGGGGAAGGGAACTTTAAGAATATTGGAAAATATTATTTTATTATATAATGATTTTCAGTTTATAAAGGTCCAAAACATGTCAAAGTAAAATAAAAGATGACTCTTGATAGAAAAAAAACCATCCCCTAATAATTGTACTGGTTTCACATATTTTTTTAAACATTATAATCTTATTTATTTAAATCATTCCTTAATGAGGTAAACATTGCATCATTATCCTATTGTAAATATTTTTATTTTTATGACATCTAAAAATTATAAAAAGAGAACATGATGTATAAAATCTTTTTAGAATTAAAATTAATAATTATAGTAGATTAGATAACTTAAATAACCCCATGTAAGATTTTATTTACTTAAAGATATATGTTTATGTCATTTTTGTTGTTAATTAATATAAAGTGTCATTATCACTGTTAAGTTGCTCCATGGGTCCCAAAATCGATCCAAAGATGGCCATGGTTTAAAATATATCATCCATTAGGAATAGGACACATTTTAAGAAAATTTAAAACTATTTTAATATTATTATTACCATGAATTACCCTATTTTCCATTAATTGGGTTAACAAAAGTCAAACGTTACTGTTCACCAAAAATTATTTTTATCTTATTGAATCGCATTTTACATACTAATATCAACCATGTATGTTGGATATTCTATATTTAATAAACAGAAATAGTAATATTTCATTTAAAGGAGAAATTTGTTTTTTAACTATAACTTAGTGTTTTCACTATTCATAATAAAAAGATGTTTTTTTTAAAATAACAAAAATTCCGTGTTAGCTATATTTGATATTATGAATTCAAAAATTATTTCTATTTTAAAAAATTCTAAACAATGAATTTTCAATAATCAATTTAATATTAGATGCCGTTGTCAAAACAAAAAGCATGTTTTTAAGGAAACAATAACTATCCAATGATTGACACTTGTGTATGTACAATTCCAAAGGGAAATTACATCCAATGAAAAACATTGGATTAAATTGGAAACAATAATCTAATTATAGTTTAAAACAAACTAAAAATATAATCTAACTATTTAAATAAAATATATAAAAAGTCAGTTTTAAATTAAAATATAGTATTTTTCACAGTTCATTATAAAATGAATTTTATCAGAAAAATACCAAAAAAATAACCCAATGTATATTTTGATGTCCTGATTCTAAAGAAGTAATTTATTTTTTGATATATAAAATATAAAAGTGTCCAAAACTATATTTAAAGAGGGTTCTACATCAAAAGTTGGTAAATTGACCATAAAATGAATATTAGAGTATTTATGCATGAAATTAGATTCAGGCATATTTTAAGACTAAAAAATTTATTGGATAAAAGTGAAAACATTTAAGAAACACTTTTAATAATATTGTAGTTAGTCATGGTCATTCCCGCCAAAAAATGGCTGTGTGTTAACTACCATTTAAAATAATTATATTATTATATTATTTTTTGGTATAAATAAATGTTGTGTGTAACATAATATTTCAATGAAACTCGTTGTTGCGTAGTCGGAACACCGTCAAACATGGAATCCCCTTTAAAGAAATATTAAAATTTAATTCAATAATAATAATAATATATGAATATTTTATATTTTCTATTCACCTCGGATGCTATATCTGTCACGACCCGTCCCAGGCGGGGCCCGAGCCGCAACTCCCCAAGCCCGCCTCTAATAGGCCAGGGGATGTTGACTAGAATTGAGCAGGCATGCTACTAACATGGGAGGAATTTCCTATAAACCTGTACACACACACACAAATCTCCAATCCCACAAAGTTGAAAAGTAAAAACTGCTAAAAGGAAAAGATGCATGCATACACTAAAACCCAGCCAATAGAGTACAAAAGGAAATTAAAGTACAAGAAAGTAAAACCCTATGACAAAAGTAAAATCCCACAAAATGATATTCTGTTACAAAGTCCAACATGTAAAGAAATGTTCTGGGACTATAGTCTGTAGCTGTAAAAACACACCACGGCCTGTCTGATCTCACTGAGTACCGTCTGGTCCTGGTCCGCCTATAATCCTGTCAAAGGCTCGCACGTCTGCACAAGACATGAAACGTGCAGGAAAATCCTATGCAGGGGTGAGTATAACAATACCCTATAGGACACCCCGAAACCACAAAGAAAACACAACAATGGAAAATAACACAAAGGTCTGATACAGTCAACTCAACACAGTATATGTCCAGATAACATATAACAAGAATATCTAGATATACTCATACTTGATTGACTACCGCGAAAACACTACTAAGATCCAGCTCGAAGATTCCACTAAGCACGCAACAAGGATAACATACACCTAGGTCTAAAAAGAGAGATACGAAGTACTCATTCCGGGAGAACACACTCCACAAGTACTTTGAGAACATGATGCTCAGATGAGGATCACAACCAATAGCCATGTGGTGATTTCGGAAACTCAATCTGAACTAATCCACTATGCAGAGGATCAGTGCCCTGGTAAAGTTGGTTAGGTTGATACCCAGATATATACTTAGGGTCCCAAGAATGAATAGAGGATCCGACTCCAAATATCACAGAGGGGATTCCAACAACTCTATTCAGGAAGTCCTACTGAAGGGATCATACTTCTGTATGTAGGAAATGATATCGGGATCCTTTAAGAGAAAGACCAAGGGGACGAACCCATATGAAACTAGTCCCTGTCACAGAAGGAAACCAGCTGAAGACATGTAAAATAGGTTACACGGCATGTATTATGGTTACACGCCATGTTCCTTGACCACGGGCACTGCCCGTTTCAATGGTCGGTGTCATCCGTCCAAGCTGTGTAAAACTCAACTACACCGCATGTAGAAGGATCACACACCGTGTGCCTTGACTCCGGGTACTTTCTGTGTAAACGGCCCGTGACATTGGCCATGTCGGATAAAAATTAACTTCACGGCATGTATAAGGATCACACGCTGTGTCCGAGCACATGAGTCTCACTCCATGTATGATTTCCATGTGCACGTACATGGTCTCTATCCGTGTCACCTGCCCATGTACCAGTACATGGGGTATCCTGTGTATCTGGCTGGGTCCGACCGGGGAGGGGTATTCACTCCGTGTCATGGGACATGTACCCAACCCATTTCCGTGTACTCCCGTAGTACACTTCATATGGCCTACCGACAAACACATGCTGTGTAGCCCATACTACACGACGTGTAGTTGGGAAATTTATAGAACCGTGAATTCCTCCACGCGCCTCGGCTGATCTTATGGATCTCGATTCTATCATCCATTTACTGCAAAACTCAAGGCGCTGGTTCGTTTCATCATTCTAACCCTGAATCCAGGTGTTTCGGACCTTCAATCGGCGCGATGATCAACATATGATCTTCCGACGAAAATACACTCGAAGAGCGATTTCTCCCGAATCGCTTAGAGCCATCTGTCATCATCATCATTGCAGCACCGTTTGTTCATCCCGGTGTCATATATATAATCTCGATTCATTGCACCGTAAATCAGAGGTATAATTAGTCGTTGTTTGTATCTCACGAAGAACAGAGAATGCGCGTGGAGAACGCAAGGAAAAAATCACAAAAATCAAACAAAAGGGACGAACCTCGATCGATGTTTCTGAGGATCCGGGTTCGTCACAGTTAGATCAAAACCAAAAAAACCTAAATAATCAAAACCTCAAAATCCCAGTAAAAACACGTCCTGCATGAATGATCGATCTTCGGGCTAATCTATTTGTGGAATAGTCCACATTCATCGTGGAAAATAAAAACGGGGAAGGAAATCAAAAATAAACATCCTACCTGGATTCACAGTGTTTGCTGGTGAAGATCTGGTCATCGTGTCGTCGTTGTCGGTGAAGCTCTTCATGAACACCGTCACTGTGTTGGGAGGATTTATCTAGATCTCTCCAGGGAGATTCATGGTCTTGAGAAATGTAACGATGATCCCTTGAGAAATCTCTATTTAATAAGACTAAAATGATTTCGCTGCAACAAGGATTTAATAAAATATTTTAAATATAATATTTTATTAGGGTTACATCCAAAAAACGGATTTCACCACTGGCATGAACCAGTCAATGTTAGGTCTCCCCTAGGGTAAACCCACTGTTATGGATGCAATGGTGCCCTCAGATTTCCAATCAGAGCACCCATTCAAAAGTTATTCCACTTTTTCAGGAAAAAAATACGTGCGTGGAATTTAATTATTAAATTAAATTCAGACATTTTTTCCGGGGTAACCGGGCCCCGGAACTGCACGTCGTCTCAGAGCCTGGTCTCAAAATAATTTCCATTATTTTTAATAATAATTTATGGAAAATACAAGACATTATATCACACCCACATTAGGGATTTTACGTCCCTGAAAAGCCAAAACAAAGGTTACTCAAAATGTTGCGGGTACTACACACAAATCTTAGCCTCCCACTCACACATGCTCTCCTGAAGATTCACATGCTGCCACCAAACACGCACCAAGGGAATAGGTCACCTACGAAGGATCTTCTCCTGCCGATCCTCTATATCCACTGGGTAGTCATCAATGGTCGCTCCATCATCAATGTCCAGCTCTCCCCAGTCGATGATGTGTGATGGATCATGCACGTATCTCTGTAGCTACGACACATGGAAGACATTGTGTACCCGGTCCATCTGAGGAGGTCTCTCCAAGAGATTATCCACCTTGCCAACTCTACATAGAATCTGGAAAGGACCGATGAACCTCAGAGATAGCTTGTCGCATCGACCAAATCTCTGCAATCCCCGTCGAGGTGAGACCCAAAGGAACACATGGTCTCCCTCCTCGAACTCGAATGGACTCTGCATCCTGTCGGCATAAGACTTTTTATGACTCTATGCAGTCTTCATCCACTCCTGGATGACACACACCTTCTCTGTAGTAGCTCTCACCATCACTGGGCCCATGAGTGCTGACTCTCCTGGGTCAGTCCTGGAAAGTGGTGACCTACAAGGTCACCCGTACAAAGCCTTGAATGGTGCCATACCAATAGTGTAATGATAACTGTTTTTATAAGAAAATTACACCAATGGTAGGTGATCCTACCAGCTACAACCGAAATCAAGTATGCAAGCTCGTAGAATATCCTCCAGGACCTGGATTTTCTGCTCTGTCTGACCACGACTCTGGGGATGGAACACTGTGATCAAGCGTAACTGAGTCCCAAAAGATTCCTGTAGTACCCTGCACAACTGAGATGAGAAATGAGAATCACGATCTGAGACGATCGTGGATGGAACTCCATGAAGTCGAACTATCTCATGCCCGTAGAGGCGTCCCAAGCTCTCTACTGATCTTTGCTCTCGTAAGGATAGGATGTGGGACGACATGGTGAGATGTTCAACGATCACCCAAATGGCGTAGTGTCCCTTAGAAATACGTGGTAGAACCGTCATGAAGTCCATGGATATGACGTCCCACTCCCACTCTCGAACCTCAAGGAAATGAGTCAAACCTGCTAGCACCTGGTTCTCATCCTTTAATGATAAACAAGTAAGGCACCGAGAAACAAACTATGCCACACCCTTCTTCATTCCTGGAAACCAGAACTGACGTCGAAGGTCATGGAACATATTTTCCATGCCTGGATTCACCACTAAAGGAGATTTATGGAACTCCCTCAGAACCTCCACCCACAAAATCAACACTAATACTGGGAACCCTCTGAAAAGAACAACGTGCTCCCCACCTGTTGAATATCCATTGGCAGCATCACCCGCGGATATCTAAGCAAGTGGAGTCTCACAGCTAGCATCCTCGAGCTGTGCTTCCCTAACTCGCTGTAAGAGTGGAGGGGTAACAACCATCGAATATAGGTTAGATCCATCATCTCTATCCACAAAGAACAAATTTAAGGAGGCCAACTCCCTCATCGCCTCATCCAGCAACTACGAACTGTATTCCTGCTGAGAGAATCTTCCACAACGTTCCCCTTCCCAGGTGTGTAAACAATATCAAAGTCATAATCCTGGAGGAACTCAAGACATTTTCTTTGTCTCAAATTCAGATCCTTCTGAGAAAAGATATATCCAAGACTCTTGTTATTAGATTAGTTGGTAAATCCCTCACCCATCAGGTAATGCCGCCACATCATCTATGCAAAGGCTACATCTCCCAAATCAAGATCATGGGTCGTGTTGTTCTGCTCGTTGGGTCTCAACTGGCGTGAGCCATAGGAAATCACTTCATTCCACTGCATCAAGACACAACCAATCCCGGTTCCTGATGAGTCGCAGGACAACACATTCTCGACAGCCTCCTTCGGTAATCTCAAGATCGGGGCGCTCGTCAGACTCTATCTCAACTACTGGAAAGCCTACTGGCATCTATCGATCCACACAAAAGGCTACCACTTTTAGGTCAAAGTTGTCATTAGTGCGGAAATCCATGAGAAATAAATAATGAATATCAAATAGTAGCATGCCAAGCCAAGGAAACTCCGCACCTCCTTCACGCTCCAAGGTGGCTTCCATGCTAACACTGACTCTACCTTGGCTGGGTCCACTGCTACACTATCTGCTTAGATAACGTGTCCTTGAAAGTGGACCTCTTATATCCAAAAGTGAAGCTTCGAGAGTTTCCTGTACAACTGTTTTTCTCGGAGTGTGTCCAGAACCATCCCCAGGTGTCTCACGTGCTCCTCCTTGGAGGCAGAGTACACAAGGATATCATCGATGAAGACCAATACGAACCAATCTAGATAGGGCTGAAAGATCCAGTTCATGAGTCCCATGAACACTGCCGGGACGTTCATCACGCAGAAAGGCATCACCAAGTACTCATAGAGACCATAACGACATCTGAAAGCCATATTTGGTACATCCTCTTCCCGTACTCACAAATGATGATAGCCTAATCATAGATCATCTTTCGAGAATCATCGTGTCCCTCTCAACTGGTTGAAGAGGTCATCGATCCTCGGTAGTGGATATGGGCTCTTCACGGTTACCTGATTCAAGCACCGGTAATCCACACATATCCTCAAGCTCCCACCTTCCTTATTGGAAAACAGCACTGGGGCCGCCGATGGTGAAATTCTAGGTCTCACAAAGCCCTTATTCTGAAAATCTTCAAGTTGCACCCTCTTCTCGTGAAGCTCTCCCGGAGCCATCTGATATGATGATGCTAATATCAGTGTCATCCAGGGTTGCAACTCAATACAGAAATCTATCTCCCAGCGGGGAGGTAGTGGGTGGACATCCTTCGGAAAGATGTCCTCGTACTCAGCCACTACTGTTGGAAACTGGAAACTCTTAACATCTGCTACGCCATGGGCTAGGCTACCCATCTAATGTGAAATCAGTTGTTCCCTCCTATGAACGAGTCTATCCTACACTGCCTGGGTCTCTCTTTCACCGACAAAAGAGAACCTCATTCCATCACTACGGACACACCACACCCTTCACCTAAAATAGTCAATCTGGGAATGAACTGTGGATGGCCAATCCATACCAAGAATGACATTGTAAGTCTTCGATGCTACCACCAAGAGGTTCCAAATGAAACTCTCACCTCCAAGGGGCATGTCATGCTGTCTACAGAAGTGTGTGATCTCTGAATATTCTCCAGTCTGTGTTTCTAAGCGTAAGGGTTGAGTCAATGGCTCACCTATAATATCAAGGTATCGAACAAGATAATAGGACTAAAAAGAATGACTAGAACATGTTTCTATTATTACAACATTCAAAGTAGTAAAGACACAGATTTTACCTGTAATCATTTCAGGATTACCTGGGTCATACACCTCTGCCACCTGCAGCTGTCCCGACCTCTGTCTACCAGCTCCCTGAGCCTGGTCTGGACATTCTGTGGGTGGTGGTGGTAAAGGGTCAAAACACCGACCACCTTCAGCTGCTCTCCAAGCTCCTCTACCGTGTCTGGCACCCCACAGATCTTCCTACTCCACACATTGCCTCTGCCTCGGTGGTCTATCAATTGTTCCCCTGTCAGTAGTATGATGGGTCGGACAATCTCAAGAAAGATGTCCCCTTCCATCACATGAGTAGAATTTCCTCTCTCAAGGATAGCTGGATGCGCCCTGTGAACCATGTACGGCAGGTCCCCTGTCCTAAGATCTCCTTTGAAAATGTCTCCCACGCCTGGGTCCCTGGTTTCGGCTCTCTTCTCTTGAGGTCTCATCTCTAGCTCACCCACTAGTGACAACTGCCGGGTGTCTCTACTCTTCCAATAAGCTCTCCACCACCAAATCCCGCTCGAGCACCCCAGCATAAGTCTGAATGCTCATAGGGACAATGCTAGCATAGATATCTCTATGCATGCCCTGCTCAAAAGTTCGTGCTCTAATGTATTGATCTGTGGACATATCTATGGAATACTATGAGAGGTCGATAATCCTCGATGAATTGTCAGCCACCATCATGGTTCCCTACAGGAGCTAAAGAATCTCCTGTATATGTACTGCTCTCAGGGTAACTGGTGATAACTACTCTATGAAGAGATGCTCAAACTCCGGCCATGAAAGAGTAACCTCGTAGTGAGTTTGGATAACTGAACTCCACCATCGTCCTGTCGACCACTGTAGAAGGCTCACTGCCAGGATCACCATATGGTCTGCTGGTGTCCTGACCAAACGAAAGTCTCTGGCCACTTACTCAAGCCAGTCCTCTGCTGCCTGAGGGTCAGGCTCACCTCGAAACCTGAGGGGTCTCTATCTCAAAAAATCATGGAGTTCGCTCAGCCTGCGCTCCTCCTCCACTGGTACTGCATGCACTAAACACTGCTCCATAGTTGGCGTGATAACTGGAACACCACTCGAAGGTAAAACTGGGGGATCTGGTCCCTGTATCGAAGCCTCATCACTGAGGGGTTCATCCTCGTGATCGAGTTGCTGGATCATAGCGGGTGTGCGTCGAAGAGGCATCCGGTAACGAAACAATATGTATATTAGTCAATGATTATATCTGGAGAGGTGACTCAAGAAGGACATGGAAACCACTACACATTCCTATATGATTAATGTACCATTATTTTCCCCCCTTCAACTAGTTCCCTCATGTTCCAAGTCGAAAATCATGCTATCAGAGTCCTGGTGTATTGATACGTCGGCCTCCTGCACCATCACTGGGGTCCCTGGCCTTAAATTTGAACTCGAAACACTTAACACTATTTCCACAAACCATATCACAGACTCTAGGTCCTATGGTATAACCAACCACCTCTGATACCACTCTGTCACAACCCGTCCCAGTGGGACCCATGCCAAAACTCCCCAAGAACGCCTCCAATAGGCCAGGGGTTGGTGACTACTACCGATCAGGCATACTACTAACATGGGAGGCATTGCCTATAAACCTATACATACACACACACACATCTCCAAGCCCACAAAGCTGAAAAGTAAAAACTGATAAAAATAAATGATTCATGCATTCACTAAAACCCAACTAATAGAGTACGATAGGAATGTAAAGTACAAGAATGTA
This sequence comes from Viscum album, assembly GCA_963277665.1. Taxonomy (NCBI): domain Eukaryota; kingdom Viridiplantae; phylum Streptophyta; class Magnoliopsida; order Santalales; family Viscaceae; genus Viscum; species Viscum album. The sequence goes on from OY728120.1 coordinate 1,911,669,016, forward strand.
AAAACCTAGGCCAAAAGTACAAGCCCACCAAAAGAGAGTCTGTAACAAAGTCCATCCTATAAAGAAATGTAATGGGACTGCAGTCTGTAGCCATAGGAACACACCTCTTCCTATCTGATCTCACTGAGTCCCGTCAGGTCCTGGTCTGCCATGAATCCTGTCAACGGCTCGCTCGTCTGTACAATACACGACACGTGCAGGAAAAACCCGTGCATGGGTGAGTATAAAAATACCCAGTAGGACAACCCGAAACCAAAAAGAAAACATAACAAGGGAAAATTCCCCATAGCAAAGATACAGTAAACTCTACACAATATATTTCTACAGAACATATAATAAGAATATCCATATATACTCATACACGATTATCTACCGTGAAACTACTACTAAGATCCATCTCGAAGATTCCAATAAGCATGAAACAAGGAGAACACACTCCTAGGTCTGAAGAGAGAGATAAAAAGTACTCGTTCCGGGAGAACACACTCCACAATTACTTTGAAAACATGATGCTCAGATGAGGATCACAACCAATATCCATGGGGTGATTCTGACAACTCACTCTGAAGTAATCTGCTAAGAAGAGGATCGGATCCCAGGTAAAGTTGGTCACATCGACACCAAGATCTCTACTTAGGGTCCCAGGAATGAATAGAGGATCCGGATACAAATCTCACAGAGGGGATTTTGAAAACTCTATTCAAGAAGTCCTGCTGAATGGATCATACTCTTGTATGTAGGAAATGATACTGGGAACCTTCAGAAGAAATACCAAGGGGTCGAACCCTAAGGAATCTAGTCCAAGTCACAGAAGGCAACTGGCTCAAGCCATGTAAAACAGGTTACACGGTGTGTAGTATGGTTACACGTCGTGTTTCTTGACCCCGGGTACTGCCTATGTAAACGGACCATGATGTCTGTCCAAGCAGTGTAAAAATCAATTACACGGCATGGAGAAGGATATCATACTGTGTTTCTTGAATCCGAGTACTGCCCGTGTAAATGGCCCGTGTTATTTGGATTGTTGGATAAAAAGTAACTTCACAACATGTAGAAGGATCACATGGCGTGTGCAATCACTTGAGGCTCGCTCTGTGTACGCCGACCATGTGCCCGTACACGGTCTCACTCTGGGTCGCTGGCCCATGTACCAGTACACGGGGTACCCCGTGTATCTGGTCGGGTCTGGAAGGGGAGGGGTATACATGCTGTGTCCTTGGCCGTGTACCCCACCCGTGTCAGTGTACTCCCATTGTACAAGCCATGTGTCCTGCCGACCAACACATGCCATGTAGCCCATATTACACACCATGTAGTCAGGAAATTTCCTGAACCATGTCTCCCTCCCTGCGTATCGGCCGATCTTCTGGATCTCGATTCTATCGTCCATTTGCCGCAAAACTCAAGGCGCTGGTTTGTTTCATCATCCTAACACCGAATCTGGGTGTTTCACACCTTTAATTGGCTCGACGAATAACATATGTTCGTTCGAAAAAAAATACACTTGAAGAGTGATTTCTCCTAAATCGCTTTGATCTGTCCGTCGTCGTCGTCATTGCAGGTCCATTGGTTCGTCCCGGTGTTGGATCTATAATCTCGGATCATTATTCCGTTGATCAGAGGCATAATCGATCACTGTTATTATCCCGTGAAGAATGAAGAATGCACGTGAAGAACGCGAGGAAAGAATCACAAAAATCAAACAAGAGGGACGAACCTCGATCATTGTTCGTGACGATCCAGGTTCATCGCCATTAGATCAAAACCAAAACAACCTCAACAATTGAAACCTCAAAATCCCCGTAAAAACCCGTCCCGAAAGAATGATCGATATGCGAGGCTAATACGTTCGTGGATTAGTCTGTGTTCATCGTGGAAAACAAAAACGGGGAAGGAAAACAAAAACAAACATCCTACCAGGATTCGCAGCGTTTGCTGGTAAAGATTCGGTCACCACGTCGTCGTCACTGGTAAAGCTTGTTAAGAACACCGTCGCCGCGTTGGGCGGTATTCTCCAGAGATCTCTAGGGAGATTTAGGTTCATGAGAAATGTAACCCTGATACCTTGTGAAATATCTATTTAAAAATAATTGATAGATTTTGCTGCAACAAGCATTAAAAAAAATATTTTAAATTAAATATTTTATTAAGGTTACATCTAAAAACCCAATTTTTCCACCAGCCTACGCTAGTAGATGTTAGGTCTCTCTTAGGGTAAACCCACTGCACTGGACACAACTGTGCCCTCATATTTCCGATATAATTACCTGTTCAAGAGTTATTCCACTTTTTTAGGAAAACCATATGTGCACAGAATATAATTATTAAATTAAATTCAAACATTGGTTCCTGGCTAACCAGGCCTTGGAACTGCACGCCATCTTAGAGCCTAGTCTCGAAATAATTCCATTTATTTTTACAAATAAAGTATAGAAAATCCTAGACATTACAACATCCTTCCACCTTTTGGTAATTTCATCCTCGCTATTTTAAAATTATGTTCAGAAACATCATTAAATGTCCATCATCAGAAAGAGGATCAATAAAACAGTCACTTTAAAAGAATGAAAGATAAGTACGAAGGCCACCTGAGATAATCCATACTAGGATTCCATGTAGGAAAACATGTATAGGGAAGAGAAATTAAGTGTCATGTTCTGATAAATAGTGATAGAAAACAAGATTACTAGAATGTTATCCAATATAAAATCACAAACTTGTGATAGGATAAAAGGTATTTGGTTTCCCAGATGAAAATGAAAATAGGTATAATTTTTTTTGTTTTAAGATCCTTTTCATAATGATGGAGAATTTATTTATGTGATTGACTAAGGGCACATGTAAATATACATTATTTTCAAGTGTAGATTCATCCTTTAATTTATTTTTACCAAAAACTCATCTTCTCTCCAAATGATGAGTATTCCAGATGACATGTTCACATCTAATGTGCAAGAATAAACTTCTAAAGAATCACATAATCCACAGAAGATGAAAAAAAATATTCCTTGCATTTAGACATTAAAGAAAACCAAAATGGTTAGTATAAGATCAGAAAATCCCAAAGAAGGATAATCCTTAAAAAATTATTATATCTAATCTCTATAATTTTACAGACAATACCCAAAGTTTAAAAAAGAGCATTTAATAAACAATTTACAATAAAATTCTTCATTGTAAACCAAAATAATATTGAAACCCAAAACTGAGAAGGATTTAATCAAATTTTCTTCCATAGTAAATCCCAACATTTATCTCCAAATAACATAATCTACTCATAAAGTCTCAAAGGAAGTGTAATTATCCAATTCAAATATTCACTATGATAGTTCAATCATTTCCATAAATAACCCAAATCTCTCTATGTCCATAATAAAAACATAGATTCTTCCAAAATAAAATTCCTCTATTACTCCTCAATTGAATATGTAAGTATTCTCTTTTCCGTAGGTATATTGCTTCCCAAAAAGTGAACATTTCATCCAAAATAAAATTTATCACTAAATCCCCAAATCATTATCTTATACTATGGATATCCATTTGATGAAACAAGTGTTCCCCAAATCAACATATTCTTGATACATAAAATCATATAACAAATTAAATAACTCATACTAATCAGGGACATCATGTAGGCCAGTCATAGGCGATGCTACCTTATCTCCCTTCAGTTGTGGGTTTTATTTTCATGTCCATGCTACACGAGACGGGTTGTCATCCATATTACGGGTTTTCTATTTTACAAATCTCAAAAAATAACCCTAATATATTTTAACCTAAAACGTTTTCTTATACCTATCATTTTTATCCAAACTCATTAAGACCTCAACATCTTAAGGAAGACTTATATATATTGTCATTTTTTAATTCATCTCCATATGATAAATTTAATATATTCCAAAAAGAAATTACATCATACTTTGATCATGGTGTCCACATGGTATCATTTTCGTCTTGTTCACATAGGTAGAAGGTCTATGCATAGAAAAAATAATTTAGATATCCTTAAAAATAATTTTCATCTATAATCCGTATAACCTTTGAACAACAAGGGTCATATGGGTGGCCACAAAAAAATAGTTTGGGAAAATAATCATTTATGACATATAATTTCCAAACATTCGATAAAATTGGCTTTTTACAAAACAACCGGACTATGTTTGAGTTGACACTTTCAATCAATGGTCCTATTAATATACCATAACTATATGCTAAAAGAAAATAATTTAATATCAAAAATAAATAGTTTGTTCAATGGTATCCTAATTCAGAACCTTTTCAAAATCATAATATGCTTTAAAATCTTGTGATAAGGAATTTTTTTTTTAATATTCATTGATAACATTTACTATTCTTGAAAATATGAGAATATTGTGAAAATTGGATTTCATTAAATACATTCAATGATCCAGAAGGATATCGAGGTATAGTGGAGGTGTTTGATATCTCAAACAAATTCTTTCAAGTGAGTTATATGCTACAAAAAGCATCATAATCATCTGAAAATGACTTCGCGATAATTAATGCAAGCAAGTCATTAAAAAAAGTTAGGAATTTCGTTTGAGATCACCCTCTTTCCATTTGTAACATACATTCATTGATATAAAAAATTTACAATAAAATTATTTAACTAAATTATTAGACATAAAGACAAACCGTGTGTATATCAAAATATCATAATCCCTAAAGTTTTCTAAACTGACCTCTTATACCATCTATTCGGACCCAACCTTAAAACATTACAAAATATTGAATTAAATTAATAGTTCACATTGAGGGTCATTTCAAGATTATTGTTTTAGATAATTAGGCCATAACTATTACATTACTTATCAAAAATTATAATGTAGGCACTTCTAATCTGTATCCATTTTTTTCATTAAATAAAAACTCTTAAAATAAAACAATAACTATTTTGTTCATATAAATCTTCTTGTGTTATTACTTTCTCTTACCCTATCATATACCATCTGAAATGTTTTTTAAAAAACATGCCATGAGAATAAAAATCTCATAAAGGGTTATAAAATAGTGAAAGAAAATATTAATTCATCAATACATAAAAAATATAATATCATTAACATACCTCATGAAATCATAATATTAATGAATAACACTAAAAAATCATTAATGTAACTTATGGAATCCATATCATACTTGAATTCTAGCTTTAACAGCTACATAGGGAGTTACGCTTGGAATACACCTCATAATATATTCCCAAAATATCTTAGGAGGAATGTTAACTTTTACATCTCTCGCGTTAACTAATGCATTGTAGAGCTATCAGGGGCTCACCCATCCTAGGTTTATCACGGAACAACCCATATAGGAGAAAATATCATAGTAACCATATCAAATTCAAAACAGATAAAACAAGAATAATGTAATGACAAAATTTCCACATATTGATCACAATATACAACTTCTAGATATTGAAATAATTAGTGCTTTATCAATCAATTTTCAAAACCATTTAAACCATTTAATAAATATATTTATGAAACAAAGTTTCCAATACCACTTTGAAACTTTTAAAGGACTTGAAATTTTAAAAAATTAATTTCCATATAAATATATCCTCAAAAAAGTTTTTAAAACAAGTACATTGATGAGAACTAATTAGAAAAATAAACTTTTAAAGCATTTAAAACAATGTTTTAGTTAAAGAGTCATGTAACACTTGAGAAAAACTTGACTAAACATAATTAAAGAATAAAATAAAATAAAAATTTTAATATCATGATAATAATAATTTTCATTATATTATATTTCAAAGGTTAGTATATACACCATATAAAATTGAATCGTTTCATAACAACAACTAATTCTCAATGTAATGGATATTAAGATGAAATCCCTTACTAAGATAGTACCATTAGATTGAAGGATAATTCAATGAAATAATTATGTGTGAAAAATATAAACACACAAAATATAAGTGGATATTAAGTTTAAAACAATCAGAGGTCCTTAAAATATATTCATATCATGAAATAATCATGAAGTAGATGATTAACCCAATGAATAGAAATTGGGTTAAGATGTTGCCTTACCGATTTCGTAACTTACAAAACATACACCCCATTAATGTAGGATCATAAAATATTGATGTAAACAATAATAAAATAATGTACATTACATAAATAATAAAATATTGGGCAGTACATAAACCACACAAAAATAAATATTTGTAAATATACCTTGAATGTCATGAGAATAAACTGTGAGATGAAAACCCCTTACCAAGTTGTAATCGATCGAGTCGGAAGACCATCTTCAAAAAACCAAAATTGAATCACAGAATACCATGAATATAAATAGAATCATGATAATTTAAATCAAATGGATTTACACAACACACCTCATGCAATAAATAAGTTGTTACCATTGGAAATATCACAAAATTAAAAGTGAGATAAGAATCCCCTTACCTCGTGTCCAACATGACCCGTATGTTTCGTGTTATTTCTGAATAATAAACATTGATAATTTCAAATAACATAATAAAATATTTCTATTTTATTATTCCTTTTATATCACATATTACCTTTCTAAAAAAATTAGTTAATTATTTGAGTTCATATCAGACATTTTGTCGGTGTACAGATCTATAGAAAAAAATGAACTTGTTATAATTAAAAATTGTCCAAGTTGTCATAATACCATTATATAAAGAAATATATTGATGAGTTAGATATCATATATATCATATATATTCATTTCCTATGTATTAATAATATTCCATATCTTTTTGAGTTATGAAATGAAACACACCGTTTATGGAAATAGTAAGTCGTACGTACGCATGAACCCTGCTTTCATTTATATTTTATATTTAAAGGTATAAAAAAATATAATACATAGGTATATTAAAATTCCAGTATAATATATATGTTATTTAATTAAATTAAATTCATCCTTTATAAGTTCCATGTACGACATGAATGAGTCTTATAACTTTGATGGGGCGGTAGTTCGCACGTCCCCAAATGAAATTATCATATTTACCCATTATGGAAACAATAATGGAATGAAATAAATGAAAAATATATAAGTATTGAAACAATATAAATAAAATATATAACACAGGTAAATAAAATTACATCTTAATAGACACCATTAGAGGCGGTAGGAGATAATTGAACAATCATTGTTTCGCTAGGCAGTAGTTCATCATCCCCAAGAATTGTATGTTCATATACATTAGAAGGACGTGTGCGTTTGTGAAGTTTGAATCCTTCACATGAAAAAAACCTAGTATATTGATGGTAATAGTGTTTTTTAAAAATAAAGGAAGAAATTTTTTTTAGGGTTGTAGAAGTAAAATAAAAGAAAAGAACATAAGAGAAGACATTACCATTAAATCGGGTAACTCCCGTTGGTTTGAACCAAAAGGATTTATGGATGTTCCTTATGCCTAGGATAATTCTTCTAGGTGTAATAGAGGTATCTATAGATAATACATGTGCTGAGGATGGGAGAGACAATGGGCTTGAGCGGTGTGAGTAATGGGTTAGAGGTGAGTGATTTTTATAAGGGGGAGGATGGACTCTCTACGAATCTTTGAAAATATTATTTTATTATGTAATAATTTTTTATTTATAAAGGTCCAAAACATATTAATGTCAATGATAATATGGCTTTTGTACAAAATAGAATCGTCTTATAAGAATTAGATATGTTTTAGATATTGTTTTAATCTTATAATTTTATTTATTTATATCTTTCATTAATGAGGTATGCACTGTATCATTATTGTGTCATAAATAATTTTACTTATAAAATGTCTATAAATTATAAAAAAACCACGATGTAGGAATTATTTTTAGATTTCAAATGAATATTTATATTTTAAGAGATAACACATATAAACCCATGTAATAATTGATTTATTAATGATATATGTTTATTCCATTTTTGTTATTACATTAAATTAATAAATATAAAATGTCATTATCACTCTTTTATGGCTACATGGGGTCCCCAAATGGACACAAGGATGGCCATGGTTGGAAAGTTTTCAGATAATAGGATTAAGACTGAATTTTGGGTGATTAAATAATATTATATTATTATGTTTACATTGAATTACCCTATTTACCTTTAACCGTGGTAAATAAAAGTCAAAATTTACTATTAACCAAAAATTATTTTCATCTTATAGAACCACATTTTAAATACTAATAACAACCATGTTTGTCGTAATTTTTAAATTCAATTCACAGAAGCATTAAAATTTCATTTAAATGAAGAAGTCAATTTTTTAAATACTACTCACTGTTTTTAATATTCATCAAAAATATAATTTTTTCAGAAAAATAAAAAAACTTCATCCTAGGATGTATTTGATATTCCAAGATAAAAAGTGATGTATATTTTACCAAATTAATAACATATAAGTTGTATTATTTAATTTAATATTAAATTCGGTCGTCAAAATAAAAAGTGTGTTTTTTAAGAAATAATATCTATAAAAAGATTGATGCTTCTGTATGTCCGGTTTCAAAGTGAAATTACATCCAATGATGAAAATTGGATAAAATGTTAAAAATATACTCTAATTACACATTAAAACCACTTAAAAATAAAATATAGCCATGAAAATAAACTATATTAAAATGTTATTTTGAATTAAAATATTTTATTTCTCACTATTCATTAAAAATGAATTTTATCAGAAAAATACCAAAAATTTACCTAAAGTAAATTTTGATGCCCCGATTTTAAATAAGAATTTAATTTTTGGAAACCAAATATATACAAGTTACCAAATATATATTTAAATAGGGTTCTCCTTCGAAATGTGGTAAATCGACCTTCATCAAAATATTAATGTATATATGCTTAAAATTAGATTCATTCAAATTTTATGCCATTAACAAATTTTAGACAAATGTAAAAACATTTAAGAAAAATGATTAATAATATTGTATTTAGTAATGTTCATTACAGCCAAAACAATGACTATTAATTAATTACTATTTAAAAAATTAATAATAATAAATTAGTTTTTGGTAAAACTTAATGTTGTGTTTAACATAACATTTCAAAGAAACTAGTTGTTTCCTATTGGGTACACCATCGAACATGCTATCCCCTTTAATGTACAATTAATATCTATTTCACAAATATTAATAAATTTTAAAATTCCAAATTATTTATAAATCTATGATGTTATATTAGAAATTATTTTAATTAATTAAAATGGAGAAACATTATGCGCTTGAAAATAGTTTTTACAAAAAAACTCAATGATGACAAAAAAATTATACTTATTCTAAAATAAAATTAAAATTTGACTCAAAATAAGTTATTTGGGATAAGTAAATAAGAATAAATATGTTACTTTAATAAATAATTGGGTCTTTGAATTAATTAATTTATTAAAAATAAATTATTATTTTACAAAAATTTTTATTTTTAACTATTATATAAAAAATCAATATTTTATAAAAAACACTAAATTGTATCTAGATGAAAAATAAAATAAAATTATTAATCCAAAAATTTATTTATATTTGTGGAATAATTTTTTTAAAAATTCAAAAAATTGTTATAATAATTTATTCATTGAAATCAATCTGAAATCATTTTTGAAGAAAGCTTTCTTTTGAAGATGAAAATCATGTTACTAAAATTTTATTTATTGTTTACAAATTATTTGTACATATTTTATATTAATTAAGAAATATATATATATATATATATATATAATTAATTAATAATATCCATACCTACCAATTCTATTGGTATGTTATAATAGTTATATATGTTGTGGGTAATTTATAGTAGGTGGTGTGTATTGAATACGTTATCGAACATAAAAATATTTTGGTTGAGTACACAAAAGGATATCGAAGATAATTTATTTATTTAAAATATATATATATCATAAATTCCTCATGTGTTACATTCTCTTTTGGTATTAGGGTAATGTGTTTCTTATGATATCAAACATCATTTTATTATTTTAATTACTCAGGGTTTCAAATCCCCTAACCCCTTCACATAATAAATACCATCATAATATTTTTTACATCATCATGGTAATCAAAGGATGTAGATAGTAAAATTAATTTTTTGTATACCAACATATTTAAATTGGTTAATAATAAATATTATTAATAATTGAGAAAGGGATGCACAATGTTCATAGCGAATAACACATAAATATGTCTCCAAATAAGAGAAAATATGTTGGATGTGATGACATGTAAGTAGATGAAAATCATAAAAAGTTATAGGGAGATATTTAGGTAATAGATCACATGAATTTTAATGATTAATAAAAATTTTAGGGCCTCAATAAAATAAATATATGATGATCTATTAGACCATATAGTACATCATATATGAATATATTAGTGAATTTTTTTAATGATACTTTTCCTATAGTTGAGGAATTGTTATCCATATATACAATGACAATAAGGGAATATTGTGGCACTATGGTAAAAATTTCATCCTTTTCTAAATTTCACCCACAATATAATCCTTTTCTCTAAATAATGATTATTCAAGATGAATTCATCTTTCATGATGAACTAAAATAATCTAATAAAACAAAACAAACCATAAAAGGTCTAACAGGGTATTCCTTATTTATATCTACATTAACCTAACAAAAAATGGATGGATCATGGTATGATTCTATGTTAAAAATGAATTAACCTTCAAATAATACATTAACCATCAAAATTTAATAGTAATACCCAGAAAATAAACTAAATAATTCCATAATCATATATCATAAATAACTACAATAATATATAAATTAATAAGTTTTTTAACCTCAAATGTTATTTCATACCATATATATTTCATTCTGAAAATTATTTTTATATTATTTTAAAGGAACATTAATCACTTAGTAACCCAAAAAATTCTATATTATGGTTATCTATATAATAAAACATATATTATTTATATCCATGATCAAAAAAACTATGAAGGTCATTGATAACATAAATATTATTTCAATAAATTTAAATTCATACTTCAGGTTCAACCATAATATTATAAGTAATCTTACTTTAAAAATCTAATAAAAAAATGTAAATAATCACTTTATGATCTCATTTTGTGAAGACTCAATGGGTTTCAAAAACATCTTACATATGATCATTACTTTATCACAATCACACATGACGGTTTACATTACTCTTAAGATAGTCACACTTGAAAACACCCTAATCTCAAATGTCAACTGACAACTCCTCTGATGCCAACTATAACTTCACAAGACCCACACTCTAATATACACTACTAAATTCATAATATTTACATTTATATAATTTATAACGATAATTATGACCCAAATTTTATTATCCAATCCTGAAATTATCAAAATGAAAAATTGGATCACTTATATTAAAAAATACTTTTTAGGATAAGAATTTTAGAGAATAAGGAAAAAAATTATTACATAATAAACACTCTTTACATTAGATGAGGATTTTAGACATTAACTCAACTTTTATTATTTTAGAATATGTTATAATAATAAGCCATATAAATTCTACTATAGACATAATTCATTAAGACATATTTTTTATAAAGGATGGATGAGGAAAACTTTTAAGGGCAAGTTAAATACTCTAAAAGGGTATATATAAGCATTAGAAATAAAATTTATTAAATGATAATAATAAGTGAATATTGGTAGGATTAAATAATTATAGTGTATGAGTGAATCATAATGAAATTAAACCTGTCAATAACTGAATAATATAAAATGACACATGGAGTTAGGATTTAAAAAAATAGCTGTAAAACATTAATCACGAGGCTTGTGATAACAATCATGATCAGTTTAAACATTATAAAGCCATTCAAATAATAGTTAAAATGTGGGGGTATATTTAAACCTCATAATGATAGAATCCATATAAAACCCTTTTAGTTTTAATAACCATAGACCATACATCAAATATAAATATATAGATAACATATTAATTACACAATGTGTTGGAACCCTATCTCTATACTCCTATCATTCAATAAATAATGGGCTCACACAAAAAAAATATTGGGCAAACCATTGTACAATCTTTAATGGTCTCACCATGTTCTATTTGGGCCACCCCAACTTAAAAGCTGTAAAGGAATCTCATAGAGCTATTTGTGCTTTCCCAATATTTATGATATAACAGGCCCACCAAATGATATCTGGACAAACCCTCCATGTATATTTTCAATTAACAATATCCTGAATAATGTAGATAGATATTTAATTTAATTCAAAATACATAGAATCATTTTTTTTACTTTTAAAACTTGATTTACCTAAATAATAGAATTTTGTATTTGTTAATTCTCTTTGAAACATGATTGAACCATTCACATGAAATGTTTTACATACCAATCCCTTTAATAAATGGTTAACTGCTGGAAATTAATGTAATTTGACAATATTATCTTTGAAACATTGTTACACAATGGAAAGGAAATGTGCTCTAACAAAATCACATTAAAACATGGCTAACCCATGAAAAAATCGGTTCTATAACATTATCATGGAATCATAGTTAACGAGTGGAAAGGAAAAATATTCAATAACAATATCTATGAATAAATCATAATTAATTAAGATAATGAATGAGTATATTATAATTAAAAATATCCCCAATAGAGTATAATTTACAATCAGGATTGTAGATATTGATGAATGTAAATACCAATAAAAGGTCATGAAGTTAAATTTTTAGGAAAAACACATTTTCATTTTGGAAATAATTATTTTAAAAATATAAATTCACTAAATATTGTGAAATAATTTTTTTTTCTGAAAATATCATTGGAACAAAATGAACGGTTTAAAAAATAAATTTAATTTGTTTTTGAATAAAATAAACATCCCACTATGAAAAAATCAATTTAATGATTTTAAAAAATTCAATTTCCTTGAAAATAAATTTCAATAATTATAAATTAAGCATCATTGAAATTACTGGTCAAGATAACATAATGTTCTATTCTTGCTATATATGAAAATAAAAATGTTTTTTTCACATTTTGGTGAAAGAAAAAATCATATTTCCTATAAAAAACATCAAAATTTAATTAAAACATGTTTTTTAGAAATGTAAAATGGGTAAAAATATCTTTAATAAATCATATGATGAACACTAAATTTTTTTATAGAAAACATGATTTTTGAGGAAAAGTGTTTCTGAATAGAAGGCAGAAAAAAATATTTCATAAATAAAATATCAATTATTTTATTTTACAAAGAGTTGAAAATTATACTAATAAATTAAAATATAATTTATATCATATAAGAACACATGTTTCTGTATATGGTATGTTTTTCTTTAATTCTGTTTTAAATTATTTATTATAGTGAAATGCGATCTCCCTTTGAAGTTATGGGGGGTATCGAGGGGTGTTTAAGGCCTAGTAGAATCCTATAACCCCTCATTTCCTAAAGAATAAGTTAAACCTTATAGTTAGTAAAACCATGAGGGATATGACACACGTTTTCTACTAACTTTGTGATTCTTGAGAAGAGGGAATGAGGAGCACACATAGTTTTCAGACCATGTTGATAGAGGTGTATGCATGTGGCAAGAACCTTCAATTTTTAGCACGTCTTAATCATATGATTATAGAACAATTTGAGAAATCTTTCAGACAAACAATGTGAAGTGCCCCAAATTAATGTAATGGTTTCATGGTTGGGAACAGGTTTGGCCAACTGTGTGGAATGATTCTGAAGACCTTGAAATTTTGTTAAGATTTTCATATTTCACATACGTAATGTTAAAACCTAATTTCATTTTATTTCTCCATCTTCATTGTACAACTGCCATTAGAGAGCTCATTTTGGAGCTAACATATTGAATTTGATCTCATTTCATGATCAGATATCATAATTGAGATATATTCCACTCATTGAATTTGAATAGTGAGCACTCATTTAATTTTTTTTAATTTATAGTTCATCATAGTATATAAATAGGTAATTAGGAATATGATATTATGCCCTATTTTTAGGAGTATCTTCCATTCTTTATTTTTCTCCCATTATAGGTTGAGTCTGAAGTTAAAACTAGATGATCACCCTTATACATACCTACAGTAGGTGGTATTTAATTTTCCCATGTGGTTTGAGGATTTATTAAAATATCTTTAATTGTTCTTCTATCCATAAATTCCAGCATGAACCCAATAATAAATTTATTAATTGAATTAAATGATATGGAACCTATTAGGGATTCCCTTTAGGTACATTGAGTCATGATGGATGTTTTTTCCCCAAATAAGGCTACCCATGGTCTATAACAAGTGAATTTTCTTTTCATAGCCCTTTTTTGAACCACCCATGGGGTGAGTTAGTTTATTCCTAAAAAGTGGAAGCCTATTATTTAATAAATTTCACTAAATTGATAAATGATATTTATGTTTAATGAATACATTGGACCACTTGGTATTGCTAAACCATGGGTCAGGAGAGTTGTAGAGAGTCCGTTGGGCAAATATTCCCCTTGAATTTTGATTATGGGGGATTGTTTCTCCTTGGTACCAATTGGATCCATTTTTTTTGGTTCAATGTTGACAGAGAATGTAGACATTATACTTCGACCCCAATTCCAGCATAAATAAGTTTCCCTTGATATTATCCTAGAAATCAATGAGGTTTATTTGGTCCCCTATACTTGGAATTTGTATTTTAGGGATATTAAATTATTGATTATACTGAATTACCATAGTAAATGTTATATTCACGGTTTTACAACTCATTAGTGGTGGGTTTTGACAATTGTGGTTATATGGCATGGCCAGGGATGATTTTATTTATTGATTACATACTATGTCCATGGGTGATGTGACATATTGTCTATACAGAGAGGTCGTAGTGTTTACTTATATTTAAATTATTAATTTCTTTTTATAAGATAATGACAATGGTTTGGTACGAAGACTTTTTGGGATATAAAATATCATTTATTTTGGTAGTGTATATTCCATTAGAATGTTTTATTTATTTGATAGTTCAATCTGATATATATTCCATACTTTTATCTTACATTGAACTAATAGGAATATTTTTATACACTTGTTTTATGGAACTATAGGGATGTAATCTCACAACCTATCTATCACGAATCAGCCCGATTCCACCATGAAAAGGTCTCCCATGCCAGCCCACTGCAAGTCCTGAGAGGAATTAACAATCCTCTCGGGATGGCGACAAGCACCAAGGGCATCAATATAGTACACAAGAGAACCATTTCGCCCATATATAAACAATCAAACAAATAGTGGAAATAAATGGACAACTGAAAATGCATTTGTATAAAAATTGAACTAAAAATTATTTGTACAAGAAAATAAAAGTAGAACAAAACTAACAACCCAAGTTACCAAACCTGATAACCATATAACTCCTCATGAGACTGCTGGTCACTCTCCAACACAATGATCACATGTCGCCCAAGGTAGTCGAACTGAAGCTAAAACCTGTACAGGGGATAAAATAAAAGAAAATGACTATAGGCATGCGTATTAAAACTCAGTAGGTTATCCCGATCTTCAATTCCCATGGAACATCCTATGAAATAAAAGAAACAACAATTCCATGTATTATATACAAGATATAAATGTATGTTTTTCAAATGAGTTTCAATGCTATATTAATTATCAGAGAAAAACTTGCATGTTTTATAAAAGAAAATTCAAGTAACAATTTTTCAAAGAGGTGCAACTTCAAAATGAAAATTGTTTTAATGAGGGATGAATTAAATATATTACACTTTTAAATAAATAACAAACACTACTGAATTTACCAACCAAAAACACTTTATGTCGACGGTGAATAAAAAATATCCAATGAGAACAACTCATGGGAACACCACTAGGCACTAATTAGTTGTGAGCCCTATGTACCTCATATTTTGGTGAAAGTAACCATAATAAATATCCATTATCATGCAAAAAAGCCACTATTAAGGAGAATACCCATAATATAGTGGTACCCCAACACCATCATCATCATAGATTAGTTATTTTTGTCATCCTCAATCTTGTTACGTGAAATAGGGTCCAAACCCCACCGAATCACTAGAATAATAGTACATGTCCGCCATCCAAGATACATGGGATTCCCATTAGTGCTCAACCAAGTTACACATATTATCAAATAGATTTATCACATAAAAATTACATTACCAAACCATAATCACACAAACATCCCAAAAACATGCTTCACATTTCTTTCACGAATCAATAAACCACTAAAAAGATTCGTAAAACAATCTCAACTAGTATAATGAGTCCTTGCACATAGAATCCATTCAAAATGCTATTTTATGGGGAAACCCCCATCCATAACATACAACCCAGATTTGGAATCCCGAAAAACAATTAATAAATCAATTATATGGACCATCAAAAGGCCCTAAAATATTGAACATAAAACACACATGGAAACCATTTTTAAAAAAAATGCCAAACGGGCCTTTAAGGCTTTCTCAAAACTAACATTTGAACAAGGTATGAATTTCAATTTATTAAGGATGTGTATAAACTCCATTTACATCATCAAAACACTTTTATAAATCTCTTATAATGCTCATGTTACATATTCAAAACATAACCATTTTCATAATGATGTGAAATGGTCCATTTTCGTGAACCTCGGGAAAAAATATGTTGTAAACCCAAAACCCATATGTTTATAAAACCGAATCCAAATCGGAAAGCAAAATAAAGATCCAAAAATAATATTTTTCATTCATAAAATAAATTTAAAAATCCAAAAAAATTATTTATATCACACTTGACACATAAAAGCAAACCGAGAAATTTACCTAACACATGACATGCACTTTTAAACAAATCACTTTATTTTAAGAACATAACAAGGAATAAAATAGAAATTAAATGACATATTTTATTCAAAATTATGAAACATGTTAAAAATACCATACACTAGTTTCTAAACCTCACAAAACAAGTGTGAAAGATAACAGAATATTTAAAAAAAAACCCTTGGTGTGCACTTTCATGACAAAACAACTATACATTTCAAAATTACAAGGCTTAAGGAACCATTTTTTCCAACAAGAAAATTATAAAAAGGATTTAATATAATAATAATCATATATTTAAGTTGTGGATGATATTAAAATGATGAAACATGAATGGTAAAGGCATGTGAAATGGATATCCTACCTCAAATCCTTGCCTTAATTAAAACACACACCCAAAATCACCATCTGAGGGTTTACAAACCCTAAACCTATGATGACCAAACCTAAATGAATAAAAATCCCATAAAATATCATGGAATAACATTACATTAATTCTAATAGGACTAGGGGATATTATAAAACCAATAAATAATGAAAGGAGGATGAAGGAGGATGATAAAGGAGAAGACATCTCACCTTTTCAATAATAAAACTATACATATATCATTAGATCTGCACCCATAGATAAAATTGGATGAAATAAAACTTCATGGAGAGACTCCTAATGTCTGGAATAACCAGGGAAGGAATATTGGTTACAAAAAGAGTATGAATTGAATTATTTATGAATGATACAATTTACCTTTTCAATTCTGGTTGATTTGAGATATATTGAGAATGTTTCTCCAGTCCACGAATATTATGAGCTCCAAAGAGGGATAATCGATAATGGAGGTGAGGGTAGGGATATTGGATTTTGGTGGGAGGTGGAATCACTGCAATATATTTAATATTGAATTTGATATAAAATAACAATTTTTTTTTTAAATTTGGGTATGGGCCCATGGGTTGGCCCAATACCTAAATAAGTAACCCCAATTCACCATGATTATGAATTCATAAGGGGTAAAAAATGATATTTTGGTTTGAATATATCAGTGGAAGAAACATATGAAGTGGAATGAGTGAATGATATTTTAAAACAAAGGTTTTATAAAAGAATCAAATTTAGTTTTTAAAACTAGAAATGGGCTCACGGTTGGCACAAATCATGAAGAAATCGCATTTTCTCCAAAAAACTCCAAAACTAGAAAAGGGGAAAGAAAATTTGGGTGATTAGACATAGATGAAACTTAAAAACTAAAAATTAATCTCACACATGACCCAAGAAATGTATTGGTATTTCAAATGAACCAGATCAAAACAATGACATGATAATTTGGGTGTGACACCATCTAGTCCACCATTGGTTACCCAAAAATACTATTTGGATGCTGGTGGGGACTAAGGAAACCACCCATAGTTTGATGAATGAATATCTATCATGAATAGGAGTAGGGTATAATTGGACTATGTTAAGGATCAAGGTTCTATTTGGATATCATAATTTTGGGTCACTTTTTTATTTTCGTACATGTATTTGACTGTTACATATATACCTATTTTAGATTAATTTAAACAAATTACATGATCATCATTTTATATGATATTCATTTTAGGATTGGTATATATTCATGATATTTCTATATTGTAAGAATATTATATTTCTCCCATTATATTATATTTATGATTTTCTTTCTCTGTTATACTCAAATAAATGGGAATAGTTTCCACATAAACACAACCTTGGCCCTCCATACTAGTCACTAGCCTATGGGCTTTGGGGAGACACACATGAGGCCATATGGCCAACTAGGAAAAGGTCACCGTTCATTGGCATCTAGTACAAGACATTACAATGTTGTATCAAAACAATTGTTATCAAGATATCATTATTATTTTGATGCAATAAATTTGGATAGGAATTAATAGGAATTTGGTAATGATATATGCCTTTGTATACCTAACCCATATATAGGAAAAATCAAAAACAACCTTGGAAATTATTGTTTCTATATTTTAAATATAACTGTTTATTATATTCCACTATTGGTTGATGAAAATTTATTGTGAGGTTATTATTGATAATACTCTGGGTTTTATTTTGTGGTAACTAGATGATATGAGGGTATTCCATCTCATGAAAAATTTTAGTTACAATACTATAATCAGATTCCATGAATTACTATGTGTTATAAAGGATGAATTTACTATTTAAATGACATTATGATATGTTTCATTATATATATATATATACATATTTGTTAGATATTTTGTACATAGAGTTTGAAAACTTGGTTGGTACTTAGTATATCTATCATAACCTAAGCAGTGATTTCATGATTATTTGATAAAATAAAACCAAGGCTGTGAATTGTTGAATATTGATTCATCATCCCTGAGTCTTATGGAGTGGAAGATGTTATGGTGACAATTAGGTGGACACCGTTGTTTGGTTCATGTGGAGTATTGGCCGTTATGGATCAGAATATGGTTAACCATTTGGATAAAACATTTAATTTGAAATATGAAATGAATATGAAAGTGAAATTGAAATGGAAATGTGAGAAATTGAACTCAGCATAGACCAGTCGGTCGTGTGGGTATTCGGAAATGACAGTAGTGATTTTTGAGACAATTGTTTTATACAGTCATTGTTTTGGGACTAAGATTTATGTTACGGAATTATTATAGGATAGTTTTAACTTATCCTATTATTTTAGATGTGAAATTTGATATCATTTTTTTCCGAGGCATGTGTTTTCAATTATAGATACATTCAACCACCACAAACTACAGTAAAAATTCAGGAGGATGGGGATTACAATGATCTAGAGGGTGTAGACCATGAGAGACTGTTGTATCCTCCTATACATCCTAATGATTCACAAATAGTTTTACCAGAAATCATTTTTTATTCAACGATCCATAATGATATTTTGCCTTCATGTAGACATTGGATGGAGCATCACTACCATCCCTAATTATGGATGAGCTAATATGGTTGTTCTGGAAGTTGCATCCTCTCTCCTTTTGGGGGGATGGAAGTCTATATGGTGTTGAGATATGTCTTTAGACTACTGTTTCCATATTTGATCATCAAGATACACCTCCAAATAAAAGAGGGATTCTCGAGACATAGATGATTCATGGAGTAAAAAATCACTACTTGGATGTTTTGATCCATCCTGATAGGCTGCAAGACATAGGTTAGTAGGACTTTCAAATTTTATAATATGATTTATTTTTCACTAAGAATCAATTAGTTGACCAAGCTAGTGAGTTCATACCTATAGGGTAGGGTGAGTGTATGGTTATTGAGTATATGGAATGTTTTATAGAGCTGTTATAGATTGAACTGCTATAACATACTAATGAGGCATAAAGGGAGAGATGCTTCAGGGAAGGTAATAGAAATATCATTCCGTCTCTGGTCAATATATTCAGATTGACCTATATGAGAGAAATACTGAATTTGAAACTAATTAAATAATATATTATTAGGGAAGATGCTGGTTCAGAAATGAGTAGTGTAGTCTGTCAAACTATTGTTTTGACCTCCAATCACTGTGAATGAAATTTTGAGGCAACCCATTGTAACATCCATGAATCTAATACAAACAATATAGTTTTATATCATCAGTAAAGAGGATTGGGAAACATGTGGAATTAGTGATATTATGACGTAGTTGAGTGTCGATCTTGTGGATGGATGGGATGCATGTAGATTATTTATAAGAAATTCCCCTCAATGCTTTGTGGTAGGGGTCAGCTTCGACAATAGTTCTATAAGTTGGTTTCATTACTCCATGTTAGGGTTGGAGCTAGAGAAATATCAGTTGATCGGGCTAGGGTTGTTTTATTTGGTTGTGGCATCAGGATACCTATATTACAATAATAGTAGATTAGGCGTACATCCGGTGGATCGGATGTGTCAAAGGTTTTTGGATTCGGTCAGGTCTTCTTTATGTGCCCAACCCATGATGAGTGTGGATCCTAACCAACTATGGAGAGAGGAAAGATCATAGTGTCATATACTCTTGAATTTTCTATTTATAAATAATTTTTATCGAATAATTTTATATATGTGCACATTATGGAGTGTCATAGACTCATAATTCAGTTTTCCAAGGGATTTATGATGATAGATGTGTTGTTTGGATCATAATAGAGGATTGATTATAGTTAAGGGTGTACCCCTTGAGATATGTGGGTGTACCTTCTTCTGGAATCATTTTTTCTTGAGGGGATTGGGTTTGACGTCATACTCATAATGGACTATCGATCATCCAATTGACCCTATGATAATTTTTTTTCACCATAGAGTGACTATCTAATCATCGTAGAGTGTAGTTAATTTTGAAAAAGGTTAATGGAATATCCTAGAAAGTTGAGCATGACCAAAACCACATGGGAAGGTTGGATTGACATCCCAAATATATAGTTTGTAGCTGGATGATCAAAAATCCTGTTAGAATGATCTCTTTCAACTGGTTGATTATTTCAAGGATTTCTTCCTAGATAAATATTCTAGTTTGCCTCCATATAGAGAGGTTGATTTCCCCATCACGCAAGATCCCAGAATTTCACTACTATCAATGTTTCCTTCAAGGATTCTTACTATGAATTTTTAAGAGCTCAAGATGCGTCTAGAGGACTAGGTTGAATATTTGTTTATCTTACCCATCACATCTTCATTTCGTTTTCTTGTCCATTATGAGAAATGTGATAATGTCATGACAAATATCATGAATATATTACCAAGTTCAACTTTGGGATGAAATTTATGTTTGATTATTCTTGATAGATTCACAAAGGTTTCCCAATCCATGCCAATTAGGGAGACCTTTAGTATTTAAGAGATTGGGATGCTTTATATCTGTGAGATAGTATAGATTAATCTTGTCTCCGTATTATCATTTCATATATAGATTATTGGTTTAAATCTCTATTTTATATGATTTTGAAGTTAGTCTTAAGAAGAAAGGTGATTTTGTGGACAAGATACCACCCTCATACTAAGGACCAGTCATAATATATGATTCAGGTTCTGGGGGACATGTTCTGAGCAAGCTTCATGGATTTTGGTGACTTTTTGAGAGGAATATTACCCTTATTGTGTTCTCCTATAATTATAATTATTTTAATAATCTACCTATTGAACCTTATGTGGATTTTTATGGTAGTCTAGGCTAATCTTCCATGAGTTGGTTAGATGCACGAGAGGCAACATTACTGGGAAAACGTCACATAGAGGTGAAGAATTACCAGTTTCAGTTCATCAAAATAAGATAGAAAAACATAATATACAAAGAAATATTATTCCATTTTCCTAATTTTACCTCTACAGTGTATAGTCAGGGAATATGCCTTTTTACATATATCACTACATTTGGGACATAGACTTACAAGACATAGGGTAGGATTTAACAGGGATATGTATGTTCATTCATGATTCTTGAGAGGGTCAGGCATGTCACCTATTGATTAAAGTTGCATCAGAGGTATCTGGTCACCAACGAAATCTTCCATGTGTATGAGCTCCACTATTATAATTTAGAATAATCTCATGTTCGATATCTTAAATAGGTAGAGGTGCAGGTCAATGTTCCATTTCAGGGGAATCTAATTTGTATCATCAAATAGAACATGATTGTTCTATAGGGATGATCAGATTCGATAAAATAATCTATATGTAGACATGAACATTTATTGGATGAGATTTGGGTGCATGAGGATGAAATATGAGATCAGTGTCTCCAGTTATTTTCAGAAAAATCCTAACCATGATTAATGGGGAAATATGGGGAGAAATAACATTAAAGAGGGAAGATTGTAAGATTCTAGGTTTTCATACATGGTATGGATCACTTTATTTTTGGATCAAATATATTTTTATATACTAATTTAATTACCCCTTGAGGTTATGGGGGTATCAGGGGTTTTGGGGCTTGTTATGAGCCCGAAACACAACATTTTAGTAGAATAAGAAAGGTTTCATGTTTTGTATAAACTGTACTAGATAGATCACATGGTTAATATAAACTATGTTAGACCTGGGAAGAGAGAAAGAGATTTCCATGTAGTTTTCCAAACAAGGTGGATTGAGGTTTTCACCCATGCAGTTAACAAATAAGTTTTTATTGATCCTAATTACAAAATTTGTGAACAGTTGATAAAACTATTCACACTAATTGTGCGAGGCATCCCTCTATAGAGTGAAGGGTCCATGGTTGGAATAGGGTTTGGCCAACCATGCATACAAACCATGTAGCCCAAGAAACATTTGTTAAATTACTATTTTCCTATCATAATGTCAAAACAAATGTATCTTTTCTTTCTTTTTCTTCATTGGAATATTTCCATTAGAAAACTCCTTCTTCAGCCAACTTGAAATCATTGATCTCATTTCATCAAATGAGTTCATAATCGGGAGACGTTCCACACATTGGATATGTTTTTTTGAGTAATAAATTTATTTTGTATCATTCTTAATTCTCCTTGGCGTAGATATAGTTATTTATGTAAAAAATATTTACCACATTTTCATGGTTTTCCTTTACTGTTCATTTTAATTCTTACATGAGTCTAATTAAGAGCTAATTCTAGATGAACACCCTACTATGGAGGTACGGTACACAGTATATAATTTTCTTGTGTGGTTTGGTGCTTTAACAAGATAGATTTCATTATTCCTCCCATTATACATTCTAGTGCGGCCCTAAAAATGAATATATTAGTTTTATTAAATAAAATGGAACTTATTAGAGATTTCCATTATTCACTTTTAGAAAAATGAAATGTTTTTTTCCAACCAATGACACCCATGGTGTATTTTATTTGTGTTTATTTTTCAAATGAATTTTTTGAAGAACCCATAGGGAATGTTAGTGATTTCCATGCAAGAGGAAACATGCTATTTATTGAATAAAACTGAATCAGTTTAATTATAGATGGTTTACCTCCATTTCATGTAGTTTTATTATATTAAATGGTTTAATAGGATATTTGACATGAGTGGGTAAACATAAGAAATGGAATAGAATGAAAATTGTGAAATGAGTGGGTTAAATCAGTAAATGTTGATTGATTAATTGGTAACTGATTTGAATTTTGAATGATTTCAAAGGATTTAGTGGGTGTATTACACCATGGGTCATTGTAATGGTTGGAAATTCCTTATACTTGTATACTCTTTGGATTGTGATTCTATGGGGTTCCGTGGGACTGGCTACCACTTCAATCCAATATTTATCAACTTTTAGTGGGAATCATTTATTGATATGATAATGGGACCCAAATTCAATACTAATAATGATTCATCTTATATTTTTAATTGATTCGACATAGATGACTTGGTACACTATACATTGAATCCATCTCTAAGAGTTCTGACGTTGATCATTAGATAACATGGACACGGTAGTGTGATATTATTGGTTAATCATATTCATCATGGTTATTCTGAAAATTATGCCTATAAGGTTTTTTGTGGCATATTTGATTAATAGAGTATATTTAAAGGATATGGTTATAAGTTATTTTTTGTATATAATGAGGTCATGGAGTTTACTTCTATTCACTTCTCTAGTGCCTTGTTATAGGATATTCAGAATTTTTCCAACAAATCCTTGTTGGGTTATACATTATAAATTTCTTAATAGTATACTTTCTATGGGAACATTAAATTTATTTAATACATAACTTTGATATATATTGAATGCTTCATAACATAAATTTAACATCCATGAAATTTTTTAGACACATTGGGTGGAATCATACTGGGACTGGGAATCACATCATCTTCGGGCCACTATTGGTGCCCATAAAGACTATTTAAATTAAGGTACGTAATCGGGGAATCATCGAAAATTTATTGCCCAAATTATTCCATATGTAGGATAAGGGGATGATATGACCAAGAAAAGTATCATGATTATATCTATAGATCATTATTTTTGTAATTTTTTTACTTTTATTAATTTAGTTTACCATTACTTGTATAAATATTTTGGATTCTTTGAAGACACCAGACATGATCATCATTGTATATGATATTTATTTTGAAATTCTTATATATAACTTTTGTTTATCTATTGTATGATTATTATACACCATCCACTATTTGATCTGTATTATTTCTTCTATAATGTTACACTTTGATACGAGGGAATATTTTCCCCACAAAAATACCATAGCCCATCACAACTAGCCGATAGCCTCTGGTGTTTATGGAGATGGGCATGAGGACTTGTAGCAAACTATGCATGATGTACCATTCAATGCAATCTATGTTAGGGTCGTTAAATAACTATAGAAGAAGAAGGGTACTAATAATCATTTATAGTTAGAACATAGTATTTCATTATAATGGAAATAATCAAAATAAATCCTGATAATCAATGATGTCGTAATATAAAACTCATACCACTTGGTTAACATTGAATAATAATACCATAGAAATGATAACATTAAATTAATGATAGAATATCATTATAATAAATAGATTCAAAATATTACATATCAAATTTTTTTATATAAATATCATAAAATAATATAGGTTCATGACATGACATAAGTCATAATGAATGAAAATTGAGAAAAAAACTCATTATAAAGATTATATAATTAATTTTGGGGCAAATCAATTAATTTATAGTTTTTATAAAATTTATATCAAAATAAATATACTGGAAATTAAATTTAAAAAAATACATTTTTCTACCAATATAATATTAATGTGTCATATTCCATGAAGTAGATATATAACCAAATGAATGGAAATTGTGTTGAGAAACCCATTACCTCAAACCACATTTTGGGTGATCAAATAATAACCTCTTATATAGTGTGTTTTAAAATATATTTAACTTATAAATGAGATATATTAAAATTTATAATACTGTATATGATTCTTTAATGACATCTTATCGACAACCATTAATGATATTTACTTATTTTAATTATTGTAAGTGTTAATTTCCCGGTTTTCTCATTTGTGATTTGTTATAAACATTGTAGTTCATATGAATATTATACAGTCAAACAATATATATAATAATAATATTCAAATAATTATGATATATATATATATATATATATCAATTAAACTTTTAATTCTAATAATAAATAGTGGGTTTTATTAATGATTTATGCAACGATCATGGGGACCATAGGTTGTATGTACGCATGAGTAACAGTTCCATTAATTCATCATCCTTATGGGGATGGGTAGGTATTATCTTAGTTTACATAATGATAATAATATCATATATACCATATTATTTCTTTAAATATACTTATATCATCCATTTGGTGTGGTGATGAAAATCTAATCATGTCACTTCATAAAGGAGAACGTCCTTATGCACATGAATGTTGTTATCATCTCTATCATGTAGAAAGGTAAAGTGATAGAATATAATTTCATAATGATGAATCTAAAAATAATATAAAAATAATGTCATGTAAATGACATATAATAATTAAATTTACACTTACTTAATTCCATGTAATGAGTTAGTGAGCGACGAATCACCTTGGTTTGTGAGGTGGTACACCGTTGTACAAACAAGATAAGATGTCATATAACATATTGAATGGACTAGAAAAGAATAATATGATATAATGATACTAGGTGCAAAATTTTCGTAAAAATATACTTAATATAATTTATATCGATTATAATACCAAACTGTTATCGGTTGTAAATTAAAAATGAATGACATTATTTCAAGATGTGGTTGTCCTCCATACACACAAATTATGATATCTGAACCATTTGATTTATGTGGAAATGGTTCTAGGTCAAGAAATTTTTATAAAAACATCTTATCATATAGAATATGATTGAATTATTATAATATTATAGCATAAGAATAATTGGATGAGGTAGAGAATTAATAAAAAACTCTTTTTGAAGAATGTTACCTATTTTCATGTGTCCTCCTTCCATTTGCACCAATATCTTTCATAGGATGGATTTATTCCCAAAACATGGATTCTAGGATGATGGTTGAAGTTTTTTTAATGTTATATTTGTATGTATTTTCATAACCAAATAGGTATCAAACTATTAATAATAAAATATAGGTGTTGACTTTTTATTAATGAAGTTAGCGAAAGACTTCTAATTTTTGAGGATAATGAATAATACCAATGTCTTTTGTCAACAAAAAAGATTCCAAAAAGATAAATTCTCAAAAACAGACGATATAAGGTTTATATATGTTAACTAAATTGGGGATGAAAATGTTTTAGTTTCATTTTACAATTATTATTCATATATTAACACCTGGAAAATCATGATTTACCCGAAACTCAGTAATTAATGTTTTAACTATTTCTAAAATTTATTTTTGTCAAAAATTAATTAAGAAAAATTAAATTATAATGTATATTGATTAATAATATGTATTTAATTTTTCATATTTTAGTTCACATATTTAATAAAATTTAATTCAAAATTCTTACCACAAATGAGGGGAGAAAGAGGGTTTTCAAAGAGAAAGTGTTTAATATTAGACATTATGATTATATAAAAATTAAATATTATATTTGTGAATATGACCTAAATTATATTAACTGATATAATGTAGAAATTATTTTACATTGAAACCAATTTATTGGATAATTTATATTTATAAATAATGTAAATAAACCCGAACTATTCAATTAAAATACAATATTTTCACTATTTATATAAAATAAATATTTTCATAAAACACTAACCAATTCCATCAATTATTATTTTTAAATATTCTATTGAAAAATAAATTATATTATTTAAAATAAAATTCTTATATTTTTTAAAATTAACTTTAATCAAAACCCTTAAACATGATTGAAAAGCAGGTTTTTGAGAAGTGTTTTTTCAAGTACAAGATGATTTTATATTAACTCTAGGACTAAATATTTTCATTTTATGAAAATAAAATTTAATTTAAGGATATATGTTATAGAAATTTAATTTAAACCATTCATTATTAAGGAATATTTTAATTAATTAATATTGAGAATCAATATGTACATTAAAATATTTTCTTAAAAGAAAACTGATTTCTATTTAAAAAATTAAACATAAACTAAGATAAAATCTAATGCCCATTAAAAATAAATAAAATTGGTTATATATAAATAAATAATAATTATTTCAAAATAAAATATAACAAGCTATCCGAATTACTGAATTTATTGAAAACATATGATTGTTTTAAGAAAAGTCAGATTTTTTCACCATTCAGGGAAAAATAAATATTTTCATAAAAATTAAAAAATATCACACAAAGTATCTTTTGTTATTAATATTCTAAAAATGAAGTCAATTTTATGAAATAAATTTTCTAAAAGATTGAAAAAAATGATTATTAATTTTTTTACAAAACACAATACATACCTTTTCTAATGAAAACAAATTTTCAAAGAGTAAAATCCGTTTACGAAAAAGTGATTGATTATTTTATAAAAAATTTAACAATAAATTATATTGAGATGGATATATATATTTATCATAAACATTTAATACAATTCATACCTTAAAATTTAGGGTCTAGGTGATAATGTTATTATATATCATGGTATGTTTATGCTCGGTATTGCATGTTGAATACTCTAGTAAACATACAAATATCATTTTTGTCTGTACTGAATGAAATTTAGTATATTAAATTTATATAAAATAAAATCTATCATAATTTTATGGGGTGCTAAATTCTCATCTGAGCTTATTATTCCATGTCTCTTTTTCTTTTTAACCTAATTTTATACTTTTATAATCTTACGATGTTAAAAATAGTGTATAACATGTCTGATAATGATGAAGATTGATAAATTAAGCTTCATATAAGCTTCTAAAAGCCTTTCAATTTCAAATGGTTCCTAGAATTATTCTTACTCAATTTTATACTAATAGATATTGGTGTATAAACTAATTTTGAGTCTATATTTCCTAATATTTATAGAATCTCCTCTGAATACATTCTATGAGAGAAGTATTTGTATCTTCATTTTTCTTGAAAATGTAATCAGATAACTAATGATAAATATATTAGAATTTTAATTTCTGTTTTCATCATTTTTTTTGGAAATTATTCAAAATATGATTATATATTTCTTATAAAAATTATATCATCGATATAAAAAATGTAAATTATTGTACATATTCTCACCTCTCATACATAAATGTATCATTAAATATTTTCTTTAGTAAATATAAACTACAATAGAAAAATATCATGTTTCTATTATGATTCTTGAGTGCCATATTTCAACCTGTACAATGTATTAATTATTTTACAAAGAATTATTAAATATTATAGAAGTATGAACCAACTAGGATGATCAATATTAACATCTAAATTTTAAATATTTAATAAATAATAATTCACAACGAAATTAATGAGTACTTAATTTATATGGACATAAGCAACAATAAAAATTGACATAGATTCATGTCTCAAAATAGGGTAAAATGTTTATTCATAATCAACACATTACCCCTTTGAGTAACATATTAAAAATACACAATCATTGATTCTTGAAACATATCTATGTTTTTTTAGGTTGTTTATAATAAATAATTTTATTAAAATAATAGTCTTTCTTATTAGTCCTAGAACAGGTCCATGGTTTTCATTTTTTTCATTTGATATATCTCTTAAATTATAAAATATTACCATTATTTACGATCACCTTCCTCTAAAACTGATTCTATTTCCACCTATCACATAATTTTTGTTGATTTTTGTATTAAAATTTTCTCCTTTTCTAGACTAGTGATCGATAATTTCAATAATTTTTATTGAAGTCAACATTTTGTTTAGATATAAAGAACTTCGAAAGCTTTTTTTCAGTCCTAAATTCGTCAACATAATACTGAGAGGAATAAAACGTTAGTATATTAGGTTTTTATTAATTTTTCATCTCATTATCTTCTTTTTATATCATTTATCTATATTTTATAATGCCTTCCAAACCATATTTACAAAATATTATTAGGGTGGACTGGTTTTCAATAATTTTTACATAAAATTAATTGAAATACATTAATAGAGAAATGGGAAATTTATATTTCAAAGACATGTTTTTTACATTTTAATGTAAATTTTTTGGATTTTTTTATAAAGGAGATGTTATAATTTTTTAATCCAAATTCGTTTTTCATAAAATTGATTACTATACGTTGACTAAAAATTAGAATTTAAGGGGATTTTCAATGTTAGTTTATAAAAAACCCACAATAGAAAAACATTATCACTTCTTTTTTAATGTAAAAACGACATGGAACATATTGAAAAAATACTTTGATGATGTTTTTTAATGATTTTAATAGCGTTTTCTATCTTATAAGAGACTATAAAAAGAGTTTTGATGTCAGATTTCATTATAAACAGACCCCAAAAGAGATTTCGGATGTTGGATTTTAAAGAAAACTGTCATAAAAAGTTCAACCTGAAAAACATTGTATTAAATTAATCATCATTTTCTAATAAAAAATAGCGGTCAAAGTCTTGGTCGATTCTTATTTTTATTTTTCAACATCAATTTTCTATGAAAATTGATTTTGAAAGTGTTAGGGTTTACATTCAATAATGGTTTTTTAAAAAATTGTAGTTCAGTGTCTCAGATGTTTTTGAAATAATTTTCTAGATTACTACCCTAAAATCAAAAAGACTATTGAAAATGATATTACAATGAAAAATAAAATATATATAGAAGAATATACATGTAAAAATAAATATAATTTAAAAACTAAAATCAAATAGACTATGATAATAATTGAACCTAACATCATGCCACATGTCTATTAGAATATTTGTTTCTATATGAAATTGAAATATATAAATAATTAATTTCAATCCAATACCATTCAATTCTAGTATTAATTGTAATTATCTCATACCATTCAATTATGAGAAATCAGAATGAGCATTTTGAGTGATTTCATTGTCTTGAAAATCATGTTTCAATTATTTTATTTAAATAATTTATTTTTATATGAATGATGTATCAAGAATTAAATGCAATTAAAATCCAAAAAGGTAAAAAATTATCTTATATGAATTATACATAATATAAATATTTATATAATTCCCCAAAATTATTAATATAAATCATATATCACTTTTCATTAGAAATAAAAAATGATACAATCACATAGTTACATAATAAATTAAAATAAAAAACTATTAACTAAATTTAAATTTAATTTGTTATTTTTGAATGAATAAATATAAATTTACCTTCATTTTTGTAGAACATTTCATACTCTAATATATGTTATATCAAAATATTAGATTTGGAAATATATATATATATATATTCATAAAATTAAATATTTTACCATCATTCTAATGTGTATTTATGAAAATAAATATATAGTACCAAACAATATTAGTTTTCAGCTAATATTTTGATAAAAATATACAGTTCATGATAATAAAAATTAGTTTTTCATAGTACATTTTAGTTTAACATAAAACACATAAATTTAGAATGTAATATAAATTCAAAAATAATATCAAATTTTAATTTTTAAGTAGGAAATAAAATGTTAGTTATGGTATATATATTGACCATAATATATATATATATATTCCTTTGATGTACAGTCATTACCACTAATATTGTTGGAATATATATCTCAAATACAAAACCAATAAAATAATAAAATAATTTGAATAAAAAAAATTAAATTGATGAAAATTTTATGCATATCTTCTGATGGAAATAGAGATGAAGGCAATATTATTCATAAACCCTCATGTCCTAATTACTCAACATGATAAAATATTTGTCCAAATAGATTTTGTTATGGAATATTCTAATGAAAATAAATATATAAGTGGTGTATTCCTTTTACTTTATCAAAAATAAAATGATTTATAGTTTTAATTTTTTTAAGATTCATCAACACAAAAGAAATGAAATAAAGACGTTGAAACACATAGACGGAAGTAAAATTGAATTTGTATGAATAATAAAATTAGAGGAATAATATTAGTGGTATAAAATAGGAATAACCATAAAACATATAAGCTTAATTAAGTGAGTTTGATAATATTATTGTACATAATGGGAGATAACAATGACTAAAAGTTATGATCATAGTCACAATGGAAGATCCATATATTTATATGAATATTGATAGTTAAATGTGATGAGCTCTAATTATATTATAGGTGTATGATTAAACTATAGTTATGAATCATTATAATCCTATATACATATCTATATATATATTAAGAAACATTTATATCTAGTATATAATATATAGACCAATGAGTTCATGTAGTTGAAATTATTTTGATTTTGTATCCAAAAATTATCACTATTTAACAATTTTCGTGACTAAAAATAAAATAAATCAATTATCAAAAATCATATATAATATAATAATTATGAAAAAGTAAATTATAAAAATAATAACATGATTTTCATTAATAATTTCCTGTAATAATTTTATACTCCACCGTAAACATTAAATTAATGAAAAGAACCACCCTATAATGTCAAACACAATATACCAACTAAATATAGAATTTTTCCCTTAATATATAGTTCATTAATATTTATTAAAAGGGTGATTCTTGAAACACCAAAAACATATTCAAAATAAAATATAAATAGTATGGAAAAGGAATGATTTTATAACTAACTATTTTTTAGACATTCAATAAACTAGAAAATTATAAAAATTTTATGGCCTATGTACTGTTGATATTATTTTATAATCCCATTATCTTGTATACATCAGATAACAAACTTTTACGACAAAATAATATAAAATATTAATAAATAAAATAGTAATCCAAATAATCTTTTTCTAATGTTATAGTAAAAGAGATTCACATGAGAATTTAAATAACAATTAAAAATATTAAATAGTTTACAAACAAACTACGAGGATGAATATGTTGGACATTCAAATTCAACATGGAATCATTGAAAATATATAATAATAATTATTTTTATTGGATTAAAAAACAAAATATATTTTAATAAAACCTAAAACAATTTATAAAAGTATTTTTATGAAATCTAGTTATTGACTATTTTCTGATTATCCAATACATGAATATTAAAACATAATAACTACATTTCTCACATTCTTTTTGATGATAAATTTGTTGTTATAAATCATTAAATTGTAAAAAAAACACCATATATATATAAACAAAAAATTATATATTATAAAATATATTTACAATTACATACATGTATTGGATTATATTTGGATTCAATTTCAACAAGTAATATTTATTAAATATTTCCATGGCCTACGTTTTTATATATTTCATGTAATATTACATGTATAAACAATAAGAAATAAATGTAAAGGACATGAAAAAATATTAAATCATTCTTGTCAAAAAAGTAACTAAATTATTTAGGAATACCAGTCAATAAAGAGAAAATACCCCACATAATTTACATTTTTTGGAAGGAAAATGGATAACATCCAATAAAAAATCAAATATAATATCTTCACTATTAATTAAATTATAATGAATATTTCTTCATAATAATCTTACAGTACATACCCATCATGGAATGGAAAATCACCACACCCAATATCTATTTTTATAATCTCTTAAAAATATGTGTAACTCTAGTAGGAGAATCTCTATATTGAAAACCTTTTGAAATGAATGCTAGATCAATTTTTAAATAAACACTAGTGGTATAATTTTGAATAATAAGTATTTTTAGATACCTAATTAAAATTTTAATATAAAAATTCACATGAAATCATCATTTTTTTAAGATTTAAAAATTGAAATATAAATTTACTTTCCCAAAATTTAACTATAAAATGATCACATTGAGATTATAAAAAATAAAATGGTAATGGATATATTTTTTTGAATATTGTCCATGGATTTCCTCTTACACATATATTAGATATCATCGGAAATTCATTAATTTTATAAACTGTAGATGAAACAAGAGGTAAAATTTTAAGGCTATCAAAAATCTTATAATTATCAAATGTTATTGGTGCCTAAACCATTTTTTCATTTATATTAATTTTTTTTGATATTAGATAATACTCTAATAATTATATTTTATACATTATTATAAATATTTTTTAACCAACATTAAATAATATTTTAAAAGTTTCATTCATATTATATCCAAAAATATTGAAATTTATCCAAAAAAAGTAAAAAATGACCCATATATTCTCTATGTCTAGAGACCTCATAAGTAGGGAATAAAAGAAGACATTTTGTATCAACAATATCATGTAGTGAAATTATTTCTTGACCCTACTCTATAGGATGGTGATATACATAATCGTGAAAATATGTATGTATATATATTCTAGAATACATACATAGTCTTCTATAGCATACAACTCACAATATATGGATGGGTCCGAATGTGGTTGTTCAAGAGCTAAGTAGGTAGGATGGGTATGCTGGGTTTTCTAGGTAGGCTATGAATGTTGTGTTGGCTGGTTTGGCTAGGCATGCTTGGTCGCATGCATTGGTTATGATTTTCACATTAATAATTAAATCATACACTCTAAAATTCATATAATTTTATCATAATTGGGGGTTTTTCACATTTCATCTCATCTTTTATGGAATATAATTCACGGTCTCTTGATTTATTCCTTTTATGAAAACAAAACCTATTAACATTAATAACTACCTCATAACAACTTACATGAGTTTGGTATTCTAATATTCCCTATTTCTTAACTAGTATTTAAATCATAACCTCATGTATAAAACTACCATATGATTCTTTCTCCAAAATAAAATCCAAAAATGAATCATTGAAATGGAATATTATTGTTATTAATTTAACAAACACTAAAATTCATGGAAAATAAAAACAAATTTCATAATTTTTTTTTTATATCCTCAAAGAGATTTATATGATACTATTACTTTTTTCCCTTATTTTTTAGAAATCACTCCATCAAACTGAAAATAATGAATTGAATATATTCTTATTTAATTTTGTTTCATCAAAATTTAATGTCATCATTATATGAATAAATTAAATATTACTCATTCAAAATATAAAATATTTGAAAATGATATAAAAATAAATAATTGATATTATTTTACAATTGTGGACCACCAAATCCTCTCTTCATCCATTATGTCTATATTCATATAATTATAATAAAAAATAATATTCTTACAGTGACTCTCCCTGGAGATATAACTTGTAAAATTCATTTTATATGTTAATGTTGTGTTACTATTATGATCGAATTTAATATGTATTCTCAAATCCCCATAGGAACGTTACATTTTTATTAAATGTGTAATCCCACATTCACCAAATATAGAAATCAATTACTATTTAAGAGGATTAGAAGACCCAAAAGTCGGTGGTGCATCAGTCGTTGGTGCATTAGTATTTCATCAATTATTTTTTAAAATTATATATTAGATTTAATTATATAATTATATTAATGAATATTTAATAATATAAAAATGAAATATAGTTCCATAAATTTTCCACTGCCTCTTTTTCTGTAATTGAAATATGAAAATATAATAAAATTCTATATACCACTTTATTTTTAGAGAATCTATGTATAAAAAAATTATTATAAAATTGTGAAGTAAAAAATAGTGTCACACATCCATATGATTACGAAAACAAATTATGATTCCATGATTCATAAAAAAATATGATAGATGAAATATTAAATAGATAAATAAAATATAAAATTATTCAAACATTTAGATATTTAAATTATATAACCACAAAATTGTGTTTTTTGTATGTGTAAATTTAACGAAATCATAATTTTGTATATTGAGTTTTCCAATAAAAAATTATTTATCCATAACTGATGAATATAAAATTTATTACAAAATATTTTATAAATAGTCATGTATATATAAATAAATATCGAATAATTAAAAAAAATATAGTTTAATCATGTAAATTTATAGAAATAAATATAATAAAAAATCCACAATAATTAGGAGAGTAATGTTTTTCCATATGCTTCATCATGATCACTTCATACAGTCTATGTTATATATTTGTTGTAGTCATTGTTATAATACTAAAATTACAAATGAGAAGAAAAATCCTCATATAAATCCATAAATCATTATAATCCTCATCACCCATTTGATTTTTTTAAATTGAAAAATGACCGGCCACCTATTATTAGATGGATCAATGATAGAAAATATTTTCATTTCATGTTTTTCAATGATAAAAACTTCTTCAATGACACCGAATATTTTTAAATCAACTACTGCAAACTCATAATCATCATGTTTCACACCACTATTACTGTCAATCTGGTTACATATAAAAACCATGACTCAAAATTTAATATAATATGTTGACCATATATCTTTATGAACACCTAAATATTATATTTTTGTAGAAATTATGTATTTATATTTTTCACTCAAAACATTAATGCTTTATAATTTACCATTACCCCACTATTTATAAAGTAAGTGTTTTCACCCTATTTTTTGTTAATAAATATGTAACCATTAATAGCAAAACAAGACAACATAGTCAACTTAACAAATATCCCCATATAAAAAATTCAATATTTCAGAAGTAGATATATCTGTATGACTTTATCATTTATCCTTGAAGAATATATGTTTTATGCTCAATCATCGAACCCTTTTAATTGAATTTTTTATATCATACCTTCAATTCATAAATATATTATGTATATATAGATAAAAAACATCATTTTTGTTCAAAATATATGATTGTGTCTATATCATATCATCACATGGAATGATAATTACCTTTATTCCACTAATACCACTAACTTCTGTACCAATTATAATATGGTGAGATATTGTAAATCCAATATTTATCACATCATTTCAATAATCTATAAGGAACTTAGTCAAACCTTATAATACCTAATTTTGATAAATAGCGGCCTCAGGATGCCAATGTTTTGAATATATCCCTTGAAAGTATTCATATATATTTAGAAATATTAAATACATATTAAATAAACATTACCCAATAATATTATCTCAAGCACTAAATGAATCACTATAAGAACTTTTATATCAAAAAACATAGTTGGGAAATACATATCTAGTTGAATAATTATAAGAGTGCATTCATTCTATTACAAAGAAAAAAATTAATATAAAATACTTTTATATAAATTAGTATTGAAAAATTACATAACATGATGATAGCCTTTCTAACATGTGTCTAAAAGTTATCACATAGTGTGATAGTTAAAATTTATTGCATCAATAAATGGAATTCATGAGATTTGGTAAGTATTATTTTACAATAATTCAAGTCACATTTTGTTTCACATTTGAAAAATATCAAATGGGCACATTAATATCATACCTACACTAAAAAAACTCATCTTCTAACTCTTCATTTATGTGGGACATGGTAGATGTAAATATTATTTATTTATTTTCATAGTGGCTGCTAACTCAACATATATTCCCATTAACATAGTGTCTAATCTATCATTAAATAAATATTTTTTTCTTTCATAATATTTCTAACAATGCCCCAATCCAATTGTAACACATTTTTTATAAAAATTCATAATTTAATTGTTATATTTTATCTCAAAAAATCCAATAAGGTAGACTGAAAAAATATATAATGTTTCTTCAACATAATTTATTATGTAAAAAATGTCCTTTCATTACTAATGTGAAATCAATATTTTTCCCTCTATCAAAATATTATACAATTGAAAATGGTTTGGGGAGAATATTAAATTTAAATTAACAATTAAATACTTCATTAATTCATTGATAATGATTATCAATTCAAAAAATCATGGATATCCCAATTTATGTTTTCATTCGTTCATTATAGAATTTAAAATATGGTGTATATTTTTCCCAAATTGGGCATGCCTTATATCCCTTAACACTTTACCCAGATATGTCTTCATATGAATGAATGTTATTTATATAAATCATTATTATTATATAGAATAGAATATAATTTTCATCAATGCATAAAAAACTATGACACATTTATTCCATAGAAGATTCAAATCAACAATCAAGGGTGAATGATATAAATAAATAATGTTTCTAAAATGATTTGGTTTGGAAATAATCAAGTTAAAAATAAAATTATTTTTCCTCATACATATATGTGTGATTTTAGACTAACAACAAAATAGTCCACAAACTATGTTGACTACCTAGGCTTCAATATAGATTCATTCCATTTTTTCCGAGCTAGATATTTTTATTTCGAAATTAACTTCAAAATCAATGTTTTTTTATTAAATATCTTCCATTTACTTGATTTAGTAGGGAGAAATAAGACTCAATCATATAGGTGATCATATAATTGTAATCATAGTCTTCTTTATCTATTTATTTTTTAAATAAATTATTCAAATGAGGAATTATAGGAAGGTACCAATTTTATTGATTAAAGATTGATTCTCGTATTTGAGAACAAATCCAAGTAAAATTAATATAGTTATTGGAGGAAATTATTGGAATTAATCTCTACAATGTACCAAATTGATTTTGTGTGAGGTTTGATGTCAGTTTCAGAGACTGAATTAGAGTTTAATTTACCATACAACTTATAGTGTGATGTCACACATAAGGAATATTTTGAAAAAAATTAATATTCATTCAGATGGAATAAACCATTACTGGGAAAAATTATATTTTCATACCAAAATCCAATTGGGAAAAACATTTTATTTTCTACATAATGGGAATCTGGAAGCATATTTTCTTCAAGAATTATTTATTTTAAAAGGGAATTCATCCTTGTGAAACATTTATAACTCAACCCATTTATTACAGTCATTTAACAAATATATTATATGATGAAACTACTATATATTTAGTGAAACCTATGAATATTGGCATCTTTTAATCCACATAAAATCATTAAAAATTACTTCTTTTCAATGGCTAGATCATGAATTAATTCTTTAACTCAATCTAATGCCTCATTATAAATATTTTCATCAACATTAGATATTGATTTATCCATTCATCACCATGCCAAATCCAATGTTTATAATTAAGGATAAAACCATAAAAATGATATGATCCTTGATTTAAATATAAATAATCATCATCAGATTCGAAAACATCACAACTAGACATAAAATCATAATCGTTTTTTAATTTTTTTAATAATATGACAAGAAATCATCAATAATTTTTCATATTCATTAGTGTTTCTTCATAAATTCAACAAATTTAGTACCATTAAATATATAAGATCACATCATAAAAGCTGAATATATTAAAACATATATATATATATTAAACATTTAAAAATATAATCAAAACAATCATTTATTGATAATCGTGTCAACATAACATGAAATTTCATATAATGCTGAAACCATATTGTACATAATGAATCATAAAAAATATCAAAAAATATACATATTTTTTATTTCAAATATTATATAAAATTTATCTTTGAAAATTACAATTAACCAGAAAACATGTAATAACAATCAAATATTTAACATTAAAAAAATTTATCAGAATAAAAAATTTTCATTACAAACTACAATCATAAAAATTAATTTTAATAACCAACAATTATCATAATAAAAAATTACATAAAATTTTTCTTCAAATTAATTATCATAAAAAGCAATTAAACAAAAAAAATTAACTTATATATAATTATGTAAATTAGAACAATAATTCATAAAATATATAAAAACAATGATAAAAATATTAGACAAAAAATTACAGAGAAAAGGCTACTAAATTATCATTAACATTAAACAAAAAATAATATGAAGAATTGTATAAAAATTTATAAATAAATAACTTACAAATAATTATACAAATGGTTATAAAAAATTTCAATAAAATGATTATCAGAAATAATTATAATAAAAAATAGTTAACCATAAAAGCATATAACAACCTTCAAATAATATCGATAGAAAATAATTATAAAAAATATATTTAAAAATAATAATTAAAAAACATATAAATTTTTGATCTTTACAATGAAAATTACATTCTATGTTCTAATAAACTCCATCGTTGTCCCTGGAAATAGAGTGAATTATTCAATACTGATAAAACATTTTTTCAAAAGTTACGTAAAAACACAAAACCCCTTACATAATGGTTGGGAATTGATAGTAATAGGCTGATGTTCATCAAATATGTATTAAGAATACAACATCCCAGCTAAATATAGTGAAAAGATGATGAAAATTGAAATCAATTGAAAATCAATAGTGTTAAACGTCATCAATGATTTT
Source organism: Viscum album (assembly GCA_963277665.1). NCBI lineage: Eukaryota > Viridiplantae > Streptophyta > Magnoliopsida > Santalales > Viscaceae > Viscum > Viscum album. The sequence goes on from OY728120.1 coordinate 1,911,709,039, forward strand.
ATTGTCATCTTCAGTCATGATTTGGCCGAGATATGGTCTATAAAAGTTTTTGAGTGAATGAAGAATGTGAAATGTGTCTTTAAATCGATTTTAAGAGACAATCAAAGGGTGTAAATGAGGCATAAGCACTCATATCTTTATAATTGTGTGAGTGATAGGTTTTTGAGTGAACAAAAAATAAGGGTTTGAACTATTGGTTTACTTTTAAAAATAATTTTAACATCTTTTACCATCAATACCAATATTAATGTGTAATTTAAATTTCTATTTAACATATTCTATCTTAAAAACAATTAAATACAATTCCTTTTGAATATTTTTTATAACTATGAAGAAATATATAGGAATATTATTTTAAAAAAAATTATAATATACAGACGAATTTTGAAAATAATCATTGAATCATTTAGTGATTGTTTAAAAAAATTTGACAATAAAATCTAAATTTATGTATTTCTTAATTTATTTTTTCTAAAATTCTGAGATAAAAGTTCCCACACTTAGTCATTACCACCCATTTGTAGAAAACATAAAGTAATAAATAGATATTTGAGCTTCTTATTATAATATTGTATTCATTTATAACAACACATTTAAATAATTATATTGAATAAATTTCCCATGAAAATTCATTCATCATCCTTTTCCTCAACAATTCCAATATATATATATTTTTTCTATTCACAAAGAAAGGACCCCATGAATAATTAATAGGTTTCAGTAATGTTTTTTTCTTATTAAATGTCTCATAGGGGGTCATTTTTCACTTTGACCAAAGGAATCTATATTTTATATCACTAATATAAGACAGGTTTTATCAACACAGATAAAGGGGGCTCCCTTTATTAGTGCTTTTTTAGCGCTGATAACAGAATCCTTTATCAGCGCTAAAAATGCGGTGATAAAATCCACATTTATCAGTGCTAAAAGAGCACTGATATATGATGCCTTTATCAGCATTGTTTTAGAGGTGAAAAATGTTTATTTTATTAGTGATTTTTTATCGCTGATATAGGATTATTTTATCAGCGCTAAAAATCCACTGATAAATTCCCTTTTGGTGCAAAACAAAATTTCTACATTAGCACACCCAAACAGCAGATGCAAATAATTCAGCATCTCAATAAGTATACCAACACACAATTAACACATAAATCATATTTTAATTACTACAATTATACACATACCTCATTAACACATAATTCATAGGATAATTAAATACTTAATGAATTATATTCAGAATTTAAGGGGTTAGGGAGGTTGTTAAGGGTTTCGGGTGGTTGTCCAAGGGGGGGTAGGGGGTGCCCGAGTGGTTGGGGGTGTACAGGGGTTGGGGAGGGGGGTCCAGGAGGTTAGGGGGATGCCCAAGGATGGTGGTGGTGTCTAGGGGGGTGGGGGTGTCTTGGTGGTGGGGTTGTGTCTAGGAGGGGGGTGTCCAAGTGTGTGTGGGGGGGGGGGGGCTTTCTAGGGGGTGTGTGGGGTGTGCAGGGGGTGGGGCGGTCTGGGGGGTTGGTCGGGCTATCCAAGGGGGGTGGGGTGGTGTCCAGGAGGGTGGGATGGTGGTGTCCGGGGGGATTGGGGTGTCCAGGGGGTGGGGGTGTCCCGACGGGTGGGCGCGGTCCTGGGTGTTGGTAGGGATGTCCAAGGGGGTGGGGTGGTGTCTAGGAGGGGGGAGGCTATCAATGGGGTGTCAATGGGGGTGGGCTGGTGTCCTAGGTGTCAGGGGGGAATTCTAGGGGTGGGGGATGTCCAGGGGGTCCAGGGGGTTTGTGGGGCTGTCCATGGGGGGTTGGGATGGTGTTTGGGAGGGTGGGGGTGGTCGTCCATGGGTGGGGGTGTTCGTATAGGGGTGGGGGATGACACCACCACACCTCCTTGGACATATGGATCGTTTTACTAAAAGATTAAGTCAATACGAATGCGTTTGTTTGAATTTCCGTAGGTTAGTTCTTGTTTACACATAAAAGTTTTTCCATTTTAAACAAAAGTGAGACCCTTTGAGTTGTTCCAGCCACACCATGCCGTGTATTGAGGTGGGTATGACTCTTTCTTATCACAAAGGACCCGTGGATCATTCTCCTAAAGGATCAATACAATGAGAATGTGTTTGGTCAAATTTCTGTAGGTCAGTTGTTATTTTCACTTAAAAATTTGTCCATAAAAAAAGAGACCATTTGGGTGGTACGAGCCACTCTGTGCCTTGGATTGAGGCGGGGATGACTTGTATACGTCACAAAAAACACATGGATTTTTCTCCTAAAATATCAATAAAATCTGAATGTGTTTGGTTTAATTTCCGTAGGTTAGTTGTTGTTTTAAATCAAAAATTTGTCCATTTTAAACACTAGAGTGACCCTTTGAGTGGTACCGGCCACACTGTGCCTTGTATTGAGGCGGCTATTACACGTACACATCCCCAATGCCCCCTTGGACCATTCTCATAAAGGATTGAGACAATCCGAATGTGTTTGGTCGGATATCCGTAGGTTAGTTGTTGTCTTCACTTAAATTGGTTTCCATTTTTAAGTAAAGAGTGACTCTTTGAGTGGTACTAGCCACATCGTACCACAGATTGAGGATAGAATGAATTTTTCACATCACAAATAACCCATGGATCGTTCTCCTAAAGGATCAATACACTCGGAATTTGTTTGGTCGGATTTTCGTAGGTCAGTTGTTGTTTTCAATTAAAAATTTGTCCATATTAAAAATAAGAGAGACCCTTTGAGTGGTACCGGCCACTCCAAGCCTCAAATTGAGGCACAGATGACTCGTAAATGTCAAAAAGGACCTGTGGATCGTTCTCCTAATATATCAAGACAATCTGAATGCATTTGGTTGAATTTACGTAGGTATGTTTTTGTTTTCACTTAAAATTTGTCCATTTTAAACAAAAGTGAGACCCTTTGAGTGGTACCGGCAACACCGTGCCTCTGAATGAGACAGAGATGACTCATAAACATCACAAATGACATGAGTATTATTATACTAATGGATTAGGACAATCCGAATGTGTTTGGTCATATTTTCCTAGGTCAGTTGATGTTTTCACTTAAAAATTTGTCAATTTTAAACGAAAGAGAGACCCATTGAGTGGTACCGGCCACAACGTGCCTCAGATTGAGAGGGGGATTACTTGTAGACATCACAAAGGACAGGTGGATCGTTCTCCTAATATATCAATAGAATCCTAATGCATTTGGTCAAAATTTCGTAGGTTAGTAGTTGTTTTCACATAAAAATTTGTCCATTTTAAACAAAAGAGAGACCCTTTGAGTGGGGTCAGCCACACCGTGACTCATATTGAGGTGAGTATTATTATTACACATCCATAATGTATCCATGGATCATTCTCTTAAATGATAAAGACATTCAGAATGCGTTTGGGCATGTTTTCGTAGGTCGTTTTTTGTTTTCACTTAAAATTGTGTCCATTTTAAAGAAAGAGAGACCCTTTGTGTGGTACCGGCCACACCATGACCCAGATTGAGGTGGGGATTACTCTTTCAAAATAAAAAGGACCCATGGATCATTCTCCTAAAATATAAATGAAATCCTAATGCGTTTGGTTGGATTTTTGTAGGTCAATTGTTGTTTTCACTTAAAACATTGTCCCTTTTAAACAAAAGAGAGACCCTTTGAGTGGTAATGGCCACACCATGCCTTGGATGGAGGAGGGGTTGACTCTTACACGTCAAAAATGACCCTAGGATCATTATCCTAAAATTACATGATAATCCGAATGCATTTGGTCGAATGTCCATAGGTCAGTTGTTGTTTTCACTTAAACATTAGTCCATTTTAAATAGAAGAGAGACCCTTTGAGTGGTACTGGCCACAATGTGCCGCAGATTGAGGCTATTATTACTCCTACAAATCACAAATTACCACTTCATATGTCCCCTAATGGATCAAGAAAATCCCAATGCGTTTGGTCGGATTTCTGTAGGTCAGTTGATGTTTTCACTTAAAAATTTGTACACATTACACAAAAGAGAAACCCTTTGAGTGGTACCGGCCACACCGTACCCAGTATTGAGGCAAAGATGACTCGTACATGTTTCAAGGGATCTGTAGATTGTTCTCCTAAAGGATCAAGATAATCCAAATAATTTTGGTCGAATTTCTGTAGGTCAGTTGTTGTTTTAACTTAAAAATTTTTCCATTTTAAACAGAAGAGAGACCCTTAGAGTGGTACCAGCCACAATGTGCCTCAGATTGAGGTGGGGATTACTCGTACACATCCCCAAAGCACCCATGGATCGTTCTCTTAAAATATCATGACAATCCGAATGCTTTTGGTCAGATTTCCGTAGGTCAGTTGTTGTTTTCACTTAAAATTGTGTCCATTTTAAAGAAAATATAGACGCTTTGAGTGGTACTGGCCACACTGTGCATCTGATTAAGGCATGAAAGAATCTTGAACATCACAAAGGGATTTTGGATCATTCTCCTATATGATCAACACAATAAGAAAGTGTTTGGTCGGATTTCCATAGGTCAGTAGTTGATTTCACTTAAAATTAGTCCATTTTAAACAGAAGGGAGACCCTTTGAGTGGTACCTGCCACACTGTGCCGCATATTGAGGAGGTTATGAGTTGAAAACGTCACAAAATAAACATGGATCGTTATCCTAAATGATAAAGACAATCCGAATGTGTTTGGTCAAATTTCCGTAGGTCAGTTGTTGTTTCCACTTAAAAAATATCTCCATTTTAAACAGAAGAGACTCCCTTTGAGTTGTACCGGCCACACTATGCCTCGGATTGAGGCAAGGATGACTCATGAACATCACAATGGACCCATGGATCATTCTCCTAAAGGATCAAGACAATCTGAATGCATTTGGTCGGATTACAGTAGATCAGTTGGTGTTTTCACTTAAAAATTTGTCCATTATAAACAAAAAGAGAGACCCTTTGAGTGGTACCAGCCACACCTTGACTTAGATTGAGGAGAGATGACTCGTTCATGTCACAATGTTCCTGTGGATCGTTCTCCTAAATGATCAAGACAATCCGAATTCATTTCATCGAATTTCCATAGGTCAGTTGTTGTTTTCACTTAAAAATTTGTCCATTTTAAACAGAAGATAGAACCTTTGAGTGGTACTATAATGGCCAGGGTTTTTGGGGTCCATTACTTTGTGAAAATATGTATTTGGGTTTTCTGGTCTGGGAATCTCGGTGAATTTTGGCCTAATGGTAGGCCAACCATTAGCCTTATACTACCGGTTGCAGGCCTACCGGTAGCTCGGTCTACCGGTAGCTGCAGCTACAGTAGCTCTGTCTACAGGTAGCTCGGTCTACCAGTAGCTGTAGCGTACTGGTAGCTTGGTCTACCAGTTGCTGTAGCCTACTGGTGGCTCTCGCATACCCCAGTGGGGTTTTTTCCAATAGCGCTCCATTTTGTGCAAATTCGGTTTTCAGCTCTATTTTGACCCCTTTAAGCGTGTTTTAAAGGCTGGTAATGGCCATAAATGTTTTAATTAAATATTTAGTGAATTAACCTAGTTTTTTCTTTAGATTAAACCACCCGACCCTTTAATAACATGTGGGGCCACGTGGTCAACCCACGACCCCTGCTCCTTACGCAGTTCAACGTTGTTATCTCAATCGTCCCCGACCCTTATAAACTAAAGGGTTCTCCGTGGGTTTCTTCTTTTCTCGATCACCCTTTGCTAATAGTACCCTTTGTTCAGACAAAACGATTTTCATTTAGGCGAGCCGCATCACTATCCGTGGAGTTCCGCGCCTAGGCTCAGCGTCGATTGTTGATCAACAAGTACGTAATTTTTCCTTCGTCTCTCCCTTTTTTGTGTATCATGTGGATTGGGCATGCTTTTGATTCTGTAGAATTCAATGAACCAAACCTATATAATGATAATGAACAGATTCTATAAAGAACAAAGGAGGGTTGTGATTGATGATGCTTCTCTATTTTATGATCTTCTTTTCCGAATTGTGTGGGCTTACACCTACTGAAATCCATGGCCATTAGTGGTCTTTCTCTATGCACTAATGAACCCCTGGTGGTGTTTTAAAGGGATTTTTTTGTAGTAATGAACTCGTGTTGTGAAAAGGAAATTTGTTAATCATGTATATCTTACTGAATAAATTGAGGCATCAAGATCAATCCTTTTTGTGATAACCCCGGTTAAAGCACACGGAAATTGAAATCATGGAGTTTGTTAAATCTTATAATTATGAAAATACCGGCATGGTACTTCTTAGTAGTGGCGGTTTGGTTGTTTTTACATCATGGGCCGTTTGCTGGGTGATGTGGGTGGGGATGGGATCCCCTGTTGTTATGGATTCAGTGGTTGTGAATTTTTAGACCGGGTGGTAACTTTGTTTATATCACAAATTAGGGTGGAAGCCTCTGTTGTTGAGATCCCTTTTGGCTCCTGGATCTTGGACATGGGGCTGTATCTTGGGGTTTTCTTTGGTTATTGTGGATTTACGAGAGAACCGAGTGTGGATGTTGTAGTTAATGCTTGACTTTTTTCTTTCCTTGACTTCTGCCTATGCTTACTAGTTTCCAAAGTTAGTTCAGAACTTAATTAAACATCACTACTGAACATGAAAACGAATTGAAAAAATGTGTTTTGTTGGCGAGATTTGTGACTCAGAATTGAGTGTTGTTTTTGTTCCTTAGGCAGGCTGAAAAACCTAAACTTGGGAGAGTTATTGTTACCTATATATATTCTTGATGTCATGTGTTTCTTATTCGCTCTCCAGCCAAGTTGAGCACATAGTGCAGAACACTCCCATTTCAGGGGGGAGGGTGTTTTTCCCAACACTATTATTAGTGGTTGGTTATTATCTCCTTTTCTACACCCTTTCCAAGATATCCCAAGTATCATCAGGCGGGCTGTGATGGCCTGAGATCCATTATTAGCCCAAGAACCTTTGGGCGGGGTAGTGTGGTGGTTATGGCTCAGGTGTGTGTGGGCAGGTAGTTTCCCAAGTATCATCGGGATAAGGGCCAGGTGTCTTCAGGCGTGGCAGTGGATCTTCTAGCCCAGGTGTCTTTGGGCGTGGAGGTGGTTGTTCTGGGCTAGGTGTTTGCAGGCGTGGTTACGTGTGACAGTTGTGGCCCAGGTGTGTGCGGGCGGGGTTTGACCGTGGGACTGCGTGAGGTTGTGGCCGAGGTGTGTGCGGGCGGGTGTGGCAGTGGGACTGCAGTGAGAATGACGGGATTGGTTCGATGCATAGGATGTCTTCAATAATCATCGGGAATGTGGAGCAGGGTACCCAATCATCAATGTGATATTATTATATATATTACTTGAATTGCGTTATTTTGGGAGCGTGCCTTGGTGAGGATTGGGTGGATAGTTTTCCTTATTAGGTGTTTGGTTTAAACTTTTTCTCATGGGACTTTAGTACGTTCCCACACTTGTGCACGAGAGTCTTTTTTTCCCTAATAAGTATACTTGAATGCTCACCCTACATATGTAAAACTGCTTTCAGGTTTCTAGGAGGACTTTGGGGATCGCGCGGGACCATACTAGCTCAGACCGTAGGGGCAGTTGTAGTTTCTGTTTTTTTTCTTTCATTGGTACTTTACCCTTGTAGTAACTTTGTACTTTGTGGTTTTTACTTTTGTAACATGCATTGGGAATGGTTATTGGCATTAATTTTACTTTCCACTTTGTGTGTTGTTGGGATTAACCATCTTATATCTCGATCCTATTAAAAGAAAGAGGGTAATGAATTCCATTTAGTGTGTGATTCTATACCCTTGGTGCTAGTCGCCACTCCGGGACCTATTGAGGGCGGGTTTCAGGGGTCATTATATCTCCTTCAACTTAAAGAAGGAAGGGCCTAGCAATCTACTGACCCTTCTCTCCTTTTGGTGAAGGCGGGTCGTGACAGAATTGTATCAGAGCTTATGGTTGAGTGATAGGATGGATTCTTGAGTTAGGCATAGTGAGGATTTCATGGGATGGTAGGGCAAGAGTGTTGGGTGACCTTGGTGAGTGAATTAGGCCAGGGGAGACCGGCTAGGAAACAAGATTTTAGGGCCCCCCGTGAGCTGATGCAAGGACTCTAGACCTACCGAACGACCAAGTGATGTGACACCCCAAGAATCCACGGCACGTTTCCCTTTGAATAATGCAATGGCATGCATTGTACGCAACGTCAAGATTCTAACACACTACAACCAATCAAACTAGCCATTATGAATAGTAATACCTAATTTTTGAAATTTTATAAATTTTATCTTTCGAAATGGACTACATTTATGGATTCGTAATATAGAAATTAGCTTAGGGTGAAATTTTGGTAATTTTTAGATAACTTTCATATTTTGATGAATAGTGAAAATTTCTAAATTTTAATTAAAAACAAATTTTTTAATCGAAATAATTAATAGTGATAAATTATTAATTTGAGTGGTTTTAAAGTATATTTAGAATATATTTTTACCATTTAATACAATGTTGGTCATTGGATGTAATTTCACATTTAAACTAGACATAAACAAGTGTCTATCTTTTGATAGTTATTATCTCATAAAAACACGCTATTTGTTTTGATGAAGGGAATTAATTTTTAAATTAATTAATGCAACTGATATGTTTTGAATTTGGTAAATTAGAAATTATTTTTTAATTCATAATATCAAATATTTCTTAGGCCTAATATTTGGTATTTTTCTGGAAACTATTATTTTCTCATGAATAGTGAAACCACTAAGTGGTAGTTAAAAAACTGAATTTTTCATAAAACTGAATTGTACTTATTTTGAGAGTGGAATTTCAAAAATCCGAGAGACACGGTTAATATCATGGAGTAAAATGTGGTTCAATGAGATTAAAGTAATTTTTGGTGAATAGTAACTTTTTACTTTTATTTACCACTGTTAAAAGTAAATAGGGTAATTAAGGGTAAAAATGATATTAATATTACCCTAACAAATGTCTTAATTCTACTATACAAGTGTATCTCGACCAAAAACAACCTTAGGAGTAATATATTATCATTTAGGTCCACTTGTATTAGATTAGGACCTTTATTATTATATAATTCAAAGAAGAGTTAAAAGACTTAAAATCAATGTTTATTTATAAATCATTTTTAATATAGGGTTATACATAAGATAAATTAGATATTAAATATTAATTATAAATATAAAATGTTTTCCTACATAATGGTATTTTATTTATAATTTTTAGACATTATATAATTTAATTTATTTATGACACAATGGTGATGTAGTAATTGCCTAATTAATGAAATATTTAAATAATTGATATTATAAATATCAAAATAAAAGTAATTTGAGACTTTTTAAGAATTAAAATAATTTTATAGGTTACTATGACATATTAGGATTGTTTATATATATTTTTTTCTAAGTAATAATTCTGTTATGAATTTATCAAAAACAAAATACCCAATAGTGTTAGAATTGACATAAAACAGTTGTTAAAACAAATATAATATTATTAATTTATATTAAATTCCTAAAAATATAAAGATCAGAAAAGAGATATATATCATGATATTTTTATCATTAATGGACCACTTGTGGGTCTCTTGGATGTATATAGTATGTTGGATAACCATATAATATAAAAATACAAAGAGACATTGTAAAAGTGAAACTAATTAACTAAGAGTTAAAACATAAAGATAAGGTTAATATAATGACCCAATCCTATCTAAATTCTATTTGTGGAGTGTTTTTCAACCCATAGACACCTTATCCTTTAAATAATCCACTTTGGAGCCATTAGATACCAAATATGAATATATTATAAAATAACATTTTAAGCTTTTACAAAGGTGCCTCTCACCCCTCTTATAAAAGGGCACGCCCCCTTCTCACTAATTCACACATTCAAATCCTTTTGGATCGGCCAAACCCAGCCCAAATACTCTCTCAACATCCTTCACTACAACCTAGAAGCCTTAGTATGATCATAAATCCAACCTATGGATCCCATTTTGATCATATCAAAAGAAGAACCCGAAGAAGAGGTAATGATTTCACCACCATCTTTTAAATACCTTTCTCTTTCAAATTCTTCTATCTTTGTTATTTCTATTATAAAATAATAACTCTAGTATCTTCTATATACTGTGATGTAATTATAAATATGGTACAACCATATTCATTATTCTATCCATCTTTTGAATGGCATGTCACCATACATGCGTATGTACGGCTTACCATCTCCACGTCCTGGTGTAATTGTCATTCAATAAATTATTATTTGGATGGATATAATAATGATGTGTAATTCATGTAAATAATAAACATAACATGATAAATATTCTGTATATATGATATACCATCCAATTATATTTTATTTTAAAATCAAAAGAATGATATTGTCGATCGTGCGTATGTATGGACAACCGTCTCCACGAACGCGATGAGATTCATTCTCCATCGTATCCATTCAAGTATAATCCTCATTTGATGATTAAAAAAAATATTTTAGGACATTATATAATTCTGGATATGAATAAGATTGAACCTATCCATAATAAAGACTACATACGTAAGAAATCATATAAAGTAAATGGAGTAAGTTAACACCCGAAATAATGATAATAATAAGATATTATTAACAAATCATTGTTAAAAGATCATATATGGTATCATATTAATGTAAATGATTATTTAATAATTAAATATCAATTATTTCACCATTATACAGGAGGTCAACCTACCATCGACCAAGGAAAAAGTATAAAGTAAGGGGTTTCTTATCTCACTCTTAATTTTGTGAGAATTCCATTATTCACAACTTATTTATTGCATGTGGTGTATGTCTATTGCCCAAGATTGTATTCATCATTTAATATACTTTAATTTATGTGTATTTACATCATCATTGTATTATCCTTCTTTCATGGTTGTATGTTTCTTATGTTACAAAACTGATAAGGAAATTTGAAATTTCAATTTGCACTCATTCGGCTTTAGGCATACTTCATTGATTATTTTACTCCAAGATTATGTGTGGAATCACTATTCATTTGATTATGTCAAAATTTCCACTCCCCATTCTTTGGATATAATCTTTATGCACATAATCACTCCATTGATAAATTCTCAAGTCATCACTATGAACTTGATAAGATTGATTTTAATTCAATCTTCATTTGTTGTGTTAAATATCCAATACATTGGGGTTGTTTTTACAAGAATATGTGTGAATGTCATCTGATTGATTTACAATAAATATCAAATCATATTGAGTGTATTTATATTTGTAACACATAATTATTTTGTTGAATTATCCTTAACCTAAGGATATGTTCTTTATAATATAATTCATCTCAATTTACATTCCATTGAGACTTCTTTGTTGTTATACACCAAATCAATTTTATATGGTTTATATAATGTACTTTGACATAGTATATCATGAATCACATTATTCTCATGATATTACATTGTTTTTATTACCTCAATTATTTTTATTCATGTGTCTCTCCTTTGGTTAGAAACTCTAACTAAAATATCATTTTTAAATGTTTTGATGATTTATTCTTCTAAATCTTTATGATTAATGTTCATGTATGAAAAATGGTTTTAAGGATTTATTTATATGGAAATTAATGTTTTAAAATTAAAATTACTTTTAAAAGTATAAAAGTTGTATGGGACACTTTGATTTAAAAATCTATTATTAAATGGCTTCTTGACAAATAGAATGACTTTAAAATGATTTAAAGAAAAAGGGGGATATTTCTCTCTAATAGTTTTGATGATTATTTTCATCTATGTAAATATCCTTCATTATTCTCAATTGAGGTTAATCTGATACAATAAAATCATCCATGTTGTATCGAATGAGTTATGTTTGACTGTGGATGTTCTATTTTTATACCATTCATGGTTTGTGTATCACGTATTGACATATCGTATGCTAGTTCTAATACGAATGTTTATGTCATATTTCAAACATTTCATATGAGGAATGTATTGGACTTAATAAGTGATGGGTGGAGCCCACAACAGCTCCTCGATGCATCGGCAAGTCTCATGAGACAAACTAGTGTATTGGAACAAGGCCTTGACAAAATCTTATTTGTATTCTTGGCAAGAGGCCTTGGCTACATGGTTATGATAGTCTAGCATTATGCGTTCCATCATTATGAAAGTGGTTATTAATATTTTCATGTGATTATTCGACTATTAGAGTATCCATGTGAATAAGTAAATGGAATTATTTAATTTTATCCTTGCCTTATTATGATTATGTTCATGTTTAAAAGGCTTTTGTTTTAGTTATACATTGCCTTAAATTTTTATGTTTATTTATGAAAGTTTCTACTATATTGTTATCCTTACTGAGCATCTGAGCTCACCCCTTTCAATGTTTTATTTTTCAAAGGATGGGAAGAAGTATTTTATGAATGACCTACACAGATATTATGAGGGGATATGAAGACAATATGTTGTTGTAGTTTTTCACTTATTATTGTAATGTAAACATTATTAATATATCTAGTTTTTTCAAGGCTGCTAAACTTATCGGTCTTTCGAGACTTGATCATTCTTGTGATCATGACATTGTTATGTAATAATGCACCAACTCTGGGTATCTAGGGTCGGGGCATTATAGTTGGTATCAGAGGAAGTTTAGTATAAATCTTGGAAGCTAGATTTAGATAAAATATGATTATAGCACGTAGACCTAAGATGGACTTTGATGATTATTATAGAAGAACTTACTAGAATTTTATTATTGTAGTGATTTTGTGTTTTTTCAAGAAATACATCTTTGTCTGGATACGAGCAGGTAGAGGCGGCTCTGGCACAAATGTACCGAGGGGTAAAACCCGAAAACACCACATTGAGCTAGAGTCGAACGGGAACTGGTGCACGACAACGTGCCTTGCTACACTCTTGGTTACGACACTCCTCGGGGATATTCTTAGGATAATTTACATTTTCCTTATAAAACTATTTTATGTATTATATATATAAGATGAGATTAAATGACCTTTGTTAATCCTAATGTGTTTCAAATTGAGAATATTGTGACATGTTAATCTATAAATGATTTTATGAATACTATTACTTAGACAATGCTTTCTTGTTTTAGTCAATGGCTGGATTCAAAGAGGTCATATTGACTTTGAGTGTGATGTACAAGGTGGGAACGATGGTGTAAATGAGGAATAAAATGGAATGTTGATAGGTGTAAAAGATATCGTCTTTATGCCAAATCAGTTTTCCAAAAATATGATCAACAATATATATATTAACCAATTCCCGGAATCAAAATAGAAGAGAAATGTGATGGATGATAAGAGCTCTAGCAGTGGAGAGCATGGAGAAAGGAATCCTCAATTTCTATCATGCAGGAAATGTAGAATGAGACACCCAGGAAAGTGTCTCAATGAGAAAAATAAATTCATGACGTGCGGGAAAAAAGGACATAAAGTGAAGAATTGCCAAAAAAAAATGAAGAGTACTATGGAAGAAGATAAATATGGTCCCAAAAATCCATTTACAGTTATTTTCTGTAAATGTAGGGGACCTGGCCATTACCCCAGTGAATGCCCTATTCTATATGATATTTTCTTGGTAAAAAAAGAAATTATGTGGGAATAAATGGTTGGAGAAATGTTTAAAAAGTGTTAGTGCTCCTTGTTGGTGGGTTTACTTTGGAATAATTTTCTCTTTTATTTTTAACCCTGATGTTTTCCATGTGAGAATGTAATTTGAGGAAGAATTATCTTCTCTCTTGTGGATATAGTTATAAATAACCATTTGGTATTATATGATCTTTGGGTTTGAGGCAATTATAAGTTATTATAATTTGGGATGAAAATTCAATGTATGAGATAAGATTTGTGGTTAAATTATGTTATGGTTATTTTGAGGAAATTATCTCATTTTGGTAATGTTATAAAATATTGTTTTTGAAAAAGGACAACATGCAGTCCGTGTGACAACCCGTTGCGTCAGACAAAGCTGTGGGAATCGAACCCACAACCAAAGTGCGATTGGGATTTATCACCTACCACTGTACTACGTCAAGTCCCCGGTTAGTGTGACTATTATTTTTAGTTAAATGATTTTATTGATCAATAATAATTTTATTTGGGATTTTATGTCTTATCAAATGAATACCCCAAGTATAGGAAAATGATATGGTGATTAAGTGATAAATGTTAATTTGGAAGTTTTTCGCTTTGTTGTGAACACTATATGCCCAAGGAAAATAGAATAGTATGGGATTTCATTTGAGGAGTAATGGTGGATTTGTATCTATGTTTTTATTGTGGATTTATAGTGATTTGGGTTATTTACGGAAATGATTTTGTTAATTACTTTTAAGTATGTGACCTTAAGAGTAATTGATGTCATTGGGAGATACAATTTAACGTGGAAGACTACATTCTTATATGTTTTGAGTTTCAATATTATTTTGGATTATATTGAAGGATTTTAAGGACAATTTATTATTGAATGGTATTTATTTAACTTTGGGTTATTAATGGTTTAATTTTAGAAATTAAGAGTAGTTCTTTTTTCTCTCTAATGGAATATCCATTTGGGGGATCATCAGATATTATACTAACCATTTTGGTTCTGATTAATCTCTAATGACAAGGTAAATATATAGTTTATCCTACCTGGATCATGTATTTCTATAGAAGTTTATTCTAGCTCTTCCATTGTGACAATGTCTCCATGAATACTCATTGTTCCAAAAAAATGATTTAGTGGTAAAAATTTATTAAAGAATGAAACTCTACATAAAAATTAAGTATATCTCTTCATGTTCATAGTCAATATCATAAATGATTTCTTCTTCCTTATGTAATGTAACTTAAAACAAAAAATGTTGTCTGTTTACTTTTCTTAATGGGAGACTAATGACTGTTTGTCCCAACACAAGTTTGTGATTTTCTTATTGTTAACTTTCTCCTAATCACGTTTCTATCCCTCTACATCAGAACTTAAAACTTATTTTATCGTCTTTATCCATGTTTTCCTACATGGAATCCTAGTATGGGTTATCTTGGGTGACCATTATACCCCTCTTTCATTCTTTTAAAGTGATAGTTTTATTGACTCTTTTTCCGATGTTGGACTTTCCATTGTATTCTCAATCCCAATTTTAAAAAAATTGCAAGGACAAAATTTATTGACGGAGTGGAGAATGTAACACCCCATGCTTCCATGGTACGTTTCCCTTTGAATAATGCAATGACGTGCATTGTATGCAACTTCGAGATTCTAACACACTACAACAAATCAAACTAACCGTTATGAATAGTAATACATAATTTTTGAAATTTTATAAATTTTGCCTTTCTAAATGGACTTAATTTTTGGATTAGTATTATCGAAATTATCTTAGGGTGAAATTTTGGTAGTTTTCGGATAACATTCATATTTTGATGAATAGTGAAAATTATTAATTTTAATTAAAAACAACTTTTTTAATCGAAATAATTAATAGTGATAAATTAATAATTTGAATGGTTTTAAAGTATATTTTGAATATCTTTTTACCATTTAATACAATTTTGGTCATTGGATATAATTTCACATTAAAACCAGACATAAACAAGTGTCAATCTTTTAATAGTTATTATCTCTTAAAAACACGCTATTTGTCTTGACACTAGGAATTAATTTTTAAATTATTTAATGCAACTGATATGTTTTTAATTTGGTAAAATAGACATCATTTTTTAATTCATAATATCAAATATATCTTAGGCCTATTTTTTGTTATTTTTCTAGAAACTTTTATTTTTTAATGAATAGTGATACCACTTAGTGGTAGTTAAAAAACTGATTTTTTCATAAAACATAATTTTACCACTTCTGTGAGTGGAATTCAGAAAATCTGAGAGACACGGTTAATATCAAGGAGTAAAATAAGGTTCAATGAGATTAAAATAATTTTTGGTGAATAATAACTTTTTACTTTTATTTAACACGGTTAAAAGTAAATAGGGTAATTAAGGGTAAAAATGATATTAATATTTCCCTAACACATGTCCTAATTCTACTGCACAAGTGTATCTCGACCAAAAACAACCTTAGGAGTAAAATATTATCATTTAGTTAGACTTTTATTAGATTAGGACATTTATTATTATTTAATTCAAAGAATAGTTAAAAGAGTTAAAATCAAGGTTAATTTACTAATACATTTTTAATATAGTGTTATACATAAGATATAGTCAATTTTAAATATTAATTAAAAATCTAAAACGATTTCCTACATAATTGTATTTTATTTATAATTTTTAGACCTTAAATATTTTAATTTATTTATGACACAATGGTGATGCAGTAATTACCTAATATATGAAATATTAAAATAATTTATATTATAAATATCAAAATAAATGTAATTTGAGGCTTTTTATGAATTGAACTAATTTAATAGGTTAATATGACATATTAATATTGATTATATAAATTTTTTTCTAGGTAATAATGCTGTTATGAATTTATCAAAAAGAAAATACCCAATAGTGTATGAATTGACATAAAAAAGTTTTTAAAACAAATATTATATTATTAATTTATATTAAATTCATAAAAATCTAATGTTCAGAAAAGAGAAATATATCATGATATTTTTATGATTAATGGACCACTTGGGGGGTCTCTTTGATGTATATAGGAAGTTTATTAACCATATAATATAAAAATACGAAGAGACATTATAAAAGTGAAACTAATTAAGTAAGAGTTAAAACTTAAATATAAGGTTAATATAATGACCCAATCCTGTCTATATTATATTGGTTGAGTGGTTTTAGAACCATCCCCAGATTAACCATTGAATAATCTACTTTGGAGCCATTAGAAACCGAATATGAATTTATTATACAATAATAATTTTTGCATTACCAAAGGTGCCCCACACCCCTCTTATGAAATGGATCTCCCCTTTCTCACTAATTCACACATTAAAATCCTTTTTTATCGCCCAAAACCTGCCCAAATACTCTCTAAAATTCCATCACTACATCCTAGAGGCCTTAGATTGTTCAGAAAGCCAATTTAAGAAGCCCTTTTGATCAAATAAAAAGGAAGAACACGAAGAAGAGGTAATGTTTTCACCACCCTATTCCAAGTTACATTCTTCTTCAACTTCTTCATTCATTGTTATTTGTATTCTAACATAATAACTCTAGTATCTTCTATATACATTGATGTTATTATAAATATGGTACAACCATATTCAGTATTCTATCCATCCTTTTAATGGCATGTCACAATACGTGCGTACGTACGGCTTACCGTTTCCACGTCGTGGTGTAATTATCATTCAATAAATTATTATTTGGATGTGTATAATAATGATGTGTAATTCATGTAAATAATAAATATAACATGATATTTATTCTGTCTATATGATATACCATCAAATTATATATTATTTTATCATCAAAAGAATGATATTGCCACTCGTGCGTACGTACGGACTACCGTCTCCATGAACGTGATGAGATTTATTCTCCATCGTATCCATTCAAGTATAATTCTCATTTGATGATTACAAATAATGTTTAAGTAATTTATATAATTCTGGATATTAATAAGATACAACCTATACATAACAAACACGGCTTACGTAACAATGAATATAAAGGAAAATGAGTAATTTAACACCCGGAATGACGATAATACCAAGATATTATTAACAAATCAATGTTAAAAGATCATATATGATATCATATTAATGTAAATTATTCTTGTATAATTAAATAACAATAATTTCACCATTATACATGTGGTTAACCTACCATCAAACAAGGAAAAAGTAAAAAGTAAGGGGTTTCTTATCTCACTCTTAATTTTGTTAGAATTCCATTGTTCACCACTTATTTATTGCATGTGGTGTATGTGTACTTCCCATGATTGTATTCATTGTGTAGTATAAATTAATTTATTTGTATTTACATCATCATTTTATGATCCTTTTTTCATGTTTGTATGTTTCTTAAGTTACCTAATCGATAAGAGAATTTGAAGTTTCAATTTGCACTCATTCGACTTTAGGCATACTTGATTGATTATTTTACTCCAAGATTATGTGTGGAATCACTATTCATTTGATTATGTCATAATTTCCACTCCCCTTTATGTGGATATAATCTTTATACACATAATCACTTCATTGATAAATTCTCAATTCATCGGTATGAACTTGGTAAGAGTAATTTTAACTCAATCTCCATTTGTTGAGTTAAATATCCAATTCATTGGTGTTGTTTTTACAAGAATATGTGTGAATGTCATCTGATTGATTTACACTAAATATCCAATCATATTGAGTGTATTTATATTGGTCACACATAAATATGTCGTTGATTTATCCTTAACCTAAGGATATGGTCTTTATAAGAGAAGTCATCTCAATTTACATTGCATTGAGACTTCTTTGTTGTTATACACCAAATCACATTTATATGGTGTATATAATGTACTTTGATATAGTATATCATGAATCCCTTTATTCTCATGATATTACAATGTTTTTATTACCTCAATTATTTTAATTCAAGTGTCTCTACTTGGGTTAGAATCTCTAACTAAAATATCATTTTTAAATGTTTTGAAGATTTATTCTTCTAAATCTTTCTAATTAATGTTCATGTTTTAAAAATGGTTTTAAGGATTTATTTATATGGACACTAATGTTTTAAAATAAAAATTACTTTTAAAAGTTTCAAAGTGGTATGTGACACTTTGATTCAAAAATCTATTTTTAAATGGCTTTTTGAAAAATAGTATGACTTTTAAATGATTTCAAGAAAAAGGGGGATATTTATCTCTAATAGTTTTGATGATTATTTTCATCTATGTCAATATCCTTCATTATTCTCGATAGAGGTTAATCTGATACAATAAAATCATCCATATTGTATTGAATGAGTTATTTATGACTCTGGATGTGGTATTTTTATACCATTCATGGTTTGTGGATCACATATTGACATTTCGTATGCTAGTTTTAATACAAATGTTTATGTCTTATTACCTACTATTCATATGAGGAATTCATTGGACTTAGTATATGCTGGGTGGAGCCTGCAACAGCTCCTCGATGCATCGATTGGTCTCATGAGACAAACTCGTGTCTTGGCACGAGGCCTTGACGAAATCTTATTTGTATTCCTGGCAGAGGCCTTGGCTACATGGTTATGATAGTCTGGAATTATTCATTCCATCCCTATGAATGTGGTTATTAATATTTTCATGTGATTATTCGACTAGTAGAGTATCCATGTGAATAAGTAAATGGAATTATTTCATTTTATCCTTGCCATATTATGCTGAAGTTAAAGTTTAAAAGGCTTTTGTTTTAATTATAAATTGCCTTAAATTTTTATGTTTATTTATGAATGTTTCCACTATATTGTTATCCTTACTGAGCTTCTGTGCTCACCCCTTTAAATGTTTTATTTTTCCCAGGATGTGAAAAAATATTTTATGAATGACCTGCAGGGATAGTATGAGGGGATATGAAGACAATATGTTGTTGTAGTTCTTCACTTATTGATGTAATTTAAACTTTATAAGTATATCTAGTATTTCCAAGGCTACTAAACTAATTAGTCTTTCGAGGTTTGGTCATTCTTGTGATCATGCCAATGTTATGTAATAATGCACCGACTCTGGGTATCTAGGTTCAGGGTGTTACAAGTGAGGTCATAATGATTGTAGGGTAGAGACCCTTGGAAAGGTACATGCATCATAATGAATTGTGTTCTCGTGTTTCAGGGGTGTCTTTGGAATTAAGAATAAATAAAATGTTTAAGAATTTTTAAGAACAATATTCTACACTACTTGGGATTAGGCATTCCTTGTTTACCTTACAACTATGGCACCTGGAAGGTGACCCCATTTGGTGCGGGCGATCGAGGCCCCAGATACTACCTTGGCTGATCGGTAGAGAGCTGATCAAGAGGAGGAGGACGACCAGTGGTAGAAGACACTTTGGGCCTTCTTGCGACAGACCCTCGAGAAGTATGAGGGCATCACCTCTAATATGAAGATGGAGGGCTGGCTAGAGGAGCTAGTGATAGCCTTCGGCTTGATCTGGGATCCGACCGAGTACTAGGTTCCTCTGGCCATCAGCTAGATGCGGGGAGCGGCGTGTTAGTCGTGAAAACTTTACCTGTGGGAGAGGAGAGAGGCTGAGGTGGCATGGACTGATTTTGAGAGGGTGTTCTGGGCGGAATTCTTCTCTTCGACGATGAAGGCGGAAAAGAGACAGGAGCTACTCTCCCTTCTAGCAGGGGAGTATATGAGTGAGGGAGTTAGGAATCCAGTTCATGGACATCCTATGTTTTTCTTCGGACCACATTCCTGACGAGGAGTCTTGGGCAAGGAGTTTAGAGGAGGTGCTCCGACCCTCCCTCCAGTATGTTGTTACCCCCTTTACCTTGCCGATGTACTTTGAGGTCTAGTAGAAGACTGAAGTGGTGGAGAGGATGCATGCTCCAGGAGGTGTGTCACGAGAGGGGATCCAGCTGGGACCATCGAAGGGGAAGGCCTTCAGCACCAGGCCACCAGTGTCAGGACCCTCCAGGTTCCGACCAACAGGGAGCAGGCCGCAGCAGTTCCAGTTCCAATCCCCTTGTCCTTGCCCTTTTCCTTCAAGCCCGGGACCGTGGTGCTTCGTCTGTGGGAGCCATGGACATCTCCGGAGTCAGTGCCCGGACCAGGTACAGTACGGCGGTGGCGGATAGCCCCAGCACCCGCCCCAACAATAGCTTCTAGAAAGGCCTTTCTAGCAGTAGCAGCAGGGGCAGCGAGCTCCCGCTCCTCCGAGGGCAGATGTAGGAGGAGGTGGCCGACCTCAGGGTTCTCCTCAAGGACCTCGACTGGTGCATGGTTAGGGAGGTGGCCGACAGCCGAGGGGTAGAAGAGCTAGACATGTACAATTACACACAACAGAGGTGGCAGTTCTAGCAGGGTCGGAGGTTGTTCGAGTTACGATAAGTTTGTTTAGTACCCTTGCTTATACCTTGTTCGATACCGGAGCTTCACACTCCTTTGTTGAACCTATTCTAGCCCGTGACTTGGGTCTAGATGTTGTGAGACATCCAGTGCCCCTGGTGCTGAGCACACCTATTGTAGGTCATACAGACATGTTATTTGTTTGTCGAGGATGTAGACTAATGATAGGGACACATCAGTCGGTTAGGGATCGTCTTCTGCTACAGATATAGCCATATGATGTCATCCTAGGCATCGTCGGGCTATTATCTGTGTGTTCCATCATCGACTTATTTCTAGGAAAAGTTGTGTTCTCAGACTTGGGTGGCCGGTGTGTTACCTTTACCGTTGAGTCGAGCAGTCAGAAGGGTAGCATGTGAGAGGAAACCCTCCTATCCTGGTTTGCTGAGATGTCAGTAGAGTCAGTAGATGCTGAAATGGTGGAGGTGCCAGAGATTGTTCGTGAGTTTAGGGATGTATTTCCAGAGGATGTGATGACTCTACCCCCTTGACGGGATATCATGTTTGGGATAGACATGGAGCATGGTGCTCATCAGATCGCGATGGCTCCTTACCGGATGGCACCTTCGGTGGTACGGGAGTTGCGGATTCAGATTGATGATTTGACGAAGAGGGGTTATGTTCGACCAAGTGCATCACCATGGGGTGCTCCAGTCTTGTTCTCAAGGAAGGAATATGGTGGTCTTAGGTTGTTCATAGACTACAGGAGGATGAATCAGGTGATGATTAAGAATCTCTACCCTCTTCAGAGGATAGATGATCTTTTTGACTAGCTGAAAGGGGCAGGATGGTTCTCAAAGATCGACATGTGTTATGGGTACTACCAGCTAAGAGTGAAGGAGGGCGACATCCCGAAGATGGACTTCAGGTGCAGATATGGGCACTTTGAGTTCATAGTCATGCCTTTCTGTGTTACGAACGCCCTAGCTGTGTTCGTGGGGCTTATGTACTCCATCTTTCGGGAGTACTTGGATCGGTTCGTGGTTGTGTTCATAGATGACATCCTGATCTATTCCAGATCAGAGGAGGACCATGCGGGGCACCTGAGGACAGTTTTGGAGGTCCTATGACAGCATCAGCTCTATGGGAAGTTTTATAAATGCAAATTCTGGACACGAGAAGTGCACTTCCTCTGGCAAGTGGTGTCCAAGCAGGGGGTAGCAGTGGACCCATCAAAGGTTGAGGCAGTTGTTTCATGGGCAGCACCCAATAATGTGGCATAGGTCCATAGTTTCCTTGGGCTAGCGGGTTACTATCGGTGGTTCATACCCAACTTCTCCCAAGTTTCATCCCCTTTGTCAGCCCGGACTAAGAAGGACTAGGTTTTCGTGAGGAGTGAGTAGTGCGAGTCAGCCATCAGCTATCTGAAGGATAAGTTGGTTAGTACCTTAGTGCTGAGATTAACAGAAGAAGGGGCGACATATGAGGTATTCTGTGATGCTACAGGATAAGGCCTAGGATGTGTGTTGATGCAGCCATAAGGGGTGATCTCTTATGGGTTTAGGCAGCTACGCCATCATGAGTGTCATTATGACAACCACGACATGCAGCTTGCAGTGGTCGTTTTTTCACTGAAGTTATGGCAGCACTACCACATCATAGAATGCTTTGTGGTCTTCATATATCACAAAGGATTGAGGTATAACTTCTCATAGCTGGACCTAAACTTGTGGCAGTGGAGGTGGATGGTGTTCCTCCAGGATTACGATATCGAGATCTCCTACACTTCAGGGAAGTGGAATGTAGTGGCTGATTCCTTGAGCAGGATATCACGGAATGATGCGGTCCGAGAGTCGGCAGACACCTAGAAGGCAATGGAGGAGTTGACTGCCTTACACCAGGATGCAAGGACGATAACGGTAGAGGTCGCCTGTATCAGATGGTAGTACAATCGTCTCTATTTCAGCAAGTGGAATAATCTCAGTGGGGAGACACAGAGTGCGAAGTGATGCACGACCGAGTTGACTAGGGCAATGCTCCGAAAGGATGGACGGAGGATAGCCATAACTAGATGCTTTTCCAGGGAAAGCTGTTTGTTCTAGAGGAGATGCGCGGAAAGGTTCTCAGTGAGTTCCACTACTCACTGCTAGTGGTACACCCGGGAGTGTCCAAGAAGTACCAGAGACTGAAGAGACAGTTTTGGTGGCCTGGAGTGAAGCGAGAAGTGGTAGAGTTTGTGGAAAAGTGCTTAGTGTCTCAGCAAGTGAAGGCTGAACACCAAGTTCCAGGAAGCCTACTGCAGTCTCTAGATGTCCCTGAGTGGATGTGGGGTAACATCTCGATGGATTTTGTCATGGAACTACCCATGGTTCAAGAGGGATATGACACCATCTGGGTGGTAGTGGACCGGTTCACAAAATCGGCTCACTTTCTGGCGATCAAGGAGTCGAGTACAGTTGATGCTTTGTCATCAAAGTACGTGGATGTGATGGGGTAGTTGCATGGAGTTCTGAGGTCTATAGTCTCAGATAGGGATGCACAGTTTACCTCGCGAGTCTGGAAAGGATTTTAGAATGCTTTTGGCACCCAGCTGTGCCTTAGAACTACTTTCCATCCCCAGACAGATGGACATACAGAGCGCACCATCCAGACCTTGGAGGATATGTTGCGAGCATGTGTTCTGGACTCAGGGGGATTATGGGTACGATACTTTCCTCTGGTATAGTTTTCCTACAATAATATCTATCACTCTACCATTGGTATGTACCCTTTTGAAGCCTTGTACAGGAGGCCATGTCGTTCTCCTATGTGTTGGAGCGAAGTAGGAGAGGCAGACTTCCTTTGCCCAGAGGTGGTGCAGAACACGACAGAGAAGGTTCAGCTCATACGGGAAAGGATGAAGGTGGCCCAGGACCAACAGAATTCGTATGCTGATACCAAGAGGATGCCCTTGGATTTTGAGTTTGGAGACCACGTGTTCTTGATGGTCTCCCCTCGGAGTGGACAATAGAGGTTTGGCAAAGGGAGTAAGCTTTCTATGAGGTTCATCGGTCCCTTCGAAGTGTTGTGGCAGGTCGGTGAAGTGGAATATTAGCCAGAGCTACCACCACTGCTACTGAGGATACATGATGTATTCCATGTGTCCCAGCTTCATAGTTACCTAAATGACAACTCACACATCCTTGATTGGGGAGACCTGGACATCAAGGATGACGCGACTTTTGTAGAAAGACCAGTGATGATCATGGATCGTGAGGATAAGGTGCTCCGTGGGTGAACCATCCCATTGGTTCATGTGTTATGGAGACATGGTGGGCTTGAGGAGATTACGTGGGAGAAGGAAGCATAGATGAGTTCCCAGTACACATAGTTAGTTTGAGTTTTGTACTATTCGGTTTATAGATGTTGTGGTAGAATATTTTACCTTGTTGGCTATGAAATATTGGTTTTCTTTCCTCTGAATGTTTGTGAAATGTTCTGGCTATGGGGAGGGGAGGACCCAACCCCTAATAAAGACGCATTAATGTGGATGTGATTAGACCCATGCGGGTGAGTCAGTGCCACCCAAAGCAGATAGAATCTTGACATGGGGAAGGAGACTCCTGAACCCACATGGCAGGGAAGTTTGACATGGGATGTTGCTTGGTACTTGACAGAAAGGCGTTCTTAGTTAACAATGAGGTTCAATCCTAAGAGGTTTATTTCGATGTGATTGTTCGCACTCTCTCTTTCCTTCTGGGTTGTTTTGATTCTCGAGGAAGAGAATCATTTAAGAGGTATCTGATGTAATGGCCTTGGTTTTTTGGGTTCATTACTTTGTGAAAATATCAAGTTGGGATTTCTGCTCTGGGAATCTCGGTGATGTTTGGACTAACGGTAGGCCTACCGGTTGCCTTAGCCTACAGGTTGCAGGCCAACCGGTAGCTTGTTCTACCGGTAGCCACAACCTACCAGTAGCTCTATCTACCGGTAGCTACAACTTACCTGTATCTCGGTCTACCAGTCACTGCAACCTACCAGTAGCTCGGCTTCCGGTCGCTGTCAGCCACCGGTATCAATCAGCTACTGGTGGCTCTCGCCAACCCCCACGGGGTTTTTTCCAGTAGCACTCCTTTTTTCCCAAATTGGGTTTTAAACCCTATTTGACCCCATTAAGTGTGTTTTAAAGCCCAATAACATCCATAAATGTTTTAATTAAATATTTAATGAATTAACCTGGCGTGTTCATCGGTTTAAACCTCCAGACCCTTTAATAACGTGTGGGGTCGCGTGGTCAACCCATGACCCTTGCTCTTTATGCGGTTCCACGTTGTTATCTCAACCATCCCTGGACCTTATAAACTAAAGGGTTCACCGTGGGTTTCTTCTTTTCTCGATCACCCTGTTCTAGTAGTACCCTTCGTTCAGACGAACCGCTTTTCGTTCAGGCGAGCCACATCGCTATCCATGGAGTTCCGCACCCAGGCTCAGCGTCGATCGTTGGTCAAAAAGTAAGGAATTTCTCCTTCGTCTCTCCCATTTTTTGTATCATGCAGGGTGTGCTTGCTTTTGATACTGTAAAATTGGAAGAACCAAACTCAAATAAAGATAATGAACGGATACTATAAAGAACTAAGGGGGGGTGGTTATTGATGATGTTGCTCTATTTTATGATATTCTTTTCTGAATTGTGTGGGCTTACACCTACTAAAAACCATGTCTATTGGTGGTCTTTCATTGTGCACTAATGAACCACTAGTGATGTTTTAAATGGCTTGTTTTGTAGTTGTGAACTCGTGCTGTGAAAAGGAAATTGGTTAATCATGTATATCCGGCTGAATAAATTGAGGCATCGGGATCAATCCTTTCTGTGATAACCCTGGTTAAAGCACACAGAAATTGAAATCATGGAGTGTGTTAAATTTTATAATTCTGAAAATACCAGCATGGTCCTTCTTAGAGGTGGTGGTTTGGTTGTTTTTACTTCACGGGCCATTTGCTGGGTGATGTGGGTGGGGATGAGATCCCCTGTTGTTATGGATTCAGTGGTTGTGAATTTTAAGATCGAGTGGTTACCTTGTTTATATAACGGATTGGGGTGGAATCTTCTGTTGTTGAGAAACCCTTTGGCTCCTGGATATTTGACATGGGGCTGTATCGTGGGGTTTTCTTTGATTGTTGTGGATATACGAGAGAACCGGGTGTGGATGTGGTAGTTAATGATTGACTATTTTATTTCCTGGACTTATGCCTATGCTTACTAGTTTACCAAGTAGGTGCAGTACTTAATTAAACATCACTACTAAACATGAAAACGAAGGGGACAAATGGGTTTTGTTGGAGAGAGTTGTGACTCAGACTTTAGTGTTGTTTGTGTTCCTTAGGCTGGCTGAAAAACCTAAACTTTGGAGAGTGCTTATTTCTTTTATATATACTTGTAGTTTTTTGTTTCTTATTCGCGCCCCACCAAAGTTGAGAACTAATTGTCGAACACCCCCATTTCATGGGGGAGGGTGTTTTTACCAACACTATTATTAGTGGATGGTAATTAGCTCCTTTTATTCTCCCTTTCCCTGATATCCCAAGTGTCTTTGGGCAGGCTGTGATGGAATGCGGTCCATTATTATCCCATGAACATTCGGGTGGGGTAGTGTGGTGGTTATGACCCAGGTGTGTGCGGGCAGGTTGTTTCCCACCTATCTTCGGGATGTGGCCCAGTTGTCTTCGGGCATGGCTATGGATCTTCTAGCCGAGGTGTATTTGGGCGTGGAGGTTGCTGTTTTGGCCTAGGTGTTTGCAGGTGTGGTTACGTGTGACAAATGTGGCCCAGGTGTGTGCAGGCGGGGTTTGGCAGTGGGACTGCGTGAAGTTGTGGCCCAGGTGTGTGCGGGCGGGGTGTGGCAGTGGGACTATGGTGAGAATGGCAGAATTGGTTCGATACGTAGGATGTCTTCAATAACTAGTGGTAAAGTGGTGCGGGGTACCCAATCATCAATGTTCTCTTATTATATATATTACATGACTTGCGTTATTTGGGTAGTGTTCCATTGTGAGACATGGGTGGATAGTTTACCTTGTTAGGTGTTTGGTTTACTCTTTTTCTCACGGTAATTTAGTGCATTCCCCCACTTGTGCACGAGAGTCTTTGGTTTTCCCTACTGAGTATACTTGTATGCTCACCCTACGTATATAAAACTTCTTTCAGGTTTCTAGGAGGACCTCAGGGATCGCGAGGGACCAAACTAGCTCGGACCTTTGGGGTAGTTGCAGTTGCTTTTTTTTCATTCTTTGGTACTTTACACATATAGTCACTTTGTACTTTGTGGTTTTTACTTTTGTAACATGAATTGGGAATGGATATTGGCTTTACTTTTACTTTACGCTTTTGGTGTTGTTGGGACTTACCATCTTATCTCCCGATCCTATAAA
Organism: Viscum album; assembly: GCA_963277665.1. Classification (NCBI taxonomy): domain Eukaryota; kingdom Viridiplantae; phylum Streptophyta; class Magnoliopsida; order Santalales; family Viscaceae; genus Viscum; species Viscum album. The sequence goes on from OY728120.1 coordinate 1,911,736,374, forward strand.
AAGAAAAAGTGTAATGCCTTCCATTTAGTGTGTGATTCTCTACCCTTGGTTCTAGTCACCACTCCGGGACCTATTGAGGGCGGGTTTCGAATGTCATTATCTCTCCTTTAACTTAAAAAGGAAGGGGCTGGCAATCTGCTGACCCTTCCCTCCATTTAGTGAAGGCGGGTCATGATTGTTACCGGCTACACCATGCCTCGAATTGAGGTGGTGATTACTCTTACATGTCCCCAACACAACCATGGATCGTTCTCTTAAATAATCAAGACAATTGGGATGCGGTTTGTCAGATTTACTTAGGTTAGTTGTTGTTTTTACTTAAAATTTTGTTAGTTTGAAAGAAATGAGAGACCCTTTGAGTGGTAACGTCCACACTGTGCCTTGGATTGATGCAGGGATGACTCATGCACATCAAAAAGGACATGTGGATATCTCTTCTGAAGTATTAACACAATATGAATGTGTTTGATTGGATTTTCATAGGTCAGTTTTTTTTCACTTAACAATTTGTCCATTTTAAACAGAAGAGAGACCCTCTGAGTGGTACTAGACACACCATGCCACAAATTGAGATTGGGAAGACTTTTACATGTCAAAAGGGACCCTTGGATAATTCTCCTAAAAGATCAAGACAATCCTAATGTGTTTTGTCGAATTTCTATAGGTAAATTGTTGTTTTCACTTAAATTGTTTTCCATTTTAAACAGAAGTCAGACCCTTTGGGTGGTACCGACCACACCATGCCTCGGATAGAGGTGGGGATGACACTTGAACATCACAAAAGACCAATGGATTATTCTCCTAGAGGATTAAGACACTACGAATGAGTTTGTTCTGATTTCTGTAGGTCAGATGTTGATTTCACTTAAAAATTTGTCCATTTTAAACGAAATAGAGACCCTTTAAGTGGTAACCGCTACACCATGCCTCATATTGAGGTGGGGATTACTCTCACACATCACAACGGACCCATTAATCGTTATACTAATGGATCATGACAATAAAAATGCATTTGGTTGAATTTCCTTAGGTTAGTTGTTGTTTTCACTTAAAAATATGTCCATTTTGAACAGAAGAGAGACCCATCGAGTGGTACTGGCCAGAACGTGCCTCAAATTGAAGCAGGGATGACTCTTTCATGTACCCAATGAATCCTTGGATCGTTCAATTAAAGTATCAAGACCATCTGAATGCATTTGGTTTGATTTTTGTAGGTCAGATGTTGTTTTTACTCAAAATTGTGTCCATTTTAATGAAAAGAGAGAATCTTTGAGTTGTACCGGCAACACCATGCCTCAGATTGAGGAAGGTATGACTTTTTCACATCAAAAAGGACCCTTGGATCGTTATCCTAATGGATCAACACAATCTAGATTCGTTTGGTTGGATTTCCGTTGGTCAGTTGTTTTTTAACATAAAAATTAGTCCATTTTAAACAGAAGAGAGACCCTTTGAGTGGTACCGGCCACACCATACCTCGGATTGAAGCAGGGATGACTCTTACACATCAACAATGACCCGTTTATAAATCTCCTTAAATATGAATCCAATATGAATGCATTTGGTCAAATTTCCATAGGTCATTTGTTGTTTTCTCTTAAAAAGTTGTCCATTTTAATCAGAAGAGAAACCCTTTGAGTGGTACCGGACACACTGTGCCTTGGATAGAGCTAGGGATGACACTTTGATGTAAAAAAGGACCCATTTATCTTTCTCTTAAAGGATCAAGGAAATCCGAATACGTTTGGTTGGATTTTCATAGGTCAGTTGTTGTTTTCACTTAAAATTGGGTCCATTTTAAAGAAAAGAGAGACCCTTTGAGTGGTACTGGCCACACCATGCCTATTATTGAACAGGGGATGACTCTTAAACGTCACAAAGGACACATGGATAGTTTTCATAAATTATAAACACAATCCTAACACATTTGGTAGGATTTCCGTTGGTCAGTTGTTGTTTTCACTTAAATTTTTTCCCATTTTAATGAAAAGAGACACCCTTTGACTGGTACTGGCCACACCGTGCCTCGGATTGAGGCAGGGATTAATCATAAACATAAATAATGACCCTTGTATTGTTCTCCTAAAGTATCAATACAATATGGGTGCGTTTTATAGAATTTCCGTAGGTCAGTTTTTGTTTTCACTTAAAAATTTGTCCATTTTAAGTAGAAGAATGACCCTTTGAGTGGTACCGGCCACACCGTTCCTCGGATTGAGGCGGGGATGACTCTTACATGTCAAAAAGGACCCGTGTATTGTTTTCAAATATTATCAACATAATCCAAATGTGTTTGTTCATATTTTTGTAGGTCAGTTATTGTTTTCTCATAAAAATTTGTTCATTTTAAAGAAAAGAGAGACCCTTTGAGTGGTACCGGCCACACTGGGCCTCAGATTGAGGCGGAGATGACTTGTACATGTCCCCAACACACCCGTGGGTCGTTTTGTAAAAGGATAAATAGAATTATAATGTTTTTTTTTGGATTTCCATAGGTATGTTGTTGTTTTCACTTAATATTGTTTCCATTTTAAACTATAGAGAGACCCTTTGAGTGGTACCAGTCACACCGTGCCTAGGATTGAGGCAGGGATGACTCATGCATGTCCCCAACACCCGTGGTTTATTATCTTAAAGGATAAACACAATCTGAATTCGTTTCTTCATATTTATGATGGCCATTAGTTATTTTCACATACAAATCTGTCCATTTTAAGGAAAAGAGAGACCCTTTGAGTGGTAACGGCCACACTGTGCCTCGGATTGAGGAGGGGATGACTCGTACATGTCTCCAACACATTTATTGATTTTTATCTTAAAGGATCATCACAATCCGAATGAGTTTGATCAGATTTCTATAGGCCAGTTGTTGTTTTCACTTAAAAATCTGTCCATTTTAAACAAAAGAGAGACCCTTTGAGTGGTACCTGCCACACCGTGCCTCAGATTTAGGCAGATTTGAATCTTACACGTACCCAATGCACATGCAGATTGTTCTATTAATGTATCAACACAATACCAATACATTTGGTCAAATATCCATAGGTCATTTGTTGTTTTCACTAAAAAATACGTCCATTTTAAACTAATGAGTGACCCTTTGAGTGGTTCATCATTCTAGCATGTTGTTGGTGCATATAGTCGTACATAAATCTAAAACTGGTGTTAATAATCCAATAAACCCAAGGTATCATTCCATCTATCAAAATACTCTAAAGGATCCAATATGCGAAAGTAGTCCCTGGTGGTGAAGGTTCCTGAGGAGGAAGGGGCGATCACGCACCTATCAGGGTTCAAAGTCAGATCACTGAAGTTGAAGGGGGGAATATACTCCTACAAGGGTTCATTCCATATTTCCCATTCTATGTCCTAGTACCCTAGGAAGTTAAACCACTTCTGGTGGAAGTGAAACCATTCCTGATGATCATGCCAAGAAGAAATGGAAACCAAGAGGGGGGAGTGGTTCAAAATACCTCAAGCAAGATTGAAAAAACATGGTATTTGAGAATAGGTTATTGGCATTCATGTCGGCTAGACACCTATCCAATAGACTCCACAAGGGGTGATGGCCCCTGTTGTTTTTTCACTAGGTGAAACTGTCACATGAGGTGCTGAGATCAATGAGGCACTTCCCAACCATTAAAAGAACAAACTCCATGATGGCCTTCCTCTGGAATGGGCTTATAGCTTTCCTTCCCATTGGGTTGGAAATGATATTAAAGTCACCCCCAACAAAAAATGGATGGTGGCCAAGATCGAATGTATGTTATTCACTCCATAAAGATTCCCTTTGAAGAGGGTCATAGATTCCAAAAACAAAAGTCATAAAGAAGGAGGTGTCACTGTTGGAAACCATGGTAGTTATGAATTGATGGCAATCTTGAACAATCTGAACAACATATTTATTATTCCAAAATACCCATTTGTTTCTGTTTGAGGGGTTAGAGTGTAGAAATCCATGCACCTTAATCTTCAAATAAAATTCTATGATTATTATACGGGGTTTTGTGTTAATTGACAACAACAACAATGACATTATGATCTTTGATATCTATTATGAGGATGTCTGATTTAACATGAGAACTAAGACCATGAGAATTACATATGTAGATAATAATGATGGGTAGGACAGGGATCTGGCATTGGATCTAGAGCTAATAGCCTTATTAAAGTGGGAGGATGATCTCTCATTGAGGTCCCTTGATTTTGAACATGTTCATAATCCCTTCTGGTTGGTAAGATTCGTATGAGTGGGAGATGAGGATCCAAAGGGACATGGGAAGGATGGGTAAGGAAACATGGGGGCTGGTGAGGGAGTTCTATCTGTATCAATAAGTATTTGGAGTTGGATGACAGGCTCAGAGCCAAGGGAGACAGAACAAACACTGCTAGGAAGGGGCCTGGCCACTACAGGGAAGCAGTCAGCAACCTAAGTGAGGGAGAAGGATAGAGATGGATGTATGGGAGGAAAGGCTAGAATGATTGGTGGTCTGGGAATCATTCCATACAGGTGCACTTCCAGACAAAGTCACTTACATAGCATTAAGGAAATATGGGGGGAACCCCTATAATAAAATAGGGTTCATGCATTGGATGACCTAGAAATTTATCAGAATATGGAGGTGTTGTCCTTAATGAAAAAGGTTATCCTTCATTCCTTATGTTATGGTGACATGGTGTTGGATCTAAGGGAATTGATGATACCTAGGTGGAATCTAGTGAAACTGGAATCCATGTGGGAAGGACATTAAATTTTTCATAAACTTCACTCTGATAGTGTAATCTCATTGATTGAAATTGATGATGAGAATATCAATCTTTCCACCAATACTAGGTTTTTCAAGAGATATTTTACATGAATAAACCATCCCTTTAGTGTGAGATATATCTATTTGAACTAATAACCCAACATCCTAGTTATATGTTGTTTTGTGTGTTTTTGAGCCACCACAAGCCCCTTATCACATCAAGTCGTTATTCTTGCATGACACGCCAAAACTTCTAGGACACACCCACTTTGGTCCATGAATAACGAACTTAAGTCTTTCTCATCCTCTACCCATATTTCACATGGTGTAGTGACTCTATGGATGGAAAATTCACCTCACCCTCACTATATGTTCTAGTTGCATGATATGAAACAGTGTGACATTTTGGTCAAATATATTCAACCTTAAAATACATTATCATAATCCTAATCACATGATATAAAATTGCATGTCCAATGGTCTCATTGTATGAAGTTAAAAAACATCTTTCTTGTCCCTGTTGTATGATATAAAAAAGTGAAATTAATTTATCCTTCCACCAAGAGGGATCCCTCTTTCGGATGCCGATCACTTACCGCACCATGTTAAAAAACTAAATAAGGATTTATTCCCATTTAATATCATGGGATATCAAGAGGCTAAAAAAATATTTCATTGGCATAGATCACTCATTGAAATACCTCAACACTTCTATCAATTAAAACAATTTTTTCTCTCACTCATGGATGCACTCAATCTATTGAAAAATTTCATTTAATATATTAAAAAACCATACATTGTGGTCAACCATTTTTTAAAATATATAATTCATTTTTTATAAATGAAAAAAACACAATGAATTTCATTTTACTAACATAATCTACTTTAATAAAAAGAACAACACACATATTAATAGATCCCTTTTAATGAAAATCAACCCCTGTCAAACATTCACCAATGATTCCATATTTTGATTTACCGTAAAAAAACTATAGTAATAAAAAATCCTTGAATAATGGAGTAATGATAAAAGAAAATATAAATAATCGAGGTAAGATAAAAACTAAACTGTAGAAAAGGTAAATAATAAAGGTAATCAATGAGAGTAACTCATAATCACAAAATCATATATTAAAATTATAATGGGAAATAAACTAATTTTATGTGGAGAAACATAGGATGTTATCTGACCTATAGGTCCTAATGGAAATTCACTTAGTCACGGAACACCACATGGTTATGTGATCAGACAATCAATATAAACGAGGACTAATAGGGACATCAAAAATAGACTCAAGTGATAACCTCAAGGTTGCCTTGAGTAGAACCCATTTTATTACTCCCAAATCTATTGTCTCCCATATACCAACTACCAAACATAAAGCTATGTATTCATCACAATCATCAACATTAAAATACCCAAATAAAAAATAGATTTGGAAACCATCCCTTAAACAGATAATTAACTTATTTTAGGTATATCTAGAACCTTTTTTTTAGGTCTAGAAATGTGAAGATTGATGGCGGTAGAGGTCCGAAAATGCGAAGATCGAGGGCGGTGGAGGTCCGGCATGCAAAGCTCCATGGGCAGCAGAGGACCGGCAATGTGAAGCTCGAGGGCGGTGGAGGTCTGGCAATGTGAATCACAACGGGTGGAGGAGGTATGGAAAAGAAAAGCTCAAGGGAGGCATAGGTCTGGAAATGCTGAGCTCAGTGGGCAGCAGAATTCCGGCAATGAGAAGCTCGAGGGCGGCGGAGGTCCGGGAAGGTGAAGCTCAGCGGGCAGTGGAGGGGAGTCACAGGGTTTCCAGTACCACGTGAGCTTTACGTCATGATAAAATGAGGGAATTGTGCGACCGAAGATATAATAAAATGGACAACAGTTTAATCAGTGCTAAAATTTTAGTGCTGATAAATCCTTCATGTACCAACGCTAAAATAGTAGCACTGATATAGGGATTATTTATCAGCACTTTTTAGCACTGATAAATGGTGGTTTATCAGCCCTTTTTTATCCCTTATACAGGGTTTCTTTATCAGCATTTTTCCTTATCACTGATATAAGGTGGTGCTTCCCTTTCTCGTTTTTGTAGTAGTGTATTCACATATTTACAAACAACATACCTAAAATAAAACATTCAAGGATTATATTTATTAAGAATATGTCTTCACATTATGCCTTAAAATTAGCTTTTTTAATTCAAAAATACATTTTATTGTGGACTATATAGAGAACTATAATGGTGTTTAATATCATAATCCATTATATTGGAATTAAAATATTTACTTGTGTACTTATTTAAATTATATTCCATCATCATCAGTACATAAACACCAATCATTTTGTAAACATAACTTATGAAATTGTTAACAATCTCTACGACCTGTGATTTTTGTTTTATAAATATTATTACGGTTCACTACGTGAAATCATAAATGATTGTAAAAATGTTTAAATTACCTTCTATTTGATTTATGTCTCATCACCCTATAATTATTAGAGTATATGAGATCATAAAGACACATCGGTTAAATATCTACTTATATATTTCTACCACTAACCAAATTTTTTTCTATAATTTTTTACCAAGAGAATCATCTCTCTCTATATATTGTGTTAGATCTCCTAAAATAACATCTATATAAATTATTATCGTAATATTATATACATGTTAATCAAGTCTTTGGTTTAACAAATTCATTCATAATAAGAACATATGTAACATAAACTAAAAACTTATCTAATTTGGAATAGACAACCACAAGATATTTATACCATATTAACAAATTTTAGAAATTTAAAAAATCAAATGATAAAGGAATAATTTATAAAGAAATCTACAATTTTATAATCCAAAAATTAGCTAACACCAAGTAGAAAATTCTTAATCCAAAAATATACACAAAAACCATCCATTATTGATTCTAATACTCAATAACTACCATATAATTAGGTTAATTTTAAGGAAATATAATGTGAGAGGTTGAATACTGCCCCATCACTTTTATTACAAAAAAAATTATGATCCTCACATAAAATGTCATATGTGAGGAAAAACCACTATCAAGAATCTAAAGTGTATACCTTTTTCTATCTATTATATTATTATCATGTACAGAATATTTAACTTCAATTTTACTCCTCCCAATATCCTATTATAATCTTGTATATCAAATATATTATGAAATGTTGTGATATATTGTTCCGGGCATGGACCTGATTGATCACACCTTCCATAGAATTCAACAGTGTAATTAAAGTGATTTTTTTTCATGAGTTTTTAATTTTTACTTGATTTTATTTTATTTCATCACACAAAATATAAAATAATATCCTTTGCATCCATTATGTCTCTCACTCATTCAATTCACATTTCTAGGAATAGGTATGATGTGCTAATATAATTATTATTTCATTCCCTATATATCAAAACAATAACATGATCCATTTAAACATGATATTTTGACGGGAACTATATCTACTAAATTTTTTCAAAGGATCAGTACATATTTCATTCCCAGATTTTCATAGACATTGAGGTAATGTTCTTCCACAATCCTTTATCAACCAATGATTTCTGAAAAATATTCAACACCATCATGGTTTGTACAATATGATGAATGTTTATTTTAGTGGGATTATATTTATAATAATCTGTGTGATTATATGATTTTACAACTTTAGATTTTTCATCCTTGATCTTGAAATATTTGGGTATATTATCAATCATTTTAATCAATGTATTCTCAACCTCATGGAATTTTTATTTTTTTCATTCATATATATTTTTCCATGAAATTTTGATTCCCATAAATATCATTCAATATATTCCCTTGTTTATAAAATTTCATCTTTATATCATTAATATGATCAAGGTACCCAAACATAATTTTAAATAATTAATTATTTCCAATCTTCTACTTTACATGATCATTATTTAAAATTATGCATGTTTTTTTAGTAATTTATTTCAAGAAAAGACACATGTTTTGACATCTACTGATATTTTATATACTATTCTTTACCTTTTTTTTCTTCTTCACTTTTTTAATTATCATTCATTCTTTCAGTTTGGAAAATAAGGATCAAATTCACTCTTAATCATTAAATCATGATAAAATATTTTTTGTAGAGATTTGCTAAACATTTATAAAAAATCATTATATATTAAATTTTCTATAGAATATTATATTAATTACAATTGATTTATTATCTTCTAAAGATTATTTTATACACATATTTTAGTAAGGATTTTCGTTAAAATACTCATGATATTCTCCATTTTTAATTTTTTAATGTTTGTAGAAATATTTATAATTCTACTACACTCATTAAATTTATGTGGGAGTTCATATTGTTATTTTCATAATCCTTTTTTAATATATACTAACGAGAGAAATTGTCTTATCAATCATTTTAGTATCATATTTCATACCTTTTGATTCACCAAGTCCCACTTCGTTATATTCAGTTTCTAAAAATTTCATTTTCTATATATAATTAATACCATTACCATATGTAATAATATTTTTAAATGTGGTATATTTCATCATTTATTAAGAAAAAATCATGTTATGAAATTGATCAGGAGATAAAAAATAGTTATCTTATATATTAGATATTTTTTATCAAACATGTTAATGATGATTCATATCAATTTCTTAAAAATGATAGAATCAACCAAAAAATCCTTGATTACTATGATGTTGTTGAAAAAATAATTTAATTTGGTAGGGTTCTGATAAATAATTACATTATATAAAACTTTCAAATATTTGAACATGATTCCAAAATTTGGTAGCATTACATCCATTACATTATTACTTTCCAAAATGATTCTTCTGTGTTTGTCCCGTGTTTCCTTAAATACATAGAGACCGATTATCATTATATAATATTTTTTTATAATGATATAATAATTCTATTTTTATCATTCCTGCCAACCTCATCATTTTTTTATAAAATTGCATGGGCTCACATTTCTAAATAGGGGAAAATTCCATTATAGCTACTTCGGTCACCACTAGGCTAGGAAATAAAAAATTGACTCTTATATTTTTCCATCAATGAATATATTTTATATCCAAAGTAGTAATACTACTATTGTTAACTAATATGATATTATCTGTCATAATAACCTTTTGGGATGTAAAATTTCTCTAATTCAACCGTATGCTTGTTATGACCATGAAGACCACTGAGACGAGGTTGAATCACTGGTGGTATTTCAAAATTTCATCTCTCTTGAAATAATACCCTAAATATTTTTAAATATTACTTCCTCCCAAAAAATTTAAATCTCAACCACACATAATATGAATATTTCGAAAAGTAAGGAATGAAAAAAAAAATTACATACATTTCCATCATTGTGGTTGACTATATCATTATCATGGAAACTCTTTTCAATCCACTGGAATTCACTATGATACGAAGTAGATAAAAGTGTTTCAAATATTGATAGACTCCTTATATATCAATATATGTAATTATAATATCACCCATTAGTTAAATTTTTAATTATTATTATAATCCATAATAGTAAAAGAACATATTCTAAACATGTTACAAATATTTTTCTAAAAAAATACTCAGTAGACTAGACATACGGTAAAACTCTATTGGGTGTGCCTAATCTTTGTATAGTATGACTCCATCAGATGTTCCCCAAATCAAAAAATTTCTATTAATTTCCATTATCTTATTGTACACATTCCAAATCACCTATTAATAGCCTACCTATGTTCAGTTCATCTTACTTTATTAGATGTTTCCTTGGTTGAAAAAACACATTTCTCCTCTAAATAAATATTCATCACTTAGAATCTCTATCATTTTTGGAAAATGTAAATACATACTATACCATCACCCCTATATATTTTTATTCACCTAGGAAAAATCCAAAAAACTAAAACAAATCCCTCTCATGTTGACCATGGATTTTGTATCTTCTAGATTAACCAAACAACACTGGGATTCTTCTTAAAACGTAATGATCATTCCGAACATTTCTGAAAACATAGTATTTCATCAAATAAATTTAAGACATAGCATTTATTAAAACATTGTTTAGTATATAAAATCTAAAGAAAATTATAAATACCTAAAAATAAAAAAAAATAGGATTTTATAATGTTTATTAAGTGATCCTACAAACTCCCTCAAGCAACTATTTGTCTGATTAATTCATTATGAACATATCCATATATTAATTATTCTTTGGTGTAGTGCAGTTGATATTTATCCTACCTGTGTATTTTTTATGGGTTTTATTCATCTCTCGATAATTTTATTCTACAGATTGAGTTATATTGATAGACTCGGACATTCTCTATTCTGTTCACGTCTAATGCATCCCCTAATAGATTGATATATATTTGATTTTCTATTCAGATCTATTCGATGTGATGGAATTTCTTCAGCTAGCCATAATGTGTTAAGTTAGGCTTCCAATATAAATTTTTTGTCTATTTAATTCCCTTAGTGAATTGTATAACCAACCATTTTATGACATCCTATTTATTCATATTTTTTTCATCCATCTTATGAAAATTTTCTCAAGGAACATACTTTCTAAAGTATTCTACAGAAAAGCATTAACTATCAGCAATCATCCTCTAATGTGCATCCTAATTCAATGTATAATAATAAATTTTATATTTTCTGTAAGATATAATTATTATACATCTTGTTTTATACCATAATAAAAATATATCATTTAATTGATATTATCTATATCACTCCCTCGGAACATCATTAAACACCATTGATATATGTCTAATCAATATTATACATGTCTATCAAATGATCTCTTTTAAATACTACCTAAAAATATGATGAAAATTAATTCTATTTGAGTAATGAAAGCCCTATCATACAAAACACAACCCATTGAATTTTTTTTGATACTATCAAATTGATTGAATTTATGTAAAAGTAACCTTCATGACTTCATATCATTTTATTTTGAACCATGTACAGCTTCATATATGTGATTTTATCATTTTTTACAAATTTCACTTACAATTTTATACACATTTTCAATATAAAATAATCAATATTATATTTTATAATGGTAAAAGAAATTAATAGTCAGAACGTTGACATCTCTACTTTTTTAACTCAATATAACTTATCTAGGGTCATGAAAATCACGATGATGTTTAAAACATAGATTACATAAAATATTCCGGTAACATGATATTAAAACACTCCCAACATTGTTGAAAAAATTATTTTAGCAGCATCACATAAAGAATTATTCATAATATACTTTAGAAACTATCTCATAGTATAGATTGAAAAAATATAGAAACACGGTGTAAAAAAAATAAATACTATACTCATTTAAAAACAAACCAATGGATGTTATCATTTCTACGTAGAGGAATAAATTCTATTTTTATACTAAATTTTATTCTAATAAGGTACCCATAATTAACTACCTTTTCCATTTTCCACTAGGATAAATAAAGAATCCATTTATGGATTTTAGTCAAATCCTTCCTTCACAACATAATATATCATATTTTTCATATAATATCATTATAATTTGTAGAATTAAAATAAAATATTGTCCAAACCATAAAAAAATATCTATAAAAATTCAATATTGTTCACTAATAATGATATTAATAAAAAATAATTACATAAATAACAAAACTCATTTATTAATTATTTTATGTTCTTGTTTGGTTTGGTCTGTAAACCTATATGAATAATGTAATAAAATAATTTCTTTGATAACTACAAAAATGTAATTACTAATAGTATCTGATTTAATTATGAAAATGTATATATGGTTTATATTTTCATTTTTATAATTAACATTAAACACATTATTTATGATCCTATTTTCTATTTCATAAAAATATCATAAAATTATCATTAGTTATTTCATATTTAAGGATTATAAAAAATTCACAAAAAATTAAATTATATCATTATAAATATCAATAAATTAATAATAATTATACCTTTATGATATATCAAGGGGATAATATTTGTAGATGAATAATGAAAAATAATATTTTTACAAAAGTAGTACAATGGGATCATGATTACAAACACTAGATATTTAAAATATATGATAGCTAACTAATATAAACATATATATTAATAATAATTTATATCTATAAAATTTTATAGATATGAATAACTTTATGAAGTTGGTAAGAATGTTTTTTTAATAAAATTGATTCAACTGATTTATTGGAATTTTGGAATTCAGGTAAGGGATTCATTGTATCATTTTCAAATCCATGGGACATGTTAGATTGTTCACACAATATCTTTGATATCATGTATAAAATTAGAGATTCAGATGTTATATCATGAATTTAAATTTATTCATGGTATTTTTTATTAAATTTTAATCTCTATCTTTAATGTGGTTTTCATTAAATTCCTACCCAAACCATAGGTATTTTTGTCATTATTTATATTAATATTATAATGGTTTTTATAAGATAACTCATTAGTTTATTGGGTATTAACTCATAATCTTATCATCAGTGTCATTGGACAATCAGCGGGTATTACATATCTTCCCAATGTTGACTTCTATGCCATACATATTTTAAATGAATTTGGTATTGAATGTGAAATTATTATCATCTCTTCTTTTAATCTATAACCTCTATTTTGAATGTCAGTTTTCTTTAAATCTTTACAAATTATCATTATAATTTCCTTAATAATTTAATTAGGATATTTGATATTACCATGAATTTCAATTAATAATTTTGTTTAAATTTTATACAGTTTTCATATTTCTTGTCTTTTAAATGTATGAAAATAAAATATTTTTTTCAATTTCCTCATGAATATATACATCTAACATTTATTCTTTCACTAATTAAAATCCTCTCTATACAATCTCAGTTTATAAAATAAATTATATTCCTCCATGTATTATAAATTATATCATTATTTTGAATTTATATATTTAGAATTTTTATATATTCATTTGGAAAATGTGATTTTATTAATTATTCTTAATTTTATTCTCCAATGTTAATATATTTTCGATCATGTTATTCTTGATTAAGGATTTTATTATAATTTTACAATCTAAGTATTTTTCTTTATATCTATTATGAAATAATCTTTCATATCAATTGTTTGAACCAGGGAAGTGTGGTGGAATGAATCCACACTCCCCTAGAGAGAACCACCCTTAGGGTCTCACATTTTTTGCAGTTCCCCAAACCGAGAGTTGTAATCTAGCCTCAGCTTCGTTCTCCGTCAGTCCTCTTCATTGGCCTCTTCTTTATGTAGTTTTGGTCTTCACCACCTTGCCTCCTTCTCGACCATAGGGATGAGTTGGTTTTATCCTTCCCTTCATCCTTCACTGAAGAGTTTTTCATTTCTCACCGAGAGGCTCTCGCAGACATGGGTTCCTTTTCTGAGCATCGTCACTGGGATCTCTGGTCAGTTTAGAAATTCACCTTGCTTGAACTCTATCTTGAGGTCAGTGGATTCGTTCATCTGCAGACAGGAGGTCCGTCTCTACCATCAGATCTGGATTCAGATCCAAGCACCACCCTTTGGTTCGAGCGTCGATGACATGATTCTAGCGGTGGTGATTTTTCGTGTGGAATTTTGATGCTCCACTACCTGATGGTGAAGGATTCTGAGTCGTCTCAAGATACTTTGAGCGGTGAATTCAGATGGATTCAGGGTGGTATGTGGATTCTAATTGGGGGGGTCGATTTCTTCATGCTACTATGAATCATTGGTTTCTACCATATCGGGATGTTCTGTTGGTCCATCTGGATGGATGATTTTACTGTCATGGAAGGTTTTGTTTTGGGTGTTGATATCCCCTGTAGACTCATTGGATTGAGTTTGGTTATCGGTTTTCCTACTCATTTAGCTGCATTTTTGCAGCTCCTCTTCTGCCTGTTGTTTTTTCATTTCTTATGGACTCTTTCTTGTTTTCTCCATGTTGTTATGGAACTGAAGGCTTGTTTAGATTCAGATGTTGATGTGAGTTCTGATCGGCGTCTCTTTTCATTTGGAACGCTATTCTGTTTCCTAGAGATGGCATCAGGTGGGAGACCTCGGAAGAGGGATGTGTGTACTGACACACATTATTCAGCTGTCTGTTCTCATTTGGATTGATGGTTACTCTTTTGTTCTCTACAAAGTGTTTTTCTTTTTAGTTTTGTGATGCATCTAGTTGACTGTGCAGTGAGTTCCTCTCTTGCATCGTTGGGTGGGCTGCTCATAAGAGAGATAGGTGTGTTGGCATCTATCATTCAGTCCACTTTTTACCTTTTGTTTTGCGATTTAACAGTGATTTACCTTGATTTTGTTCCTAGAATGTCACACTTCATGGCAAGGGGGGTGGCACATCATCTTTGACGGATTTCACTGTTACAGTTTTTGATAGGTGGGAAAAAGACTATTTGATATTTCTACTTCTGATATGTGTTTCTTAATTGAAATTTGGTTCCATGTAAGTCATTTGTGCCATGTTGGGTTTCATTTTATCATTTGTTTCATGAAATGGGTTTCTCCTTTACCCAGTCCTCAATTGGAGATTGTTTCATTTTCTGTTTAATCAAAGGGGTTCTCCCCGCACCTTGAAAAGAAAATGTTTGATCCACTAATACCATTGTATTTCATTACAATCTAACTGTTTATAAGTATAACATTTATTTAATATCCTTTAATTTTTGATTATTTGTTTATATATTTTTTGATCAATGGGTGTTCACCAAGATGGAATACATCAATTGATTAGAGATTTTATTTAATAAAATGTATACCCTATTATTTATATTCTGTAAATATCATATAAATTTTTAATGGAATCTACCTAAAATGTTATTATGTATTAGATGATAATTATTATTCAGTGGGTTTATCATCTCTATTTTGGAAAGTATGAATTTATTCCATATATGAGTCCATTTTAAAAGGATTTGATACCAATTTTCATTACATTTTTACATTATATATTGATTATTGTTTTTCTATTGAAATACATATGCATATATGATGTTATGTGGCATCATGTATTTCCCTCTAATGAATTAGTTTATGTTTTATATATCATGAGAAAATATAATATGGACTTATTGGATGTGAATCTATATTAAATGGTGATAATTATTTATTAAATGGAACTACATTATGGGAAGTCATTCTTCTATATTCTCATAAAATTATGATTCCATGTGCTACTTTTCTAGTGAATGATATTTATTAAACCTTTTCTTATCTTCTGTAACACTTCCATTCTATATACCTTTCATTATTCCCCATTGACCGTGTTTATTATCACATTATTTGAAGTCGTTTTAATTTTATATGAATTTTCATTTTAAATTTAATATCATCGTATATTGATTTATGAAAAATATAATTTTCTTGAAAAGTTTTATAAGAAATTTACCTTCAAATATGTTTTATCATATACTTGTGATCTAACCCCTTTCTACATATTTCACTAATTTTTCACTAATAAGTGATTGAGTTGGGAAATTTCTTATGTTTCAATTAATCAAGTGATGAATATTACATTAAAATGCGATATATTTAGAAGAGAGTCTTGTGTAGTGAAATTATGGAGAAATGTGAGAAATTACTATAAATTGGGTTTCTTTTGTAAGCAATACACGATGAAACTAAAACCATAATACGTAAGATTTATAAATTAATTAGTGATGTGTACTGTTTAACATGTGAAATTTATTAAATATATATATTTTTTGTATCTATGATCATGGAAACTTCTATAAAATCTACAGTTCAATTAATGTTATTTTATTATTAGATATTAGGAACAAGTTTCAATCACGAAATTTTTTATTATTTTAGGGTTTAGAATAATATAGGATTAGATTCTTGTTAACGTTACTTTAAAGGGTTGAAAATTTAAGAATTATCATACAATCAAAAGATTAAAAAACACATCTATTTATTCAAGTTAATAATTTATTTAGTGTTTTTTTATATATTTGTATGAAATAAATTTATTGAATTCCATTGGATATGTAAAAGATATAATCTTATATAAATGAAAATTACCAGATCTATTCAAAAAAAAATTTATAATGTTATTTCTATTCATTTAAATAATTAAATAGATACATATTAGTGGATGTTGAAATGAAATAGATTTATCAAGGATTAATCACGTTGAATAATTTTTTTGTGAGTAAGAACTAAATATTCACTCAACACTATGATTAGTGGGCCGAAAATTGCACAAATGGATAGAGACTCTTGGGAATTTTTCATTGGTTAATCGCATTCACAATAAAAACCATTATGAAGGAATTTTTATGTTATGTAATTATGTTATGATTTATTTGAGAACCCATCTAAAAGAAACCTAGATTCAACCAAAAGTGATTTTGGTTGAACTAAAATAAAATTTAATAATTTCTTATAGGTAGACTTTTTGAGTTTTAATTAACCTTGTATCTATTTTAAAATAATTCAATTATAGTTTTAATCATTCATGTTAAATCTATTTGGTTTCAATAATAGTAGATTCTAGAATATATCAAGTTAAAAATGGATACCATGGACAATGTGGTCATTTTTACATTGAACAACCTTGTTGTATTATAAAAGAAATGATAGTACTTTTAATCATTTATGATTTTCTCATAAATATTATGACTACCATAATGAATTTAGATGATTTTATTGACACAAAAATGAATATAATGATGGATTCTCGTGAATATTCTTGTGAAAAATATTATGATTGAATCAATGATAAATTCACTACTTTTCAAGAATGTGTGAAAATAAACTATGTGAAATATTTAAATTAGATTTTTGGACGTATTATTTATGGAAAATTTTGGTAGATAAAAACTAATTTTTGAATAAATGTGAAGTGGTCAGTGGACATGGTTAAATAGAATAGATTTCATCAGGATGTACCAATAATTTATTAACGTCTCATATTAGGGTAACATGAGCATTATCCATGAAAATGATTTAATAAGATGTATAAAAAGGATAATATGATCCAAAAAAATACATGATATTTTTATTCTCATTCATCTAACACAATATTATCAGTTTCCAAAAATGATATTTCATTGGGAACATTGACCAACCACTCAAGAACAAATAATATTTTATTTTTATATTGATCAACCTACTCTTTTATACCTATGAAATTAAAATTGAAACGTCTATGAGATGATTTTGAAATATTAATAAAAATATTTAGGGGCATAATGACTATTTCCCATTGATATACCGCATTTATAATATAGTTTTATTATGATTTTCTTCCTATAATATACTACTATAATTATTGAACTAAATTTGTATATTTTTTAAGCCTAAATGTTATCTCATGAGGTAGGTACCATTTTAATATACAATATTGGAAAATCAAATCTAAAAAACAACAGAGGGATGCCTATTAGTAGAAGGTGCACTATAAATAATCTTTGAAATATTACACCCATTTAATTTCTGTGTTTATCACAAATGTTTAAATGTATAATTAATCATTTTTATACTCATATTATGAGGAAAACAAATTTTTCACTAGTCGTACCAAGGGAAGTGAGGAAAAAAATCATTAGAATTTATTTCTAGATTCTTTTGTATATTATGGAAACCATTATCTATTTCAGTAGTTATAAAAAAATAAAATTGATTATAAACAACTTATTTGAGGGGGATACGATATTTTACAACGTCATTAGTAGGAATATCCATTCAATAAATTATATGTTTATGATTCTGAGATATTTATTAATGATTATTTAAGGGTAGTTGAAATTGATTAGAAACAAATTCGTAAAAGATAAGAATTTAAAGAAAAAAATTTATTCATTCATTCAAAACCTTTACAACAAAATAATATAAAAAATATTATTACACAATAGGGATTATTAAATCCATCAAAAGATCATCAATTAAATGGTGATAATAAATACAAAGGAAAAAAATATTTTACACAAAACCAACTTTTGCATCATCATCACCCATGAGAATAACAAAAATCCAAAAAAAGATATAATTATGATGAAAAGATAAATTGGGAAAGATTATTATGATATCTAAAATAGAAATTATAGAAATGATAATTTTTACTTTAGAGATCTCAATGGAATGAGATTTATAATAAGGCTATATATTGGAATTAAAACAAGCTAATATTAATTTGTTTTTGTAAAATTTTATTTTTGGATTTACTTTTATGTAATAGGATTATTAATTTTGTGTACAGTTATAGTAAATTTATAATCATCTAAGTCACGAATAAAAAATAATGAACTAAAACTGTAACATAAATTTATATATATATATATTGGTTATGTATTATTATTATTAACATTTATATTACTAGTTTTTGATATTATGTAATAAAAAATTGAATAAAAAATTTTAATATCAATGGAATAGCTAAATTATCATTTTTATAATTTAAATAATTAATTTAAATTGTATTTTTATTGATTAATTAATATAATATTAATACTTTTGAGAGATCTGTTTTTCAAAGTGATTTATATAATATAAAAAGATATTTAATACATTTATATATTATTATATATGAAAAAATATGTTAACATTGATTAATTTAGGAATTTTTATGACATAATATTAATAACCCAAAATGATTAAAATGAAATTTCTTATGAAAAAAAAGATTTTTCATTATATATTTATTTAAAAAAACATAATATTCTACATTATATAATTTAAATTTTACAAAAATGATATATTTTTTTGATTTATTATTTCAATATTAAAATAAGTTGAATTTTAATGATTTTTCTAAACTGATAGATATTTCTCGGAATAATAGAATAAATGGCTCTTAAAAATACTTAGTCTCTTATGAAATTATAATTAATTATTCCAAACATTAAAATTTTATGAAACCATTTTACATTCAAAATGTTTAATATTTATTGGATATTATATATTTAAAAATATTTATATTAGTTTGGAAACCTATTTTTCATATTTTAGAGGTCAAGTGGCTGATGTCTGTAAAGATATTTTAATAAATTAGGCATTTATTATTTAAAGATTACATATAAACATTTTAGAATGGAAATCTACGAAAATTGATTTAATATTTTGAATAGGACCTTCTTTATTATTTAGAACTGAAAATTTCATTTTTAGGCATAAAAATGAAATCCTGATCAATGCATTGGAGGGCGAGAAATGAACCCCCATCAATCATCCAAACATATGTGTACCCATTTAAAACAATAATTCATCATAATATGAACAACCCAAATAATGAAAATTGGGTTTTTCTTCCATTTATATATGGAATCATTAATATTTTCTTCATGAATAGAAATTCATGATACTAAGAAATAACTTTTACTAAAATAGTATTTCATAAAAAAATTGAAATTCATTAGAAATAATTTCAAAATAAATAAAACCATTACATATAAATAGAACCATGTTTTTGATGTATTAAATTTTTTTTTGAGACTCTATTATATTTAACATTTTTCCTAAATTCAAAGGTCGCTTGAATATGAATTTTCATAATTCTATCATTAGAGAAATAAGAAATAGGGAATTTTAAAAACCATTATTAATAATAAAAATCTCAATATTAAATGATGAAAAAATACATAACATATTAAAAAATTTGAATGGAATACATTTAGAAATATTTTACTTTCAATAAGTTTATTCAAAAATGGTTCCAAATAAATGAAAAATTGATTAAAAAACATAATACTAAAAACTATGTTTCATTTAAATTTTAAAAATTAATTCCATAATTGATCCTTGAAAATACATAATGGATGTAAAAATAATTACTGTGTGAATATTATTATTTTTTTGAATATATTGACAAATTTTTTTATAATTTTATATACCATTATTGAATACACAGGACATAAAAAGTGTGATTTTTTTTTGAAAAACAGAAATTAAAATATAAACATCACATGAGATAATAATTTATTTATTTTCTAATTATAAAATGAGAAATTTGTGGGAAATAATAATTCGGATAAGCTAGGGAAACCTATATTAAAGTGGATATAAATAATTCCTAGCAATGATAATATTTTGATGATGAAACAAATCATAGTAAAAAAAATAATAAGTAATGTATTTTTATTAGATATCATGATAATATAGAAGTAATTAAAATTTTATGGTGTAACATACATTTCAATTTAAGAATTAATTTCATGACGAATCATTATTACTCAGTGAAGGGAATTGAATTTATAGAAATCCTTACGATAATGTTATTTTTTGAATCAATGTAAATTTATATAAATTACTTGATATGGATCTTCAAAAAAATTAATATAAATAAATAATTTAAATTAAATCATCTAGTTTGTGATAATAATATCTCAAGGATATCATGGTTCATAATAAGAAATATGTATCATAAAATTGAATTTGAGATAATGTTCTTAAAGTGTTAATTCTTATGTTTCCCAAAAGAGCTTGAATCTCCTAATAAATTAAAAATTAATATACTAACAATAAATTACATAATAATATGTATATCTTTAAACCTTTATAAAATAAATTAAAAGTATTTTCTATAATAATATGATTTTGGTTCGGTTAATGTTTCATATCATGTGTTAGTACTGCTGAACATTTTGAAAATGTTTTTTAATCAAGGGGTTGTTATAAATTATTCCTTAATAGATCATAAATACAATAACAAAAAATTTAATAGAATTTATTCATTATAATTATGTATAATGTAATAATTTTGTTCAATGGTATTTCGGGTTATGATTCTATAATATAGAATTAGTGATTATCATGTTTTATTTATTTTTAACGGATTGATGTTTGTATCATAATTACTGAATTTATGAATAATGTGAAATTTTTTTAAAAAATTTAATAATTATTTACATAGTTAGTTCATATGTTATAATTAATTTTCCTCGTATAGTTATCCATTATGTTACTTAATACTATTCTACAAGTACATGTCCAGTCAAACCTAAACAAGATAATAAAACACATATTTTATGATTGTGGTTTTGATATAGGGTTTTTTGGAATATAATTATTTTATAAAAAGAATATTATCACATATATATTTATAATTTATTGATCATAATTTTGAGAGTTTTATTATTAAAAATTAGTCTCCCTGAAAATTGAGATATTTTATTTAATGGATGAGGTAGTACACATGTACACTTGGTAATCAATTTCATTTCTCAATGAATGAGTGGTATTATAGGTAGTTTATAATTTTTCTATTATTAATGTAAATATATTATATATTTCCAATTTATCTACCAATAACATCTTTATAAATAATTATATTTGGTGGTGGTGTAAATTTGACAATGTATTTTTGTGGAGGATGTAGTCTACACGAGCACAGGAATAACTCTTTTGTGTTTAATAATAGAAAAGTTCAATATTAGTATAATATTTTTAACATAGAAAATTTATATTTATAATATAATAATTTATTATCTGATTCTTTTGGAATGATTGAATTATGTTTCGAAATATTATCTACAAAACAAAAAAAAATTAATGAATGATTTTTACTAATGTTGAAAAGATAAGTTTTCCCTTCGATAAATTATTGGAAATGGGGGTATCAGGATAAAATATTTTGAACAGAAACTAATATAAATGGGAAATGGAAATATGGTAAGGATAATGAAAAAAATGATGAGTAATTATAAATGTTTTTGTGTTCTTGAAGGTGGGATGATAGGCCCCTTTTCTAAGTTGAAACAATGAAATTTCTGTAAAAAATTAAAATTAATATATGGAGATAACAAAATTCTATTTTCAAGATGACTAAAAATTAAAAATAACACTGTTTAGAGATACATGTTTTTTTACAAAAGTCACAGCAACTCAATTATATTTTTTTTCAATTTAGAAAATTTACAATTTTTTACCCCTTTTGACCATATTTTATTATAACATGGTAAATCAATTTAATGTTAGTAATTCCTTTTGGTGATAAAAATAAATTTCCATTTTTAAATAATCTGTAAATATTGATTCAAAATCTAAAAAAGAAAATATCTTTATAAAATATCTACTTACTGTAGAAATTAATTTTAACATTACAACCTAATTCTTGTAGAAACCATTATTTAGAAAAGGTGTATTTTTTGGAACAAAATATATTTTTAGGAAAAAAATATCAATTTTATTATTTTAAATGATATAAACAAGTCTATCATAAATAAAATAGAATTTATGTGTATTTAAAATCAATACAAAAAACATTTTTATGAAACAATAATTAATTTTAATGACCAAAAACATAATATTATAAAGGAAAATATAAATCATGATCATTAAATGTTAAATATGGGTCTTTAAACAACATAATTGTATTCGTAAATGTATTTTTTACCTCTTTTGTATAAATTGAATCATGGAATATAATTTAAATTTTTATATGTTATATATGAATCATGATAGAGTCATTAATTTTATAGATTCAATAATTAAAAATAAATTACATTAGTAACTAAATATCTATTATATCAAAAAAATTAAAAATATATTCTTAATATAATTTTTACATATTAAATTACAAATATCATAATTATTTAAAATAATTCAATTTTATAAATAAAAAAAATTAATGGAAATAAAACATTTTAATAAATACAAATCTTATTGAAAAATATTCACTTATAAAATTAATTGTCATTAATATTATTAAATTCAATTTTCTAGAGAAATAATATTATTATATATGATTATTTATTTTAATATTATATATTATAAATATACTCTTTTAAAATTATAATGTATAATTTATTTAAAATATAAAATGTTGTTAAAAATCATTTTAAATATTATATCGTATTAATTAATTATCCTCTATGTGTGTTGATACTCTTAATTTCTCATTGCAAACATTTCCTTCATATATTCAAGAAGTTTGATGACTATAAAAGATAATCGATATATTTATCAAAAATTACTCGAAAGTGGGACTGGACCTTGGGATTTTTTAATATAATGGAATACACTTTTGGTCCTTGTTATATTCGTTTTACCTAGATTATTCATCTATGTATTTAATAATTCTATTGATGTTATTTTTCAAATTCCCCCCATTTCCAAAAGAAGCACTAGAAATTCCAATCAGATCATTAGATAAACCTAGGGGAACATTTTGGAGTCAAGAAACAACCACCCTTTTGAACTGGCCTATTTTACATGATAGTGGAATGGATATGGGAAAGGACACTCTTATTGAGCACACACGTGAATGTGCAGGTGTTCAATGAAACCTACACAATTGGAGGACTCGACTGATGAGGGTATGGTTCATGTATTGTGGGTGATGAAATCATATCCAGAAAAATGAATTTCTTCTGCTGAATCTCTTATTAAGAACACCCTAACCCCAATCAAAATATATATAGTATGAGGAATGGTATGTCGATGGTTTATTCCTAAAAAATAGAGAAAAAATCTGGTTGTTTCATGAAACCAATATTGGTCCAAAGATTTCTCATCCACGTTATCTTAAATCTATTCTCATCATTATTTCTCACCAACACTACCAATTTGATGAAAAAAGTCACACTAGGCATCATTTGTGAGACTCCACCCCATGACCGCTACCCCAATGGTCTTCCCCAATGATCCAAATCCATATAAAAATTCATCAACTACTTCTCAGAGCCATTCATTCCATATCACAACATATTGACCAAGATATCCTATGATGACATAATAAGAATTTTGATGGATTATGTGATCATATAATGATGATTTTGTGAGTTTGAGATGATATCATAGGGGTATGATGAAAAAACGAAATAAAAGATGATCTAGTCTTTTGGAATTTATTCTTTCACATGAAGTCATTATCATATTCTACCATGTAAGTATCATGTGATCATTTTAAACATGATCACATGAATTAGATAACGTGATAACCACTATGATTCCATCCCATGAAGATCCAAGGGCCATTTGTTAAAATATTCACGATTAGATGAAGCCTAATAGACATCACAAGATTCAAATTAATAAGAAAATAATTCTTTTTCATCAAATCCTCACATCTATGGATCATGATATTCTCCCCCACTATAACACCCTCAATTAAAGGGAATGATGGAAAGAAGAATATCTTGATAATCCTAATGAAAAAGATCAAATGAATGCACTGTGATGAAAGCAAGGGTAATGTACGGTCGACTAGTTCCAAGTGAAAATATGATTAATCATTAATGTGATCACATGAACATAATATTACACTCATGTGAGAATCTCTACCACCTCAATAAAGAAAAAAATTCATGCACACTATGAATTTCGGTACAATATTCAGAAAGCCTTCAAATATAAAAATAGCTTTTTCCCTATAATAAAAGTCTCACAAAAGGGGGGAATGGGAGACAAAGAATAAGAGTAAATGTGGATATTGAAAATAGAGGATAGAATTAATAAAATACATCCATTGGAAATATTATCTTGATAATCATGAGACCCATTTTGAGATACCCTTAATGAGATCGCATTATGTTTTGAATATCAAGTGAAATATTTATAAAAAAACATTGGTCCTGGACACCGTAAAAAATCTAGATTTAATGAATCCTCCAAAAACCCTTGAACATTTTTATTACACCCTTAGAACTTGATTAATGGTATAACATCATTTTATGATTTCATTATGCACATGTTACACTTCCATTCCATATTGAATTGGTGAGATTATGCAGGCATTTTGCCTCCAAATGTTTTCATATAGAATTAGACATTTATTGATTGATATAATGCTCCACAATGTATACCTAACCATGAATTGGACTATCCAAATAAGGAAAATAAAATGGATACCCACCCCAATAATAAAAATGGGTTAAAAATTTGTGTGTTACATATCCATGAATGTGGTGGATCTAACATTTACTCTTTGTTCATTCACACATAACTCATTTGAAGACCCCAATATTATCATCAGAATAGAATGTGAAATGTTTATTTATGAGATTAAATCATGAATACACACCATATCTCACATGTAACCTTGAAATGAAAATTAACTCATGGTTATGCCCTCCAATTCCATTAAATCATAAGAGTTGAAACCATGTTTTGAACCTGGGGATATGAACTCCTCATTTGAAATATACTATCTATGTGTTGTGTAAGCATGATCCATTTTCACATTTGGCTTTAGTGCCTGGATGTGTGCATGATCGTGAACACGTCTTGATACCCTACCACATAATTATAATTAGTTTACTAGGTTACATAACTCACTCTATTCTATTTCCATTAAGAAATATTGAACAATTCTTTTTAATCTTGAGATATACTATGTAAAATCCAAGATTATTGTGCATCTAGAAATGTTTGGTTGATCATAATAAGTAATTATAGAAATGTAAAAATAATCATGAGTAAAATGTTTTTAATTTCTTCTTTGTTCATGAGAAGTCCTCCCGGGTAATGAAGGTTTACCATGCAATAGAATCTAGGAAATTTATGCATTTTCATATGAATGGAAATAGATATATACTTGTTGGTCATGTGATTTATTGCAGAAAAATGTAGGTTGATCAAGCTAAGAAAACATGGATATGTTAGAATTTCCATTCAACATGCACTAGATATATCTTCTTTGGTTAGGTGAAGACACCCAGAGAAATTTCAGTTGATCGTGAAATAAAATCCTATAAAATTAGCATTGAACATGAAAATATATCCTAAAAAATCACATTGATAAGTTGAATAAAACTAGGAATATTTAGTTTATCATGTAACATGATATGGGCATACCATCTCTATTCATGAGAATGATCATACATAGGCCAAATTGGATTATGCAGAGCATATTTGGAATGTTTAGAATATTCACTTAGACGTGACTTCCATGTCAAACCAAAACCTAGAAAATGTAAAGAAGACAATAAATTCATATCAAGAAAAAACCTCTAAAATTACCACCATGTACACCAATCACACTTATAATTACATTAGGTGTACCCATTTTGGGGAACCATGGGATAAATGTCCCCTTTATAAGGGGAGTTTCCGTAATGGGTTTTGGATACACAATCATGTGACCTAATTTTTCTCATTCTCTCAAATGCTACCCCTATATAATAAGAATCATATCCAACATATCATTCATGTCTCTACGTGTAATCACTCACACTACCACCTCCTTAGGTTGGGGGGTGAACTATGAGAACTATCACTCTTATATATATAGGATATATAAGACTTCATCATAATGCCTGAACTTAAATAAGAATCCACATATAGGAAAGACCCTCCATGTCTCTTTCACTCAAACCCATGGGACCAAATCACTAAATGGGATAATTTTTTATTCTCAACCACAGTTGGATTATGAAGTTAAACCAATCTATAAGGACACTAATTTTCGTTATATATAGGATATTTAGGACACCTTCCAAATTCCTGAAATCCACACAATGTCCTCTATAAGACTTGTAATAACACCTCTCAAAGTGAATCTTTAATGGGAATGCCATGTACATGTATTGTCCCATGTTATGTTTATGATCATTAGTTATCCCATTATTATCACATTGATCAAGCATCACAAGGTCTTAGATATGGAAAATTATTGTACCAATACCATTGAAATGATTCATCTAGTGTGGGACATTCATTAGGATGTATGTTTATTTCATCTCATCTTCACTCGAAATGTTGTATTATTGATGAGGAAATTCAATGTGTCATAATAATTTTTTCCCATTCAAGGCCTTTATTATCACATGTTTTATGATGCAGAAACCTATAACATGAACTATGTGGAATCTAATTACACTATTTAATATGATTCATTTTATTTAATCTCATGGATTATGCCCAATATTTACATCCTTATTATATGAATCAAAACTACATGGTAAATTCCTATCATGTGACATTAAAAAATGTAGAACAAATTTCATGGTTTTGATGTGTAATTTTACCAGATATGTATGATTGCTGGTAGAGGATAAATATGATCCCAAAGACACAAAACACCACCGTGTACCAAAATATTCTCCTAAGATCCCAACCACTGCTATAAACTAGTGCATCATAAATCAGATTGATGATGATGGAGAACCTATGGCATAAACAATTATTTCCATTAGTATATGGTTTAAGACATTTCATTGAAATAGGATGAAAAAGTTTCATATAATGGTGTGGGAAAGACAACATGAAAATATCATAAATCTACATGAGAGTCTCGACGTAGTAAATATTTCCCCCAAAAGGGTTTGATGTGCCTGACCTTCCATCCTATCGAACAATGTTATTTTCTAAGCGTTGTTGGGTCTAAAATACAAATTGACTACCTAAATTTGGAATCTATTCCCTTAAATATTTATGGATTTGTTAAATATTTTTTTTCAATAAAAGGTGAATATGCTATACCGGGTGAAAATAACTGTGCGACCACTCTCAATCACCCACAACTGAGCATCAGGCGATACAATTATGGATTTTCCTAGAAAAAAATTGTTTAACTTGAAATGAGATTCCTTAATTCTATTATCTCATTCATGGGTCAAAAATGAAATACTACCTAGTTACCATCATCACATTTTCCACATTTTTAGAGAAAAAATATTGGGATCTAAACAGCTTTCAAAAAGCACTGTGATGAACCCAGAACAGGAGATGGGTCCATATAGTTTCCCATTAACATTGAAAGTAATAGATCAAATGTATACTCTTATATACGTTGTATCAATTATAAGGTGTTTTTTCAATCTTTGGTATATCCCAAATTCCTAACATCTAAACAACCTCTTAAAATGTTCCAACATATTCTCAGATAGCTACACATGTTTATATAGCTTTGAGGACTCGATGTTTATTGTCATAATTGCAACACCTCCAATTCAGTTTGTGAAAATCATGATCATAGTTTATAAAATCAATGAATTCATATTTATATTCAATTCACTTATTGAAATTATTAATAGGTTTAATCCTCACATTTCATATTTCCTACCATAAAAGTCAGAATAAAATGTCTCCCTAGTTTTCACATTCAACAACATTCATAGAGTATCCATAGAGTACAAGAACACATAAATTACCACCTAAGGAGGGTGTATGAAGAAAATAATCATGTATACTCAATCACTGAGTATTATCTTATGATGTAACCCTTCCATTATATTTATCTTCATTGATATATTACTGAATTTCTATAAAGAGATTCAAATGATTTTCTGACCACCTTGAATATTCAAATTGGGGAATCCAGTAGAAGATCCCTCCAATGGTATCCAAATAATGCATCTCTAAAGTAGGGTTTCATCCTTGTTACCACCAATCGGTATGTGTCCCACATGTGTATTCTTATAGTACCCTAAACCAATCCCATATTGATACTAACTTAGAGTCTCTGACATCATAACAAAAATCCTTAGTGATTTTGATTCCTATGGAGAACCCTATGACATAGTTTAGGGGTAATTTTTATCATATTTTATCCTAATATTATTTTCAATATGGGAGTGACACAAAAAATTTATGTTCTTTGTTCTGAAACAAAAAATGGTACAATGGGCACAAAACCAGTATATGATTATATGGGTTCCATCCCACATAACAATATTATGGGAACTGTAACACCCATATGTTTTTTAAGTATTTTCTTAATATAATTTTAATTCTTCAATAGCATTAGATGAACATAATCATGAGTTTAAATGAGCCATGAGATTCTTTTAGTATAAAATGACCATTTTAGCCATGTCATTCGGTTACCAATAACATATATAACTGTCAAAGGAAAATGTATATTGAATTCATTAGCTTCCAATTTTTTATGGAAAAATAAAAATCAATTATATATTTTTATTTTTTGTATTAATAAATTAATTTAATCTCATTATGTAAATGAAATTAATATAATATATATGTTATATGATAAATAAAATATATTCCATATGCATACAATATAATTTTTTCATAGTGTTTGAGTAAAACCTATTCTATGTATAAAAACCTGTATATTTTAATAAGGTAATCTTCCACCATTTATTTGAGAAACACTATTGAATTTTCCTCATAAAACTATCATAATTTTTATATTCCAAAATAAACTTTTTCTATCAATGTGAGAGATAAAAATTTACTTTGGATGAATTTGGGATATTTTTGTATAACTTTCAAGTTTTATTGAATAGTTAAAATACACAAAATTTAAATAGAATAATTTTAGAATATATATATATATGGTAAAATTATAATATTTAATGATTTTAAAGAACAAATATAATTTATTTTTATCATTATGTATATTTTTTATCAGTAGAAATAATTTTACATTTAATTCAGATGTAAAAACATTTCAATCTTTTGAAATGATTTATCTTTTAAAACTCATTCTCCCTTTCGAGAAACAAGACTAATTATGAATTAACTACTATATATTCTGTGATATGAATTTTGAAAAAGGGATTAAATATTTCCAATCCTTAAATCCAAATTATTTAAATATATTACTTTTATTTTTGGGAATTATGAATAGTAAATATGTTAATTTTAATTAATACTATACAAGGGTAAATTAGGTAATTAAGGGTAAAATAATATTATTAAATTACACTAACACATGTCCTAATATAATTGGATGATATTGATTCGACCTAAGTACTCCTTGTATCTAAGTGGCCTCCTTTGGACGCACTTGGATGAGATTAAGACATTAAAAATATTTTATTTAAGGAAAATATAAATATGACTTACACATATTTTAATAACTATATTATTAAAATATAATATTATATAGAAGATAAATTGAATTATAAATACTCATTATAATGATTAAATGATTTTATTTATCATGATAATTTATTTTTAATTTTTAGGAAATAAATAATCACTTTAAATGTTTAAACATTAATGATGAAAAACATATTCAATTGATGTGAAAAAAATTATTATTAAAGTTATAGTAAAGATTAAAAGATGGGAAAAATATAAAGAAATTATTGGTAAAGTATATATTAACCATAAATTACAGAGGGTCTAGTAGTTTACTTTTGCATATTTTAGAAGATATTATGACAATTATATTAATTTATTTAACGTGACGATAAAATAGTAACATTCATTTAACAATAAGTATGTCATTTTTAATGATGGATTCTACTGAATATATATTCGATTACAAATAATCTAATGAAATATATAAAATTTATAATTACATTTTTTAATTATTATTCAAAATATAAATTTTTTTAATAATTACACAAATCTATTTTAGTAATTATTTTACCAAGGGAATTATCATGTAAATATTGATGAAAATAATAAAATAAATATATTTTGACATAATTAATATGTAAATTTAATTTTAAAGATGAAATTTAACTCTTAGTTATATAATAAAATAATTTTTTTGAAGTTAACTTGTTATCATAATATTGATTTAAAATCAATTAATTGAATATTCTCCAAATTGGAACAATTGATTGTTTATCATAACAATGTTTTATCAAATTATTAAAAAAAATACTAAAACAATTTTTACAAATGAATAATAATTATTATATGGTATATTATTTTATAAGGAATTTATTTTTTATATAGTTGACATCAAATAAGTAAATATTTTACCCACTTAAAAATTATTATTTTTTTACACTACTTAAAAATTAAATAGAATAACTAAGTGTTTATTAAAATGATATGGTTTAAATTGGTATAAAAACATGTCTAATAATTATTATTTTAGGATATTATTACCCTATATAATATAATCATAAAAAATAGGTAATTTTTTGGGTTTTTAATGGGTTACTATTTTATTATGAATTAATTTTTTTGAGATACGAAATGTCCCCCACATCTCAATTATTAAAGGTCACATAAACTCTTACCGATTACATTCACTATGAGCCTTTAATATCAGCCATACCCTAAAAATTTCATTTATCAAGTATAATATTAAAATTCTAAAGGTTTTTGTCTTCTTCAAATACGATTTCTAGTGGTTTAAAAAGAGATTTAGAGGGAGCACATCAAGGAAGATGTAATCTCCTCTACTAATTCATTCAAAATTTAATTTTCTTCTCCATAATTTTCCTCACTTGTTTCATTATAAAGTAATATCTACAATATACAATATATATATAGATATCATTATGGTTATTATAAAACCATATTCCATATTTCATTAATTCTCTCAAAAATGAAATCCCAATGTGTGTCTATATATTGCTTATCATCTCCATGGAGTGATGTAATCATTTTTTCAACAGTATCATACACGTATGGGAATAATGATGTAAAGATAAAAATATAAAAATTTTATAAAATTTTATTGATTTTGAAAAATTATACACCATCCACTTCAATATCATTCAGCAAATATGGTAATTCTATCGTCACTCGTGTGTATGTATAACCTATCATCTCCAAGATGCGATGAGATTCATTCTACATGATCTTCACTAAAGTATTATTATATAAATTAATGGAATGAATAAATATTATATATATTATACTAATATCAATTTTTAAATTATATAAGTATATATAAATAATTATAAGAAGAAATTATCCGACAAAACATGCGTTAGATTATAAAGGAGATATCACTCAATGGAGGAGAAAAAATTCTACTAGATAATTGATGATAATATGATGATATATGACATCAAAAAAATTATTTGGATTATAAAGTAAGCCAATGATATTATTTAAATCATTATATAGGTGGTTCTGTTACATACATAGGAAATCCGACTTAAGGTAAGGTATAATTTCCCAATCTCATTATAATATGAGATTGTTTATAAGTAAGTATTTACTGTGGTATATTTATCAACCATATATATGTTTCATAATTATTTATTCCAAAATGTTATTTTTGTTACTCTAAAAAAATTTAGAATCTATTTTACCCACTAGCGAATTTTTATTAAATGGAATGAATGCAATCTTTTGTTGTTTTCGATATGTGGTACGTTTTGAATTTTTTGTTAAATTATGTAGAGAGTGTTTATTTAACTTATATGTCTTGAACATATTTTTAAATTTTCATAACAAATTATCTCTGTGATTAAAAATAAACCCTAGAACACCCAAAAATGGCTATAAACTGAAGCATCATAAATTATCATGTTGATGATTTAGAACCAAGGGTTCTTACAATTGTTCATATCATCACGTGGTCTTAACGGAGTTATTAACATAAGGTTAACTAGTCCTATTACGATGAAATGGAAGAATTTAATGAATAGGTCTAAAATCTTTAAGAGTGTCCTAGTGAAGAAAATAATTCCCCCAATATGATGTAATTAGGACAATATAACATCCCTTGGACCAATGTGAGTCCCTAATTATCACTGGGTCTGAAACAACATTTGACTTCCTACATTTGAAAACTAGGTATTTTATCAGGTATGGAATTACGAACCATTGGGATTTTCCATTAAATTCAAACATGGTAATCATAAGAAAAATTATTTTTAAATAACCCTATATCACCCAGACCCATGAGTGATGGTAAAACTTTTTATATTTTTCATGAAACAATTTGTATGAAATTTTAATAGGTGACTATATTTTTTTACATTGGTTTTATTCAACAATTAAATTATTGATAATTTTTATATAATACGTCATGAAAAAATCTTGTTCAATAATTCTTATGAAACAATATGTCAAAAAAAATTATTGAATGTAAAATATATTATGAAATATTGGGTTGTTAGGAATAGAATTCCATTAATAAGTCTTTCACAGGTGACGAGAATTATGTAGGAATAACAAAAATATGAGCAGAAAAAACCTATATAACCTTTAACAAACATGTCTCCAATTATTATGATATACTAGAAATAAATAGAATATACATAAAATCAAAAAAACTATAATGAACATTTGAATTATATGACAAATAAGTTATACATATATATCTAATCTATATAAATAATATATACATGACAAGATACCCACTATAGAGTCCCCAAACCCTGTAGCCTAGAGATAGTGTCTTCTAGCGTTACATTGGCATAGGATACAAGGAAATCATGTGCTAATGAACCATATAGTATACTTGTCTTGTAAACTAGATACATACATGATCCATTCATTAAAATTTAATACAGAGGTTACAACATAATTTCCTATTGATAATAACTTTGGTCCATCTATAATATACACACATAACAGTTGTCGTAAACATCATGGGATCCCAACGAATGGAAACAAAATAAGAGTGATCTTAAATTCCCAATACGGGTAAGAGTAATGAGGAAGATAAATAAGTAATACTAATAATTGAAGTTCAATAACTAAAACACATGTCATTAATGTAATTAGCTGAGCCTGATATGGAAATAATCAAAGGAGATCAAATCATTCCATATAAACAATCACATTTCCCTGAATATTAACTATGAATATTCTAACTAATCTAACATTTTCATAGAATACCTAAAACTAAACTAATAATGATGGAGTACTCAATATATGGAAATCTAAAACATACCATATTGGATTCGAGCCAAGATATCTAATATGGTCATGGATTCATGACAATAATAAAAT
The DNA here is from genome assembly GCA_963277665.1 of Viscum album. Lineage (NCBI taxonomy): Eukaryota > Viridiplantae > Streptophyta > Magnoliopsida > Santalales > Viscaceae > Viscum > Viscum album. The sequence goes on from OY728120.1 coordinate 1,911,770,643, forward strand.
ATCGGCATGGTATCATGCCAAGAATCATCTAAATGTTAGATACTTTGACCCCAAACATATTTACATAGTCTCCTAAAACAAGTTGATTCATATAGGGGATATATAGACTATCTCATATCACATATTCTTCCAATTCGTTACTCCTATGAAATATTTGATTCATAAAAAACCTAAACATTCTAATTAAAAATAAAATAAGATTATTAAATACTATCACCAACCAATAAAAACATCATAAACCATATTGAGTAATGTGAAAGGTATCAAAATGGTACATCAATAGTAAAACTTAACATCAAACAAATGGTGAAATAATAATGATTCTATAATTACATTATATAACCATTAGATTATGTGTAATGTTCTTTTTCATTATTTATTATAAATACCAAAATAATATCCTTAAAATATTTCTAGATGAAAAAGATCATTTCATTTTGATCTTTTGAAATACATTTTCATTGAAAATAAAATTTAAAATCAATTTCTTAAATTAACCTCATAATCTTAAAATGGTTGATTCAATTAAATGTAGTTCATTTTGATGGGTAATTATATACATTCTATAACAAACATTCATTTTATATGGTAAAATGTAAAGAAATGTCTCTTGATCTTAATGATACAATAAAATTCCTTTGGATCGTTATTTAATAGAATAAATAATTAAATTTTATATTAATTAATAATTTTGAATAGTTAAAGTAAACATTTTTTTAAGAAAAATTCAACAAAATGTTTTAATATGAAAATAGATTTCCAACATAAGAGAAAGATGATGTCATATTTTATTAAAAAAAATCATAACAATTTTAAGAACTAATGTGTTGAAAATTGTAATGTCACAAGAAAAATACCATGAATAACCAAAGTATAATAGATGTTCAGAGTTCATTAAACAATTATTGTTCAATTTCCATTAATTTAAATTTAGGAATAGAAGTGATGATTAGAATTATAAACCCATAAAATGATTATAACATTGATATGAGAATTAATCAATGGATATATTTTGTGTATAATACAATAATCATCATATATAAATGGTAAACAAGAAAAATATTAATTATTAATTATGTACATAATCATTGAATATTAATTATAATAAGGATATAAAATAACCCAATTAAAAGGAATTGGGTTATGAAAATCATTACCACATGGTAACATTATGTTAAATTCTCTAATGACAAAATAAATCAAATTTCAATATAAAATACAATGAAGAATTAATAATTCAGGATAATACTTTTCAAGGAACTATATACACATAATATAAAAGTAATAAGATTAATAACATTACAGTATGCCTCAATGAAATGAAATTGGGACAATATTATATACCTCACAACTCCATTTGACAAAACATGATTTATCATTATATTTAGTTGTTTTAAACTTATTATTAACTTTTAAAAACTAATACTAATATTTATGATATCATATAATACCCTATTATGACACCTTATCAACAGATTGTTAATAAACATTCATTATATTCATTATTTCATTTGTTAACTCCTGTGTTTCTCAGGTATGTTTTGACATGTTATTTTTTTTATTAATTTTATCTTGATTTATTCATATATTGAATGTAATCCATTATTTAAATATTATATATATTCATTATATATTTATTTATATTAATAAATAAATTTTTGATATGAAATGAAATACATTATTCATGGAGATTTTAGGTCATACGTATCAATTAACACTGTAAAACTTTTCAAAACATTTTGAATGATGGTTGGTAAATAATATATATATATATATAATATTAAATTATAATTTTTATATTATACATACCACATATTTCTATTAAAACCATACATTAGTTTATTTAGGCAATTTTTGAATGAATTGCATCACTTCGTGAGGCATTTTCCCACCATACACACGAGAAACATTATCAAATTGGCACAAAATGAAAAGCATGAATGAATGTATGATATAATAAATCCAGAATCATAATAAAATAAAAAATAATATATATATATAATCTATAAATAATTAATTATTCTCATCCCTTGAATATGGTAATGTAAAAATGAAGTATATGAGTTTAAGAGGCGATAATCTATTGTAAAAATAAACAGTATTTCCATAAACTATTTGAGAGAAGTGTATGAAGCTGTAGATCATAGAGAAAAAATAACAAAGGCATAATATATGGAAGATAAATAGGTTATTATTTAATAATGGTGTAATTATAATTATAGGAGTTTGAGGAGAAAATAAAATAAAACAACATTTAAAAAATCATTACCAATTTTTAGGGTATCCTCAATTGGTTTTCACTAAATCCTCAAAATGATAGACTTCTTCCAAAATTAGGGTCTCTAGGATGAGGGGAGGTAATTTAGGGAGTTATTTAGGATGGAATGTTTTGATGAAATTGGGTTTTAAAGTGTCACGAATTTATCAGAGGGGGATGAAATTTATAAGTAAGGGAAGTGGAATACTCAAAATATTTAGAAAGGATATTTCATCCCATGTTTTTATCCATATCATGTGGCTCCCATAATGATATAATATTGATCCTAGAAGGGATGAGGTGAAAATATGGCCATACACTTTTTAAAAAAGATTGTTAACATTATTTGACATTAGAAATTATTCTAATACTATATATGGAATCCATTAACATATATAGTTACAAAAAAAGTGGGAAAAATAGCATAAAATATCCCATTTAAGGGAATGGAAAGTTGATATTTTAACAGATATTGTTAAAATAGATTCCTATGTTTTTTATCAAAATTAAGTATAAATATTATTATAATAAAATAAATTACATAAATAGATGTATAATTAATATTTTTGATATTAGAACTAATTTAATACATAATTTTACATTATTAATTTTTTATATGAGATGTTATTTTTGAATTAAAATCCAGTATTCATCATTATTCACCAAAAAATGACACATCACAGAAAATACCAAAAATGACACCAAATATAATTTTGAAATAAAATTTTAAAATTTTAAAATATTTTTTTTTCGAATAAGTGCACTACTTAATGGTTGCAAAACTACCTTTAGAAAAATTACATATTTTGATACATTAAATTATATTTTTTCTTATCATATTATTATAAAATATATTTGAATAAGCTAATTTTTTTTATAAAATTTATGATTTATATTTAATTAAAATAACACTAAATAACAATTAATTTTATATATGATTATAAAATGAATTTTTCATATAAAAACAACACTCTATAATGGTGTTTTCATTTTATTCGATTAGTTTTTACTTTTGATTCTAATTAATTCCTAACTAGTGAATTCAACCATATATATTCTGAAGTTATATAAACCTAATTATATCTAAAAAATATAATTTATTGTAGATAATTTTAATTTTAGATAATAAAATTAATAGTATTCGATAATACTCTCTCTTTCATGTGACAAATGTTATTGAAAAAAATATTTGTTTCATGAAATGAAAGATAACTAAATATTTTGTGAAAGGAAAACTATAAAATAGATTAAAATTATTTAAAATAGTAAATATATCATAACATCCAGGGATGTTATATTCGTTTACATTGTTTCAGTTATATTTCAAACATGAAATCAAATATAATGTTAATATATTATAATATATAGGTGGTATATTCTTCCCGCAATAAATTAATTTCATCATCGCAATTTAAACATGATCATCAAAATCAGGGGTTTTTTATTTTTAATAAAATTATTGAAAACACCACATAAAAAATATTAATAAAATATCTTCTCAATAATAGATAAAATAATGTATGAAATTAATCTATAAAAACACATAACTAGGTTTCTATGTAGGAGAACATTGATTGAAGTGATATTATTTACCTGTAGAAAATGAGTAAGTATTTACAAAGTATGATTGATGTAATTGATCACAATAATGTGACTGATTGATGTAATTTTGGGAGGCTGAAATATATAAATATGTGACAGTTTAAAATACTATATGTTCCCCAAAAAATTAACGTATTAGGATAAAAAAATTCCAACACCCTTTTATGTAGAGTTGAGCAATTCATTCATCATCTATGATTATAAATAAATAAAATTACATGATCTGTTTCTATTTCAAAAGAAATATTTTATATTCTATTTTTTCAAAAATCAATTTCCAATTCATCCCTCACTCTAATAAATGGATAACATGGAATTAAATTTCATACTAGAGGAACTAAAATTAACCATTAACATATCATATGATCCAAAAAAGGGTAATATAATATTCCTACTGTTCTTACTATATCAAAAATGGATAGCAAAAGTTAAATAATTACACCTAGAGTTCATTTTAACCAATTCCATAAATATTTAACCATAATGCATTAAAAATATATTTCTGACAAAATTTAGAATTAATGATACAAAATAAACATTATGATCCCCATAAAAAATAACGTGTCTCTTAATATTCACATTCAAAACATTTTAATACATTTATCATGTAGTCTTTTAAAACATGGTTATAACTTGAATATTAATAAAACTATGTCAAAAACATGTATGATTCCTTTATTAATTTTTTAAAACAATATTTTTTAAATATATTTAATAAATATATTTTTTTAGAATCCATCAATGATTTCATAACATTTCTTCCAATAAGTCATTAATCATTTCTAAGATGGTCAGTAATATCAAATTTTTTATCCATATCAATCATCTCTTTATCCAAACATCATAATATCAACATCAGAATCGTAATAAAGGATTCATTAAACTCAATCATATGTTTTCTAAGAAGATAAACATTTCACTGAATCATTTTTCTAGGTTATCAGTACAATTCGTAATTTGGTGTCCAATCATTAATGAAATAATACTTCACTGTAATCCTTATTAATTTTATGATTCTCATGACTAGTAAATCATAGTTAAAATAATAATGTGACATAAGTTTTGAATCCAGACAAAATAAAAATAAATAGTCCTCTTTAGTTGAATCAACAAATAATGCCTCAACTTGATTTTTTATATTCTTCAATGGTATATGACCTTGACATTGGGTGTATTCATACCTATAGGGTCACATATCTCTATTGATGAATAATTTTACATTGGAAACATTTTTATTTACCTTAAAATCATATTCATGGTGTAATTTCTCTCTACATTTGTATAAAAAATCCAATCATTTTATGAATATATGACGAGGTATCATTCAACAATTATCACATGTGGGGAAAATCACTTATCCCTTATTCAATTATATAATTTTTTCCATCATTCCAATTTTCCCCATGAATCCCTTTGACTCCATAATACTTACATATATCATTATTTATCTCTTTATAACAATATATTATGGCCTTATAGGAAAAAAAATTCGGTGACTAGTTCACATAAAATTTTTATCTTAATTCCATAAATGATACCACCATTTTTACTCTTTGGAACATCTACATTGGTGAGGGTCACATTCCATCATCTAGGATCCATTTCTAAATGATGTCATACAGTAGATTAGATTATATAATTATGAAACACTATGTATAATCCCAAACCTAGTGAAAAAGTTAACATAAAATGAAGAATTTATGTATAGATAATCTCATAATCATAAACATGGTTCATTAAAATATTGTTATATATTTATCATCCTATAAAATGTTATGGATATGTTCCCTAATATATATTTTTGTAAATTTAGTTCCTCTAATTTTTAATAAAATTTCACTAATACCAACTGTAGTGTCGCAGATCCCATTATGTCGGGACCCATCCTAGATGGGCTCGTGTCGTTACTACCCCAATCCTGCCTTCGATAGTCCAGTGGCTGGTGACTAGAAATAGGTAGACATTTGCCAAAAATGGGAGGAATTTTCCTAATGTACCTGTACAAACGCAACAATCACCAAGACAGACAATGATGTAATATAAAACAACTGAATGAATGCAGGCATACAATAAATATCCCACAACCAGAGTACAACATGTAGTAAAGGAAAAGTAAACATTTCCAAATACAATCCCACCACAAAGAGTATGTAACAAAGGTAAAAATGAAATTATTGATATATAACATGAACTAAGGGTGAGGACTAAGTCATTGGTATTCTTCTAGGAAACACATTAGTATGTCCAACTTTAGTTATTCTCCACTCACTCCTGATCATCTGTGGACACCATAAAAACAGTATCCTTCTACACAAGACACAACTCACTTGGATAATGTCAGTTCGATGGATAGTATAAAAATACATATTAGGACTCCCCAATTATAATACACATGGATAACCATGTATATTTATAACAATAAAATATATTAAAAGGTTTCAGAAATACAAAAAACAAAAAACTATGATATACTTAGGAAAGACACTATGATAACATGCCATCATAACCAACATCCATCCATAGGATTCGTCTCAAAGAAATTTCTATTTCGGGAGAACTCACTCTATAATACATGTTATCACTTGATACACTTGATGATGTCTTCCACCAAATTTAGGCCCCTCCAAAAGATAACATACTCAATTAAGAAGACTATGATATATAAAGAGGTGGTAATGTAAATAACCACTGGCGGACATCACGAACCCAATATAGATCAACTCACATTGTAGGGGATCATATTCCGTTGATTCAAAAACCCTAATAATAATACCCATGACATAGAGGATCATTATCCTTCTCAAAAAGGTCATGTTGATTCCACAAAATCCTCTTCGTATGATAGAGGATCACACATTAATCTTATGGAGGGTCACCTTAACTCTATATGAGACCTGGGATCTATAGGTGATTATAATCCAATGATGTGGATGTAATGGTTTATTGTACAGTGCAGGAAATGATACAGGGAATAAACTCAACCTATATGGGTCTAAACTATAAAAAAGGGATTAAAATTTGAATAAGGTCAACAACATTGGAGATGACTCGACTGTCATCAAATTATTGTAAAGCTTTCAATAACGGAATGTCATTTGGAAGCCCTATTTTGGAGATATGACCATTTGAATGAAGCATCCCATAGACCTGTCTGGACCAGTGGACCTACCATTGTTTTTGGTCCCCCTACAATCATGGTTAGTCCACCTACCATGTGGATGGGCCACCCATTGACAGATCATTACATTCATTCCACATATCATGCATGACTATCCGATGTGGTCGACTCCCCGCAGATGGGCCATGTCATCGTTGTGCCTAAGACAAATCCCCCTACCAGTCCACCATGCAGTTGATTGCACCACCTAGGTTGACTGCACAATACGGCTGACCACATTACATAGTCGACTGCACCCGGATCTTGCTGCAGTTCACCTAAGATCTGACCCAACTCAACTTCATATAGTCCGCTTCACTGACCTGACCCGACCAGACTACCCATAGATGCCTACCCACATGCTCTATGGGGACTGATCACACATGGACCGCCTAGAATGGACCACACCATTTCCAAAGATGCACCTTTGTTTTCCACCACCGATCTCGTGTTTGACATTGTGTCCCATGAGGTCGACCGTTGTGTCCACCTCTACCACTCCTGGACATGCTGAGTAGATCTGCCACCCACATGATAAACATTGCCTTGTATTTCCATGCGCTACAACCAATTTCCTATTACAATTGTTAGTGGTCCCTTTTGTGGACATCCATGCCTCCTTCACTCTTTGAAAATTGAAACAATCACATATCTAAGCTCCTTGAGTCCCGATCTAAACTAATCAAACCACTTTTGATTATTTTCTTCACATTTGGTGGTCTCATCATGTTCAGAACCACACACCAACATTGATATGGGACTATAAGGATCCAACAAGAGAAGAATGTGATAAATTAGGGAGATTGAAAAAAGTAAATAGGTTTACCATTATTTTCCTAGCTTTCATTTCCAATGATCAAGAATGTGGAATTTTTGTTACAAAAAAAGATCAAATAAATCCCATAGAATAAATCAAATCATGAGATACACACAATCCATGAATCAATATGTTCGTTGAAGTATTTAATTTAAAATAATAATTAATGAATGGGGATCAAAAAAATGAACACACACCCTACTTGTAGTTTGGATCAATAGTTGACGATGAATGGTTGTGTTGTCGTCATTGATGAGATCCTCCAACTCTAGATGCCATTGTCACTTATCATCACAAGATAGATAACATATTCTTGTAGTATTCATCAACTCCCCAATGATCCAAACATTATTTTTAGTAGTTTACACTAACTCTATTCCCATGATTTCTAACTCTCCTAGGCCAGTCCATCAAAGTGGTGACCTATATGGTCACTGAAAAAAATCCTCGAATGATGTTATTCCAAAAATGGAATGGTATCTATTGTTGTTTGAAAACATCACTGATGGAAGGTGATACTCACAAAAATGTCCAATTTCTATCTGTTAAACTTGAAACATTTCCTCCATAACATAAATGATTCGCCTAGTCTGATCATCCATCTATGGGTGAATCACTGTGCTCCTGCATAAATCGGTCCAAAACATCACTTATAATCCCTTCCACAACTAGGATGTAATGTGAGCATCAAGATAAGAAAGAATTTTTGATGGACCACCATATATTTGAACTATCTCTTTAATGTAGAGGCATCCCAATATCTCAAATGAACATAACTCTCATATAGTTTTGAGGAGAGCCAACAAGTTGAGTCGTTTAATGATCACCCATATGGAATCGTTTCCCATGTACATTCATAGTAATCCTTTAAAAACTCTATCAAAATCATATTCAACATATATTATGATACCTTAAGTAGTTGATCTTATCCCAATGAAACTTGGTTAATATCCTTCACTTACTGAAATGCAATACATCAAGAAAAAAATATAGAACTCCTTTCTTCACCTCTGGCCACCAAAAACAGAGGTACGAAGTCCTGCTATATCATCCTAAAACCTGGATGTTCTGACAAATGTGTTGTATGAAAAATTTCTAGAAAATACTCTCACAATGTCACCAGTACCATTGTGATTCCTTTGAATGGAATTTCATTCTCCACACTTTTTTAATATCAATCAAGTTAATGCTCTATGGACATCAATGTTTATAAGGTCTCATAGTAGATATCCCTAATCATTGACTCATTGACTCAATATAAGAGTAGAGGGGTGAAAACCACTAAAATTAGGTAAGCTTATCCATTTGAATACATAAAGTATATCTACAAAGAGGCTAACTTATCTGATGCCTCATTCAAAAACTATGGACTATATCTCCTACCAAGATCATTTTCTAGCACATTATCCTTCACAAGAGTATTGACAAACTCAAGGTCATTATCCTAGAATAACTCTATCCATTGCCATTTTCTAAAGATAAATCCTTCTAAGAGGTATATATATTATAATATTTTGGTCAGATTATATGATAAACTGCTCACCCAAGAGGTAGTCTCACCACATCATCAATGTGATGAATGCCGCTGCTAACTCAAGATCATGGGGAATGAATTTATTCTCATCTTCTCTCAACTAGCTTTAACCATTTGAAATAAAAAATCTAATCTTCATCAAAACAAAATAATGTTTATTCCCTTATGCATGGAAGAAAACAAGTTTCTTGACATATTCCTTCAGTTATCCTAAATATTGGGTTTCTCTTCAAGCACAACCTTAGCTACTGAGAGAATAGTTGGCACTTTTTGATTTACATGGAATGATTCCCCTATCTAATAAAATAATTAAAGGGTTCTACCAATTTGGGTAAGTTGTGTAAAAAGGTATCAGAGTTTCCTTCTAATTCAAGGAAACTCCACACCTTAGTAATATACTTTTGTGGCTCACAAGCTAGTACTACATCAGTAATCACTTGATCCACTACAAATCCAGCCTCTGAGTTAATGGGTCCAATAAAATATGCCTCTAATATCCATAACTGATAATTCAATAGAATTCCATAATGATGGTTCTCTCAGATACTACCCAAAACTATCTTTGAGTACCTTACATGATCCTCCTTGGATGCTGAATACACTAAATTGTCATTGATAAACACTACCGTGAATCGATCTAACAATTGTTGGAATATATTGTTCATGAATCCTATGAACACCACATTGGAGTTTTTCTAGCCAAATGATATCAACATTTAATCATAGTGATCATAATGAAACGTGAACTCCATATTCAGTATATCCACATGTTGTACTAATAGATAGTTATAGCCTGATCTGCGGTCTGTCATCGAGAACCACCACAATCCTTTCAACTGATGAAAGTGGTAATTGATCCATGGTAGGGGATTTTTTTCTTCATGGTAACCTGGTTTAAGCATCGATAATGCACATATAAAATCATTCTCCATTCTTTCTTCTTGGAAAACAAATCATGGGCTTCACGGGGTAAAACACTAGCTCTCTTGAATCACTTCCAAAGGAAGTCCTCCAACTATAAACATAGCTCATAAAATATTGTGAGCTACATCCTATAATAAAGAGTAGATTTTAGTGTTATAATGGAGTGTTTATTAATGGAGGAGTCCATAACCCTGTGAATAGATAAACCAAGAACAAATTTGGGAATGGAATCTTAATACTCCACCACAACTGTATGAAATTGAGGATGGATATAGTCAACTTCATCAAGGGTGAGGCTGGCCAACTAATGAGTAATCATCTACACATTTCTATGTCTGATTCATTCTTTTTCTTCCTTCCCTAATACAACTTCCACCGCTCTGTGGACTACCCTACTCCGTTCTTTGTCTCTATCTCAACTAGCCCACCACTGACTCCTGATTAGCTATATGACAATTCATGAAATCTCATTCCATGTGTCCCTAACCATCACATGAGAATAAATGCATGTTCCTTGGCTTATTCAATAATACCATGGAACCCTGCACTGCTCACCATGAATCCATGGATCCACTCTTGAAGCTTCTGACCATAATAGATCATTGTGTCTACTATTTTCTACATACTGCCGAAGTCATAGATGTCTTGTTCCCACTACTAGCTCCCACTACATTTTTCTACTCTTCTAGAAAAAATTCCTCTAACATGGCTCAATCAAGTACCCCCATATAGGTAGATATGAAAATGGAGGAAATGGATGACTTTATTTCTTGGAATAAATGTTTCTCGAATGTCCATGTCCAAAAGTACTAGTGTCGTACCATATCCAAGGTGTAGCATGAATGATTTTTAAATTTCATAGAATACATCTCCATGGTCAAGCTACCATGCTATTGATGAATAGGATCTTATATTTTTAATGATCACAATGTGGAAATATAGAAATACTCTCTAAAGAAATGCATGATGTTAGTTCATGATAAAGAATAATCACAATAACACTGACTTACCATGATTCACTATTGCCTCATAATACACTAAAGTAGAATTTTGGCTAGGAATACCATTTTTGTAGCAGGAATCCCCAAAACGTTGAAAAAACAGGTGACCACCTATACCCAAACCTCATCAGTTTGGGTGTCGGAATCACCTAGAGACCTGGGAGTTCACTACCATTGAATCTCAATAAATTCACTCATCCTACGTGCATCTTCAACTGGTTGTGCTATTACTAAATAATCCTGAATAGATGGATGTATAGTTTCTAAACCCCCGATAGGTGAAATATATGGTACATTCCCCTATATAGATGCCTTATTATTGGGAAGATCGTCCTTTTGATCCCACTGTAAAATCTTGGATGGCGGTATATATAGATGCATTATGAAATAAAACAAGATGTACCATTGTCAATATAATATATATGGGGAGCTCAAAAAAGAAGGAAATGGAAGACACAACCATTCCAATATGATACATGTGAAATTGTTTATTCCCACAAGTTGGTCAATCATATACCAAGTCAAAAAGAAGGAGGTCAAAGTCCATGTTTTTAGTTATGTCATCTACTGCAACAACAATGGAGTCCTTAGCGTAAAATCCAAACTCGAAACCCATAATAGTCTTTCTCCAATCCAATAAAACAAAATCCATGTAAAAATGTTTAAACGACCACTATGATACGACCCTATCATGACCCATCTAAAAGGGGCCCATGAAAAGACTAGCCTAGGATCACCACTTATAATATAGGGGTTGGTGACTAGAACTGAGTAGACATCTCAAAAAAATTAGAGATTGTTTTCTAAAGTACAGGTACACACACAACCATCAACAAGAAAAAAAAATGATGAAATATAAAATAACTAAAAGAATCCATTCATATAACTATAATACCATAACCAGAGTAAAATTCAATGTAATGGAAAAATATATAGGTTGAAATACAATCCCACCATAAAGATTCTATAACACAAGTCAAACTAAAACTATTGAACTGAAACCTACTCCATGAGTAAGGACTATGCCAAACATATGGTCCAGGTAAACACATTGGTCTTCCCAGCACTAGTCATGCTCCAACTTATACCGGTCCTCCTTGGAAAATGTATAAAGGCCACTATCTGGACAAGACATGACATGTGTTGGAAAATCTGGTGTCAGGATGAGTATAACAATACTTAGTAAGACACCATGAAAACACAAAAACACAAAACAATGAATAGTAATCTCAATAGATGATGTAACAATATATCCCAAATATACTAATCACAAAAACATATATATTCTCAAAAAAGAAAGCAAATCATTAGGTGTTTATAACTAACTAACATCAACATGATTGTTTTGAAAGTGATGCTTGTTTTAGGAGAACTCACTAAACGATCAATGTTATCATTGGAGACACTCGATGAAGAGGTGTTTCTCATTTAGACCCCACCCAAATGGAACATTCATTTATGAGAAGAGTGTGACACATAGAGATGGGTCACACCTTAAACCCCTTGGGGGACACCATGTTCCCAATCTGAATCATCTCGCAACGTAGAGTATCATATGCCAATGATTCCACAAACCCTATCAACAAGTACCTCTATATGGAGGACCAACATCATACTCATGGAGATCATGCTGATTCTAAATAATCCACTGGGGATGATTGAGGTTTTAACTCCAGTATTGTGGAGAGACATAATAACTCAAACTAAGACTTGACTTGTAGAGGTGATTAAAAATAGTGATGTGGGTGTAATGCTAAATTATACCACTAAGTAATGGACCCTGGGAAGACACTCAACCTATACTGGTCCAATCTATGAAAAATAATGGTTGAAATTTGGAAGAGGGTATCCCAAATTGGTCTTGAGTCGAATGTATTAAAAAATGGGTAGCACTAACACATACGACATATCCTTTGGACTCTCTTTTTAAAAGATATGACCATTTGAATGAAGCATCCCCAAGACCTTTCATGGCCTACGGACCTACCGCTATAGTAGTTCCACCTACCACTCCGGTCGGTACCCCTACCACTATGGTTGGTCCACTTAAAATGTGGACCAACCACCCATGGACCGAATGTCCAGTCTGGACCCCATTCAGGGCTAACCGGTCTGTTTGGTTGACTAGATTGGTTGACCAACCAGGGACTATCCATGCGCCCACTATGCCTACGACAACTCCACATGCTGCACCACCTTATGTTTGATCGCCCCATACAATCAATTGCACCGCCTACACGACAAAAATGAATGTCCTACCAAACCCGGCTTCACTATGGTAGAACCATGATCTAAACCGGGTCCACCTCGGATGGTTAGGGACACTGACCAGACACAGCCTAACTACCCACTTATGCTCGACCATCCTTTTCGCCCGAGCCCACTCGCACATGACCCCCGGGCCCAGCCCGCTCGCATTGACACCCTGGCCTAGCCCGATCATCCTCCAACAATACACTTGTGTATTCTATCAATGACCCCACATTTGTTAACACGCCTGAAATGATCACCCACCACATCTGCATCTGTCTCACTTGACCACACACATGGATCCATAGTCGCTGGCCGAATGCAGCTCCGCCACATAGATGAGGTCATCCCCCATTCACCACCACCAATCATCATTTTTGGGCAATGGTAGTCCCTTCCACAGACCACCACACCTCCTCTATTACCAAATCAATTTAAACGATAATATCTCTTATATCCTTGGGTCTTGATATACAATAATCCAACATGGGTTATTGATTTTCCTCAAATAAGGTTGTCTGATAATGTTTATATACTCATGTAAACATCAATCCATGACCACTGGGATCTAACCAGTGAAGAACAAGAGATAAGGAGGTCAATAGTACATGAATAAATGTTTATCATCATTGTCCATGCATTTTTTCCAATAAAATGAATGGGGAATTTGGGTTAGAGAACAATATCAAATAAATCCCATAGAATAAATATGTTCCTAATATGTGTATGACATGTGAATGAATCCTTTCCTTGATTAATTTACATTCATTTTATAAATAATTAATGGAGAAAGAAAAAACTAAAATTCATTCCCTACTGGTAGTTTGGATCAATCATTTAAAAAAACAGTTTCCTTTTCTTTTTTTAAGAGATCCTCCTACTCTCCAGGAACAAATATCCAAGATCATATCTGGATCTATTGCATTCCTCTATGAATTTAATCCTCCAAAAATCCATCAAATGTTCTTGAGCTATGTGGCTAACCTGTTAAAATTAACTTAAGGATATTTATAATAATAAAAACAATGTGTCACCACAAAAAATTAAAATTATTTTTTTATCAAATTATATTAATCATTATACACTCACAAATTTTATTTTTCACAAATGACAAATGTTTACACATGTGGGTTATGTCGATGCTAAATCTACTATTCTAAATGCAATTGTGCCCTCATATTTATAATCTGGGATATTTTCTATAGTTATTACACTTTTTTAGGAAAATTGAACATGTGATTTAAATTATTTTAATATTTTTCAATCATATGTTCCGGGAACACAGGACATAGAATTTCACACCATCATAGATCATGGTCTCGAATATATATCATATAGTACTTTAAAATAATACACAGAACATCTGATACATAACACAAAATCCAATATATTTCCATTGATACAGTTATATTATCTTAAGATACAATGTAATCACATCATAAAGAACCAAATAGTTTTTTAGTTCTGGTAAACTAGATATAGTCAAGAGTCATTCATTTTTATTGATTACATAAATTATAACATAATGTTTTTTGAGATTACATTTATTACATATAGTATAACCCAACACCTAATTCATAATAAACATCATCGAATTATGTGGAAAGTAAAAAAAAAGTTGGATGAGATCAAATTATCATTACAGGTATGTTTACAATAAATTATAAATAAGGAATAATAAAAATTCAATAGTAAAAAACTAAACAAATGACTCTAAATTAATAACACTCCATAATATGGAGGTAATAAAATGTGATCGAATAAATCCTTATAAATAATCACATGAGAATTAAAATTTTCCATGGATAATATAATTAAAAAAATAATTTCATGGAATATTAATAACTAAATTCATTATGATGGAAATAACAAATATTGATATATAAAACATACCATTGAGGTTTCATTACATGAGATATATTATTGTAAAGGCTACATACAATGAATCTTACTCCATTAAGGATTCATTCCATGTATATAACAAATTGGAGAGGCCACATCATAAACCAAATCATGTTTTTCTTCGGAAATACACTATTGCATCGAGGGGCCATAGCTGGACCATCACATCATATATTATTATAATTTATTCCTCATATAAAAGTGGTGAAACATAATCAATGTAAAGATTTATATAAAAATATAATATTAAATTTAAATAAGTTCCCCAATCGAAAAACACAATCACAGACCATCTAAAGTTAAGTGAATTGTATCAAAATTTTATATCTATATTTTTGATGAAAAATCGTAGCCCAATGGCGAATTTCAAGGGAGTGAATTTCATAAATTCACTCCCATCAGGTTCACAATTTTTGAAAACTTTCCAACCAGATTATTTGTGAAATTAAAAAACACATAATGGCTATGTATCCATGAGGGACCTCAATTTAAAAAGAAAGCATTCTCTGTGGATTTTTTCCAATAGTTCTTAAGAATTCTTGTTGGTCGATAGGATGTGAGGTAAAACTCATTACACCCATCTTGTGGTAATTGTGGCAATATATAAGTCACTCTTATATATTTATGATATTTTCACGAATCCATCATTAATTTCAATCAATGATTTTTGATAACCTGGAATTAAAAATCAATAATTAGCTCGTATATAATTTTTAATCACATATAAATATATGAGGTTATTCATGAATGGAGACATCTGTATGTAACTAGGTTTATTGACAAATATATTCCTTTTAAATAATGATTTGAGAGTATTTGATAATTATTATGATGATACCTGTTTTCAACCAAACAGTGGGGAAGTCTGGATTGTATCATCATCTAAGGAGATCTGATTTGTTTTGATGATTGGATCAAACCGATGAATGGGATTCCTATATATCCTAGTGAAGGGAATTAAGAAGTATTTAGTTTGGTTCCACTTAATAGGGAACATCATACCACTTATGTTAATGTGATAATGACCTAACCATATATTTTATTGTCACGTGTAAAGTAAATTTACATAAAAGGTTCCTATTAGATATTTGGTGTTGTTCATATGCCAAAACGGCCTAGGGAAGCTAGAAGGGGTATCAGTTTCTGGGTTGTATTTGACCATAATGGGAATGTGTCCAAGATAGAATAGGGTTGATATAGGTTGTTGGTTTTGGACCTTAGGGTGGCTTCATACGTATCACATATTGATATGAATCAAAGACCACATAGATTGGTTTCAAGGAACAATGCTTATGGATCCCTATGAGGGTTTTTCTCAAAAGAGAGTATATCCCATTGAGAGGATTAAGTTGGGCCTTAATCATAAGGAGGACGCCTGATTGATTTTTGTTCCATGATAAGTGAATTCAATCAGGGATGTTTGGGGGTTTGGTTTCAGGCGTAGACCTGTGGAGGATATCCATGGGTTAGTAGTATGATTTGATTATGGATCATACCATGTAAGAGGCACATGATTTAGGTTTCAAGGCTTATTCCTAATAAATATTACTATTTAATAGAGGTAGTGAATGGGTATTAATTTTGACGGGGATTCCCTTGATAATACATTGTGGATTATACCATATAGGTGGCCTAAAGGTTCTGTTGTGAAGTTCACATTAAATGATTCCCATTGTATTTAGGATCACTATATTATAATGATAACCACCAACCTATAAGTTCGTGTTAGTCTTTATTGGTGTGAGAAACAAAATGATGAGGGTGACTCAAAATATGACACAATCCTTCTACTGGTGGAATAGGTCGGCATTATTATGCTTCACTCCAATAATTATACCCTGGATCCAGATGGAATGTGAAAAGGATTTGAAGTTCCCATATCCCCATTAATTTTGATAAATGGGGAAATAAAATTGGGGGGCCTAACCGATATGGGATATGGGCATGGAGATGGAGGAATGATAACAGTATGAGATTTTTTTGTAATAACGGATAGGGGATTACACAAGGTTGGATGCTCTAAAATTGGTTCCAAAGGGAGGTAGGAGAATGTCATTCAATATTTACGAAAAAATCATGTTTTATCATCTCCCACCCTACCTAGAACTAGATGATCTAAGTCATAGAGATGACTAGAGAAGAATATTTTTCTAACCCTAGTACCCAAGTCTAGAAGTTCCCTAACAATACCTCTATGGAAGGGGACCTTGTGACTTTGGGAATCCACATCCACAAGAACATCATGGACCCTACCCAACATGTATGACATGTGTAAACAACCTATGTCTATATGAATGTTGATCAAATTTGGAGACATGCGGATAAGACTCTTAAAGTTTGTTTTCAAGTATAGAGGCTTTAGTTTATGTTTCGAATTAGACATGTTAGAATGTGGGAGCCAATTGTAGATTATTCCTGCCCTTAGTGACTAGGTAGAGGCCTCGTGTAGGGGCTCATTAAAGGCCATATATTTGAGGTAAGAGGATCCTATTTTAGGTTCTAGGAGTAACTAGATGTGATTTTTTTTTGGGGATATATGACTGCCTGAGTTTGATATTCCTTGGTAAATTAACCACCTTGGATAACACATGGGAGAGGTTGTAGCCTTGGAATCATGTGTCTCCTCATGTGTTCTTGGATAAGGGTTGCATAGATACTTGGTTAGGGAAGGGTCCTTATAAGGGTGGTTGTTTACTAGGGAAGAAGTGATACACTTGATGTTATCTTGTATTTCAAACCCTGATTGGGAATTGATCTCACATATCCCCCTTAACTCAATCTTCACATGGCTTTTGGAGAACCAACTAAGGATTTTTTTGAGTCCTTGGTGAAGGGGCTACTTGACCCAGACTTCAGTGTATCTTCTAATTTTCTAGTTGTGAGAATTTGTAGCTTTGCAATAATTTTTAGAGTCAAATAGGGAACCCCAGTCGATGTATTTAACACACATAGATCCAGGGTGTAGGCATCTTGCACTGGAATCCTTCACATGGGTTTCCTTCCATTTAATTCTACTCATAGGGCTCTATGGGGATCCTATGCATAGGGGTGCACACATGAATGTTTTTTCAAGTCACATTAAATAGTCATAGTGATGTTCACTTCTTTAATAAGATCAAGGTTCTCTTAAAAATAAATTTGCACTCCTTGAAAAAATGTTGTTTTAAAAAATCCCCCTCAATAATGGATCTAATCAATAGACGATGGTCTAGTCCATAGGCCGAATGGGAAAAAGATTAAGAAGTTGGGGCTACTCAACATTTTAATTAATCAATGTACGTATCTTCCATATTCCCAATGTGAAGGTACAGTGCACTAGTGAATGGAATAGCTCTACAGTATAGGTCTGGGGTGCAAGCCAATGACATCTACAAATACCGCTAGCCTCTTTTTTGTATAACTTACATTTCAAGTTGGTATTTTTTCCTATCTCCATTCATGTAATCCTTCCATCCTTATCATGCATCTTTTTTAAAAAAAATTATATTGAGGAATCCCCCATGGTAAAGGATTTTGAGTGAATTTTTTGTAAATGTATGTCATGGAGAGAATCCTATTTGATAAATTTTTTCATGTGGCATGTGGGGGAATCATGGCCAAGAGGGTTGCACGTGGAACATGGTCAAAGGTCCTGTGCATGTTCATTCCTTTCCCAAAATTTTTAATTCATCCAAATCAAAAAATTTACTTCTATATATCAATATTTTACCTAATAAGAGATCTTGAATTCTCTTTTAGGTTCTCAATGGATTCCATATTGACATCTACTGAACAAGTTGTTTCACTATCTTCCAATACAATAAAAAAATTGGTTAGATTACTATGACATGGTAGAGCCTACATGATATATATAGAGAATTATTTTTCACAATACCGAAGTGTCACCCATGAGGTTATTATTTTACTTTATATATGAATCATCTTTCTAGGGCCCCAATTATCCATGGGGTTCAGAGCCACTTCCATAAATCATGGTTTAGGAATCACACCAATTTCCATTCCATAGACATTTCTGACAAGGGTTCTTATATTAAGAATGGTATGGTTCCCAAAATGTGTTTCATGACTCATAGTAGCTACACCCAGAATATGAATCCACACTTTTTGGAATATATGTCACAATACTATGACTCATCGTTCCCCACTTCATGGATATATTAGATGCAATGTTGGAAGTAATATTAGGAATTCTGTTTTGAATGTGGAGTGAGTCTTGAGTGGATGTGGGAATATTGGGTGCAACTTAATTGGACAGAATTCAAAAAATAGTTACCCTAAATCTATATCTACAAGGCTATTTCGTCTAGCAATACATAAAATTACATGAAATCAGATATAATTCCTAAACTTATGTGCCGATAGTGTCCATGGAATATTTGATTCAATGTGACACATTGTTTGGGTGGTATTAGCTGGTGGGATGTCAAAAAAATTTTAAGATCCCTCATCCATGGTTATATTTATGACTAGTTTCTCCAAATAAAGAGAAAATCAAATGATGGTAAAAGGACACCACTCTTGGCCCATGAGAATTTTGAGGTGGAAAAGAAATCATAGAAAAAATATCATCACCCCTTTAGTGAAACCCATCCAATGATGTGGATAAATGATTTAATTGAAGTACTATGAGAAATATCCATGTATAGGCTCTATATAATATTCCACACCATAGAGAATCAGGTTCTTTTGGAACATTTTGGAATATATTGGAGATGGGAAAGTACATCCGTTAGAGGAATAAGAATAAAAATGATGTTCCTGTAAAGACTCACATAGCTGGAATCCTATAAATGTTTCTATGAATTTATCTACTCACTGTTTATGAGTGTAATGATTGTGTGAAGACATGAAATCTCATTATCACATCCAAACATTTTGAATGGTTTCACTTAGGGTTGCATGCCCCAGTTTTTTCAGAAATTTAATGGTTCATTCTAAATAAGTAAGGATCAATTTTGGTTTTCATTTTTGTTTTATGTGATGTGGGGGTTAATTTCAGAACACTTTAGTTCATTTGTAATTTTTAAACCCATTAATGAATATGATATCCAATTTCTCAAATTTTTTCAGGCTATTTCTTGAATCTACCCTTTGATCATGACGTATGATGACATACTAAAGATACTGAATGTGTTTGGAGATTTCAATTTCATGATTTGTGGAAGTAAATAGAAAGAGATGATTATTGATGATGGTAATAAAATTAATCAAATAGATTTTGTATATGAAAGAATTTCCTGACTGTGTTTTGGTGGCATATATTGATAGAAAAATCATCTATGAGGCCTATTTTCAATATCTATTTTCCCTCTAATTGAAATATATGTATTAGTAATGTATCATTACACATACACATGTATGTCATGAGAAACATTTTATGGAAGCCTGAAAAATATAGATTCTGAAGGCCATGGATGTTTCCAAACTAACAATCATGCTCCCTCCAACTGATACACCAATTGAGTTGGAGATAGAATATACAATTGTGTGTATCTCTTTATAACCTCAGTGGGTATTAACAAAGGGTGTTTACTAAATCAAGGTCATGATAACTTTTGGTTGTGGTATGTGCTATAAAATCGATCAAACCAAATCAGAATATGCTAAATCTCTATAGCATTCATGGTTCTCTCATGAAAAGATCACTGAGGAGGCTATAGTTATGAAAACCACACCTCCGACACCATTGATATATTGTGATTACAATCGTTACAAGAATCATACCTTATCCACCCATTATCACATATACAAAAAGAGTCCTATAGAGCTTCCAAGTCTATAGTCATCAGGTCATCCTCACGGACAACCACATTAGATCCATGTTATGTGTGTTATAGGGTAATATGAACTTGGAATGGAAAAACTCTCAATATCAGGGATACGTGTAAGATTTTATAATATGGAATACGCATTATAGAGAATTGAGAAATTTGAATATCCTCTTAACTCCCCCAAGAAAATGAATTAGGAAAATGAAAATATGTATATTCAAGACCTAGAGGTATTGATATATGAAACTGGTGATCAGATCATAGTCCCAAAGAGAGTGTTTGATATTCGAGAATTTAGGGTGCTTAATGGGGTACCTAGTAATACCAAATAGTTATGGAATGACTAATGTGACCCTGCTAATGTATTATATTTTATCCAACAACTTTTCCTCCATTCCGTCTACTATTTTTAATACTGATTGAATTTTTTCAACACATCATTAAAAAAGAATAAGAATAATAAGTGGCTGAAGAGGATCTATATTCACCACTGTATGTGCCAACATGTACCCTCATTAGGATAGTGGATGAAGACCTTTGGTCCACAAGGCTTTTCTTGGGCCAAATGATCACGATGGTTGAGATAATAGTGATAATTAATCAACCATCACCTCACCTCTATATTTATAAATAGACTCATATAGACCCATTAACATTGTTAGAGAGGATGAATGAGAGTTTGATAACTTTTTACTAACGTATGTTCCATAGTTTGTCTCAGTGTTTTCATTCAAAATAAATACTTACTTAAAAAAGTTCATCTAACCATGCATTATTTTTATATAATATTCATCACATTACTCAAATAGGGTATCATACATTGTTCCTATAATGATTGGGTTGGATACCCCACTGGTGGCACATACCCATGCTAACGAATAAATTAGTTTTATAGAAGAATCAATCAGAGATGAATCCACATCTTCCCATATTCCTATAGAGATGGGATATGACCATGATAATGTCATATGAAACTCATTGTGTGTCATGTTTTGTTACCAAAATTCTTCTTCTCATGATATTTCACATCAATTTCCTACATAGGAGGACCATTATATGGTCAAATGTAGTCCCATTTTCTATATAGAGGGGGTTGAAAGGGATCTCAGACTATCTGATGAAGGTGTTTATTGTGACCATTTCTTCAGAGAGAATGGACATTTTGTCCTATATAGGAATTATATAGACGATATTGATGAGTAATACAATTCATATTTTGAGAATTTCATGTCAGATACCTCTATTAGTGGGGATGATGAAGGAAATTATGTTGTGTAACATCAAATGATGGATTTAATTAATCAATAAATTGATATTACCAGTTACTTCAATGAATTTTGGGATTTCTATATAGAATTAGGTTGATGTGATTTTAATCACTCTTAAATTTCTTAAAAATGAATTTATTACCATTCACCTAATGCTTTACATCAAAGCACAACAAGTGTAGTGTTGTCTAGCTAGAATGTTTCCAAGGAAATTCATGAACATGGAAACCATGTCCATTGAACTTCTATTTCCAATGGAGTTATGGTTGTGAGTCTTGTTGTTTGAGATCCTCAAGAGACTATGATATCATCCAGTGAGAATGTCGATGATGAAGTTACACGTTAAGTTGTTCATTCTCCTGGAATGATGGTTTGGGTAGAAGGGAGGTATCAATTACAATAGAAATATGAAAAATGGGTGAGTTTTATAAAAGGATTTGATCACATCATGAACATTCTTATAGGTTTCCTACCTAGTGATTATGAGAATATTCATATATTTTTTAATATAATAGGCTTTAGTAATTGGGCCTAAGATGGGGGAATCGATTCCAGTTCCACTAGCACAGTTTAGTGTGATAGAGGTTGTATCAGAGGGAGTGGAACAAGGATTAACATTTAGGGAATTAATCTCAGACTATTCCACTCCCTCTGAGAGCATCATTGAATCTGTTCATCAGATGCATCATGATTTCCTAACTACACACTTTTTAGTCTATAAGGATATTTGTAAGATATTATGGGAGATTCCTCTTACTGTCATGCCATTAGGGAGTATATTTATTATTTTCCATCATGAAATTTTGAGATATAATAGATTTAGTTAAAAAAAATATTCATGATGTCGTGAGGTTGATCATCCACCAAAGGGAAGATGAGTGAAGATCATAGAAAAATTAGAAACATCTCATGGGTCAGTTTGAGAAACTCTATGATTCAATAATCAATTCTATGGTCATCCACTCCAAGAAGGTGGAAGGGTAACATTATCACAATGATGAGAATTATTTCCAAGTTATGAACCCTGAATAAAAAGTAAATTTCTTAATGGATGGTTTATTCCATCACAACTGATCAATAGTAGGAGTTTTGACACAATGAAGCGGCATCATAAGTGTAGATATGGAGAAACGCAATATATTTGAGGAGTTTTATACTACACAAATGACCGAGCAATAGAAATCATAAAAAATTTATCATGTTCTAGTTCAATTATAAAATCATATATTTAGGATAACCTAAAAAATATGACATATAGGATCATGCATGTAAAAGGCACCTATGTAAAATATCGAAAATGAAAATGTTTTTTAGTAATTTATTTCCAATTTTATTTCTTTATCATAATAGTAATACAATATTAATTATAAGTAATTTTTGTTAATTTCATCACATTCTAATTATAATGACAGGGATAATATAGAACATTAATTTTTCCCTAATAAGTTGGGATTAGCGACCACAGTTCGATTATTTCTATGGTTATGTTAATAACCTTAAAAATATCATTTAATTTTAATTCAGAGGCCTAAATTATTTATTTTGTAAAATATATAGATTATTTAGTGTAAGAGACATCGCTATTTGTTATACCACCCTTTTTGAGGTTTCAATCTAATCTATTTTTTCCATTTATTCTTTTTTGTTGCATGATTATTTTTGTCAACCATATAGAGTATCGGTCTAACAAGCTGAGAATTGACATTTTTATGAGATATACATGGGTGTTTTCAATTTGGAGAGTATTTTTTATCTTTTGGGAATTTTAATTTCATTCAAGTGAGACTAATTTGAGTGGTGTTTTAGGATGAACCTCTTTGACCTCTTTGATCGGGTTTTTGGGGTGATGGCCTAAATAGGGCATGTTTACCATTAATGTTATGATATTATATTGATACACAAAAGAGATTTTTTTGCCACAATATTGTTGTTCCAAAATATAAAACATTATATTCATCAATTTAGGAGGTCTCCCTTGAGAAAGAAGTTACCACTTATTGAAATCCCCATTTTTTGGACCATTTAATTATATTTCACATAGCTCGAGTTACTACATAATCACAAAATATTATCCATTGACTAACATGTCTTAATTTTTTTTAAAACCTTCTACAAAGGAAACTAGGGTTTGTTATATCAAATTAATGAAAATGAGTTATCATTATTTATAACATTCTATTGATGATGAATAAAGGATGTTTTTCGTGATTATGATTTCTTAATACAATGAATGGTGTTTTTTTGAAGCGAAAATGTTTGATAGTGATGAGAAAATATGTATTGGAATTATCAATGAATGGGAAAACACTGCTAAAAATATATGATTTTTGTGCTGGTGGGTAAATTTTGTTATATTATTGATGTCGAAGGGAGGGAAGGCCCCTTTATGATATATATTGAAGAATCATATAGTTAAATATTGTGCAACTATGATATTTATAGTGTAGTTTATCTTCATACAGTGAGGAAGGTGTTGTATAGTTGGATATCTTATAACTATGATGTTATTCTATATAGAGTATTGTCATATTATAGGTTCAATATTCAATTTATTTTAGATTTATAGATATATTAAATTATTCTTTGGAGTTTAAAGTTGTACACAATGAAAATGTGGTGGGCTATAATTTAAGGTTATTATATTTTTCTAAAAAAATTATTCTCCAATTTAATGGTAATCCCTATGAGAATGTGTCATCACATTCAGGTATGAGAGGGTGAATGTTGTAATCTACGATGTGGGGATCCAAAAATTTGATGGGTGATATGGGGTAAGTTCTCATGGAAATAGAGGAGTTCAATCAAGAGGAAAAGATACCCTTGGTTGACAAAAAAATTTCTCAGTTAAATTATTCCAAGAAAACTAGAAATGGTTATAATATAGTCAAATAGTGGAATCGATTGGCTAAGAAACATCTTTTTTGGTATATTTCATGAATTTTCATCTAGGGTGTGTTAAAGCATAGTCGGGTAATGGGGTTCATAGGAATTCCAAAATTATATTGATCATAGTCAATGGAAGATTATATATAATCATATTTCCTTGGATACAATGTCTAGATTAGTTGAAGGAATGTACCTAAATATGGAATGATAATTTCATGTCAAAAATACCAATTAATTTGGGGAATATGTTCACTTTACAGGTCTGAACAAAATTTGGGAAACATAGGGCCAATTGATTTTTGTGATATGGCTTGGATAATAACATTATTGACTGAGTGGTGATATTTGGTGAAACAGATTGGTGTTACTCCATCATACATAAAACAAGAATGTAGAAATTTTAAACTATGGTATTAATTGATTTCAAATTGGTTTAAATTATATATTATAAATAGTTATGGGATGACCATATAATGAATTTGAATCGTGGGTCCCAACATAATGTCATCAAGGATTACAATGAACGAAGTGGCTTCTCCTGAGGGTGAATATATCACTAGTTGACAAACCATTTATTGGGATACATTATAGAATTACAACATGATAATGTTACAACATAGTCAAATAGTGTAATAATTTGGCTGACAAGTTAGTTTTTGGGTGACATTATGAAAAGCCAACTAGGGCATGTTACAACATAATTAGGAAAATGGGTCCTTTGGTGTTAGGAATTATATCACCAAGAGATGGAGAACGATTATGAAGATCCAAATGTTTCTATGATTAGGAGTATGATGTTTGGAAGGTATATGTCTGAGCCCAAAAGAAGCATTCAGACTGATATTGTTGAAGAAGTGTATCTTCCTTTGCAGAGGTCTGTCACATATGTTAAATGTTGAAATAAATGTTTCCTTGGTAGAAACCATAATGAGGAGACCCAAATTATATTCTATAATGTAGTTCATTATTATTAAATAGGATGGGGTATTTCTATTTTTCCAGTGATAAGTTCAATGATGTGATATTCTGGTGTAACTATTTATCTCATTTTAATCAAATCAATCCTTAAATAGTTCATGAAGTACAATGAAATTTAATTTCATTTACAAAGGATATAATCCATGAAGTATAAATTCATGTTTCAAGGAAATAAATTTATATGGTTCCTCAATGTGATTGAAGATAGATGATATCTCTAAATTTTATACATTTTTGAGGTGTTTTATGTATGAATTCACTGAATAATAATTGATTTAAAATAAGGTGTGTTACCAATATTAGTGTTTTTTGGTATTCTAATGATAGACCATCATTCATAGAAATACCTAGGATGGCATGGGAATTGATCGCATTGTGAAACTGGAGATTTCAATAAGTTCATAGACTACAACCAGGGCACAAAACTGATGAAGCAGTATGAAATTAGGATTCTGGTGTTGGAAGTTGAAGTTGCACATTTTGTAATGTTTATACATGATGTGTACATTTTATCCACATGAGAATATAATTTCCCATTATAAGTTAAAAACATGTCATAGGATTTCATTCCATGTAATCATATTACATTCCGTGTAATATCCCAACACATTAAGATGATACATAATTCATGTGTATCATTAACGGAATTTTAAGATTTACATTGAGTTAGATGACCATTAAAATAGATTATGAATATTTGTATTCCATTATTGACCAAAAGGATTACAAATATCAAGGCCAACCATGGTATTGTGGCACTCCAATCAACATTGAAGGCACGAGCAGTGGGAGGCTACCGTAATGTTCTAACGTATATAGGTTTTTTCAATTTTTTTATATTATGTAATCATTTAGTGATTTATATTTTGATTCCAATATATCTTATCATTTCTTCTACATCTCATGACCCCTCCTTTGTTCTCTTCCATATGGAACACAGTTTATTCAACATTGGTGATCACCCAACGATGAATGGCTAAATCCATAGCGGAGAGATGGATTAGTAAAAATGGGTTCATATTAATGTGTATTATTTTACTATTCACATTCATATTAATTCTATTAATTTGGTATCATGTGGAGAATCATTTTTATCAAATGAGTGATTGAATCATGTATCATCTGTGTTGGATTGTGGGTGATAACAAACTTGATTGACATAATTATTTCATGGACAATGATTGTGATTTTTATTCTGCAATTGTAATTTGAACTAAATGAACTCCATATATTTTGATTGATATGACCATGAGTCATTAGGAATCTAGTGTAGTTTGATAGGGAATGAACATTTATTCTATATATGAAACTATTAGGTTATCAAGCCATCGAGTATTATTATATTTCATTTTTAGTCATGTTTTTTTTAGAAAACCCACCCACAGAAATGGATTCCCCTATATTTTTAACGTATATTTTAGTTCATTAATACTAATTATTTCAATATTTTAAGTAATAGAAAATAAAATTTGAGAAACCTAAAGATTAGTTAAGTGTTGTAAACACTGTTTTCCCCACTCTATATGGGTTCGACCCCACATTTTTTCTTTATAACACCATTTTAGTTAGTACGACTCCTGAAAATATAAATTTCTATTTTAACCCATGCCATGAGGAATTAAGGATGCATTTAAGGCACATAAATGGACCAGGGTATAGGTCATAATAATCCCTATGTATCTTTTTGTAGAAAGAATCATCCCCACGTAGTTAAGAATTAAAGGCCCCCACACTTATAGAATTAATGTGTGACGGAAAAGGGTTTATTTAACTCAGGAAGACGCATGGAGTGAGAAAATATATTGGATTATCTTTTGTATATATGAATCTTAAATAGGAGAGTGGGAGAATTTCCCATATTGTATTGTTGCAAGTCCCAAGATTTAATATATGGACATCACTATGTATCTCATTGAACTGTCAATCGATCCACAAATTTTTTATGAGGAAATCTTTTGTATACTGTCAAGAGATGAGGAATTTTTGTGTCTTTTATTGTCTATAACCAAGGACCATGTTATCCCCATTTTGAATTGATATACCTTACTCATGCATAGACCTATTTTACCAAAACTCTAAATCCCATGTTAGTAATGATTTTTATTTGGAAATCGAGGAGATGAAATGGATTCCTCCATTATAAAAAGGAAATAAAATGGAAGACCAGTAGAATTTAGATTTTGTAGTTTGTAAAATAGGATGTCAGATCCAAACTTCACTACGTATCTCCTCAAAATAAGAATCCACCCTTACATAGTTCTGAAATCACAATCTATTTAACATCATGTGGTTAGGATTTTGGATGTGCAGTTTAACATCTTTCAAAACAGATTGAAGTAAACCAATGTGAGATAAATTGAATTTTGTGGCTGGGACCAAGAATTTAAAATTTGGGTTCACTACATATTTCATTTTATTGAGAATCAATCCACTTGATGATCCTTAGGAACTGTAAATTTTAATGTCATGTGAAAATGATTTAGGATTCCTGAAATGGAAATGAATGCCATATTGTAGTAAGAATATGAGTTAATACCTAGGATCTACTAGGTATCCTATTGGAGAAATAATCATGCCACATATAGTTCTTAAATGGGTTCACTATGATGATCCGACATGTACATAGGGAGTGGGGTATTTTTTTCATTTCACATGAACCTGACATTGGATAT
This sequence comes from Viscum album, assembly GCA_963277665.1. Lineage (NCBI taxonomy): Eukaryota > Viridiplantae > Streptophyta > Magnoliopsida > Santalales > Viscaceae > Viscum > Viscum album. Next base: position 1,911,799,662 of record OY728120.1, read on the forward strand.
CTAATCATCACTATGTGTCCCATTGGACTGATAATCAAAACACATATAGTTATAGAGAGATAGTGAAAATTATCATCTTGTAACAAAGTTGTTTTCTTGGTAGTTTAACATCATATTTTAAAGTCATTATTGATTCAAACATGAAAAATAAAGTCATATTTTTACAAGAATGTGTTATTATTGAAAGAATTCTTCCACACATTGTTCTAAAGAATGTTTCCCTACACTAATCTAGATGTGAAGTAGAGAAAAAAATGGTTTTGAAATTTTTCATCATGATGGTTCAGTCTATCCCATGAGGTTTTGGCATCACTATGTTACTCTTTAGAATGAGAATCAAGACACATGTAGTTCTACAGGTTCTCTATGTATATGTCTTATCTTTACACATGATAAACATGGAATTTTATTCATTTTGGATGGAAATAGGATTGGAGACCCTGGTTATAGTATATATCTAATTAAAATGATAATAAATCCATATATTGTTCTGGAAAATTTCCCTCGGTAGTTCTGATTCATACATAGGGAACGTTCAATTTTTTTAACTGAGTCAACAGCTAGTATAAGAGATTCAAGTTCACTATGTTTCTCAATGGAATTAGAATTAATGCACATGTAGTTATATAGAGATATTATAGTTTATCTTCATGCAATTAAGATGTAGACCATGCAGTTTTATGTCATGTGGTAAGGACATGATAGTTTTGGGGAGTATACTAACAAAGGGGTCCGATGATCAATATTGCAATTGAAATTTCTTGAGTGGATATTATGAATGATTTATTCCAATACTTTCTTTTTCATGTCTAAAAAATAGGTCATCGTGTCCCATTAAGGTTTTATAGAGATGTGATTGGGACATACACGTAATATGGATACCCTAATTTAATGGACCATGAGGTGTGTCTCATCTTGTGGTATTTTGGTGGTCTACTAAAATATAATAATATGGATATTAACCATGTATTCTAATGAAATGTGGTGCATATTAATAGTGTCCTGTACTTTTGGGTCATACATGTTAGACCATATAACATAAAGGTTATCATCATGCAACAAGGATGATAGTGCTATATAGTTTAATTTTTTTCAACACATATGTTATTTATGGTGTATTATGTTCATGAAAAAAGACCTCATATTGTGAAGTTTTTCATAATGATATGATGTTGATTATTCCATGTTGTTTGAAATCGTGTTGCATAAAACATGGGTCATAAATTTACAGTTCATGTGACAAAGAAAACATATCATCCAGTTTATAATTATGTGATGAGTATAGTGATTCCTAATAGTTTAACATCATTCGTCATGGATGTTATTTAATTCCTTTTTTTGTTCATGATACAATGATAAATTTTGTGATTTAATTTTTTGTAGCTAAGACATGAGTGCTACGTAGTTTAATGTCGTACTGCATGGATGTTATGTCATCCATTTAAAGGTCTTGTGATAAGGACCAACTATATAGTCTATCATATTGTAGATAATACAATGCATCATGGGATTATTAATAAAATTCATATAGGAATATTTCATTGGTTGGAATCATAATAATCTTTCCATCCATTGAGATCAAAGAAAAAATCTATACTAGAGAGAAACTTTTTTATTGAGTAAGGTCCCTGTCAGTTTGGTCGATGCTTTAGTGGCTTCTTTCTTGGTATCATGGGAATCCTATGGAGTAATACTTGTTCTCAATTGAGGAATAAATAGAGGTGAACATTCTTGTAAATGGATATCACTACAAAATTTTGATATATGTCCCAGTGTTTTACGGTCTACATTCATTTCTCATTTAGTTGCTCCAATTTATATAGTCATTTTATGGATTTCTCTTCTATGTATTGCATGTCCCATATGGAAATACAAATCCATGGTAACTGAACCACTATTGGTCGGACTGCTTCTGTTCTATATAATAGGGAGTATGGGATTTCTCATGTGGTAGAACATGTCATTGTCTATTATGTTCATAAGGAATCATATATCATGATAAGAAATTATATTTTATCTTGATTCACTATCTTATGGAGTATTTTAAATTGTGTCTTGTTGAAGACCTATATATTTATATTTGTATCTTCTTAATAGTGGAAAAAATGGTTGGATTTGATGTTGTACTCCTGATACAAGTTTTCCAACTAAAAATAATCAAAATTTGTGCCAATTCTTAGTGTCTTATCATTAAAGACCTATGTCATTGCAGACTAGTAGTATCCAAGCCTTTAGATGTGTGGGGAATGTGTTTTCCCAAATTACTGGGCATTACAGGTTCCCAATTGTACTTAATTCGTGATAGCATCATTATCTTATCCATCAAAATTTTTAAAAGGGAATCTATCCAAGATTATTTTAAACAAAATTTTGATGATTTTGGTCATCAAAAAGATTGAAGTTTTCTACTATATAACAACCATTTCATTTATTTCATTAAGAGACATGATTTATTACCTAAAATTATCACAAAATAAATCATTAAATATTGATAGTTATAGTGTATTTTTTTTGTGGTACATTATATATTAACAAAAAAAATGAAATAAAAAAAACGCCTTTATTGAAAACATCTTCAACATGACCACAACATTCTTTTGTACTTAACCCAACATGGGATAATCTGAATACATACATAAGAAATGGTTGAGCTATAATTCATTTTGTCGGAGTAAACATTGCATAACATGGGGATAATAATACATGTTAGACAAATCATATTAACGATTCATAACATAACATGAATAATAACACATGATATAACACGACAATTGTAACATGGGAAATGTGGCAATAACTTAAAATAGTACATCCAAAACATTACTCAATGATAAGACCCTAAGAATTCATGGTTAAAAGTGTCCCATAATGGAATCAGGTAAAACACTTTCCCAACATGATGTATCATGACACAAAACATTTCACAATTCCTTGGAGCACTATCAAGACACACCCTTTATAATCATTTCTCCCTCGTCCATAAGTGTTTTAAATAGATCACATAACCTGGATTCATTCAACATCATAATTTATTACACATTCAATGAATTGTTGAATAAAGACCTATAGATTCACAATTAATATGTAATTGTGAAAAAAGTATAATACCCTTGAAATATAAATGGGTATGATATTCACTACACAATGATTTTCTTATGGAAAATCATTAAACAATTTCATCAACATAATGATGTCATGTAGAAATTAATAAAATGGATTGATGAGAGAAAAAGTGGTATCCCGTTAGATAGACCTGAAATTTATAGTAAATGTTATATTTTAGAGAATTTTACAACATAGTCAAAATTAAATTATAAGATATAACATAAAAGGGATGCATGATAGAGGATACATGTTGAATAACCCATACCAAATTTTTACATAGTACCGAGTGGGAATAAAGGATCCCATGGGGGGTTAATGGGTGTGAAAGGAAGCTCCGATAATTTATATAGAAAATGGAAAGTAATTGGGATACATAAAAATGTATCCGAATATAATATAATGTAAATTAAATTCCATATCATAAATGAAGTACTTGATTAAAAGTAGAGAGAGAGAGATTCATTCATAGTAATTCAGCAATGTAATGGTCTTATGTAAGAGTCCAAGTGTGGTGTAAAATTATATAACTTATAAAAATAACATCAATGAGACTATAAGTTAATGATTTATAATTATTGGAAATACACAAATTTTAAATTAAAAGAACTAATCACAAATTAGGTTCTTGAATTTTATGGTGAGGAGAGAAATCCCATACGAAATATTTGAATAGAAATATCTTACGTGATGGTAAAAATGAGAGAGTAAAAATGTTATATAATTAAAATAACATTAATTTTATAGTTTGAGGGTCATAATAATTGAAAATAAATATATCCAAATGAATCCATAAAGATTAATTTCAAAGGAGGTTCCTGAGTTGATAGAAGGTGAAGAAGGTGGGGATCCCTTACTTGGATGTGTGACTCAAAAATAATGGAAAATGCTTACTTGGAGAATTATGAAACCTTGGGAGGACCATAGGAGAAGAGGGAAAATATTGGATGAGCTTCATTGAGTTAGTGATGAGAAATAGTAGTGTGGGTGGGATTATAAAAGAATGGAGGGGGAATTCATTATTATTTTGGTTTTGGACACAACATAAAAAAATATTAAAAAACACAAACAATCCCATGGTTTTTACCTTGGTCTCTAGAAAATTGGAATTGTATAAATTACTTTACGACACCAATTTCTGATGATAATAAAATATTTCCCTTTCCTCTCTTGGGGTGATTCACACTTTCAAATAAATGATTTTAAAATCATAAAATATATTATAATCTTGGAGGATTCACTAATATATAATAAAATATATAAAATAAAAATAAAAATAGATTATATAAAAGAAAACATTAATATTTAGAAATATAAAATTTATAGTAATTATTAAAAAATTATTATGCAATTACGTTGTTATAGAACCCACTGTATATTTATAGAGTACATAATATTTAATCATAAATTCAACTGCCTCAAAATTTTTTTAAAAATTCAATGTTGGATAATTTTGAAATCATGATTCCAAAAATAATATTCATTTTGTCTAAATAATTTTATAAATATGTGATTTTATATTTTAAAATAAATACTTTCATTTATTGAAAATTGATGGGTATTGATAAAAACCATATTCAAATCATAATAATAACTATATTTGACTTCATAATGATTATATAATAATTTATATTTATTAAATTTAATTTAATTGATTTCATTTTTGAAAAAAATGTTATTTTAAAAATACATTTGTTATTCATAATTGATATCATAATGGAATATTAATATTAATTAAAAATAATACATCTTCTTAAAAAATATTTTACGAAGTAAAAAAAATATGAAGATAAAAATATAAATTATTCTATAAAAAATAATGTACATAAATTTATTTCCTTGGTCTTGATACATATCTCTTTATTACACTAGCATATTTTCTATGTGTAAGGTGTCTGATGGTGGGGAATTCATGTTACCATTCGATGAACATGGTTTTAGTTATGATCTTGATGGGCTATAACTTCTCCTGTAAATAGTTCATGTTATGCTAATCTATTGGATATAATATTTTTCTTATTCAAGAGGAAATCCTAGAAATTATATCTCCCTCAAAAGCTTTAGCAAATTCGATTCATAGGAAAGTTCATACGGGTAGGGTCTATCACTTCCTTTTTCTGTATCTAAAGTTGGTTTTAAAATCTTATATTTATACATGTCAAGTGATCATTTTCAAAAAACTATATTATCATGGGTAATGATACATAACATTCATTTATAATTTAATTGGTTATTATAAAAAGAGTTAATTTGTTTTCAATAAGCATAAGACATTTAATAATGTCAAAAAAGGGAATTGTATTCATAAATGTTCATGTCATTACATGCTCACTATATGATTTTTCATTTTCTAGCTCTATATGGTGGGAGTACTCATATATAAAGAATGTCTAAAATTAGTATCATCCTCCCAATGTTATGACCATATTTTCTAGGTATGAGGCTAACTTCATTAATCTCATCCATTCCGACTTGAATAAAAGGAAAGTCCTTTCAGCAATGGGTATTGATGATTATTGTTTTATCACATTTTGGATCATCCATTGATGTAGTTATGTTTTTCAATGCCTTTTAATCAACATACTAAGATCATGGTATGAAATTTGGTGTTGGATATGATGGAAATTCTACCATTATCCCATATACATAGTGAAGTATGAGGATTGGATCTTCTTTTATGATGGCATAATCCTCACTGTCATGTATTATTACCATAACTGAGTCAATTTCAACACCCATTGGTCTAATTTAATGAATACTGAATGTTCCAATCCATTAATTAGGTTATTATACTTCACAATATTATTTGTAAAACCTTATGATAATAGGAAGGATTAAGGAAAGATTTTATTTTCTAAAGAGATAAGAACAATCCCTAACCCCACATTGTAGAGATTTGGTTATTCCGTTATCTTCCATTTTGGTCTCCTGAATTTTCTATAAAAATAAAATTTCCTTTGATTTGGGCCACACGAATTTTGAATATCCCCTCATATCTAAATTCATTAGTTAATTGTATTGTTTCTGTAGACGGGTGTTCTATAATAAATCATCCAATACCTACCCATTGATAACTTTTTTTTCCATGATATAGTTAATATTTTCATTATTAATTATATGTTTTCCAATGATTTTATCCCTCCCAATTATTCAATGTGAGTTTATTTGCATCATTTATGTGTTTTTGGTGTATTTTGGGCTTAAATGTGAAAATGGGGTAATTCTGTAAAATTGTCAGTTTTATATAGCTTCTGTTTTTCGGCCATAACTTTTATAATATGGGTCCAATTGAAGTGAATCCTTTTTTTAGGATTCCTATACTTGTGGGCGTAAAATGTTCCTTCGGGACCAAGACCCAATTCGAAATCCAATGGTGCAGAAAATTCAATCAAGTTGAGAAATCAGTTTGGAAGGCAGAATGGACCCCACTTCATTAGATATGCAATATATCCTTCATCCGACCTTAGACTGAGGCGATTCTTGATGGTGTCGACATAGAACTTCCAAAGGACGGCTCACATTAAATTTCATAAATTATTGAGCTCATTAATGCATCCTTTTGGCGCTTCCAAGTGAAGTGGGTGAAACAGTGTTTGGCTGCCAGAAAAGTAATGGTCATTGATTCGGACATATATTTCTTTAAAACTGTCAAATGACTCTCCAATTTGGAGGGTCGATAGAAACCTGCATTGAAAACATTCTATAAGAAGGGTCCTCAGTGCGTTTCGGCCGTCTGGTGGGCAGAACAGAGGAAAACTTCTGGAGTATAGATTCTGGAGTATCAAATTTTCTGTTCTTTGTTTTCTCTCTTTTGTTCTTCTTAGTTTTGTAATGAATTATTCTTTCCCCTTAGTCAAAATTTCCCTTAACATGGTGGGGTAAAATTCTGTGCGATTGGGGAAGGAGAGGTTTTCCATATTGTATTTCATGAGTTCCTTCTATTAATGTTTTAAAATCCTCTTTTCTCTTCTGCGAATCTGTTTCAATTTCTTATAACAGTTTTTATTATCATGTATGATTGTATCTGATTTTAGATTCTGTTGTTCATTTATATTTGGTCAATGATAAATATCTCCCTCCACTAGGTTCTGGTTTATAAACAGTGGAATAGACCAGGATTTAGTGGTGTAGTACTCGGTGATCACCGGTACGTGTGTGAGGAGTAGTGAATGTTGTTGATTACATGGGATAAACAAGACCCGATTGGGAATTGCCTAAGATAGTTGGGGGTATTTTCTACAACTCTATTACACATTGGAAGGAGAGTAGACCAACCTAAGATTTTAGTAAGGTTTATTCTCACATTTTTAATTGACCAAAGGAGTGAGAAGAAATGATTGTGGATTCTCACTCTTAACGATTTAGCAGAGGAGAATTGGGTAAAATGAACAATGATAGAATTACAGTTGGAAAACTGACCCTAACCTGATCACCATTTCATATCACTGATTTAGATCACATCATTTGTCAATTTGTTTCAAAACTTTCACTTAATTACTTTACTTTATTTAGTTTCTTTATTATATTTTCTAAATCAATGAATTTCTAAAAACAACCTCGCTTCTTTCTATTTTAAGGTGACAGCTTAATTGTTGTGCACTCCTCTCTGGAGAAAACCTTGGTAATCCACTCTACTGCATTTTAACTTAGGTAATATTTGTTTTTGTCACACCCCACGACAGGCACGTGTCAAAACATGGCGCCGTTGCCGGGGAGTTTGTACCAACATTTCTTTTCTTTTCTTTTCTCTATTTTCATCTTTTCTCTTCAAAATTGCATGACTAGAACCTCAAAAACTGAACCTTTACCCATAGATCCTGAAATTGAAAGAACCTTGTTGAATAGACTTAGAAACATTAATTTAGATTCTGAATTTGAGGACGTTCCCCTGGAAGACTCAAGTGAAACTTCAAGTGTTCACTCTGAGCCTGTCATCATGGCTGAAAATCAAAACCAAACACATAGAGACCTCTGTGCACCACAATTCCTTTATCAAAACAATCAACTTGCCATGCCAGTGTTACAAAATGATTTTGAAATGAAACCTAACATGATTCCTTTTCTTCCAAAGTTTCATGGTTTGGCAGGAGAAGATCCAAACAAACACATTAAAGAGTTCACACATGTTTTCTCAACTTTCAGACCCCATGGAATTACCGAGGAGCAGGTAAAGTGGAAGACATTTCCGTTTTCATTGGATGGAGCTGCTAAAGAATGGTTGTATGGCCTACAACCAGGAGATGTACATGACTGGAATGACCTGGTAAGATGTTTTATGCAAAGATTCTTCCCCACCTCTAGAAGCACAATCATTCGAAATGAAATCAACACCATACGACAATCATCTGGAGAAACTCTTTACGAGTACTGGGAGAGATTTAAGAAGCTTTGTTCCAGCTGTCCACATCAAGACATTGAGGAAGACCACTTTCATGTCTTCTTCTATCAAGGACTACTGGACAATGACAGAAACCTTCTTGATGCATCATCTGGAGGTGCACTGATTGACAAGTCACCAGAAGAAGCCAAGGGCTTGATTGAGAAGATTTCCCAAAACTCACAACAATTTGGAACAAGAGGTATTGAAACAAGAGGTATTCATGAGGTACGCACTTCTCATCCATCACCCTTATTAGAAACTAAGATTGAAGAGATTACTAGTTTGGTGAGACAGATGCCCTTGAAGAAAGTTAGTGACCAACAAGCTCCAGCTAAGGTATGTGGTTTATGCTCATCACCTGATCATTTTACTGACCAATGTTCTGAAATACAGGGAATGGAAACATGTGCAGCAGCCTTTCAGCCAAGGTAGTTCCAGAAAAATCAAGGATGGAGAGAGCCTAACGAAGTCCAATATGGATTTGGAAATCAACAGAATCAAGCTAGGCCCCCGTACCAAAATCAATTTCAAAACCAACCCCCATTCCAGAATCAATTCTAGAACCCTCCACCATTTCAACAAAAGCAGTCTTATAATCAACCTTCATACCAAAAACCAACCAATATCCAAAGACCCTATGATCAACCATCCACTAGTGCCCAACCTCCAATTCAAAACCAACAAAAATCTGAGTTTGAAGGACTGAAAGACACTGTTAAAAATTTGTCCAATAAGTTTGAGAGTCTCATGGACTTTCTGACCAAAAATCCAGGTAAACTCCCTTCTCAAACAATCCCAAACCCAAAAGAGAATTTTAGTATTATAACTACAAGAAGTGGAAAAGAACTCCAACCACCATCCACCATTGAACCTGAAACAAGAAAAACTAATATGGGTGATAATGAAGTTAAAAATGATGAAAATTCTATGAAAATGCATTGGGAAGAAGATAAGAAAGAGGGGGATGATAATGATAGGACAAGAAGGAAGAAACAAGAAACAACATTTCAAAGGCAACAAAGGGAGAAGAAAGATATACCATCACCATTTCCATCAAGGATGATTGAATCAAAGAGGTTACAAGAAGAAGCACTGCAAAAAGAAATTCTGGACACCTTTCAGAAAGTGGAAATCAACATACCTCTGCTTGAAGCACTCAAACAAATTCCAAAGTATGCTAAGTTTTTGAAGGATCTTTGTACCAAGAAAAGGAGACTTCAAGGGAATGAGAGGATCAATTTGGGAAGAAGCGTCTCAGCCCTTATCACACCACAATTTCCAACCAAATGTTAAGATCCAGGGACGTTTTCTATTCCATGAACCATTGGTTCATTAAATTTCTCTAATGCTTTTTGCGATTTAGGTGCATAAATTAATGTATTGCCTCACTCAGTATATACTTCTTTGCATATGGGAGAATTGAAGCCCACAAGAGTGGTGGTCCAGCTTGCAAATAAATCCACAATATTCCCAGCAGGAGTTCTGGAGGATGTCCTAGTAAAAGTCAAAGATCATTTATTCCCTGCTGACTTTTATGTGTTGAATATGGAAGATGATAGGATCCCATCACACTCACCCATAATTTTGGGGAGACCATTCTTAAAGATGGCCAAAACTATCATCAATGTCCATGAAGGGACACTTACCAGGGAGTTTGGAGACAACACTGTCCACTTCAATATTTTTGAATCCATGAGGTACCCATCAGATGATCATTCACTCTTCACACTCTCCCATGAATATGACATAGAACCAATTGAAGAATCAGGTATGTTTCATGAATTTTTATCATTAGGAGAGAATTTTTCCATTAAAGATACCACTGAACATATGGATTCCCAAACTCTTGGATATTCTGATTTCCTATTGGAAGAAGAGGTAAAATCTGGTTTCTTTGATAATTTCTTAAAGGATGATGAAGATGATATGATTTATTGTGTGCAGGATATCAAACCATTGAAAGTGGAGAACCTCAATTTAGTTTTATCTCTTGAGCATCCTCCTGATCTAGATTTAAAACCACTCCCCACTGATTTAAAATATGTTTACCTTTTGGAAGGGGAGAAATTACCAGTAATAATTGCAAATAATCTATCTAAAACTCAAGAAAAATCAATGATTGAGCTTTTGAGAGAGAATTTCCAAGCAATAGGGTGGAGCTTAGGTGATATCCCAGGAATAAACCCAAAAATTTGCTCCCATAGAATTTTTCTTTAGGGAGATTCCAAACCTGTCAGACAACCCCAAAGGAGGCTTAACCCTACCCTGATGGAGGTTGTAAAAAAAGAGATTGAGAAGTTATTTGAAGCCGGGATCATCTATCCCATATCATATTCATAATGGGTTAGCCCCATCCATGTAGTCCCAAAGAAAACTGGCCTAACCATTGTGAGGAATGAAAAGAATGAATTAGTCCCTGTGAGAATTCAGAATAGCTGGAGAGCATGCATCGATTTTAGGAAGCTGAATCAGGTCACTCGAAAAGATCATTTCCCTATCCCGTTCATTGACTAGATATTAGAGAGATTAGCAGGGAGAACTCATTATTGCTTTTTGGATTGATTTTCAGGTTATTTTCAGGTACCCAATGCCCCCGAAGATCAAGAGAAGACTACCTTTACTTGTCCTTTCGGTACTTTTTCATACAAAAGGATGCCATTTGGATTGTGTAATGCTCCAGGTACATTTCAGAGGTGTATGGTAAGTATATTTTCTGATCACATTGAAGATTGCTTGGAGGTTTTCTTGGATGATTTCACAGTTTTTGGAAATTCTTTTGACCACTGTTTGAAAAATCTGGAAAAAGTTTTGAAAACTTGCATTGAAAAAAACCATGTTTTGAATTTTGAAAAGTATCATTTTATGGTTGAGAGAGGAATTGTCCTTGGGCATGTCATTTCAAATAAAGGCATTGAGGTTGATAAATCAAAAATTGAAGTGATAAATTCTTTGCCCTACCCATCTTGTGTGAAACATGTTAGATCATTTTTAGGACATGCAAGATTCTACAGGAGGTTTATAAAAGATTTTATTACGATTTCTCTCCCTCTCTCTAGATTACTTTTGAAAGATGCTGATTTTGATTTCAACGGTTCATGTAGGGAAGCATTTGATGAGTTGAAGAAGAAATTGATTACACCACCAGTGATACAGCCACCAAATTGTGAAGAACCATTTGAGCTACTTTGTGATGCTTCAAACCAAGCAGCTGGAGCTGTCCTTTCTCAGCGAATTGAGGGCAGGCCACAAGTCATTGCATATTCCTCGAAAACCCTAGATGCGGCCCAAATCAACTACACAACAACAGAAAAAGAGTTTTTAGCAGTTGTTTTTCCATTAGAATGATTTAGATTGTATCTGCTTGGAACTAAAGTCATTGTGTTTTCTGATCATGCAGCTCTTAGGTACTTGATGAAGAAGGCTGAAGGAAAACCAAGGCTAGTGAGATGGATACTACTACTACAGGAGTTCAACATAGAAATCAAAGATAAGAAGGGATCTGAGAACGAAGTGGCTGATCACTTAAGTAGACTACCCAACACCATTGAAGTTGAGATTCCAAACACTGAACCACTAAATGATCGTCTTCCAGGAGAGCAGTTGTACTTGATTGAAGGAGAAGTACCTTGGTATGCTGACACGGTAAGTTATCTGGTAACATCTCAGGTCCCATCTCATTTAAATTATCACCAAAGTCAAAAATTGAAATCTGAATCTAAATATTACATCTGGGTTGATCTATTTCTTTGGAAGATTTGCAATGACCAAATGATCATAAGATGTTTGCCTAAAAATTAAATTGAATCAGTCTTTAGGTTTTGTCACACATTATCATGTGGAGGCCACTTTGGACCTCAAAGGACTGCAAGAAAGGTTTTAGAATCTGGACTTTATTGGCCAACACTTTTCAAAGATTCTCATAAATTTTGTAAACAGTGTGAAAAATTTCAATTTTCAGGAAATATTTCAAAGAGAAAAGAAATGCCCCAAAAGCCACTTATTTTTTGTGAAATATTTGAAGTTGGGGGGATAGATTTTATGGGACCTTTCCCAATGTCATTTGTAAATTCTTATATTCTTCTTGCTGTTGATTATGTTTACAAATGAGTGGAAGCAAAAGCCACCAGGACTGACGATGCTAAAGTTGTTTGTGATTTTGTTAGGGCTAACATATTTTGTAGGTTTGGAGTTCCTAGAGCCATCATTAGTGATCAAGGGACTCACTTTTGTAATTGGAGAATGGCAGCTTTGTTGAAAAAGTATGGGGTGCATCATAGGACATCAACTCCCTATCATCCACAGACTAATGGGCAAGCTGAAGTGTCCAATTGGGAAATCAAAGGAATTTTGGAAAAGACTATTAATCCAAATAGGAAGGATTGGAGCCAAAGGTTAGAAGACACATTATGGGCTTACAGGACAGCCTACAAAACTCCAATTGGAATGAGTCCATATAGGCTGATTTATGGGAAAAGTTGTCACCTACCTGTGGAATTGGAACATAAGGCATACTGGGTTGTGAGGAAGATAAATTTGGATCTTGAAAGTGCTGGGAAAGAGATAAGATTGCAGTTACAAGAGCTGGAAGAAATTAGAAGGGAAGCATTTGAAAATTCCAGGATTTACAAAGAGAGAACAAGAGTGGATCACGACAAACTGATCCAACCAAAGGACTTCCATCCAGGAGACAAAGTGTTGTTATTCAATTCAAGACTCAAGCTGGTGCCAGGTAAACTTCATTCCAGGTGGGATGGTCCATTTATAGTTACTCATGTATATCCTTTTGGTACTGTGTATATTGTGAAGGATGGAGTGAAGGATCCATTCACTATTAATGGGCATAGATTGAAGAAATTCCTTGGGACCATGCCATTAGAGCCAATGGAGGAGATCACACTCCTCCAACCTGTTTATCAATAAAATCCATCAGGTTGTACCTCTCCTTTATATTTTCATGATTTTTTTGATTCAATTTCCAATATTCTTGAATGTTAAATACATTTTAATGCATTGTGGACACTGCATCATTTATGTGTGGGGGAGGGAACCTCTGTAGTGTAGGATTTTTACGTGTTGTTTTTTTCCTATTTGTTTTAAAACAAACATGTGTGTGTTTAAAATTGGGTGTGCTTTTTTTTAAATTTTTATGTGTTTTTGAAACATTTGAGCTGAAATGATTATCATTGGTATTTTTGAAACCCATCTCCATGAGTGAAATAATTTATTCCTTGAAACTGAGCTTAAATGAATGCTGAAAATGACATTGTTTCAAGTTCAATTATTTGAGAATTTCATGAAAAATACTCTGTTTTTTGAATCCCATGCCACATATCACTGTCTTTATATTTGAAATCACATTCCCGTGAGGCTTCTGAACCTCTTATTTTCATATTCTTTGCATTCACCTCACATCTTGAGAGAACCAAATCATGCTTGATTTAACCAGAATTTGATTTATTCCTGTCAAAACGCGTGGGTTTGAGGTACTTGTGTTTTAAATGATTGAGGCATTTCTTTTGTTTGAAATCCCCCTTTTCAAGATAATCCCTTTCATAATGGCCTACCTTGAACATTTAATCCTTGTAGCCTATAGAAGCCATGAACATCCTATTAGGTTAGCCACATTACAAGCCAATTTTCCCTATCCAACCTGCTCTTGAAGTGAAATTGCATGATCTATTTGAACATAAGTGTGGGGGGAAGATGTCTTGTATTGTACTACCTTATTTTGGGATACTTTGGGTGAAAAAAATGTTGAAGAGATGTTATTGCTGCAAAAAAAATTCATTCTGCTGAAAGCTGTGCCTTTTCTGGAGCTTTTAATGTAAATTGGAAGTTATGCCCTTTCTGGAGCTTCTAATGTAAAAAGGAAGTTGTTCCTTTTCTGGAGATTTCATGAAATATTATATTTGAGAAGATTGAAATGTTTTCTACTGAAATGAAGAACTATGGGAACATTCCTTGATATTCCATGGAGAAGGAGCTTATTTTCTACTAAGGGGAGTGAAGAGGAGACCATACTTTTGTGAAATTTAGATTAATGCAATTTTGCTACAAAAAGATCCAAGCCCTCTCATTCTATCTCAGAATCGTTCACATATAAATCCTACCAACCGAAAGCCACAGAAAAACCTTAACATGTCCTCATGATAAACATATGTCTTTGACTCACATCGGGTGGAGAGGTAGGAATTTATCAAGCCTATGGTGACCCCAGTATGAGTTTGGATGAGAAAGACATTGCTAAAAAATTGAGATTTGTGTAATGAGAGATAATGAAAGTTAGGTAAGTGTTTTGTGTGCATGGGAGGAGAAATGAAGAGTAAATTTATTGAATGATCCTAAATTAAGAATATGAAATAATAGAGTTTGATGAGGCATGATATATTTTTTTTCTTGTTTGTGGATCTCATGGATATGTGTTTTGAATTTACTTTGATTTTATTTTGATTCTGACTTGTCCAGGAGTACAAGTGATAAGTGTGGGGGAATTGATAGAGTTAATATTTTCATTATTATTTATATGTTTTTCAATGATTTTATCCCTCCCAATTATTCAATGTGAGTGTATTTTCATCATTTATGTGTTTTTGGTGTATTTTGGGCTTAAATGTGAAAATGGGGTAATTCTGTATAATTGTCAGTTTTATATAGCTTCTGTTTTTCGGCCATATCATTATAATATGGGTCCAATTGAAGTGAATATTTTTTTGTAGGATTCCTATACTTGTGGGATTAAAATGTTCCTTCTGGACCAAGACCCAATTCGAAACCCAATAGTGCAGAAAATTCAATCAAGTTGAGAAATCAGTTTGTAAGGCAGAATGGACCCCACTTCATTAAATATGCAATATCTCCTCCCTAAGACCTTAGAATGAGGTGCTTCCAGCTGGTGTCAACAGAGGACTTCGAAAGGACGGCTCACAGTAAATTCATAAATTATTGTGCTCGTTAATGCATCCTTTTGGCGCGTCCATGTAGAGTGGGTGAAATAGTGTTTGGCGGCCAGAAAAGTAATGGTCATTTATTCGGCCATATCATTCTTTACACCTGTCCAATGACTCTCAAATTTTGAGGGTCGATATAAAACCTCATTTCCAACATTCTAAAAGAAGGGACCTCAGCGAGTTTCAGCCGGATGATGGGCATAATAGAGACAAACATCTGGAGTATAGATTCTGGAGCATCAAATTTTCTGTTCCTTGTTTTCTCTCTTTTGTTCATCTTAGTTTTGTAATGAATTATTCATTCCCCTTAGTCACAATTGCCCTTACCATGGTGGGGTAAAATTCTGTGTGATTGGGGAAGGTGTGTTTTTCCATATTTTATTTCATGAGTTCCTTCTATTAATGTTTTAAAATCCTCTTTTCTCTTCTGCGAATCTGTTTCAATTTCTTATAACAGTTTTTATTATCATGTATGATTGTATCTGATTTTAGATTCTGTTGTTCATTTATATTTGGTCAATGATCAATATCTCCCTGCACTAGGTTCTGGTTTATAAACAATGGAATAGACCAGGATTTAGTGGTGTAGTACTCGGTGATCACCGGTACGTGTGTGAGGAGTAGTGAATGTTCTTGATTACTTGGGAAAAACAACACCCGATTGGGAATTGCCTACGATAATTGGGGGTATTTTATACAACTCTATTACACATTGGAAGGAGAGTAGACCAACTTAAGATTTTAGAATGGTTTATTCTCACATTTTTAATTGACCAAGGGAGTGAGAAGAAACGATTGTGGATTCTCACTCGTAAAGATTTCGCAGAGGAGAATTGGGTAAAATGAACAATGATAGAATTACAATTGGAAAACTACCCTAACCTGATCACCATTTCATATCACTGATTTAGATCACATAATTTTTTAATTTGTTTCAAAACTTTCACTTAATTACTTTACTTTATTTATTTTCTTTCTTATATTTTCTAAATCAAACAATTTCTAAAAAACAACCTCACTTCTTTCTATTTTAAGGTGACAGCTTAATTGTTGTGCACTCCTCTCTGGAGACAACCTAGGTAATCCACTCACAGCATTTTAACTTAGGTAATATTTGTTTTTGTCACACCCCATGACAGGCACGTGTCATTCCACAATATGTATATCAAAATGTTGACAAATATCACCAACCATTACAGACTCCCATTAAACATGGGATATATGATGATGTATATGAGTAGATTATTACATGATCCAAATGGACCTCATGATTTTGTGGTATGTTCCACAATTTTGGAATCATGACGATTAATTCTAGGCTACTCTTCATGATATCCCAATAATGAGTCCCAACATTTAGTATGGGTTGATTGAGGTAGTAGAAACATTTTTCATTCCTAGTTTCATTATTTTTCATGTGTAATATACCTATTGATCATTCAAATGATTTCACATATATAATCAGTGTAATTCTCTTAACTAGTGGCATTAGCATTAGTGGGATCAATATTTATTCATATTGTTTTCAAATGTTTCCTGATATTCATTGGTCCCCTAACATATGATTCCATTCTTCATTTGTTTTTTGAAGGGAAAAAATGTCCCTTCAATGTTGGATATCAACTAACAGAGTTTGGACAAGTTCCGTTGAATTCATCTCAAATAATATTGGTTTTGGGTATAGAGAAAGCTAAGGATATGTTTTTTTGTCTCGGTCAACATTGATGTCGCTGTGGAATAAGATGAACCCGATAAACATTCTTGAGGTTACCTCAAAAGAAAATATTAAGTTGTTCATCTTCAGGATATGTTATCATAACTTGTTAAGGATATATTTAGGCTAAAAAGTATCTCAAAATGTTGTCAGGATTGAACCACTAAATTGTCAACATATCATTCATGAAACATCCCCAAAAATGGATTGATGATAATGTGTGTGGCATGCTAGTATATGACATGTACATTATATTTCTAAAGGGAATTGCCTAATATTTGATTACTCTATTGGGGGAACTATAGTTGGTGGATTCATAATATTCTGTGGCCTTAAAAAATTTCATGTACTATGATTTTCAATCCACGATGGAGAGGGCATGATAACAATCTATTTTATAAATTAGGGGTTCCGTGATTGGAATGAGGAATTAATATTTTGGAATGTTTTGATTGAGATATCTGAATTCCATCAAAACCACTATTTTCTCATTTTTCCTCATTACTGGGGTGATATTGGCTACCATTTTTGATATTTTACCTCTGATATGATATAATCCTAGATGAGATTGGGCACTTAAACCTCAATTATGGTGATAATAGTTGGGTGTGTCTTTTGGGTTTTGAGTTCGAATACATAATGTTATTATGAAAAACGCATGTGATGGGCGGCCACCATGGGATCAAGGCCATGAATCATTGTATAATTCAAGAAAACACATCCTTGTGTTTCTTTAGGAAGGATCTATATACCTACTATTATTTTTAAGTCATGGATGATCAAATAAAAGTGGGTAATGGGTCTTCATCCTTGCCCTGATTTATATCTATGAGTCAATCAACAGTGGTGGAGACAACTTAATCATATTATGATGGGGAGTCAATGAGGAATTCTTCTTCCACCCCTTTCCCCCAATACCCCTTATCTCCCTTAGACAAACAAGTATTCCATAATGAAATATTATCAGAGCTATGCGAGGAGTTGGCATTTGGAAATTCAGAAGATGAAGATACCATTTGTACCTAAATTGCAGGTGCAATGCCTTTTTTGGGCTCTGGAGGGGAGCCGAAGGATGAGAATTAGCATATTAAATTTATCCCATTAACATTAAATCTTATTCAATCCATGATTATGGAATATAGATTTTTTATCCTCAATAAATGGAACAATGACCTTTTAATTCATGGTTTCATGAATACTCAAAGAGTTGACAATGTCATAGAGGATTTTGGTTTTAGTTTTCATAACTAAAATCATTGATGCCACATGATGTTTTCACAAATTTGGACACAAAACATTGATTTTTTTTATGTATAACACATACTCGACAATAATACTTTTTTAATGGGAGAGCTGGAATCATCTCATGACTATTCATGTCATCAATTAGAGAAACATCGTCGACCATATACTATTTCCTTTAATTATGGTAAAATCCTATGTCAATGTGACTCACAGAATTTAAATTGATATTTATCACCATGAATTGTTCCAATTTTAACAATGATACACCATTTTCTGAATTACTAGTATGAATAGAGGATAACCTCAGGTTGATCAAGCCAAGGTTTTCCCATTAGAATGTAGAAGGTTGTGTCCTTTCTAACATCCATGAAATATGTGTATGGTTTTAAATCCTAGAAGTGAGTTCTATGTTTGATTTCAAAATGAGGATTTTAATATTTGTTTCATAAACATATAACATTATAGAGGAGGGGATATAAAAGATTCATTAAAACATATTTGGTATGTTTTTTAGATTTGAACTAGGTTAACTCTTAATTCATTATCGATGAAGGCTCATGAAATAAAAATTTCATTTATCCTTAAAAATATATGCAAGGATCTTTTGTGTCCCTTTATGATAGTTTCTTTGTACTATTTTGTTTAAGATATTGACATGTGTCATTCAGAGTCATTATCTACATGATACCCTTTAGTAGAAGCAACATAAACTGCAATTTCTTGAGGGATTATCAAGGCCTCTATGAGATCTTCCCAGTGGTCATTTAATAAACTCAAATAACCCAATGATAAAAACATGGATGGTAGTAGGAAAATTCACATCCAAACATCATTAGTTCTGTCTAAAGGTCTGCACCTCTCCAGTAAGGGGATACTCTTTTACATGTTCATTAGGATCTAATGTACTTTATGTGGACAGATAAGCCCTTGGAACATGAATTAGAGGTGTTTATGATCTTTTTTTATTCAGTTGGCTAAGTCTACCTACACACCAAGGATTATTAGGTAATGGTGCCTCCACTATCAATTAAAACAAGATAATTTTGTCAGGTCATACAATGTCTTCTGTAGGGTAACTTCTTTTATCAGGTAGTGCTCGCTATAGATCTCTTTCATGTGTTTCATATTTATAAATAGTTTAAAAATGGAAATTTTTAGAGTAATGAATATGGGAATGAATGTGTGTTCCCCTAAATCCTTGACTCAAATGTTTTCATCCCACATTCCCCAATAATGTTTATATAATTGATGTTCATAGTAATTATAATCATTTGAGAAGGGATACATTATGTGATTAAAATTAATGGAAGTAACCATAAACCCCTTATAATAGGGAAATTTCAATTGATTAGTTGAATATTATCACACCATTTTGTGGGGATATGAATGTGATTCATTGACTATAGGAATGTAGTCCACTAAATTCAAATAACACATCATCATTGGAATAGGTTCAATTTCATGTGATTTCTTCTTATTCTTCATCTCCTGTTTTTTTTGGAAAATTGATTTTAGAGGATTGAGGTTTCGATGAAGTTGGTTGTGTTAAAACATAAGGCAATGGGAATGTAGAAAAAATTAGATATTTAAAATGTTATCAAAGAATATAATTTGTATGGTTGGTTATATTTATGATCATCACGTCTTTGATCTTCTATGTAATTATCATATTAACTTCATAGAAATTAATTTTCTCCAAAGAGTTAGTGGTAGAGTCACTTGCTACTCGAGCAGGTCGCCTTCCAAAATTTACATTCCCAATGAATACAATAATTTTTAAGACATCTTTGAATTAAAAACACTACAAAATGGTTTTCTCATTCACATTATGTAATGGTAAATATTTTGGTAGATCTTCTTTACAATCTTTGGTACGATTCATGGGATTTGGAAACCTTATCATGTTGTTTTATAATAAAATGATTAAATAGTAAGGGGCATGGTTTTATAAGAAAGAATATATGATATTATTCATCTCCTCAAACTATTTTCTCCTATACTCTCTTTTATCATCATGATGTGATATAATATTTTTTATTCTCATGTGGAAAGCCCACATGGTATGGGCTATTATTTAGAGAAATGGTGGGTATATGGTCCTACTAAAGTGTAATTGTGGTTTCCTCTAATTTACTCATTCTCATTACATGATCATATGTAATTACATGAGACATTAATTTTGCCTCTATGATGGATTTTTCCACTCTATGAGAGATCATATTGAGGTCTATAATCCTTCATGTATATTTCATTGGGATATGTGGTTTGAAAAACATGTCCTGAAGATTCTCTATGATTATGGGAAAAATTATTCTTGTATGAGTTGTAGGAATATGGATTATGTAAATATATTCCAACTAGAAACAAAATTAGAGACCCATTAATTTCTCTACTTCTTTTATTTTGAGAGATCGAAGACATTTGTTTCCTATAAAATGTAGTTGAACTAGAAGAGAATATTCGAATTGAATTTTTCCCACTCCCTAATTGAATGAGCTAACAACATGTTGTACCACACAAATGTGGTCACTTAGAGGGATTACATGAAGCACCCATGTTTCTCTCTGTCCTATTGTTTAGGGGACCCCATCACGGGATCACAATGAGAGGTGGAATGTATCATATGTTTTTATGGGTCTCCCAGGACATTTGAATTAGAATCCTAGGGTTACACATTTTTTGTGGGGAGGAGTCTGATCATGAAATTTAGGGTAATGATTCTTTTCATGTTTTATCCGGAGTTCCATTCATCACTTTCTTCTGATTGATCCATTAGGGACTAGATAGTGGTCATGATCCCTAAATAAATGTATAGATGAGATAGATATTGAAAAGTGTAGCTACTGGTGGGGATATATTTTGCGACACTAGTAGTATGTGGTGTAGGTATCTCAAAGGGGAAGTACTGTAAAGATGTTCCTTGACAAGTTATCGATGTTCTCCCAATGGAGGGAACAACTTATATAATACTATTGGATGCATGTATATTGCAGATTAAAATCCCACATTGATCAGATGTTTCGAATCTTTTTCATTTATTATGGGAAACAATATTTATTGAGGTGAACCAATTCAGAGTTCTGGTTGATAATCTTCTAGAAAAAACATATCCAACATGATGGATTCTTCATAGTAGTTCCATAATGAGTCTCCTCAATTATTTCATCTATATCATATTCCATGAAAATCAGTCCTTGGTTGAATGGGACTTAATATCTTAGTGACATGGGTGAGGCACAATCTGACCCTTACCCTTTTTTGTGTGGGATTCCTTTCATAGAGGTAATGGTCGTGTGAATTGGAAATTATGATGTTTATGGAAAACCTCTAGTTATATCTACGCACACCCGTTCAATCATTTCAGCATGTACCATATTTTGACCATAAAAATCCCCATCCTCTTTTCCCTCTGAACCTCCCTTGTGTTCTGTAGGATTTTGTATGGATACTTTAGCTTAGTGATGTGTAATGAATTAATGGAATTATATTATTTCATTTGCGATACTTCCCCTTTCTACTCCATCCATGAGGCATGTATTTATCCTTAATCTTATTCTCTTGGAGCTATTTGATGGACTATAATATGAAGGGAATCACTAGAATTTTCAGTTGTGCATGTCCTTAATGATGATATCGGGACATGATATGGGAAGAACAAAGAAGACGCATACTAGAGTGTTATAACTATTTCAAAAAAAGACTAATAGCCACTTAAGAGTACGTTATTATTGTGAAAATGGCACCTGCCATAATGTTTGGTGAAATTATTGTTTCATATTCAAAACACTTCATTCCTAGTTTTCAAGCCTTGAGGTTTAGGATAAACAGGCCCCCATCCATACATGATGGGTTTATTCCCAAACATTCATGGACTCTTCTAAAAAGGTTTATATTCTTTTATTTACAATGTTTTGTCTGAACATGGGATTGGTGCATCATTTTTTAGGAACCTAATCTCCCACTTCCTATGATCATTACTATATTTATAACATTTGTGCTATCTGATGGCCTAATTCTCCAAATCAGAAGGCTAGATCAGTAATTTCCAATTCTATGTGAATCAGTTTTAAAATTTCCCACTCCCTTATAGTCAGACATTGGATTGAGTTATTTGATTCCAACATTTTCTATCAATTCATTCATTGTGAAAATATTTCCTCTCTCAGATCAAGCCTAAAACTGTAATATTTTATGATACTAACATTAGTGGGATCTACTAGTAGGGGATCATGATGAAATTTAATGCTCTATATACAATAAATCTTCTTAATATGAACAATATATGGAGAATATTTGATCAATTATCCCAATCTTGTTAATGTGCTGAGGCATGCATATTGATGTGATCCTTTCTGCATTCCCAATTTTTAATGTCATATATCTGGTAGAGCCACCAAGTCAATTTGATGTTGCATTCCTTCTATTAACATGACCTAACATTGATATTTGATTTATTGAAATAATTTTTCAATAATGTGATGAATGTTTTTCCATATATTGAGATGGATTTTGTGCACACAATATCCGAAAATCACATATGGAATGTTGTATTAAGGGGTTTTAACATGTTAGAACATGACTGGTATGTTGTATTTACCCATCTATTTCATCATTTTTAGCATTCCATCTTCATATTTTTCTAAATTCTCTTCAACCTAGTTTTACTAGAGTGGATGCTTTCTCTCTTTTTATCATAAAAAACATCAGTAGGTAAGTTATTTATTATGGTAGAATACACGTGTCCCATGTGTAATTTGGATAATGATTGTAGCATTTTGTTTCCTTCTATACAAGAATTAATTTCCCCCATCAGTGGAAATGCATCTAGAATGACTAGCCTTTCTTTTCTCAAGTACCCCATTATAGGAGGGCTTTCTCATTACTACATTTCCATGGGGAGGACCCTTTTGATGAAATAAAACACTATTATGGAGATATTATTTGCAATGAATTCCATCATAGGGAGAAGTAAATTTGTGGAACAAATAAAGGGAATACTAGATTCCTCCTTGATCATCTATCTCTGTGGAGGGAATTTATGACTCTAATTATGAGATGATCTCTTAAGATATATCATATTATGGCTATGAAGCAATACTTCATGGTCAATTCCCTAAGGTGGGCCTTCATAATTATGGTTACATCCCCCATAATTTGGTAAAAAAAGAGTACGACCTTCTTGAATCCATAAATAAGAATCATAGGGCTTCAAGAAATTTATAATTAAGTAAAGATATATCATTGATCAGATAATTGATATATAATTTACTCTAGTGATGATTTTTTATTCCTTCATGTCATATATTGGGGACACATACTTAGGTAAGTTGTTTTCATGTATGAAATCTTACTTGACTAGCTCCCTAGTTCTTTCCAAAATATACCATAAAGCATCTAATAAATTTTCACGGTTTTGTTCTTATCATAGTGTCTCTACTGAAATGGACCGATACCTCTTGTTGAATGGGAGTGTGTTCCCTATCTAGTTTTATATATATTTTGGGAGTTTTTTTCTACAACCATCATGTATGGGAGAATATGTGTGTGTCTAATCAGGGGTGACATGTTGTTGAGCCACTCAATTTTTGGGGATGTAGATATGTGACTATCCCTTTATCAGTAATATTGTTTTTTTATAATGTATGGGTTGGTTTTTTGGATATAGGAAGGAATTTTTATCATCCCATTCAGCAGAATCAAGATATGATTGGTTAATTTTAAAACATGAATTATGATATGTGATCATTTCGAATCTAGAATAAGAGTACATTATTTTTCATTTCATCCCTTTTCACAGTTGTGTTTATTGAATGTACATGTATGTGGGAATTGAGAGTTGGGTTTCATCTATTCTTCACCATGACTTTCCTACTAGTTTACCCGGGTGCTGCTATAAAAAACTATAGGTAGTATTGATGAATTCAATTAGGAATGTGAACTTACTCCTTGTTTTCCCCCAAACATTGGATGAATGTCATATTTGAGGGCATACATATTAGTCTGTTGGCATGCTTGATTAATGCATGTAGGGTCTTTTTCCTCTTTGTGGATAACAACCGAATTTGACAAGAAGGGTTTATTGGTGTGAGAGGTGTTTATTAATGCTCATGTGGAACCACTAGATTTGAACAGTGTGTTTCCTAATATGATTCTAAGAGGGTATTCTAGATAGCTGAATTACAGAGGTCATGTGTATGGTACAACTATAGATTTTCATCCAAATTTAATAGTTGGGCATATCTAGAAGAGATAGTTTTGTGTCCCTATCCCCAATGGATTGTTTCTACCCCTTATGGTACTTATTGTGTGGAAAAGTCTAGATTACAGGGGTTGGCGTACCATGGATGGAACCCTTATTAGGTAGAGGGTTCACTATCACATGGAATTGGTAGTGAAGAATACTAGTAGGATACCTTTAGAAGGAACCTTGTGACTTCTTAAGAATTACTTATTTGGCATCATGATCCAACTCCATAACACAAGGATTATATTGGTTGTTTAATTCCATTCATATTTTCTTAAAAGGTTTATTATGAAAATACGTGCCACCTACTTCTAGACCAATAATCATCATTGACCAGCCGATTGGTGCATCTTTTTTAGGAGGGCTTGTTTGGTGTCCACCATGTTCCGGATTGTATTATTTTGGTGTTACTCCAAGGCTAGTTATTTTGAGACCCATCGTTTAACATGATAGGTTGTTCACTACATCGTCTACATGGATAATATCAAAACATGAATAGAAGCATGATAATATATTTTCATAAGAATGAAGTAAACCATTGGAGAAAGGGAATTCTTTGAGTAAGTTCTAGAATAATGATGACAAACCAAAATAAGAAATCCCCATCAATAAATCATATAATTTAAATGAATAAATTCAATATTTATTAACTTATATACCCCTATTAAATCTTAAATGGGAAAGGGTCCTAATACGTTGGTGACACAATCATACTTTATATGTATTCACATCATCTTCACTATTATTTTTATTATGATGGAAAATCATTTCCAAATGGTTGATTGCAGGGGGTTTAATATAATAAAATCATTCAAGTCATGTTAAATATTTTTGAATTGTTTCAATCTTGTGTATTTTTACCCAATGGTTTTATATCCATGAGGGACCTACATTCCTATGACAGGAACTTTATGTGGAGTTTGCCCAACTACGCTTAAGAGGTCACATTAGTCGAGAGGATGGGCGGTCGTGCTCATTAATCCCTTTTGGGGGGAAAGTTTTCCTACTCAATGACTCTATTATATATTTCGGATATGTTCGAGGATCATTATTTAATTCCCATGAAATATGGTGTTCATACTAGTATATAAATTCAATTATTATATTGTACATATCATATAATCATCTATTTTTTCTAATGTTCTTCCTCAATGGAGTCATATGTATATATCTAGGGTTATTCATCGAGTGTATCCAGTAATATAATGATAAGTGATTCTTCTGTAATTATTACATTAATTTCTATTTTCATCCATTGAGAAGGGTTCTCTAGAGTGTATCTTCATCTAGGGAGATGGGAGTTGTTTAGAGGTTGGGATCGAACACATGGTAGGGTTTCCTATGTATCATTACAAAAGGAATCGCATCCCTTATAGTTAAATTATTATTAATGGGAAATGTCTTAAATATTCATGTCATTTGATTTTTAGCTAACCATATGGTTAAACATAATGTTTAAAGGACATTTATAAAAATGTTTTATAGTTGATGTTCGGTGTGAGACATAGGGAAAAAAGGCCAAAGGAACCTTTAAGGGATAAGAATTTATTTTTGAAATAGACCAAACATGGAATGTGTCCCCTAGATAACCGGGTTGACTTGGGTTGTTTTTTTGGACAATAGTAATCTTCCTACATATCAAATTAGGATTGAAATCAAGGACAACATAGTATGGTTTTTAGGATATATACTTATGGAGTCCCTTTAAAGGGTTTGTCTTGCATGCGATTATGGTGCATTGAGAGGACTAAGTTGGGTATAACCCCTTAGGGGGACTCCTGGATTGAGTTTGGGGCCATGAGAAGGGAATTCAATCATGTATGTTTGGTTTTTTTTGTTTTGGGATTACAGTTCAGAATGATTCTCATGGGTGAGTGTAGTCATATGATTATGTCTTATAACAAGTATTTTTTCCATGAGTTATATTTCATGGATTATTACTAATGAGGATTCCCATATTATTGGGTGTAGAAATTGGGAATTAAACTAAAGGAGGATTACCTTGAAAATATGTTCGGTCTTATACCATGTAAGAGGCTTAAAGGTTTATTTGGAACTTACACATTGAATGATACCCATGGTGTTCACGATGGAGAGAATTTCAGGATCACCATTGACATATAAGACTACATGATTCATGATAAATTTGAGAAACAAGAGGAATTATAAGATCAAACAAAACCCAATCCTTATTCCATTAATGGAAGGGGATGTTGATATGGTTCTTCAATCCCATAATTGTACCATATACCCAAATATAATGATTAACAAAACAAATGTTCCCATATACCCTGTAATTTTTGTCACCGGGATAGTCAAATTTTTTTATCTATACAACTATGGTTCCTAAGTATGGAGACAATGGAATGTGTGGACAAGGAGGTATCCTACAAGAAATCATTGGGGGTCACCCCATGATAGATTTTCTAAAATTGGTTCTAGAGTAATGGAGGATAATCTCATTAAAAATTTAATAGAAAAGAAAGTGTGATCCTCATCATCCTCTCTAAGAACTAGAGGATGAATATCATAGAGATGACTGTAAAATGTCTTGGGCCTGACCCTAGTTCCCAAGACCAAGGTTTTTTTAACACTACCTATAGAGAATATGTACCTATGAATACAATTTTGCACATCCAAAAGAATTATGTGGATACTACCTATCTAATTGGACATGTATTTGAATCCTCTAACAATAGGAATGAAAATCCAAATGGGTGACATGTTTGTATGCCTCTTCCCAAAGTTTTTCTAGTCTGGAGGATTTAGTAGATTTTAATATTCTCCAATTTATAATGATGGAAAAAAGAAATATTAATCTAGACATAGGTGTCTGGGAAGAGGACTAAAAGAAGGTATCATGTAGGTCCTAGCATAGAGGGAAAAGGTTCATCAAGCAGGCCATGGGTAGAAATTGATGCTCATTGCATAGAAAGATATAAGAAATGGTGAGTGGGATATACCTTGGGAAATTAACCCCATGGGAAACGAATCATGGGAGAGGATTTATCCTAGGTATAATGGGTCCCCTCATGTATTCTCAGATGAGGATGATACAAGTCCCCAGTTAGGGAAGGGGCCTCACAAAGGTGGTTATTCAACATAATTGATGGTGTCCTCATGTTGGGGTCTTATATTTCATATCATGAAGGGACATTTATCTCATATATCCCTCTTAATTAATGAATCTCCTAGGGTTTGGTGAGATACTTGAGGAATTTATGGAGAAAAGAGAGAAGGCGGTGTATGACTAGAGCTTGGGGGATTGTTTTGATTTTCAACATGTGAAAATGAGGATCCCAAAGGACATAATTATAGCAAAATATGGATCCTTGGTCAATGGAGTTACCTTGAATTGATTCAAAACAAAATAATCTAGCATAATTACCCAATATATGGATGTCCTACCTTTTAGTGCTACATAGGGGGGCTGTGTGGGCCTTCTTTGCATAGGGGTGAATGCGAGCCCATTGGGGAAAGTCCTATTGATTATTCTCGAGGATAGTCAATTATATATCATGCTCATGGTTCTTTTAATAATCTCTTCATCCCCATTGAAAATATGATGTTTTAGAAATCCCTTATAAATTTGGTATTACACCATCGAGATATATAATAATGATGATATCATTTTAATATATTCCCACAAGAGTATGGGTAAATGTTTGTAGTCATTGATGAATATAAATTTCAAGAAAGTATCATTAAAAATATTCATGAAGAAAATGAAATTATAAAATTGAAAATTATTTTACATTCAATATAACATTCAAAAAATCTTTAAAAAGAAATTGAAAAAAATATAAAAGAAAGTATATTGAAATGAAAGAAATTTTAGAGGTTAATTTCATAAATTATGTAAATAACATTTCTATTGAATGGTTAAAAGGATAGAAATGTTCATAGTTCAAAAAGTTATAATGTGTTTCCTTTGAAATAACATTTTAAAAAATAAAAATCTGTAAAAAATTATTTTAATAAAAAAAATCAAAAAAGGATAAATAAAAAAATTTAAAACAATTTTAGAAAACAAACTATTTTATGAAAACATATTTCAGACTAAAGGGGGGAAATGAAGTCGGATATTGTTAAAATATTTTATAAATAATTTTAAGTAAAAAATAGTTTAGAAATTGCAATATAACTAGAAAATATCATGAATATCCATAAGAGAATAAAATAATAATTTATATAAATTATTTATCATAAACATTCATTTTATAGAAATTAATAAATAAATAAAATCTATTATAATGAGATTTTGGGATTACACCATTAAAATGATCATTATGAGGACAGGATAATTAATAAATTTTTCAATTATCTATATCTACATTAAATAAAATTAATATATGTGGAAATAAATCAACTTATATTCAAAAGTAAAAATAGAAATAATCATTCGATTTTAATAAAAATGAGGAGATAAATAACCCCATGAAAAAGAATTTAGTAAAGATACTCATTACCACTTGTAAACATTTTATTAAAATCCCATAAGGTTAAATAATTAAAATTGAAGCATAAAATTCCATCAATAATAAAATATTCACTATTTTACATGTCAATTTTCATTATATAAACAATTTAAATGAAATTACATGCATAACATTATAATATTACCAAATAAAATGAAATTGATATTAAATATCCTACCTCCCTCGTCCTTTTGATCCAAAAAAATATAACCACTTATTCAGTGGATTTAAACATGTCTGAAAAATATACAAGAACCATATTACTATTTATTATATCATATATGACTCATTTATAACATCTTTTCACCCATGTGTTCATAATATTTCATTAGTTTCATTATTTTGGGTGTTAAATGTGTGGTGTTTTGAGTATGTTTTGGATAGTTATTTTCTTTACCTATTTCATAAATAAGTATTTATTACCCTTCATAATGTAAAATATGATAGAAATTATCATATATATTTATTATATATGTATTTATATATGTCTGTACAATTTTGTGATAGGGAGTGAAATACAATGTTCAGGGAGTTGGTAAGTTTTACGTACAGATGAACTTTGATTCCATATTCTTTTTCAATTGAATGGATGAAAATGAATATACATACATATATATATATATTCATTTATATATAATATGTAATATATATCACATATTATTATTTAAAAATCATAATACATTCCATGTAAATTGTGAATAAATCACATCGCTTCTCAAGGGGGTAGCCCTCCATACCCATGAACGACATTCTAATATTCCAAAAAATGGAAATCATCAAGTTATATGTGATATATTAATTTAAAGAGAATCATAAAATCAAAAGTGTCATATAAATAATATATAAAATATAAATCTATCACATTCTCCATCCAATAAATGTTGTAATAGAAAAATGAATTGCATCAGTTTCTAAGGTGGTAGTCTGCAGTACACATGAATGATTATTTTGTAACACACATGATGGATGTCCCTGAAGTGGTAGATCATAACCATAAAATAAAACAATATAAACATATTTAATATAATGAAGTTATTATGTAATAATTTATAATAATAATTGGAGGTTTGGGGGATAAAATAATATAAAAATGCTTTTATAAGATCATTACATCTTTTTCATGTATCCTCTATAGGTTTCCACTAATTCCTAGAAAGGATAGATTAATGACAAAAAAATGTTTTCTAGGATTATTTGAGATAATATTTGGTAGAAATTGGGTGTTTAAGGGACGTACCACATTTTAAATTTTTGATTATTGGAGGCGAGGGGTGGTCTTTATTAAATGGGGTGAGTGGTACTATTCTAATTATTGAATAAAAAAAGATTGAACCACAATTTGTTCATATAAATTGACTCCAATAATAATTCAATATGGTTTTTGTAAAGTATAATTTCAATATATGTCTATCTAGTAGGGGTTTCTTAAACATCTTGTTAATTTTATAATTTATATTAATGTTTAACCCCTTTGTAAAACCTTGTTTCCCTTAATCCATATAAATAATATTAAATAGTTTTATAAATTTTTTTTGGAAGAAATTAATTTGAAAATATGATAAATTATAAATTATTCGGATTAAAAATACTTAATCCATTTTTCTGAATTAAAAAAACATTTGTGGAAAAATTTTATTTAAAATTAATCTCACATAGGGGATGAGAAAGTGGGGTTCTGCAGTGAAAATGTTAAGACAATTACTAATTTCTAAAAACTAATTTATATATAATAATGATTCCAATGACTTAAATTATATTAATAGATTTATTATTGATGTATTTTTAATTTTAAAAAAGTTAATTATAAATTTTGGCATTATAAATGATTTTTATGATATGTCAGTTTCCAAAAAAATGCAGTATTTTTCGCTATTTATCAAAACAATAAACTTTTCAAAAAAAATTGATACAATGGAAAAAAAATTATTTAATATTTAGAAAATTATCATTCCCTTTAAAAAAATTATAAATTATTCCTAATTTTTTTAAATATATTGGCACCATTATAATTTGGAAAAACTGCCTTAAAAACAGAGCTTCTTAAGTATAAATTTAGAGATGTTCGTATCTTAATCCTATAAAATATATTGTATAAATGTAAAAAAACATATTTAATATAAAAAAATTTATTTTCATTAATAAAATTCAATATTTGTAATTAATTTTATTTATTAATATAAAATTATTTTGCTATTCAAACAATATTTTTTTATTTTAACAATTCCATTACATTAAGTTTTTTTATATTTGTTTCTAATTAATTGGAAATCAATGAATTAAACCATGTATATTTATATATTATTAATTAATATTAATAATGAAAAATAAGTACTATGATATAATATTTATTTTAAATCATAATATTAATATTATTTGGTAAAACTCGATTTTGCAGGTAACACATGCCATTCAAGAAACTCATTGTTTTGTGTAATTCATGAAAATTCACCATTCTCTGTAATGAATGTTATATAATAGATTGAATTTATTTATAATAGTTAATATATAATAATTTATAGCTATGTTATATTTCATTCCACTATTTGTATTTTGTTTCTTAATAGCTATAAAATATGACGTTCATATATTTAAATTTGAGAATGTTACACTCACACCATAGTCAAAAGGGAAAAAATAAATAAATAGACATGATGAATATTTTCACACCACAAATGACATGAAACCTGAAAATCACAGACTAACACCCTATATTAGTACCTATTACAACCCAGATCTTTTATTACACAATTAAACATAATTCATTACATATAATTCATTTGATAGAACATATATGATCGAGAGGTATAGTGTTTTTGGGGCATAGGATCATTACAAAACAACATAAAACAAGAAAAACAACATCTCTATTGAAATCTTCCATTACATGACCACTACATTCCCTCGTACATAGCATTATATGGGATAACCTAAGGACATGCATAAAAAATGGTGAGCTATAAAGCCCAGTAAGGGATTAATCATGGAATAACATGAGAATTAAATACATGTTAGAAAATAGGCATATAAATAGTGCACAAGTGAAGAATAAACATAAAGGTATGAAAAATCATGATAATCATAACATGGAAATGTGGCAACAACGCTTAACATGGAATTAGCGTGAGCTAAGGCTCATTTCACATGGAACATGAGTAAACCCTCATTAAACATGAAGAAATTGTAAACCATTGTTGAATTTTAATTATCATGATTAAACACCCTTTTCATATGACATATCATGATACATTACTTTTCCCAATTAATTGGTGCACTATAAGGGCGTTCCCTTCTTAAACATTTCATTTCATGCCTACATGTGCTGCATGGATCATATAACATGGATTCATAAAACAACATCATTTATTCCCTGATAAAGGAATGTGGAATTCATTCATTAATAATTATAATCAATAATTAAATGTGCGTAATGGTGAATACCCTTGATAGGGAAATGGGAATGGTATTCACTACACAATGACATTGGCTTAAAAAAATCGGTGTAATTCCGGCTGCATAACGGCATGACGTAAGAAATAATAAAAATGGTTGATGAGAGAGAAAGTGGAGTCACATAATAAGTACATGAAATGTAATGTAAGGGGGTCATATATATGCATGTCCCAAAATTTTTAATGGAATTTAGATTCATGATTCAAAATAATTACTTGAATGTAAGTGAGGAGAGATAAAAAAAAATTTTCAGAATTTCTACATAGTAACGGGTATACATGGGAGGCATTTATTGAAAGAGAAATGGGTATCTCATAATTCCAAAATAAATATGGAAGTATGGTGGAGGTTAGAAACCATATCCCAACATTTATAATTGAAAATAAAAGTGCATAACAACATGAAGAGAATTGGACAAAAATGAGACAATATGAAAACCCTTACTTGGAAGTGTGCTTCCAAAGACATCATAGAGGATTCTTAGGATCTTGGGGAACCATTGGAAGATTATATAGAGAGTTTAGTAGATCATTAAACAACTACAAAGTATTTGTGTGAGGAGGAAGTGTGATCATGGGATGGTTTATATAGGAAAGGAGATGGAATTGTTTACTATTTAGTTTTGGGACAGCTCACATTAATTTAATCAAAACCACAAACCAACCCTTGGTTTTTGACAACATGTTTTTCAAAGGGGAGTGGAAAACAATATTTTATAAGTCCAAAGTCCGAACATCTGAAAATAATGGAGTTTCTTATGTGGAGGGGAGACACACTCCAAAGGAAAAAATTTAAAAAGACAAAATGTTTAATAAGTCTTGAAGGGTCCACTAAAGCTTTGTAAAAAAAGATATGAAAAATCACATTATTTTAATGGTGAAACCAATATTGGCTGAAAATAATGTTTATGGTATTTTATTACATTACTATTGGAACATTATGATGTTATAAAATACATTATATATTTAAACGGTATTTAATTTTTACCCAAAAATTTGACTGTCTCAAAAAATTTTGAAAAATTCACCATTGGATAACTTCGAAATATTGATTCTATAAATAATTTTAATTTTATATAAATAATTTTCATAATATATTAATTTTCATATTTAAAATAAAAAACTGACATTTATTGAAAATTCATTGGTTTTGAGAAAAATGGCTTTCAAACCATAATTAAAATTACAATAGCATTTATAAAATTGTACTATAATTTATATATAATAAAATTTAATTTAATAAAAATATTATTTTGTTAAAATATTATTTAATTAAAAATCCATTAATTCTTCAAAATAGATTTCTTAGTTGAACATTAACTAAAAATTTTATTTGTGCATTAAAAATTATTTACAAGGTAACAATAATAAAATGATTATTTATTCATTATTAGATACAAAAATAATGTACCAAACCATAGTGCTAAGATCATGTTACATAACTCCTTATAACACCCCCATAAGACCGAAGAGTAAGGTGTGCGATGGTGAATGACTTTTGGGGTGGCTCAGATAACATTTCTCGGGTGGTAATCTCTACTGACTTACACTTCTCTCGTATGTGGTCCTTCTTGAGCATAACATATTCAAGTTCGGCTTGGGCATGGTTAAGAGCAAATCCCAAATATGCGAACTCCTCTCCAAGCCCTGGAAAATGGGCTTCTTATGGGGCACATCTTCTGGATGAGGCCATCGTTTCCTTGGCTGAGTAAATTGGATTTGATAAAGCCCTAAATATATACTAATCATGTGATCACTATTCAATGGCTATATAAGAAATAGTGAAAATTCATAATAGAATCCAAAAATCTAAATCCTAGAAATTTGACATTTTATATAAACATTTTACATAAATATACCTTCAATTATATCAAGAGGGATTTCCATTAATGAATTTCTGGGTCGTTACAATCTTGAAACTTAAGAAATTTCACCCTCAAACATTCTTTTTCCCACACTAAAACAGATGTTGGTTACTCTACATCGTCATTTCCTCTGATTCCCACGTCACATCTTCAAACTTGTGATTTCACCACAACACCTTGACATGGGGCATTGTCTTATTTCATTGAACTTTTTCTCTATAATATAAGATCTTCACTGGTTGTTCCTTGTAAGAATGATCCTCCTCTAATTGTACTACCTCTAAATAGATTACATGTGAAGGGTCCGGTATGTACTTCCTCAAGATGGGTACATGAAAGACATCATGTATATAGGCCATGGTAGGTGGAAGTGCTAGTAGATAGGCCACAACCTCGACACAATCAAGAATCTCTACGGGGTTGATGTACCTTGGACGTAACTGCCCTTTCTTTCCAAACCTCACAACCTTCTATCATGGAGATATGCATATAAATTCTAGGTCTCCAACTTTAATCTCAAGGTATCATTGACAGTTATCTATATAACTCTTCTGTTGACTCTGGGCTTTCTTGATATGATGCTGAATTTCTTTCACCTTCTCCACCATTTCTTCGACCATTTCTGGTCCATTCACCTTATGCTCAACAACCTCATCCCAACACGCTGATGTTCTACACATTTTCCCATAAAGTGCTTCATATGGTTCCATTTGGATGCTGATTAGAAACTGTTATTATAAGAGAACTCAACAAGAGGATGATGTCGATCCCATCCTCCTTTAATGTCCATTGAGCCCAATCTGAACATGTCATCAAGTGTTTGGATAGTCCGCTCAGATAGGCCATCCGTTTGAGGATGATATGCCATATAGAAGTTTAGTTAAATATTCAAAGCATGTTGAGGACTCTTCAAAAACATAGAGGTTAATCTTGGATCTCTATCAAACATAATAGAGAGTGGTACTCCATGAAACCTTACCACTTCCATGATATATATCCATTCCGGTTGATCCAATGAGAAATTATCTTGAATATTTAATGAAATTTGCAACCTTTTTAAGACGATCCACAATAACCCAGATCGCATCTTTTCCTTTGGATGTCTTCTAAAGTCCGGTAAAAAATTACATGGTGTTTTTTCTCTATGTCAATTCTGTTATGGGAAATGGTTGCATCATCCCCTTAGACTTCTGCCTCTCTTCCTTCACTTACAGACACATCAAGAACATTGATGTATATTCAGCGATCTCCATCTTCATATTATCCCACCAACAATTCGCTCAGAGATATTCATACATATTTGTGTTTCCTGAGTTAATAGACAAATTTTAACTATGTGCATCATCTAAAAGATCCTTCTTCATCTCCAAACATGATGGAAGACATATCGTTTTTCCAAATCATACAATTTCTTCTTCATTAACATTAAACTCTGAGTTTTTTTCTTTTCTGATAGCATCTTCATTTTCTTAAATTCCCACATCATACTTTTGAGCGTCATTTAACCTTTCCAAAAGTTATGGTTGGGCAAACAATTGTGAAATGATTGATGATGTTCTCTTCTTTAATATTTCCATGTCCATTTTCATCAAATATAAGAAGATTAGATCCTTTTCAATTTTCTTCAATGATAGAATCATTGGGTCCTTTCTACCTAGGTAATCCTCCACCTTGTTCACTTTTCTAGGGTGGTAATGGATTGAGTCATCATAGTCTTTGATCAGCTCTAACAGTCTTCATTGGCACATGTTCAACTCTTTCTATGTGAATACATACTTGAGGATTTTGTGGTCTGTATATATTTCCCACTTCTCCCCAACGAGATAATACAACCAAATTTTCGAAGAGAAGATCACTACATCCAACTCAAGGTCATGTGATGGACATTAATGTTCAGTAAAAATCAATTTCCTTGAAGCATAGGCAATGACGTGGACATATTTCATCAACACACATCCCATACCCTTCTTTGAAGCATCGCTGATTTCCACAAAATATCTCCACTTGTGGGTAAAGTGAGCATGTGCGTAGTGATAAGCCTCATTTTTAAATTCATGAAGCTTTCTATGCATTCATCAGTCCAAGAAAATATTACTCCCTTCCGAGTTATCTTGGTTAGAAGGTTCGACAATCGTGAGAAATTTCTCACAAATCATCGATAATATCCTACTATCCCCAAAAAGCTATGGATATCTATTACTGATGTTGGCCTTGTCCATCCCTTAATAACATCTGTTTTGGAGGGATACATATATATCCCATTTCTTGTGATGATATGGCCCATGAATGATCCCTCTTTCAACTAGAACTCACACTTGTTGTACTTTTCCTAGAGCTTTTCCCTCTACAAGGTGTCTACTACAGTTCTCAAATGCTCCTCGTGATCCTCCTTGGTTTTGGATTATATCCTAATATCATCTATATTTTCTACCGAAATTTTTTCGAGGTAATCTCTATATAATCTATTCATCAAGTACATAAATATTTCTGGAGAATTAGTGAGTCCAAAAGGCAATATAATGAATTCATAGTTCCCGTATCTTATACAAAAATAAGTCTTGTGGATATCTTTTTTCTTCACCCTTACATGATAATATCCAGACCACAAATCAAAATTGGAGATGTATTGTGCTTCACACAGCAGATTGAAAAGTCATTAATTTGTGGGAGAGGATACTTATTCTTTATCATGATTTCATTAATCTAGTGATTATTGACGCTGAGGAGCATTGGACCATATTTATTCTCGACAAAGAAGACTGGGGCACCCCATGGTGAAGCACATGGGTGTATAAACACTTTATATAGATTCTACTGTAGTTATTTCTTCATCTTTTCATGCTCCACAAGAGTTATTCTCTATGGAGTCCGAGATATTGGCAACACCCCAGGTATAATATCAATTTTGAATTCAACGCCTCTTCAAGGTGGATTACCAGACAATATCACAAGAAACACTTCAACGAATTCCCTCACAATGGGCATGCCTTCTAGGATTGGTTCCTCCTTAGAATCAATTATCTGATCCATATATGTGTGTTCATAGGGCAGTAATATCAACTCTTAAGATGATGGAGCTAAAGAATATTCATCTTCCTCCTTGCACTTGTATAGAATCGGTGGTCAATTACCCAAATGGAGAGTTATTTCCATCTCAATACAATTTATGTTGGCTCTATATTAGGAAATCCAATCCATGCTATGAATTACATCAAATTCCACAAGAGGGGGTATGATGAGGTTCACCAGGAAGTTTAATCTATAGATTATGTTAGGGGAGGAGTTATATTAATGGGATGAAATGATTTCCCCACTTTCCGTACACACTGACATCTTGACATCCATGATTTGTGGTAGTGCTGGGATTGTTCTACTAAACCTTCGTGATATACAAGAATGTGTAGAACCAAAATCAAAATGTAAGTTCACTATTATTGAATTAATAACTAGTGTACCTATCACCACTTCGTTTTCATAGTTCACTTCGGTAGTAGTGATGGATAAAGCTCTCCCTTGCTCCCATGGAGGTTGTTGGTTGCCTCAAAAAACCCTTGTCTTAGGGAATTGATTTAAAAGATGCCCTGGTTCTTTGTAGTTATAGAAACAAACCATGTGTTGAGGTTTAAACAAAGTATTCCTCTCCTCTGTTGTAGTCTTGGGTATTTCATGTGATAGTTAATAGCCAGGTTCCCTTCTCTTCAACACCTAAAGCATTTCCCCATCCCCTTCAGGCAATTTTCATAGTGCTTTTTTCCATACCTTTTGCAAGGGTGGTGCTGAATTTTCATAGCACCATTGGATTTATCCATCGGACCACGAGATTTGAAGTACACCTTATGATTCATATACCAATGATACCCCCATTATTCTTTGATATATATTTCGACCTTTAGGGAACATCAGACAATTTCCTCATAGCAATCGAAGTCATGGATCAGAAACGCTTTCTGCAAGTTAGGTTTCATCCCACTAAATACGTGGTTAACGTTGCATTCTTGGGTAACAAAAAAGATGGGAGCATATCGTACAAGCCTTTTGATGTTTTCCTCATACTCTATAATAGATTCTTCACCTTTTTATTGAGGACATGGAAGTCACTTTCCATCTTAATACGGAGGGTGAGCGGAAAATATTTATCAAAAAACATCTTCCGGAAATCCTCCCATTTCAATTTCTCGATCTCCTCGCCAGGATTCATATTTTTTATGAACATCCACCATTGATCAGAATAACCCTCCATATGATAAGTCTCTAATAGAACCTTCTCTTATTCATAATATTGAAGGATGGAGAAGATCTTTTCAATGGATTTGATCTATTGTTCGGCGATTGAGGGGTCAGATGATCCATTAAAAGTATGAGTCATTTGTCTCATGAATCTCTCAATAGTGACATGTTCTTTCTTAGGGGGTTGAATGTTCCTCTTTACCCATGTTTCTATTCAATGATTGATTTAGTTGAGAGAGAAGCATGAATGTTTGTGATTCCTCTCCCATTGGATAGGGAATCTCATTAGTGCAATCACCACATTGATCTTCACAACGTTTATAATCCTGTTTCCTCCTATAACTGGTCATTGGCTATAATAAAAAGAAAGTTAGGGGTAACACATAAAGGGTAATACAAGGACCAAACTAATGACTTAAATATAACTTTTATTTCCTTATCATGTGAATCCATTGTCTTCAGTCTATGTTATCAATGATCTATATTTTAACATACATTCTTTGGGAATATTTTTGTCCCTTAATAATGGTTCATACAAAGAATTTGAATTTACCAAATAATATCCCCTTATAGTTGATAACCAAGAGTTCCGCAAGTCCCATTGTCGTTCCCCATTTCACATTTCAGTCTAGCTCAAAGTAGTAGTTTTGGGTTTTACCCCAAGGATACATCTGTGCCAGAGCTGCTTGTACCTGCTCGTATCGTAACAGGGATGTATTTTCTTAATAAACCACTTAATCATAACTCACCAAAACTAAGGGATGTTTTTATTATACTTAGATTTGTCTCGGAGGCTTTATGACAGTTTTCTAATCTTAATCCCAGAAATAACAAATCCTATCCTCTGATACCGACTATGACAACCCTGATATTTTAATACACAATTAAACATAAATTATTACATAAACATAATTTGATGATACATAGAAGATTGATAGGTCAAGTGTCTTTGTGGATTAGGATCATTTCATAACCAATTAGAACATAAAAAAAATATCTTTATTGAATTCTTCCTTTACATGACCACTACATTGGCTCGTACTTGGCCTTGTGTGGGATAATCAGAGGACATGCATAAAAAATGGTGAGCTATAAAGCCCAGTAAGGGATTAATGAATGAATAACAAGAAGAATAAAATTAATGTTAGACAATAGACATATCGATAGAGTAAAATAGAAGCATATACATAAAGGCATGATAACACATGATAATCGTAACATGGAAATGTGGCAACAACAATTAATAGGAAATTAGCATGATCCAAGGCTCATTGCACATGGAGCATGAGTAAACCCTCATTTCACATGAAGCACTAGTAAAACCTTGTTTCACTTGAATTAGCATGGGTAAACACCCATTGAACATGTCATATCATGATATTGTACATTACCCAATGCTTTGGAGCGCTATAAGGGTGCACCCTTCTTAAACATTTCACTTCATGCATAAGTGTGCCACATAGATCCTATAACACTGATTTGTAAACATCATCATTTATTCCACGATAAAGGAATGTGGAATTCATACATGAAACATTATAATCAATATGTACATTTTAATAAAGGTGAATACACTTGATAGAGAACTGGGAAAGGTACTCACTACCCAATGACATTGGCATGGAAAATCGGTGCAATTTCGGGAGCGTAACATCGTGAAGTAAGAAAT
Organism: Viscum album; assembly: GCA_963277665.1. Lineage (NCBI taxonomy): Eukaryota > Viridiplantae > Streptophyta > Magnoliopsida > Santalales > Viscaceae > Viscum > Viscum album. Next base: position 1,911,839,982 of record OY728120.1, read on the forward strand.
CACAAAAATTATTGATGAGGGGGAAAGTAATGTCTCATTATATGTACATGAAATGGACATTAAGGGGTTCATATATATATATGTTCCAATAATTATAATGGAATTTAGATTCATGATACAAAAGAATTGCTTGAATGTAAGGGAGGAGACATAAATTCCATTCGAAATTTCGACAAAGTAATTGGTGTAAATGGGATGAATTTATTGCAGAGAAAGGGGTATCTCATAATTCATAAATAGTGAGTCCAGTTTTGGGTAGGTGAACAAACATACCCAAACATTTATAATTATAATTAAAATGGAATAACAACATTTAGAACATTAAAAAATGAGAAATGAAAAAAAAAAACCCTTACTTGGAAGTGTGCTTCCAAAGGCTTGAGAGAGGATTGTGAGAGGCTTCATGGGAGCTTGGGGAACCTTGGGAGGATTATCGAGAGATTAGGGAAGATTTTGGATGGAATACAAAACCATTGAGTGAGTTGGATTGGGAGCATGGGTGGGTTCATATAGGAAAGGAGAGGGAATTCTTTATTATTTAGGCTTGGGACACCTCAAATTAAACTAATCAAAACCACAAAACAGCTCATGGATTGTGCCCATGGTATTTTCCAAAGGGGAGTGGAAGAAAATATTTTACAAGTCCAGAGTCTTAAATTCTTAAAATAATGTGTTTATTATGTGGAGGTGGGTCACGCTCCCAAGGAAAATAATTTAAAAAGACAAAAAGTTTAATAAGATTTGAAGGGTCCCCTAAAACAATGTGAAATAAATAAAACAAACCCAAAATCACATTATTTTAATGGTAAAAATATTTTTTCTAATCATATAGTTTATAGTATTCTATTACATCACTATTGAGTCATTATGATGTCATAAATAAAATTATAGATTTAAACGGTATTTAATTTTCACCCAAAAATTTTACTCTCTCATGAAATTATAAAAAATTCACCATTGAAAAATTTCAACGTCCCAATCCCAGAAATAATATTAATTTAATCTAAATAATCTTCTAAATATGTTAATTTTAACTTTTAAAATAAAAACTGACATTTATTGAAAATTAATGGGTTTTGACAAAAATGGCTTTCAAACCTACATAAAAATAACAATTGCATTCAGAAAATAATTTTTTCATTTATATTTAAAAAATTAATTTATTAAAAATGATATTTTATTAAAATAATATTTAATTCAAAAATCCATTAGTACATTAAAAAATATTTATTAGTTTAACATTAACTAAAAATACAATTTGTGCATTAAAAACTATTTAGAAGGTAACAATAATAAAATTAAATTATATTCATTATTATATACAAAAATAATGTACATAACCATAGTGCTATTGTCTTGTTACATAACCCCTTATAACACCCGCATAAGACCGAAGAGTAAGGTGTGTGATGGTGACAGACTCTTGGGGTGGCTCAGATAAAATTTCCTGGGAAACAATCTCTATTAACTTCCACTTCTCTCATAGGAGGTCCTACTCGAGCATAACATATTCAAGCTCATATTGGGCTTGGTTAAGAGAAAAGCCCAAAGATGTAACCTCCTTCTCAAGCTCTGACAAATGGGCTTCGTATGGGGTATGTCTAACGGATGAGGCCATCGATTCCTTTGTCTTAGTAAATTGTATTTGTTAAAGCCCTATATTTATACTAATCATGTGATCACTGTTCAAAAACTATATTAGCAATGGTCACAATTCTTAATAGTATCAAAAAACATAAAACCAAATAATTTGACATTTTATATAAACATTTTACATTAAGTGACATTTAATTAGATCAAAATGGATTTCCATTAATGAAAGTATTGGTCATTCGGTATTCTCCACAATGCTATATCACATGGAGTCATAATGTGTTATCTCAAAATAGGAAACACACCTCAATGTTTGATAGACTGAATCCAATATATGTGGCATATCTACAAACTCCTCATGTGTGGGAATATGGCCTCAAAATAGGCTATTTTGAACATAAAAATAATGAGTCCTTGAAAATCATATTGAGAAAAATAATTCTTAAGTTGGAACCTTGGGACAGTAGATAACCATGTGGATGATAAAGAGGTGAACCCAGAAAACAATGTCCAGTTATGCTTGGAGTTCTTAGGATCGATCAGATGAATATCATTGAGGAATAATACAGATAACCTTTATCTTCTAATATTCATTGTTATATAATTATGTCTAAATTAAAATTCTAAAAACCTACAATAAATATCTCATAATAAAATGGTGGAGAAGAGGGAACAATGGTGTTTAAAAACATTAATATGAGATCCATCTACAATATCACTTCTAAGGGAAATCCTCTACGTGTTATAGAAACATAAGTCTCATAGGATTGTATATTACATAGAACTCAAATTTTCAGAATGATTCTATAATCAATGAAGGAGAATCTAATCATTAATAAAGAATTATTGTTAGATAATGGGGAACCACATCCCATGGTGAAAAAAATACCAAAATATAGATAATATATCTTAATAATCTACCCCAATTACCTATTTATACCAATAGTGGAGTAGCATGAACCACTATAATTAAAAATAAACTCTAATTAAAACTATTTATATGCTATCACAAATATAAATGTGGGATCCTTGTGCCCAATATTGATTATCATGAAATATAGACTCAGATGGATGACCCCAACTAGGTTTGACCTCATTACGTTGGTGGAAATACTAGGTCATCTGAAAGATGGTCTGATATGTATTTATGTGCAAACAATATTGACCATATCAGACCTATAAGTATAGGACCCCACACAATAACCCCTTTTATTTCTATCAAACCAACCCATGTGACAGTGAAAATTTCATCATTACATTACTCTTGTATTAGGTTGGGTATCCATTTCCCAAGAATTCAAAAAATCCATGATCAATTAAAATAATTAATATATATTATATCATGATATATCCCACTTGTTATACATAAATCTCCCGAAATATATGTTCCCATTCACATTCTATGTGGAATAACACCTAATATGGACTACATAAAATCTCATAAACATGTATAAACTCGATGAAATAAATAATATGTAGTTATTGGAGAGGAAGATGGTGTGTCCCATAAGGTATATGTCATGTATACACTAATATAAAATGGGTAATGTTCCCAAATTTTAATGGAATGTATAGAAAATTTCACATGGAGTGGGAGATTAGAAACACAGTATGCAAGACTATAATGGGAACATGGCATGTATTATTCCTCCCAAGACATGTTCTAATAAGGAAACATGTAATATAGAATTGATAGACACCAAATGTGAGTATTTTTGGGTTTCTAAGAATGTATCATCAATATAAACCACCCTTTCTATATATGGATACACAATGTCTAAGAAAAATCCCACAAAAATAAATATTTTTCTCTATAATAACATGATATTCTACAGCACCCAGTTTACAAAGAGATTAATATTTTAAACTAAATTCCATATTTTGATAATTTAATAACCAAAATATAAGAATAAATAAAAATTATCAATTTTTTAGTGATTATTCATATGAACACATTTGATCCTTATGTAATGACATGATCTAGATAGAAACAATAATAATAAAAGATTTACATCCATTAGTGCATGAACATTTAATCATTCATCAGAAAATATTACCATCTTAACCAATATATGTTTATTAACAACTACCAATGACTATTATTCATTGTATACTCTCCATAGATACTCTATATCTTCTTCACCTCTAATGATAATAGATAAATAAAAGCATGAGTCTATGGTGTCATTACAATTTGAATAAAAATGATTGTTGAATCAAATGCCTATCCCAATATATCAATGAATTTGTGAAGATAGTGGGTTGGAATACAAATATTAATGAAAATATAGAATCATTGATGTATATTATCAAAATGGACATTAAATTGGAAAATAGTAAATAAAATAACATATGAACAACTATAGTAACAAATACTCCAAGACCAATTAAAAATAATAATTATTGGGCCCCTGAAATGAGGAATAAATTAGTGTTCCAAGGAGTAAATAGTTCATGCATGAAATAGAAAATATCATGGTTAGAATGAATAAATAATAAACATCAAACTCAATAGATAATTTATATTACTTCAAATCTATTATCCCCAACACATGATCGATCAAAAAAATAACTACTAATTATTTCAAAATTATTTGATCTTCTATTTGTTGCCACCATGATATAATCCCTATCATTCAACCTAGGGTGGGCCAAGGTGGAGAGCCGTTAATACTAAAAAGATTTCATAGAATATATTATAAAGAGGACCATTATATGGTGTCCACATAACTAAAATATAATTTATTTATTTATAAATTAATCGATACAATTTACTATTTAGTTCACAATGATGTCTAAAACATAAATATACAATTCCAAAAAACTCACATCATATATTTGATAATAAAATAAATATTTATTCAGTGATGTATTATTTTGTCCAATCCATGACACTCATTACGAGATATATTCGATCCTACAAATTGAGTTTTGAATGACAATAAATAATACTCTATTTTTTAAATTTATTTTCAATGCTCAAGGTCACTATATTTTCCATTTGAAATCATTTTTTGGGTAGAAACCAAAATAAAAATCCAACATAACATTTGTAATATATTTACAACATCATTTTCTAGTGTAAAATTATCATTTTATCCCTTGGGATAAATGAATATATTGAAAATTGAAAATTTTTCATAAACACTTTCTGGTAAAAAAACATATCATTATGTCTTCCCCAACATTAAATATTTTATCCATGAAAGGGAAGAATAAACAAGATCCAAAACAATAATAACATAATTAATTCAATTCTGAAGTAACCCCACCATTTCAATAACTCTATTAATCAATGATGGTATGGACACTATGTGAAATGAGCATAAGACTTCCTAAAAAGGAAACACTTCCATCCCCTAGATGATACTACTTATAACTGTATCGAAGAAAATGATTTGTTGAAACATGTGCGGTCTCTAAATGATCCATTTAATGACTCAGCACCCAAAACTTATCTCGTTCAGTGGTTTTTACCAATATTATTAAAAATAATGATCTAATGAAAACCAATCCATAGAATTTTAATTGAAAATGTTACCACTAGAATATTCACTATTAAACCATCTATTTATTATTGTTACTGATGAATAATATATAAGAGAATCCCATATTAACTATATTGCATGAATGATTTCTTAAATATATCCATCCTTAATATATGAAGAGTATTTATAACGAAATAAGGTATAGAATCATTGCAGTTTCACCAATGTACCTTTCCAGAAAATAAAATAGTAAACATTTTCACTAGATATTATCACAAGAAAAAATCTTGGCCATCCTCTCAATCCAGAAAATAAAAATCTATATCATACCAATATATTCAAAATTAATACTCTGAAGCTCACACCATATATTAATGAAAAACGGGTTGTCTTTTATTCAATCATTTATGAAATATATTGATGATCACAATAAGAAGAACTCAAATCTCACTCAACCACTCTACATCACTCTAATTTCCATCAGGTGGGCTAATAGTTCATAATATGATATAGATTGTCTTGAACATTTAGATGAACCCACATAATTGGACCCAATTCCTATGTAACACGTTATCATGTGGCTAAAACCCACAACTAATTTAGGAAAACACCATTATCAACAGTATAATATGAGTATACATCTGATCGGTACACACTCAGGGACATACTGGATGATTGACACTACGAATGAGCTCTATATGTGTTCTATCCACATAATATGTCCCAAATAAATTTTAAAATGAACCCCAAGGGTATAAAATCCATCCACCATTGGAATTTATCATCATTATCATAAACCTATGGAATCCTAATTAGGATTTCAAACCATTAATATTCTGTAAACTATTCTACATTTATTTGGTCACCTATGCAGGATTTCCCCTACAATGTATGAGTTAATGGACCATAATGTAAATCAAAATTCGTAAACATCCCCTTATAAAATCATAATGAAATATCCCTAAAATATTTTTTTCAATAACCTACTGTGATATTTAGACATTGAGTTCACTATAAGAAACATTGACCACATTGACACATCCATATTAGTATAATATCACTATCCACCATTCCATCAATATCATTAAAGACATCACCAACCAATGTTTCTAAATCCAATTACAATGCGTTTAAAATACATATGGAACTATTATATAAAGATGATGTAAAATAACTCAAATATCCAAGTTTCTCCTCCATGATGCAATTCCATGTTAAATTCTATCACCATTTATACAAAAACTATTGGGGTTCTCATTATCAACATAAAAAATATTCAAATTTCATCCATTAAATCAAGAGGTTTTAATAAAATAAAACATTGAATAGGTTTACAGAAGGAAAATAATTTGAAATCATATTGATATTCCCTTATAGTTAAAAAATAAAATTTCTATTCCACATATAAATTATACTAAACCATGATAACCACTAACTGAGTAGTCGACATTAGCTACAAATTGGTCTTCCCAACTTACCCCCACTAGAGGGTGTTTCTCACACTACATATAAATGACCGTATCTCAATTACCTAATTTATAAAAACTAAAAAAACACTAGAGATCAAAACTAAATTCTTTAGTTGGGATCCACTTCACATACTCTGACACACTGAGTCTCTAATGTGATCTATTCCTTGATTAAGAATTGAACAATTTTAAGTGAAAGTGGGAATTAATTGTATTCATTGTTAGAGGAATATTTATATATTATTATGGAACAGCTAGGTAGTTTCAAAGGGATCTCAAAAAATAATCATATTAATAATTATCATTACCTCATTTCAATATCAACTCTCATGAGATAACAATATTAATATTAAATAATGTTTCCTTGAAAAACACCCACTAATTCCCATCCACAACCATTCATTGCACATATTATCTCAGTTTTCAGATTTTCAAAACATTATGCCTGAAAATAACAAGACAATGTGGAATTAATTGTTGTGTAATGATGTATCATTCATCATAGACAACTCATTCACCATAGGCTCACCCCCATTAAAATTACCAATCATGAACACTTCCAAAGAAGCCATCATGATTAATAAAAATATCCCAAATATCAATGTTTCCTTAAACATGGATGTTTCATCCACGACACAATTCTCATTCATTAAACGAATCATTATAATTATCCCATGATTGGTATGATCTACAAGAGATTCTAAATCTTCCAATTCCCACTTAAGGGAATCCAATATAAGTGGTTTTGAAGGATGCATATAAATTGATCGATAAATCAACCTGTGGATTCTATAACAAAAATACTAATCTAAAATCATCCCAAAAAATAGGTAACACCCCATATGGTCTATCATCAACATCACATACTCAGTCATGGTCAAATATTCCTATAGAGGTATCAATATCCTCTAATGAAACTAGCTCAAAGAAAACCCCTCAAGCACTTTTCATTTTAGAGTAGACCCATAGGGAGAATATGAAAATGTTATCCACTAATGTCTAACCATTTTTATAATAAAATTTGATAAAACTATGGAAATATATTTCATAAAATCTCAAACCATTTTAAATTGTACATATATAGATCCATACTAATTTATATCACCAAAGGATTAGATTCAGATCCTCTATTCCCGAGGACTCTATGGTGACATGAATAATTCATATTTTCTCAATGGGTATTCATTTCCTACTTATCATGAACTATAATCCTATATATAACAACGATCAATACAAGAAATGGGATGGAAAAAGTGACATTCTTTGTAGGGGAACATAACAAGGAGTCCCATTAAATTGTATGATTTAGGTGTTGAGGTTATATGATGAGGTTCTACGGAGTTTGGTAAGAAAATAGGGGATGGTGGTTGTAGTTGTGTTGTGGTCCTAATGGATGATGGGTTGTTATGGTGTGGTTCATTGTGTATTCCATAGAACCAAATCCAATTTTATAATATCAGCATTATGGATCAAGCCATGGATCCCAAAATAGGTTTTATCAGGTGGTTGTACTATTGTAAATAATATTATTTCAGGGTACCCTTTAGTATAGACTGTTCAGTATCCTGGCCATTGGGGTTGTGCCATTGTCCTTTATAATCTTATATTCCAATTAACTCTGTGAACCCCATTCAAATCTATTTTCTCACACCCCATAAAATCAAACCATTTGAAACACAGAGTGGTCTTGGGGATCATTAAAGTGACATTAAATAGGGATTAATAACTATATTTATTTGAAAATTTTTTTAGGGATATGAGGTACGTTCTATCTCTTAGTTCTCATGGTTTTTTTGGATAAATCTGAATTCCACCCATTTCCTCATTCCGTGTTATGGAGGATGATATTAATCATTATAATGGTGTTTTATTTAATTTTTTTTTGACTTTTTGGTGAGGTTTACATGGAGGAATGTCATTTCTTATTCGATTAGGGATCAATGATTTGTGATATTGATCCATTCTCTTGTGAATATCCTTGATTATTTTGAATTATTCAATTTACTTACTCAATTATATTTCTATGAACCCATAAATTGACACATATTTATCAATTTTTTGTATAGTGGAATGATCCAAATATATATTGAACTAGATAAATAATGAAATTTTATAGCGATCTCATGTTGATGTTTTATACCATGAGAATGAATTTCCTCATGATTTTCTAAATAGTATTTAATCTAAACTATGACATTTTATATTTTTTATTCTTGTTTTATAATGTTGTAATTTATGTAATTGGTGTTGAAGGTAAATAAAAAAAATATATGGATAAGGAATTAATGGTGGGTAAATACTAATTAATCTCATGTATCCAAAAATTTTATAATAACTAAATTTCATTAAAGTACTCATGTATAATTGAAAATGATATTCCATGGGTGTATAGAATAGATAAAGGGCTAAAATTTTGATTGGTTTTTAAATATAAAGTTATTTAAAAGGACTATTAATGATTTTTTCCTAAAATAATTTATACTCCATAAAAATATAATAAATAATGCTTAATTAATTGTTTTATAATGTGATAGATTATACCTTCGGTTCCCTGTTGTTAAAACTGGTAAATAATTTAATCAGATCATTCAAGATGTAAATAAAACTTATTGATTGATAAATATTTATTCACGAGTCATAGAGTTATTTTTTTATAATTGGATGGAAGCCTTATGTGTGGGTGATGAGAGATTCCATTTGAATGTAAAGGATGAATTCCTTATTTTTGGGGACACGACTTCCCTATTGATAATGAAAGTTTATATACTACCTTCTAATGTTACCTAGATGTGATCCTTGCTATGTGATGTGATATGAGTCTAGTATGGCTGATGACATATGTGTATGAAAGACATAGGTTTTGGTAGTAGTTGATTCCTCTATTGTCCATGTGAAAGGGGATATTCATGATGTAATTGAGGATGGAACCTGGATCAATGGAAAAGGTTGATGATTGTATTAAACATTTATTTTTCTAAACATGGATGTCGATAATATATTAAACTTTTGAAAGCCCATATGGCTATGTTTATGGTTATCAAAATTATATTCCCCAATTATTATTGTATCTAGTTGTTCTTGTTTGCATCAACTAAATGATGTTTAATATTTTTTATAGGATATGTAGTATAATAGAATGTTTAATATTTATTAATAAATATTTAAGCCATGGTGTGTCTTCTTTCTGGAAAGAAATCATTTTGGAAAAATTATAATATTCCCGGGACTCATTTTTGGTTATACATGGGGGGGGGGCTGGTGTTCACCATTATTGGTTAATGGAATAAAAATAGAGTAATGTTAAAGAGTAAATAATTGATAATTAATTAATAAACATAAAGTATAATTTTTAATGGAAATAATTAATTTAATTATTAAAAAAATTAAAATTATTTTTTTTCATTGTATATCTACATAAAAATGTTGGCATATTAGTTTTCATGAGATGATATCTATAGTTGACTAAAACACTAGTTTATACCAATTGTGCATCTTTTATCTATATTATACAATATATGTTTTCTAAATTCATACACTACACCACTAATGTCGGTTAGGTAAACTGACACCTAGTAGAAATTGGGATGGTGTTTTCCCCAAAATCATGGTGGGGGGATGGATGGCTAACTAATCCATGTAAAACCTCACTATTTATTTTATAGAATTATTATTTTTATGAATATTCGTCAGTTTATTATTATATGTGGGTGGTGGAATGTAATGTCATGTATTTATTCTAAACACATCTTTCTTATAATATAATATATGATGGATATTAAACGTGTGTCATATATATAATGTGATGTATTTAGGTACACTAATTTGTGTATGGGATCTGATGGATTGAGGTAAAATATCATATTTATGATGTAAGGCATAAGGGATATAGGGGATTCTAGAATCTTCTTTTTTTATGATATGGTTAGGTGATATGAGAGAGTTAAATGATTTGATACACAACATGCATGTAGTGATATTTATCCCATATGGCTTTACACTGAATTATCTTGTAGAGAGATGGTTCATGATATGAAATGTTGTGGAATAGTTGAAAACTAGTAGGGATATAATATTATGGTATCCTCATGATTTTATTTCTAAAATATATGATATATTTTATATATTTTTTGATGATTTATTTCCATGATGTGGATCAAGTCATAGTATACCTATTTAGTTTATGAGTCAATTAAATTATTGTTTATTGGGATTTATCAAGCATTCATTATAATTTACAAGAGAGGATCTAGGGATGATCCTAGATACTATATTATAATACTCTCTCCATGAATATATAATCAATTTCTTTGATTAGTAGGATTTAGTTAGAGATTAGTCTGGACATTACTAGCTCATTGTTTTATAAGAGTTTTATACACTTCAATGTTGTTTCCAATTTAAGATTATTGGAATTTAGTCTTCCATTAATGTGGTCTCAATGTTGTATGAGATTACATGTATTCACTAGTAGATTTTATTATATATAGAAAAATTACTTTATTTGGGTATATTTCTTACATATATCATCTTCATGTTTCTTTTAGAGGGTAATTCCTCCTATTTGAATGTTTACTCTACTCTTGATTCTTATCACAAACATGTGACCAACTAGATGTGGGTATCAGGAAGTCACCATCTCTCTTCTTTCATTTCCATCCCAATCTATGTACTTTTATGGGAGGGGTTAGGCCATAGTTTTATCAATGGTTCATGTTTGAGGTATAGGATATTGTTTAGTGTTAGAAACTAATGAGGACTGACTATCTCAATAGGAAAATGGAGTCACCTATGTTTACTATGTGATATAAGCAAATGAGACAGATGAGTTGTGGGAATTTATGGCACCACTATGATCTGATTCATGTACATATATTAATATTAGGCATACAAAATTAAGTTAAACATTTTTATGGGTTGAAACCTAGGAAATTGACATGGATCATTCATATATCTACATGTGTTTGAAATTGTTAGATCATAGTATAAGTTTAGCCTAAAAAGATAAATTTAATTAATTAAATAATTATTTATTATATATAACATATTCCATGAATTTATGTAATTTAAACTTTTTTATACTTTTCACAATTTCTCCAGGTCCATGTCCCTGTAAACTAATTTTCAAGATATTTAGAAGGATGTTCTATCAGATTGTTGTAGAGTAGTGGTTTTGGAAAACCACACATATAGGAGGAAATCATAATTGTTTTTTCCCTATATTTGATAATAGTGTGAGGGAATTATTTCATATTCAGTCATGGGAGACTAGTAAGAGGGGGTTGAGGTAACATTATTTTCAATATGTGCTTAGAAGGGGATCCATATTTCATTATCCATGATGGTGTGGAGCATTTCGTGAGGTAGTGGGGGTTCTTGTTTCTTTTGTATCTTAAAGAGTAATAGGTATCGTTATATATGATTACATGATCATATTAGAAAAGATATTCATTCTTCAAATGTATATGGTGCAGGTTTATTTGATCTAAGAACCCTTCAATAATAGAGTTTCAACACAAAAGTGTTTGAGATTCAATTCATGATCCATCATAGATAATCTACATATATATTTCTAGATTGTTTTTCATGGGAGTTTAATGTTTCAGAGGCATTGCATATAGCGATCCAGCACCAGATCACACCATTTATGATGTTTACAGGACATGAGGTATAGGTGATTGTAGAGGTTACTGAGAAGACACTAGTTATAAGTAGATCATGATAATAGGGGAGCCATCAAGAATCCCCATGAAGAATTTTTAGGTTACATTGTTCCTTTATTCCTTCACATTTGAGATTTTGGTATGTCGGGGCTAGGTCTCAACTCTCATAATCTCATTTATCAAGTAGTTTGGTTTCTCATCTATATTCCACCGGATCCGAATAATGATTTTCTTTTGGTGGACGATGTGAAATGTGGTGTGGGTTCCCAACCATTCTCTAAAGGTGTCATGAATGATGTTTTCTATATTTGGTTCATCCATTGAGGAAGCATCATTAATGCCTGAAGAAGAAATAACAATGTGTTAAAATTTGGGATCAATAGAGAGGAGATGGGCGGGTATAAGGTATCCGTGATATTATCCTTTTCCAAATAGGGAAGAGATTAACAATAACGGTTTCCATCATTTAGGATAGAGGGTCTATGAGGTAGGAAGTATTATGATGAATTTTCTATTTCCTTCTTCGTTGGGTGATCCAGATTTCATTCATTATACACATTTATTATTTTAGCCAAGGGTGAATTCATTTAATTATTTAAGAGTAATAGACATCAACATATAACTTTTTCTAATATATGATTTTGGAAATGAGATTGAGAGGATTCCTTAGACCTTGTAATTGACTACGTCAGTTAGAGGTCAAATGTATTTATATGATGTTTGAAAATAATATGAGATAGTTATAGGGTTTCATAATAACCGGGGATACTTTCTATGTTTATGAGTATAACCATGTGAAATAATTCAAAGCATAGATAGGTTCTACTATATTCTATCCATTTTTGATTGCTTCATGATACAGGTTGAGTTATATGATATAAATAAGGATCCAACAGTGTTCATAGGAAATCAAGACCCTTAGATCAGTCAGATTATTTTTTTTACCTTATCAAGTTTGACGGATTAAATGATATTGAGTTTAGTATAGGATCATATGTTTCTAATTCCTGGGGTTTTAGAATAGTACCTTGATCTTTTTCATGAGTTGGTTCTGACATTACCCCTTGGTATTTTTTTTAGGTTTGGGATAGAGCTACAAATAGGTGTGGCTTTTATCTTGATGTATCCACATAGGATTGTTCATTTTGATTTGTGATAGATTTTATAATTGGTCAATGATCTATTGGTCTATGTTTTTTGTTTAGTCGAGTCTGTCACATAGGTATGAAAAAAAATTTCATGATGATTTTTCTAGGTATTTTGCATCTCTGTATCAATTATCATCTCTTCAATAATGTTGAATTTATGAATCAAAATCAAATAGAATATATTGAGTATATATTATATAAATTTAAAGGAGAAACAAGGTTCTCAATGATCAATTTTGTATTGGGGTATCATCAGTAGATGGTAAAAAATAGTATGTTCAGAATAATTCTTTCTGATGTTGCTATGGGAGTTATGAGTTCATTGCGGTGATGTTCTCTATGACAAAATATCTATCTTTGTTCTTGGGTTTTATGAAAATTTTGTTTAGGGAGTTCATCAATGGGTTTGTGGTTGTCTTCATCAACATTATCCTTGTGTATTATATGTTGGTGGATGATCATGTAGATAATCTGTGTGATTTTTGAGGAGATCATTGCAATTAAAATTTGTAAATCCTCGACCCTAGTTACCTTGAGTTGGTGCAATATTACATTACAATGGCATGATCACAATAGATCATTTCTGAAAGACTAATCATTTTAGTAGCCTTGTAATTAATATATACATTCATAATTTTACATTACATTATTATATGAAAAAACATTTTGTCTCTGTATAACACACTCATACCGCTTAGTGTATACATACAGGTCAGCCATAATATATAATTATTCATATACTGGGAAAAATAAAACATAAAAAATGGGTGTGCTCAGATGCTCAGTAATGATAACAAAATAGTGGAAACATTCCTAAATAAGCATAAACGTTGAAGACCATTTCTAAGACTAAAAAAGAGTGTTTTAATCATAATCATTAGTATAATATGGCAACAATAAATCAAATAATTCCATTTACTTATTAACATGGATATTCTACTAGTAGAATAACCACATGTAATATCAATGACTAACTTCAAATTTATATAATGAATAATGATGTACATCATAACCACATAGTTAAAGACTCATGCAAATACTACAATTACAAATTTTTTCAGGGCCTTATGTCAAGACACTAGTTTGCATCATGATACTTATTGACAAATAGGGGGGCTATAGTGGGCCCTACCCATCACATACAATGTCAAATGCATTATTCATGTCAAAAGGTTGAAACATAACATAAATATTCACTTTAAAACTAGCATATTAAATGTTAATACATTAACGATAGACCATGAATGGTATAATAATTGCACATCCATTGTCAAACATAGTAGAAAACCTCAATACTATTTGTACTATTGTTTCATAATTAATCAACTTCAAAAAAAATATAAAGTCCCTTAAAATATGTTGACATAGATGAAATCAATCCAAAAACTATTGGAGTAAAATAACTCTTTCTACATTGAAATCAATTAAAATTAAAGAAAAATTTTGTTTTAAAATTATTCTAATAAGCATATTAGGGATGCTATGAATGTTTTTTAATGGTAGATAATAGCCACACCTTCCATATAAGATAAAAAACATGCGTTCCTTAATTTATACAAAAAGGTATTAAAGTACCATCTCTGGAAAACGACAGAAATATTCATTTAAATTTTTTTTATAAAAATTCAAAAATGGTATAATTTCCATTAACACGTAGTCTATGATATAGTAAAAATTTTTGAAATACATTTTTATTAAACAGTGATTCGGATTATATGGAAATCTCAGTAGTTACTTATGTATAAGCAATATCGGATAATGAAGAGAATGTAAAATTAACCCTTACCTTGTACTTTTCTTTAGTTGTGGGTTTGATAAAATCTTGTATAATGTTTTAATAATTTTTATTTAAATATACAAGAACCACATACATAAATATGATATCATATATCATCCCTTCATATATCTTGGTTAAAATATTTCAGTAGAATCATTTTTTAAGTTGTTAATTTATACGTTTTCCTTTATATGTTTAGTTATGTAAGTCATGTCTATTATGGAGAAGATATATTTGATTCATATCCATAATGATGTTAAGTTATTAAACATTATTTCTTAATCTACAAATGAAAATTATTATTGAATGTTTACAACAGTGAATGCAATATAATCATTTCAGGGAAATGGTAAGCCGTACATACGCACGAGTGATATTATCTTTCTATTGATGGTGAAATAGTATGTAATTTGGATGGTATATTATATTTACATAATAATTAACATGTTATATTAATTATTTACATCAATTATTCTCATTATTATTCCTATCCAAATAATTATGTGTTGAATAACAAACAACACCACAACTTCGTGACGACATGAAGTACATACGCACTTATAGTGACTATATCATTAATAGGATGGATAGAATATTGAATATGGTTGTAACATATTTATAATAAAATCACATTATGGGAAATATAATGGAGTTATTATTTCTGTATGGAAACAACAATGAAAGAGGAAGTGGAAGAATAAAAGTACTTTGAAAAAAGTGATGAAATAATTACACTTCTTTGGGTTCTTCCTTTTGATTTGAGAAGAAGGGATCCATAGGATAGATTTATGATAATTTTAAGGCCTCTATGAAAATGTGAGGGCTTTTTTGGTAGATTTGATCAGGGGGTGGACCATCCAAATGGCTTTGGAAGTGTGAATTTGAGGGAATGGGAAGTACCCTTATATAAGAGAGGTGAGGTGAACGTTAGAAAGAGATTGAAATATTAATTTATTAAAAAATAATATCTATTTTTAATTGGTCAAAATAGATTTATTTTGATGATATGGTCAGATTGGTTCTATATAATCTCAACCAACAGGTTTTAGGTAAGTTTAGGTAACCCTATTAACCTTATCTTTTAGATTTAACCATATGTTACATAGATTAATTCTTACCGTGTCTTCTTGTATTATTAATATATATTGTTAAAAAACATACAATAAAAAGACATAAAAACCTCAAGTGGTTCATTAATGAAATATATAACATTATCTAATTCTTCTGGACAAACCATATATTAATAGGACTATTAAATAATTTAATAAAAATGATTTTTTTCAAAAACACATTTTTGTCAATTTTTACAATATTTAGTATTTGGTTTTTTGAAAGATATGAAAACTTGATTACATAAAAAAGTAGACATAATAAAACCTAAAATGTCATATTCACATAGAAAATTCTTTCATGAAAACAAATGTTTCTATTTACATTTATTTTAATCTTTCATTAATATGTTTATTACTACATTATCATTGTGTCATAAATAAATTTATTTATTTAATTTCTAAAAAGTATTAATAAAATAAAATGACGTAGTAAATAATTTTAGCTTTCTAATGACTATTTATAGTCGAATATATCTTATGTATAACTCTATATACAAAATGGTGTAGTTATTAAACATTTAATTTAACACTTTTAACTCCTCGTTATATAAAATATAATAAATGTCAAAATATAATCCAAGTGTATAAAAATGATCATATTTTATTCCAAAGGCTGATTTTGGTCTAAATACACTTTTCCAAGGGAATTAGTACATGTTTTGAGATCATTAAAATATCATTTTTACCTTTAATTACCCTAGTTACTTTTAACTGTGATAAAATTCCAAAGTTACATTCCCCAAAAATTATTTTCATCCTACTGAACAAAAAATTACATAACCATGACATCCATTTCAGTTAGATTTTTTTAATTCAATTCAATGAAGTGGTAAAATTATATTTTATACAAATTTACAAATGTGCCAAGGAGGTAGGTAAAAGACGTTAAAAAGTTCAATAAAATTTTATATGTTTAATATTTATATAAAATGATTCTGATAAATTACACTGGAATAATATATGTATTATGTATCTACTATGACATTAAAACAAATTTAAAATAATAATAAATATTTAAAGAAAAACTAATCTCTAAACAATAATGAAATGTTTTTCATTATTCATCTAAAATTGAATGTTTTCAGAAAAATACAAAAAATTCACCATAAGATAATTTTGACATTCCAAACCCATAAATGAAATTATTTTTGAAAAAAATAATTAATTAAATTTCACAAAGTGGGTATTACTATTCATAACATCTTTTTAAAGGGCTATATTGATTGTTCGTGGTGTGTGATAATTCGAAGTTGAATACAAAACAAGGTATTGTATTATTCAAGGAGAAGCATATTGTAGATACTTGGGGTGTTACATTCTTCTATCCTTAAAATAATTCCTTACTCTAAATTTCTAGAATATTTTTTCATAAAATGATTTGGGTGGTTCTTCATCAAATGTTATGTAGGTTCCCACATTTCCTTTTCCATTTTTATGGTTTCTCCAAAGAACATTTACAATACAAGTCATCCCGTATCTAAACACTTGTTCTCTAGTATAAAATATCTTTATTGGATCATCATAACAAAATAGATCTGGCCCAGTTTTATTTCATCATAGGTGAGTATATGTGATGGGTCAAGCATGTATTTTCTTAACAGTTATATTTGGAACGCATCATGAACATTGGTGAGACTTGGCAGTATTTCCAAACGGTAAGCAACAACTCCATTTCGTTCTAGAATTTCAAAAGGTCTAATGTACATGGGACTTAATTTTCCTTTTCTTACCAAATCTTATAACACCCTTCCATGAAAAATCCTTCAATAAAACATGATCTTCTAGTTAAAATTTTAAACAATTCCTTTAGTTATCTGTATAGCTCTTTTAAATACATTTATCTGCTTTTATGTGTGTCCGTATAATCTTCAGCATTTCCATTTTTTCCTCAACATGTTTTGGGCCTACAATTTTTCTTTCTCCAACATCATCACAACATGTTTGTTTGTGACATCTCTTTCTATATAACACTTCATATAGTGCATTCTACATACATGAATAAAAAAAATTCTTATATTAATGTTAGACCAGAAGTAAATTATGTTTCCACATATCATAGATGTAATGTGAGTAAGATCTCAACATGTCATCTAATGTTTGAACTACCTATTCTAATGGTCCATCAGTTTGAGTGTTTTTTGTAGTGCTCAAACAAATTTCATTATCTCAGACATTCTATATACTTCTCCACAATATTGATATAAAACGTTGATCACTATCAGAAAAAATTATTCGGGGTACACCAGGAAGTCATAAAACATCATTAATATAGAGTATTTCTAAATGTTTATGTATTAAATCTTCTCTTTGAGAAAGAAAATGTGTTGACTTCGTAAGACGGTCAATAATTACCCATATTCCATCATTAAATCTAGAAGTGTTTGTTATATCCATTATAAAGTCCATCGTAATATCCTCCCATTTCCATTTAAGTCTGGGAAGAGGTTTCATGGCTCCTCCATGATGACGGCTTCCATCTTTAAAATGTTGAAAAACTATACATATTGACACAAAATCAGAAATCTCTCTGTTCATGTTGTCCCACCAAAAATGACCATTCAAATATCTATACATAATAGTGCTACCAATGTGTACAGAGAAATTTTAGCTATGAGCATCATCCAAATGTTCCATTTTCAGATCTGGTATATCGGGAATACAATGCCTCATCCAAAATTTCAAAATTTCATCTTCATATATGAAGTCGACCAGTCTTCCATCAGTCCTAGCTTTAATTTTCTTTTGAAACTCCTCATCATGAGTGTGATAATTTTTTTATATTTCTAGTAAATATGGTTTTAAACCATTTAAAAAATTATGGATGTTTCACCTTACATGATTATTTTTATATCTATCCTTACTATATCCATGAGTATAAGATCCATTTCAACTCTCATCTTGTTTATAACTCCATAATACTTTTTACTCAAATCATTTACAACCATATTTTCCAATTTGAGGTGGTAGTGTATAGTTAAATCATAATCAAGGAGTAGTTAGATCCATTTCATTTTCCTCTTGTTGAGTTCTTTCTATGAGAAAATATACATCAAACTCTTGTGATAAGTATATATCTCATATTTTTCACCATAGAGATAGTGTCACCATATCTTCAGAGAAATGATTACAACTGCTAACTAAATATAATGAGTGGGATATTTTGGTTTATGAATTTTTAGTTGTCGTGATGCATAGGTAATAAATCTATCATTATACATAAGGACACAACCATGTCCTTTCTTTGAAGCATGAGTATAAATTACAAACCCATTATTCCCTAATAGTAGATTCGAGATAAGAGCATTGACTAATGTTATCTATAATTACTGAAAAAAAATTCACATGCTATTTTTATAAAAAATTTACCCCTTTACATGTGATATTGGTTAATGGGTTAGCCAATCGTGAAATATTATGGGTGAATTCCAATAATAACATGATTAATAAATAAAACTGTATAACTCAGTTATACTCGTCGGTACTGGGCATTCTTGTAATGACCTTTTCTTTGAAGGATCAATAGAGATTCCATCAATAGAGTAAATATGTCCAAGAAAATAAATCTACTAAAGATAGAATTCATACTGTCTAAACTTCCCATATAATTCATTTCTTCTAAGAGTTTTCAGAATAGTGAGAAGCTGATTTTCAAGATCTTGGTAGCTTTTGGATTATAGCAAGATATAATCAGTAAATAAAACTACTAAGTCATCCAGATATTCATTGAAATATCTATTCATTAGATCCATGAAAACATTAGATGCATTAGTTTAACACCCCAAGCTTCCATGGTACGTTTCAATTTGAATAATTCAATAGCTTGCATTGTACGCAACTTCGAGATTCTAACATATCACGACAAATAAAACGATCTGTTATGAATAGTAATAACCAATTTATAAAATTTTATTAATTATATCTTTCAAAATGGACTTCATTTTTGGATTCAGAATATTGAAATTATCTTAGGGTGAATTTTGGGTATTTTTTGGAAAACATTCAAGTTTTTATGAATAGTGAAAAACACCGTGTTATTGTTTAAAACTGACATTTTTTAAAAAATTATTTTTTTATTTAAATTAATTTTAGGTCAAAATAGATACATAATATGTATATAAGTTTAATTTAATTCATTGGAGTCAGTTTATAATAAGTTTAGATATATGAGAATTTTATTGAACTTTCTACCATCTATTACACACCTCCAAGGAGCATTTGCAAATTTACATAAAACATAATTTTACCGCTTTTGTGAGTTGAATTTAAAAAATCCGAGATACATGGTTTATATCAGTATGTAAAATTAGGTTCAATAATATTAAAATAATTTTTGGTGAATGATGACTTTTTTAGTTTTATTTACCACAGTTAAAAGTAAATACGTTAATTAAGGGTAAATATGATATTATTATTATCCTAACACATGTACTAATTCAATTGGATAAGTGTAATTAGACAAAAAACAATATTATTTATAAAATATGATCCTTTATATCCACTTGTATTAGATTTGGGCATTTATTGTTATTTAATTCAAAGAAGAGTTAAAAGTGTTAAATTAAATGTTAAACAAATATAGAATTTTTAATATAGGGTTACACATAAGTTAAATTCGACTATAAATATTCGTTATAAATCTAAAATAATTTCTTATATAATGGTATTGTATTTATATTTTTTAGATATTAAATAATTTAATTATTTTTAACACAATGATGATGCAACAATTATATAATTAATGAAATATTAAAATAATTGATATTATAAATATCCAAATAAATGTAATTTGAGACTTTTTATGAATTAAACTAATTGTATAGGTTATTATTACATTTATGGTTTGGTTATATGAAATTTTTTGATGCAATAAATTTTTAATTAATTTATCAAAAACAAAATACCAAATAGTGTCAAAATTGACATAAAAGTGTTTTTAAAACAAATATTATATTATTAATAGATATTCTATTACAAAAAATCTAAGGATACTGAAATTAACTTATCTAAAGATAGGTGTATCATTAATGAACCACATGGGGTTCAATTGGGAGTTTATAGTATGTTTATTAACCATATAATATAAAAATAAAAAGACATATGGTAAATCTCAAAACTATTTAACAAAGAGTTAAATCTAAAAGATATGGTTAATATAGTGACTAAAACCTATCTAAAACCTATTGGATGAGTGGTGTTCGACCCATAACAACCTTAGACATTAAATAATTAGTTTTCTATCCATTATAAACATAAAATTATTTTATTATTAAATAATATTTATAGCTTTTCCTAAGGTGCCCCTCACCCCTCTTAGAAAAGGGCACTCACCTTTCCCTCAAATTCACACCTCCAAATAATTTTTTATCAGAAAAACACTTCACAAAAACCCTCTATAATGTCCTCAATTAATCCTAAAGGCCTTGATTTAGTTACAAATCCATCATTAAGGGTCCTTTTGATCAGATCAAAAGGAAGTACCCGAAGAAGAGGTTAATATTTCATCACCTATTTCAAATTCCTTTCTTCTTCCACTTCCCCTTTCATTGTTGTTTATATTCTAAAATAATAACTAATGTATCTTATATATACATATATGTTATTATAAATATTGTACAACCATATTAATTATTCTATTCATCCATTTAATGACATGTCACCATATGTGCCTACGTACGATTTACTTTCTCCACGTCGTGTTGTAATTGTTATTAAATACATTATTATTTGAATGGGTATAATAATGATGTGTAATTGATGTAAATAATAAATATAGCATTATATTGATTGTTTATATGTGATATACCATCTGATTTTATATATTATTTTAATGTCAAAAAATGATATCGTCGCTCGTGCATTAGTACAGATTACCTTCTCCACGAACCCGATTACATTCACTCTCCATCGTATTCATTGAAGACTAATTTTCATTATATTATTAAAAATAATGTTTTAATACATAATATCATCCTGAATATTAGTAAGACACATCATATCAAAAACAAACATTACATACGTAACAAAGAATATAAAGGAAAACAAATCAGTTAACTGCCAAAAAGTTAATAATACTAAGATATTATTAACAAAGAACTGTTAAAAGATCATAAATGATATCATTTTAATGTATATAATTCTCGTATAATTTAATAACAATTATTTAACCATTATAAAAGATGTTATCCTACCCTCAACTATGGAAAAGAACAAGGTAAGGGTTAATTCCACAATCTCTTTATTATCTGAGGTTGTTTTTATGTATGTATCTACTGAGACCTCTTTATCATCCACATCCATGTTTTGTAAAAATGTATTTCAAATCATTTTTACTATTTAATAGACAATTTGATAATTTCATTATTACCCTTATTTGACCTTATATTTTTTGAAATGGATCTTTCTGTCATTTTCCAATCAAGGTACTTTATGGCCTTTTCGACAAAATTAAGGTAAGAATGTTTTTTAACTCAAATGACAGGTGCATCTATTTTGAACAGTTATAACATCGTCGAAGCTTACCAGACAAGAATATAAGAATATTTTCAAAATATATGTCTTCATTATAATTATGTGACTCTTAAATGATTTCAAAATTAATAGATATATTTCTTTAAAAAAGGTTTTGATTTCATCTTTGTCAACATCCATTGATAAATATTAATCTTATTTGAACTTGATTAATTTTGATACAAAACATCCATATTGTATTGGAGGTTTTGTAATATGTTTGACTATGGATGTGTTATATTATACCCTTCGTGTTTTATGGATCATTTGTTGACCTTTCCTACGCTAGTTTAAATACAAATGTTTATGTAATGTTTAAGCGTTTTCAAATGAGGA
This sequence comes from Viscum album, assembly GCA_963277665.1. NCBI lineage: Eukaryota > Viridiplantae > Streptophyta > Magnoliopsida > Santalales > Viscaceae > Viscum > Viscum album. The sequence continues at coordinate 1,911,863,072 of OY728120.1, forward strand.
ATTCATTGGACATAGAATGTGACGTGTGGAGCCCACTATAGTACCTCGATGCATCAGTAGGTCTCATGAGAAAAACTAGTGTCTTGGCACAAGGACTTGACAAAATCGTATATGTAGTCTTGGCACTAGGCCATGTCTATGGGGTTAAGAATGTCTGGCATTATGCATTCCATCATTATGAAAGTTCCTATTGATATTTCTTGTGATTATTAGACTAGTATAATATCCATGTGATTATGTAAATGACATCATTTTATTTTTATCTTTTCCATATTATAAATAAGTTTATGTTTAAAATATTTTGTTTTAGACTTATACACTTCCTTATATGTTTATTCTTATTTATGAAATTTCCCGCTATATTGTTCTCCTTACTGAGCATTTGAGCTCACCCCTTTCTATGTTTTATTTTTTCCAGGAAGCGAAGAAGGATATTATGACTGACCAGCAAGGATAGTCTTCAGGATCATAGTGTTGTCTATAGAAACAATGTTGTTTTAGTTTTCCATTTTACGATGTAATGTAACCCTTATGAATGTATCCAGTACTTCCAAGGATAATAAACTAATAGGTATTTCGAGACTTGATCTTTGGTGATCATTCCAATGATACGTAATAATGCAACGACTCTGGTCTTCTAGGGTCGGGGCATTATAGTTGGTATCATAGAAAGTTTAGTACAAACCTTGGAAACTAAATTTAGATAAACTCTGATTACAACACATAGCCCAAATATTGACTTTGAGGATTAGTATATAAGAAATTCCTAAAATAAATTATTGTAAATATTTTGTAATTTTTCCAAGCAATACATCCCATTCTGGATACGAATAAGTCGAGGCAGCTTTGGAATAGTTGTACCTAGAGGTAAAACCCAAAAACACCGCTTTGAGCTAGACTCGAACGGGAACTAGTGCACAACAATGGTCCCTACTGCACTCTAGGTTACAACACTGTCGGGGGATATGCTTAGGATAATTCTCCTTTTAATTACAAAAAATTATAAAGGGTTTTTTTATATAATTCCTCAATGAAAACATTTTTATGATTATGGACTATATCCACAAACTGTTCAAGTTATATTAAGTTTTTTACAATTTTGGAATTATGTATTTCGATTCCTAAATGAATCTAGTTTATGCCATTGTTTAGAAATGGAAAATAGTGGTAGGACTAGAAACTGTAACAATGAAATCACTCCATGTAATAAGTGACGTCCATCTAAAGATAATTATAGTGGATATGGTGATACAACTGCTGCGGATCATCTTATAACTATATTTGGAAAACTCACTCAGGTTATGAATAATAACCTTAACCGTATGGGGCACCCTAATACACAGCCTGGATGATCAATGTTAGATAACTTCATGTGGAAAAAAACACCAATAGTAAATGGGGGTACAAATCCACTAGTAGTTGAGCAATGGATAAATTCCTTAGAGAAATTATTCAATGCCTTGGGGAGTAGCGAAAGGGAAAAAGTTGTCATGGAAGTTTACCGCCTCACTAGAGATGCTGATCAATGGTGGTCATTGATTCAAAATAGAAAGGAAGATGATGAAGTATCAAAAATGGAATGTAGTGAGTTTAAAGAAATTTTCTTAGAAAAATACTTTCGTCATGACCATCGAGCAGATATTGGAAGGCAATTTCTGAGTCTGATTCAAAAGGAGGAAGATAATGTTGCAAAGTATGATGCTAACTTTACAAGGTTGGCGAGTCATGATACAAATTATATACGTAATCTAAGAAGTAATATTGATCGTTTTTTGATGGCTTAAAACCATTTTTCCGTCAAACATTGGTCCCACAATCCTTCTAGTCGTATGAAGATATTGTCTCATGTGCTATCAAGACAAAAAAGAATTCTGTAAGTCTTACGACTTAAAAGCAAATCAAGAGAAGAATAGATCTGCTGAAAACTATGGAAATGGAAATAATGGGAAGTTGGGAAAAGTTGAATATCCATACTGTAGTAAATGTGGGATGAAACACCCTAGTTCTTTCCTAAAGGGAATGGGATTTAGTTACAATTGTGGTGGGAAAGGCCACAAAGCTCATGATTGCTAGGGGAAGGAAGAGGTTGTCGATGTTGAATGCTACAATTGAAGAGAATGGGGACATTATAAAAATGAATTTCATAATCATTAGATGAACTTATCTCATAAAATTCCAAGGGATCAAGGCCAAACTTATACTATCACTACTTCTGAGGTTGATTCTCCGAAAGACGTAGTGAAAGGTAATTAAACGGTATCCTCATGTTTTGTAAATGCATTATTTGATTCTGGATCATTGCATTGTTTCATATCTTCCTAGTTTTCTATGAAACATATATATTCCCAATTTGATTTAACATGGAAGTTTTCAGTCAAAAATCATAAGGGAAGTATCATTGCAAAAAAAAATTGTGAATCAGTCCCCATTAGGGAATATAAATGTTCTTTATCTTCTGATCTAATCGTCATACCTATGATTGAATTTGATATAATCCATGGTATTGATTGGATTTCAGGCCATGATTCAAAAAATAATTATAAGAAGAAGGAGGTTACTATTTTTGATAACGGTGAAAAATAACACCTTATCTTTATAGCAGAATCATCACCACAAAATTCTTATCTAGATCTACCCCCAGTAGATCAACTAAATTCAATTATATGGGAGGAAGAGAATGAAATAACTGTGGGTAAGGAAATGAATGATAAAATATAGGTTGTACCTATTGTGATAGAATATGTTGATGTGTTTTCTGAAGATTTACTTGGACATCCTCTAGAATGGTAATTTGAGTTTTCCATTAATTTAATTACTATATCATGGCCCATATCGAAGACTCCTTATAAAATGGCCACTATAGAAATAGTGTAACTAAATAAATAACTAGATGAATTTATTAATTAGGGATTTATTTTCCCTAGTGTTTCCCCAAGGGGATCCCATATTCTTTTTGTTAAGAATAATGATGGATCTATGAGATTGTGTATTAACTAAAGGGATATCAATGCTATAACAATAAAGAACAAGTATCCCCTACCTCGCATTGATGATTTTTTTGACTAACATCATAGATCTCAATAGTTTAAAAATATTGAACTTCGATCGGCATATCATCAGTTGTGTGTGAAGAAGGAAGTCATTCTGAAAACAGTATTTCGAACTAGGTACGAGCATTACGATTTTACAATAATACCATTTCAATTGACTAATGCACCCTCTGTCTACATGGATCTAATGAATAGAATATTCAAGTAATATCTTGATGAACTTGTAGTGGTATTTATTGATGTTATCTTGGTGTACTCCAAAATATATTATGATCATAAAAATAAATTGTGCATTATGCTGAAGACTCTTAGAAGAAATGAATTATATGGGACATTTAGAAATTGAGAATTCTGGATTCAGGATATTTCTTTTCATGGACATATCATCTCTATGGATGGAATCCCTGTTGATCCATCTATGAAAAGAGAAATCCAAGAATGGTAAGCACTGACAAGTATTACTGAGGTACATAGTTTTATTGGATTAGCATGTTATTATTTGTATTTCATCCAGAATTTTTCCCGATTGGCTAACCAATTAACAAAGATCACACAAAAAGTGGTTAAATTTGATTGGACAATAGAGTGTGAAGAATGTTTTTATGAATTGAACATAATAGTAGTCAATGCTCCTATATTGACTCTACCATCGGGGAATGATGGATTTGTAATTTATAGTGATTCTTCAATGAAAGGACTTGGTGGTGTCCCTATGTAGAATGATAGGGATATTAACTATGCATCACGACAGCTAAAAATTAATTTGAAAAACTACCCTACCCATGATCTTGAGTTAGAATCTATAATCTTTTCTTTAATGATTTTTAAATACTATCTCTATGGTGAAAATGTGATATATATATCGATCAAAGGAATTTGATGTATATTTTCTGACAGAAAGAACTCAACATGAGGAAAAATAGATGGCTTGAACTACTCAAGGATTATGATTACACTATACACTACCACCTGGGGATAGAAAATAAGGTGGAAGATTATTTGAGATGAAAAGATCATGGAGTTTGGAAAATATGAATGCTGAAAGGGATCGTATTTTCATGGATCTAGTAAAGATGGATATGGTAATAACCATGGAAGGTGAAACATTAATTCTTTTTCAAATGGATGAAAAAACATCTTTATAAGAAAGGATAAAATTTTATCAGGTTGATGATGAAGAGTTTCAAAATAATATTAATGTTGTGAATGATCTGAGATTGAGTGACTTCGTATATGAATATGGAATTTTGAAATTTGGGAAGAGACTTTGTGTTACTGATATTCCTGATCTAAAAAGTGAATTTTTGCATGATGATCATAGCTCCAATTTCTATTTACCCCATGGGAGCACCAAAATGTATAAAAATTTGAAGGAACATTTTTGGTGGGATAATATAAGGAGGGAGATTGATGATTTTGTGTCAATATGTATGGTTTGTCAAAACGGGAAAGCTAGAAGGCAACTACCTGTAGAAGTCATGCAACCTCATCCCATACATGAGTGTAAATGGGATGATATCATGTTGGACTTTCTAATGTGGCTAACAAAAAATATTAGAAGGAACGATGCATTATGGGTCATTATAGATCATCTTACCATGTCAGCACATTTTCTTGCTATAAAAGAAGATTTACCAATTGACCTTTTAGAAAGACTATATATTAATGTTGTTTTGAGACTTTATCGAGTACCCCTATTCATTGTTTGTGATCATGATCCACGTATTATATCAATATTTTTGAAAAGACATCAGAAATACCTGGATACTGAACTTTTTTTGAGCACTGCATACAACCCCCAAACTGATGGATAGTTAGAACGAACTAATCAAACCTTAGAAGTCATGTTGAGATCATGCACACTTGACTTTCAAGGTATGTGGGATCAATGTTTTCCTCTAGTATAATTTTCCTATAACAATATATTCCAATAAAGTATTCAGATGGCACTATATAATGTGTTATACAAAAAGAGATGTTCCACACCAACCTGTTTGGATGATGTTGGTGAATGAAAACTCGTAGGACCAGAACATGTTGAGGAAATGATGGAAAAGGTGAAGGTAATCCCAACCCATATCCAAGAAGCTCAAAGTAGGTAGAAGAGCTATGCCAATAACTGAAGTAATGATATGGAATTTCAGGTAGGATGTAATGTGTTCTTGACGGTATCTCCAGGGAAGGGTGTTATATGTTTTGGTATGAAATGGAATATTAAGTCCTAGGTACATCTGACCCTTATAAATTCTAGAACGAATTTGGGCTACTACTTACCGTTTGGCAATGCCTCCAAATCCCTCCAAAGTTCACGATGTATTCCACGTATCACTGTTGATAAAATACATGCCTGAGCCAATGTATATTCTTTCTTATGAGGAATTAGAACTGCAACCACATCTGTCTTATTTCATAGAGCATGTCAAGGTTCTTGATACAAGAGAACAAGTGTTCAGAAACCAGACGACTCGTCTGGTAAAATTTCTGTAGAGAAACCATAAAATGGAAGAGGTAATGTGGGAAACCACAGAACTTATGATGATGAACCACCCAAATCATTTTATATTGTGATATTATAGAAATTTTGAGGACAAATTTATTTGAAGGAGGGGGAATGTAACACCCTAAGCTTCCATGGTACGTTTCACATTGAGTAATGCAATAGCTTGCGTTGTACGCTACTTCGAAATTCTAATGCATCATGACCAATCAAACTAACCACTATGAATAGTAATACCAACTTTTTAAAATTTTATAAATTTTATCTTTCAATATTGGCTTAATTTTTGGATTTGGAATATTGAAATTATCTTAGGTTGAATTTTTGGTATTTTTCAAAAAACATTCAATTTTTTATCAATAGTGAAAAACACCGAGTTATTGTTTAAAACCGATATTTTATTTAAATAATTATTTGTTTTATTTAAATTTATTTTAGGTAAAAATTGATTCATAAGACCTATATAAGTTCAAAGTAATTCATTGGAGTCAATTTATAATAATTTTAGATATATAAATTTTTTATTAAACATTTTACCATCTTTTACCCACCTCCTAGGAGCATTTAAAAATTTAAATAAAACATAATTTTTCGGCTTTTGTGAGTTTAATTTCAATAGTCCAAGCCACATTGTTGATATTAGCATATAAAATTTGGTTCAATAAGATGAATATTATTTTCGGTGAATAGTGACTTTGTAGTTTTATTTTCCATGGTTAAAAGTAAATAGGGTAATTAAGTGTAAAAATGATATTATTATTAACATAAAACATGTCCTAATTCTATTGTATAAGTGTAATTCGAAAAAAAAACTTTTGGAATAAAATAAGATCTGTTAGGTCCACTTGGATTAGATTATAAAATTTATTATTATTTAATTCAATGAAGAGTTAAAAGTGTTAAATTCAAAGTTTAATAACCAAACCATTTTTAATATAGAGTTACACATAAGATAAAATAGAGTACAAATTTTCATTATAAATTTATAATGTTTTCCTAAATAATTGTATTTTATTTATATATTTTTTACATTAAATTATTTAATTTATGTATGACACAATGAGGATGTTGTAGTTACCTAATTAATGAAATATTAAAATAATAAATATTATAAAAATCTAAATCAATGTAATTTCAGACTTTTTATGAATTAAAATAATTTTATAGGTTAATATGACATGTTATGGTTGTTTATATGAATTGTTTTCTATGTAATAATGTTTTTATTAATTTAGCAAAAACAAAATACCAAATACTGTCAAAATTGATAGAAAAGAGTTTTTAGAACAAATATAATATTATTAATTAATATTCTGTTGCTAATAAAAAAAGGTTTGGAAAAATGTCTTATATATTTATAGGTGTATAATTAATGAACCACTTGTGGTTCGATTGGATGTATATAGTAAGTTTATTAACCATATAATATAAAAATAAAAATAAACATGGTAATGTGAAACTATTTAACTAAGAATTAAATTTAAATGATAAGGATAATATAGTGACCCAAACATGTCTAAAACCTATTGGTTGAGCGGATTTTCACCCATACCCACATTATCCTTTAAATTATTTATTTTTGAGACATTATAAACCGAAAATATGTTTATTATAAAATAATATTTCTAGCTTTTCCTAAGGTTCCCCTCACCCCTCTTAAAAAAGGGCACTCCCCCTTCCCTCAAATTCACACCTTTAAATCCTTTTGGATCAGAAAAACACTACAAAAATACCCTCTCAGATGTCCTCAATTTATCCTAGTGTCCAGACTTTAGTCATAAACAAATCCTATGGATCCCTTTTGATCAAATAAAAAAGAAGAACCTGATGAAGAGGTAAATATTTCCTCACCTCTTTCAAGTTCTTTTCTTCTTCCACTTCCTCTTTCTTTGTTGTTTCCATTATAAAATAATTAATCCAATATCATATAAATATTGTGATGTTATTATAAATATTTTACAACAATATTCATTATTCTATCCATCCTTTGAATGACATTTCACCATATGTGCATACGTACGGCTTACTGTCTCTACGTCGTGTTGTAATTGTTATTCAATACATTATTATTTGGATGTGTATAAAAATGACATGTAATTGATGTAAATAAAAAATATAACATGATAACTATTCTTTATATATGATATAACATCTAATTATAAATTATTTTAATATCAATGGAATGATATTGTCGCTAGTGCGTACGTACAGATTACCGTCTCTACGAACGCGATGAGATTCATTCACCATTGTATCCATTCAAGACTACTTTTCATTAGATGGATAAAAATAATGTTTAAAGACTTAATATCATTATGAATATGAATAAGATACATCCAATACATAAAAAACATTACTTAAGTAAGAAATCATATAAATGAAAACAAACCAGTTAACACTTGAAACGATGATAATACTAAGATACTATTAATAAAGCAATGAAAAAATATCACATATGATATCATATTGACTTATATGATTCTTTTATATTTTGTTAAAAATTATTTCACCATTATAATAGAGGTTAACCGGCACTCGACCAAGGAAAGTTACAATTTAGTGGTTAATTTCACAGTCTCTTTATTATTCGAGGATGTTTTTACGTAAGTATCTACTAGGACCTCTTTATCATCCACATCCATGTTTTTTAAAAATTTAATTCAAAATATTTTAACTATTTAATAGAAAATGGGTTAAATTAATTTATACCATTATTTGACCTCATATGTTTTGAAAGGAATATTTTTTCTCTGTTTCCAAACAAGTTACTGTATGACCTTTTCGACATAATTAATGTAAGAATGTTTTTTTAACTTATACGGTGGGTGTGGTTATTTTCCGCCATTATAACATCCTAGAAAATCTCCATACAAGATTATAAAAATATTTCAAAAAATAAATTTCTTCTTTATAATTATGTGACTATTAAATGATTTCAAAATAGAAATAGTTATTTCTCTAAAAAAAGGTTTTGATTTCATCTATGTCAACATCCTTTGATGTATTTTATGCTTATTTGAAGTTGATTTATTATGATAAAAAACTTCCATATATTATTGAAGGTTTTGTGATATGATTGACTATGGATGTGTTATTTTATACCATTCATAGTTTATGGATAAATTTTTCACATTTCGTATTCTAGTTCAAATACGAATGTTTTTGTTATGTTTAATCATTTTCCATTGAGGAATGTGTTGGACTTAGTATGTGACGGGTGGAGCCCGATATAGATCCTCGATGCATCAGTAGGTCTAATGAAAAAAACTAGTGTCATGGCACAAGATATTGACAAAATCTTATGTGTAGTATTGGCACTACGCGATGACTATGTGGTTATGAATTTCTGGCATTATGCATTCCATAATTATGAAAGTGGATATTCATATTGCATGTGATTATTCTACTAGTAGAATATCCATGTGAGTATGTAAATTGAATTATTTTATTTTTATCTTTTTCATATTATTCTAAATTGAATGTTTAAAAGGCTTTTTTAGTCTTATACATTACCTTAAAGGTTTATGATTATATATGAAAGTTTGTGCTATATCGTTATCCTTACTGAGCAACTGAGATCACCTCTTTCTATGTTTTAATTTTCCCAGGATGCAAAAAAGTATATTATAACTGACCTTCAGGGATAGTCAATGGGATCTCAATGTTTCCTATGGAAACAATGTAGTTGTAGTTTTACATTTTACATTGTAATGTAAACCTTATGAATGTATCTAGTACTTCATGGCTCCTAAAATAATCGGCCTTTCGAGACTTGATCTTTTGGGATCCTAAAAATGATATTTAATAATGGACTGAATCTGGGCTTCTGGGGTCGAGGCATTATAGTTTTCATCAGAGGAAGATTATTACAATCCTTGTAAACCAGATTTAGGTAAAATCTAATTGCAACACATATCCCTAAGAGAGACTTTGTGGATTAGTATAGAAGACCTTTATAAAATTTTGTTGTTGTAGAGATTTTGAGAGTTTTCATAGCAATACATCCATGTCTGCATACAAGAAGGTAGAGGTAGCTCTGGCCTATATGTACCTAGGGGTAAAACCTGAAATCACCGCTTTGAGATAGACTCAAACGGGAACTGGTGCACGACAATGGGCCTTTCTGTACAATTGGTTATGACACTCCCGGGGGATATGCTTCAGATAATTATATTATCCATTACAATCCATTATAAAGGGTTTATGAGTATATAATTTCTCAAAGAAAACATTTTTTTGATTATATATTATATCCATAAATTGTTCAATTTATGATAAGTGTTTTTTAAATTTGGAATTATGTATTTCGATTCATAAACTAATCTAGGTTGTTCCATTTTTAGAAATGGCACCTAGTGGAAGGAATAAAAACTATATCAATGCATGCACTCCGTGTAGGTATTTACCTCTGGATAAAGATAATTATAGTGGAGCAGGTGATACAACTGGTGCTGATCATATTATCCCTATATTGGGACAACACACTCATGTTATGAATAATAACCTTACCCGTATGGTGCACCCTGATCCACATTGTGGAGGATCAATGTTAGATTTCTTCATGAGGAAACAACCACCAATATTCAATGGGGTTAAAAATCTACTAGAAGATGAGCAATGTATAAATTCCTTAGAGGAAATATTCCACGCCTTGGGGAGTAGCGAAAAAGAAAATGTTGTCATGGCTGTTTACCACCTCACTGGAGATGCTGATCAATAGTGGTCATTGATTCAAAACACAATTTAAAATTATTAAGTATCAAATATGGAATGGAGGGAGTTTAAAAAAATCATAGAAAAATACATTCCTTATGACCATCTAAATGATATATAAAGGTAATTCCATGAGTATGAGGCAAATGGAGGATGAGAATGTCACAAAGTATGAAGCTACCTTTACAAGGTTAGCAAGGCATGATGCAGATTATATACGTAACCAAAAAAGTAATATTAATAATTTCATTGATGGGTTAAAACCATTTCTCCGTCGAGCATTAATCTCACAATACTTCTTATCATACGAAGATATTGTCACATGTACTATCAGGATAGAAAAATAATTCTCTATGTCTTAGGAATTTCAAGCAACGCAAGAGAAGATAAGATCTGCTGAACACTATGGAAATGGAAATAAGGGGAAGAAAGGAAATTTTAAATAACTATCCTATAGTAAATGGGGGAAGAAACATCCTGGTACTTTCCTGAAGGTAATTTGATTCTATTACATGTTTGGTGAAAGGGCCACCAAGCTATTGATTTCAAGGAGATGAAAGTGGTTGCCGATGTTGAATTCTATAACTGTAGAGGAAGGGGGAATTACGTGTATGAATATCCTAAGAATCAGGGGAACTTACCTCGTAAAAGGAAAAGGGATCAAGGATAAACTTATTCTATCACTACTACTGAGGTCAAAACTCTGAAAGATGTAGTGGCTAGTAATTTAATGGTTTCCTCAAGTTTAGCAAGATCTTTATTAGATTCTGGATCATTGCATTGATTCAAATCTTTATAGTTTTCTATGAATATTAGATATTTCCAATTTGATTTAACAATGGAGTTTTCAGTCAGAACTCTAAGGGAAGTATCATTGTAATAATTTCTTGTGAATCAGTCCCCAATAGGGCATATAAATGTTCGTTATCTGATGATCCCATCGTCATAGCCCTGATTGAATTTGATATAATCCTTGGTATGGATTGGATTTTAGACTATGATGCAAAATTTTATTATAATAAGAAGGAGTCAGCTACTTTTGATGATTATGATAATGAACACCTAATCATTAGTGTAGAATCGTCGCCACCTAATAATTATCTAGAACCACCCCCAGTAGCTCAACTAAATTCAATTATTGGAGGGGATGAGAAATAAATAATTGTGGGTGTGGAAAAGAATGTTTAAATAGATGATGGGCTTATTGTGAAAGAATATGTTGAGGTGTTTCCGGAAGATTTACTGGGACATCCTCTAGAACAAGAAATTGAGTTTTCCATTGATTTATTTCCTGGATCAAGGCCCATATTGAAGACCCATTAAAGAATGGCCACTGTGGAATTAGTGGAACTAAAGAAACAACTAGAGGAATTGAGTAATAAGGGGTTTATTTTCCCAATTGTTTCACCATGGGGATCCCCTATTCATTTTGTTAAGAAGAAATATGGATCTTTGAGGTTGTGCGTTGACTATTGGGAGATCAATGCTATAACGAAAAAAGATCAAGTATTCCCTACCTCGCATTGATGATTTATTTGACTAACTTCATGTAGCTCAATAGTTCTCAAAGATTGATCTTCGATCTAGATATCATCAGTTGTGTGTGGAGAAGGAAGACATTCTAAAAAACTTCATTTCGAACTAGGTATGGGCATCACGAGTTTACAGTAATGAATTTGGATTGACTAATGCACCCTTTTCTTCATGGATCTAATGAATATAGTTTTCAAGAAATATCTTGTTGGCTTTGTAGTGGTATTTATTGATGATATCTTGGAATACACCAAAAAATACAGAGATCATTTAAATCACATGCCCATTATCTTGAAGACTCTTAAAAGAAATGAATTATATGGGATGTTAAGGAAGTGTGAATTCTGGCTTCAAGAGATTTCTTTTCTTGGTCATATTGTCTCTAAGGATGGAATATCTGTTGATCCTTTTATGGAAAAAACAATCTAACAATGGCATGCACTGATGAGTATAATAGAGGTACACAGTTTTGCTGGTTTAGAGGGTTATTATCAGCGTTTCGTCTAGAATTTTGGCCGATTGGCTAACCAATTAACAAAGCTCACCCGAAGATGGATTAAATTTGTTTGGATAAAAGAGTGTGAATAATGATTCGATGAATTGAAAATATGAGTGGTAAATTCTCCTATATTGACTCTACCATAAGAGAATTATGGGTTTTTTATTTATAGTAATGCTTCAATGAAAGGACCTGGTTGTGTCCTTATGTAGAATGATAGGTTTATGGCCTATGCATAATGACAGCTAAAAAATGATGAGAAAAACTATCCTACCCTAGATCATTATTTAGCAGTTGTAATATTTGATTTGAAGATTTGGAAACACTATCTCTATGGTTAAAGATGTGAGATATATACTGATCACATGGTTTTGAAGTATAGTTTCTCGTAGAAATAACTCAACATGAGGCAAAGTAGATTTCATGAACTACTCACGGATTATGATTTCACTATAGACTACCACACGGGGAAGGAAAATAAGTTGGAAGATGATTTGAGTAGAAAAGATCATGGAGTTTTGAAAAAGGTGAGTGTTGAAAGGGATCTTATTTTCATGGATCTGGTAAAAATGGATATGGGAATAACAATGGAAGGTGAAACATTAATGTTTTATCAAACGGTTTCTAACCAATATTTACATAAAGGATAAAAATTTCTAAGGTTAATGATGAGGAGTTTCAAAAGAATATTAATCATTTGAATGATGGGTGATTGAGTGACTTCATATATGAAGATATAATTTTGAAATTTGGGAAGTGACATTGTGTTCCTGATATAAATGATCTAAAAAGAGAATTTTTGGAGGATTTTCATAGATCCAATTTCTCTATACACCCTGAGAGCACCAAAATGTATAGATATTTGAAGTAACATTTTTGGTCGGACAACTTAAAGAGGGATATTTATGATTTTATGTCAAGATGTATGGTTTTTCAATAAGTGAAATCTAGATGAAAATAACATGGAGGAGTCAGGAAACCAATTAAAATAACTAAGTGGAAATTGGATGATTTCACGGTGGACTTTTTAATGGGGATAACTAGGACTCCTAGAAGGAATGATGCAATATGGGTCATTGTTTATCATCTTTCCAAGTCATCACATTTTCTTTCTATAAGAGATGATTTACCACTTGAACGCCTAGAAAGACTATATATTTATGATGTAGTGAGACTTCATGGAGTACCCCTATTGATTGTTTCTGATCGTGATCCATGTTATACATCATGATTCTAGAAAATTCTTCATAAATCACTAGATACTGAAAATCATTTGAGCACTTCCTACCACACCCAAACTGATGGAAAATTAGAATGTACTAATCAACCCTTAAAGACATGTTGAGCTCATTCTCACTTGACTTTTAAGGAATGTGGGATCAATATTTACCTATGGTGGAATTTTCATATGAGAATAGCTTCCATTCAAGTATTTAGATGGCACCGTATGAAGCTTTAAACAGAATGAGATGTCACACACCAACCTATTTGGATGATGTTGTTGAAGGAAAACTCGTTGTCCCAGAACATGTTGAGGAAACAGTGGAAAAGGTGAATTTAATCCAAACCCACATAAAAAAAGGTCAAAGTAGGCATAACAGCTATGCCGATAACCGAAGGAAGGATCTGTAATTTCATGTAAGAGATCATATTTTCTTGAAGGAATCTCCATGGTAAGGTGTTATACATTTCATTAAAAAGAAAAAATTAAGTCCCAAGTACATTGGTCCTTTCAAAATTCTATAAAAAATTGGGGCTATAGCTTACCGTTTAGAAATGTCGCCAAGTATTCCAAAGTTCACGATGTATTCCACGTATCACTATTGAGAAAAATACATGTCTGACCCAAAGCATGTACATATCTTGGAGGAATTAGAACTGGATGTCGATCTGTTGTATTGAGAAGATCTTGTCAAGGTTCTTGACACAAGAGAATATGTTTTGAGAAACCAGACGACTCGTCTAGTAAATGTTCTTTGGAGAAACCATAATATGTAAGAGTTAATGGGGGAACCCGAAGAAATTATGATGAAGAACCACCCAAATCTTTTTATGCAGTAATAATCTAGAAATTCTATGATGAAATTATTTGCATTAGGGGAGAATGTAACACCCCATGCTTCCATGGTATGTTTCCCTTTGAATAATGAAATAGATTGTGTTATACTCAACTTTGATATTCTAACACATCGTGAAAAATCAAACTAGTTGTGATTAATAGCAATACCCACTTTTTTAAATGTTATAAATTTTATCTTCCAAAATGGAATTCATTTTGTTTATTCGGAATAATGAAATTAGCTTAGGGAAATTTTTTTAATTTTTCTGAATATCTTCAATTTTTTAAGAATAGTGAAAAACTCTAAGTTATTGTTTAAAATAGACTTTTTATTTAAATAATTATTATTTTTATTTAAATTTATTTTTGGTCCAAATAGATTTATAATTCCTATATATGTTCAATGTAATTCATTGGAGTTAGTTTATAATAATTTGAGTTATATAAAAATTTTACTGAACTTTTTATCGTCTTTTACCCATCTCCTAGGAGCATTTGCAAATTTACATAAAACATAATTTTACAGCTTCTGATAGTTGAATTTAAAAAATCATAGAGACACTATGGATATGACTAACTGAATTTTTGTTCAATATTGTGAAAATAATTTTGGGTGAATAGTGACTTTTTACTTTAATTTACCGCGGTTAAATGTAAATATGGTAATTAATGGTAAAATGATATTATTATTACCTTAACACATGTACTAATTCTATTGGGAACCTGTAATTAGACAGAAAACAATCTTAGAAATAAAATATGATTCTTTAGGTCCATTTGAATTAGATTAGGACATTCATTATTATTTAATTCAAAGAAAAGTTAAAAGTAAAAAATTCAATGATTGATAAATAAACTATTTTTAATATAATGTTAAAATTAAGATAATTTAGACTATAAATATTTATTATAAATATAAAATATTTCTTACATAATTGTATATTATTTATATTTTTTTGACATTAAATAATTCAATTTATTTATGACACAATGATGAAAGAGTAATTATATAATTAATGAAATAATAAAATAATGAATATTATAAATATACTAATAAATCTAATTTGAGCCTTTTATGAATTACACTAATTTTATAGGTTAATATGACATGTTAGGGTTGGTTTTATGATTTTTTTTTTCAAAATAATATTGCTGTTATAAATCTAGCAAAAACAATATACAAAATAGTGTCAAAATTGACATAAAAGGGTTTTGAAAAAAATATTATATTATTAATTGATATTCTATTCCAAAAAAATTATGGTTCAGCATAAAAACTTATTTAATGATAGTTGTATCATTAATGAACCTCTATGGGTTATATTGGAATTATATATATGTTTATTAACCTTATAATATAAAAAAACAAATAGGCATGCTAAATGTCAAACAATTTATCTAAGAGTTAAATCTAAAGAATAAAGTTAATATAGTAACCCAAATATGGATAAAACCTATTGGATTAGTGTTTTTCAACCAATAACCACCTTATCCTTTAAATAAATAATTTTGGATAAATTAGAAACAAAAATTATTTTATTGTAAAATAATATTTCTAGCTTTTCCTAAGGTGCCCCTCACCCCTCTTATAAAAGGTCACTACCCCTTCCCTCAAATTCACTACATTAAAGCCTCTTGGATAGGACAAACACTGCCAAATACCCTCTAAACTATCCTCCCTTCATCATAGAGGCCTTCGTTTAGTCATAAAGCTATCATATGGAGCCCTTATAATCAAATCAAATGGAAACCCCGAATAAGAGGTAAATATTTCATCACCTCTTTCAAGTTCCTTCCCTCTTCCACTTCCTCATTATTTGTTGTTTCAATTATAAAATAATATCTCCATTATATTATATATACTATGATGTTATTATAAATATGGTACAACCATATTCATTATTTTATCCATCCTTTGATTGACATGTCACCATACGTGCGTACGTACGACTTACCGTCTCCTCGTCGTGGTGTAATTGTTATTCAATACATTATTATTTGGATGGGTATAATAATGATGTGTAATGGATGTAAATAAAAAATATAACATGATAATAATTCTTAATATATGATATAACATCCAATTTTATATTAATTTATTATCAAAAGAATGATATTGTCGCTCGTGCATGCGTACAGATTACCGTCTCCACGAAGGTGATGATATTCATTCCCCATCGTAATCATTGAAGACTAATTTTCAGTACATTATTAAAAACAATGTTTAATGACTTAATATAATAGTGAATATGAATAATATACATCCAATCTATAAGAAACATTTCTTACATAACAAATCATAAAAAGGAAATCAAATCAGTAAACACCCAAAATGATTATAATAATATGTTATCATTAAAAATGCATTGTTAAATGATTATATATGATATCATATTAATGTATATGATTCTTGTATAATTTAATAACAATTATTTCACCATTATAGAGTATGTTAATGTATCCTAGACTAAAAAATTACAAGGTAAGGGTTAATTTTACATTCTCTTTATTATCCAACGGTTTTTTTATGTATGTATCTACTGGGTCATCTTCATCATCCACAACCATGTTTTATAAAAATGTATTTCAAAACATTTTTAATATTTAATATACAATGGGTTAATGTAATTTATACCCTTATTTTACATTATATGTTTTGAATGGAATCTTTTAATCATTTTCCAAAAAATTAACTTTATAACCTTTTCAAAAAAATAAAGGTAAGAATGTTTTTTAAAATAATAGGGTGGTTGTGACTATTTTCCGCCATTATAACATCGTCAAAGCTTTCCTTATAATCATATAAGAATATTTTGAAAATAAATTTATTCTTTATAATTTTGTGACTCTTAAATGATTTCCAAATAGAAAGAGATATTTCTCTAAAAATGGTTTTTATTTCATCAATGGCAACATCCTTTGATGGATTTTAACCTTATTTGATGTTGATTTATTATGATACAAAACATCCATATTTTATTGAATTTTTTTTGATATTTTTGAATGTGGATGTGTTATTTTATACCATTCATGGATTATGGATAAGTTATTGACATTAGTATGCAAGTTTTAATACGAATGTTTATGTTATGTTTAAAAATTTTCATATGAGAAATGCATTGGACTTAGTATGTGACGAGTGGAGCCCGCTATACCTCCTCGATGCATCGATAGGTCTCATGAGACAAACTTGTGTCTTGACACATGGCCATGAAAAAATATTGCTTGTAGTCATGGAAGAAGGCCTTGACTATGTGGTAGGGAAAGTATGGCATTATGCATTCCGTCATTATAAATGTGGCTACTAATATTGCATGTGATTATTCGACTAGTAGAATATGAATATGAGTAAGTAAATGGAATTTTTGATTTTTATATTTTCCATATTAATGTAAAGTTCACATTTAAAATTCTTTTTTTAGTCTTATTAATTGCCTTCAATTTTTGTGCTTATTTATGAATGTTTCCTCTATATTTTTATCCTTACATAGCATCTGAGTTCACCCCTTTCTATGTATTATTTTTTCCTGGATGCGAAGAAGTATATTATGACTAACCTGTCAGGATAGTAAATGGGATCGCAGTGTTTTATATGGAAACAATGTTTTTGTAGTTTTCCATTTTACGATGTAATGTTAACCTTATGAATGTATCTAGTACTTCCAAGGCTACTAAACTAATCGGTATTTAGAGTGTAGATCTTTTGTGATCATGAAAATTATACATAATAATGCACCGACTCTGGGATTTTGGGGTTGGGGCATTACAGTTAGTCAGTCCCAAATGCATTAATGTAAACTCTTAGTACCCAAACCTGGTTCAAAATGCGGTATTTGGAATGTATTCCATCTTTATGAACAACTTATTGTATTCAAGTTGATGGTCAATCATTGAAAAACATTGATCTCCATGATGTTGATCTTGTAAATCATAAATGTGATGTATGGGATACTTGTTCTTCAGTGTTATAGAATTAATATCCATGTAGTAAATACACAAACTCATAGATCCGTCTATCTACAAAAAAAATAATATGGGATCCCCATGTAAAAACACTAGGGAGAATAAATCCTTTTTTACTCAATTCCTCTAGTTGTTTGTTTAGTTTCACTAATTCCACTATGGTCATTCCCTAAGAGGTCTTCGATATGGATCATGATCCAAGAATTAAGCCAATGGTAAAAACAATTTCCAATTTCAGAGGATTTATAGGTTAAAAATTTAGAAACAAATCATTATATTCCAACACAATAGGTAAATACTCAATTTGAACATTCATTTCCTCACCCAGAGTTATTTCACTCCCTTCCTCCAAAATAATTGAAATTAGTTGATCTTCTGGGTTTGGATCGATATGATTATAAGATGGTGATTTTTTTATCTAAATATTAAGAATTTCTTATCATCATAAAAATTATAACATCTTTATTCTTACAATAAATTATTGTATAATTTTCCGAAATCCAATCCATACTGAGGAATATATCCAATTCAATCATGGATTTGACAATATGATCAGTATATAAAGAACATAAATATGACATAATGGTATCAGATTGACAAAACATTTTACTATGATACTTCCTTTAAGATTTTTTAATAACAACTCCCATATTAAGACAAATTGAAAATATCTAATTTTCATGGTAGACTGGGAAGATATTAATGAATGTGATGATCTAGAATAAAATATATCATTGTCAAATTTTGAGTAAATTATAAAATTACCAACCACCACATCATTTAAAGGTTCAACCTCAGTAGTTGTGATCACTTATCCTTGGATATTCTCCCTTGTCCTTTTCTATGGCGATCTTCCTTAACGCTAAGGGAATTCATTTTCATAATCCCCCATTTCATTACGAATATAGCCTTGAACATCGAAAACACCTATCTTCCCCCTGCAATCACAAGCTTGGTGGAATTTTTCTACACACTAGTAACAATCTACCATCACTATTAGGCATGTACCATGGTATTTCTTCCCATAATTACTGCAGGATGGAAATTAAAATTTTCCATTTTTTCCCTTATTTCATTCTTTAGAGTGTTCAGATTATCACTTCTTCTCTTGATTTTCATTGAAGTCATAAGACTTAGGGAATTCATTTTCTATATTAATAGCACCTGATACTGTTTATTTTTACAAAGAAAAGGATTGTCAGAATAATTCTTGTTAGAGAAATGGTTTTAACCCATTTGGAAATAAATTAATATTACATCATGGGATATGTATATAATCAGCAACATGCCTTAATAACCTTTTAATGTTCGCCTCGGACATTGCGACATTATCATCCTCCAATTTCCTTAGACCCAGAAATTGCCTTTACATATTTGATCAAGGACCATGTGGAAGGTATTTTTCTATGAAAATAATTCTAAACTCCCTCCATTCCATATTTGATACTTCTTAATTCTCCTTTGAGTTTTGAAATAATGTCCATAATTGATCATCAACTCACTTGAGGTGATAAACATGCTTGAAAATATTTTCCCTTTCACAACTACCACAATCATGAAATATTTTCCCTAAGGAACATATCCATAACTCAGCTAGAAATGGATCTATTGTCCCATTTAATGTAGGTGGTTGATGCCTCATGAAGTGGTCTAACATTGATCCTCCACATTGTGGGTCTGTGTGCTCCATACAGGTAAGGAAATTATTCATAACCCGAGTGAGTTATATCAGTATGGTTATAAGTTTTTCAGCACCATTTTCATCACCAGCTCCACTATAATTATCTTAAGTAGGAGTGATACCCCTACATGGATTACATGCATTGATATAGTTTCCATTACTCTAACTAGGATCATGTTCTAAACGGTGGAATACACTAGATTAGTTTATGAATCATAATGCATAATTACAAACATGTAAAATTCATAATATAAATTGAAAAATATATGAATTTAATCCATAATAATAAAAATGTTTCATTTGGGGAATTATATACTCCTAAATTCTACCTAATGTTTTCTAAATAAAATGTAAATTATCCTAAGCATATCCCCAGGGTGTGTCAAACCGGGTGCATAGTTAAGCACGTTCTCGTGTACCCAGATACCCTAGGTCAAGCCTGAAACACATTGTCAGTGTTTTAACTCCTAGGTACATATGTTCCCAAACCACAATGACATGTAGTATCCAAACATGGATTTATTTCATGGAAAACTCATGTAATATCTACATTATCAATTTTTTTGTATGTTCTTTTATATGGATCCTCAAAGTATATCTTAGGGTAATGTTTTCTAATCAGAGTTTTTATAAATCTAGTTTACATGGTTTATACAAAAATTCTTTGATACCAGCGATAATTCCATGAACCTAGATACCAAGTGTTGGTGCATTATTACATAACATTGGCCTGATTCTAAGAGATCATGTCTGAAAGACCGATCAGTTTAGTAGTCTTGGAAGTACTAGATACATAAGTAATTTTTACATTGAATTATGATATGAAAAAAAAGAAACATTATGTCTATGTATAACATAATCATATCCCTTATCCTATCCCTTTAGGTCAGTCATAATATACTTCTTCACAACCTCAAAAAAAATAAAACATAACAAAGGGGTTATCTCAGATGCACAGTAAGGAAAACAGTATAGTAGAAACTTTCATAAATAAGAATATAAATTTAAGGATATGTATAAGACTACAATTAAAGCCTTTTAAACATAAAATTATGCATAATATGGATAATATAAATCATATAATTTCATTTACATATAAAAATTGATGTTCTACTAGTCAAAATATCACTTTTAATATCAATAGAAAATTTCATAATGATGGAATTCAAAATGACGAACATCATAACCACATAGTAAAGGACTCGTTCAAGATACCAATGAAAATATTGTCAAGCCCTTGTGCCAGGACACTTGTTTATCTATTTATACCTACCCCTGCATCAAGGGGATATAGAAGGCCCCACCCATCACTTACTATGTCTAATTCATTTCTTATATAAAAGGTTGAAATATAACATAAACATTTGTATTAAAACAACAATACAAAATTCTAATACTTTGACCATAAAAATAAATGCATCAAAAATAGAACATCCATAGTCAAACATATCAAAAAACCTTCAATGAAATATTGGAGATTTTATCATTATAAATCAACATCAATCTAGCTTAAAATCTAACAAAATATGTCGACATAGATGAAATGAATCCAGAAACAATTTGAGTGAAATATATTTTTCTACATTGAATACATTTAAAAGTAATGAAAAGATTTATTATGAAAATATTCATATAAGTTTGTAATGGAAGCTTAGAAGGTGTTATAACAGCAGATAATAGCTACACCATCCATATATGTTAAAAAACAATCTTTCCTTAATTTCTTTGAAATGATCTTCAAGCACCTTGTATTAAAAATGACAGAAATATTCCTTTCAAACCATTTTATAAAAACAAAAAGAAGGGTATAAATGAATTTAAACCATAGTCTATGATATAATAAAAGTATTTTGAAATAAATTTTTATGAAATAAGGATTTGGATGATAATGAATTCCTAGTAGATACATACATATAAACAACCTCAGATAATGAAGAGATTGTAAAATTTACCATTACCTTGTACTATTCATTAGTCGAGGGTATGATTACCTTCTGTATAATGGTTAAATAATTTTATAAATTATAGGAGAACCACATAAATAATTATGATATCATATTTTATCCATTAATATTTCATTGTTAAAAATATTTCGGTAGTATCATCGTTTCGGGTGTTAATTGATTCATTTTAATTTATATGTTTTGTTACAGAAGTCATCGTTGTTAGGGGTAAAATGTATTTGATTCATATCCATAATGATTTAAGGTTATTAAACAATATATTTTAATCATCAATGGAAAATTATTATTTAATGTTTATGATGGGCAATGAATTCTCATCGCGCTGTGGAGATGGTAATATGAATGTACGCACGAGCGATAATATCATACTATTGATGGTGAAATCATATATAATATGGATGTTATATTATATTCATAGAATAATTATCATGTTATATGTTTTATTTACATCAATTATACTCATAATTATACCTATCCAAATAATGAAGTGTTGAATAACAAACTACACCATAACGTGGAGACGGTTAGTCGTACATAAACACATATAGTGAATTTATCAATCATTTGATTGATAGAATAATTAATATGGTTGTAACATATTTAAAATAACATTAATGTACGTAGAGGGTACTAGATTTTTTATTATGGTATGGAAAAAACCAATAAAGGTGACTTGGATGAAGAAAAGACATTTAAAAGAGGTGGTGAAATGTTTATCACATCCTCAGGTGCATCAATTTTATTTGAACAAAAGGGCTCCTTAGGGTGGATTGCAGATCAATGTAAGGCCTATATTATTATGTGATGGTACTTGGGAGAATATTGGAGTAGTTTATGTCCATTCCTATTGGATTTGGAGGTGTGAATTTGAGATAAAGGGATATACCCTTTTACAAAACAGTTGAGAGGCACATTAGTAAGAACTTAAAATATTAATTTATTATAAAATCATTTTAGGTTTCTAATAGCTCTAAATGGATTTATTTCATTGATAAGGTAGGGATAGGATTAATCCATTATCTTATTTTGGAAGTGATTCCACCATTCAATAAATTAATTAATTACTTCAGATTTTGTAATCAGAGAAGCTTCATTTCCATTTAACTACCATGGTGTCCCTTTATAATATGGAAGCCCAACGTCTTGTTATTTTGTAGAAATTCTTGATCATGTAACTGGAAAAGTATAATCATGGAAGGGGATGAACCAATATATAACTGGTAGTTTTATTATTGATATATTTTCTATAGTATCAAAATTGTTTTAGTCATTTATGCTTACTAAATGGCCAGGGGGTATGATTATTCTTGGGAATATTAATATCAAAAACATTATTCAAAGTGGTTGTGTACATGAAAAAAAATTCACAATCCCATTGAAATATTGTTTAAATCATTATATAAAAGTGGTATGAGAATCAAATAAATAATACATTTGAATGATTCTCTCCAAGCCTGGATCACATGAAATTTCATTCATAGAAAGTCATCCCCTTTTGGGATTCTTATTGAATAATTTCTGGAAATAATAAAGAAGAGGGGTGGTGTTCAAATGTAATCATACATTTGGAATGTTGTTAAAGCATCAAAAAATATAACAATGAATTATTCAATGTGGATTATTAATAAGTGCTCACCCATCAAATTCTGGTCAGATAATTGAAGGTGTTATAACCTTATTCTTGGTTTCTATCTCCTCGATACTAATATCGTCTCCCTAATTTCTATGAACTATTTTTTAATATTATTCAATCTCATTTATTGGATGGTTTTGGATGTATTATTTAAATTTAATATTCTTCTTCCAATACTAATTTTTTTTTGGTATCCATAATGAAATGGTATTCTAAATATTTTTTCATTTTATAAGAATGTCATAATGGATTAAAATGGTTATTATAACTAGCTTAAATATTTCAAAAAATCATAAATAATGACTTCTCGTCTCTATCTTATCTAGGTAAAATAGGATAATATGAAACCCATTTATTTTGTTTTTCAGTTATTACACATTTTACATTTTGGTCTAGGTGTTTTTTTAATGGTTGGGGCCGAATCATTGTTTATTATTAAACCAAACCAAATACTTCTTTTAGTGGGTAGAGGGAGATCTGTTACATATCCCGAAGCACCGTTGGGTATTTAGCCAATTTCATGGCTCGTATCCCCAAATTTTGTTTCCCAATGAAAATTCTGTGAATATTACTGCTATAGTACCAGCCAGGTATAATACAGCATTATACCCTGCTGCCGCTATAGAGACCTTTGAAATCCTTTGTATTAATGTACACCGTTTCAACTTTTTGAAATCATTATTTTAGATCTATGAAAATATGGCACTCTCTACCCTGGTATACTATTATTTTTAGCAATGGGTGTACTATTTCACTCCCTTTAGATTAGATGAAACACACTGTTTCACATAGGTAAATTGTTTTTTACGATCAATGTAACTATAGATTTTTGTTTCTATCAAAGACTCGATCCGGTGTAGATTATATTTTATGATAATAGTGTTCATGAATTCGCTATTCTATGAAAATTATAAATCCTTGAAAATTATAAACTTTCATTGGGTAATTATGATGTATTTTTGTTTCCCCTATTCCAAATTAGAATAAAATTGACTCATATAGTACATCCAGAGGGAATCACGGTCCCCTAGGATGTGGTCCAATATTTCGTGATCATACTAAAAATATTTTGGGATGTTTTTATGATACATGTGGTGTGACAAAATCACATGAAGTGGAGATGGTTAAAATCATTAATGAAATCTATATAAGAAATTAATGGTTGGAATGACCGTTGGTTGGAAATTGATTCATCTACACTATTACATGATATTAGAAATTGAACATAGCACATTTATAAGAATCATAGTTCAATGTATGGAATTCATGTTTATGACACTGAGACACAATTTCATTATTAGAAAATGTTTTTGGGAGGAAAAAATGGTTGGATCTGGGTTTGGTAACAATGGAGTTGGTATGGATATCATTAGTTATGATTGACTTCCAACTGATTTGATGACTCGTTATGTAAGAGATTGTAACAAACACGTGCATTTTAGATAGTTGATTTTATTCATTTCATCACTAAATTACATGGACATATGATCGAGGGACCGAGTAAATTCAATAAATTCAAAAAATTAAAACCATGAATTCATGTTCAAATAAAAGGAGTTAAGAGAAATGCCACCTACCTCGAAATCAATGGTGGAAGTGATGGAGAACATGAATTATTCGACAAATCCTTGTTCAATCACCCATAAAACCACCTTATATGTTGTTCTATATCATAAAAATATCCATATAATATAATGATTGTTATCAAATATCAAATATCTCTGCCCAAAAAACTATATCGATAAGTCTATGAGAGGGAATAAGAATAGTTCTAATGAGAACCACCAAGAACAAAGACATACCATGAATTTAGCCATTCAATAAACAATACTTTGCCACAAGATCACTCATGTATTAAAGGGAAGTATCTCTAAAACATTTTTGAGGATAGATAACTATTTTAGGGTTGTCAAAGATGAGAAAATATTGGTTTATAGATAATTGAAAATGAGATCCATAATTTAAGGATCTTATTTTTAATTGTTGATTGTTTAGGTGCATGGTTTAAGGAGAATTAATCCTAGGTGGATGCAAGGGTTCAAAGAACCATGTTCCAAACCATGGGCATTCCTGGTAGCCTCTGTCTCACTTTTCATATTTTTCTGTATGCGTTTAAAGGCTCATACTAACCGTGAATAAAATGTTCACCTATATTATGGCCCCAAAATAATTACCAAAATATATTAAATCATCCCACGCATCATTGAAACTCATTATATAATAAAAAAGACTAAATTAATGGTTACATGTTGGAAATTGTATGTTCTATATATGAGAAAATTCGGCCATCAATCCACCATTCACTATCTATGATAGAATCTATTCTGTTAAATAACTCTGATCTTCTCCCAAATTACATCTACGTCATCATAATGGATACGTTATATTAAATAAAAATATTTGTCTCCATATTTAGATAAACTATATAATAAATTGAATTGATAATCTTTATTTGCATGGTTTAAACATTAATATATCTCAATCACCTAATAAAAACCGTCAATATTATAATTAATGATATTCCTATTATAATTTTGTATGAAATTAATTGAATCGTAGAGGTAAAATTCAATTATGAATCAAAATCTGCAATGACATACAATCTATATTAAATAAAAATGACTCCCAACTCGTCACCAACTAGAACAATATGTGGATGACATCCAAAAACCATTACTATAAATTAAAAATATATCGCTTATGCCTGGTATAAAATTTTCATTTTATGATCTTTATTATAATAATGGAATTAACTAGAATGAATTTATAGTCATGAAATTAGAAAAAACCAAAATTAATCATATAACACAACTAGGTCTCTACAACACTGTCAATATAATCTATAATTAAGACATTTCTTGTGGTTTTCTTCATTTCTAACATCGCAAGGCCTATCTTGGTGTTCTGAAAAGTCTTCCATGGTGATATCAAATACAATTTTTGACTAATATTGTTTTATACCTATCCAAAACGAATATCACTACTATTGAACCCTAAAACCATAAAAATAACAAATAACTTAAATCTATATTTCAGTACAAACCACTATTATTGATACTCTTATTTTATTATTGGTTATATATATTTCACATAAATCCATTCTAAAATTCAGCATTGGTTGGAAACTATTACTAAGAATTTAAATCCAAAACAAATTGAGGCATTAATTTTATAAATAATTGGGATAAAAATTTAAACTATAAATAAAATTAAAATATTAATATATATAAATAAAATTACATAAAAATTTATCACATTTCATAAACTATTGTTTTAAAATATCACAAATTTTGTTAAATAACATAATAACACTGATATCATTCTAAAATGCCAACAACATGATTTAAGATAATTGATATATATTATAAATATATAATTACATAATGTGTAACGTCTTGACCTAACTCATGTCTAATAAAATGGATAGATCAGTGGGTTACATGACCTCAAGTTAATCTCCCCATATGATAGAGGCTGCAAACTATCAGTGAGGGCATTTTTCGTGTCTGTGGGCCAGACTATTCCCTCATAAGTAATATGTAATATCAAAGTGGAAGTAAAAATAATTAAATAATAAATAGTGTATTTATATAAATGAATAAACTACCATCGAATCAATATGGATAATCTACCTAAATAAGAATAAATTCTGGAAGCTCACAAAATAAGGTCATGTTATGATGTCTGTCTAAACTAAAAGTATGGAAAATAGAAACTCAATCATACTACAAACAAAAATAAAATACACAAGGCAAAAACTGCATCACGTGAATGGATCAGTCCTCTCCCACACTCTACATCCTAAGTAGCAAGAAACAATTATGCATCAAATGTTACTCGCTTCTCGTTGCCAATATCTGTAAGCGGGTAATCTACTTGGGTGTGAGTGACGCCTGAGAAGTGTGTGAAATAAAATTCCAGTCGGTCGGCACCCAAGGTTTCTGAACCTTTCCATTTCATGAAATAATAAAATGTAGTGGGCCAGTATATAAGATTTTATAAAAATTAATTAAGTGAAATGGAATAATTAACTCTTCTAGGGTTTCCAACGACACCCATCCCCAATCAGCTACTTCGGCGGATGATTGGTTTCTGAAAGAATCACATCTATAAAGAATGCACATATTCATACATATAATTCTTGGAAAATCAAGGTAAAATAATTAAGAGTTATACCTTGAAGATTTTGCAATAACATGGCATCTAATTCATGTGTCAACTAGATGTGATTCAAAATACCAGAAAAGTATCATAAATATCAAGAGGCTCAAAGAATCATAAATATAAACATTTAGAGAATCATCATTAATGGTCCATGTTATGAGTTAGAGTCTGATTGCATCTTGAAGTTATCACTATTGAACATCCTTCAATTTATCCAGCACCACCGAGTTCGTCCAAGGAAATATTTCGAATGACTGAATATCACTCGAGGCATGGCTTTATAGTGGTTCCGTCCCGATCTCGCAAAAAGGGGTTGATCGTCATATGAAGCTACCTTGTCCATATATCCATCTGATCCATTTCTAATGGGCCCTTTTGAAACTGGTATCACTCATAAGTATTGGAAATCCTGGGGACGTCTTAGTCTTGCAAATCCAAATACGTCTCCCCAAACACGTATTTAAAACCGCTCAGGAACGAAGGGTCTAAGAATGATCCTAAATACAGTACCGAACATCATTCCAAACCTTGAATTTAATTAAAGATTCATAGTGGTAGATATGACATAGAATGCATATATAATTTTTGTTTTAAATCACAGCGGACCTGGGAAATACACGGTATTAATTTAATAATGCAGCGTAAAATATAAAAAGGCAAGATACCACATCAAAAAATGAAAATAAAATAAATTAATGATAAATCAATCAATCAATACAAAAAAAACAAAGGATCGACCAATTCTTGTTACATAGTTATTCTAAAATAATTATTGAATTTATACACAACAAAAATCGGTTGTGCATCACTTCCAATTAATTAAATTAAATACCAGTCAAATTGAATTTATACCCACCACTTCGGCACAACCAATGTGGTGTCTGAACACAATGAAAAAATATAAGCAATATAATTTATGATAATTAGATCTGCCAAAATTAAGCGGAACAATTAAATAGAAATTATTAGATGAAATTGGACAATGTCGGTAGGCACCGATGAACATCACAATCGTTCATTTTGGTATGTTGTGAAAAAATGGAGGTAAAAATAATAAATTCCCAACCTTATAGTCGTAGATGATTCTATGATCCTCACTAGGCCCTGATTTGACATAAAATGGGAGAACATGGTTGAATTTAGAAAACCCCAAAATAAGGTAAAAAACATCTGCAATGAAATATGTGAAGGATACTTATAGAAACTCTATGATTCATAATGAGGGTGATTAGAGTTACCTTATGGTTTACATCTCACGTGGCGTAGAGGAAAACGAACAAAAAAAAAGAGGTGTGGTGATCTTCCTAAGGGGAGCATGGTGGTGTTCCACCTAGGGAGAAGGAAAGGATAGACGTTCGAGGGGGGGGGTAGGAAGTTAAAATTAAAGAAATAAATAAATAAAGAAAAAGGAAATATAAAAAACAGATAAATAAACTAAATAATGAAAATAAATTTTTGGAATAAATGATTTAAATAATTAAAATTGGTTTTCCCCATTTTAATTTTTTTATTTCTCTCCAACTGTATCTATTTTATTATTTATTTTTATCCCTCTTTAAATTCAATTAATTTTTATTAATGTATTTTTATTCCCCTTCAACACTTTTAAAAATTTATAGCCCGAACGCATTTCTAGGACATGATGTAAAATTTTTACATGAAGCACAAGAAATTATATAATTATTTCAATAGCCACATGAGACCCGGAATAAGGTGTTCAAGTGCGCGCCCTGAGTCACATTAATAATTTAGTTAACAAAAATTTAAATGGTATGCACCTTGATTTATGTTGAGATGTCAGAAGCATTCATTTGGGTAATTAACAATATTTTATTTATCCCAACAATAAGTACCCACACATATATATATACTATATTTCTATAGCCATATGTGTATATATATACGCATATGTTTATATAACTATATATATTTAAACCCCATATATATATATATATGCCTCTTATATATATATACATAAATGCTTTTTTCTAAATCAAATAATAATTACTATAATTAAAAATATTATTATTTAATGAAAGTCATCAATTACACCATTAATAATTTAAAAACAAAAACAATCAAAAAATGATAATGGTCATTAAATAAATATTGATTGTGCATTTGTAATTAATTGGAATAGTTAATTATATAAAATTTATTATATTGCCTGGTTATTATTCACACCGTGACACAATTTTTTAATTGTGGAATTACATTTTTTTTAAATAAAAATATTAATAATAAAATTAATATTATTATTTCCAACTTCCCAAAAAAACATTTATAACCCTAATAAATTACCTTCATGTGTGATCTGAAAAAACTTTCGATCTTTACAATAGTTATACCCAGCCAAGGGTAAACCCCACATCCCTGAACAATCGTTGGTCTCAAATTTCTGGTACAAAGCACCATTTGAGAGAAATTAATTATATATTATTTTAAATTAGAATAACAGATTAATTAAAATTAAGGAGAGTATTATCATTGCGAGTGTGCCAAACACCCAAAACACATCATGTTTATACCCTACTAATGGTAATCCTAGTGTTCCAAACCTAATGGTGGTCTCATATTTCTCATATAACGCACCATTACAGATTAATTTCAATTTTTAAAAGGAAAAAATCACACACATGAATAAAATAAATTTATTATTTTTATTCTATCAACACCGAGAGTCTACGTGTCTTAGAACCCCATGATGACTCCTTGTTTAACTCTAAAAATATGACATTGGATACTCCAATGTTTAAATAAGGATTTACGATTAATTTAATTTGTTGTTATTTTAACATTAATTTAATTAATTTAATAAAATGTTTTCAAAATACAAATCGCATTTCCACTATTAAAAATAAAAAGTTTTGACGCTCGATTTTAAAAATGACATTAACAGTTTACAGAAAAAAAAATTATTTCCTTTTCTTTTCCATCTTATTAGAAACATGGAATGTTACATCATTACCACATTAAAACATCTCTTCCCCGAGAAGCCTTTGAGAACACCATAACCCTCCCTCGATATAAAGGGTCTTGCAGTCTCATACAAAAGATTGTGTTTCCTATCCAATCACTCAACGCACGTTCAAACATTTGTTAGGAAAGTGATACATAAGCCATTATGATTTGATCAAACACTCATTTTCCAACTGAAACACCAATAAAATACCTACCAAAACACGTTCAGCTAGAGACATGACTATGTCATTACCTCAGTAATTTCTACCCAAAGTTACATCCCACGATAGGTTCTAATGTTATAAAGAGGAAAATTATGAATCACGACACCTTCCGCTGTCATAATTTCCTACAATACATTCCCTTAAGCGTTCTAGCAATTCTTCTTACTTTATTTCTGAAACTGATAAAATAGTCGATTCCCATTGACCTAAAATCCCCTGTCAAGCCATCTTTTCATGAAAATCCCTGGCTGAGCCAAACCAAAATCGTCTCACCTGACAACATGCCATAAAATTTCTTTCACTGACTGCTTCATTTAACAAGAGGGGGAACATGTCAAGCCACTTTGTTCAACCATTTATGAAGATGCTCGTCTTATACAACCATTATTTTATGTATTGAACTGCAATGCCTTCTTCTAACGTATATTTCATTCACCATGAACACATCCATAGAAAATCATACATATGTTCCGGAGACATTCCTTGATTTAGGCATCATCGAGACCAATAAAAATTCTATGGAAACCTCATATTGGCATAATAAGAGTGAAAGGAAATAACTCAAGGTATTCCATACTCCATGTTTTCGAGTGAGACGTTGGTACATGGGAAAGATGACCAAATCCAAAAATTAAATGATCCTAGAGCGGCTTCGGCCTAGCGATCATGTTAGAAGAAATATATGGTGTAAAAGAGTTCATTAAAATAATTACTACATAGAAATTGAAGGGTCAGTCCTAAATAACCAAACCTAGGATAAGAACGATGCATCAATGTGAAACACTGAGAAAACGACCCCAAATAATCCCAACATCTCATACTTCTTTATAATTTTTTGAGACTAATTATATCTTAGTACATCATGGAAGAAGGAATGATAGGGGTTATGCTCATCACTTATGGAAGATTACACTATGATTATTTTGATATTAATAGAGGGGAAAAAATTAAACAATTGGAAAAAAAGCCCTACAAAACTGGCTGGTGTGTCAGAACACCCGAGTCTCCAGAAGTCATCCAGTTCTTTGGAAAACATGATTCCTTGAACAGAGAAATCACTACACTAATGAGATGACATGGAACATATTTAACAGCACAAATCATTCCAATTACTCTGAACTCAACTGGTTCGTCACACCATTAGAAAATCAGCGGTACCACATACTATAACACATACTACCCCATGGGGATACATAAGCAAGATGACTTTTAACTCAGATGACGACAATACAAGTCATCCATTGTTGTTGAGATGCTACGGTCAAACATCCTATGAAGAAACTGACCACCCCTACGACATGCATAACCTGATGGAAGTGAAAATTTCTCGATGTTGAAGCCCAAAAGAAAACTCAAGGAAACATGACCACCCATCTGAAGAAGGGTGTAATTTTTATGAAAGGGGGTTCGCCTAGGGAAAATGACAAGAGAATGGTTCTGTTGCAATGTAACTCTAGGAAGAATCCATACTAACCTTATACTAGGGTCTTAAACAGAGGAAATCGCTATATGTTCCATATACATGACCCTTTATATTTAATCACATTTATTCTTTAATCATCAAAATATTTAATTAAAACATCAAGTACCATTTTTCAAATCATAACACAAGGTAAATTATCTTAACCAACACATCAAGGGAAAGTAAGAATGTTTTCTAAAACACCATTTTAAAACATTAACATAAATTGGAATATTAACATTAATTAAGAAATCTATCACATAAATTCATTTTTGTAGATAGGGATACCTACAACGGTCCCACTAAGCTGACTTGGGTTCATTTATATGCTACCCAATATAGTTTCTTAATTATTTAGATTCCCAACACCCAAACTGTGTTATCTCAAAAAATATATGTACCCACTAGCCTACTTGATCCTTGTTGTTACTTTAGGTAGTTAACCAATTTATTTGAAATTATAAAATGCTCAAACACATATAAACCTAGATATATGGGTGGATATCAACCTATAATGTGAATATACACTTTATCATTTTTGTAATTTGGTTCCCATTCAATTGAAACAAATAAATTTTTGCAAAGAAACTAATTAAAAAACAACCAAGATAGACGATCAATAAAAGAAGCTAATAGAGAGAGACTTTTTGTAATCATAGAAGAATAAAATTTTAATCATAGAGACATGTTAATAGGCCCATAATCATGATACAAGGAAAACATGGTATTAAATAGGCAGCATGGAAATAGGATAGCCTGATAAATATATCTCCAAAATAGTGTTTTTAGAAGGCATGCTAAATAATTAAATGTCATGTCATACGTTTAGGGTACACAATTCGAACCACCATGAAGACTAAAATGAAACTACAAGGGTTGGCACTGCACATGGCTTGTAAATTATTATGTACTTATTATGATAGATGAAATGCATAATCATTACCTTAACATGCCAAGGATAAAATATCTTAAATATTAAAAATTTATAAGAATCATAAATTATTCCAATCACTCGAGGTGAAATAATATCAATTATAAAAATAAAAGGAATGAGTAATAATCCCAACTCTGGCCACATGGTCATTCCCTGTAAATGGGGTGATCAGTCCCAAGAACGGCTATTAACCTAGTACCAACACATTCTTTGTCTCTTTCACACCAAAACAAAATAGTATGACAAAAGTAAAAATACCACTTATGATACCACATTGTAATGTCCCGACTCAGCCTATATCTAAGATGGTGGTCGGGCTAGTGGGTTACAGGACCTCAAGCGCATCTCCCCGAACGCTTGAGGCTACAGACTAGTAGCGAGGGCCTTTTTCGTATCCGTGGGGGAGATTATAACCTCATAGGTAATAGGAAATATCACAACAGAAGTAAAAACAATTAAATAATAAATAGTGGAAGCATATAAATCCATAAACTAAAGTAGAAGAAATATAGATAATCCAACTAAATACGAATCAAACATTGAATCTCACAAAATAATGTCAGGATATGATGTCGGACAAAACTGAATGTAGCGAAATTAGAAGATCATGCATACTATCAACTAAAATAAAAGATATAAGGAAACAACTGCATCGTGAGCATTTAATTTTCCTCTACAACAGTCTTTATCGTTAGCAGCAAGAAACAATAATGCATCGGAAGCAGTATACTTCTCTTTGTCAATAACCTCAAGCATATAGCATACTCAGCTATTAACGATGACCAAGTATGGTGTGAGATAAAATCCTAGTAGGATGGAACACACAATATCTAAAACATTCCATTTTGTGAAATAATAAATTGTTGTGTGCCAGTATATAACCATTTCATAAAATTAATTATATGAAATGAAATAATTAACTCAGCCCGAGTTATCAACAACACCCATCCCTAATCACCTGCATTGGCCTAAGCTGGATGTCTGAAATAAGTACTTGTATGATGAATACACATATTCATATATATAAATCCTATAAAATCAGGGTAAAACAAGGAAGAGGTATACCCCCACGCTTGTGCTTTAACATGGGGTCTAAGTCATGTGTCAAGTAGGTCTACTTCAACATACCAGAAATGTATCTCAAATATCAAGAGGATAAATGTGCCATTAACATACACTTTTAGTGCATCATTATTAAGGGTTCACGTTGAGAGTTGGAGTCTGACCCCATTCCGAAGGTATCACTACAGATCATCTATCAATTTATACAATACCACTGATCTCGTCCTAGACAATCTTTCGAAAGGCCATGTATAGCTCAAGGCATGGATTAAACATGAGTCCATCCCAATATCGCTAAAAGTGGTTGGGAACCATCCCAAGCTGGATTAAACACATTTCTAATGGATCATTCCTTGATGGGCTCTTTTTTAACTGGTATCTGTCATATGTATTAGAAAGTCGGGGGAATTCTCAGTCTAGAAAATCCAAGGACACTACCCCTTGTTTCGTAGTGGTAACTAGTCAGGAATGGAGTGTCTAAGAATGGCCTTTAATACAAGACCCACATTATTTCCTCTCATGAAATTTAATTAATGATTCAATATAGCAGATATGAAATAGAATGATTATATAATTTCTATTTGTAATCTAAGAATATACACCCATGCGACACAAGGTATTAATTTAATCATGTAGCAGAAAAACATAACAAGGAAATATACAATATCATCAAAAGTAGATAAATGCACTTTTTAAACAACAAATAAAGCTGTAAAAACAACTACCCAAGATCTAAAAAATTCATGGTTCATAATTATTCAAAAAAAATTATTTAAACTAAACACAACAGAAATAGCCTATGCAACACATGTAGTTAATTAAATTAAATTATCGGACTAACATATTTCATACTGACCACATTGGAAATCCCATAGAGGTGTTGGATCATGTTGAAAAATTTAATAAATTTAATTTAAGATAATAAGGGATGTAAAAATTTAGAGGAATAAATAAATTGGGTATATTTGGTGAAATTTCAAAATGTTGGTAGGCACCGACGAATGGCACAATAAGGCATTTTTGTAAATCACAAAAAATAGTGGAAAAGTGAGTGAAAAACCCTACCTTATAGCCATAGATGATTCTATGATATGTGGTAGGCTTCAAATTGACCTAGAATGGAAGAAAACAGATGATTTTAGAAAAACCCCAAAATAGTTTAAATCATTCAGTGGCGAATTGGGTGAATGATACTCAACGAAACTCTACGATTCCAAATGTGCATTATTAGACATACCTTAAGGTTTAAAGTGCACTTGAGGACAAACAATATAAACAAAGAAAATAGGTGTGATGATCCTCAGATGGGGGGGCATGGTGGTGCGCCACCAAGGGAGAAAGGGAGCACGACATGAGAGGGAAGATAAGAAGAAAGGGGAAAAGAAATAAAGAAATAATGAAAAATCAAAGGAAAGAAAAAGAAAAAGGGAATAGAAAATTGGATAAATAAATATAATAATATGAATAAAATGGCTGAAGAAATGAGATAAATAATTAAAATTGGCTTACCTTCTTTTAATTATATTTAATTTCTCTTCAACCGTATCTATTTTATTATTTATTTTTATCCCTTTTAAAATTCATTAATTTTTTCTTTACCATTTTTTTTATTTTCATTCAACTATTTTAAATTATTTTCTTCCCTAATGTTGACTAGGGTGCCATGATTTTTTTACATAAAGAATGATCATTTATTTAATTAATTCAATAGCTTCTTGAGACCCACAACAGGGGGCGCAAGTGCGCAACCTAGGTCGCTTTATGAATTTAGAAAACAAAAACATAAATTGGCCACATAATGATTTATGTCAATACGTTAAAATTATTTATGTGGATAATTAATAATATTTAATCTATCCCAACAATAATTATCCATATATTTATGTGTGTGTGTGTGTTCTATATATTTATACCGATCTGTATATTTATATATACACATCCTCACATGTATATAAGACAATATATATATATTCAAACCCCATATATATATAGATATTTCATATATATATCTATGATTTTTTCTAAATATAAAAATAATAATAATTATTACATTTATTATAATTTAATACAACCCATCAATGACACCCTTAAAAATTTAAAAACAAATACCATAAAAATATAAAACAGTTTTTAAATAAATATTTATTGCATATGTTTATTTAATTGGAATAAATAATAATATAATATTTATTATATTTCTCGGTTATTATGTACACCGTGACATAATTTATTAATTGTTGAATTAGAATTTTTTTATTTTCAAAAAAAATAATCATATAAATAATAAAACTATTATTATTATTATTTCAGACTACCAAAATAATATTTATATCTCAATTAAAGTATTTTTCGATGTGATTTGAGAAAATATTTGATCCTTAAAAAATTTATATCCTACATAGGGAAAGCCATACGTCCCAGAACAATCAGTGGTCTCAGATTTTTGATAGGATGAACCATCTAAGGGAAATTAATTAATTATTAATAGAAAATCAAAATAATAAATTATTTAAAAATATGGATGGTATTATCATTTGTGTGGGTTCTATACACCTGATGTGCATCATGGATATACCCTGCCTAGGGTAAGTTCCATGTTCAAGACCTAAGGGTGGTCTCTGATTTCTCATTTGACACGCCATTTGAGTGTAATTTTAATTTTGTGGAATGGAAACAATATGAATATGAATAAAATAAATTTAATATATCTATTCTATCAATGCCGATAGACTATGGGTCTCAAAACCCCATGTTGACAACTTGTTTAACACTGAAAATATTACATAGAATATTTCAGTGTATTAATAAGGGGTTTTCCCACCATTTAATTTGTTTATATTTAAACCTTTTTCTATTTAATTTAGTAAAATTTATTTAAAAGACTCATTTAAATGTAAACTATCTGAAATAAAATGTTCCAATTATCAATTTTAAAACTGGCCTTCCCATTCAACAGAAAATTTTTTACATCTGGTGTTTCTTCATTCTATTGAACACACATAATTTTACATAATTTGAAAAATATAACCTACACATCGAACATGAATGATGGAATATGAAAAATAAAATTATAAATAAAATTTATATTGAACCTTCCCTAGATGAATTTATTGTTTAATTCTTTTGAAATAAGAACTTCATTTTTTAGTAGTCATTTTATTCATAAAAATATATTTTCATTATAAATGGTTTTAATTACTTTTTAGAAAGAGTATATTATACAAATTATCAACACGATTTTGAAATATTATTTGATAAAAATAATTTATTTCAAATCACCATATTAGTGATATTTTCGTGTAATTTTTTCTGACTTATATGGAAATCTTTTGTTTTTAATGAATTGTGAAAAATAAAATTTTTGTGAAAGTTGATATATTTTATGGTTTCTCATGACAGAAAATATAATATAAAATTTTATGAATATTATGGTATATATATTACATGATAATTTAGAACAAATATAATGGAAAAACAAATTTAAAATAAATAACATAATTTTATTACATGTAAAATATGAAAACCATTTTCTTAATGACGTATTTCTTGTGAAATCCTGGAAAATCCATATTTAGTGTCCTAAGAATATTATTTGAGAATTATAATTGCTTTTATATCCTATGATATTAAACATGAATAATTTTTTATTACATTTATTTATATATATTAGAATTATAGTGTTATATAAGAGGTGGAACATCCAAATCCTTTTACATTTATTGTTCCTTGAAAAAATAATTAAATATATTAAATAATTTCTCATTATATATATATGTTATTATGGAAAAATAATTAAATAATATTAATTTTTAATTTCAAATTAATTTATTTATTTTTAATATGGTTTGTTATTTTTAATTTTATGTTATTAAATAATTCTCTAAACAGTGTATGCCACACAAACATTGTAGTTGTTAAAGTCGTACAAAAATTAGGTAATTTTTTTTCAAAAACTCGAAAATTAATATTTTTTGTGGTACAATGTATGAAACAAAATTTATAGATAAATATAATATATTAGTTATTTTTTAAAGGATAAAATTATAATTTAATTGTTTTCATGTTGTTTTTAATATCAAAATATGTGATTTGTTATTAAAATGACATTAATCATTTTTTATGTTAACAATATTATTTCAAATTATATAAAAATCATAAAATCAAATAAATAGTACAATTAGGTTGTGTAATGGTTTAAAATTTCATCCCTTCTCCCTTAAAGAGCCAATTTTTTTTCAGATATGAAAAATTATAACCAATTTATATAGAAGGATTTCATACCATGATTATTGTAAAATTTTGTTTTACAAGTGTTCAAACCAAAAGAATAGGTTTGTAATGATATCTATTAAAGTTAAATTTGGATTAGATGACTATATTAAGACCCTATTTCACTTATATTTGATTAAATTTATTTTTGGAACCATTTTAAATGAGTTAGACACATATTTTGTTATAATATTTTATGTAATTGAAATAATTACATTAATTATTTTTTTATAATAAAGAATATTTTACAAAAAATTTAATATTCAGAAAATTATATAATAATAGAACAAATTTTTTTATGGATTATAATATCATTCATGGTAAATTGTTTTGGTAAATTATCATTTTACATTAAATTTTCATTTACTAAACATCTAAAAAACATTTATACCATAGTAATCATGAATGTTTTCAATGTTTGGTAAAAACTAAATGATAAGGGTAAAAATATAACAAATAAAGTGATAACTATTTTCCATTAGATAATTTTGACTCATAATAATTTTATTTTCTAATTATATCAATTTTCATTCATTTATTACTTTGAAATTAATTTATAATTAGTTAATAGTTTTTTTAATTCAATAGAGTACCCCTCCCCTCAAATATAAAAGGGAGCCTCACCACCTCTCTTCTTCAAACCACTTGACACATTTATATCAGAAAAATCGTCTTATTTATCATATAAGATTATTTAATGATGACGTATAAACGACTCTACTACTGAAATATAATTCCATGTGTTGTTAAAATAGATCTAACAGATGTCTACCGATGAAGAGGAAGTCGTCTTTACTTAACATTTCATGTTTATTTGTTCTAAATCCTATAAATAATTTGCAATGTTCAGAAAATAAAAAATATGGGGTCATAAATATAATTAAATTTTATTATTATTATTTTTCAACCATTATCCATATCATTTACATCTTATGAAT
This sequence comes from Viscum album, assembly GCA_963277665.1. NCBI lineage: Eukaryota > Viridiplantae > Streptophyta > Magnoliopsida > Santalales > Viscaceae > Viscum > Viscum album. The sequence continues at coordinate 1,911,902,678 of OY728120.1, forward strand.
AGTGAAAACATAGATTGTGTTGCTGTAAATCATATCATCTCCATGTAGTGTGAAATTATTTTTTTATCAACACTTTATTTAGACATTTATAATGGGGGAACAATGAGTATATATTATATTTATGAAATGAATATAATTCTAGATATATTATATATACTTTTACTTCTTACACACCCCCTTGATATGTAAAAAAATAGTGTGTATGTGTTGACTACAAGCTCCACAATGTGATGTGATTTTTTTTTGATATATGAATTTCAAGGATGATTTTAAAGATATATAATTAATATTTCAGTTTTTTATATCATGAATAAAATTTACTGGCTCATAATACCATGATTAAGAAAAAAGTTCCATAAAAATTGAATTAAAAAATATATAAAATGAATGAGTTACGAGATGAAATAATTAAATTAGTAAAATATTATTAATGAATGGGTGAAAAGAAGTTATAAATCAATATTATAATCAATTATATATTAATTTTATATATTTATGTATAATAAATATAATTTTTTATATATGAGGATAAAAACAATTATGAGTGACGTCGAACATGATGTAGGGGTATCATAACACAATTTCCATTCACTAGGTTATAAATCTACTTCTTTCAATGTGATCTTCAATGATTATTTTAAAATGACCATAACTTTAATTATGTGGTATTTCAACAATTTTTTGTAAATAAATCTTTTACACATAATCAATTCATATATTAATTATCCCAAAAATTATATGATAATTGTAATGTATTTTTTATTCATAGATTGTCTATTGATACATATTTTATATTACAAAACAATTTGATTTAATGTGGTTTATATGTTGAAAATTTTATTTATTTAACATAAATATATATTTATTCTAGATTACTTGTTTCATAATTATTTTTAACTCTTTCTATGGTTTATATTTTTAATGTTATGAATGGGGTAATAATTTACTATAGAATCTCAATTGTTTGGGCTACACATGATTTTCATTTAAGATATAATATAATTTATCCCTCATAATCTACATCTAATTTATTATCCAATAGAGAATTAATGAGCATAATGGTTATCTTTCATGATTTCATCTCTATGGAAGTTGAATCAATTAATGAAACGTATAAAATAAATATTTATGTTATTTCATTTTTAATTGTATATATTTTTCTTACTCATCACCATTATTAAAAATTGTATTAAAAGAGTCGATATTATTTTATCAAATATCTTATTAATGAAATATTTTTTTTAGTTTTTTTATTTTCCATTGTTCAAAAAATATATTTTTAATGATTTCTAAAATGACCATATTTGTAAATATATTAAAAAAGAAAATAAAATGATTTTATCAACACATGGGTCATTAATATATTATCATGTCATCATTACCATTTTACACTATTTATCATATTCCTCATGTTTTCAATGGTTATAAAAAAGAAAACATAGTAATGGAAGATTTTTTATTGGTTCGATTAAATTTCATTTCTTTCTCAAAGGGACATGATTTTATATCACCATAAATAATTATAATGAATTGATATTCAACTATTAACCCTTATAAATTAGGGGGTCATTATATTTCACTAAAAACATTCAAATTTTATTGATCGTATTTATTTTTATATTTTAATTATCTGAAATAGACATATTATTTGTATCATGGATATGATTATTTCATAAAGTACATATAATTTCTATATAAAATGTTTTATAATTAATTTTATTTGATTTTCATTGGACATGTTGAAGAATTCTATAATAATAAAATACTTTTTCGAAGAGGCATATTGTTGATTAATAAAATTTAAAATTTAATATATTATGAATTCACTGGTCATGTAGTTCTGGGGTGGCCTTATTATTGAACAACCCTCAATTCATCAACAGGTCTCGTGAGTTGAATTATTTATCTATACTTATTAAATGGGTTTTTGGTTTATACTTACCCAATGATTAAACATCCTTTGAATAATAAATTTACGTCAATGATATTAATATGTCTAATATCATGAAATAATAATTTAAATATCTCTATAATTAAGAACACAACTATTGTAATCCATGATACTATTTCATAGATATTAAATAAGGATTCATTTCATGTTCATGTTATATTTTAAATAGAGTGTGCATTCTGTTATTTATGGTACCATATTTCTTATTCTTCATTTACTCTTGATATCTTCCGATGTTCATTATAATTACTACAAATTTAGGATCAAAATTGTTTTCATTTATTTTCACCAATATATAAAGAAGTAATTGTTGAACTATTTCAATAGTTAATAATAGTTACAAAAAAAGTTTTATATTTCATTTTCAATGTAATGGGAGCATAATTTATGTATCGATTTTAACAGAACTACTAAATTATTCCATCCAATGAAATTTTATCACTTTAATGTTGTATGAATGTATCATAACCGCTTCTCTAGTACAACACCTCTCACTTATAGGGGCCCACCTCCTCTGATCACATATTCTCACACTATATTACACTTATAATAAAAAATCCCCCAAAATTCAAAAAGCACTCCTCCTAAGTCCTAGAGTTTTGGGACCCACTATTATTCCAACATAATATGGATTATTGTGTAATCTAATAGACGATATCAATGAATTATGTAATTTAATAATAAAATTATTTCATGATTATTTAAACTTCTAACTACATTAACTATAATATATCCATCATTATATAATTAAATCAGTATATTTAATATAAAAAATTTTCATTCTGTTTATGGAATAGAAAATATACACGTTATTTCCATCCAATGGAAAATGATTATTTTCCTTGTGTGTTTGTGCAAACTATCATCTCCTCAAAATTATGTATTTATTTCATCATCATACACCCTGTCTGGTTATATAGATGAAATAAATGAATATATATATATAATGATATAAATATATTTATGGAATAAAAAATTATCATTTATATTTATTTTATTAAATTTTTTCTTAAATTAAATCATCATGTGTTCATATATGCAGAATACCTTCTCCATAAAGTAATGTAACAAATTATTCATCATTATAATACAGGAATGGTTCTAAAAAATTATATATTTATTAATTATTATTTTTAAACAAATATTATGATTTTGGATATGATGAATCTAGGACAGTGATAGAAGGATTGGAATTACAAAACTAGATGTTACAAGGAATTTAGATTAGTTGAAACATGAATAATTATTTTAATAAAAAAAATATTACCCATAATCTAAAAAGAAGTTATAGTGGAAAGATATATTATATTATGTGTATGTATATTTTTATTATATTCATGTATGATAAGATATTATTTGTTTTAAAACATGTTAGATAACATGCATTGAATGTCAAGAGATGATGTAATGATTTTCTTCTTCTAAATTTCCCTTTATAAGAAAATGTTTTATAGTCACAAATTAATTTATTATGATTGATATATATTCATACAATGAATTTAAATTATAATAAATTTCATTAAAATTATTGGTATTTTTTAAATAAATATATTGTTCCCTCATTAATTTGGTAATAACAGAAAGGATACAGAAGGTAAATGGGTTTATGTTATAATCACTGTTTTTATTAGGATCTTATGTGTTAAAATTCCTCATATAAAAAAATTTATTCTATTTATCTCATGAAAATCATGTATATTATCTTCTATTTTTATTTCGTGGGTTTGGATGTTTTCATTCCATTTTCTCACTCTTATGAAATACAAAAAACTAATATTGTTTTAAAAAAACAATTCTTTATTTATCAATTTGTATTATGAATTATTATCAAAAATTTCCATATTATTTAAAATTATTCAATAACATAATTATTATATGAAAATGGATTTTAATTTCATTTTTATCTATATTATACATTCTCTGTAATTGTTCAAAAAATATGTATTTCAATTTATAAAATATGGGTTATATATGAATTTTTACAAGTGTATAAATAATCTTTTTTAATCATTACAATATGAAAATCCTATAAATAAAAAATGTACATTATTTTTTATGAATATTCATTCATCGGATTCAAGGGATTCATCAATGAAAATCATATTCTCATAATTCATGGTATATTTTATATTTAAATGTTATAATAAATTATGTTTCCAATGTTTTCTAAAAGTATATTTATTATTTTTTAAAATGAAATTTTAATATATCATTTGAGCAATACTATTATAATAAAGGGATTTTATCAAATTATAAAAAATTATATTCCTCTATTTGGATTATGATGATGATTTTTAAGGATGATTAAAACGACAAAATATTTTACCAGTAGAAATTAATCTATGATGAAATGTTGATTTTTTTTCTTATAATATAGCACACATAGGTATAGCATAACATTTTTGGAAGTGTGGGTCCATTATTTCCCTAAATGAACTAGGTAAAAAAGTATATGTTATTATATAATTATTATTGTCGATGTTCATGATTTAGGGTAGTTTGTTTTCATGTATTTTCTAGGAAATGCACAGAGTTAGTTATGTACATAAGTTAATGGATTTACACGATTATAGTGAGATTTGAATATGAGTATGTGGGTAGAAATTATTTTATATAAATATATATTCACAATGTCGTTATATTTAATTTATATATTATAACAAAATATTATTTATAATTCGTATGATACATGGATCTTGAGTGATTATTAATGGTTGTACATACCTTTTGATTCATATATTATTTATGATTATCATTATTCATTATCTTCTTAAGTGTTTTATATAACATCATGGGAATGTTTCCATATGTTATGAATATGTTATCAACCAAAAATTCTTATATTATCCTCACGTATGATCATTGATTGATATCTCTATTTTTACCCATACTATGCATCTGAGTTTACCATTTATTTTGTTTTTATTTCCTAATATTAAAATGAAGGACTATGTATAGAAAATGACTAAGAAGGAAACTATATTAGATGAATGGGTCCAATATTGTTATGTTATTAATAATGTTTATTATAAATATAGTTACTAATGAAACTAAACAATTAGTGTTTTAAGGATTATATTATATGATAGGTATACTTTATAATCGACTAAAATTATTGTTTATATTTCTATGGTATGATTTTGATTATATGGTTAGTATTGAAGGAGGAAGTTGTTATTTTTTATAAGGTAATATGATATGATAGACCATATTAAAAACAATGATATAAAATTTAATATAGTATGATCCTATGATTCCATAGGTTAATAATAATGTGACATAATTTATGAAATCATAGGAATGATTTTCATTATAATATAATTGTTCACTCTGATTAATGATTCATTATACATAGACTAAAACCTTTTGTTTTACTCAAGTGTTTGAATCATTAATAATCATCTTAAAAAAATAATGTGATGACCAATAAAAAACTATTTTCATAAGAATAAAAAAAATTACAATCAGGTTTTGAATATCATGTGGTTATACAAACTCGCTATAATGAGTTTTGATTAACAATCAATAGATAAAAGAATTTATTAACTAACCAAGTAAGAGATAAGTTTGGTTTCATCAATGTTAATGATGTAATTATCATTAAGGAATAATGATTCCACATTATATATATCCTTATTATTGGAAGAATCATATAGGGAAATGTATCAAAAGAATATGAGGATGTTTTATATGTGGAAAAGTATAGAAAATGAAATAAAACCCAATAAAAAGGATAGTTCAGTCAGGACAATAGAGGGGAATAAAGATATTCCCACAAAATCTCTAAAAATTAAATGTTACAAATGTGGGGAGTATAGTATTGTTTTCTAATAGATTTCAAATGATGAAATCCCAGGAATAAGATGAAAATTTTAATACGAGTTGAAGTTTCTGAAGTTAATATATTGAATCTAATATGCCTTTGAATATAATATATGTATTATGAATAATTTGATACATTTTTCGTATGTGTAATATTAGAAGCATGATTTGATTGATATAGTTAGAACATAGCAATTGTTTTTGTTTCAATTTTTTGATCGATGTGTTATGTAAGATGAAATTAAAACATAGATAATTTTTTTAAAAAAATGAACAAGATTCATGTGTATATATAAGGGATTAAAAGTTATGATGGAATAATAATTTTATGGGTAGAATAATTTATTGCGGATAATCGGTATTAATTAATAAATACCATTTTTGAGGAACTCTGTGATTATAATATTAAGTGAATATTGGTATGTTGGAATGTTTTTATTTTTTATAGAGATTAAATAACAATTGGAAATATAACAATATTCATTGTTTTATGACTTATTGTTATAATAATCATTATTTGGGGAACAATTATAATAATATATGTTTAAGAGATACTGATAATATTATCAAATACATTTTATTAAATATTTTTGAGGTAGTATTCTATAGTTTTTATAAAATTATTATAATTAAGTTGAATGACATGTTCTGATATAATGTGGGATTTCTTTTGAATGTCTTGGATATTATTTGGTGGATATTTAGAAAAAAAAGTTAACTTTCATCAAATAATTGGAAATTTAATTTTATTGAGATGTCTATTTTTTAGAATTACGTAATGAATAATTATAGTTGATGGAACCCTTAATGTTAGTATATAATATGTTGAAAATGGGTTCCATATAGTTTTTGGTGAATTTCATTGATATGTGTGTTTTTAATGTCAGGATGACTCACATTATTTTTTGGAACAATTATCATATTTTTAGATAACATATGATTGTTTTGTATATATTTTATGAATGATTTTTATAAGTGATTAATGTTATCTGAATATATATATTATATTTATTTTTGAAGAATTTGTGATCAAGAAACTCAAATCAAGGAGTGTAAAATTTGATCAGGTATATTTGTAATTTTTTAGTTGTGACTATTTATACAATGATTTATGATCATCTTTGGGTGTAATTTATTCAAAATTAAATATAATATTATTATTTAATCGACTAAATGATAATTTATATTTCATTTGATAATAGAAATACTTATAATAACAATATTTGGTTTTAGTACATGTCTTGTGATCAGAGGAATAATATGTCATCAATTTAAGAGATGCAATGATATTTTAGTGGTTAATTTTAATCATTTGAGAATAAAAATTCATTATTTTTATTTATACTATAGAATTTTAAATGAATTAGATATTGAATACCAGTCGAAATTCAACAATATTATAAATTTACTATAACAAAATGGAATGAAATCATGTACAATTATTGTTTATATTATATATATTGATGGATAAATTATTAGAAAAAAATATTAATATGACGATTATAAAGTTCTATAATATACATATATATGTTACATAAAAAATGTAGAATATTTATTAAATTACACAATAATATTAAACAAGGTCTTCATTTGTTTAGTGTCTTTAAAAACTAAGAAACACAATCAACTTGTTCGAAAAACAACCTCATTATATCCGGCTTATTTCTTCATAACATGACTACATTTTAAATTATTTATTTAATACACTTCTTCATGAACTGGAGAAAATGATGACATAAAAGTTTGAGCTGAAATGATCTATAAGGTAAACCATGGTAAATATCATTCTTATCATAATCATAAGAACTTAACATTTAAAAATCTTATCCTGCATATAAAAGATCATAATATCAGGTCCTAGGATAAATCAGAAAATTGAAATGTAATCATAATAGTGATAACATAGGGCATAAAACTTTGTGTAATACATACATATTCATATAAAGTCATTTCATATTAGTCATAGCTCATTGCTGAGACAATCATAGCAAACAAAGTCTATTAATGAATCGAGTTCACTCCTTGTTCCAGCCTTATATTACTGAAGTATATTTACTAACCATTCTAGTCAAGTATATCTAATGAGATATAAAATATTACCTAATGAATTAGAGGGATATATATGTCCCACCCATCTCATAACGAAACCATTCATACATGTTTCAAAAAAATATAAAAATATTCACCATAGAATAACCCGAGAAATATAATAGGTTTGATAAATATCATTCCATCCTAGTCGATATAAAATGAGAGGATTTCATAAAACTAATTCCATCATGAAAATAATAAAATAAATGTAATAATAGGGATTGATAGATAACCCTATTTCATCATATATGGAAAATAATTTTGATAAAACACTTGAACTTAAACCTTAAAGCAGATATCCTTTTCTTTAAAAATGTTTTCTTTTATCCAAATGCCACACAATTTAAAAAGATTCAAATTTAGTTGAAAATAATAATTAAATCTTACAGATGAAGATTTATGTAAATAAGGAGTCATGAAACTATAAAAATTACATAATGTTGTATAATTTAAAAAAACATTCTCTTCATACTTTTTCCAGAAAAATTAAAAAAGTACCTTAAATCTAATGATGAAAAAATATTCCTTTCACAATATTTAATAGAAACTCCAGAAAGGGTAAAAATAATATTAAAAATATTGCAAAATAATTGAAATAGTTTAACATAATTAGGAAGCATTGATGTGGATTACAATTATAACTTGCTAAATATTTACGTATAAACAATCTCTAATACAAATGAGATTGAAAAATTTTCCCATACCTTAGGTATGATAACCTTCATATTTATCCAAAACCTATTGTATAATTATTTAAATAATTTTATTGACTTATTACAGAATAATAATAATTTTGATGATAAAATATATTATTATATTATCATCTGTTTCTTAGTAACATTTCATTGATACTTGTTATTTGGATATTAAATAAATTGGGTTCATATGATATTTTTTCAGATATATTCATGTTACAATTATTAGGTTATAGTTAAATAATTAATTATATTATATTATTATAATATATATCATATTTATTCATTCAATTCATGTATATGATCATAATTTAATGAAAATTTTGTAGAACAAAACACATCCCACTGTGGAGATGGTAAGATTTACGTACGCAGAAACAACGATATCATTTCCATAATTGTTTAGTGGTATTGAATTGTATGGTGTATGATATTAATGAATTATTATAATGTTATAATAATCAAATATATTTATTTTTTACAAAATTATACCTATCCATGTATGGTGTTGGTAAATAAAATATTACACCACGACGTGGAGACGGTATGCAGTACATACACACTCATGGTAATTTCTTTTTTAATAGGATGGGTAGAAGGTGGGATATGGTAGATTAATGTTTAAAAATACATTTTAGTATATTAGGGATACTAAAATTATTAAATTATAAAGAAATAACTAATGAAAAATAATTATAAGAATAATGAAGTTTGAATGAATCAGTAAATTATATTACCTATTCTTCGATCGGCCTCATTTAAATTTCTGTTACAGCACGAGGGTTGGTCATTGAATATGATAATTACCTCTAGAATAAAAATAGGGATATTGATAAGGAAAATGGTATGGGGATGGAAGATCATTAATGATCAAAATGAAGTTAATATTAGAGGGAGAATGTGCCCTATTATAATTGTTGTGAGGGGCTATTTTGGAAATTCTATAAGGAATAATTTATAGTAAAATCAAAACTCCACCCAAAAACCTCCAATGTTTGCCAATTTTTATGATGAGATGATTTAGGGTTGTGATCAAGTCAACCAATAATTTTTAGGCAATTTAAGCATTCTCATTTTAATTAACCCATATTTATTCTATTTAATTTTAATTGCAGTAATATCATTCTAAATATGTAATGGTTATAAATATTTTCTTATATTTTTTTAATAGATGATTAATGGAAATTATATACAATTATATACCTTATAATTTTAACATATTATTTTTTTAACTATTTTTATTAATTTCTAAGAATTTAATAAAATTTTAATAGTGTCATTTTCAACACTATTCATTTATTTTACTTTAAATAAATATAACACAAGATGATAAACTAGATCCAAAATATATAATACAATCGTAACATGACAGAGTCACATATAAAATTAGTGTATAACATCAATTGGATCCTATGATATTTCTTTCAATATTGTTAAAACCATTTATTTGATATTACTATTAATAAAAAAAATTCTACATCACTATTGTATCATCATTAATAGTAATTATTTAATCTCTAAAAATTATAAATAAATTTAAAATATGCAAGAAATTATATTATTTTTTAATATATTATTTATAGTCTATATTTTCTCCTATTTAAATATATATTAAAAATAATATACTTATATAAAATGAGATTGTGACATTTTTTCACATTCAATTGTTTTTATGACATTCATGTCATACCCATAGGTAAGTAGCCATTATGAGATTAGATTATTAAAATAATATGATATGGTCTAATTTATCCATCCAATTCGATTTTATCAAGGATAAAGGTTATTTTATAATTTTATTTTTACCCTTAATAACCAAATATACCATTAACCATGTTAATAAAATAATTACTGATGTATTTATTCATAAGGACCAAAAATAAAATATGCATATTAACATAATTTGGAACTATAGATTCCAATTTTAGAACAAATTTTTCAAAACAAAAAGCACATTAGTTTGACTAATTACTTTAAAATTAATATCGTTGTTTATATTATAAAATGTGTTTTAAAAGTTAAAGCATTACCAAATATTCAAATGTTATTAAATGTGAATTCAACGTAAAATTAATGCTCATGATATATATTATATTGAATGATAAAAAAATATGTTCTAATTTTACTTTAAAAACATTAAATATTATAGTTTAACCATTTAACTTAAATTGATGAAAAATGTTTTTTTAATTTTAATTTGGTGTATTTTTACTATTCATCAAATCCTGAATTTTAATAGAAAAACCTCAAAATTAATCCAAAGTAAATTTTTATATCATGTTTCATAATATAGTGTTTAAGTTATCATATAATAATAATTAACGTTAAAAATCATAATTTAAATGGTTTCTCCATTCAAAGGTGTAAAATTAAATTTTTAAGAAATAGGTTTTAATAAATTAAATAGGGTTTTATTGATACCCTATGACTAAAATATACATTGGATGAATATAAATATTATTTAATTAAGAATATATATCATATATGTCACATTAATTTAATTACAAAATTAATTCACTCAAAAATACAAATATCTAATTAATTTATGTATTTCATAAATAATTGGGAGATAAAGAATCCTCAATTCATTTTCATATGTTTGTTATAATTATTCCGGCTAAAATAACATCTTGGATATAATAGTAATTTTTTACTTGGAGCGTATCATAGTTTCTTTAAACTCATGATTTCATTCAAAAAAGATACTAATGAATAAAAATTATCTAAAGAAAATATTTCATAAAAACTTTCAGGGTGTCACAATCTACCCCCTTTAAACTGAATTTGGACCTTGAAATTCATCACTTGGAGAAAAGTAGATGATGATAACTCTCCCTCATCGTATCTTCCTGGTCCCATGTAGTTTATTCATATATTTGGTTCCTTCATAAAACATTAACCAAGAGAGTAGTAATGTTTCGTTAAACCTTTTCACGACGATCCAGAATCTCTATCGGTTGTTTGTTAAATGAAAGATCTTTCTCTAGAGGTACAACTTATGATCTTAGTACATGTAAAGGATAGAGTATGTACATTCTCAGTATAGATACAAGGAACACGTCATGATCTCGATTGATATTCGGTAGAAGCTATAATCAGTATCATACCATCCCAAAATGATCCATAATTTCAGAAGAACTGATATACATAGGGCTCTGCTTTCCCATATTTCCAAATCTAAATACTCTATTACAGAGAGATATTTGTAAGAACACCATATGACCCACTTCAAAATCTAGGTCTTTTCTTCAATTTTGTACCTAACATTTTTATAGACTATGACCTGCCCTTAAGTGTTGTTAAATAGTTATAACCTTTTTTTCAATTTCATAAACATGATCAGCTCCCAATAGCTTTCTTTCCACAACATTATCGTAGATAGTTGGAGATAGGAAATTCTCATTATATAGGGATCCATAAGGATCCATCTGAATATATGTGTGAAAGATAATATTTTATGAAAAATCCTCCAATGGAAGGTGTCAATGCTAGCCACCATTAAAATTCGATGAGAGGGATGTCAACACATCTTCTATAGTTTGAATTGTCCTCTCCAACTTATTATCTATATAAGGATGATAAGAAGTGTTGAAACATATCTATGTATCCATAGCATCCTAGAGATTTCGCCAAAACATTGGTCTATTGGAAAGATCCTGATCAGATATAATGTAATTTGGTACTCAATGCAATCATACCACTTCAGTTATATATATCCTGGCAAGGTAATCAAGAGAAAAATCCTCTCCAATAGAAATGAAGTGTGAATAATTCATTTTGTGATCAATAATAACCCAGATAGCATAATTTCCTTTAGATGTTTTGGAAGTCTGAGGAAAAATTCCATAGTGATGTTTACCCACTTCCATTATGCTATGGGAAATGGTTCTAACATCTCATTATACATTTTTCTCTTAGACATAACTTGTTGAAAAAACATGAATAAAGAGACATATTTATTGACAACTCTTTTCATTCACCCACCAGAATTACAATTTTAGCCTCCTTTACATATTTGTTCTTCCTGGGTGAATAGAGAATGAAGAACTATGTGCCTCATCCTGTAGATCCTTCATTAATTCTAGTATGGGAGAAATATAAATCCTGTTTCTGAACCTGATTATTTCATCAAAATCAGGGATGAATTTAGGAACATTTCTCACGTTCTTTTGTATCATTAGAACATTCTTCTGCACCTCATCAATGTTCCCTTGTATAGTCGGTTGAACATTCATTTGAGACACATTATATTTATCTCTATCAATTAAAATTTCTAGATCCTTCCAATGAAAATCCATAAATATCGGATCTTTTATGATCCTCATCATAGATAAGGTAGTATGGTCATTTTGACTCAAAGAATCTACCACCTTGTTCGTATTCCCTAGATGATAATGTACTGAGAAGTCATAATATTTAATCAACTCCAACCATATTCTTTGGTGCATATTTATCTCACACTGTGTGAAAATATACTTTAAACGTGTATGGTCAGTATAAATATCAAACCTTTCACTATTAAAATAGTGTATCTATATCTTTAATGCAAAGATTACTGCACCTAACTCCAAATAAAGAAATGGGTAATTTTTCTCATGAATTTTCAACATTATTGAGGGATACGATATCACAATAACATTTTCCATGATAACACATCTGAATCCCTTCCTGGATGCATCAATATTGATCAAAAACCATTCTTCCGTATAAGGTAGTGTGACCAATGGTGCCTTGGAAAACCATATTTTTAACTATTTGAAATTGTATTCATAGTCCTCAGACCAAATGAACATAACTCCTTTCCATGTCAACATAGTGAGTGGATTATATAATCATGAAAAATATTTCCCAGATCGTCATTACTATGCCAAAAAGCTAAGAAAAATTCGTATCTATGTTATCTTTGTTTTCCTTGACCAACTTTAAATAACCAATATTTTTTCAAGATCCCCATATTTCCCCTCTCTTGAGATTATATGACCCAAAAATGAAACATTCTGAATAAAAAATTCACACTTGGTAAATCTGGAATAAATCTTATCATTTATCTGGGTCTTTAGTAAAATTCCAATGCAGACTTAATGTTATTCCATTCCATTTGAATAGACAAGAATATCATCGATAATTATTACCAGAAACTGATCAAGATAATCTCTAAAGACTCTATTCACTAGATCTATGATGATAATGGGGGAGTTAGCAGGACCAAAAGGAATCACTATAAATTTATCTTATCCATGCCTTGTATAGAATTCCGTCTTTGTCATATCATTTATTGACCCTCAATTGATACTATCTTGAATGATGATCAATCTTAGAAAAGTATTGATCTCCATGTATTTGGTCAAATAATTCCTCAATGTTGGGAAGATGATATTTTTTCTTGATAGTGATCTTGTTATGTTCTCGATAATTATTTCAGAGTCTCACTGATACACCATTCTTCTTTAAAATAGAACCGGTGGTCCCCATAGTGATGAACATGGGCTTATGAATCCCTTATCCAGATTTCATTGGAGTTTCTTCTTCAATTCCTAAAACTCAATTGGGGGAATTATATAAAGTGATTTTCAAATAGGAAATAAAACAATTATGAGTTCTATTGAAAACTCAACATTATAATTTTGTGGAAGTCCTCGCAATTATAACAAAAATACAACATCAAAATCCTATTAAAAGGGTGTATTATTAATCGTGATATTCTTCTCATCCATTTTATATAAATAACCTTCATTTGTGGGAATCAAGACACATAAGATGAAAAAGATTTATACTTGAAGGTTATATTCATCATTGAATTGATAGATGATCATAGGTTGATCAGGAATATGAAATTTGTCTTCCCTTATTGGGAATTTATATGAGCTATATATAGTGAAAGCCAATCCATTCCAAGAATCTCATCAAATTAATCTATAGAAAGGATCACTAGATTTCATGGATGCACTATCCCACAAACATCAACCAGATAATAATTGTAAAATTATGATTCTACTGTCATTTAATTCAGAGTTTTCACAGCTAACTTGGTATCTAATTACTAAGGTAATACATCGATACAGTAATAAATTTCACTAGAAATAAAAGACATGGAGGTTCCAAAATCAAATAAAACATATTCTAAATTAGAATGGATGTTAACTGTTTATTTCTCCACATAATTATCATAATCCGCATTATATATAGTTATTTCATATGACTTTCCTTTTTCATTATCCATAATATTTTGTTGACGTCGATCATCATAAATAAAAAATGTATTAGGGCATTGATAGACATAATTACCCATTTCTATTCACTTGTATCACTGAATAATTAGAGGAGCATTCTACATATCTTTTTAGTTATTCACATCATTAGACTTATGTGTCCCATCACTTCGACATTCAATTGCCTGATGACCTTATTTTCCAAACGTAAAATATTTAATAATCCTTTTATGAAAATTCCCTCCATGTTTCATTCCACACTTTGAGCATAAGGGTAAAATCATATTCTTTTTATTCTGGTCATTAGATTTTTTTTAATTCCATTTTTCTCTTCCTATCACACATATATAACTGATGGGTTACTCCAATCTCCATTTCAACATTGAGAGAACCATGATCAATTTCCATGTTACTATTGATTTACCTTATGGATAATACCCTTCAGATAATTGGTTTTATGACACTAACGAATCAATCAATTTTTCACTCAGGTTGGATAATAATTCCAGAAGCATACCGTGAAGGTCATGAAATCTTTTCATTGTCGTTACCAAAGGATTCATCAGCCTTTCACTAATGTTCAAGGAACTATTTCTCTATCATTATTTGAAGAATACAAGGAAATTTCTTATTGATAAATATATTCATGAACTCATCCCATTCCATATACTCAATTTCATGTCTTTACAACTAATTCTTTATAATATTCTTCTATTCAATAGCTTATCCATTGAAACTATAGACTAATAAGATTAATCTATCATGTTCCAAACATTACAGAACTAAAAACATCATTTTAGTGGTACTTATCCACTGTTCAACCACATATGGGTCTGAACACCCACTAAATGAAGATATATTTTGTCTCATTAATGTCTTAATAGAATGTTTCCCCCTCCACTTCTCATTTTTAACTCATACATGATTCATAGCTTGAGGATGTTTTGTGGTCATTGATACATGATTTCCCGTTCCCTCTCTCATAAAATTTGGTTTCTCATGGGAACAATCATTGAATTTCCCATCACATTTGGCATTAACACAACTCCTTCAGGTCCTATCCATTGACTAAAACCAATACGGATAGTGTGAGAAACAAAAATCATAACAATAAAAAAACATAATCATAAATAAAATTTCAATTTAGGACATTTTAGTTATTTTCTTAGGTTATTCATGATCATATCTAAAACAATCATATAAGATTGTATCTTATATTTATAAATATTATTATGGTTCTTAGTAATGTTCTCTCATACTTGTTTCTAATGGTTAAATATTAATTGTCTTTGATGCCAACTATAGAGGATAATAAATTATATATAGATATTACCAAAAAATGAATAATATTTATTACATAACAAAATAAAACCACACCTAGACCGTATAAATTTAGTGTCAATAGAAACTGGGAAATATAAACAATTGTTTCATAAAACATCAAAATTATCTCCCATTTAATTCATTTTAATTAGATTAATAGTGGGGATATCTTAGTTTATACCCTTCTTCATGCATCGGGAAAAGAAACATATAAAAGGGTGATCATGAATGCTCAATAATGGAAAAAAGAGAAATATCATTCATATCATAATAATAACTACATATCATTTAAGAATCTTATCTAGTATATAAAATATCATAATATCATGTCATGGGATAAATCATAAAAGTAAAATATAATCCCAATATTCATAACATAAGTCATGAAATTTTTTGGAATTCACACATAATCATTGAAATATTATTCAAGGCTCATTTCATAGATCATCATAGGCTAAAATGTCCATTGCTGAACAGAGTTCAATCCACGTTATAGGCTTGTATTACTGATCTATATTTTCATTCAGTTATACACAGGTCTATTTAAAGATATTTAAATATTTACCCAATGCATTGGATGGATATATAGGTCCCACCAATCTCATTATGAAACCATTCTTTTGTGTGCCACAGAAACTTTAAACCATTTATCATAGCATAAACCATGAAATAAAATAGGTTTCCTAAACACCATTCAATAATAATCCACATTAAATAAATGGATTTCATAAAAATAATTACATCCAAAACAAAATCAAATCAAAGTAATAATAGGGATAAAAACATAACCCTATTTCATATGATATGGAAATTAATAATTATAAAATAGTTAAACATTATTCTTGAAAAAATATCCATTATTTAAAAAAGTGATGTCTTCTCTCAAAATTCCACAAAATTTTAAAAGAAAAGAATTTAGATGAAATTTATCTTGAAATGAAGTGGAAGATTCTTTCTAGAAATAAGATTTTCTGAAACTTTAAAAATTCAATTCATGTCGTATGTGTAAAAAACATTCTCCCAATACTTTTGTAGGAAAAGACAAAAAGTACCATAAATTTAATGATGACAAAATATTTCATTCACTTTGTATAGTAAAAATTACCCAAAGGGTAATATTAACATTAAAAATTTGTATTAGAAGAAAAATAATTTTACATAATTAGGAAACATGGATGTGGATAATAAATATGCACTAGTAAATACTTAAGTTTAAGCAATATCGGATAAAATTGTGATTGTAAATTTATCCCTTACCTTAGGTCTGATATCCTTGATATGTATATGAACCTCCTATATAATGATTTAAATATTTTTAATTACATATTCCATAATCATAATCATTTTTACGATATCATATATGATTATATGATCATCATTTTGATAGTATCATTTCCATGTCACTTGTTAATAGGATATTAACATCTTTGTGTTATTATTAAAAATTTGTTGAAAATATTCATGTTCCACTTCCTTGGTTATAGATAAATCATTTAAATAATTAGATAGTATAATATATATCATATTTATTCATTAAATTTTGTTATATAAAAATCATTTAGTGAATATTATGTAGAACGAATCACATCTCCCTATGGAGACGGTAAGCCTTACATACGGATGAGAGGAAATATCGTTCCCATAATTGTTGAATGGTAATGTAGTGTATGTTGAATGATATTTCCAAATTAGTATCACGTTATTTTAGTAATTTATAATTATTATTTCCATCGTTATACCCATCCAAGTAATGTGGTGGTGAAAAATAGATTACACCACGACATGGAGATGGTATGTCGTACATACACCCGCATAGAGATTTCATTTTTCATAGGATGGGTAGAATGTGTATCATGGTTGTTTCATGATTATAATAAAATATTATAATATTATTGATACTGATTTTGTTCCCCTATAAAATAACAACTATGGTAGAGGAATTAGATGATGAATGAGGTTTGAATGAATTAGTAAATGATATTACCTCTTCTTCAAAGTTCCTCCTCTATATCTCATCTTATATTTCTAGATATGGTCATGAAGATGACTAGAGACTATAGAAAAAAAATAATCATAGATGAAAATAGTTTAGGTTTTGGATGAGCATGAAGGATCAAAATGGAGTGAAGTGGTAAGGGAGGAGTTTTTATTTTTATAATTGAGGTGATGAGAAGTTTGGGAAACTCCAAAAATAATAATTTATAGCAAAATCACTCCTTACTTAAACACCACCAAGGTGTCCCAATTCTGATGATGATATGATATAGGAATGTAATTTATTCAAAAAATAAATTTTCGAAAAGGGTTTCTGTCATTTTAAGCATTATCAGATTAATTGACACTTTGTTATTCTATTAAATTTTAAATGTGGTAATATCATTATAAATATTTAATGGTAATAAATATTCAATTATATGTTCTTAATTGATCATTAATAGATATTTTATTAAATTCTAGACCTTATAATATTCACTTAGTAATTTTTAATATATTTTTGTTATTTATAAATAATTTAAGAAAATTTTATTTTTTAAAAATTCCAATAGTGGTAATTTTGAAACTATTAATTTATTTGACTTTAATGAAAAATCACATAGAAGATAATTAAAAATATATATTTAATACACTATTTTAATATCATAATCGCCTAAATTGTTTTTCGATCACATTAATTAGTTCTTATGATATTTATTTTAATAATGTTGAAACCATTTATTTGATATTTCTATTAATAAATTAATTTCTACATCACTATTGTGCCATCATTAATGGTAATTATTTAATAATTTAAAATTAAAAGTAAAATTCTATAATATAGGTAATTATTTTAGATTCCCATATACTATTTATAGTCTATATTATATCACATTTATCCATAAGTTAAAAAAAATTCTTATATAAAATGAGATTGTGACATTTTTTCAGATTCATTTGTTTTTGTTACATTTATGTCATGTTTATTGGTATGTGGCAATTAAGTGAATAAATATATAAAAAAAGATGATAAGGTTATAATTTATCAATTAAATAGGATTCTTATAGGTGTTATAGCATTCTAATAATATTTTTTTTACCCTTAATTAACCAATTTACCATTAACCATGGTAATAAAATAATTACCAAAGTTGCTATTAAAAATTCCCAAAAATAAAAGTAGTGTATTATCCTAACTATTAACTACTAATTTAAAAGTTGGAATCCATTTTTTGAAATTCAAATGAAAAATGTTTCAGTAATTAATTTAAAATTTATCCCATTGTAGAAATGAGAAAGCGAGGTTTAAAAATTAAAACATTGTAAAAGTTGGAAATGGTTTTACGTGTGAATTAAATGTAAAATTAATGATAATGAAAAAAATTATATTTAATGATAAAAATATTTTTTATTTATACTTTAAAACCATTACATTTTATAATTTAACCATATAAATTACCTTAATTAAAAATTAGTTTTTTATGGATATTTATGGAATTTTTACAATTCATCATTCCATTAATGTTATCACAAAAATATCAGAATTTTATCCAATGTAAATTATTATATCCCATTTAAAAATAACATGTATAATTTTATATATAAAAATTATTAATGTGTAAATATATTATTTTAAAATTATTTCATCATTCAATGGTGTAAAATTAAACTTTTTACAAAAAAAAATAAGTTTTACACTTCAAATAGTGTTTTATTCATACCCTATAACTAAAATATTTATTTAGTGAAAATAAAAAGTATTTTATTAAGTATATAAGATATATAGATATCATTAACTACATTACCATATGTAATTCCATTAAAAATAAAAAAAATCTAATTAATTTTTATTTTTCATAAATAATTGGCACCCAAAGAATTATGAATTCATTTCCATTAGTTAGTTATAACTATTCAAGCTAACCTAACATCTAGAATATAATGGTAATTTTATAATAAGGATGTATATGGGCTCATTTAGACTCATGATTTCTTGCAATATAAGATACTGAAGAAAAAAATATAAATAATTAATATATTTCATAAATCGTCTGGTTGTTACAATATAATCCCTATAAACTGAATTTGGTCCCCGAAATTTGGCACTTAGTGAAAAAAAATGAGGATACCTCTCCCTCATCATATCCTAATGTTTTAATTAATCTTTCTCAAATTGGTGGTTCCCCCATACAACATTAACCAAGCGAGTTGTCTTGTTTCCTATATCGTTTTGTCTAAGATACAAAATATCTATCGGTTGTTCTTCATAAGAATGATCTCGCTCCAGTGGTATGACTTATGATCTTAGTACATGTGAAGGATCTTGTATGCACATTCCCTGGATAGATACATGGAACGATTCATGAATTTGATAGAGATTCCATGGAAGCACGAATTGGCATGCTACCTTACCAACACAATATATAATTTTGTTATAGACCTATATACATAGTGGATAGAATTCCCATCATTCCAAATATCAATACTATCCTACATAGAGATATTCATAATAAAAAATTACCACCCACTTAAAACTCATGGTATTTTCTTCGGTTGTCAACATAAATATTTTCTCGACTCTGACCTGATCCTATGTGTTGTCGAATAGATCTGAACTTTTCTACCATTTCATTAACAAGATTAGGTCCCAATATATTTCCTTCTTTAACTTCATTCCAAAAAGTTGGAGTTCTGCACTTATTTCCATATAAGGATTCATAAGTATCTATCTGTGTATTGGATTAAAGTTATTATTTTAGGAAAATTTCACCAATTGTAGGTGTTGATCCCAACCACCTTTGAAATCCAAAGTGCAAGCTCTCAACATGTATTCAAGAGTTTGAATTTTCCTCTCGAACTGCCTATCTGTTGGAGGATGATAAGCAGTGTTGGAACTTAACTCTACATCCAGATCATGCTAAAGACTTTTACAGAACATTGATGTAATCCTCATGTCCTAATCAAATATAACAAAAATTGATACTCCATGCATTCTTATCACTTGTTTTACATATATTTGAAAAAAATAATCAATATATAAATCCTATCTAGTCGCAATAAAGTGTGATGACATCACAAGTAAATAATCTATAACCCAGATAGCATTACTTTATTTGGATATTTTGGGAGGAACGATGACAAAGTCCATAGTAATGTTTTCCTACTTCCATTTTGGTGTGGTTAATAGTTTTAACATCCCCATAGACTTTTGTGTCTCAGCATTAAATTATTGACAAACCAAGAATCAAGACACATATTCGGTGACATTTCCTTTCATTCCATCCCACAAAAAGTACTCTTTCTGGTCCATGTACATATTTTTTCTTCTAGGGTGAATATAGAATAATGAACTATGAGCCTCATCAAGTATATCCTTATTTAATTCTAGTATGGTAGGAATTCAACCCCTTTTCCTGAACATTATTATTTCATCACAATCAATGATGAATTTAGGATAATTTCTCACCTTCTTTTTTAAATATACATATTCCTTCTACAACTACTTAATCATTAATTTTATAGTTGGTTAAACATTCATTTGATAAAGATTCGATTTACTCACTTTCATTAAAATTTCCAAATATATACTTTTCAAATTCATAAATATTGGATCTTTCATGATCCTTATAATGGATAATCTAGTGTGGTCTTTTCAACACAAAGCATCTTACCCCTTGTTCTCTTTCCCATTATGATAATGTATTTTGAATTAATAATATTTATTCAACTCCAACAATCATGTTTTGAACATATTCATCTAATTTTGCCTAAAAATAAACATTAAACATTTATGGTCAGTATAAATATCACACCTTTCACCATAAAGCTAATTCATTATTGTCTTTAATTCAATGATTACTATATCTAACTCCAAATCAGTAGTTGGGTAATTTTTGTCATTATATTTCTACTTTGATGAGGCATAAGATATCACCAGATAATTTTTCATGTGAACACATCACAGCCCCTTCTTGAATGCATCATTGTAGATTATAATCATTTCTCCACTATACGGCAGTATGAGCACAAGTGCGCTGACTAAAATTCTTTTTAACTCTTGGATATTCTAATCTCATTCTTCGATCCAAATGAACAAAACTCATTTTCAAGTAATCTCGGGGATTGGATTAGATAGTCATGAAAAATCATTAAAAAAAGATGATAATATCCTTCCAAACCAGGAAAACATTGGATCAGTTATCTTTGTATGTCTCGATCATCATTAAATAACCTCGATTGTTTCTTGATCGATATATATTCACTCTCTTGAGATTATGTGTCCCAAAAATAAACCATTCTTAAGCCACAATTCACACATTCCTTTCCCAGGGTCTTCAGTACAATTTTCATGTGGTCTTCCTGTTATTCATTTCCCTTTCAATAAGAAAAAATATCATATATAAAGACTACCATAAACTGATGAATATAGTCTCTAATGTGACTATTCATTAGATACATATTTATAGTGGGGGAATTAGTAATACAAAAAAGAACCACTCATTGATATATCATTATTGTTACCCTTAATTGATGACATCATGAATGAAGATAAATCTTCGAAAGGAATTATGATCTACATAGTTGGTCAAATAATTCATTAATTCAGGGAAGAGGATATTTGTTCATGATAGTGAAATTGGTAAGTTCTCAACAATCAATGCGGAGTATCATTGATCTATCATTATTCCTAAAAATAGAATATGTGATACCAAAGGTGATGCACTAGGGAGTATGAATCTCATGTCAATATTCTCTAAGATCTTATTCTTTAATTCCTACATCTTATTTGGGGACATTCTATATGTTATTGTTTAAATAAGCATAGCACTCACAATCAGTTCTATTGAAAACATAACATCATAATTTGGAGGAAGACCTAGAAATTTGTCCCGAATAAAATAATAAAATAGCATACCATGGGAATATTTTAAATCAGGAGAATATCCCCAACCATTTGAGATAAATAACCTTCATTTATTTGAATCACGAACTAAAAATGGGAAAAATTTATGGTGGAATGCTATATTCATCCTTGCATAGAGAGATGGTCATAGATTGATCTCGAATATGAAACGTGATTTCAATTAATTGTAAATTTATATGACCTCCATATAGAGAAATCCATTCCATTCTAATGATCACATCAAATTCCACTATAGGTAGGATCAGAAGACTTTCTGGAAGCACATTCCAACAAACATCAACCAGAGATGAATTATAAACGTTTGATGCGACTGTTGTGCCATTTGGAGTTCCCATAGCTAACTCAACGTCTAATTTTCAATGTAATATGTTCATATCCATAGAAAATTCTTAAGAAATAAATGTGTGGGTAGATCTATAGTCAAAGAATACATTTTCAACTTTAGAGTAAATGGTATGTATACCATTCACAACTTCATTATCTTACTTGTTGCATATAGTGATTACATGTGACATTCATTTTTCATTTTCTTTAAGAGTCTATTAATGTAGATCATCATCAATAACCCTCAGATTGATGAATTTATTTGCATAATTCCCCATTTCCTTTAACATGAAATATTGAAGCCTAGGAGGTTCATTCTGTGTAGACTTTTTTTGTTCACATCATTAGACATATTTTTTCCTATCACATTGGCATTCTATTATCCAATTACCGTTTTCCACACATAAAACATTTACTACACAAATTATGAAAATTCCATCTATGATTCTTAACACACAATTAGCATAAGAGAAAACTCGTCCTGCTTTAAGTGTGGTTTTAGATTTTCCTCTGAGTCCTATTTTTCTCTTCTTATCAAACCCATATTACTAATGCATTACTCCAATATCCATCTCATCATTAAGATCACATCAAACAATTTCCTCATATATATTTAAATCCATTATAGTTAATTACCTTAAGATACTCAGTTTTATGACACTAAAGAATCAATCAATTTTACTCTCAGGTTGGATAATAATTCTAAAAGCGTACCTTGGAAGCCATGAACAATTTTCTTCTTAATTACTAATGCATTCATCATAATTTTCCTTATGATAAAGGAAATTATTCTACATCATATTTTGAAGAATACAAGTAATGTAATTATTGAAAATTATGGTCTTGAACTCATACCATTCCATGGACTCAATTTCATCTCATTGCCTTGTATTCATTATTATATTCCACCATTGATCATCTATACCTTCCAAATGATAGACTTATAAGATGACTTTATCATTCAAAGAATATTATAGAACTGAAAATATAATTTTGTGGTACTAAGACATTTTTCATCCACTAATAGAACATAAGACATGGTGAACGAAGTTGGACATTGTCTCATGAAAGATTCAACAGAATGTTTCTCCCTACATGGCTCATTCAGAAGTCATGCATGATTTATATATTGATAAAATTGTGTGAGCATGTCTACAATATTTTTCATTCCAGCACCAATAACATTAGGTTTCATAGGAAAAAATCATTGAACTTCCCTTCACATTTAGCATTAATATGGTTCTTTTTGGTTCCATAAAATCACTAATACCAAAAGGCATAGTGTGAGAAACACTAATCATTACAGGGAAACCACATAATAAAGAATAAATTTTCTATTTCAGACACTATATTTTTTGTCCTAGGTTAATCAGGAACATCTATAACATAACAGGATTGGATTATAACCAATAATTAATCATATCCCTTGGGTTCTTACTAATGTTCTCACATTCTATTTTCCAAAGGTTATCTTTACCTTTTCTCTGATACTAACTATTGGGGCCCATACATTTAATATAGATATTACATAAACATTGAATATTATTTATTACATTACACAAATATACCACACTCGGACCATTTAGGTTTAATATCTTTAGAAACTAGGAAACACAAACAATTGGTTCATAAAACGTCCTCTTTATCTCTTGCTTATTTCATCATAAATTGAATTCATTTGATAAATATTTCTTAATACCATTCTTCGTGACCTGGGTAAAAGAAACATATGAAGGGGTGAGCTCAAATTCTCAGAAAGTGTAATCATGGAAAATATAAGTCATATATTAATCATAAGAAGATAACATTTGAATATCATATCCTTCATATAAAAGATCATAATATCATCTCATGGGATAATTCATAAATTTGAAATTCAATACCAATAGTCCTAACATAAGACATGAAATTTTTTATCATAAACACATATTAAAATGAAATCATTTAATATTAGTCAAGGCACATTGCTGAGATCATCATAGAAGAGAAATTCCATTTCTGAACCGATTTCACTCCTCGTTTCATCCCATTAATACCTAACCACATTTACTTGTCATTCTATACATGTATATCTCAAGGGATATAAGTCTTCACCAAATGCATTATTGGTATATATAGAACCAACTAATCACACAATGAAACCATTATTACGTGTGCAACAAAAACATGAAAACATTAATCATAGCATAACCCATGATATAAAATAGGTTTCTAAAACATCATTCCATCACAATACATATAAAATAAAAACATTTCAAAAACAAAATTCCATAATTAACACAATAAAATCAATGTAATTATATTGATAGAAACCTAACCCTTTGTCATCATTTATGGAAAATAATTTTGATAAAACAGTTGACCATAATTCTTCGAGAAAATACCCTTTATTATTGAAAATTGGTTTCTTTTCCCAAAATGAAATGCAATTTTAAAAGAAAAAAAATTGGCTGAAAAAATATAGAAATTGTATAAATAATTATTCCAGTAAATAATGTGTCATGAAACTGATAAAATCTCATTCATTCCATATATTTTATAAAATACCCTCCCCATACTTTTGCTGGAAAATTCAAAAGTAACTTAAATCGAATAATGGCAGTAGAATCCATTCAAACGATTTAATAAAATTTACCTAAAGGATAAAATTAACATTAAAAATTGTATAATAAAATAAATAATTCTACATAATTAGAAAACATATATGTGGTTGATAAATATTCCCAAGTAAATACATACGTATAAACAATCATAGAAAAAAATGAGATTTCAAAATTATCCCTTACCTTAGGTCTGATATCATACATATGTATCTGAACCTCCTGTATAATGATTTAATTAATGATATAGACTAATTATAGAATCATAATAATTTTTAGGATATCAAATATCATTATATAATCATCTGTTTGTATGTAACATTTGATTGTCACTTCCTATTCAGATATCAACTGATTTGAGTTCTTATGCCAAATTCGTCAAATAAGTTCAAGTTCCACTTATTAGGTTATAGTTAAATCATTTAAAAAATAATATTAATATAATATATATCATATTCATTCATTAAATTCATTAATATAATCATCATTTAATGATGATTTTGTATAACAAATCACATTGCACCGTAGATATGGTAAGCCATATGTACGCATGAGCAACGATATCGTTCGCATAATTTTTGAAAGGTATTGAAGTGGATGGTGTATGATATTTTTGAATTATTATCATGTTATAATAATCATATATAGTTATTATTGACATCATTATCACATATATGTAAGGTGGTGGTTAAAAATAGATTATATCTCGCATTTGATATGGTAAGTCGTACGTACTCACACTGTGTGATTTCATTCTACATAGGATTGGTAGAAGGTGGAATATGGTTGTTTCGTGGTTATAAAAACATATAAGTATATGATTGATAATAATGTTATAAATTTATAATTAAAAAACTAATGAAGAGGAATTAGAAGAAGCAAGTTGATTGAAAGAATCAGTAAAAGAATTTACACTTTCTTCGATGTGCCTCCTCAAAAACTCCTCTCATTGCACTAGAGTTGGTCATTAAAGATGAATGGAACCACTAGAATATAACTAAATAAGTTGAGACTAAAAAAATTCATGTTTTTTATGAGATTTTAGGATCAAAATGGATTAAGGTGGTGGGGGAGGGGGTGCACATTTATAATTGAGGTGATGGGCACTATTGGAAACTCCATTAATAATAATTTATAAATAAATTAAACCTTACCCAAAAACCACCAAAGTAACCCAATTTAGAATATGAAATGATATAGTGTATTTATATCATCATACAATAAATTTAAGAAAAGTTTTTATGTAAATTTATACTTAATAATTTTAATTAACACTTAGTTATTCAATTTAATTTTAATTGTTCTAATAAAATTGAAAATAATTAATGGTTATAAATACTTACTAATAGGTTGTTAATTGACCATTAATGGATATTTAATGACATTTTAGCCATTATAATTATCACTTTGATAATTTTAAGTATTTTTATAATTTTTTAAAAAAAACTAAAAATTGTTATTTTTAAAAAATGTCAATAGTGTCAATTATTTCACTATTAATTTATTTGAATGTAATTACAATTCATACACAAGATAAATTTGTAATAAAATGTTTTTTACACTCCTAATATATCATAGTCAACTATTTAATTCTTTAGGAACATTAATTAGTGTATTTGATATTTATTTAAATATTTTTAAAACCAATGATGGTATATTTCTATTAATAAAATAATTTCTACAAAACTATTGTGTCTTCATGAATAGTAATTACATAAAATTTATAAATATTAAATAACTTTATACGATTAATTAATTATTTTATTTTTCAAATTACTTTTTATTGTCAATATTATCTTCTAGATATCCATGTATTAATATTAATATACTTATATAAAATAAGATTGTGACATTTCGTCACGTTAATTAGTTTTAATAACGTTCATGTTATATTGATAAGTAAGTGCAACACCCCATGATTTCATATTATGTTATCTTTTCAAAGTAATTCAATAACTTACGCTACACGCATTACTGAATTCGAGGGCCCCACAATTTACCAAACTAGTCGTTCGAAAAAAAAATTATGGATAGTATTAAGTGATTTTTCAATTTTCTATACTCTATAATATTTTAACATCCATATTTTCTGTTTCTTAGAAATAATATAAAAACAAATTCAATTTTTTAGATAAATGAAGTAATTTTTAAAAATTGCAATTTTACCGCCATTTAATGGAGAACCATTTTGAAATCCAATATTTAACACTTTTATATATTCAATTTGACAAAATAAACATATTATTTAGAATCAGGACATAAAAAATTATTTTACAAATTATTTTGGTATTTTTCTGATAAATTTCATATTTTGGTGAATAGTGAAAAATACTAAATTTTAATCAAAAACAACTTTTTTGATAGAAATAATTTATAGTGTTAAATTATTAATATAATTTTTTTTAATTATAATTAGATTATATAATTATTATTTAATAAATCTTAGGTCATTAGAATTAATTTCACTTTGAAATCCGACATAAGAAAGTGGCAATCTTTTGAGAGATATGTTTTCTTAAAAACATTCTATATGTTTTGACAAAGAGAATTAATTTTAAATTAATTAAGGAAAATTTTATGTTTTTAATTTTGTAAAATATAAATAATTCTTAAATTTGTAATATTAAATATAGTTTAGGCTGAAATTTTGGTATTTTTCTGAAAACATTAAATTTTTTATGAATTGTGAAAAGCACTGAGGTTTTGGTTAGAACCGAGTTTTTATTTAAATAACTATTTATTTTACTTAAATTTATTTTCGGTCAAATAGATACATAATACCTATATAAGTTAAATGTTATTCATTCAAATCAGTTTATAATAATTTTAGATATGTAAAAATTTATCGATCTTTTTACTATCATTTACCAAACTCCTAAAAGCAATTGCAAATTTGCATGAAACATAATTTGACTGCATATGTGAATTGAATTTCAAAAATCCAAGAGACATGGTTGATATCAGTAACTAAAATCTGGTTCAATAAGATTAAACTAATTTTTGGTGAATCATAACTTTTTACTTTTATTTACCATAGTTAAATGTAAATAGGGTAATTAAGGGTAAAAATGATATTATTAATACCCTAACACATGTCCTAATTCTATTGTATTAGTGTTATTAGACCAAAAATAACCTTAGGAATAAAATATGTTCCTTTAAGAACATTTGTATTACATTAGGGCATTTATTATTATTTTATTTAAAGAAATGTTAAAATAGTTAAAATAAAGGTTTAATAATTAAAAAAATTTAATATACTGTTATACATAAGATATATTCTACTATAAATAATAATTGGAAATAAAAAAATATTTCCTAAATAATGGTATTTTATTTATAATTTCTAGACATTAAATAACTAAATTTATTTATGATTATATAATGATGCAGTAATTACCGTATTTAATAAAGATTAAAATAATTGATATTATAAATATCCAAATAAATGTAATATTAGACTTTTTAAGAATTAAACTAATTTTATATGATAATATGACATGTTAGTGTTTGTTATATGAATTTTTTTCCAAGTAATAATGCTTATATGAATTTATCAATAACAAAATACCAAATAGTGTCAAAATTGACATAAAATAGTTTTTAAAAAAATATTATATTATTAATTGATATTATATTCCTAAAAATATATGGTTTGGACAAAAGACTTAAATAATGATTTTTGTATCACTAATAAACCACTTGGTGTTCTCTTTGAAGTATATAGTATTTTTATTAACCATATAATATAAAAATACAAAAACACATTGTAGATGTTAAACTATTTAACTAAGAGTTAAATGTAAATTATAAAGTTAATACAGTGACCCAAAAATTGCTAACACCTGTTGGTTTAGTGTTTTTTGAGCCATACCCACCTTATCCTCTAAGTAATTTATTTCGGATCCATTATAAACCGAAAATGACTTTATTAAAAAATAATATTTCTAGTTATTCCTCAGGTGCCCCTCACCCCTCTTATAAAAGGGCACTCCCCCTTCCATAAAATTCACACATTGAAAGACTTTTTTCTCAGCCAACCCCTGCCCAAATACCCTCTCAAATGTTATCCCTTCATCCTAAGGGCCTTCCTTTAGTCATAAAGCCATCCTAAGGAGACTTTTTGATCAAATCATAAGGAAGAACCTGAAGAAGAGGTAAATATTCCATAACCTATTTCAGGTTCCTTTCTTCTTCCAGATCCTCTTTATTTGTTACTTACATTATAAAATAATAACTTTAGTATCATATATAAAATTTATTTTTATTATAAATATGTTACAACCATAATCATTATTCTATCCATCCTTTGAATGACATGTCACCACACGTGTGTACGATCGGCTTACCGTCTCCACGTCATTGTGTAATTGTTATTCAATACATTCTTATTTGGATGAGTATAATAATGATGTGTAATTGATGTAAATAATAAATATAACGTGATAATGATTCATTTTAAATGATATACCCTCCAATTATATATTATTTTAATACCAAAAGAATGATATTTTAGGTCGTGCGTACGTATGGATTACCATCTCCACGAAGGTGACGATATTCATTCCCCATCACATCCGTTCAAGACTAATTTTCATTATATGATTAAAAATATTATTAAACACTTAATATCAATTTGTATATGAATAAGATACATCCTATCCATAATAAACATTACTTTCGTAACAAAGAATACAAAGGAAAATGAGTCAATTAACACATGAAATGATGATAATACTAAGATATTATTAAAATTATAATGTAAAAATATCATATATGATATCATATTAATGTATATGATTCTTATATAATTTAATAAAAATTATTTTAACATTATGAATAATGATAAAATACCTTCAACGAAGGAAATTTCCATAGTAAGGGTTAATTTCATAATCTCTTTATTATCCAAGGTTGTTTTTATGTAAGTATCTACTAAGACATCTTTATCATCCACATCCATGTTTCCTAAAAATGTATTTCAATAAATTTTTACTATTTAATGTACTATGGGTTAAATTCATTTATACCCTTTTTTTAATTTTTAAAATATTGTCTGAACGAAATCATTCCGTCATTTTTGAAACAAGGTACTTTATAACCTTTTGGAAAAAATTAAGGTAATAATGTCTTTTTTTAACTTATACAGTAGGTACGAATATTTGCCGCCATTTTAACATTGTCTAAACATCCCTTACAAGATTATAAGAATATTTTCAAAATAAATGTTATCTTTTATAATTATATGACTTTTAAATGATATCAAAACAAAAATAGATATTTCACAAAAAAAAGTTATGATTTCATCTATGTCAACATCCTTTGATTAATTTTAAGCTTATTTGAAGTTGATTTATTATAAAAAACATATATATTGTATTGAAGGTTTTCTGAAATGTTTGACTATGGATGTGTTATTTTTACACCATTCATGTTTTATGAATAATTTATTGACATTTCCTATGCTAGTTTTAATACTAATGGTTATATAATGAATAAACCTTTTCATATGAGGAATGTGTTGGACTTAGTATGTGACAGGTGGAGCCAACTTTAGTTCCTTGATTAATCGGTAGGTCTCATGAGACAATCTCATGTCTTGGAACAAGGCATTGATGAAATATTATTTGTAGTCTTGGCTTAAAGCCTTGACTATATGGTAATGATAGTCTGGAATTATGCATTCCATCAGTATGAAAGTGGCTATTGATATTGATTGGGATTATTCATCTAGTAAAATATTAATGAGAATAAGTAAATGTAATTACATGATTTTATCTTTTCCATATAATACTTAAGTTCATGTTTAAAAGGAATTTGTTTTTGTCTTATACATTTCTTAAAATATTTATGCTTATTTATGAAAGTTTCTTCTTTATTGTTATACTTATAGAGCATCTGAGCTCACCCCTTTCTATCTTTTATTTTTCCCAGGATGCGAAGAATTATATTATCCCTGACTAACAAGGTTAATCTATGGGATCCATGTATTGTCTATGGAAACAATTTTTTTTTATTTTTTTATTTTATATATAATGTAAACATTAGGAATGTATCTAGTACATCTAAGGATACTAAACTAATCAGCCTTTCGAGTCATGATCATTTGCGATCATTCCAATGATACGTAAAAATGCACTGACTCTGGGCCTCTGGGGTCGGGGTGTTATAGTTGGAATCATACGAAGTTTACTACAATGCTGGAAAACTTTATTTATATAAACTCTTATTATATCAAAAATCCCTAAGATAGACTTTGGAGATTAGTATAGAATAACATCCTAGAATTTTGGTATTGTATAAATTTTGTGAGTTTTCAAAGAAATATATCACTTTTTGGATATTAGAGGGTAGAGGTGGCTCTGGCATAGATATACCTATGGGAATAACCAGAAAACACCACTTTAAGATAGACTCAAAAGGGAACTAGTGCATGACAACGGGCCTTGCTGCACTTTTGGTTACAACACTCTCAGGGGATATTCTTATGATAATTCTAATTTTCATTATAATCCACCATGAAGGGATTCTAATTATATACTTCTCAAAGAAAATGTTTTTATGATAATGGATTATATCCATAAACTATTCAATTTACATTATGTATTTTACAAGATTGGAAATTTTTCATTGCAATTCACAAACTAACCTAGTGTATCCCATTATATAGAAATGGATCCTCGTAAAAGGAATGTGAAATCCAGCAATACGTATGATCCAAATTATAAGAAGGATCATTTCATTAATGGTATTAAGCTAACATTTAGAAGGGAAATAGTCTCCCATGTATTCTTAACATATGAAGAAACAGTATCATGTGTTAATAATACAGGTAAATAATTTTCTGAGTCATATGGCATTTAAGGGAGGCAAGAGAATAAAAAGATAGAAGAGAGAAAGATGGATAATGGAAGATGCAAAAGAAGGATTTTCCCATATGCGATAACTAAGGTAATATTGACCTTGGTAAAATCATGAAGGGAATGGGAGTTTGTTATAAGTGTGGAGAAAAGGGATACTAAGTACGTGATTGCAGGGTAAGAAAAAAATTTCAAATGTAAAATGATTCATCTGCAAGGAGTTTGGACACTACGCAAATAAATTCCCAAATCATCAGAATATATCCCAAATGCTATTATTGGATAATAATCAAGTTATGATACTATGGAAGATAAAGAGGAATGATTAAGAGTTATTATGTTGTTATTAATGTATTGTGTCATTTTAGTATTGTATTCATGGTGTACATGTTATAATAATTATAGAGTATATAAGGATTGTACTGTATTACTATTTTAATCAAGGACATGATATTGTGTTGAACCAAAAAAAGTGACTCAATAGCATGTTAAATTTTTGGAAAATATATTATTGAGAGAAAGATATACCATAATATGGTTCTGATACCGAGGTAGTGATTTTGGAATAATACATGATTGATTTTGATAAATTGTATTATATATTCTTTAAAACCTTGAAACTGATTAATGATTTGTATATTCCATCATTTTTGGAGTTTAGAACATTTTTTCATAGAAAGATTATACACAATATTCTATAAGAAATAAGGGAGAATGAATGTAATAAATAAGTTTTTATGGTAATTTAGGATGTTGCAGTGTTTTAAAAGAATACATGATGAAGTTGTTCACATGTTTTTACAAGGAAAAAAGGATATTTACTGTGTTTACCTTCCTTATAAATTTTGTACTGTGAGTTTGGAAAGAATTATTTTGGATAAATCTAGTTTTAGATTATTTTCGGATTCCTATATATGGATAACCTCGAGGTTAGGCGACAACCCATCGAGTCTGATAGTGCATCAAGACATGAACCTGCAACCAAAGGGCGACATGGTTGTACCACATACCACTGGCCCACGTATGTGCTGGATTGAATAATGTTGTTTTTTTAAGGGTCAGGAAGATGAATTATAAAATAATTTTTTTGGAACCCTATACTAATAAGATAAATAGAATATTTTTTATGTTTTATTATCTTTTGAGTGAAAGATGAGTTTCTGGTAGGAATTAGTTGGAAGATGAAACTCTACTAGAAAAATATATTATTTTCCTCTTATTCTATGAATAAATTAATTATTAAACATTATGATAGGGATATTAAAACCAATAATTTATTATCCTAATACCTTTTATTTTATTGAACAAACGATATTTAAAATCATCTTGGTTTGATGGCTTTGAGACACTCAATTTTACACATGTTTGTGATTGATGACCCCAATCACACCCTATAAATATTTATGTCTTTCATAGAATTATGTGTCTTTAATTACCACCAATGTTTATTTATTCAAAACCTTGAGTCGGTAGTGACATTTTAATTTTCCTTTAATCTCTTTTTAAGACTACATTTTATTAACCCTATTTTCGATGTGGGTTTTCCACAAAGATATTTTCTATTTTCTACATATTATTTTAAAAAAATAATTTAAAATTTATAGGTCGTAGTTTATGGAAGGAGGGGAGAATGTAACACCCTAATATTTCATAGTATGCTATCTCTTTAGGGTAATTCGATAACATGCACTGCATGAAACACCGAATTCGAGCGCACCACGATTTACCAGACTATCCGTTTGAAAAACATTTAAGGATATTATTAAATACATTTTGAATTTTATATACTCCATATAATAGTAACATCGATATTATGTGTTTCTTAGACATAATATAATACGAAATTCAATTTTTTAGATAAAGGAAAAAAATTTCAGAAAATTAAATTTTACCATATTTTAATGGAGAACCCATTATAATTCCAATATTTGACACTTATATATATTTTATTTTAATAAATAAACCGCTTCCTTTTAATAATTACATAAAAAAATTTTTTTGAATAATTTTTGGTATTTTTCTGATAAATTTAATTTTATGGTGAATAGTGAAAAATACTAAATTTTAATTAAAAACAAATTTTTTAATCGAAATAATTTATAATGTTAAATTATGCATTTGATTTTTCATTAAGTATAATTAGATTATATTTTTGTCATTATTAATATTTAATCAATTATTATTTATTTCACTTTGAAATTGCACGTAAACAAGTGTCAATCTTTTGCTGGATATTGTTTCTTAAAAACACAATATTGTTTTTGACAATGATAATTAATTTTTAATTCATTAATGCAACATTTATGTATTGAATTTGGTAAAATAGGCATCCTTTTTAAATTTGTAATATCAAATATAGTTTCGGTTGAAATTTTGGTATTTTCCGGAAAACATTCAATTTTTGATGAATAGAGAAAACACTGAGTTATTGGTTAAAACATGATTTTTATTTAAATATTTATTTAGATTATTTAAATTTAATTTAGGTAAAAATAGATAAATAATAACTATATAATTTCAATTTAATTCATTCTAGGAAGTTTATAATTATTAAAAATATAAAAAAATTATGGAACTTTTTACCGTCTTTTGCCCAGCTCCTAGGAGCATTTGAAAATTAGTATAAAAAAATTTTATGGCTTCTATTAATTGAATTTCAAAAATAAGAGAGATTTGGTTGATATAAGTAAGTAAAATGTGGTTCAATAAGATGAAAATAATTTTTGGTGAATAGTAATTTTTTTACTTTTATTTACCACGGTTAAATGTAAATATGGAAATTAAGGGTAAAAATGATATTTTTATTACCCAAAAACATGTCATAATTCTATTGGATATGTGTAAT
Organism: Viscum album; assembly: GCA_963277665.1. Classification (NCBI taxonomy): domain Eukaryota; kingdom Viridiplantae; phylum Streptophyta; class Magnoliopsida; order Santalales; family Viscaceae; genus Viscum; species Viscum album. The sequence continues at coordinate 1,911,938,296 of OY728120.1, forward strand.
TAGACCAAAAACAAACCTAGGAATAAAATATGATCCTTTAGGTCCACTTGGATTAAATTAGGACATTTATTATTATTTTATTTAAAGAAAAGTCAAAAGAGATAAAATCAAAGTTTAATAACATAAAACATTTTTAATATAGGGTTATAAATAAGATAAATTACACTATAAATATTCATTAAAAAGATAAATATATTTCTTACATAATTGTATTTTATTTATTATTTTATACAATAAATAATTAAATTTATTTATGACCCAATGATGATGCAGTAATTACCGTATTAATGAATGATTAAAATAATTGATATTATAAATATCCAAATAAATGTAATTTTAGTATTTTTATGAATTCAAATAATTTTATAGGTTAATATGACATGTTATGGTTGGTTATATTAATTTATTTAGAAGTAATAATGGTATTATGAATTTAGGAAAAACAAAATACCAAATAGTTTCGAAATTGACATAAATGAGTTTGTAATACAAATATTATATTTTTAATTGAAATTCTATTACAAAATATATAAGGATCCAAAAAAAGTCATATATAATGATATTTTTATCATTAATGAACCACTAGGGGTTCACTTGGAAGTATACAGTATGCTTATTAACCATATAATATAAAAATACAAAGAGACATGGTAAATATCAAACAATTTAACATTGAGTGAAATCTAAATGATAAAATTAATATAGTTACCCAAACCTATCTGAAACCTATTGGTTGAGTCTTTTTTCAAGCCATACCTACTATATCATTTAAACAAATCATTTTTGAGCCATTATAAACCAAAATTTATTTTATTTTAAAATAATATTTATAGCTTTTCCTAAGGTGCCCATCACCCCTCTTATAAAATAGAACTCCCCCTTCCCCCAAATTCACACCTTAAATTCCTTTTTTCTCTGTAAAACCGTGCCCAAATTCCCTATCAACTATCCTCGATTCATCTTAGAGGAATTCCATTAGTAATAAAACCATCGTAAGGATCCCTTTTGATCAAATCAAAAAGATGAACCCAAAGAAGATATAAATATTCCATCACCTCTTTCAAGTTCCTTTCATCTTCCACATCCTCTTTCTTTGTTGTTTTCATTCTAATATTATAACTCCAGTATATTATATATACTATGTTGTTGTTATAAATATGGTATATCCATATTAATTATTCAATCCATCCTTTGAATGACATATCACCATACGTGCGTAAGTACGGCTTACCGTCTCCACGTCGTCGTGTAATTGTAATTCAATACATTATTATTTGGATTAGTATAATAATGATGTGTAATTGATGTATATAATAAATATAACATGATAATGATTCTGTATATATGATATAAAATCCCATTATATATTATTTTAATATCAAAAGAATGATATTTTTGCTCGTGCGTACGTACGGTTTACCGTCTCCAAGAACGCAATGGGATTCATTCCCCATCATATCCATTCAAGACTAATTTTCATTAGATGATCAAAAGTAATGTTTAAAGACTTAATATCATTCTAAATATGAATAAGTTGCATCCTTTCCATAACAAACATTCATTACATAACAAATCATACAAAGGAAAACGAATCAGCTAACACCTGAAACAACAATAATACTAAGATATTATTAACAAAGAAATGTTAAAAGATCATATATGATATCATATTAATGTATATGATTCTTGTATAATTTAATAAAAATTATTTTTCCATAATATAGGATTTTAACCTTCCCTCGACCCAGTAAAAGTACAAGGTAAGGGTTAATTTGACAAACCCTTTATTATCTGATATTGTTTTTTTGTACGTACCTATTAGGAACTCTTTATCATCCACATCCATGTTTCTTAAAAATGTATTTCAAAATATTTTTACTATTTACTAAAATATGGTTTAATGTCAATTATAGCCTTTTTTAATTTTTATAAAATGGCTTGAAATGAATATTTCCATTGTTTTCCAGTCAAGGTACTTTATAACCATTTTGATAAAATTAAGGTAAGAATGTATTTTTTTATCTTGTATGGTGGGTGCGGCTATTTTCTGCCATTATAACATCGTCGAAGTTTCCCTTATAATCTTGTAAGAATATTTTCAATATAAATTTTTTCTTTTATAGTTTTATGAATTTTATATTATTTCAAAATAAAAAGATACATTTCTCTAAAAAAATTATTTCATCTATGTCAACATCCTTTGATGGATTTTAAGCTTATTTGATGTTGATTTATTATAAAAAACATCCATATTTTGTTGATGGTTTTGTGATATGTTTGATAATGGATGAGTTATTTTTACACAATTAATGGTTTATGGATAATGTATCGATATTTTTTATGATAGTTTTAATATAAAAGTTTATGTTTTGTTTAATCTTTTTTATATGAGGAATGCATTGGTCATAGAATGTGATGGGTGGAGCCCGTTATAGATCCTCGATTCATCGGTATGTCTCATGTGACAAACTAGTGTCTTGGCATAAGGCCTTGAAAAAATCTTATTTGTAGTCATGGCACAAGGCCTTGACTATGTGGTTTTTAAATTATCGAATTATGCATTCCATCATTATGAAAGTGTCTATTAATATTTAGTGTGATTATTTGACTAGTAGAATATACATGGGAATAAGTAAATGGAATTATTTGATTTTATCTTTTCTATATTATGATGAAGATCAAGTTTAAAAGTCTTTTGTTTTAGTATTATTCATTTCCTTAAATTTTTGTGCTTATTTATGAAATCTTCCACTTTATTATTATCCTTACTGAGCATCTGAGATCACCCTTTTCTATGTTTTATTTTTCCAAGGATGGGAAGAAGTATATTATGACAGACCTGCAGGGATAGTCTATGGGATCTCAGTATTGTCTATAGAAACAATTTTGTTGTAGTTTCCCATTATATTATGTAATGTAAACCTTATGAACGTATCTATTACTTCTAAGGATAGTAAACTAATCGGTCTTTCAAGTGTGATCTTTTGTGATCATGCCCATGATACGTAATAATGCACCGAATCTAGGAATCTTGGGTCAGGGAATTACAGTAAGTGTCTATTAATTTATTCCATTTTGAATAATAGATGACAAGGGTTGAATTTAGTCATCTAATAAGGTTTTTACAGGTGTTAAGTTTGTTTTATATTATTATTTTTACCTATAATTAACTGATTAATCATTAACCATTGTAATAAAATAATTACAAAAGTTACTATTCATAATTCCCAAATATAATATTATTCTATTAATATAATTTGGACCTACAGATTCCAAATATTGAATAAAAGTTTCAAAATTCATGGCACATAAGTTGTAGTAATTAATTTAAAATAAACCTCGTTGATGAAATGGGAAAATTTGTTTTAAAAGTTAAAACATTTTTTAAATATTGAAATGTTTTTACCAATCAATTAAACATAAAAATAATGTTAATGACATACATTATATTTAATGATATAAATATATTATATTTTTACTTTTAAACCATTAAAAATTACAATTTACCCTTATAAATATCCTATATGAAAAAAGTGTTCTTCAATTAAAATTTTGGGTATTTTATCTCTTCATCAATAGTTAAGGTTATCAGAAAAATATAGGAAATTTATCCAAAGTAAATTTTTATATTCTGTTTCAAAATATCTTGTTTATGTTGACATAAAAAAATAATAACTTCTAATTATATTAATTTAAAATGGGTTCTCCCTTCAATAGAGTAAATTTAACCCTTTAATAGGGTTGTATAACTAAAATAGTGTTTTATTCATACCCTATGAATAAAATATAAATTGGATGAATATATAAATATTATATTAAGTATATTACACACATATATAACATTAATTTCATAACCCAAATTAGTTCACTTGAAAATAAAATTATCTAATTATTTAATATTTTCCTTAATATTTGGTAGCCAACGAATTATCAATAAATTTTCCTAAGTTAGTTATTATTATTATTACTAACCTAAAAGTTAGTTATAATTGTAATTTAATAGAGGGAATATGTTGGTTCCTTTAAACTCATGATTACGTGCAACACAAAAAATTTATGAATAAAATTTATTTTTAAAAAATATTTCATAAAAACATTCAGTTGTTACAATGATAAATATAATCTGTCATAGATGTAAAATACCACTCATGTTTGAATATCTTATTATTGAAAAAATAAAATTTATGAGGCGTGCAATGATAGATACATGGTTATAGAAATATTTAATTAATAAATACTATTTTTCTTATAACAAAATTAATGATTAATTATCATTATAAAATATACATCATATTTTATTTTTATTCCGTTATACACACATTCTCAGACAAAAAATTAAAATTGTGAGGTTGTATTCTATTTTCATGGGGTATGTAACTGACCAATATGTTAGAATATAATTTAAGATAATATCATTTTTGATTGATTATGTTATACAAACGTCTGAACAAGATTTTGAAATATATTATCTAAATTAAATTAAAAAATCATAAAATTATGCATATAAAACATTAATATGGGTACATTAACAATCATTTAAAAAAAATTTAATTATATTTATAAACCCGCAATATGTAAAAGGGTAATTATTCAATAAACATGTTTCTCATTATGTATTATTTCATAATTTATAAAATAAAATTTATAATTTGATAATTATAAATTTATCAAATTAACTTCAATTTTATATTCATCATTTAAAAATTAGATTAGGTTGAATTTTTGGGATTTTACATAAAAAATGATTTTGGGTGAATAATGAAAAATTACAATTTTACAGATAATATCAATTTTTTAAGACATATAAGTATCATTATGATATTAAAATTTATGGAAACATATTCTAGAAAAAAATACATTTATGATATTTTATATGGATTTAAATGTATAAAAATGGACAAATGAGTTCATTTCATACATTTATTAATTTATGAAATATTATTTTTCAAATAAAAACTATTTTGGATCTACTCATGTTATCTTGAAATAGAATGTTTCTAATTTGTATTTGTACGATTCATAATTCAAATATGTCACATATTATTAAAATTAAACATATTAAATCCTTACTAATTAAATTTATACTGTATTTTGTTGTGATGAAAATATTATGCTTAAAAGACCATTTTTTTAAAAAAGTTTTCAAAAAATTATTTATCATTTATTAACATTTTAACACCAATATAAAGGGAAAATTTAAAAATTAATTACACATTTTTTTAATGATTTTAATTTCATTTTTATCCCTAATGATTAGTTACCCAGGAAAATATTTTTTCACCCCAGTAAAGGTCAAAATGGATAATGAGGGGGAATCTAAATGGTAAATATTTAAATATAAAATAATTATCCAATGGTAAATATTTGAAAGGGACTATTCCATAACATATAGTATAATATAATTTGAAATATATTTTAGTTACCTTCCATCATAAATACATTAATTATACTTCCATTTTCTTAATATTTATAAGGTCACTACTCCTAACACAAATAAAAGGTCACCCACCCTCTTCATTTATTTACACACATAGGGAATCATAGATCTCACATAATTTTATCAAACCCTAAACAAACCCTCCACCCCATAAATAAAAGGAATTTGTCTCATCAAAATACTAATCAATGAAGGATCAATGTGTAACACCATGTATGATACCCGAGGAAGAGTTTGTTGACACAACCAACTTATTTCAAGTAAATGTTTTCTCCAACATAAAAAATATATTATAAAAATACAAATATTATTCATAAATAACTTCAAAATACATATATTTTATTATGATTCTGGAAAATAGTTTTCAACCTCATTTACATGAAATAATAAAAAAAATTCACCGTTGAGAATGTACATAGTACCCCCTTCGGGATGAAATGTATTTAATTTTGGATAATAATATTTAATTGATGGATATATAGATAAATTTATTTAATATAAATGATATATGTTTTATAATTATTTTTAAGAAAATTTGACGTTTTATCTACCTTCCATTCATTCATATCATTGAAAATAGAAAACATCAACTTTTGTGTGTGTGAGGACAACAACCATTATAATTTGAATTAAATAAATTTTCAGGACTATAATTTATTAATGGATATATATATATATATATATATTAATTACATTTTTCGGATTCCCATGATTATGAATCTATCTCTACAGTGCAAGGACTGGATTCTCCAAACTAAATGATTCATGGAAAACTAATTTGTTGACCTAATAATTTGGATTTTGATGATAGATTTTTCATAAATAGAAAATTAGAAATTTTAAGGGAATGATATATTATTATCTATCTATTAATATTGTTGTTTTATTGAATTATAATAAAAACTGTAATTATTAAGGATGATAGATCACATTCCAATAAATTTGGGAACTACGAAAAGGGTGTTCCTTAGCTTAATTTACCTTAATTAAGATAAATTATATATTCACCATCATTATTGTTTTTTATGGTATATATAGTACCCATTAATGTGTATCCTGATAATTTATATGTAAATAATATATGTTAAATAATGTATATAATTTTCTCTTTTTAATTATTATATTACTTAACAGTTATTATTACTCTATGGGTTTATGTTACTATCTCAAATTTTATCAAGATTGGATAGGTTTCAATTTTCATTGGAAGTTGAGGGATGGATAATGAAAGACCGGGGAAGTATAAAGGATAATGTAGGAATGAAGCTACATTGGTCTGTCAAGTCATGAAAGGGGTTTCATACCTATTGGGTATATGATCCATGTTTTAATTGAATAAGGCTTAATTGGTGGGATATCCCTTAGGAGGATATGGAAATCATTTGCAACATGTCTTTTTATTGTGTGTGTGTGTGTTGTAATGTAACTGTACCCATAGTCACATAATTTATATTAAATTTTACAGTCAAACATAGTTTAAAGGACCCTTTTTTATATGATTTACTGATTTAAATGGTTATCCAGTCATGATATGATTTTTTTAGAAATATTAATATAAATGATTACAATGTTTTTATAATTAAAATCACACCACAATATTTTTGTGTATTTTTAATTTTTAAATGGTACCAAAATAAAGTAATTATTCCTCTATTTTTTTCAAGCACATTTCAAATTTATTAAAAAGTGTAATTTTAATATACTATTACTGGAGAATATTTTTGAATTTGTGTAAACTATATATTTAACCATCTACATTCATTCGAGTCATTTCTTCTATTAATGATGATTGAAGGATGACTTTACTAATACAGTTTCAATATTCATATCGTAATTAAACAATAAATAAATTATGAATGTTTTTCTAACCATAAATAATAAATTTTTATGGTTTATCATAAAATGATGGTTTTGTTCCTTATAAACATCAAACTAATAGTCTAATTTTTTACATATCATGTTATAATGATTGTTTTGTGTGTATATTTGTATGGAAAAAAATGTTTATACCTTTATTCATGGATATTATTGAGGTAACCTTTGATGATAAGTTACTGAGTGGACATGATTTCAGTTATCTATGATCATATGTTTTTTAGTAGACCTGATTTTATTTAGCGAGGTTTTCAATATCATTAATTTTAATGATTATTGGTATTCAAAAAACATATGAATTATTCATATCCTTGATCACATTGATCATGATTGGTTATTGATAATTCCACACTCTTAGAAAAAAAATATTTTTTTATGGCATAAACATATTCCATGAAACATACTTTATTGTCTCTAACATGTATTGTATGATTTCAGATTTTTTTATGTAGTTTTAATACAGATAACCATATCATCTATTAAGATATGATCATTGATTTATTTCTTTCATATTCACACATACATTGTATCTAACAATACACTTTTTTATGTTTCAATTATACGAATTCGGGAAGAATTGTTTTATGTGGGAAATCTATATCATGGGAATCATGTGAGAATAACATTTTTAATATATTTTGATATTTCATGAAATATTTTAATTATGTGTCTTGTCTCTACACACCCTAAGACCTCTAAAATCATAGGTTGTGTATTTTCTGATAAATATAATCAATTATCATCCAAAATGATGGCATTTTTTATCTATTATTCTAGGCTCACATAAAAAAGAATTATTTTAGTATTAATTATAGTAAATTGAAACACATGGTACCCATATAATCCATAAATAATTCGTAGTTTTTTGAGTAAAATATTCTAATGAATCAAACTAATATGCTGAAATCATAACTTTAATTATATTGAAACTAATTTTATGCCTCCTCTAAACTGATCAACTATGTTATCTATAATAGGGAGTGGATAAAAGTTCTTATAAATTGGCATGATCATCCTCTAATTGAATGGTCATAAGAATTGAGATTCATCCACCTTTGTTTAGAAGAATAATGAAGATCCATGAGGTAATGTAATGAGATTTATGAACCCCTTAATCGATAAGTTCTCAATCATATAATTAATCTCTTATATCACAATAATAGTTATCATGTAAGTGGTAATTGATATTTGTAATACACTAGGTATTAAATCAATTATAAATAGAAACTATTTCTTGGGTGAAAATATTAAGACATACTCAAGGTATACAACAATAAAATGATTTACCATAAGAGGGAAATGTGTTGGATGCACATAAGCATCACCTAAAATAAGGCTAGGAATATTGATTATAATCCAACCAAAATACGGATCATCTGATCATACATGATCAAGAAACATGTCACACTACCTAATATAGATATAATTATAACCCATAAAAAGAGAAAAAGGAAAATATTATTAATATCATTGTATTTTTGATCGACACTATCTGATCCAATCCATAAAAATAAAAAATTTAAAACAACCAAAATCTGATAAAAGATTACTCCAAGGGGATTTATAGTTACCAATTATTATGGAATTGTACAAGAATCTATAAATTCCATCAAATCACTCTCATATAGGTTTATTTATCAACATTACTCCAAACAAAGGCTATGAATAGAATGGATAAATTAATGAAAAATTAAGATATAAAAGAATGTAATGATCTTCTATCCAACAAGGTATATGTTAAATTAGAAGCTACAAACATTGTAAATTGGGAAGAAGATAGTTTGAAATATTGGTAAATAGGAAAATTAAAAAAATTATATATTTTAGCAATACATCATCTATGAGTCCCAACCGTAGGCACGAAAACTATAATTATTGGTATTTTTGGTTACTTCTATCCAAAGGCATGATGAAATCAAAACCCACCCAATCAACATGTGGGAATATATGTTAACTCTGTAGTGGGGTACTTTTTAAATCTCATAAACCATGAATGTTATAGAATTTTTTTTTTTCCTAATAAAATATCCTACAAAACCAATGCTAGTTACCTATATTACAATAAAATGAACATCCAACTAGTGGGTGGGTATACTAAAAAAGATTAATCTTTGATGTCCCACACTAATATAACTTCCCCAAAATCCATCCCTATGAATCATGAGATAGTCCTTCACTTCTCAATTTATTCCCATCATTTACAAACATTGAGACTCAATGTAATACTGTATAAATTATGAGAACCCATTATTGATCTCTTCCGTAGAAGAAGTCATTATTGATCTTCTCCCCTTATTAATATCTATTTTTTATGGGGGACTGATACATGTTATCTAAAATGTATGGTAGGGGAAATTTTTAACCTAAACAAGAATCACATGTCTTATCCCATCGTTCAATGGTCTCTCCCCAATGACCTCATCTACACATAAAATTAAAGAAAAAATCTAAAAACTATCAAAATCATTAGTATAATCCATTATTTTTATACCCCCTATGTGTGGTTCATGAACTCATGGGGAATGTACTATATCAATGTCTATATAAATATCTGGTCAAATATAGGTCTGAATATCAATCCTTGAAATTGAAATGAACTATTATACCTAAAATATTATATCCCTCCCTCAATTTTATAATCCTATAATCATATATATTGATAACATTACTATCCTCCATACGATTTTTTTATGGTGGTAAAAGATAATCAAAATAATTTTCTTCTAGATATCAGCTACCTAAGCCCCACCATAACTAGTAAACAATTAAGGGTTATGCATCTGAGAGGCCATACTCATGTAAAAAATGTATGTGAAACATGTAGAAACATTCTCTACATTAACAAAATCACTAAAAAAATATCATAGATTTTAACATCCATGGTGTGTACTGACAATAAATGATGATATGATCTTTCCTTTATTGCAATGTTCTTTTTGATTCCCTCCAAGATTGCCACCAAGTTCTATAAAATGTAATATCACAATATACCCAATCACAATGTTATAATAAATTTCATTTTTTGGAATTAATATCAATGTTTAGGGAAATTACAAACATGAATAAAACACCCTCGATCCAATACATCCAATATATCATGGTATTATAAACTTGTATTCTCTCTATCCATATCTACCAATATGTTAAGGCATAATACTAATTATACATTCGATTACCCACCAAATATTTAAATTTATTCTTTTTTATTATTTTTTTATGAACTCAATTTTTTACCTATAAATGGAATTAAAATCAAAGGATATTTAGTATAATTTTATATTAAATCACTTTTAATATAAATTAATAAATCTATCAGTTAAAAGATTATTTGTTAATATAATATTTATAAATTTACCAATGCGTTGGCTAGGTTTAATGTCACTAATACGATATTTTTGAAAATAATATACATGTTTCAGGTAATAAAATAAATTATTGAAATAATATTTTAAAAATAAAAAATAAATCAAAAGAATTAAAATAAATGGAATTTAAATCACATGTTCCTATCATGATGCACACACAATACACTCATTTAATTTTTGTATAGTTGATGAAAATAGGTGAATCAAATATCCAAAATTCCTTTCATCCCCCTATGTGAATTAAATCAAATATGAAATCAGAATCTAAGTATAATATTTCCATCCCAACTACTATTCACTTCTGTAATACATGTTTTATTTACTCCTATGAACATCATCCAAACTATATTTTAAAAAAAATAAAATAACATATCTACATTTCCTAGATAGAAAAAAATGAATGGATGTTTTAATAACACATTATAACATCATCAACCTAACTCACTCTAAATTATTAATACAATGTGTCTTATACAACCTCATGAATTTCCCCAAGTCTGGTAGAGGTAGAGAACTAGAAGAGATGGTCTATGGTGATATCAAGGGGAGACTATATCCTCATATTAGTGTTTTTAATATTATATGATTTAATGAGTCTCATATATATTAAAAAATATAAATATCAATAAAAAATATTTTGTGATCATAAATAGAATAAAAACCCCATTATATATAATCAAATAATAAAACTCATAAAATAATATTCTGATCCCCCAGCCTTAAAATTTGAAAATTAACAAATATATGTCTTAAAGAGTGATTTCATGAATAATTGAGTTTATTCATAGCCTAAAACATTCGCTTATGTAAAATCCTTTCTACATATGATCTATCATCAATATTATATCCATTTTCATTTTGTAATACTTTAATAATGATACAATATTGGGTGTAGATAGTAGTTCCAGTAGTTTGTGATTATAATTTAGTCTTCCTTGATAAATGATGTACCTAATATCTCCAACTTTGATACACAATTCAACCCAATGATGAATATAATGAAATTTAAATATAATAAATATATCCTAAAAATCCTTGGGTTATGTGGGGACTCATAGGATTATCCAAACCAACTAGATAAAATGATATATGTCTCTATTCTAGTCTTTAACCAAACAAGGTTGATTAATGTATAGCCTCAATATATTGATTGTAACAACTATTGGGATAAACATGTAACCATAGAAATTCGATTATAACTCCTATGTGATTCATTAAAATCCCTAGATCCATAAGAGTAACACCTAGGGGGTCTAAATCAATCCAAAAAACCATAATATTAACACATTGGTGTATCAATATGTATAATAAGGAAAATGATAGTAACACCATAGAGGATCTTCTTCCCTCCTGGAACAAAGAGTGTAACACCAAGCGGTGTCATCTTCAATTCTAGTAACTTAATGAATATATCCTAAGGGAAACTAGAACTAATATCATCAATATTTATTATATCTCCATCATTTATATCCATATTTTGTTACATATCAAATCATATCGATCTCCATTCATTGACCTATGGTTCTTTGTTCAACAAAAATATAAAAGTTTATTTTAACACACACCTTTGGTTTGTACATTATTATAAGAATTCATCAATTTTTGGGGAAACACCATTAGTACATAATATAAATAACATCTACATTTTAATATAACACCCATGGACTAATAAATTTGTTTTTTATTGTGAAAATATACACAATAATTTTCATTTATATTTATGTTCAGGATCCATTAGAGTAAACATGACCACGAATATTACTCAATTGAAAATGGATAAGGTCTTAGAGATATCATTAAGACCACATAATATATATTATATGTTTTCAAATCATTGAATTTATTTTGCTAATATGTCCATTATAAGAATAAAACATATATTTTTTTGTAAATCATAAAATATGAAATAGTTTAGGGAAACCAAATCTATTATATGAAAAAATAAAAATAAGAAAGAATTAAAGTTGAATTTTTGTGTTCCCTATAACACACCCATAAAATTAATGACTCTCAAATGTATCATTAATATAATGAGGAACCAAACCCAATATTATATGGGAATGGTGGATAGGGAAAAAAACATACATGGTCCAATGAGTTGGAGAAAAAATTTCTTGGCTGATGTTAAAATCATAAAGAGAAATTATGTAATTTCAAAATATTTATGTGGTAGGCCAATCCACAAAACTATGGAAACTATATTGAAATTTCATTTCTACGCTATTAAGAAAACAATTATATATCATGGTTGGGTGTAATGGGTTCTTATAATAATGTTAAAAACCATTTATTATTCCCTTGTGTATCTACCATCCAACATAATTTCCTTGTATGACCACATGGATTAAAGAACTATGTGGAAATTATAAAAACTACTATTGAACCAACAACTTTGCCTAAATTGTTTATATGAAAATCTGACACTAACCCTATAATAACCATAAATCTATTATTAAACTCTAATTTTAAAATGTTATGGACTCCATCAGTTGGGAAACCACAAGGATAACTAACTACCCCATAAACGTGTCAATAAGAAATAATAAAAGTAAAATAGAAAGGGGTAGAAAACATTTAAATGGATTCATATATCAATATGATCCATATTAAGAAAATATAAGTCATTAATAAGAGAAAATTTTGGGTATATTAGGATGATAATGTTTCATAACATATATAATTTGAACAATAATAATCTTTTTCAGACAGAATAACAACAATTTATAATCTATTTTGAATATATATTGATTAAATACATAATTCATATATGTCTCTATAATAATTTAAAATAAAATACTTTCTTATCATTATGAAGAAGTCCTTGAAAAAATATTGATCCACATTATAGGAACAATATCAAATTATACGATATATGAAAAAAAAAATTATAAATTAAGAATATTTAAAAAAAATTAAATATCCATCTAACATGATAATATCTATAATGTTTAATTATCTTATAAAAGGAAAATATTCCATGATAGGAATTAAATAATACAATATGTTATGTTTTATTGTCATATTATATATTTAAATAATGATTGGACTATTTTATAATCAATAGATATGAAATGTGTCATCATATGACACATCCAATAAGAAACTATAATTCGATGAAAAATCGATTCGAGTATGACACTATATTTACATGACGTGGAATAACTCAATGCAAACCATGATAGATGAAAATTGATATTATGTTCTTAATGTATTAATTGATTTATATTATTGAAAAGTAGAAAAATTAACTCAAACATATCATCACACCCTAATGAAGATGTAAGTGGAACATCATTTGTTGGGTCATGATATGCTATGAAATTTAAAAATATAAAAACATTAATATATATTATTTAAATATTTTGCATGAAAGCTATTTATAAATATCCCATAAACATTTAAAAATAAATGATATATATATTTATATAGATAATATATATGTAATATAAAATACTACATTTCCATCATCATATAAGTCAATAAAACAACATTGAGGGGTCACTCAAAGTTGTTGAATATAAAATTCAAGTAAAACTACAATATTTTTTTTCATGATATTTCATGCTTATAGTAGTAATTTTTTTCAATATAGATTTAATTATATAATCCAAATAAAATATTTTTGAATGAATTTTTTAACCTTGAATTAGATATGCATTTAAAAATGCATTTTTCAATATATTATGAAAAAAAGAATAATTTATTATTTTTCACACATTTCATTATGATATATAAATAATTTATACCTAAGTAAGATTGAGAATTCATACTCTAATTCCATGAACCATATTATCTATTTTTTAAAAAATGTTAGATGAATTATTTCAATTACTCTAGTAAACTAATAAATAATCCAATCCAATTATAAATTTCAGATGAGATTTATTATATAAATATCATTTTGATATATTTATGTATGACACATTTCAACACATCAATAAAATTATGATGATAGTATAAATTATTACATCACATATAAAAGGATAATCATGTAACTCGTGACATTATTATATAAATGACTACTAGTTTATATGAATAAAATAATATTCATTCATTCATATCATGTAGAATTTTAAATTTTTTTATAAAAATAATTGAACATTGTTTTATCATCAAGTTAATAACATTAACTAGGGAATAAATAATATTATATGTTTAAATAATTAATAATTAAACATCAATTAACTAGTAATGTAGATTTTTTTGGAATTAAAAACAATTGTATTATCTTATTATATATAATCACAATCAAGAGAGTAATCTAATATCAATTTATATATATATATATATTATCATCAAAATTAACAATTCTTTATCATTTTTAGTAAATGAGTAATATGAAAAATATGTTGTCCTAAATTTATTAACTCTAATTTTTTTGTAAATTAGTTTTATAAATATTATTTCATAGAAATCACTTGAAATAATAAACCTACCATTTTTGTTAATAAAAAATGGTGAACGATATATTACTATATATAGAAATAAAATTTCATGACATCAATATTAAACAACAATATATTATACCTCCATTTTGTATAATACAATTTAATATTCATCTTATTCACATAATGATTGAATGAAATTTTTTATAAGAATATAATATATTAAAGGGTAACAAATATTGTCAATACTAAATTATTAAAATGATCTTGTTATCAAACTGAAATAATAGAAATTTCCATTTATTTATATTATTTTATTATTATTTATTAATTTAATTAAATTAATCATTATTCCTTCTAAAGAAATTATTTTAAGAAAATATAATTAAATTGTCAATGTTTTGTGAACATTTTACATTCATTCAACCTTATTAGTATTTTGAACATTTTTTTAAAAAATGGGATAAATAAAATCCTCTTTTTTACTCCTATATGACGAAGTCACATATACATGATTTCAATTATCTATCCATAGAATGAATTCCTAGAGCACAAATGTTTCATAAGATTTACTGTCAGAAAAACTAAATAAATTTCATTAAAATTATATCAGTTCAATAGTAAATGATTATTGATCTAAATAAATGTATAATGCTATAAAAAAGATTTCATATACATAATACTATTAACAATATGTGTGAAACCAAAAATTTCAAGAGAATACTGTGAGATTAACCAAATATTATTATAAATGGATTAAATTAGCCATCTAAAAAACACATACATATATAAAATTTAACTCGAGATAACATGAATTTCCCATAAAAAACATCACCTCTATTAGAAACCTCTTAGGGTCTATTGAAATAGTATTTTAATTATTTTATTTAAATTTAATTGCATCAATATCATGTTTTTCTATGGTATATATAATAACATACTTCCTAAATTTAATGGAATGTAATAATAAAGAACATATCATAATAATCACATAAAAAGATTTCTATAAAAATTATTCATAGTGTCTTAAAAAATAAATATTTCTAGTATTTTTTAAAACATAATTTTCAGGATATTTTTTATCCCTCTAAAAAAACCATACATGATTAATCCTAAAATAAAATCCACTAAAAAAATTCAATAACATTAATATATTTTAAATGAAACATAAACATTTCGCCATTTCTAAAATAGTGGACCAAAGTTTCCATGTCCCTGAAGAACCCTTTCCATCAACATCCTTAAAATTGAAATAATTGAAAATGAAACTAAAACAATCATCAATCCTGATAGAAACATCCTCAGGCCATGATAACTTATGTCATCATCCACTACATATTCCCTAATATACTTAGAACCCCCCTGAACATATCTGAAACACAATAAATATCATTTCTGGAATAATATTATCCAATAATAATCCCAATAATATATTATATATAAAAATTAAATGCCATTACAGGTCAAGAAAATGACATCAGGACACTAGAAACTAGTGTTTAGAAAACTATTTTAATCATCTAAACTATAGATGGATCACTATGAGGGACCCAGATGAGGAGATTCCTATAATAGTCACACAACATTGAAACCATTTTATGCTCTATAAAACCGTCCAAAATCTAATATGGATTCCATCATCGTAGATCGACTATGATGTCTGAATTTTCCAAGATTTCATAGGAGATTTGAGTTAGAAAAGTCCTCAAAAGTTGTTTTTGACCTCATAACAACATCAACTCTTCCTTTGGAGATCCACAGATCTATAATAAAATATATCAATATAAAAAATACAAGGAAAATTAAATATTATTTATCATCTTCATGTATGGTAATTAATTATATTCCAGTACCAAATAAATTCTAGTAACAGGAATAAAAATATGATAATAAAGCACTAATACCGCCTCTAACTATATCCCATATCCCAATAACAATCCACCTAAGAATATATCTTTGTTATCCAATATGGGTTCAATTGATCTATTTGAATAGTAATTAGTTGAAAGGGAATCAGTTAAAAGGAAATGGTGTGTTGGAAAGATACACCCACAAAAGACACAGACAAAGGGGATAACAGGAATGGGAAACAGTCATAAGAGCTTCAATCTAAAAACCCCACTAATAGAACTCCAATATCAATAATATTTAAAAATAAATATGAGATTTGGTTTTGAGATTAGTTTAACACATTGATATATCATCATTAGAGAGAATAATACCTTTACATGCAAGAACCAATAACCTACCAAAAACCGTATAACAATAGTGTGTAGTTAGAAAAATTGGAAGCATGTTTCAAGGCAATAATGGGAATTAAATCATAGAACAATTCAATTGATATTTTAGATTAATAGTGAGGAAGATAATTCCGATAACATAATGGAGAATAAATAATTAAGAGAATTATTAAAACCCCTAAATCACTAAGGGAGATAGAAAACATTATTAATGGGAAAAGGTTTACCTTATTCAGATACCATTGTGGTATTGTGGTTCTCCAATTTTTTAAAATGGATTCATATTCTTATATTTTAATGATATTTTATGTTTATAGTTTTATATTATTATTAAAACCATCATATAATGTTGTATCTTTCCATATAGTATACCTTTTTCACAAAAAAGGTTAATTCTATTAAAATATTGTTTCATTTGTAGAATATTTTCTACATTATTGATGTGTCCCTAGAGATATTTCTATAATCCTTAATCATCCTTATATGTTTCAAAATATAAGCTAAAAAATGGTATGTGATATAAATTTCTCCATAAGGGATATAATAATATATAAAACCATTAATCTAATTTGGAATGCATGTAAATCGATCAGAAAGTATTCAATTTTTAAAATAAAATAAAAACTCAATTAATGATTTAAATAATCATAAAATAAATTTAAGAACCCAAAATTTACAAAATACTAACAGTGTCTAGGATATATTAAAAATCAAAACCATGATAGTATGATCAGAAAATATATGAATTCATGAAAAACATTTCCATTATAAATAATCTTCTCACAATGATAAGGTCAAATCCAGTCATTAACACAATTAATTTCCACCTGGAATATATATACTTCAACTAATAAATCATATAAATAATTAATGAAACTTATAGGAATCTTCTAATATTTTCATTGAAATTACATTTCTATGTTGCCTTACATGAGCATTCATAATGGAATAACCTTCACGGTTAATTCCACAATTCTATTGCTATGAAAAAATCATTCCCTAAAGCATTGTTGGGTCCTATCCTGCTTGCTATTCATCATATTAAATATAAAATTACCATGATACTAACAAAACACATAAAATATTTCATTTATATAATTAAACTATTTTTTTTGGAATTAGAACCCATATAAAAAATTCATTTTATATATATCAGAAAATTATAAAAATATAATTTTCACATTCCAAAAATTCAATGCAAATATTCCTAGAAAATGGGAATAATGTTTTTTTAACACATTAACTTATAGATAAGAATCATGAATGTAAATAATTTATAATATAAATAATCAAACTTTATAGGTGGTAAATGATAAAAATAGTCTATTTTCAATTTCATAAGGAGTGTTAAAAATGAAATGAAACGTTATCGATGAAAATGTATTAATTTTTAAACATTTGAAAAAAAGTAAAAATTATATGAAATTGAAAAAAAAAATTTAACGTATTTATTTTAACAATATTGAATCATTTTACTGAAAATTCATATGTAAGGTAATTATATGGAAACACTGAATTTAAAACAATGATTTAAAACATACATTACCTCATATCTTATCTTGTCATGTATTTTGTTTATTATTCTAACCAAATTTTTTTTATCATTGACATTGTTAAAAAATAATTTCACGCTCAATACATTATTATTATTAATTTTAGTTTATTTACTAGTATGATTGATTAAGTTAAAAATTGATAATGTTCTTGTTGTTAATTTCTTTGTGAGTTGAAAAAACCACATTGCATTGTTAAACATGCTATAATTGGTCATGGGATAATATATATGGAATTATTAAAAATATATAATTATAATTTTGATACTTCTATAAAATTTTGAAACCATCAATATAATTTGCTCAATAATAGGGGAATGTTGTCATTTCCTGGCGATGATAGTCTTCATTTGAAGTTGAGAATTGCTTCCATTTTCTATATAGATTAATAATAATAAGTATATTAAATTTTAGCATAAAAAATTGTAAAAAAAATTCAAATATCATATATATTGATTAAATAAAACCTTATCACACATCATATGAGTTCGTAATGAAAAAAAAAATCAAATAACATCGAGAAGGTTGTAGTTCATGAATAGCAATGATTAATGATCTGGTTCTTAAATTGATTAGGGGGAAACAACATTTATAATATCTTATATTTTTAGAATAAAAACTAATTCATAAATATTATATAATTATATTAAATCTAATTATATAATAGTTAATGTGAGGTGTTGATCAACAAAGAAACATGTCACATTAAAGAATTAATATTCTGTATGCACACCCAGACAACATTTCCATTTCCCTTATGATGAAAACGTGGAAGAAATTAGTTATTTCATAAACATAATAAAATTTTAGTAAAGTAATAATACGAAATTATATATATTTTTATTGATATAAAATATTCTAATGATGTTATAGAATAAATAAAATTTAAAAATGTTGATTATGCATATACCACTACCTTAAATAGTACCTTTTGATTAAACATTGAGGCCTATAGGCTTCATTTTTTTTCAAGAACCTAGTGAAAATTAGGGGGTGAGTGTGGTTTGATCTTTTTCAATGTTTATTTATCAATGTCAATGCCTTACTAAAAATATTTTGGCCCATTATATATGTTATTTAACAGAATCCTTGAAAAAATTAATTATGTTTAATTATAAAAAATTTAATTCACAATGAATCTGTGTCCATGGAAAAACAATTCATAATATTAGATTGGTCCATTTATAAATCAAATAAACCTATAAACAATAAAAATGTTTTTAATTACATTTTAACCAATATCAATTAGTTTATCTACCACCTCATTTTCCCTTTTTAACATTTATTATGGTATACTGTTTTATCATTGTTACAATTAATTATAGCTAAATTGACATTGATATCCTTAAAAATTATGAAAAATTAATTTCAAAATATTAAATAATTTATCTGTGATTTAATATTTTTATTTTCTAATAATAAATATATATTTATTTTTTCAAAATATAGGGAAAATAGTTTTTATAAAAACTACGTAATAAGAATAAAAATGATTTTACACCAACGTCATTTACAATGTTGTATCCCATGGCATTATTTATAATAAATCTAAATTAAAATAATTTTATATTAAAATAAAAGCAAAACAAATAATTAAAGTAACAAGGTGAATATATGATTAAAATCCAAGATATAAATAAATTATTTATTAGTATAATGAAATTTCTTATATTCCAAAAATATTAATAATATATTTATAAGATCATAATAATATATTAAATGTAACTATATTATACATTAAGAACATATTACATATAGATAAAATCATTAACAAATTTGGAGGCCAATTTTATGTCATTATATGATACGAAACGTGACAATTTTTTACAAATCATTATTTAGTAATTTTCTCCAAAATTCAACTAATTCTAAAAAATAAAAGAAATGACTGATTATAATTTTGAAATGATGATATAAAAAATTATATCTATTAAATAAAATTACTATTCTAATATTCATGATTTTAACATTTAAATAATGACATATAATACAAGGGGAAAATTATGGTTAGATTAAGACTAATTATTTTTTGAATTAAAATTTAATTATAATTTTTATACTAACATGACTCCATATATTTTATTGATGAATATTAATAAGACATGAAATAAATTAATTATTAATATTCCCATGGTTATTAAATTCTTCGCAATTTAATGTAATTATGTCCTTGTAGTTTAATTAATTGAAACCAATTAGGGATATCTTTCCCTTAAAATTTTTTGAGTTTCCAGTATTGTCTGTTTAATCATATTATTCATTGATGAATGTATAACATGTATTGTTACCTTATTCCTTGACACCTATGCTACATGATTAAGAATTTGATCTATATTTATCTCAATAGAATGAATCTATTCATAGTAAACATATTTAAGCCTAAAATCATGATACAAATAACATTAATATTTTTATAGAAAATAATCATTATAAACATAACATGCTAATGAAAAACTCAGATGTACATATACATATATAGAAACTGGTTCAACCATGTCCATAATCAAACACTATACAAAAACCATGTATCAAATTTTCTTATAATTAAAACATTCATCATGTTAACCCACCATAGATTCTATATTTTTCATCAAGTTATACATATAACCCTTCAACCTCCATTTATGTAACAATATATGGTTTTAAATAAAAATTAAATTTTTATACACATATTCTATCATGTCTTGTATTAAAATTTAACTTTCTATCACATCATCAAAAAATATATTTCTACAAGTCTTTCCATAAAATGTTTCATATTTTTTAATCAATATATTTAAATTAAAACTATAAATCACTACTTGAAATTTGGGTTTTAGCGACTGCCAAAGGCGGTCGCTAAAGCCCTTTAGAGACCGCGCTACAACCGCTTTTGGCGGTCGCAGTTACTGTATCGGTATTGCTCAATACTGACAGCCACAGGCGGCCACTATAACTATCCTTTGAAACTGCAGGATATTTGGTGTTGATCGTATGATGGGGAATGTGGGTCTATAGGAGGTTAGAAAGGATGGACCCCAAGAATGGGTCGATGGCCCTGGAAGAAGCACGGTGGCCGGAGAGAGTTTTCAGGCTGACTTTGTGGATTGAACAGCTGTGGTCGACTATCTGGGGTGACAGGTTCACTGGCAGTGTTGGTCAGTGCGACGGGAGACGACGAGGTGGCGGCGATGGGGGCGACCTGTGGTGGCGGTGCGGCAGCGGGAGGTGTCGATGGTTATTGTAGCAGGTGACATTGAGGAAGACAATGCTGGGGGTTGGAAAAATCCCACCTTTTACATTTCTATTTTAGAAACCGCTTTTGTACGTCGCTAATCGTAACAATAGAGACCGCCAATGGCAGTCGCTCGATACCATAGGCACAGATAATAAAAAATCTAGTAGTGATTATAAGACAAGTACATCAATGTATGATATTGATAAAAGAATTCTTGTTTATTTAGTAACCAATAAAAAATTAAATCTTCCAATTAAATGACATCATAATCATATTTACAATAATATTGAGGGTTAATTTATGTACCGAAGCACATATTAGTACCTAATACATTTTCATGTCCTTTGTGATGGGTTGATGAAATTTTTTTATCATGATAAAATACAATATAGAGGTGAACTCCATGTAACATGACTATATCATTATTATAAAGTCTTGAAATTAGATCCTATGAAATAATATAATGAATGTGAAAAAATTAAATTAATTATTTCACAAATAAATAATATTACAAAAAACCTTGATATATATTTGGTAATACCACATGAAAATCGGTAGGCATATTGTCCCATTTTCATTTAGGATCTAATAGATACTAAAGCATACCCATTGGTACATATCGTTCAACATTTACATATTAAAAAATCATACAATTTGTTGATAAATAAAAAATATAAATATTAAATTCCTATAATAAATAATACACATTATGGTATCTATATATATTCATGATACAAGGGTTAATGGAAAATAGAATGTTCTGAGGATCAATGAATAATTCATTCTTCGAATAAAAAACACTTGGAACCCATAACCTCTTTCCGAATAAAATAATTAATTCATATTCAATAATAATTATAAAAAATTTAATTATTATCTAATTCAACCATTCGTTGAATGCTATATTATTCTTTATAATGTTTTTTAACTATTTTTTAGTTGTATAATTTTATTTATTCCAAATCCCCATGAGAATGAGTTTCATCTTATTCAACATGTAGTACTACATTCCATAGAAAGTAAACTAATGGATAATGTTATTAACCTATCATTTCCAGTGGTGTAATATCATTTCCAATAAAGTTGTCTCATACCGTCTTGGGATCCCTTGGATGATATTGCACACATTCAATTATAATCTATTTTATATTCTAGATATCATAATTACCACTTGTTAATCTTTTTTGGGTGAATTTATGGATCAAACGATTTTTATTCATATATATATATATACATATATATAACAAATTTCACCACATATATAATATTTCACCATATTATTAAAGAATAACAACCATTATACAAATTGTATCATGTTTTCAGTAGTTATTATGATCAATATTAAATTGGTTCGATGCATATTCAATTGCCTATTCATCATACTTTAAGAAACTACATGTTCCCCTCAATAAAGAATCACTATAAATTAGAATCTCCCTAGTACATAATTGTTTGGTTCATATTATTTTTTGAACAAATAATATTATAAATTCCAAAAATAATCATAAAATAAATTTGCTAGTTGAATTTAACACCTTTTAGCGTAATTCTAATTAATGGTCTATATAAAAGGGGAATGAGTTCAAACAATTGTTTTTTCATACCAACAAATTGAAGGAATTTTTTATTAATAGGGTCATTTTAATGAATTTTAATCTCTTAACAAACCATAGTTATATAATGATAACCCATTATTCCATATCTATTAATAATTTTTCATAGTAATTAAAGCAGTTGTAAAAAAATTATACATTAAATTAATTTTCCAAATATCCTATTTTTTTATTAATTTTTGATGAATGGTCCTTATATGACACTCAAGAACCACATAAAATTTAAAATGAACTGAAACATCATTAATTAATTCCACCATAATATTACCCAAAATATAATGGGAAATCCTATTGATAAGATCCATAAATAAAATATATAAATTTCATAAACATAAAATCATAACTAAAAACACTTAAGGGACAAACCTATTGTAGAACACTGTCCTTTGAATGCTTCACCCCTTCACATACTACTGATGATAAAAAAAACTTGATCAAAATCATTAAAATGTACATAACACCCCTAAGATTATCAAATATGTCATCAATATAATGAAAAAGGTACATTTCAGAATTTTAATATTACTGTGTGTTATATCATAGATGAATAACGTAATATTTTTAAAAGAAGTGGTGCCTCAGTCAAAGACCAAGGAAACGAATAACCTAATATAAAAAAAATTTAAATATAGTAAAAAAAGAATCACCCACAGGTGATGTGCGAGGGTGGTTGAAAATAGTATAAAATTATTATTTTCATTATTTTTCATTTCTAATAACTCTATGGGACCCATTTGATAAGGAAAATTTAAAATTGGAATACCATCGTGAAAGAATTCAATAGTTAATTCAGCCTTACTGTCAAGAATAACACTATTAAAATAACTATGAAATATGTCCAAAAATTCATTTACCATAAGAACATAACTAAGATAAATAATTACAGTTATTTTAATTTCATGATGAAAATAAATCTCCCCACATCTATAAATGAATTAAAAATTATTTTTTTTAACACAAAAAAGAAATTTTTTGTATATATGAATTGAAAAATGCTATGAGAAATGAATATTTATTCATTAGTTCAATAAATTAGCTTTTCATGATAATCTTAATGTTGATCCTCATCGAGAATAAAAAATGTAAACTAAGTATAACAAATATCATTTCAGGGAAAACCCATTCCAACAATTATAATACTAATGTTACAATTAATCATTAATAATTTAATAAATATATGAGGTGTTATTATAAAATGTTGTACTACTATTCATCGAGGAGATATTTCCAACTTAGTAGAGAATATCTTAGAAATAATGGAATTTGTAGACCTCAAATAAAACAATAAATTGGAATAATCTATATAAACATGAAATAAAATTGATCTTACCACATTTAATGGTCCAAAATTTCCTAAGGTGGAAATAATTTATCTTACCATACACTTATTCTTACGATATTTATTATCATTGTCCTTTATATATTTATTTAGATACACACATTCAATGTGTCCCATATCATTACTATGAAATCAATTATTTAGCATTTGAAAATAGATAAGACAAATAAATAATCTCCTTTATTTATAGTAATAATATTGTTATCCCAACCTAACCAAGATTGAACACATTCCAAATAATATTATATAATTACTATGACTATTTTGACAACAGTTATCATAATAAAGGTGTTTAATTTTCTTATAATTATGATTAATTTTTGGATTCTTCAACATATAATACAAGATATTTATCTTCATATCTTTATTGATATAAAAATCATCAAATTATATCTCAACATTCACAATACATTGAATAATGTACCAATAATAATAAAACAAATGTGTAATAAAATTCCTATAAGAACATACTATTAAACCTGAATACAATCTATCATTTTTAAATAATGGTGATGAATTATATTAATTTTATATCATTATAATATAAAAAATAATATCTTCATTGAATTAATTAAAATATTCTTCCATGTATTATTGTATCAAAGAAGGTAGATCATGGGTTCAATATTAGACATATGTGGGCACATGTGGATTCAGTTATATGAATAAAAATTAATCCATCTAAGGTTTATTAATATTATATAATTAACTATAAACTCTTATTATAACATGAACATAAAATTCATTGAGTGGTCATATATGGAGTTGTTCTAGTTGTTTCATTCATATTTTTACTCACAACCATCTATGGTGGCCACGACACTTTTTTACTAGAGAGACCCACATATATGGTTAGTATATATAGATTTTCAGATCTCAATTTATCATTAATCATGATAGATCCCTATGTGTTTATAGACTTGTTAGAGGTTATTCATGGAGTTAAATATACTCTAGTAATATTGTTTCTATTCAATCATTTATATGACTACAGTAGTTGGATATTTGTGTCTCATTTCTAATTTCAACATCTATGTCTATTATTTCAATATTCCATCATTACTGATGACAAATAGATGGAATCAATATACTCTAATTGCATTTTATTAAATGTTTAGTTCGTTATGTATTATAGTGCACTAAAATGGAGGGTGAAGTTAACCAAAAACATTAATTAAATCCTCTTCTCTATATGGTATAATCTATCATACATGGATGAATTCAAGTGGTCATGTCTAATTCTGTATTGGACAAAATGATACTAGTTGGCATGACTAGAAATGGAATTTGAGGAATCTATTTATATATATATATATATATAGATTTTGTAGGAAGGTCCCAGAGTATTTTGCTAGATATTATTATAAAAATAGATATGATGTATCATTAACAACATTCATTAATCAATTCGTTGTTACAATGGAATTCGTTTTATGTACTTGTTTTTCATTGTTATGGTTATTTCATTTCACTTCATGTCACACACATTGATTTCATTATTTTCAAATTAATATATATTTGACACTTGGATATATAATTTGGATGTTGTAAATTAATAATATATAGTATATATATATTAGAAGAAATATATACTTCTTATGTGTGATTATACCAATAATGGAGGTCTCATCTGATTTTTTTCAATAACATACACTATGTTTTCAAATATGAGTTATTAATGACATCTTATTTATCTAAGCCTCGTTGTGTTTATACTTTTAATAGTATGTATTGTGGAATACTGGCATTGTGAACCTAGAAGAAGATGATGATAGTGATAATGATAGTGGAAACAATGATAGTGATTTTGTAGTCCTTACAAAGAAAGATTGTATAGTGTTCTAAATTAGGCCATCATAAATCACTAATTTCCATTGTGAAGGACACTGGGTGGGTGGTAACTCGATATTTCTTGTTATTTGAGATGTTTAATGATCATTTTTGGTGAGTTGTGGTCCTTTTTCAAACCCTGTGCTAGTATTGTGTAAGAAATTATCACCATTGAAATATAAATATGGTTACATGTGAGGTACTAACTCATGTTGTGTTATGGTACCCTGAGTTAGTCAATTTCATGGGAAGGAACAGTCAATATAAATTCATTAAGGGAAATTTTTGTTGAAAAAAATATTCCATATCCATTTAACAGATACATTTATGGTATAGAGGAATGTTTATATTTTTAACCTTCAACCATGGAGTTTATATCCCCTTGATTGATAGTAATTGTAACACCATAATGTTTTATGGATCTCTGTTATGATTTTGACATCAAGGGTTATAATATGAGTTTCCATGCCTATTAGTCCTAAATGACACTCTCATTTAACATTGAGTGAAGATCCTCAATTTTTCTTCCAAGGAGGGTTATATCATGTGCATATGCTTTGTTTATTTTATTGATACCACGGTATAAGCAATGTGTAATGAATACTCATAGTAAATATATTCTACATAAATAAAAAATCTACGTATAAGTAAATATTACAAATTAATAAATGAATATTCATTATATTTAATATAAAACAATTATATTATTATTTAGGTCTATTGACATTAGATGACTGGACACATAAACAACTGGTTTATATGTTACCTACATAATATTCCAAAATTTTCATCATATCTAAAACCCTTATTACACAAATCACACACAACACATTTCCTAAATAAATTGGAATAGGAATAATAAAAAGTGTCAGATAAGATGCTCAACAAGTGTAACACACCGTTTTTTATCCTTTTCTGAATAAATTAATATTACTTTATATTTTGAAATTGATTTTATAGTAATTTAATCATTATTTATAATCTAAAATACATAAATAATTCAAAACATGTATCACAGGCATAACTGAAATTTTACACAACACTAATTTCCTATAAAACAATGATTTCTTATTACAATTATTTAAACAATATAGTTATAAAAATTTAGGTAAACATTGTAATAATAATTTTAAAGAATAAATTTTAAATATTATTTTTAATTTTTTATATAAATAAAATGTATTGATAATAATTCATATTTTTTTGAAAGATCATTATATGTTTGAAAATAGTATTTTCATAAATGGTTCTCTTTTTATGTCTTGTGATCAATAATAAAATCAATTTTTAAAAATTTTAGTAAATAAATATGATAAAATAAGAATAATTTTGGAATTCAAAATGTGAAAATTATCTTACAAAGAACTTATTGTCTTTTTTAAAAAACAACATTTTGGGATAAATTTTAAAAAATACAAAATTTTAATTCAAAAATGATTTTTCTTCTAAATTATTTATTTAGTTAAATTATATATTAATTTTATATTAAATATTAATTTCATCTATTATAAATAAATACATCCAAATTAGGTAATTATAACTAATTTTACAATAAAATGTTATATGTTGACAATTAAATCTTTTTTATTTTGTCGCTATAAAAATAAGTCATCTCATCCTGTTAGTTCGATTAATTTGAAATTTATTTTTTCCACTTTTTAATTAGAATTTTGAAAAATGAATTAAATATTTTAAATAAGAATAACATATAAGTTCTAATAAATTCATGTTATTTATTTTCCATAAAACATTTATGAAAGATATTTAATTTAATTAATTTATTTAAGGTAAAATGAGCATAATTAACCACTAATCATAAACAATAATGTATAAAAATAACAACACACTTGGGAAAAAATTATTTTCTAGGAATATTTTTACTATTAATCCACTATGGATACATAATTATACATTTTTAACTCTTTTGGACTAGTAAAACACAATAATAACTCAAATATTTTCCTGAATAACCAATGTGTCCATTTCCCAACTTGTTAATGGCCTCCTCTCCACCAAATCCATTTACACATCTCAAGCCATTTTCAATGGAAAAAAATAATCCAAGAATATCTCATATAAAAATCATAGAAACCTCCCTTTTGGAAGATATCCTACCATAGAAGTCCTTTGGGTGAAACCAAAAGGAGTTATCCAAAGAAGAGGAAATA
This sequence comes from Viscum album, assembly GCA_963277665.1. Classification (NCBI taxonomy): domain Eukaryota; kingdom Viridiplantae; phylum Streptophyta; class Magnoliopsida; order Santalales; family Viscaceae; genus Viscum; species Viscum album. Next base: position 1,911,967,318 of record OY728120.1, read on the forward strand.
TCCTTCTACAATTATATTCATTTTACATCATTATCTACCCTATAAAATATTTTTTATGAATGCAAAAATAATAACTTAAGTATACTAAATATAGTGAGATGTTTTTATTATAAGAGTTTTACCAACACTTACATAGACTTACATCAAAATGGTAACAAACTTACTATTCATTTGTATGGTGGACTACCGCCTCATGAAACAATGTAATTTGTTTTTTTTCTATAACACCTCTCATGGATTAGAATTATGATGGAAATAATTTTATTTGATGATATATATGATATTTATGAGGTATTTGTTTTCTTGATATATTATTATATTACCCATAAATTTTTTCATTAAATATTGGGAAAATATTATAACTTCTTCTGTCGACATGTGGTCTACCGCCTCAACAAAGCATTATTACTCATTCACATGTTACATGGAATGAATTAAGGATGGTTTAATTGAAATAATTTTATATATATGATATAATAATTCTAAAATTATTAGAATATATAAATATATATACATATATTATGTTTATTTTCATTTCATTTATATTTACTGTAAAATGGAATCAATGTTTACGCATACACACAGCCTACTATATTTCTCAATAATGTATTTATTTTTATATTTATATATATTATATATTATTATAAATAAATATATATTGAATATAAAAGATATTTATATTATAGATATTGTTCTGGAAATATTGGAATCACGATAAATTTATGTGGACTGAAAATATAACAAATAAAGGCACATGTAAAAAAACAATGTTGTTATTACCCAAAAAGTAATAATAACATAAAATTTTTTATTAACATGATATATAAAGTCATAAAAATTTATATATTCTATGATATATAATAATATGGTTCTATGTGAAGTTTATAATAATGTTAACTTTATTATAAATGTTTTTTAATGAGTATTAATGTAGTGAAGACATTAGTTATGGAGATTTCTAAACTTGCTTTTATTTCACCATGACTCTTTTCACATTCAACACTCAATTATTTAGTGTGGTGAACATAATTACCAATAATTTATTTTGTTATTCTTATCATTATTTTAATGGGTATTTAAATATCAATTATAATAACAATTTCTTGTGGTTTATGGTTCAAATTTTTCGTAATCAATAAGCTAATTTTGTCTCAATTTAACTTCATCGGGACACATGTTTTTATATACACCTATATTATTTTACATGGTGTAAATTATATCCTATTGTAATTTTGTTTCATAAATATTCATCTTTTTAGTGATATTAAAATCCTAATTTCATTTTATTATCTCATAGTTATTAAGATTTAAATTTACTGATGTAGTAAGAGTTTAATGCCTCAATCTCCTCATTTATCGAGATTATTGATAATTATGATTCTATGGATTTTATATTATGATTCATATCTCAATAGCACTATTTAATTTTATTCTTATAATGTTATTAACGATTTATTAATGTATTTTTACTATTAAAACACTCTTTGTTACTTAATATAATCAATAAAATGTTTTACAAAATATATTACCATTTTTCTCTCTTCGTGCACAAATTTAATTTATAAACAAAAATTATATATAATGTTTTAAAAAAATTTCCTCAAATTTTTTTACTATATTTTATTCAAGGAAATATGATTTTAAAATGATTTTATTCTGTGTAATGATATATTTTAGGAAATTTGTTTTCAAAATGTTTTCAAGAATCATTTATATGTTTTCAAGAAAATGGTTTTCAAAATTATATCATGCTTCCTTTATAAGTGTTGAAGGATAATGATTTTCAATATTATAAAAATATTACTCTATATGATTTTAATGAATGTTTTTTTCAAAATTTTTTAAATATTTCATTATAATATTTCATATAAAATGGGTTTCAAAATCATTTTTTTTCTATATTTATATGTTATTATAGAATATGGGGTTTTAAATATTTTGAATATTCATTCATAAGTTTTTAGGAAAAAATTATTTATAAATGTTTTTAGGCATAAATATTATTTTTCTATGGTTTTTTTCAAGGAACCTGGTATTTAAATGGTTTCCTGGTAAAAAATAATTTTTTAGAAAAGAATAGATTTTTTTCTCATCAAGGTATGTTTTTAAAGGATATTTTAAAAATTATTTTCCATATATGATGACCACCATTGATACTTACCATTACTTTCTAGGGATATGATCCAAGGATTACATTAATATTATTTCTCTACATGATTTATGTATTGATGAAATTTTGGTTATGAAAACAATTTCACATTCATAGTTTATATTTTTATGAAACCCCTTTTATATTCATGGGTTAAATGTTTTTGAAACTCATTTATCTCTGCACATGTAATATGATTATTAAACCTACTAGTTTTCATTGGTTATGATTTGATTAAATGATCATGAATCCTATCTATTTTACATAGTTTATGATTTAATGACATTTTTAAAAATACCCATTTCATTAAATTGGTTATGTTATGATTAAACCCATCACTCTTTATAGGTCATGACATGTTAAATGATTTATTAACTTATGGAACATGTATGTATGATGTAAATATTTGAGGGGTGGGACCTATATCTCCGTTGGATTCATTGGGTTAGTATTTATGTATTATGAGATAATTATGGGAATCATGTAGATGACCTTGATCCACATTTGAGTATGGTGAAACTCAATAATAATGCACAATATAATTGATATAGTGGTTGTTCTATTCCATTATTTGAAGTAGAAAATAAATGTTATTGAACACTAAGGATAATTTTTTTTTCATATTCATGGATATGTCACTTTTTTATATCCCCATGTTTTAGTTATCCCGCATTAAGAATTAAATATTTCTAGTAGTGTGTAATATGTTTTTCGTTGTTTTCAAGTGTACTTTAATTTATAAACATATATATGGGTGATTTAAAATTCATGGATTCCTTTGCTCAATTATTGGAAAAAAATCAGCGCTAATAGTATTGACAAGGGTAACTCAATGCATGTATGTTATTGTAGAGTGTTCAGATGCACCACTAGTACATTGATCAAATATGTCTTGAAATGAAATTCCACACAAGTGTCCCATAAATCAAATATACAAGAATTTATAATATATATTATATATATGAAGAATGTGGGATTGTGGAATATTTTGGATAGTATATGCTATATTTTTTGGGTGTATCAAAAATTATGTAAAATCCCAATACACTAGAATACGTCTTCCCATTTTTGATAGAATGTACTGAGTTCATATCCTCCCAAATTTAATTTTCTTCAATTTCATATAAAGAGAAAGACCAAATAATAGATTTCATTTATAATAACTGTGTTTACCCACCAAAATTTATCATTCAAAGGGAATTATTGAAATATGTTTTCAATATATATAATTAGAATTAGTCTGAATATTTTATAGCTGTTATTTTATAATTTAATTAAAATACAGACATAGGGACAAATATTTTAAGGATTATATTTAAAATTATCAAAATAAAAACATTTTTGTCAAATTAATTTTAATAAATTATTCATTTCTATATGATATCAAATAATAATAATTATAAAATATAGATAACCTTTTTGGAGGAGATGATTAAAAATAATATTAAATAAGTATTATAAAAAATATATATTATATTTCATGAAATCATGAAAATGTGTTATGCCTATATTTTAAATAATAATTAATCATTAAATTGAAATAAAACCCAGACTGTTTCAATAGTAAATATAATCAATATTATAAGGTAACATATATCCATTCGTATATAAAATGTTCCAATACACTTATATTATAATAAATATGTAAATTAAATAATTCATAACATTTTTTAATTAATATATGTAAAATAAAATTATGTTGAACGAAATATAATCCTAAAATAATAATTAAAATATATTATTCTATTAATGAAACAAGAAAAATATGTGAAACAATATAGAAAATTTTATATGGTACTAACACAATTTAAAACAACCAAAATATATTATGACATAATTTTTCTATTATTGTTCGTATTTGAGATCCAATGAATTTCTGATTGAAAATGGATGCTTGGAGACATATTTTTTTTTTCATTTTAACGAATATTGTTTTAATAATTTTCATCTGTTTTTGTGCTATCATCCTTATAAAATTATGATATTACAATTAATATACATAATTCTAAACAAATTTTGTATTTATATTTCATTGAATCCATTTAGTGATTAGGTGTGGTATATAAAAATATAGACCATATTAATTAAACATCAATCCAGTAACCACATTTTAATAGATAAATGAATTTTATTTGGATGTCATTGTTTATATATATTTAATTATAATTTTTTTGATATTAAATTAATATAAATTAGTTTTAATCAAATTAAACAAAATAAGATATATTGATATTTATTAATATTAATAATTTAATTTATTTTGTCCAAATTTATACTAGAAAAACCAGATTAAATTTTATTATTTTTTGTGGTTTATACAAAACATTGATATAATATATTTTGATATATCATTTTATTAATATGCACTAGTAGTTTATATTATAATGAAAATGGATTATTTTTAAGAATATATTTTGGAAAATAATTTTTTTTTGCTTATGTACATTTATTTCTATGAAATTAACAAGAATATTATGAATACCAAATTTATTTAATTATTTATAATAGTGAGAAATAACTAAATAGAAATTATTGTTATATATTTTAAAATATATATTATATTTTAATAAAAAAATTTATTTTTAAAAAAAATTATCTATAAAAGTAAATTATCCTTGAAATAATTATTTATGTTAATAAATATATCAAGGTAAAAATTATTTATTAATTTTATTTATAAATTATAATTTACAAATTTACAAAAGATTATCATCAAAAAATAACCTTAATAAATAAGAAAATATATTCGACGTCTTAACCATATAATAAATTTATTATTCATCATTATATATTATTATCAATTAAAAATATAAATAAATCACATCCTTAAAACATATTACATTAGTTTCATTGAGATTATAATCATTAGTGATTTATTTTTCAAACTACTATACATTAATTCCATGTCTCTGTATCACATGACACCATTATTTGAAAATAATAATTTCTCTTGTTCCACAGAATAATGAAATTAAAAAAAATGAGTCTTAAGTGATTATAGAAGCATTCTGAAAGGAAAAAATCAAAGAAATCTTCTACAACCCAAGTTCCCTCCTAGGCCAATTATAATTTAATTGAGATAATTAACCCTAAGCCTGACCTCCAATGTTCCCTAGGATGGAATATATCACTAGGGTTATAAAAATATCAATATGGGAGGCATCACACTATATCATATATGAAACATCGTGATAAATTATTTAATCATTCAATCAACTACATGTAATAATATAATAAATAAATAACCAAAAACCATCCCATAATTAGAGAATAACGTAAAAAATACATGAATCTACAAATTATGTATGAAAAAAGGAAAATATAAAGTAGTGAAAAAAAATATTGAAAAGGACTGAGATATTAATTTCTATCATAATCTATGTAATCGAGAAAAAAATTGCTTTTATATATGATGTGTGAGCATTCATGTAGACTCATTAAAAAACCAAGAGTCTCTCATGTACATGTGAAAGAAGAATACTAATGCACTTGTAAGAAGAAAAAACAAAAACACCTAAAAATATGAATAACCAAACCCATTGTCACAATGGATTTCTCTCTAAATAACACATTCATGTATAATAACATTATAAAATGTATATCGAAAAAAATGTTTCCTTACACTGTTTTCTAACAAATTTTACACTCTCTCGCCATAATGTAATATATCCTAGAAACACAACCTCTTCTATGTAACATCAAATCACATATCATTAATAAAAACCATATCCTTCACATCTCGATACATAACAATTGTAATAGGCTTCCGTGAACATAATGGACATCAAATTTGTTCCCTCATCCTATATTGCATGAACCACAACATAATCCATCTCATCACATATTATATCATCACATCTCATTAAAAGACACATGGGACATCATATCCCATCCACCCCCAACCTCAAAAATAATTTTTTACTAGTGTAAATAATATAATGAGTATTTAAACATCACCCAGAAAAGGCAATAGCAAAGTACAGGTAGATAGGCTTCCTTCCTCACTATCAGGATGTTGGAAAAAAACACCCCCAAATATTTGGTTGTCTTCACATGGTACTGGATATAGGAAGAAACTGTATAAATATCATAGGGAACATAAAAGGTATATATATATATATATAAACATGTAATCCTGACCTATGGGTTCACAAGAAAATGTAACTGACCAACACACAACATCAACACCCTAGATCATAAAACCACTACCTTTGATCTATCCAATATATTCACAAAACTATAGAACATGCCAAAATAAAAAATACATTTGTCTTCTCATTTTTCAATTAAAACATTTTTTATTTCATATAACCAACTAATTCCATTTAATTGGGAAATGCACTTCATTATATTAATGTAATTATTTCAAATTTACCAAAAAACAAATTTAACTACCCATCACATATTAATTAAAGATTACATTAACCATTTAATTATATACCATTCCAATTCAACATTATCATTTAATTTCATTAATATATAGGATTATAACACAACACAAAATATAATCAGAAATTTATTTCTAAATTTAAATACTAACAAATCACCATCATTTCTCACCCATAACAACTTTATATTACATCCACCACATTCCACAACCATAAATCTCAACACATTTACTAATCATCATCCCCACTTCATAAAAAAATTCCAATTCATCTATCCCCGAATCAAAATACTTTTCACTCCATTGCCACATTTTAAAAACAAAAATAACTAAATAAACATTGATTTTTTATAATTTTCAAACATTTATTTTATCATATCCCACATATTTATTTTAGAGGTATTCTCACACAAGACATAAATAACTCAAGGTATCCATTTTATAAACTAGATATAAGCGGTTATCCAATTTCAATTATTTTATAAAAACAAAACCCAAAAAAATTATTATATATACACCACAATCATATTTAAAATGATACCCATAGTAATCATTATTTTCATCGAGGCATGAATCTCAAATTATATGAATGGAAAAACTCAATACCAACAATGTCAATAGTATTTAAATTTTTTTGAATCATTCCATCAAATTTAATTTCAATTAAACAATTCATTATCATTCTTAGTTTTGGGGAAACAATATTCCCAAAAGATAAAAATAACACAAAACCCCACACACATGATACACTACATTTGATATGAGGGATCCCATAACTCATATGTAGCTTTATGATTTGCTTCACAAGGTTGGACATAAAGTAAACACACCACCAATAAAAAAATCATTAAAAAACATCCCCATATGAGAAAAAAACAACAATATAATTGTACCAATGATATAATAAATAATCATTCAATAAATACTAATCCATGATGGATAAATAAATTTAAATAAAGGGTTAAACAATAGGGTAACTCAACTAAGCCACCAAAGATCTATCCCCGAGGGCCGAGGTCGAATGACACTAAAAGGGGACTAGAGGAGATTTATGTAGAGATCATTGTTTACTCATGAAATTATAGTAATATTTTAATAGTGTTTTGGCTCATGGGGTTCTCGGAATATATAACTTGTCTAAAAAACATACAACTCTATGGTAGTCTATTAAACCAGGTTGTATCCTATTTAATAATATGGAGAACCATGTCAGAGTTCGATGTTCTACAATTTTTTGTTAATTTTCAAACCTGATATGTGATCCATGTCTATTTATATACCACATATTTGATAAAAAATGTTATGTCCATATATTATCTCAGAAAACTACTACAGAGACCCATAGTGACAAGAAATAGGCTATATCATCACCCGAGAACTAATGACTATCAACTCATAGAATATATATATACACTCAAAACTCTTATTTTTGTCATCATAATCCAATGACTCTTATATACACTATGAACATGTAACATCCCAGGTAAATAAAGAATATGACATCTCCATATTTATAAATATTTGGGAATAAATTTTTAATATTACATTAAAGGTAATGCTATTTTCGATGGCGTACCAAGTACACAACGATGAGTTTCATTGAAATCTTATGTGGAAGTCTAATAATATAATAATATTATTTTAAATGGTAGTTAACGCCTAGCTGTAGTAATGGAGGGAATGAAACCAACTAACTAAAAAATTATTATATATTTTTTCTAAATATTTTTACATTTATCCAATAAAATTTAGAGGCTTAAAATATGAAAATAATTCAATTTTAAGTATAAATATTTTAATGTTCTTCAAAAGGTCGATTAACCGCCTTTTGATGGAAACTCTTTTTAAAACTACTTTTGTAAATTTTATATGTTATATTTGACAGAATAAAATCCTTCTTTATATTGGGACATCAAAATTTACTTTGGGTAAATATTTGATATTTTTTTGATAAAGTTCATTTTTAATAAATAGTGAAAATGCGGTATTTTATTTCAAATCCTCTTTTTAATCTAATTTATTTATATGGTTAGATTATTTTTTTAATTGGGTTTAATGTTTAATCAAATGGTATTCATTGTAACTAATTTCTCTTTAAAATTTGATATAAAGAAGTGTCAATTTGTTGATAGATATTGTTTCATAAAAACACACTATTTGTTTTGACAGTGGGAATTAATTATAAAATTAGTTATTGAATCTTAAATGTTTTAAATTTGGTAAAATTGAAATAATTTTTTAATTTTTAATATCAAATTTACTATGGATAAATTTTGGTATTTTGCTAACAAATGTTCATTTTTAATGAATAGTGAAAAATACTGCATTTTACATCAAAACTGCTTTTTCATCTAATTTTATTATATAGTTAGATAGTACATTTTATTTTTTTTAATGTATAATTTAATTATGTTTTTATTACTTAATAAAATTTTGCTCATTGGAAGTAATTTCACTTTACAATTGGATGTAAAACAAGTCAATAAATTGATAAATTTTTACTTCTTAAAAACTCGTCTTTGGTTGTGACAACAAAAATTAATTTTAAATTAATTACTGAAATTTCAGTGTTTGTAATTTGGTAAAATGGATTCCATAATTGGAATCAGAAGGTCCAAATAATGTAGTTAAGAATCTTAGTTTTTTGGACATTATGAATAGTAAAAACGATAATTATCTTTAATTATATTGATTAATTAGTAATCGGGTAGTTAAGGGTAATAAAATAATATCATAATAATATAAAATGACCCCAACATGTGTTAAAATACTCTTTTCTGAGTCATGGCCGACCATGGGAAGCATTTTACCGAACATGAGGGCCCATGGAGTCACATGGGTGTAATAGTGAAATTTATGACATTATTATTTTAAAAGAAGAGAAATATAACAAAGGATTGTATATCCAATGTAAAACAATATTAATTTTTTCTAAATAAATTATATCTTAGAAAATAAAAATAAATTAAAAATAAAAAACTATTTCCTACATCATTGTATTTTATTTATAATATTTAGACATTAAATAAAAAAATTTATCTATGAAACCATGATGATGCAGTGATTACATCATTAATGAACGATTTAAATAAAATGAAACGATAATGTAAAATATAAGACATAAACTTGTAGAAAACCTATTTTATGGGTGAATTTATGACCTCTTTCATCTTATCCATTAAATATATAACTATTGGACCATTAAAATCTGAAAATCCTTTTATAATAATGTAACATTTCAAGACTTTCCAAAAGTGATCATCCTCCCTCTTATAAAAAGCCCCCATCTCTACCCCCATACCCACACCTATAAATACCTTGGATCATCCATCCTCTGATCATGTTATCTCTCCACATCCCTTTCTTAGTCTTAGAAGCCTCACTTTGGGTAGAAGTCTTTCCAAGGAAGCCTTTGGCTCAAATCAAAAAGAGTTACCCGATTTAGAGGTAATGTCTTCTCTCAAGTTTCGTTCTTTTATTTTTCATCTCACTCACCACTATATTATTATTATTTTATCCCATAATACAATAGTATAATCAATATAATAGTATGTTGTTATGATAAGGATTATAATTATACTTACACACACCCTCGTCTAATGGTTACAGAACATACTGTTTCTGTGGGTGGAGAATTACTGCCTCACGAAACGATGATTGTTTAATATTAGTTTCACACATTTTATGGTGGCCATTATGATAGAAATATATTTATATATGAAATATATTATATTTATTTCCTCTATATTCTTCTGTATTTTATATTTAAAATGTACCTTTATGCTTTGCATGTTGTGTAAATGCGATAATATCATATGAGGAAGTGTGGACTGCCTCCCCCTCAAGTGATGTGACTCGTTCATTCCAAACATAGAATTTATAAATAATGTAATTATTGAACATATTTTACCTATATAACATATATAATATACTGTAATTATAATATATCTATGTCTAATTTATTTTTAAAGTCCATTAATATGACAAAAAAATGAAAGTAGTGTTCATGCATATGTACAGCTTACCATCTCCATGAACGGTACATTTCATTTACTATCTCTGAACATTATGGAATATTATTAAATACATATATACTATATATATATGATATCTAAATCATGAACACCATTCAGGAAATGATGTACTTATAACTACATGGAAAACTCTCTTCAAACAAGTTCATTGTTAACTCATGTACCGAACATCGAAAAAACATATAATATGAAATCATATAATTAACTAATTATTATAACTTGATAATATGTCATATGAATTGAATAATAAACTTTAATGGAATTCCTTATGCAATTATAAATTTACCTATGTTTATTATTCAGGAATATAAAGAAACAAACAAGACAAGTCGGACATGAGGTCAAGGGATTTCTTATCTCACTTTTAATTCCGTGAGATTTCCATTGTTCGCCAATTATTTATTGCATGTGGTTTATTTTGTAATTAAATTTTATACATATTATCCTGATTATATTTATATTCATGGTATTATGTAAATAATTTGGTTCTTATTATCTTTTGGTCATACGACTCGATTTATTACAATGAGTTAAGTGGTTTTTATCTCATTATATATTCCCGTGAGATTCATGATATATTTGATACTATCTCCATTGATTGGTGTATATACTGACCATTATTATACTATTTTTGTAATATAATTTAGTTTATGGGTATTTAAAACAATTTTGTATAGTCCTTCTTTCATGGGTTTTACGTTTCGAAAGTTACCCAAATCGGTAAGGGAACCTTTCACCCTCCTCTTTTTAAAAGAGTTTTTTTGTTTGGTATTTTAATTTAAATATTATTAATGTTGGGATATGTTCTTATATATCCTTATTGCAGTAAATTTTATGTCCAAGTGATGTTATAACCATTTTATCTCTCATTTACTCATTTTCTGAATTTTAATGTGACGCCATTAGGATGTTGAATTTCTCTAAGGGAACCTCCTAACCCAATTTCAATTATTCGGGTTAAACCTCTACATCTTGATTTTGTAATTTTTTATGGCCGGGTACTTATAGTTGGTATAATAGGTCAGTTTAGATAACTTTATAGGTTATAGTATTCTTTAAGCACAAGTGACATTACCATAATGGTTGGGATTTTAGATTGAAATATAGTTATAAAATGAATGAGTATAAGATAACATGAATAAGTATATCCTAGTATTTACCCTCCACATAAGATATTATACGATGATTTTACTGATATACTCACACTAACCTTTTTGGTTTTAGTAAATGGATAGATCTAGTAGGCAACAAAGTAAAAGTGGATGTTAAGAAAACTGTTACGGTTTTATGAAAGAGAAACTTAATGATATGAGAGATGCAATGAGAACTCTTGTGGTTATTATCAAGAAACTATCTGGAGTCATGATTGACCACCTTAACCTTAGTGATATTTATAAGGCATCATATATGCAAGAATCAAATCCCTATAAATGTCAACTAATAATCATAAAGATATATATGTTAAAAAATCTATGTGTCAAAGATGTGGAAAGAAAGTTATAAGGAGGTGTTTCAAAGGGACAAAAAAATGCTATAGATGTGGAAATGAAGGTAATAAAGCAGGAACATTCCAGGGAAAAAAGAAATCATCTCGTTGACTCTAGGAAAGGGAAAGAAGATCTTTATGAAGGATCAATTGAATCTTTTAAATGTGGTATGCATGGAAAATATGGAAACAATTTCATACGATGAAGTTTCGGGAATGGTATCTCCGAGATCGTACAAAAATTTGTTTACCAATACCTAATGCCATTCCGATTGAGGATGATGAAACTCTCAATGAACAATGAAAGGTATGGATTATTTCCTAACATATTTTTTCTTATTATTGAATCTTGGGATATGATTCATGATTTTTATGGAAAGAAGTATTTTAGAAAAAGTTATAAAGGAATGGTTAGTAGATCATGAATTATGTTGAATGAGTAGAAAGTCAACATATAAGGGATTCAAGAGTTATGGTAGATTTTAGGATTGTGAAATTCTAAAAAGTATTAAGGCTCTTTTGATGATGTGATTACATTATATGACTTTTATAGTATGTGTAATCCTGATTTTTGATATATTAAAATTTTATTCAAGGAATAATTATCTTTACTTTTGTGTATATAGTTATTAAAAAGCATTTGGGTTTATATGATCCTTTAATTTGAGGCAATTATCGGTTAATATATTTTTGGATTCAAAATGAAAGTTATTAGATAACCATTGTGGTTAAAATATTTTATGGATATTTTTTATGAATTTATCTTTTTTTTGGAATGTTATAAAATTATGTATTTTTTGAAAAGTGACAACACGCAAACCGTGTGACAACCCGTTGTGTCGGATGAAGCTGCGAGAATCAAACCCACAATAAAAGTACGAGTGGTATTTATCACCTACCACTACACTACATGAAGTCCCTGGTTTGTAAGACTAATTCTTTTTAGTTAGATGATATTTTTTATCAGAAATATGTTGATTTTGGGAAATTATTAACATATCATTGAGGATATGTGATTAGGTTGATAACCATTCAGTATGAGACATTAAGAGTAAATGATGTTATTTGGAGATAAATTTTAAAATTTTTCTTGGAAGACTATGTGATTAAATCCTTCATTGATTTGGGTTTCACACTTAGTTTGGTTTTAGTTTGAATAATTTTATGCACATTTTTTTATTTAATGGTCTTTCTTGAACCTTGGGTTCTTTTTATTGATTTTTGGAGATTAAGAGTAGTATTTGTTTTAATAAAGGATTATTCATTTTGTGGATTATCTGATCATGCACTAACAATTTTGGTTTTCGTTATGGTCTAAAGACTTGGGAAATATATAGTTCATCTATTGTGGATATGGTGATTCTTAAGTAGTTGATTATAGTGCTCTTAATGTGAACAAGTCATCCTAAATACTCATCTTTTGGAGAAAATATGAGTTTCTGTAAGAAATCTATTAAGATATGAAAGTAAACATGGCAAGTAAGTATGTTTCCTTATGATTTAGTTAAGCTCATAAATAAATTCCTCAATGAAAAGTAACTTAAAACAAAAATTTTGTCTGTTAACTTTTCATACTGGGGAATCAAATACAGTTTAACCCATCACAAGTTTGTGATTCTATGGTGGTTAACTTTCTCATAAACATGTTTTCTATCACTCTGCATCTGAACTTGACAATTTATTTTCTCATCCATATCCATGTTTTCAGGGAATCCTAGTATCTGTCATCTCGGGTGACCTTTTTACTTTTATTTCTTTATTTTAAAGTGATAGTTTCATTTACTCCTTTTCTAATGTGGGGCTTTTAATGATGTTTTTGAGCCCAATTTTAAAATTGCGAGGACACAATTCCATAAAAAGGGGGAAGGTTGTAATATCCCAGGTAAATAAAGAATATGAAATTTTCATATTTATTAATATTTTTTCAATAAAATGTTAATATTTGTTTACAGAGAATTCTATGTTCGATGGGGTACCGAGTACGCAACAACGAGTTTCTTTGAAATCTTACGTAGGACACTAATAATATAATAATAATATTTTAAATGGTAGTTAATGACTAGCCGTTGTAATGGTGGGAATAAATAGAACTAACTAAAAAATGATTATACATGTTTGTTAAATATTTTTACATTTATCCAAAAAAAGTTAGAGGACTAAAATAAGAAAAAAATTAACTTTAAAGCATAAATATTATAATGTTCTTTAAAGGGTCAATTAATCGCCTTTTGATAGATAAACATATTTAAAACTACTTTTCTCTAATTTTATATGTTATATTTGACAAAATAAAATCCTTCTTTAGAATTGGGTCATCAAAATTTACTTTGTGTAAATTTTTTATTTTTCCGATAAAGTTAATTTTTTAACGAATAGTGAAAATGATGTATTTTAATTAAAAACCTTCTTTTAATCTATTTTATTTATATGGTTATATTATCTTTATAATTGGGTTTAAATTTTAGATGAAATATATTTTTACTATTTAATAAAATGGTGGTCATTGGAATTAATTTCACATTGAAATTGGACATAAACAGTATCAATCTTTTGATAGATAATATTTCATTAAAACACGTTATTTGTTTTGACAGCAGTAATTAATTATAAAATTAATTAATGAAACATATTTGTTTTTTATTTGGTAAAATGGAAATCCTTTTTTAATTTAAAATAACAATTTTACTTTGGATAAATGTTTTGTATTTTTCTAACAAATGTTCGTTTTTAATGAATACTGAAAAATACTGCTTTTTACTTCAAAACTGTGTTTTCATCTAATTTTAATGTATAGTTATATTGTCAATTTAATTGGATTTAATCTGTAATTTAATTATGTTATTATCACTTAATACAATTTTGTTTCCTTGCAAGTAATTTATATTTTCAATTTGATATAAAAACAAGTCGATCTTTTGATAAATGTTTACTTCTTAAAAACCCATCATTGGTTGTGATAATGGGAATTATTTTTAAATTAATTACTGAAATTTCTGTGTATTGAATTTGGTAAAATGGATTCCAAATTTTGAATCAGAAGGTCTAAATTATGTAATTATGACTTTTTTGTTTTTAAGCATTATTAATAGTAATGACGGTAATTATCATTAATTATTGTGATCAATTAGTAATCGGGCAGTTAAGGGTAATAAAATAATATCATAATAATATATAATGACCCCAAAATGTGTCCAAATCCTCTTTTTTGAGTCATGGCCTTCCTTGGGATTCTTTTCACTGAACTTGAGGGCCCATGGAGTCACATGAGTGTAATAGTGATATTTATGACATTATATTTTTTGAAGAAGAGAATTATAACAGAGGTGTGTATATACTAAGTAAAAAAAATTAATTTTGTTTAAATAAATGATCATCTAGACTATAAATAATCATTGGAAATCTAAAAATCTGTCCTACATCATGGTTGTTTTTTTATAATTTTTAGACATTAAAGAAATAAAATTATTTATGACACCATGATGATGCAGTGATTACCTCATTAATGAATGATTTAAATAAAATGAAAAGATAAGGTAAAATATAAGACATACACTTGTCAAAAACCAATTTTATGGGTGGCCTCTGAACCTTTATCACCTTATCCTCGATATATATCATTGTGGTACCTTTAAAATCGGAAAATCATTTTATAATAATTTAATATTTCAAGACTTTCCAAAAGTGACCCTCCTCCCTCTTATAAAAGGCCCCCACCTCTACCCCTTTACCCACACCTCTGAATCCCTTGTATAGTCAAAAATCTGATAATTTTATCTCTCCATGTATCTTTATTACTCCTAGAAGCCTCACTTTGGGCAGAAGACATTCCAAGGAAGCCTTTGGCTCCAATCAAAAAGAGTTACCCAATTTAGAGGTAATGTCATCACTCGAGTTTCTGTATTTTATTTTCCTTCTTCACTCACCATTATCTTCTTATTATTTTATCCTATAACAACACAAGTATCCTCAATATAATAGGATGTTTTTATGATATGGATTATACCTACACATATAGACACCCCCGTCTAATGGTTAAAAAACATATTGTTTCTGTGGGTGGCAAATTACTACCTCACGAAACTATGATTGTTCAATCTTCTTTTAACACCTTTCCTAGTGGCCATTATTATGGAACTATATTTATATATGATATATATGATATTTATTGCCTCTATATGCTTCTGTATTTTATATTTAAAACATACCGTTATGCTTTTCATGTTGTGAAAATGCGATAATGTCATATGAGGAAGTGTGGACTACCGCCCCCTCATGTGATGTGACTCGTTCATGGAAAACATGGAATTTATAAATAATGTAATTAATGAACTTATTTTACCTATATAAAATATATATTATACTATAATTAAAATATATCTATGTCTAATTAAATTTTAAAGCACATTAATATGACAAAAAAATGAAATTAGTGTTCATGCGTATGTACATCTTACCGTCTCCATGAACGGTACATTTCATTTCATAAATCAAAAAATTATGGAATATTATTAAATACATATATAATGGATATATAATATATTTAAATAGTTAACACCATTCCGGAGATGATGTACTTATAACTACATGGACAATTCTCTTCAAACAAGTTCGTTGTTGACTCATTTACCGAACATCGACAAAACATATGATATGAACTAACATAAGTAACTAATTATTATAACATGATAATATGTTATATGAATTTAATAATAAACATTAAGGGAATTCCTTAAGAAATTTTAAATTTCCCTATGTTTATTATTTAGTAATATAACCAAATTAACAATACAAGTCAGACTTGAGGTAAGGGGATTTATTATCTCACTTTTAATTCCTTGAGATTTCCATTGTTCACCGATTATTTATTGCATGTGGTGTATTTTGTATTTCCATTTGATATATATTATCATGATTATATTTATATTCATGGTATTATGTTATTCATTTGGTTCTTATTATCTTTTGGTCATATGACTCGATTTATTACAATGAGGTAAGGGGTTTTTAACTCACTGTTTATTCATGTGAGATTCATGCTATATTTTTCACTATCTCCCTTTAGTGGTCTATGTAATGCCCATTATTATAATCTTTGTGTAATATAATTTCCTTTATGGGTATTTACATCAACTTTGAATAGTCTTTATTTCATGGGGTGTACGTTTCGAATTTTACCTAAATCGGTAAGGGAACCTTTCACCCTCCTCTTTTCAAAAGACTTCTTTTTGTTGGGTATTTTAATTTACATCTTATTAATGTTGGGATATGTTCTTATATATCCTTATTGCTGTAAATTTTATGTCCATGTAATAACATACACTTTTTATCTCTCATCAACTCATTTTCTAAATTTTAATGTGATGTCGTTAGGCTGTCGAATTTCTTTAACAGAACCTCTTAACCCAATTTCAACCCTTTGGGATAAACCTATATTTTTTTATTATGTAATGTTTTAAGGCCAGGTCCTTATAAACCATCACTTACCAATAGGG
Organism: Viscum album; assembly: GCA_963277665.1. Taxonomy (NCBI): domain Eukaryota; kingdom Viridiplantae; phylum Streptophyta; class Magnoliopsida; order Santalales; family Viscaceae; genus Viscum; species Viscum album. Next base: position 1,911,984,866 of record OY728120.1, read on the forward strand.
TCTATGCTATATCCATGGCTCCCAGATAGAACTACACTGAAAACTGATGTACCATCAAAACACCACAAACCACCTACTACATTGTAACTAGTCCTCCAACCCCATAATATCCTACCTTACGGTGATACCCATCAATACACACCACACCCATGCTAAAATAGGTATTGAAACCCCTATTATTCGTCCTAAAAAAATAAAAACACATTGAATCCTCCTCCAGGTGCCTCTAGAACCAAAAATTCATAAATGAATGGACATTCATGTTATGGGATCCTACATAAAATACCTCCCAAAGTATTATCTCCCTAAAGGACGAAAAAAACATAAAAAGGGTGTTTTAACCACTATACTAAGATATGCTTTACTAGGATCATGATAAAACTGAATACCAGAACCAAAAAAACACCCCAAAATAATTAGAAAAATATCAACAAAAAATTTAGACAACCACATCCTTTAAACACAAAAAACATAGCCACCATATCATCCTCCACACAACCACAAAGAATTAATACCACAATTAAAGTCCCATGAACACAAAGAGAGGTATTCTGTCTCCCATGTGATAATATTATGTGTATTGGGTGCCACTAACTAGCCAGAATGTTTTTTATCATGAAAATATATAATGAAAGTTGATTAGGGGTTATGTATTTACTTAACTATAATATTTATTGTTTACTTAAAAATAAAATCATTTGAAAGAAGAAAAAATCATAAATAATCTATTTCATAACCTCAATTTTTCGAGGAAAAATTATTTTGAGTAAATCGAAAGAAGTAAAAAAAATTCTTGATACCATACAAGCATCTTCTTCACATAATCTTGAGTACACTCCTCCAAAAAACCAAGCCACTCCATCACAAAATAAAATGGAATCCTAAATCTAGACAAAAACTTCTTTCTGAGGATCCAAGATCCACACTAACCACTACCAAAACATCACATTATCATTGATAACCAAATCTTCCAAATCGGTGGTATGAGCGTCATTGTGAAGATAAGTATGGGATAGTTATACATTAAATGTATCATAAATCCACTTTAGATAAGGTAAGATTTAAAATTGATAACCCACTCTACTGACAAGCCCCAATTCTATTAATCACCCAATAATATAGGGAAACCTCTTACTCCCATTTCTAATAATCTATTGGACAAGTAGACAAGAGTTGATTATAAATTCTTGGTATCCTACGATGAAATGCAAATTCCTCCTCTTATTATTGAAATAATCATTCTTCCTGGATGGTGCTAGTTTTATCCTCTCCTGAACAAGCTAATATTTATTTCTTGTTTTCTTGACCACATCAAAACTTAGAACTAATAACACATAATCCATGGAATAAATAACAAGGAATAATAAGGCCTTTAATTGAAATAAAAATAGTGGGCCTTACTATTGGATGTGTGAAGTTTTTTGTTATAGGAAAACTCATCCAATGGTAAATTCTTCAACCATGTTCCACCAATTCCCCATATACACCCTTGAAATAGTTCCTTCTATGTATAGAATATTTTCTATTTTTTCCCTTCGATTTAAGGATGAAATGTACATCTTTGGAAATACTAATTTACAAACGATTGTGTAAATCAAATATAGATTCATGATTTAAATCAGGTTTTGAAATCTAGTATCATTTAACTCAAGAATCATTGAAACTATACCACCCCATCCACATACCTCTTTTCCAAAACATCCATGGTGCCTATCTCCCTGATCCCCAAAAAGTTAGATGATTTCATCAGTTATTCTACTAATAAAAAGATAACATCACATCTCCATGTTCATAGGGTAATTTTGTGTCAATTCCCATCTATATTTCATCCCAATTACACTCAAGAGCATCCATGGGATACCAAAATCTATTAGGAACATGTTGATCATCCTTTAATGAAGGAAAACTAGACATCGATCCATAAAAACTAAAACTTACTATTTCATTTTTAGGCCACGAAACATGCATCCTAAATTCATGATACATATTGAAAGATCCCGATTTTACAGAAGAATGTGATATATTATACTCACAATGGAAATATTCATGTATCTATACTAGAATAATAACTTCCTCTCAAACAATATCCTATTTTGACGATCCTAATACCATTATATCAAAGCATCACCATGGAATTAATGATATTGCATCACCTCTACCGATATGTCCCCCCACTTTACTCCTCCACCTAAGTAATCATTAAATACTAGATTTCTATATATACAAATAATCCTTTATCATTAAACACCCCAGAATAATTTCTCAGTACTACCAACACTTCTATATATAACTAGGAATATCCATTATTTAAAACCACATCCTTCCATGAAATATGAATTCAATTCATAGTGAAATCAATTAAATTTACTTTTTTATAGAATAACCCATGGTCATTTTACAGAATAAACTCCATCCACATAAATCATCATATATTTAGATCATGCTATTAATTGATATATCTCAATATCATGTGAACGGGTAGACCACCATCCCCCACCCATTTAGGTAATTTATCCACAACATCTCCAAGGAACAATTAGGTACTAGATTTATATCAAAGTTGGTGTGGTTAATATTAAGGGGATGTAACTTCCTATTCCCCTAAGTTATCACTACATTACACTACATCATGATATATCCCAAAATTATATAGAATGCATCAGAAAACACTTAATCCTTCACCCTTCATCTAAAAACTGTAGTACTGTATTAGTAATAAATTTCCCAAATAGGTAGAAATACTTTTCTTAATAATAATCACTATTGAATTTTTTTGTCCATCCTAGCAATGGATTTCATTGGGACACAATCTATGGGAAATTAGACATCAACCTTAAATAATATATCACCTAACAAAGAAAATTATAAATCATTTCCAGATTACTTTTTGGTAACTCGGAAAAAACTACCTTGATCATTAATAGTTTAACGAGAACACACTAATAAGTTACCATCATCCTGAGGAAATTATCCTCTCATGTACAGAACATACAGATAGAAAACTATTGGTAGAGCTGGTTGCATTTAAGGACCACGAAGACAGCTCTAAGACAATTAGCATGATCATAGATGAAGATGGTATTGATGAATTACAACGTAAAAAATTATAGTAATTGATGAATCATAATTTTCATGAGCCCCATTAACCTAGAAAACACAACTTTTACATATAAAAACCACTACACATTGAACGTTTTCATACTATCATTTAAATGTTGCCATCGAGATTAAAATATTTTTCACCCTCAAATAGTGATATCCATATTGATGATGAACCATGAAAAACCTACTAACTCATCTCATCTTATATAAAAGATCATAAATCCTCTACAGGTGGTTAGTATTTTTAATTATATCTTAATTAAAATTTTGTTAGTCAATACACAGCCTCAAAGTACTATCCTCTTCTTAAGAGAACCACTATGGAGTTCCCTAAGATGAACCACTAGGATTGATGAAACAATTATATATAAAATAATATATCCAATTCATAAACTATCATAATATATAATGTCCAATTATGTAATGTTCCATCATAATTGGATTACAATCAAGCTATATTTCCATCATAGACAAAACATCATGTCAAGGTGTAAAATTACAACCTCATAAGGACAAATTTCTACAAACACCCTAAAAATCAGATATCCTCCCCTATTATATTTTACACTAATTAAATAGACTACTCTATAATCATATAAATAATGTGTTAAACAAAATTACTCTAAATATGAAAACTCTAATAGTCAATGAAAACCACATAATGGCTATCAATATCTAAGAATATGACTCTAATATTGATTAAGTACAAAACAAAAAGAATAAAATACAACTCAATGATGTTTAAAATGAAATCATATGTATAAATTATTTTAATTAATGGATCCCCAAATGATGGATGTGGACCTATTTCCAATCTACACCCCCATTGCATGTCAAACAAACCATTCATCCATTTAAAAGGTATATTGAACACCAATGACAAGGGAAGCATCTCAACCTCTAATCCCGAATAATAGACTATAAGCATTGCAACATTGGAGGGAAAATAAATTGATTCAATCATTAAAAATAGTAGGGTACAAGATAAACTAGTCATACCTAAAACAATCAATAGAATCTATGGTATTAAATCCTCCACTACATGAAATTTAAAAAACCCAAATCCATTATATCTCTCATGATGTTGACCTCAATAGGATTACAGTAGTCGAGTTACAAAAAATGAGGAAATTTATAATGTTGGCCTCTACCCACTACAAATACTTTCAGCAGAGTGTAAAACTGAAACCCTCATAACATAGAGGTTACACATGTTGCTCCTATAGGGGATGAGATTAACTAGTCCAACTCCACCATAAGGATCTTAGGGAAACCCATGTAACTATTTATAATGATGGAAATGGAATCCATTGTAACAAAATACTAACCCAAAGTGAATAATTAAATAATAAAACACATTATCCCCTAAAGTATCAATTAGATTCTATTGAGGTAGACCCCGTGTGGGATAAAACCGTTATGGCCCTTGATCTAATAGCATACCACATGACGCTCTGCTTCTCATGGATCCAATCTAATTTCCCTCTCATGGTATACATCAACATGAGTGAATCTACTTGATCGCCACCACCCTATTCTGAACTTGATGATATTTTTTATGATTAAATATAGAAATTACATAATAGGTTGAATAACATAGATCCTCCTCATGTTGACTTGAATGGGAATAATAATCAAAAATTTATTTGGATTAAAATAAAATTGATTATTCAGTTTTATTCCATTTGCAACATAGGAATACTCCCTTACTGAAGAGAGAGTAGAACATGTCTCCCTTTTTTCATCAAATTTAATGAGATAAAATATTTTTGAAACTCTTCTAGGATTCCCAACAATGAAAAAATTAACTCCCTACACTCAAGGAGATACATTTTCCGTTATTGATGTGTATATCCCTCAATATGTATAAATTCCAAAGGGTCCCAATACTGAATAGGTTCCAGGACTAGATTGAAATAATTCTCAATAACTGGTAACCAAATATCTATCTCCATGTTATAAAAGTACCACTCATAATTCCCAAAAGACCACAACTACATTATTTGAATTTATTTGTACAACTAATAATACTCTTCAATTGGACCAATACTCTGACAGTCAATTAGATAATCTAATTGATTATCTACAACCCAAAACACATATGGATGAAGACCAAGAGAAATTTTTAAAAATGTAATCAAGGACTTACTAATAAATATATTAAAAAAATTGTGAATATTTTTTAAAATAACTTTATATTTCCCAAGACCAGACCATTTAAATAATTTTAAAATTAAATCTTGATGAATGTACGACTTTTATATATCCTACATATAGGTTGTGTCACCTCACGTTGTCATTCATTAGGTTTAGAGTACATCTTTGGGAGCATAGACCCCCCCTAAAATCACATTTCATAGCTAGTCTACTACGGCCCTTGTTGCACATTGATATTAACATACACCATTTCCAAAACCACCCATGAAATTCTCAGTATAACTAACTCCAAAATCCATCACATCACTCAAAAAAAGGTTTTTATTCTAGATTCTCACAACCCCAACCATCCAATGTTATCCCCCAAGGACCGATAATGAATAAAGAGGGATAATGACCCAGGATTCCTACTTCCAATAGGTTTTGAGATGGTTACTAGCACTGAGGGATTAAAAATACCAATATGGGCAGAAATACCATCAATATTATATATTGGTTTGGAAGATAGTATATCTGCGATCAATAAACTCCAAAACCTAATATAAAAGTGAAATAACTAAAAACTATACCATAATGCATAATTTATTTTCAATAAGCTGATGAATATCTAATTCTAGTTCCCAAAAAGGAAAAGACATGTCTTCCCCATTGAACTAGTCTACTAATATCATGTAGTATTGTACAGTATTGTCCATGTGGTCACATAAGAAACCTAAAAACAATATTTTTATTAAAAGGGTGAGAATACAAGTATACTTAGTTGGAAACATAATGTTTCTCATGTACAAGTTAAACAAGAATACAATGAACCGGTCAAAAAATAGCAGAACGAATGTTACCTAAAATTGATAATTTACAAAACCCATCCTCTCGAAGGGTCACACAGAAAAAAACTCACCATTGTATAGTAACATAATAATAATCTTATCGCTAATATCTATACCACAGATAACATTCTTGTTGATTTACCTCTCTCACATCCTAATATTTTACATTATATTTCTCCATCATCATCTATATAACTTCACATCCAATCTCTCGTGAAAATACATACTGCATCATATCACTCACATATGACCTTATCAAATTTCTCCCAATATAACATCGGTCACCAAATTTCACCATACCACATCAGAATTAGTAAATTTAGACTTCTATCCACCACAACATGTGTGTGACATCATCTCTTAGAAGTTGAACTAAGGAATATATGGTAACCTTCTATAAAAAAATGGGATGTTATAAAAAACCCAAAAAAAACAAATTTAGTTGTCGAATCAAGGTTACTAACGTGGGATAGAAAATTATAAAAATCATACAGAATAAAAATGTTATATATATACACACACACCAAATCCCTTCCTTGGGATTTAAAACAAAAGGGTACAAATCATCACATGATATCACTACTCAACTCCCAAAACCACCACATTTTCTCCGACCATTAAATCAATAACACCACACCACAACCCTTAATCTAAATTCCACTTTTCAACCTATTTCTCAATTTAAATGAATTTCTTAATTTTTCATAACCAACCAATTAAATTTAAATAGCCAATTCAATCAATTATTTCCATACCATTATTTCAAATGTAAGATCAAACACATTTAACCACACATCCCATATTATTACATGATTACATTATCTAGTCCATTGTGTTATTTATTAATTAATCATTTTAATTTAATTACACCATTATGCAAGAATCTAAAAATTTAATATATATCAACAAAACTATCTTTTATATGGAAAAAACCACATCACTTACCATTATCATTCACAACCATATTCCATCATTACCATTCAATTACAAATATATAAAATTCATCACTTTCACCACATAACAACCACACATCATTTTCATAAATCATTCCCACACATGAAAACCACATTCATCTAAATCTATCCACATATAACAACAAAATTTATATAATAGGTAGACATCATGAACACACATTAATAAATAATAATAATTTTTTATATTTTTAAAAGATGTCTTTTATCACATTTCACATCATTATTTTAATTGAATTCTCACCCAATAAACAAATCTATCTGGGAAACTATTTTGTTTTTTGAGTATAAGTGGTTAAGAAAATCCAATTTCTTTTAATAAAAAAATATTATAAAAAACAAGGATTATATAAATACAATAACTATAGGGGATTAAATTCCCACAGCTACATTGATTTTTATCAATACATGAAAAAATTATTATAAGAATGATTTAACTCAACACCAATGATATAAAATGTATGTAAAAACATGTTAATCTTTCCCTACTCTGTTAATTTCAAATTAAGAATTCATAATCTAGATTTTAATAATGAAAAAAATCTTCCCCAAAGATAAAAATATCATAAAAAAATCACATATGATACACTATATGAAAAAAAGGTATCTCCACTGATAAACATATATATATGATTAGATGTACTAGATTGGACCAAGGACAAGGCCACCACTGATCCCTAAAATAATGGATAATTATCTCAATATTATATAACAAAACAAAAACATTATTTTACCCCTAAATCAACACAATTAACACTAATTTATCACATATAATACCTATCCCAAATGTTAAAAAAGAAATAAAAAATGGTGGAACAAAATGGGAACACACCAAAACCATCATAGATTAATCCCCAAGTATTGATGTCAAATTATTCAAATGTGGGATGAAAGAAATCATTTGGATACACTTGGGTCACTCATTAAATGAGCTGATGGTTGGAAAAGTGTCTGGGTCTGAGGGGTCCTAGGATTTTATTTCAACTCTAAACAATATAAGACGATGGAGTAATCTTTAGTAACATACAATATCTTATTAAAAATGAGGATAACCACATTAAAACACAAGGCAGTATAATGCAATAGTTTTGGTCAGTATTGTTTTGATATTTATGGTTACTTTCATTTCATTATTCTTATAAACTGGGCTTCGTCCACCGAAAAAAATAAAAAACTACTCCATAGAACCCAAGATACAATAAAGAAGTGGTTTCATAACCCCATATCCACTTCATAGATTCACCTAAAATTATAAAATCCTAAAAACGGCCTCAAATATCCCCATATGTTTTCTCTACTTCTCAAAATCACAACCATAACCTTCAAAGAGGGTTTATACCACAAGAAATGGACCATAATAAAACTACACCAAAAATTTATGTAGCTCCTAAAACACATCCATGAAAACAATAAAACATAGAATACCATCCTATAATTCAACAACCACCCTTGTAGTATATCTCAATGCTCCACCCCACTACCAAGATAAATTTTAATTTGGACCATATTTTTCCCCCATTAGACCCATTAAACATCCTAAAACCACCTCAAAGTGAATATAAAAACCAAAAAACACAACATAATGGGGTAAAAAAGTCGGTTCCCTTAAAATATAATTCAAAAAAACATGTCCATCATAAATATGGTTATAAAGGATGAACAAAAAATAATGAATCCATATTGGAAAAATGAATAAATTCATTTCCAAAGTAGTAATAATTTTCATTCATGGCTTTAATAATAAAATCACATACTGCCATATTTTAGGGAAACATAATGGCAATAAAATATTTTATATGAATAATAATAATAACATGTATCATTTTTCAATGATGTCTTCCAATACTATCATCACAATGTGGGAATACATGAATCATAATATATTTTACTAGAATATCCTTCAATTACCCATATTTAAACAACTCTTGAGGTATAATAATTACATAATAAATTAGATGGATAAATAATATAAATGAAACACACCACATAAGCTAAAAACATATTGTTTCCACATGAATATGAAAAACATTAATAAATACATCATAACATAACTATAATCTAAGAGTTAAATTGGATGTCGAATAATTTCCAAAATGAATAAATATAATATATCTAGGGAATAATATTTAATGGTTCAATTAATTTACATTCCTAATAATAAATATTAATCATTATTATAGTTTAAATTATTAATTTATTCATTTTTATAAAAATAACTTTTGAAGGGTATGTGGGAAGCTAAAAAAATCAAAAAATGGTACATAGAATGGAACTGGAATAAAAACATCCATTCCCGCAAAAATTATTTTCATCATGTGGAATTCGTGAGCCCACATAGGACTGCAATCATCAATATATTTTTATATTCATGGAAACTTATAAATTATATTCTTGAATTGAATATATATCCTATTCATGACTTTTGTATACTCATCTATATTTTTCTTCCCCTCATTAAAAGAACATAATAGTATGTTGAAATGACCATGAGATTATACTTCTTACATTTTAACAGCTTCATCTTGGAATCTTGTTGAATTCATCCCATTGAAATCGTCTATAGATTCTTTAACAACCATACTCCCTTTCCTGATGGCCTGCACTGAATGTTCGATGGGATCTCCCATTCCAATATATTTAAAAATATTGTTGAGTTTTTCATTCTGATGTTACGTTACCCTAGTAGGCTCACTCTTTGTTTTCTCTATACTCATAATATCATTAAATAAAACTTCTCACCACATGAAAATTTAAACAAATGGGGACCATTATGGTTATATCCTTAGCGATCTTCCTTAAAACATTGATATAAAATCATTACCAACTAACACAATATTTATATGTTTTGTTTTTTTGGAGTAGATATTATGTTAACTAGTATTGTTTCAATTATTATCCAGATACAACACAATTTATAAAACTAAATTTCCACATTGTACTTTTATAATTAATGTATTTCATCTTATTCTCTCATCATCACAATATATCAGGATACTAGACATTAAATATTATCCCATCTAATTAATCATATTATCCTTCTTATCTATCCATCAAAAAATCCATGGCTTTACAGAATCTTATTCTAGGATTCATCATTTTACTAGTAGGATTCCATCCATTGGTATCATGATTATACACCTAAATAATAATATGATTATTTAATTCCATAGCACTCAATTGTTTACTGGATATAGAATAGCCTCAAGACCTATAAATTGAATCAATATACTGTATCATGGACTGATATGGAAACATAGTTCTAAAAATCAGCACCCCCAAATAACACAATAATATGGATGAGTTTATAATTTTTCCTTTAACATGTATTAGAGAATTTTTATTTAGAACATTGTGGTAATCATAAATTTTTAACTCCTTATTATCCTTCTATAACATCTCTGGTTGGGGTGTGACTATCCTATAAAAACCCAATATATAGGTTGAGCGATAAATGCTCACTACGCTGACTTATGATCCATTAATTTGAACCCCATCCATCATCCATGAATACTTAGACACTAACAACCACACAAATTTACATATATAAGGAGCTAAATAAAAATACAATATTGGTCAATAGGTGCATATGTATAATATCTAGAATCATGATCAAACATTCTACCATGGATCCCTAGAATATCCACCAAAATAAAATCAAAATAAACATCATTTTATCATAAATCTACTTGATAAATCACTATAAATATGTTATATATTGAAAAAATCTATTTAAGAAAGAGAAATACTCAACCCAAAGAATCATAATTTACTAGTATCATTAATTTAGACACTTTAATGAACAAAATCCAAACAAAATCCAACATTTTTTGGACACATCAACATTGATTCATATATGAAAGTAACGAGGCTAAAATATCAATAATTTCCAATTATTCCAGAATATAAATAATTATCCTAAACATTAAAATACAATGATTATATATATATATTAAATAGAAACTATAAAATTTTGGCAACCTAACTATGAATTGTATTCATAGGATCTTGTTTCAGGAGGAAATCATATAACCAATGGAATAGGGAGTAAAAATATCCATTGATAACATACAGATCATTTTCCAATTAAATAATTAGTTTCTCAATAGAAGAAAAGAAAATATAGAAATAGTTGGAATCAAGTAGTCCAATTATCAAAATGTATTGGATAGTCTGTGATATAAAGAGAATGTAGTCTAAAATGTCACTTGAGGTTTTATTTTATTAAATGTTAATTATGGGGGAGATATTTTATATGGTATATGCTTCTATGAACCTCATATGAAAGTGGATGAATATGGTAACTATTATGAAGAAATAGAACCTTGGGGTCATCTCAATTTCATTAAAGGGTGGGAGTGTGTTAAGTTTATTATTATGTCATTAAGGGGAGAGTACAATAAGCCTTTTACATAAATAAACCCACTCCTGTTATAAGGTTAGGGACCAGTGTTGTGGCCATCAAAAATTGGGTAAAATCTAGCCTAGAGGAGACACACCATATTTTCAACCATTGGTGGTACAAATATTGAAACATATTAATCATTAATATATGTTTTCATAGATGGATTAAAATATGAATAATGGTCGATAAATATTTTAAAAAAATTACCATAATAATTTGTTGACAATTGATAATTTAATTTTTTAAAATTTTTTATGGAATATTATTTTTATTGAAAAAAATCTAAAGTATAAATAATAAATTTCATTGAAATATCAAAAATCAAATAAATTAAAATAATGAGACAAAATAATAGGAATAAAAATAAAAGGGATATACAATAATTTCATCAACAAATTTTTATTATTGTATTATATGGATGAAAATGTACCATAAAAAATTTTATAAGTAAATATGACAACATGTATAAGATAAAAACATTATTATGATCATAATGGAGATTGATTCCAAATTTAAAAAAATTGATAATGATAATTACACTAAAAAAATAACTGTGGATGAATTATGAAATAATTTTATATAACATTGTACGAAAAAACATGTATTATAAAAATAATAAGATTATAAGAATTTTTTTTATTTTTATTGAATTTTTATAAAAATTCCCCAACATGATGTTTTATAATTGAGAATCGAGGTAGGAAGAAACATTAAGAGGCATGACCTTATATTCACTGAGGACATCCATGATCACAATCCAACAACATGATTAAAAAGTCAATACTTCATAATAAATTATATAAGAAACATATACATATATATTAACTTATTGAATAGAATTATAATTATTTAGTTCACATATAAAATTTATTATTATTAATTTTCATCTTTTTTTATGAAAACAATTACAACATGGTGTAGGGTTCCTTTTCATCATTAAATACATGAAATTTCTGTTGCTTCATCAATGTTTCAGTATGAAAATGTTAACACAATCCATTGCTAAAATATTATTCATTATTATATTATTCAGGGTAGTAGAATCATAGTATTAAAATTCTATATAAATATATACACCCACAAGCATTTGGTGATGGGAAGAATTAATATTCCTAGGAATGGAATTAAAAAGACACATTTTTGTGGTGAGTTTATCACTAGTAATGAGATGCTTTATAATGATAATTTTTTTTTATTAAACATTATAAACATTAATATAAAATTAAATGACCCATTAATATTATATATTAAAATATTTTGAAATTTTATACTAATTATTTAAGAAATTGTAGAGGATTATACTGCATTTATCATGTTGAAAATTTAACCAATCAAGAGAAAAACATAAATTAAAATTAAAGAGTAAGATTATAGAGTTTTAATATTATTATATAACTTTTAAAAATGAAAAATTATGTTTCTTGTAAAACAAGATGGAGGAAAATTAGAATAATAAGAATTATAAATAATAATATAATTCAAAATGCGAGATATTATGTTGATACGTACATCGATTGAATCACATAATATTATAATGTACACCATCCTAATATAGGATTTTGGTCCCCTTTAAGGTAATAACTTTTTATAAATGTTGTTGATGACATTAGGAAGGGAAATTTGGGTTAATATTTTTGTGTATATAAAATGATACCTGTTTTTTCAATATCTGGAAGTGGTATCCTTTTATAAATTATTTTGAATGACATATTAACAATTTCCCATTCTTAATCTATAATGAATTTCATTTATCATGATACGTGGAATATACATTGAAAAAAGGGGAACAAAGATTCAATAATGGGAAATATTTTTTTATCTTTATAGGTTATAAATTTTATTTTACCTTAATAAAATAATTTTTTATTATTTTATTTTATAGATATCTTTAATAATATATCATGATAAATTATTTTTTTCTGAAAAGAAATATTTAACAATTTATTTTAATTTTGAACAAAAAAATCTATAAAATAAAATTAATTTTATTATATTAAATATCTATAAATAATAAATTTACATTTCATATAGATATACAAAATAATGGTTCCAAAAAAATTATTGAATAAATTAATTTATTATATAATGAATGATTACAATACTGCTAATGTCGTTCTACATTTATTTCATATGTGATAAATATTTATTATCCATGATGAATATGTGCTTTATATATAAATTTTTATTTCTAAAAAAGCATTATATGACATTTATTAGTTGATTACTTTCACTAAAAATATTTAAATATATTTCCCATCATCATGAATTTATCAAATTACCCATTTTCACTCTAATATATATAATTACATGTGTATCTAATATTCCTTAACCAAACTCCTACGTTTCTTTAAGAATGTGATTATAATATTATAATATTTTTTAATCACATATATAGCCATTAATAATTTAGTTATATTTAAAGAAAACATTGAGGATGTTGATTTCAATATTATATATTTTTATTTACTTATTGTTCCTATTGTTTTCAAAAGGGGTTTTCCAATTTCTTTCTAGTGGTTTATTAATTTATAGATCACATTATACTACTATATATTGTTTAAATAGAAGCTTTTTCCTATTTTATTAGTGTTTTATCTATTATATACAAATTTTCTTATTCATGGAATTAAAAAGTGTTGTGTTAAATTTTGACAACCATTAAATAATTTTTCCATTACAGTTTTGTTTATTTGATACAGAAAAATATATGTGTATGTTTTGCTTGTTTCATATTTTAGTTCCAAGGTCAGTTCCTCGAAGTTATTATTTCACTGAAATACATTTATATGTAGAGTAGTTTTGTTTCATTCAATTTTTAGACTTTTATTTATGATCTCTACAATTTGTTCCCAATTAGGGAGATCTTGTGTTAGTAGTGAAACTATAAAGTTTCTTACATGTGATGGATCTGCTAAGTTCCTTATGAAAATATAAGCATATGTGGAATCATGAACTTATAATAGGTTTGGTGGAAGAATAATGATATAAATTACAACAAAAATGTAATGAATGATAACAAAGGGGTTGATTTATTTGATGATTAACATTACCATATTGAAAAATATCATTTCCCATATTCCATTTAGATGTTTTAGTGAATATATTGTTTCTAACATTTCACTATAAATCCAATTATACATTATTTATTTTACAATTCATTGATCTCTCCCCCAAATTAATATGTTAGGAAGTGGTTTGAATAATCTAGGATATAAAATGAGATGAATTTATCCAAAAAGATTCAACACACTAATATCATCCTAGCTTGTTGGAGTACTGAAACTCTTTATATGTAGATCCATAAATGGTAAACATGGAGTGCTAGAGTGGAAACAATTATTTGTTGATAACTCTCCATTAGGAACCCGTAGCTCTAATCAACCCTAATGAAAACCATATAGAACCTCACTTTATCATCTAACATTTGAGTGTATTATTTTTATTATGCATTAGTTTGAGGATGATAATCTGTTCTAAATACCATATATGTTTGAAATTTGTAAATACCCTAAAATTCCATGTAATGTTTTATAATATATGGCAATTTCACGAGTCCTTGAAAATTGGCGGCGCGTGATTCGGATGCTTGATGTTGCCAGAAAGAATTTCTGAGCTTTTTTGGGTACGTTCATTAAACGTGACAGTGGGTTTTTGTAACATTTGAACCGGTGATCGGAATTGAAATATGAGGTCACATATTAACTCGCAGCATCATTATTCGCTTATGGAAACCTTCACTATGACCACAGTAGGTCAAGGGGGAATGTTAGATTTTGGGTTTTTCTTGGATGAATAAAATGAAAGAAATATTTTTATCATTTTTTTGATTTGTCGAACCCCCCCATGTGGATGTTATAAATGTGGGGACCACCTGAACTAAAGCTTCCCACATGGGTTATGGTGGAAGGGATCACCTTAACTTAAACCCCCCCAAATTTTAATTCAATACAGTGGACCACACGACCCTTGAACCTCCCACTTAAATTTGGGGAAGTCTCTTGAACATCCCCCACTGTAATTATGCCTCACCCTCAAATAGATTATTCTAATTATATGATACCAACATAATGGTTCCAACAATTAAAATGTTAAATCATATTTTATGTTGGAACCTCATCCTTTGTGAGAGGATTTTTGGGATGGAAAAGGGGAGGGAAGAACATGTGGAAGAGCTTCTCCAAGGAATAATGCAAATATAGAACTCTTCTCCTTCTACGAATCATTCTCTAAAATCCATCGAAGGATCTCTAACAACAAACGAACCAACTATTGAGGAAACGCCATAGTCACTGACTTTTTCTTTTTTCCTCTCATCACCGACGCCGTTGTAGGAGAATTTTTTTGTGATCGACAAATGCCAATCCTTCTCAACCATGGAAAATGTTCTACTAAACCATCGAGGTAGGGTGGTTGTTTGATTTTCATCACCGTAACCATTCTTGATAATTCATCCTAAAATTAGGAAGAGATTATAGCCTCTTTCCACCACTCTAACATAGAGAGTGAGGGCCAAACAAACATGGCCTTACCTCTCCAAAAATCATGGGTTTAATTTTTGTATTCAAAGTGATGGAGGAGGATGGAATCCAACTTTGTTGGGGCAAGAGAACGGCTGTTGTAAACACCACCTCATGCGATGAAGACGACGACGCTACGACGCGGCCCCATGGTCTCTACCGCCCCACGGCCCCCGCCACCCCACGACCGCATGCCACCCACGTCCTCCACGGCCCCCCATGGCCTCGCTGTCTCGCATTCCAGCGGCCCCCACATCCTTTCCATCCCTCGGCCCAGTGGCCGCCTTGGAATCACTATCCCATGGCCTCGCGGCCCTTGAGGCCTCTCTATCCCGCTTCATCGTTGGCCCCTCGGCCTCGTCGTCCCGCAGCATCGTGGCCTCGGCAGCCTCAATGCCCAACGTCCCTCCCTGGCCTCGCCGCCTCCCATGGCCCTATGCAGCCTTGCCGTCACGTGGCCTCACCATCCCCTGGCCTCACGGCCCCCATGGCTTTGCAGCCCTCACGGCCCCTGTGCTGTACTCACGGCCTCCGCGCCGCCCTTGCGGCCTCTCGCCACTCCACCGCCCAGCGCAGGCCGGGCCAGACCTCCCACAAGCCGGGCCGGATCCAGCGGGCCGGGCTGTACCCAACAGGACAGGTCAACCCAAACCAAGATAGGTCAGCCCAAACAAGTTTGGCAAGAGCCAGGTCAGACCGACCAGGTCGGACCTGACCCAAACCAGCTACACGCTTTTCACTCTATCAGCCATAACATTGGGACAAGTTGTCTGTTTGACAAACCATCAACAGTTCTATAAACCATTTAGTGATAGCATCCCTTTGGTATACCCCACATGAGATTTGGATAATTTTGGGATACGATTGGGTTGGATGGAGAACGAATCTTACCGAGCCCTCGAGACTAAATGGCTAATAACTTACAAATCAGGCGTCTGATTGACGCACCGTCTATTGCATTGAGACCCCTAAGACATTACATTTAATTGGGTTACATCTTTGGTGAAATTTTTTGTAGTTTGAGGATCTACCGGGGGATTGAGGAGAAAACCATCCCAGAGACGAGCAAGCTTAGTGTGGGAACCCAGTAGCTGGATGTGACATGAAGAGTAAATAGTGATCATGTGTGGGTTAGCACCGAGTGCTCCTATGTGGGTCAGCACCATGGGATATTGTGTGGGTAATTTCTGAGCGATACTTTGTAGGTCATCACCTAGCAATCTTGTGTGGGTCAACACCGAGCGATCCTATGTGGGTCAGCACCGAGCGATCCGGTGTGGGTTAGCACCTACAGATCCCATGTGTGTCAGTATCTTGATATCCAGTGAGGGTCAGCACTGAGTGATCCTATGTGGGTCAAAAACATAGCCTCCTAATTGTGTACTATGATTTAGTAGTTACATATAATCATTTGTACTATTTTTCCTATGAAATACCCTGTGTGAGTTGAGTCAGTACCTTTGTGGTATTCTTTTGTGTGGCGTAGATATATTGTATTTACCTTTGTGGAGTTCCTTCCTTTGTAAAATATTTGAGATTTGGGATTTTGAGTTGGACTCTATGTTTTCTCATGATTGAGATGGGAATACTTGGTAACCTAGGTATATGTATGGGCATATACCTACGTATGGTTGTCAGCTAACATCATGCTTTGTGGATTATCATAGGTATATTTTGGAAGTCCCTGATGATTTCAGGGTCCCTAAATAGTATATTTATACTCACCCCAGTACGGGATATGCCTGCACCTCATTGTGGTTGATGCAGACGATGAACCACACTGACCGAGGTTGAGGGCACTATGGCTAGATGGGGCACAGAGGTGGACCTTACGACGTGACGGAACACAAAGGAGATATGCAGACGTGGAGTGTTTAGGAAGTGATCTATACCTACCCTTTAGTTAGGAAACTCATGGTATGACCCAATAGCTTCCATTACTTTTCTCCAGTTGTATTTTATTTCACTTTTACTTGTACCATTACTATTGGGCTTGTATTCCAGCAACTTTTTACTTTTAAAACTATTTTTTAAATGAATTTGACTTATGTTCATATCTTTCTGAATGTATGGTTGGGTGTGTTCACTTGATATAAAGGTAATTCCTTTCTGGTTTTAGGAAATATGCCTTTTGGTGCTAGTTTCCAGCCCCTGGCCTACAGAAGGTGGGCATGGGGCGGTTACGGCACAGGCCCTAGGGGACGGGTCGTGACAAATTGGTATCAGAGGAGTTGGTTCTACCTTATAATATATGACTCTGATATTTCAATTTAAATACTATAGTGTTAAGTGTAGTGAGTGTGGTTATCAATTTTGGGAATCCAGTGTTGGTGCAGCGTCCGACGTATCCATACCATAGGACCCTGTCTTCTGATTTCTGACTCAGTGCACAAAACCACTGACTACGTGTGTGTTTTCAATATTTTTTTTGTGCGATCTCATTAGAGTCATATCCCCAGGTATAACATAAAAAATGTGTCACACCTATTTGTTTTCAGGATGCATCCACATAGACAGCCATCTAGGGTTCTGGGTATAGTTCACACAGATAGCCCACCGAGTGATGACGCCTCGTTGCAGGGCCCTCTTCTAGTAGAGGCACAAGTGGAGGCACCAGCGGTACCATTACCAATTGGGAAACAGATTCTAGTAGACCCATTAATAGAGGGTGAATTATTCTTGAGCACATTGCCCGACTTCCAATGCTAGAGGCCACAGAGGATAACGGGAGAGACGAACCCACATAAGGTTCGGGATTGGTTGGAGGTCGTGGTGAGAGTCTTCCCACTAGTAGGGACACAATCTGATCTCATGGAGATCCATGATGCCAGTCTACTACATGTAGTAGTAGGAAGAAGGTGGATCTTGATGATCCTGGCTCATGAGGATGTGACACTTCTCTAGCCAGACTTCGAGAGCCTGTTTCGGGAAGAGTTTGTCCCAGTGACTCTTCGTGCATTGGGCATTCAGGAGCTTCTTATTCTGCAGCTGGGAAGCATGATTGTGGATCAGTACATAGCGGGTTTCACTGACCTCTCTTGCTACTCCACATATATGTTGTGGTACCCCTCCTTCAGGGCCCAGACCATCTATAAGGAACTAAGGTGGGAGATCATGGATTCGATGATTTCTCTTAGCATCCCGATACAGGCGGGGGTGTTAGAGAGAGCCCTCTTAGTGAGGAGTTTCTTTACTGAGCAGTTACCAGCAACGAGACCAACCACCAGACATCATGTAGCGGAGAATTATACAGCTGTAAGCAGACAAATTTCATAGAGGTTCCAGAGGACCAGACCTACAGTTGGACAACCACATGATTCAGGGTCGGTTGTGCGAGGCACCCGAGATAGAGCCAGTCATGCAAGGAGAGGGCAGTGTTACACATGCGGCAGGCAGGGTCACATGGGTTGTGACTGTCCCACCCTCTGTATGGATGATTATTAGACATTTAATGGATCTCCCATACAAAGATATAGGTTTGACCGAGGATGTCCGTAGTGAGCAGGCAGACGTGGATTAGGAGTTGGTCGTGCTGCAGTTGGTGGGCGACGATTCTATATATTACATCCACCACCACTAGGTGGTCCACCCCGACCACATAAGTATGGAGGATAGAGGTGAACTCAGCTCCGGGAAGTTGAGGCCTATGATCATGGTGCTCAAATGATTATATGAGATACGATCTGTGTCTACTCCACATTAGTTGTAGTATTTATATACATAGGTTCCGGTTATTCATTTATTTCCACTACCTACGTTTAGTGCTCATATATTTCAATAGAGTCGTTGAATCGATTCGTACAGCTAGAGAATCTTACGGAAGCATATTGGATGATTACACACTGCATCTGACAGTCTGAGCATTCTCTAGGAGGCGAGAGCATCAGCTGAGATATCCTAGTAGCGGCGTTGAGGACTTATGACATCATCTTGGGTATGGACTAGTTATCTAAATTCCATGCTTAGATCGACTGTATTAGTCACAAAGGATGGTATGTCAGCATAGATTGGACCATCTTTACCTTAACCAGCGAGAAGGGAGCCCTTGAAACATATGATGGACTTACCTGACGGAGAGTGAATCCGATCACTCCATAGTTGGATAGCCTTATCCTTGGAGTAGTTGATGTAGAGAGTCTGAGTTATCCTGTAGTGGTGGACGAGTACATGGATGTCATCCCTAATGATGTTTTGGGTCTACCTCCTCATAGAGATGTGGACTTTTGCATTGACTTGTACCCAAGATGACACAAATTTCTACACCAGCATATCGGATGGCTCTCACGGATCTTTGTGAGCTGCGGGTATAGATGGGGGACTTATAAGGGAAGGGGTTCATTCGACCCTGTGTTTCTCTATGGGCATCCTAGTTATTGTTCTACATGAAGGTGGATGGGAGCTGAGACCTTTTGTTGACTATCGGTGCCTGAACCAGGTGACCGTGAAGAACAAGATCCTACTTCTAAGGATTGATAACCTGTTTGATTAGTTTAAGGGAGCACGATGGTTCTCGAAGATAGACCTCAGAGCAGGCTATCACCAGCTCAATGTACAAGCGGAGGATGTGCAAAAGACGGCTCTCATATGTAGGTAGTGACATTATTAGTTCTTTGTTATTCCATCTGGTGTATCCAACACTCCCGAAATGTTCATGGGACTCATGAACATGATATCTCCTCCATACATTGATCACTTTGAAGTATTCTTCATCGACGACATTGTGATCTACTCGGATACTGAGGAGGATCATGCCTATCATTTACCGGAAGTATTGGACACTCTCTGAGAGCAATAGCTATATGGTAATCTCTCTAAGTGCTAGTTTTGGATTGAAGAGGTTCATTTTCTAGGACATGTCATCAAAGAGGCTGGGGTTACAGTGGATCCAGTGAAGATTGAGGTGTTACTTTCTTCAGAGCCACCCAAGAGTGTGACGGAGATACAAAGTTTCTTGTGTTTGGCAGGATACTACTGGAGATTTGTGACCGATTTATCAAGAGTTGCAGCACCACATCAGGGTTGATGGAAAATAGAAAACCCTTCATGTGGTCAAAGAGATGCTAGAAGAGTTTTTAGGATTAGTGGCAGAGGCTGACTAGTGATCTCATCTTGAGACAACCATAAGATGGCGTAGGTTACATAGTTTACTACGATGCATCAGGGATTGGCATTGTATTTGTCTTGATAAAAGAGCGATCAATGATCACATATGGTGCTCGACAGCTGAGATAGCCTGAGCCGAACTACGCTACCCATGACCTGGAGTTAGCTATTGTAGCCTTTGCCTTGAAGATGTGGTGACATTACTTGATGGGTGAGCGTTTTACAGTCTACTCGGATCATAGGAGTCTAAAGTGTATCTATTATCAGAAGGACCTGAACCTAAGGTAGTTATCTTGTCTTGAGTTCCTCCAAAACTATGACATTGAGATAGTCTATACTCCTGGGAAGGGGAACATTATAGTAGATATACTCAGTATGAGATATGGTATATAACTGCTAGGTGAGGCAATGGAGCTGTTGGCTCCTTTTTAGATATCCTTTTTGGATCGTGAGGGAGCATTTTTCATTTAGTCTCTTATAGTCACTCCTATACATGTTTATTATGTCAAGGAGGCACAGTGCAGGGACACTGAATATGAGACTCGATGTGCATGGATATCCACAGGATAAAAACATGATATATTTTCTGAAGTTGGGGAGCACGTCATCATCTTCAAAGGACGTACCATTGTACGTGTGTCACTTCGGGAGGAAGTGTTGAGGGAGTTCCACACATCCCATCTAGAGGTACATCCATGAGTGGCGAAAATTTACAAAGATCTTTGAAGACAGTACTGGTGGCCTGGAATGATGAAAGCAGTAGCAAAGTTTGTCTCTCAGTGCCTAACTTGTCAGAAAGTGAAGGCAGAGCTTTAGGTACCAGCAGACTTCGTTCAGCCTTTAGATATTCCAGAGTGGAAGTGGTATGGGATATCCATGGAATTCGTGACTGGACTTCCACATAAATGTAGAGGCCATGATTCTATTTGGGTGATCATCGACCGACTCACCAAGTCGGCCCACTTCCTTCTAATCAGAGAGTAGGGTTTAGTAGAGAGCTTGGGATGCCACTATGTGAAAAAGATTGTGAGGCTACATGGAGTACCCTCGATGATTTCCTCTGATCGTGATGCACGTTCTACTTCCCAGCTATGGAAGGGGTTGCATGAGTCTTCCAAGATGCAACTTCATTTGAGCACTGCCTTCCATCCTCAGATGGAAGGTCAGACTAAACAGACCATTCATAACCACGAGAAAATGCTACGTGAATGCGTCCTCAACTTCAGATGCAGCAAGTAGAATCACATTACTTTGGTGTAGTTTTCAAATAACAACAGCTATCACAACACCATTTGGATGGCACCTTTTGAGGCGTTGTAGGAGAGACCTTTGATATCACCTTTGTGCATGAATGACCCAGGGGAGTCAGCACGAGTGAGACCAGTGATGGTACAGGCTACCACAGAGAATGTGAAGATCATATAGAAGTGGATAAAGACTAAACAGACTAGGCATAAGTCTTATATCGATAGGTGTTAGAGACCTCTGTAGTTCGATGATGGTGACCACATCTTTATATGGGTCTCACCCTGAAGAGGTTTGTGGAGATTTGGCCAAGGCAGTAAGTTATCTCTAAGGTTCATTGGATCATTACATGTCCCCAGAAGAGTTGTGGAGGTGGATTACCATATAGCTCATCCCCCAATGTTCCACTGGGCGCACGACGTCTTCCACGTATTCCTGTTGAGGAGATAAGTGCACGACCCTTCTCACATCATTAACCATTGTGAGCTGGACATCGACGATGGGGAGATGTTTTCAGAGGTTCCAGTAGTGATTGAGGATTGACAAGAGAAAGTCCATCATGGGAGGGAAATACCTATGGGGAAAAATTGCTGGCAGCAGAAGAACCTCCAGGTGAGAAAATGGAAGCTGGAGGATCAGATTCGTGCTCAGTACACCCACATGTTTTCCCAGATTTTTTGATGTGGATTTTGAGGATGTAAAGCCCTAAGGTGGTGAAAATGTAAACACCCTGAAATTTAATGTAATTTTTTTTAATTATATGGGAATATAAAGAGTCTATGAAAACTGACGGCGTGTGATTCTGAGGCCCGGTGTGCCCGAAATGAATTTCAGAACATTTTTTGGGTACGTTTAGTAAACGTGCGACCATGTTTTTTTATCTTTTGAATCGGTGCTTGGAATTGAAATATGAGGGAACCGATGAACTCGCAACGCTTGTATTCACTTAAGGATACCTTCACCTCTACCACAGTAGATCGAGGGTGAATGTTAGATTTTGGGTTGTTTGTGGAAGAATAAAATAAAATAAAAATGTATAACATTTTTATTTTTGTTGAAACCTACCATGTGGATGTTATAAATATGGGGACAACCTTAACTAAAGAGACCGACATGGGTTATTGTTGTGGGGACCACCTGAGCCTAAACCCATCAAATTTGAATTCAATGGTTGAGACCACCCAACCCTTGAACCTCGCACTAAAATGGGTGGATGTCTCTTGAACATCCCCAAATTTAATTTTGCTACACCCTCTGATTAACTATGCTTATTAAATGATTCCAACTTAATGGTGCCAACAATTAATATTTTTAATCATATTTTATGTTGGCACCTCATCAATTGAAAGAGGTTTTTTGTGTTGGTAAAGGAGAAGGGAGAACATGTTGATGATCTTCTCCAACGAAGAATGCCAATGAAGGACTCTTCCCCTTTGATGAATCTTTCTCCAAACTCCATCGAAGGATCTCCAACGACGAACAAACTGAAAATCGAGGAAACACCATTGTCGCTGAATTTATCATTTTCCTCTTGCCTCTGACATTGTTGGAGGAGACTTGTTATAGGATCAAAAAATTCCATTCCATATCAACAGCGGACAATCTTCAACCAAACCATCGAGGGACGGTGGTTTTTATATTTTCTTCAACTTACCTATTCTTGATAATTCATCATAAAATAAGGAAGAGATTATAGCTGATTGCAACCGCTCTAACACGGAGAGTGTGGGCCAAACAAACATGGCCTGACCTCTCCTCAAATATTGTGTTTGATTTTTTTTCTTTGCAATGGAGGAGGATGGAAACTAACTTCAGCGGGGCATGATAACGGTGGTCAGTGCCACCACAGGCCGCGATGAAGGCGACAACACCACCTCGCTGCATCGCACCTCCCGTAGCCCCCGCCTCCCCACGGTCTACAGCACCCCACTTCCTCCATCGCCTGCGACATAACACTGCCCGCAGCCTTGTGCCATTAACGGCCACCACCGCCCTAAGGCCCCATGCCACCAGCAGCCCCCGCTGCCCCGCATCCTCCATCACCCTGCGGCCTCGCACCGCCCGTGGCCTCCTCGGTCCCCATGGCCTCGTTGTACAGAGGCATTGTGGCCCCTTGTGGTTTTGCCTCCAAGAAGCACCCACATCCCTCCGTGGCCCCTACGGCCTCACTGACGTATGGCCCCATGGACCACGAGGCTTTGCCGTCCCGCAGCCTCATTCCCCCCATGGCTTCACCGCCCTCACGGCCCCCATGCCGCCGCTGCGGCCTCACCGCCCATGCGGCCTCCCCGCCCTCGTGGCCCCGGTGCCGCCCTCGCGGCCTCCATGCCGCCCTCGTGGACTCTCACCACTCCTTGGCCCTCACACCGCACAAAACTGGTCAAGGCGGACCCAGTGAGTGCTGAGTCGAACCCAGCGTGCTGGGTCGGGCTGTGTCGGACCGGACCCAGACCAGCTACGAGCTTTTCGCTCTCCATCCATAAATATGGAACTAGGAGTCCGTTTCAAAAACATTAAAGGGCACTATAAACCATGGAGCGACATGATCCCTTTGGTATATCCCACTTGAGAATTGGATAAACCTGGGATACAATCTGGTTGGATCAAGCACGAATCCAATCGGGCCATTAGGAATAAATGGATAATAACTTGTAGATTATGCATCAGATTGACGCACCGTCTATTGCATAGAGAGCCATATGACGTGGCCATACTTTGGGTTACTTATCCATGTAACATCATCATAGATGGAGTATTGACCATTTTCTAGATAAGAGGACCCTCCTAGGGATGAGAAAACATAGGGCATGAACCCATTAGGTGAATGTAACATGAAGAATGAATAGGGATCTTGTGTGGGTCAGCACCGAGCAATCCTGTGTGGGTCAGCACAGAGCGATACTATGTGGGTCAGCACTGAGTGATCATGTGTGGGTCTACACCAAGCGATCTTGTGTCAGTCAGTACATAGCAATCCCCTGTTGGTCAGCATCAAGCAATACTCTTTGGGTCAACACCGAGAGATCTTGTGTGGGTCAGCACCGAGCGATCATATGCGGGTCAGCACCTAGAGATCCTATGTGGGTAAGAATCTAAAAATCGTGTGTGGGTCCACACCGAGTGATCATGTGTGGGTCAGTAGCAGATCCTCTTAACAGTTTAATATGATTCAGTAGTTACATCTAATCATCTGTACTTCTGTACTTATGAAATACCTGGTGTGAGGTGAGTTAGTAAATTTTTGGTATTCACCTGTGTGGCGTACCGATGTGGTAATTACCTTTGTGTTTTTACTTCCTTTGTGGAACAGTTGAGCTTTGGGAATTTGAGTTGGACTCTTTGTTTCATCATAATTGAGATGGGTATACTTGTTAACGTAGGTATGTGTATGGTAATATACCTTAGTAGGGTTTTCAGTCGACTTCATGCTTTGTAGGTTATCCTTGGTGAATATTCTAAGACCATGAGGGTCTCAGGGTCCTTACTGAGTATTGTTATACTCACCCATGCATGATCTTTTCCCAGACCTCGTTGCGTTTGATGCAAATGATGAACAACGTAGATTGCGGCTGAAGGTACTAGGGCTAGACGGGGCCCGAATGTAATCCATACGGTGAGACAGTATGCATAGGATACGGGAAGACGTGGATTGCTGAGGAGGTGATCTATACCTACACTTCAGGTAGGAACCGCAGTGGATGACCCAGTAGCTGCCTTTCTTTTTCTTTAGTTGTATGTTATTTTTATTGAACTTGTACCATTACTGTTGGGCTTGTATTCCAGCCTCGTTTTTTTCATTCAATACTCATTATACTATATAGTTGGCTTGTTTTCGTATCTTTTTCTGTTCTTGGTTGCGTGTGTTTAATTCTTATAAAATAAATTCCTTCCCGATTTTAGGGAATACACCTTTTGGTGCTAGTCTCCAACCCCTGGCCTATAGAAGGCGAGGTTGGGGTAGTCACAGAACGGGCCCCGGGGGACGGGTCATGACAAAATTCTTTTTTATGAAACCTCCAAAACATCTTAAAAATCCTTATATATGTAATATAATAGTGACTCATTTTCAATTACAGGCAGAATCCATATCATTGAGCACATGTTCAACACCTTTTGTGTGACACATAATTTAATATCTATTGATCCATATATATATATATATATATTGAAATTTTCACCAAAAAGATATTAACTCCACATAATTAATTCAATTATAATATTGATAACAGAAAATAAATATTTAGGTAAATTTATAATTTATATTAAAATTAATGAAGAGGTAGGACACCAATTTTCATTTAATATAAGGATGAAAAAAATGACAATTATTAAACATCAACTATATATCACAAACATATCCCCTATATAATGTAATCCAAGTGCATGTTTACCCTAAAACCATATATTACCTCCTTGAATGATTCCTTGCATTATTTTTTCATGTAAAAAATAATCCCCATTCAGGTTTACTTAATAGTGGATTTGATAGTCATGGTCAATATCATAGAAATAATTTAGAGTTCCCAGATATCCAATGAAAAATTTCGATCTAGGATCCATTATTTATTATTTTTCATTATTTAGTAACCGCTATTACAGAATCATTCAATTATATACTCACATATCTATTTATATGAAATATTGAGTTTAATTTTTATTGAAATAATGAAAATATCTCTATTATGTGTTAACATTTTACCATTATAAAGGAATCAGTAATTATTATAAATTACTATTCATAATCATACTCTCATAAGGAATATAGAATACAATCAAAAATAGGCACAACCATGTATTTATCAAGTCAATATCTAAAGTCTATTTTCATAAAATCATTGAAGAAAATTGATGCATTTTTCATCTAAATGGATTCATTGTGAATTAAATATGTCAATACATTTTAATGAATTATATCGAATATATATATATATCATATTTACAATTAGTTGATGATATTCAGATTTATACTAATAAATTGAGATATAATGAACCCCTTATCATTTAATTAACATGTTATCAATACAGTGAAGATGATAATTATTCTGTGTCATGATCTTATTGATTTTAATATTATTAATAAAGGGTTTTATCGATATATATTATTAATAATATTGAGGATTGATGTATCACATGGGGAATAACATGGGTATATAAACCCATTATCTTTATTTTCTAGTATCATATTTTTTTAATTCTACTAATTTACAAGGATATTTATATACGGACTCCTAAATATTTGAATAAAACTTACAATGAGTTCAATTGAACAATATATTTCTAATTTTTTTGGGAATTAAAAAACGCTAATAATTTAACCATGTAAGCTATTAACTCCATCCCAAATAGGCATATTATAATAATTTTTCTATATCGGGGTGGTTGGGATAGATCCTTAGCTTGTTGGGAGAGAATTTTCTAGAAATATTGGAAATAGGAAGCTTCACGTATCCTTTAATTGAATAAATACATTGTTTATTATTTGAATTATTAGGATAGAACATTGTGTTGTACTTTTCAGAGTCATTCCCATCATCTAAAATGTGTTTAAATAGTTAATGGATTTAAATGATTATTTTTTAAGGATAAATGGGAAATCTCTCCCATAAACCCTCTGTTTTATTACCCTATTTCTTATTCTATCAACATGCATGATTTTAGAAATACATGGATCCCTCATGATATCGTGATCTCACTCATCCACCTATATTTCCTATTTTATGATATACATATTGGGAATATTTTGTCTTAATATTTATAATGTAGTTTTTATCCAAAAATATCTAATTATACATTCTTACCATTATTTCCCTTACTTAAGATCCCAAAATTTTTAGTTTATTGATTATTTTATGGACTCACTGTGTTATGATTATTTTAGGTGGTGACTAATTGTGGGTTTTCATTATCATTTCTAAGGTTGGAGTTATCTTATACCTATACTACATTTAATAGAATTATATTTACTATTTTTCGTCTGGGTTAATGTATTTCCATTTGACACAATAGAATATCTTTTTTAGGTTACCTATTAGTTCTACATTAATTATGTATATCCCCTATAGGGGGACTATGTGTAATTAATCAAATAAATTGGAAATTTTACATAGATTTATGGGTGAAGAAGGTGTTTCCACCATAGATAATGTAATCATGATGGAGATTTATTGTTTCTGTCATGGATGGAATGTATATTAATTATTATTTATCTTATATTATTATGTTGATCTATATTGAGATAACTATTGACTGATTTTATTGTAGTTATATTCCTATATTTTGGTGAGACCAACCTAGAATAAACTAGTGGTGTTTTTATATATGTATTTACCTATCATGAAACTGTGTTATGAGATGGTGTAGTGAGATAATATCATGAGAATAATTAGGGTTATTTTGTGTGATGATATAACCTCTAAACAATACATAGATTGAAGATTATTTTCAATGTATCCAGTATTGATTCAACTTGGATGGTTTGGGGTGCTTGATGGGGTCATCATCTATAAGAAACTTGTGGTATATGGGTTGAACAATTATTTTATGATTCAAAATAATTGTACATCTTGAATGGTTCCAATTAAGGTATTTTTTTGGGCTTTCACATAATATTCAATGTAATAATCACATCATATTTTTTGTTCAAATATGTTTGTATTTATTTTTAAATTCATAAAACATTATACCTTTGTTTTGTTTATGACAAGGGGCCATTGGAGTAGTCATTTTTTTTATTCTTATAACATTAATTGTAATATAAATGAATCAACATGAATTATGATAAGGTATATAGCCAACATAAAGGGTTATATAATAGACTCCTATTTTGATGTCTGTGAACTATGATTGAAGTGGTACTCGAATAGACCAATGGATGATGTTTTTTTCATCCCCATTTCTTTTTTTGTATCATTTTCCCATTGATATTCATCACATGGAGGTCTCATTATACTTACATTTGTGATTGATGATATTTAATTATATTATCTTATAGAATTATTTGATGATATTCTAGCATACATTATATTTTATAGAAGATTATCATATTTAATACATCTGTATTTTTAGATATTCTATTGTATGAATTATTATAATTTTCACATACTCATCAGGGAATAGTCTCAACATCTAATGTTTAATCCCAATCAAATTTTTAGTAATCTATTGTATATATAGAGTTTTTTATGATGTTATATAGAACCCTAGCCTAGACTATGTGATTTAGTTTAGGCTGTCACAATATGATATCAAAGACCATTTTATTTTCCATGACATATTGTTTTGGTCTTGATAGAAGGGAGATGTGATGGATTGATCCTATTTAGTGGAGATTATATTAGGATTATCTATAAAATATTTTGGGAACTTATGAGTTTCTGGGGGGTGGTATTTTTTATTTAGTTTTGATGTTATTGATTCTTGTTGATTATTGGTGATTTTTTACATTTAATGATTATGCAATTTTCTCATGTCCTAAGTGGGAAGGGTGGGTTTGTCCATGAATCATAAATAAAAATGTAAGTTCTCATGTCATAGGTATTATTTTTTGCGATTATTATTTTTTTAGTTAATTAAATCATAGAATTAATATATTTGGTATTTTCCAAAAGTTATCACATTTGAAATTTAATTAATTTATCTTAAGAAATACAATTTTTTGTTGTTATGTATATATTATTTTAACATATAATCAGGTATCATGATGTGGCCTTAAAACATGGATATGTTCTCAGGGATTCTAACATGTAGTTGTTGGTATAATTAAGTCATGTGATCTATGATTGTGTTATGTTTACGTAAGCACAAGCTATGTTAAATAATATTTTAAATATTGAGAAATTAAAGGCATATATTAGTTACTTTGTTCCATTGAATTGATTTATTCCCATCAACGACATGTAATGAAAATGGGTGACCAGGATGAGAAAAGTACAGAAAGATGGAATTTTATTATTATAACAATAGTTATTTTGGATTGTCTAATTAAGGATGACTGAAATAAAATACTAGTGGATAATAGAGTTTACCCGCTTCAGCGATATGTTTACTATATAGTTTTAGTGAGAAGTAGAGGTGCCTAATGGGGAGGAAAAAAATGGTGTTGATATATATATGAAAATTAATCTATTGAACACTACATAATTGATGGGAAAATGTATTCCACATTATGGACATGAATGGATTTAGATCATTGAGGGATTATTGGAACATATATATTCATAACTATTTGATGAGTGAAGTTGGCTACATTTATCTTACTCGAATCATCCAAGAGGTTGTGGGGTGTAATATTCTAGGCTCGATGGAATCATGGTTGAATGTGGGATGACATAAATGACTTCTTTTATTATAGAATTATTTCATGTGGTGATATTGATAGGTAGGATCACTATTTTATAAAAATCCCATAGTGGACTACAGCGGTGGATTATTATGTGACACGGTTTGGGGAGAAGATTCTTCAACTTATTTTCGGAAAAATGTGAGAAATAAAAATATTAGATATTTTATATCTTCATTTTTTAAGGTGAGTAATTTAGTCTATAAATTTGTACTTAAATCATTTATGGTTGTTGATCACAATGATATATCATTTTAGATGTATTTTTTGTTTGATTTGAAAAATGGTTTGAAGAAGAAAAAAGTTGAGATTAACCAGTGTGATGATAGGAAATTAGGATGGAGTTAAATATCATCTCTTGTAGATTCCTGAGTACACATTCCTATCCATTTAATTTAAAAACTTTTAATTACTATAATTCATGTTCTAGTCATCAAAAGTTGTTACATTAAATTATAAATATGTGAAACATTCCTTATTGTTTTCAATATTACATGAGTTAGTTGTGGGAGAGTTTTGGGGAAGATGAAATTCGTAAGGGACTTGTTAGAAAAAACTTATAAGGGCACTCATTCATCTTCCATTATTTATTTTTATAGAGTAAGAAGGTATTTTTTGCAGCCGAATTTATTCTCCCTATAGGTTTCCTTTATACAATTGATCTGGGTTTCATGGGGAAGGTTTTTAGATCCATGATTTATAGGGTGTTTGCAATGGATTATGATCCGATAATTGGTTAATAGGGACCTTCAATGGTTAGTGTTCCGATTTTAATTACATCATTTCTATATAAAATATTTAATATTTCAAAGGTTACCCATTCATTTGTGTTTTTTCATTTAGTTTCCAGTTTACAGTTTCCAATGAGATATTCATCTAGTTAATTATACATTGATTTACCTCTTCTGATGTTGGTTGAACATATTCATAGGAACCTAAAGTGTCCCATATTTGATATAGGCTACATAAATTTTTGGGATTCTTTGATAATTGAGATTATTATTTTCAATGTCATTTACATAATGGATTTGTTGATTTGATTTCAAGATCAAGTATGTCTATATCAAATGAAGGTTTATTTTACATACCTTAAGGGATATGAGTATATTATTATTAGAGAGTAGAATATGGTGGCTACTATAGAAGTACTAGAGAAGAGCATTAATAGGGTTTTTAAAGAACATGTTGTGGATATGGTTTGAACTCCACCCCATATGTCAGTTTGATTCATGTTTAATTTAGTATTGGATCAGTGCGAAGATGTGTTCATAGATTATTTTTAATAAACGACACAAGAAATGGTGATAGATTTTTGATTGATTTTTTATGGTTTCCAAACCTGTATTGATTCCCACATATGGTATTGAATCAATTATGTTAATAGAGATCAATGTACAACTTGAAAACCTATATGATAGTATTGTTAATTTCCATAGTGTAATTCATGGCCATTCTAGAATCGACAATCATCTGATTTAATGGGAAGTTTGTAAAATTTTCAAGGCATTAATATCACGAATGATAAAAAATTTCTGGAAATGTATTGACTAGTAATGTAATCGAATCCAAGAGAATAGTTTTTCATAATAAATTTATAAATATTATAAATAGATAGAAATAAAGAATGATTTATTAATGTGATCATCCCTCAATAAACCTATTGATTACCTGATGTCCTTTTTGCTCAATCATCATTTCAATCATATCATAAAAGGGTCAAATCACTATAGTGGTGACACACATGTGCTACTATGATCATTAAAAAATGACAATGGATTATCAGTTACTAGAGTGTTGGATCCATCATTGTTCATTTTTCATCTTAATAGATGTGATGATTAGTTTGGGCATTATATATCATACTTTCACAATTTTAATTGATATTATAAAGTTTGATATATAATCTATAAATGATAAATTGATATTGTGAGAATCCTATTAAATTTTTTGTTATTAAAAAATCATGATTATGATCAAACATGACATAACAGTAATAATCATACATTTATAAAAATATGGTTATTGTTAAATATTATATAATTAAAAAACATTCCTTAAATAATATATTAAACATTACATGTTACATGGTCATATAATAATAATGGTAACAATGACAATAATAATAATAATTTCTCAAGGTGTTCACTAACTAGAGTAAGGATAAATATTATTTTACCTTCATGAAAATTAACATTTACCTCATAACAAAATATGGATCTGCTAAACCCCCTCATAATTTGTAATATTCCAAAATAAATATTTATTTATTCAATAATAAATTAAATACTATATGTTAGTATAATTAAATAATTACATAATGAATAAATATTTCTTTATGTTCTTTTATCAATAAATTTGAAAATTGTAATTCCTTAGACATGGGAATAATATATAATCCAATATTAAATATAAGCTAAAATCCAAATCATTGGAAAGGTATAGTCTGTGACCCTCTATGGTTTTTTCTATGGGGAATTAGGTGGACTTCCTAGAATCCCATGAATATTGTATAGAAATAAATCATGGAACATGGAAATGAAGTTAATGTCATATCATTGAAAAAAATTATGAGAATTTTTTATCAATTATAATCTATTTTTCATGACATGTTATCAAAAATGATTAACAGTCATGCCATTAACCTACATAACTGATTTGTCATTTATCAAAAATCAGGAATAATCACTTCATTACATAATTTCCATGATATTTAATGTGAAGGTTCCATTTCAATCATAGGGTTAAGATGTCAACATCCCCTTATATCGAAGGAAAAAAATCTTTCATGAAAATATTAATTAAAAACATATCATTTTATAAACAACCAATATGTCCTTCTTCTGGAAAACATATGGTGTCATGTTTTTTGAGCATAAATTAAGGTGTTCATGTACTTAACGGCATTAATAATAATCATAGAGTCTAAGGCCCTTTAAATAATCTTTATTATATGTATATTAGTTGACATATAAACATGTATAACTCAAATTGTAGGGTTTTTATTATAATCTATTGTCATTGATATTGCAAGCTGTTAAAATAAATAGATAAAGCCTTATCTTCTTAAAGGTATTGAAACCTTAAATTCATCATATAATGATTTCCATCAGAGAATTTTATATGATCTTTTTTTTCAAAAAAAAAATATCTTCATGGTATTTTAATGTTCTCATCATAATAGGAAACTGATATGAAATTTTTTCTGTGATAGTTAATTAAGGAAATTATGAGATAAATTACATATATGTCATTCGATTTTTTATATTACTTAAATAATATTAATTTTAAATAATATAAATTTAATAAAAAGTAAAAACATTTGGTTTTAGAACAAAAAACTCAAGAATGTCCAAATTATACTATGGAAAACTAAAATTATATTTTAGTCCACTAGACCTCACATGATTATCATGATTCTATTGACATAATATATTATCCAAGGGGTCCACAAAATTTTCATATAGGGTAAAATTTATCACTGTAACTTCACTACTCTGAAACCCCCATTTAATATTATTCTTCTAAAGAATGTTCTACATCCACTATTTTGATGTTGGCATGTTTTTTAGACCTACTTATATTTTATTATAAGTGTAAAATGTGATAAGGGTTTCACTGCCAATAAACATATGAATCCCTCATATAAAGTTTTTATAAAAAAAATATCCTTTATTTTTCTTATAATATTAAATATGTATACACTCTACAATTGAAATTATATCCAATGTTTTTCATATTTTTTTCTTAAACACAACACCATTATTGAGTATGAAGATGTTTCTGATCTATGATATTATAAAGTCTTGATATGTTTCGAAACAAGCATCTACGTCTCCTCTAATTACAAGTTCCTAATCACACCCATATACAATGAAAATATCATTTTTAATAAATAAATATATATTGATATTATTGACTTCCATCTTATGGTGGTCACCTGGGATTTCTTAATATATTCAAACTAAATTTATGGAATATGAGACATATGACTAGTATAGAGCATAACATACTTGAGTAACCCAGTCACTAACATTTATGGATTCCATTTAATCCATAATAATTTGTTACATGTTTCGGGAAATATTTACATAGAAAGAAGAATGGAATGTAAAATTGGAAACAATCCTCTATTAGAGTGTTACGTAATTATTATCTTTAGTATCATATCAAAATATAAACTCTAATATAGACTACGATTTTACTTGGATTTGTCCGGATGGATCATTATCCAAACAATCTATAATTTTTTAATTAAGTCATTCATGAAAAATCATGTGTCCTATTAGGAATTAATATAATATAATTTTATTATTTCATTTCAAATAATTATTTTTATTTAACATAAAATACTATCAATGTGAATCAACACCCAGTAAACATTTTTTTGTCAAAAGGATCTCATCTATTATTTATGATACCATGTTCTATTATGGATTTATTAAACTGAATATTCCATAACCTGTATTTTATCATTAATACATAAATTTATCTATTCAATTTACATACCAATTTTTCATAGTTTTTAGTCATAAACACTATGGTTTTTTCCATATTGACATATCCCCCAATGTTCATGTTAGGGATGGTTGTTTTTAAATACATTTTCAAAATCATGACTGTAACAGCCCATGTTTCCATGGTACGCTTCTCTTTGAGTAATACAATAGGGTTTGTTGTACCCAAATCCGAGTTCTAACACACCATAACCACTCAATCTAGCCATAATGAATAGTAATACCA
Source organism: Viscum album (assembly GCA_963277665.1). Classification (NCBI taxonomy): domain Eukaryota; kingdom Viridiplantae; phylum Streptophyta; class Magnoliopsida; order Santalales; family Viscaceae; genus Viscum; species Viscum album. The sequence continues at coordinate 1,912,020,268 of OY728120.1, forward strand.
ACATTTTGAAATTTTATAAATTTTATCTTTCAAAATTTAATTCATTTTTGGATTCGGAATATAGAAATTAGCTTAGGGTGAATTTATGGTAATTTTCTGAAAACATTCAATTTTTGATGAATAGTGAAAACACTAAGTTATTGGTTAAAACCAATTTTTTTATATAATTAGATATTTTATTTATATTTATTTTAGGTCAAAATAGATATATAATACCTATATAAGTTCAATTTAATTAATTGGATTCATTCTATATATGTTAAGATATATAAAAATTTTTATTGATCTTTTTACGTTCTTTTACCAACCTCCAAGGAGAATTTGAAAATTTACATATAAAATAATTTTACCGCTTCAGTGAGTTGAATTTCAAAAATCCAAGAGACATGGTAAATATCTAGGCATATAATTTGGTTCAATAAGATAAAAATAATTTTAGTGAATAGTAACTTTTTACTTTTATTTACCACTGTTAAAATTAAATAGGGTAATTAAGGGTAAAAATGATATTATTATTACCCTAACACATGTCATAATTCTATTGGATAAGTATAATTCGACCAAAAAAGACATAGGAATAAAATATTATCATTTAGATTAACTGGTATTAGATTATGACATTTATTATTATAAAATTCATAGAAGAGTTAAAAGAGTTAAAATCAATGTTTATTAACTAAAACATTTTTAATATAGGGATAAAAATAAGATAAATTTTACTATAAATATTAATTAGAAAGATTAAAACAGTTCCTACATAATGGTATTTTATTTATACTCTTTAGATATTAAATAATTTAATTTATCTATGACACAATGATGATGCAGTAATGACATAATTAATGATATATTAAAATAATTGATATTATAAATATCCAAATAAATGTAATTTGAGACTTTTTATGAATTACACTAATTATATAGGTTAATATAGCATATTAGGGTTGGTTAGATGATTTGTTTATAATTATTAATGCTATTATGAATTTAGAAAAAAAATACCAAATAGTGTCAAAATTGACCTAAAAGTGTTTTTAAAACAAATATTATATTATTAATTCATATTCTATTACTAAAAATATATGGATCAGAAAAAAGACTTATATAATGATAGTTTTATCATTAATTAATCTTTTGGGGTTCTCTTGAAAGTATATAGTATGTTTATTAACCATATAATATAAAAATAAAATGAGAAATGGTAAATGTCAAACTATTTAACTAAGAGTTAAATCTAAAAGATAAAGTTAATATGGTGACCCAAACCTCTCTAAATCCAATTAGTTGATTGGTTTTCGACCCATCCACACATTGTACATTAAATAATCCACTTTGAAGCCATTATAAACCGAAACGTATTTTATTATAAAATAATATTTCAAGCATTTCCTAGGGTTCCCCTCACTCCTCTTATAAAAGGGAATTCCCTCTTCTCTCTAATTGTAACCTTAAAATCCGTTTAGATCAGCCAAACACTGCACAAATACCCTCTCAACTGTACTCCCTTAATCCTAGAGTCCTTACTTTAGTCAGAAAGCCATCCTATGAATCCCTTTTGATCAAATCGAAACGAAGAACCTGAAGAGGAGGTTAATATTTAATCACCTCTTTCAAGTTCCTTTCTTCTTCCACTTCCTCATTATTTGTTGATAACATTCTAAAATAATAACTATAGTATCATATATTTATTGTGATGTTATTTTAAATATGGTACAAAAATGTTCATTATTCTATCCATCCTTTGAATGGCATGTCACCATACGTGGGTATGTACGGCTTACCGTCTCCAGGTCTTGGTGTAATTTTTATTCAATACATAATTATTTGGATGGGTATAATAATGATATTTAATTGATTTAAATAATAAATATAACATGATAATGATTATTTATATAAAATATACCATCAAATTTTATATTATTTTAATATCAAAAAAATGATATTTCCGCTCGTGCGTACGTACGGATTACTGTCTCCACGAATGCGATGAGATTCATTATCCGTTGTATCCATTCAAGAGTAATTTTCATTTGATGATTAAAAATAATGTTTAAGTACTTGATATAATTATGGATATAAATAATATAAAACATATCCATAAAAAATATGGCTTATGTAACAAATTATATAAAAGAAAACTAGTAAGTGAACACCCGAAACGACGATAATACTAAAATATTATTAAAAAAGAAATATTATAATATCATAAATGATATCATATTTATGTATATGATTCCTATAAAATTTAATAACAATGAATTTAATATTATAAAGGAGGTTTACCTACCCTCGACCAAGGAAAAGTACAAGGTAAGAGTTAATTCTACAATCTCACCATTATCCGAGGATGTTTATACGTAATTATCTACTGAGACCTCTTCATCATCTATATCAATGTTTCTTAAAAATGAATTTCAAAATACTCTTAATATTGTATATACTATGGGATAAAGTCATTTATCACATTATTTAATTTTTATAACATGTTCATAAATTAATCTTTCTGTCATTTTCCAAACAAGTTACTTTATGTCCTTTTCGGAAAAATTAAGGGAATAATGTTTTTTTAACTTTTACGGAGGGTGCGACTATTTTCTGCCATTATAACATTATCAAATCATACCTCACCAGATTATAAGAAGATTTTAAAAAATAAATTTTTTCTTTTAAAATTACATTACTTTTAAATGATTTCATAATATAAAAAGATATTTCTCTAAAAAGGTTTGATTTCATCTATGTCAACATCATTTGATGGATTTTAATATTATTTGAAGTTGATTCATTATGATACAAAACTTCAATATTGTATGAATGTTTTTGTGAAATGTTTTACTATGGATGTGTTATTTTTACACAATTCAGGGTTTCGGGATAAATAAATGACATTTCGTACGCTAGTGTTAATATGAATGTTTATGTTATGTTTAATGATTTTCATATGAAGAATGAATTGGAATTAGTAAGTGATGGTTGGAGCCCACATATAGCCTCTCGATGCATCAGTAGGTCTCACGAGACAAACTAGTTTCTTGGCATAAGACATTGACAAAATCATATTTGATGTATTGGAACAAGGCCTTGAATATGTGATTATGAAAGTCTGGCATTATGCATTTCATCATTATAAAAGTGATTAATGATATTTCTTGTGATTATTCGACAAGTTTAATATCCATGAGAATAAGTAAATATCATTATTACCTTTTAGTTTTTCCATATTAGGATGAAGATCAAGTTTAAATGGCTTTTGTTTTAGTTATACATTGCCTTAAATGTTTATTCTTATTTATGATAGTTTTCAATATATTTTTATCCTTATTGAGCATCTGAGCTCACCCCTTTCAAGGTTTTATTCATCCCAAAATGCGAAGAAGTATATTATGAATGACCTACAGGGATAGTCTATGGGATCTTATTATTTTCATTAGAAACAATGTTGTTATAGATTTCCATTTTATGATGTAATGAAAACCATATTAATGCATCTAGTATTTCCAAGGCTATTAAACTAATTGGTCATTTGAGACTTGATATTTTGTGATCATGACAATTTTTTGTAATAATGCACCGACTCTAGGTAACTGGGGATGGGGTGTTACAGTTGGTATCAGAGGATGTTTAGTACAAACATTGGAAACTAGATTTAGATAAACTCTAATTAGATCACATTACCCTAAGATAGATCTGAGGATTAGTATAGATGAAATTCCAAGCATTTTGTTAATGTAGATACTTAGTATGTTTTTCGAGCAATACATCTCTATCTGGATACAATAATGTTGAGGCAGCTCTGGAATAGATGGACCTAGGAGTAAAACCTGAAAACACCGCTTTGATCTAGACTTGAACGAGAACTGGTGCATGACAATGGGCATTGCTGCAATCTTAGTTACGACAGTCTAGGGGGATATACTTAGTAGAATTATAATTATCTTTAAAAACCAATATGAAGGGTTTATGAGTATATACATCCTCAAAGAAAACTTTTTTATAATTATGTATTAAATCCATAAATTGTTCTGTTTATGTTAAGTTTTTTTCATGTTTGGAATTAAGTATTTAAATTCATAAACTAATCTAGTTTATGCCATTCTTTAGAAATGGCACCTAGTATAAGGAATATAAACTGTATCAACATGCATAATCCATGTAGGGATTTCCCTTCTAATCAAGATAATTATAGTGCAGCTTGTGATACAACTGGAGCGGATCAACCTATCAACATACTGGGACAATTTACTCAGGCTATGAATAATAACCTAACCCATATGGAGCACCATAATTCGCAGTGTGGAGGATAAATGTTAGATAGCTTCATTAGGAAACAACCACCAACATTTCATGGGGGTAAAAATACAATTGTACTTGATAAATCGATAAATTCCTCAGAAAAAATATTCTACGCCTTGTGGAGTAGCGAAAGGTAAAAGTTTCCATGGTAGTTTATCGCCTCACTAGAGATGCTGATCAATGGTGGTAATTGATTTAAAACACGAAGTAAGATGATGAAGTATCAAGTATGTAATGGAGAGTGTTTTAAGAGATTTTATTAGAAAAATACTTTCTTCATGACCATCGAGCGGATATAGAAGGACACTTTCTGATTCTGAGGCAAAAGGAGGATGCGACTGTTTCAAAGTATAAGTCTAACTTTACAAGGATAGGAAGGAATGCTGCAGATTATATACGTAACCCAAGAAGTAATATTGAACATTTATTTGATGGATTAAAACCATTTCTCCATTGAGAATTTGTCTCACAATCCTTCTCGTCATAGGAAGATATTGTCTCATGTGATATTATGACAGAAAAGGAATTCTTTAAGTATTATGACTTTAAATCAAAGAATGAAAATTAGATATTTCTAATTTGACATAGTGGAAGGTAATATAATGGTTTCCTCAAGTTTAAGAAATTATTTATTTGATTCTAAATTGTTTCATTGTTTGATATCATCCCAGTTTGCAAAGAAAATTAGTTATTTCCAATTTGATTTAACAAGGGAGTTGTTAGTCAAAACTACTAAGAGAAGTATCATTACAATAATGTTTTGTGATTCTGTTCCCATTAAGGCATATAAAAACTATTTATCTACTGATCTCATCATCATACCCATCATGTAATTTGATGTAATCCTTGGTATTTATTGGATTTTGGTCCATGATGAGAATATTTAATGTAAGAAGAATGTGGTTACAGTTTTGAGGATGATAAAAAGTTCCTTTTGAGAAGAAACATCACCACCTAATTTTTATCTAGATCCACCCCTAGTAGCTCATCTAAATTCAATTATTGGGTAGGAATAGAATGAAATAATTGTGAGTGAGGAATGGAATGTTCTAATAGAGGATGTTCTTATTGTGGGAGAATATGCTAATGTGTTTCCAGAAGATTAACATGGACATCCTCCAGAATGAGAAATTGAGTTTTTAATTGATTTAATTCCTGGTTCAAGGCCCATTTTGAGGTCCCCTTATAGAATGGACACTGTGGAATTAGTGGAACTAAATAAACAACTAGAATAATTGTGTAATACGTGATTTATTCACCCTAGTGTTTCTCCATGGGAAGACCCTATTCTTTTTGTTGAGAAGAAAGATGGATATGTGAGGTTGTGCATTGACTATAGGGAGATCAATGCTGTAACAATAAATAACAAGTATCCCCTGCCTCACATTGATGATTTATTCTTCCATCTTCACGGAGCATAATACTTTTCCAAGATTGAATTTTGATATGGATATCATTATATGTTTGTAAAGAAGGAAGACATTCCGAAAATAGCATTTCGATCCAGGTACGACCATTAAGAGTTTATAATAATGCCTTTTGGGCTGACTTATGCACCCTCTATTTTCATGGATCTAATGACCAGAGTTTTCATTTAATATCATGATGACTTTGTAGTGGTATTTATTAATGATATTTAGGTATACTCCAAAAGCGACGAAGATCATGAAAATCACTTGTGCATTATCCTAATGATTATTCAAAGAAATGAATGTTATGGGATGTTTAGAATTTGTGGATTATGGTTTAAAGAGATTTCTTTTCATGGAAATATTTTCTCTAAGGATGGAATCTCTGTTGATACTTCTAAGACAAGAGCAATCCGAGAATGTCTAGCACCGACGACTATAACTAAGGTATGCAGTTTTATTGGTTATCATGTTATTATCGATGTTTCATCAAGAATTTTACCAGATTGGCTAACCAATTAACAAAGCTCAAATATAAAGTGGTTAAATTTATTTGGACAAAATATTGTGAAGAATTATTCGAAGAACTGATGAGAATATTAGCCAATGCTCTTATCTTGACTCTACCATCAGAATATGATGGGTTTGTTATTTATAGCGATGCTTCAAAGAAAGGACTTGGTTGTGTCCTTATGCAAAATGATAGTGTTATTGTCTTTACATCAGGAAATCTAAAAATTCATGAGTAAAATTATCTTACTCATGATCTTGAGTTAGCAGATGAAATCATTTCTCTGATGATTTGGAGACATTATCTCTATGGTAAAAAATATGAAATTTATACTAATCACAATAGTTTGAAATTCATTTTCTCATAGAAAGAACTCAACATGAGGCAAAGGAGATGACTTGAACTACTCAAGGATTATGATTTCATGATACACTACAATCTAGGGAAGGAAAATAAAGTGGAAGATGCTTTGAGTAGAAATTATCATAGAGTTTTGAACAAGATGAGAGTTGTAAAAGATCCTATATACATGGATCTAGTAAAGATGGATATGGGAATCACCATGGAATGTGAAACATCAATACTTTTTTAAATGTTTTACAAACTATCTTTAATATAAAGGATAAAAAGTAGTCAAGTTGATGATGATGAGTTTCAAAAAAAAAATTAAAGATTTGAATAACGGGAGAGTGAGTGACTTTTTGTATGAAGATGGAATTTTGAAATTTGGGAAAAGATTGTGTGTTCCCGATATACCTGATCTAAAAAGGAAATTGTTATATTATTCAAATAGTTCCATTTTTTCTATACACCCTGGTAGCACTGAGATTTATAGAGATTTGAAGTAAAATTTTTTGTGGGACACCCTGAAGGGATAGATTGCTGATTTTGTGTCAAGATGTATAGTTTTTCAACAAGTGAAAGCTGGAAGGAAATAGCCTGGATGAGTCTTGAATCATCTTCCCATACCTGAGGGGAAATGGGATAATATTATGATGGACTTTTTCAGTGGTCTACCAAAGACTCATAGAAGGAATGATGCAATATGGGTTATTGTTGATCATCTTACCAAGTCATCACATTCTCATGCTATAAGGGAAGATTTACCACTTGAACGTTTAGAAATACTATATATTAATGAAGTCGTAAGACTTCATGGAGTACCACTATCGATTTTTTCTGATCGTGATCCCCATCTAACATCAAGATTCTGAAAATGTCTTCAGAATGCCTTATATACTACACTTTGTATGAGCACATCCTACGCCCCCAAACTGCTGGACAATTAGAACGGACTATTCAATCCTTAGAAGATATGTTGAGATCATCCTTACATGACTTTTAGGGTATGTGGGATAAATATTTATCTATAGTAGAATTTTCCTATAACAATAGCTTCCATTAAAGTATTCAAATGGCACCATATGAAGCGTTATATGGAAAGAGATGTCGCACACCAACCTGTTGGGATGATATCGGTGAAAGAAAACTTGTAGGCCTAGAACATGTTGAGTAAATTATGGAAAAGGTTAAGGTAATCCAAACCCACCTCAAATCAGTTCAAAGTAGGCAGAAGAGCTGTGCTGATAATCGAATGAAGGATTTGTAATTTCAGGTAAGAGATCATGTTTTCATGAAGGTATCTCCATGGAAGGGTGTTATACATTTCGGTAAGAAGGGTAAATTGAGTCCCATGTACATTGGACCTTTCGAAATTCTATAAGGAATTGGGGATCTAGCATACCTTTTGGGAATGCCGCCATATATCTCCAAAATTCACGATGTATTCCATGTATAACTGTACAGAAAATACATGCCTGACCCAACACATGTACGCACCTATGATGAATTGGAACTGGAACCCGAGCTATCTTATTGCGAAGAGCCCTTGAGGATTCTGGATACCAGAGAAAATGTGTTGAGAAATCGTATGACTTGTCTGGTAACAGTTCTATGGAGAAACCATAAGATGGAAGAGGAAAAGTGGGAACCCAAGGAACATATGATAAAGAACCACCAGATTCTTTTTATACAGTAATATTATATAAATTTTGAGTATGATATTATTTGAATGGGGTGGAGAATGTAACACCCCAAGAATCCATGGTACGTTTCTCTTTGAATAATTTAATAGCATGTGTTGTACGTAACTTCGAGTTCTAACACACCCTGACCACTCAAACGTGCTGTTATGAATGGTAACACCCACTTTTTAAAATTTCGTAAATTTTCTCATTCAAAATGGACTTCATTTTTTGAATCGTAATATTGAAATTAGCTTAGGGTAATTTTTTGGTATTTTTTTGAAAACATTCAATTTTTGATAAATATTGAAAATCACTAAGTTATTGGTTAAAACATATTTTTTTTTAAATAATTATTTATTTTATTTAAATTTTTTTAGGTCAAAAATATAAAAAATACCTATATAAGGTAAATGTTAATCATTGATGTCATTTTATTATAATTTTAGATATATAAACAAAATTTTGAACTTTTTACCGTCTTTTACCCACCTCCTCGAAGACATTGAAAATTCACATAAAACTGAATTTTACCACTTCTATGAGTTGAATTGCGAAAATCCAAGAGACACGATTAATATCAAGGAGTAAAACGTTGTTCAATAAGATAAAAATAACTTTTTGTGAATAATAACATTTTTTCTTTTATTTACCACGGTTGAAAGTAAATATTGTAATTAAGCATTAAAATTATATTATTACTACCCTAACATGTCTCCTAATTCTATTGGAAAGGTATAATTAGACCAAATACAACCTTTCTAATAAAATATTATCCTTTAGTTCGACTTTGATTAGATTAGGACAGTTATTATTATTTAATTCAATGAAGAGTTAAAAGAGTTAAAATTAAAGTTTAATAACTAAAATATTTTAATGTAGGGATAAACATAAGATAAATTAGACTATAAATAATAATTTTAAATATAAAAAAGTTTTATATATAATGGTATTTTATTTATATTTTTTAGACATTAAATAATTTCATTTATCTATGACACAATGATGATGCAGTAATTACCTAATTAATGAAATATTCAAATAATTGATATTATAAATATCCAAATAAATGTAATTTGAGACTTTTTCTGAATTAAAATAATTTTATATGTTAATATAGAAAGTTATGGTTGGTTAGATGTATTTTTTTAGAATTAATAATCTCGTTATGAATTTAGAAAAAACAAAATACCAAATTGTGTCAAAATTGACAAAAAAGAGTTTTTAAAACCAATATTATATTATTAATTTATTTTAAATTCCTAAAAATCTATGGTTCATCCAAAAGACTTATATAATAATACGTCTATCATTAGTGAACCCCATAGAGATCTCTTGAATGTATATAGTATTTTTATTAACCATAAAATATAAAAATACAAAGACACATGGTAAATGTCAAACTATTCAACTAAGAGTTAAATATAAAAGACAAAGTTAATATATAGATATAAACCTGTCTAAAACCTATTGGTTGAGTGGTTTTAGATCCATCCCCACCTTATATTTTAAATAACCCACTTTTGAGCCATTATAAACCGAAAATGATTTTATTATAAAATAATATTTCTAGATTTTCCTAAGGTGCCCCTCACTCCTCATATAAAATAGCACCCCCCACCCCTTCTCTCTAATTAACACCTTCAAATCCATTTGTCTCAGCCAAACCCTGACCAAATACCCTTTAAATTATCCTACCTTAATCTTATAGTTATTCTTTTAGTCTAAATACCAACCTAGGGATCCCTTTTGATCTAATCAAAATGAAAAACCTGATGAAGAGGTAAATATTTCATCACCTCTTTCAAGTTCCATTTTTTCTTCCACTTCCTCTTTCGTTGTTTTTTTGATTATAAAATAATAACAGTAATATTTTATATATAATGTGATGTTATTAAAAAAATGTTTCAACCATATTCATTATTCTATCTGTCCTTTGAATGACAAGTCACTATACGCGCATACGTACCGATTACGATCTCCACGTCGTGGTGTAATTGTTATTCAATACATTATTATTTGGATGGATATAATAATTATGTTTAATTGATGAAAATAATAAATATAACAAGATAATGATTCTGTATATATAATATACCATCTAATTATATATTATTTTAATATCAAAAAATTGATATTGTCGCTCGTTCGTACGTATGGAATACCATCTCCACGGACATGATGAGATTCATTCCACATCGTATCCATTCAAGAATAATTTTCTTTTGATGATTTAAATTATGTTTAAGGACTTGATATCATTCTGGATATGAATAATATACAACATTCCATAAAAAACCTAGCTTACGTAACAAAACATATAAAAGAAAACTAGTAAGTGAACACCTGAAATGACGATAATACAAAATTATTTTTAACAAATCAATATTAGAAGATTGTATATGATATAATATTTATGAATATGATTCTTGTATAATTTAATAAAAATTATTTAACTATTATACAGGTGGTTAACCTACCCTTGATCAAGGAAATGTACAAGGTAAGGGTTAATTCTACAATCTATTCATTATGCGAGGTTGTTTATACGTAATTATCTATTGGGACCTCTTTATCATTAAATCCATGTTTCATAAAAATGTATTTTAAAAACATTCTTCATATTTTATAGACTTTGTGTTAAAGTCATTTATACCCTTATTTTACTTTTTTAAGATGATTATAATGGAATAATTCCATCATTTACCAAACAAGGTACTTTATGAACATTTCGACAAAATTAAGGGAAGAATTTTTTTTTAACTTTTACAGTGGGTGAGGCTATTTGCCACCATAATAACATTATAGAAGCTTCCAATACAATATTTTAATAATATTTTCAAAAATAATTGTTTTCTTTTTTAATAACATGACTTTTTATTTATTTCAAAATAGAAAGAGATATTTCTCTAAACAGGTTTTGATTTCATCTATGTCAATGTTCGTTTATGGATTTTAAGCTTATTTGAAGTTTATATATTATGATACAAAACTTCCATATTGTATTAAATGTTTTGTCATATTTTTTACTGTGGATGAGTTATTTTTACACCATTCCAAGTTTATGGATAATGTATTGACATTTCATATTCTAGTTTTAATATGGATTATTTTGTTATGTTTAAACCTTTTCATATGGGGAATGAATTGGTCTTAGTAAGTGACAGGTGGAGCCAGCTATAGCTCTTAGATGCATCAGTAGGTCTCATAAGACAAACTAGTGTCTTGGCATATGGCCTTGAAAAAATCTTATTTGTAGTCTTAGCACAATGCCTTGACTATGTGGTTATGAAAGTCTGGCATTATGCATTCCATCATTATGAAAGTAGTTTTTGATATTGAATGTTATTATTCAACTAGAATAATATCCATGTGAATAATTAAATGCCATTATTTCATATTATTTTTTCCACATTATGTTGAAGTTCAAGTATAAAAGGCTTTTATTTTAGTTATACATTGCCATAAATGATTATGCTTGTTTATGAATGTTTCCACTATATTTTTATCCTTACTGAGAATTTGAGCTCAGCCCTTTCTATGTTTCATTTTTTCCATGATGGGAAGACGTATGTTATGAATGAACTGTAGGGATAGTCTATGATATCTTTGTGTTGTCTTTGGAAGAAATGTTGTTGTATTTTTCCATTTTATGATGTAATGAAAACCTTATAAATGTATCTAGTGTTTCCAAGGAAAATAAACTAATCGTTCATTCGAGAATTGATCTTTCATGATCATGCAAATGTTATGTAATAATGCACCGACTCTGGGTAACTAGGGTCGGGGCGTTATATTGACTTCATGGTAAGCTGATTTGATAAGTAAAATCCATAGAATTTTTGGTAATGAAACTATTGAAAATGTTCATTCAAGTCATTGTTTTTATGTTTTTTTAAAATTATTTATAACATCATGTTTTTTATGAGCACTGACCTTTCTAAAAAATCTATTTTCTTCAAGAATATCAATTTACAACAAATGTTATTTATTTACACTGATTGATGTACCTAAATCAAATTATTTTTTTCATTCATGTAATAGAATTTTGAAATAAAAAGTATTCCACTTGGTAAATTCAGTTCCTCTAACATCATTCTTTTAAGAAATATGATCATCATTATCCTCCTATAATGTTTCAAAACCCACAATTACGATAAAATGATATATATATATATTAGAGGTTTTATAACTCGTGTAATTTGGAATTTCATGCTACAACAACTTTTTTATAAGAGGCCATGTTGGTAATATCCACTTAATTCCTTTGGGTGTCTTTATTGAAACACTCTATGCATTGATGTGAATGTATTTTACATTTTACAAAATATTAAAAGACCTCTCAACCCCAAAAATGTAAATTCAAAACATATTTTTTCTTCCACACTAAATTTCTTATGGAAAAATATTTATCACTTTAGTTGTAACTTTGTTTTTTATTTGTGCAGATGCTGTTAATGAGTAAACAATTAAGTATAATGAAGGAATCCCATTAAATATCGTTGATATCACTATTTAGAGAAAAATGTGTTTGTTCCTCTATCTTTAAGTGTTCCATTGAGTTGTATTATGGTGGGTGAGAGGGGATATAATCCAAAACATTTATAAGTAGTCAGTAAATTATTTTAATGATATTGACCTGTATGGTCTTAGAATATTTTCATAAAGATGTTTCTATCATAGTTACCAAGAAAATTATTCTATTGTTAAAGTTTTTCAACAAAATATTACATATTCCTCATTAAAAAGACATATAAATACTAATAAAATAATCAATAATTTTTATAACATACTATTACACAAGGTATGATTCAAATAGTAATTTTTCACACATATAAGTATGGATTAATTAGTGATGCTACATGTCCCATTCAACATTTCCATTTAATGGAGATTTATTCAGTTTTTCATATAATCAAGAATGATATAAAAAAATCAGTTTTAGTTCATCAGAATCCAAATATCGATCTTTCAATAATTTTGTAAAACACTATTTATTTACATAATATAACTGTTGATGCCACTTTTATATTTTTTATGAGTCATGTATATTAGATATGTTATCAATTTACATTACTTTTATCATGTACACCAACATATAATACCATTAATCCAATATTTATAACCAAAAAATTTGATTTATTTATAATATATGAAATATTTAATCCAAATATTTATAATAAATACACCTAAATTAGGTATGAATAATTTTTTTAATTTTTTTATTAAGAAAACATAATATAAATCAATTAAAACCAAGAAAATACTTATCATTAACATGTAGTGGTATTTAATAATAACCACATTGGTATTTTTGTTTCTATTGGCTACTCATAAATAAACCACACCCTGAGAAATCATCTGAAATATATATGGTTTCATTATTTAAAAACATATGTGAGCACCCCATATAGTATCATGTACCCAATTTATGAAAAACTAAAAATTTGACCCTATACAGAAAGAAATATAATATTCCCCTTTATTATTTTCTAAGTGTCATTTCTATTATAGTAGCTCTTAATTAAACATGTTAAATATATACAATCATGTTCCCTTTCTTGTCCCAATACCATTATATTAATTGAAGCAATTTCTAAATAATATTCAAACATAAAAATATTTTCATAGTAATTCCTCATATTTTCTATATGGGAGGAAGAATATTTGGCCTTAATATCCAAGTCAAAATTGAAATATAGAGTGCGAATAACTAAGATATACTTTTATATTTTATTCATATTTTTATTATAAAAACATTAGAAACTATGGGGGAGTGATAAGGGAAGGATATTGGTATATATTTGATTACAAATACCTAATACCTAAAAATAATTGGATCTTAATTTATCAAATTATTTTGATTAATTAAGGACCAACTAGTGGAGCTTCTCTAAATTTTTAATAAAATGTTTCCATGCATATCTATAACTCCTTTTATTTTTATCTCTCCTAATAAAGAACATGGAGGTGTTTTAACAAAAAATAGGAATCCATGTCTTCCTGTGACTTCATGATTTCATTAGACATGGAATAACTAATTAATAAATTAAAAACAAACTACATTGATCATGTAATTATCATAGGATTCTAACTCCTTATTACTATCCTCATTAGAATGTGAATTAGTTTATGAAGATTCCATCATGTAAGACTTCAGTTAATGGATCAATGCTACCTTTAGGTGTGTATACCATTCATGGAAGTTATTTCTAGATAAGATGTTGTATTCTTGTGAATTATTAATAGATATAATTTCGTTGATGATATTCTAATTATTATAAAATATTTTTATAAAATATCATTATTTCATCACCGGATTACAATTATAGTGAAATGTGATAAAAAATTTATTAAGTCTCATACTATTTTCCCATTCCCCCAAAATCCATCACCCTTGGATTTATAATGTCTATTGTGTTGGAATTTCTAGTGGAAAATATTGATATTACCATTCATATAACACCAACATAGGCTCCATCTATTAAAAAAATTATTTATCCAAGAAGGTAATTTATAAATACAGGATTGATTCTCAATGATCTTTTTAGAGGAATCTCCAATGAAGAAACATTTCTTCTGATATCCTAAAATATTTTCTCGATGTTACATAAATTATATAATGTGAAACAAAAATTGTAGAAAAATTGTTATGTCAACCCAAAATTATTCATAATAAAACCCCAATATAGGTAGGTGTTGGTCAAAAATCACTCAAGGTATCATTGAATCAGTTTTGAGGTGTTTGTGTTTGTTGAAAATGTGGCACTCCATGTTGTGTTTGTATAACAAGCTGACCATGATGTTCAAATTTTTGGAAAAAGGGGGTTTACATGGTGAGTTTCCAAATTCAAGAGATGTTGTTGACAATCCATTATTTGTAGAAGAACCTAGGAAAAGGAATAAATGATTTGGAGGCAGTACAAAATGAGTAGATACATGGTGGATCCATTTTTTAGTTTCCTAGAGGATTGTAATTTTTTGCACCATATGTTATTCAATACCATAACATCAAATTATGGAAATGGAATGATGGGCACCCATGATTTGTTTTGGGCATTCAAGGTGACTTGGGCTATGAAGACTAGGGTCGTCGGACATGTGCGCCAAGAGGTGACTTGAGTGTGGCACTCAGGGTTCCCAAAATGACTATAAATAGAGGGATACCCCTCTTTATTTTTAAATATGATCAAAACATAGAGAGGGTTTGACCTCCAGTTGATCAAGTAGGTTTGGGGGTGAAAGTTGTTATTTGGGCACATAATTATAAACATATTCATAAGATGCACGCTGGATGATAGTTGCGTGACAACATTGGGTTCGGAATAAAAGGGTGTGTGTCGCAAATGTTTTGAGTTAACAAATAGAGTGTCCCACATGTGGTTTGGTGAAACTTATGTGTGAAGCTTCTAGAAGCGTTACAGTTGATATTTGTGCACCATTATTGGTTTTAGCATAAAAGGGTATGAGTTTCCCAAGATCATAGTTGGCAAAGGGAGTGTCACACAAGTGGTTATGTGACATTTGTGTGCAAGGCTCTGAGATGTGCACAAAATCCTAGTGAAGTGATCGAGACATAGTGATGCATGCCCATCATTCTAGGGTAGTGCAAAGGTTAGAATATTACCTGGTAAACCTATGGTAATGTTGGATTCATCAGGGTACGAAAGTGGAACTTCAATAGAACATCTTAATACCAATAAATATGAATTCATTTGTGATAATGAAGAGACCTACAGGTCTATAAGCTATGAGTGGATACATTATATATAAGTTAGAAAATTTAGATGAAAATGGTGATCCTCTCCACTAGTAGTGATCTTGAGAGAGACACATAGGGTGTGACCCTTGGGAAAGCGTTGAGATAACCCTAAACTTTGTAAAGTCACTGAGCCTGGGATTTGAAGTGATATAGCCAGAACATTGTAAATTGGAAGTGAGATTTAGA
Organism: Viscum album; assembly: GCA_963277665.1. Lineage (NCBI taxonomy): Eukaryota > Viridiplantae > Streptophyta > Magnoliopsida > Santalales > Viscaceae > Viscum > Viscum album. Next base: position 1,912,036,453 of record OY728120.1, read on the forward strand.
GGATTTGGTACATCGGAACATTGCAGTTGTATGCTCCAAGTATGTAGCCTAGTGATGGTGAACCAAGTAAATAGATGGGTGTTTGTCTTCTTCGTTTCATGAATTTCATTCAAAGAATCATTATTAGATAAAGAAGGAAAGAATAAGATCAGTAGTAAAACATATGTGTAGAAAATTTGACCCTTATAATAATGAATCAATGATCAAGTGGGGTATGGATAATTTTGAAAACATTATAAATACCCTGGTTAACCCCCCCTTTGGGTATCGTGGAAAATTTTGGTCATAAAAGAAGGCTTCCCAACCTATGTTGGTGAAACACATTGTTCTATTATTGCATTCCAAATCCTATAACCAATGTCTTACTATGATATAATATTATTTGATGGATTTTATTTATTATTAATATATATGTAACACCCCAAGCTTCTACGGTACGCTTCTCTTTGAATAATGTGATAGCGTGTGTTGTACGCAACACCGAGTTCTAACACACCATAACCAATCAAACTAGCCGTTATGAATAGTAATACCTACTTTTTGAAATTATAGATTTTATATTTCAAAATGGACTTCATTTTTGGATTCGGAATATCGAATTTATCCTAAGGTGAGATTTTGGTACTTTTCGGATAACTTTAATATTTTGATGAATAGTTAAAATTACAAAATTTTAATTAAAAACAAATTTTTTTAATCAAAATAATTAATAGTGATAAATTATGAATTTTAGTGGTTTTAAAGTATATTTAGAATATATTTTTACCATTTAATACAATTTTGGTCATTGGACATAATTTTACAATTAAACCGGACATAAACAAGTGTCAATCTTTTGATAGTTATTATCTCTTAAAAACACGCGTTTTGTTTTAACAACGGGAATTAATTTTAAATTTATCTCTGCCACTTCTATGTTTTGAATTTGGAAAAATGGATTCCATATTTGGAATTAGGATGTTCAAAATTTCTAAATAGGTAACTTTTATTTTTAGACATTTTGAATAATTACTTCGGTAAATATTTTATTTACCATGGTTAAGGGTAAATCCGGTAAATAAGGGTTAAACAAATAATATTATAATAATACTAAATTATCCTAAAACGTGTCCTAGACTTATTGGTTGATACATGTTCGACCATAGTCATTTTTGGGTCGATTTTGGGACCCCAAGTATCCACTTGTAGGTGATAGGGACACTTAATTTTAATTAAGTTAAAATAAGTACAAAAATGACATAAGCATATATCTTTTAGAAAAACAATTTGAAAATAGGGTTATATATGTTGGATTTTCGACTATAAATATTAATTAGAAATATAAAATTATTTCCTAAATAATGATATTTTATTTAAAAATTTTAGACTTTAAATAATTTAATTAACTTATGGCACAATTATGATGCAGTAATTACCATAATAGTGATAAATTAAAATAAATGATATTATAAATACCCAAATAAATATAATTTGAGAATTTTAATGAATTAAACTAATTATATAGGATAAGATGACATATTATTATTGATTTAATTAACCTTGTTCGAAGTAATCATTGTGTTATGAGTTTCAAAAAAATCAACTATTGTATAGTGTCAAAATTGACATAAAAGAATTTTTAAAACAAATATTATAATATTAATTGATATTAAATTCCTAAAAATATATGGTTCGTCCAAGAGACTTATATCATGAGAGTTATATCATTAATGGACAACTTGGGGGTCGCTTGGATGTATACAGTAAGTTTATTAACAATATAATATAAAAATACAAAGAGACATTCTAAAAGTGAAACTAATTAACTAAGAGTTAATACTTAAAGATAAGGTTAATATAGTAACCCAAACCTGTCTAAATTCTATTGGTTTAATGTTTTTCGACCTTTCCCCACCTTAACATTTACATAATAAACTTTTGAGCCATTATAAACCGAATATGAATTTATTATAAATTAATATTTCTAGCTTTTCCAAAGGTACCCCTCACCCCTCTTATAAAAGGGCACTCCTCCTTATCATTTCTTCACACCTTCAAAGCCTTTTGGCTCTACCAAACTCTGCAAACATACTCTTCCAACTTCCCTCACTACAACCTAGAGGCCTTAGTTTGATCATAAAGCCATCCTAAGGAGTCCTTTTGATCAAATCAAAAGGAAGAAATCGAAGAAGAGGTAATGATTTCACCACCCTTTTCCATGTTCCTTTCTTCTTCCACTTCTTCTTCCTTTCTTATTACCGTTATAAAATAATAACTCCAGTATCATATATATAATGTGATGTTATTATAAATATGGTACAACTATATTCATTATTCTATCCACCCTTTGAATAACATGTCACCATACGTGCGTACGTACGGCTTACCGTCTCCACGTCATGGTGTAATTGTTATTCAATATATTATTATTTGGATGGGTATAATAATGATTTGTAACTCATGTAAATATTAAATATAACATTTTAATTATTCATTATATATGATATACCATCCATTTATATATTATTTTAATAATATCAAAAGAATTATATTGTCGCTCGTGCGTACGTACGGACTACCGTCTCCACGAACGCGATGAGATTCATTCTCCATCGTATCCATTCATGTATAATTATCATTTGATGATTTAAAAATAATTTTTAAGGACTTGATATCATTCTGTATATGAATAATATACAACCTATCCATGAAAAACATGGCTTATGTAACAAAACATATAAAATAAAACGAGTAAGTTAACACCCGAAACGACGATAATACTAAGATATTATTAGCAAAGCAATGATAAAAAATCATATATGATATCATATGAATGTATATGGTTTTTGTATAATTTAATAACAATTATTTCACTATTATACAGGATGTTAACCTACAACAACCAAGGAAAAGTACAAGGTAAGGGTTATTTCATAATATCTTCATTATCTGAGGTTGTTTATACGTAATAATCTACTGGGATCACTTTATCATCCACATCCACGTTTCTTAAAAATGTATTTCAACACTTTTTTACTATTTAAATGAATATGGGATAAAGTCATTTATACACTTGTTTGACTTTCTATAAGTGGTTTATAAAGGAATCTTTCTGTCATTTTCCAAACAAGGTGATTTTTAACCTTTTCGACTGAATTAAGTTAAGAATGTTTTTTAACGTATACGGTGGGTGTGGTTATTTTCTTCCATTATAAAATCGTCGAATCTTCACTTACAAGCTTATAAGAATATTTTCAAAGAAAATTTTTTATTTCATAAATATATGACTCTTAAATGATTTCAAAATATAAAGATATATTTCTCTAAAAAGAGTTTTGATTTCATCTATGTCAACATCCTTTGATGGATTTTATGCTTATTTGAAGTTGATTTATTATGATACAAAACTTCTATATTGTATTGAGGGTTTTGTGATATGTTTGACTGTAGATGTGCTATTTTTATACCGTTCATAGTTTATGGTGAATGTATTGAAATTTCGTATGCTAGTTTTAAAAACGAATGTTTATGTTATGTTTAAACCTTTTCATATGGGAATGAATTGGACTTAATATGTGATGGGTGGATGCCGCTATAGCTCCTCGATGCATCGGTAGGTATCATGAGACAAACTAGTGTCTTCGCACAAGGCCTTGACAAAATCTTATTTGTAGTCTTGGCATGAGGCCTTGGCTCTGTGGTTATGATAGTCTGGCATTATGCATTCCATCACTATGAAAGTGATTATTGATATAGCATGTAATTATTCGATTAGTAGAATATCCATGTGAATAAGTAAATGGAATTATTTCATTTTATTTTTTTCCATACTATGTTGAAGTTCAAGTTTAAAAGGCTTTTTTTATGTTATACATTGCCTTAAATGTTTATTCTTGTTTATGAAAGTTTCTGCTATATTGTTATCCTTACTGGGCATTTGAGCTCACCACTTTTCTATGTTTTATTTTTTCCAGGATGTGAAGAAGTAATTTATGAATGACCTGCAGGGATAGTATGTGGGGATATGAGTGTGGGATATAGAGACTATGTTGTTGTTGTAGTTTTTCGCTTTATGATGTAATGAAAAACATTATGGATATATCTTGTATTTCCAATGCTACTAAACCAATCGGTCTTTCGAGATTTGATCCTTCTTGTGATCAAGCCAATGTTATGTAATAATGCACAGACTCTAGGTAACTGGGGTCGGGGCATTATAGTTTGTATTAGAGGAAGTTTAGTATAAACCTTGGAAGATAGATTTAGATAAACTCTGATTAGAGAACTTAGACCTAAGATGAACATTGAGGATTAGTATAGAAGAACTTCCTAGAATTTTTGTATTGTAGATATTTTGTGAGTTTTCCAAGCAATACATCCCTGTCTAGATACGAGCTGGTAGAGGCGGCTCTGGCACAGATGTACCTAGGGGTAAAACCCGAAAACCCCGCTTTGAGCTAGACTCGAACGGGAACTAGTGCACAACAACGGGCCTTGCTGCACTCTTGGTTATGACACTCCTAGGGGATATTCTTAGGATAACTCTCATTTTCTTTACAAATCATTATGAAGGGTTTATGAGTATATACTTCCTCAAAGAAAACAATTTTATGATTATGGATTATATCCATAAATAGTTCAATTTATGTTATGTGTTTTATAAGTATGGGATTATGTATTTTGATTCATAAAATGATCTAGTTTATGCCATTGTTTAGAAATGGTGCCTAGTGGAATAAATGGAAACCGTATCAATGCACGCACTCCATGTAGGTATTTCCCTCCTTCTCAAGATAATTATAGTGGAGATGGTGATGCAACTGGTGCCGATCAGTTAATAACTATACTAGGACAACTCACTCAGGTTATGAATAATAACCTTACCCATATGGAGCACCCTGATCCACAACGTGGAGGATCAATGTTAGATCAATTCATAAGGCAACAACCACCAACGTTCAATGGGAGTAAATATCCCTCAGTAGATGAGCAGTGGATATTTTCCCTATAGAAAATATATCAGGCTTTGGGTAGTAGTGAAAGGGAAAAAGTTATCATGGCAGTTTACCACCTCACTGGAGATGATGATCAATGGTGGTCATTGATTCAAAATACGAAGGAAGATGATGAAGTATCAAATATGCAATAGAGGGAGTTCAAAGATCTGTTTTTAGAAAAACACTTTCCTCGCGACCACAGGGCTGATATGGAAAGACAGTTTCTGAGTATGAGACAAAAGGAGGATGAGAATGTCACAATGTATGAGGCTAACTTTACAAGGTAAGCAAGGTATGCTAGAGATTATAAGTGTAACCCAAGAAGTAAAATTGATCATTTCTTTGATGAGTTAAAACAATTTCTTCATCGAGCATTAGTCTCACAATCCTTTTCATCCTACGAAGACATTGTCCCATGTGCTATCAAGACCAAAAATGAATTCTCTAAGTCTTTTGACTTTAAAGCAAATAAAGTGAATAAGAGACCTTCTGATCAATCTGGGAATGGAAATAAGGGGAAGAAGGGGAAGTTTGAATATCCATCCTGTGGTAAATGTGGTAAGAAACACCCTGGTACTTGCTTGAAGGGAACATGAGTCTATTACAAGTGTGGTGAAAAAGGCCACCAAGCTCATGATTACAAGGTGAAGAAGGAAGCTACCAATGTTCAGTGATACAATTGCAGGGAGATGGGGCATTATGCAATTGAATTTCCTAAGCATTAGGAGAACTTACCTCAGAAAAGGCCAAGGGAACAAGGCCAAGCTTATTCTATCACTACTGCTGAGGTAGATGCTCTGAAAGACGTGGTGGCAGGTAATTTAATGGTTTCCTCAAGTTTAGCAAATGCATTATTTGATTCCGGATCATCGCATTGTTTCATATCTTCCAGGTTTTCTATGAAAATTAGATAGTTACAATTTGATTTAACAAGGGAGTTGTCAGTTAATGTAACACCCCAAGATTTCATAGTGTGTTATTTCTTCAAAATAATTTAATAACTTGTACTACACGCAACACCGAGTTCAATCACACCATTACATACAAAAAAAATGCCATTAAAAGAGGTCATGAATAGTATTAACTAAATTTTAAACTTTATATAATCCTTATAATTTTAGAATCCATATTATGAGTTTCTTAGTCATAATGCAAGAACAGATTCATTTTCGGTATTGCACTTTTATCAACTTTTAATAGTGAAAACTTTTTAAATACAATATTTCAAACTTTTTGACTAAATGGGGACATCAAAAAAAAAATTAAAATGAAATATCCCAATCTTACACGGTACGCTTTCCTTTGAATAAAACAGTAGCGTGTGTTGTACGCAACTTCGAGTTTTAACACACACCATAACTAATCAAACTAGCCGTTATGAATAGTAATACCTACTTTTTGAAATTATAGATATTTTATATTTGAAAATGGACTTCATTTTTGGATTCGGAATATCAAAATTAGCCTAGGGTGAAATTTTGGTACATTTCGGATAACTTTCATATTTTGATGAATAGTGAAAATTACTAAATTTTAATTAAAAACAACTTTTTTAATCAAAATAATTAATAGTGATAAATTATGAATTTGAGTGGTTTTAAAGTATATTTAGAATATATTTTTACCATTCAATTTAATGTTTATCATTGGACATAATTTTACAATTAAACCGAACATAAACAAGTGTCAATCTTTTGATAGTTATTATCTCTTAAAAACACGCTTTTTGTTTTGACAGCGGGAATTAATTTTAAATTAATTTCTGCCACTTCTGTGTTTAGAATTTGGAAAAATGGATTACATATTTGGAATCAGGATGTCCAAATTATGTAAATAGGTAACTTTTATTTTTACAAATTTTGAATAGTTACTGTGGTAAATATTTTATTTACCATGGTTAAAGGGTAAATCCGGTAAATAAGGGTTACAAAATAATATTATAATAATAAAAAATTACACTAAAACGTGTCCTAACCTTATTTGTGGACACATACCCGACCATGGGCATCCTTGGGTCAATTTGGGGACCCCTTGGAGCCACTTGTATGTGGTAGGGACACATTATATTAATAAAGTTAAAATAAAAATAAAAATGGCATAAGATTACATCTTTTAGAAGAACAATATTTACATAGGGTTATACAAGTTGTATTTTCGATTATAAATATTAATTATAAAGATAAAGAGATTTCCTACATAAGGATATTTTATTTATAATTTTTAGACATTATATAAATTATTTTATTTACGACACAATGATGATGCAGCAATTACTAAAATAGTGAAAAATTAAAATAATTGATCTTATAAATACCCAAATAATTACAATATGAATCTTTTAATGAATTAAACTAATTTTCTATGATAATATGATATATTAGGATTGATTTAATTGACTTTTTTCGAAGTAATCAATCTGTTAAGAGTTTCACAAAAATCAACTATTGAATAGTGTCAAAATTGACATAAAAGAGTTCTTAAAACAAATATTATATTATTAATTGATATTAAATTCCTAAAAATCTAAGGTTCGGCCAAGAGACTTATATTATGATATGTTCCTCATTAATGGACCACATGGGGGTCGCTTGGATGTATATAGTAAGTTTATTAACCATATTATATAAAAATACAAAGAGACATTGTAAAAGTGAAACTAATTAACTTAGAGTTAATACTGAAATATAAGGTTAATATAAGTACCCAAACCTGTCTAAATTCTATTGGTTGAGTGGTTATCGACCTATCCCCACCTTATCCTTTGAATAGTCAACTTTGGAGCCATTGGGAACCGATTATGAATTTATTATAAATTAATATTTCTAGCTTTTCCAAAGGTGCCCCTCACCCCTCTTATAAAAGGGCACTCCTCCTTCTCATTTCTTCACACCTCTAAAGCCTTTTGGTTCGGCCAAAATCTGCCCAAATACTCTCCCAACATCCCTCAATACAACCTAGAGGCCTTAGTTTGATCATAAAGCCAAACTAAAGAGCCCTTTTGATCAAATCAAAAGGAAGAACCCGAAGAAGAGGTAATGATTTCACCACCCTTTTCTATGTTTCTTTCTTCTTCCACTTCCTCTTTCTTTGTTCTTACCATTCTAAAATAATAACTCCAGTATCTTACATATATTGTGATGTTATTATAAATATGGTACAACCATATTCATTATTCTATCCACCCTTTGAATAACATGTCACCATACGTGTGTACGTACGGCTTACCGTCTCCACGTCGTGGTGTAATTGTTATTCAATATATTATTATTTGGATGGGTATAATAATGATGTGTAAATCATGTAAATAATAAATATAACATGTTAATTATTCTGTAAATATGATATACCATCCATTTATATATTATTTTAATATCAAAAGAATGATATTGTCGCTCGTGCGTACGTACGGACTACCGTCTCCACGAACGCGATGAGATTCATTCTCCATCGTAACCATTAAAGTATAATTATCATTTGATGATTTAAAAATGATGTTTAAGGACTTGATATCATTCTGGATATGAATAATATACAACCTATCCTTTACAAACATGTCTTACGTAACAAAACATATGAAAGAAAACAAGTAATTTAACACCCGAAACAACGATAATACTAAGATATCAATATTAAAAGATCATATATGATATCATATTAATGTATATGATTCTTGTATAATTTAATAACAATTATTTCACCATTATACAGGAGGTTAACCTATACCAACAAAGGAAAAGTACAAGGTAAGGGTTATTTCACAATCTCTTCATTATCCGAGGTTGTTTTTACGTAAAAATCTACTGGGATCTCGTTATCATCCACATCCATGTTTCTTCAAAATTTATTTCAAAACATTTTTACAAGAATATGTGTTAAAGTCATTTATACCCTTGTTTGACTTTTATAAGAGGTTTATAAAGGAATCTTTCCGTCGTTTTCAAAACAAGTTCCTTTTTAACCTTTTTGACAGAATTGAGGTAAGAATGTTTTTTTTAACTTATACGGCGGGTGCGGATATTTTACACCGTTATAAAATCTTCAAAGCTTTACTTACAAGCTTATAAGAATATTTTCAAAGAAAATGTTTTACTTTATATGGATCATAAATGATTTCAAAATAAAATGAGATATTTCTTTAAAAAGAATTTTGATTTCATCTATGTCAACATCCTTTGATGGATTTTAAGATTATTTGAAGTTGATTTATTATGATACAAAACTTCTATATTGTATTGAAGGTTTTGTGATATGTTTGACTATGGATGTGCTATTTTTATACCATTCATAGTTTATGGTGAAATTATTGACATTTCGTATGCTAGTTTTAATACGAATGTTTATGTTATGTTTAAACCTTTTCATATGGGAATGCATTGGACTTAATAAGTGACGGGTGGAGCCCGCTATAGCTCCTCGATGCATCGGTAGGTCTCATGAGACAAACTAGTGTCTTGGCACAAGGCCTTGGCAAAATCTTATTTGTAGTCTTGGCACGAGGCCTTGACTATGTGGTTATGATAGTCTGGCATTATGCATTCCAACATTATGAAAGTGGTTATTGATTTTGAATGTGATTTTTCGATTAGTAGAATATCCATGTTAACAAGTAAATGGCATTATTTCATTTTACATTTGCCATACTATGTTGAAGTTCAAGTTTAAAAGGCTTTTGTTTTAGTAATTCATTGCCTTAAATGTTTATGCTTATTTTTGAATGTTCCGCTATATTGTTATCCTTACTGGGCATTTGAGCTCACCCCTTTTCTATGTTTTATTTTCCCCATGATGTGAAGATGTAAGTTATGAATGACCTGCAGGGATATTATGAGGGGATTATAGTGTGGACTGTGGAAACATTATGTTGTTGTAGTAGTTTTTCATTTTATGATGTAATGTAAAACTTATGAATATATCTAGTGTTTCCAAGGCTACTAAACCAATCGGTCTTTCGAGATTTGATCTTTCTTGTGATCATGCCAATGTTATGTAATTAATGCACCGACTCTGGGTAACTGGGGTCGGGGCGTTACAGTTGGTATCAGAGGAAGTTTAGTACAAACCTTGGAAGCTAGATTTAGGTAAACTCTGATTAGAGCACGTAGACCTAAGATGAACTTTGAGGATTAGTATAGAAGAACTTCCTAGAATTTTGGTATTGTAGAGATTTTGTGATTTTTCCTAGAAATACATCCCTGTCTGGATACGAGCAGGTAGAGGCGGCTCTGGCACAGATGTACCTAGGGGTAAAACCTGAAAACACCGCTTTGAGCTAGACTCGAACGGGAACTGGTGCACGACAACGGGCCTTGCTGCACTCTTGGTTACGACACTCCCGGGGGATATGCTTAGGATAACTCTCATTTTCTTTACAAATCATTATGAAGGGTTTATGAGTATATACTTCCTCAAAGAAAACATTTTTATGATTATGGATTATATCCATAAATAGTTCAATTTATGTTAAGTGTTTTATAAGTATGGGATTATGTATTTTGATTCATAAACTAATCTAGTGTATGACATTGTTTAGAAATGGCACCCAGTAGAAGGAATGAGAACTCTAGAAATGCACATGATCCAAAGAGACGGAAGGATCATATCTTTCATGGTCTTAAGCTAGAATTTATAAGAGAAATAGCCTCCCATGTGTTATCATCATATGAAGAAATAATATCATGTGTTGATAAGATAAGTAAAGAGTTTACTGAGTCCTATGGATTTGAAGGGAAGCAAGAGAAGAAAAGGATGGAAGAGAGAAAGATGGATATAGGGAAGAGGGAAAAGAAGAATTTTCCCATATGTGGTAACTGTGGAAAGAAACACCCTGGAACTTGCCTGAAAGGAATGGGGGTTTGTTATAAGTGTGGAGGAAAAGGGCACAAAGTACGTGACTGCAAGAGTAAGAAAATGGTTTCAAATGTACAATGCTTCATTTGCAAGGAGTTTGGACACTACGCAAACCTATGTCCCAGTCATCAGACTATGCCGCAAATGATGCTATTGGATAATAATCAAGTTATGATACTACCACAGATGAAGACGAATGATTAGAGTTCTTATGTTGATTATGTCAATTGAGTGTTGTATCAATAATGTACATGTTATAATAATTATGGAGTATATAAGGATTGTACTGCAGTACTATTTCATTAAGGACTTGAGATTGTGTGGAACAAAGAAAAGTGACTCAATAGTAGGATAAATTTTTGGAAAATATATGGTTGAGAGAATGATAAATCATAATATAGTTCTGATACTGAGGTAGTGATTTTGGAATAATATGTGATTGTTTTGGATAAATTATATTGGATATTCTTGACTACCTTGGAACTGATTAATGATTTTTATATTCCATCATTGTTGGGGTTTAAAACATTTTTGGATTAATGAAGTATATCCAGCATTCTATATGGAATAAGGGAGCAGTAATGTAATCAATAAGGAATATGGTAATACAAGATGAAGGTATTCATATGCTATTACGGGGTAAAAAGGATCTATATTATGTTTACCTTCCTTATAAATGTTGGAATGTGAGTTTGGACAGAAGTATTTTGGATAGTTCTAGTTTGGATTATTTTGGATTGCCATAAAAGGACAACCCGGAGGTCGGGCGGCAACCCGTCGCGTCCGGCAAGGCTGCGAGACTTGAACCCGCAACCGAAGGGCGACAAGGGTGTATCACCTACCACTGGCCCACGAGATGTCCTGGATTAAATAATGTAGTTTTTATTAAAAGATCTGGTAGATGAATTATAAATTCATTTATTTTGGAACCTTGTACGAATAGTATAAATAGATAAAAAATATTACATTCTATTATCTTTTAGAGTGAAAGATGAGTTTGTGGTAGGAATTTATTAATGGATAAAACTAAAATTATAAAGTAAGTATACCTCCCTATGATCTTAGCCAATCTCATAAATAAATTCCTCAACATTAATCAAAGGAACTTAGAACAAAAATGTTGTCCTAGATGGTACCTTAAATCATCACTAATTTATGGATTTGGGATTGTTGGCCTTTTCATAGCCATGTTCTCTACCACTCTCCATCAGATAATTGATGGTTAGATTTCTCCTCCATATCCATATTTTCCTACATGGAACCCTAGTATGTGTTATTTTCGGTAATCTTCATACTTTCCACTCTTTAGTTTAAATAGAGGCCTCATTAATTCATTTTTCGATGTGGGATTTCAACTAAGATATTTTGAAATGTCAAAAATGTGTTATCCCAATACCCTATGTTTTGTTGAACCGATGGTATTTCAAATCATCATAGATTGATGAGTTTAAGGACCTCAATTATATACTTGTTTTTTATTGATGACCTCAATCGCTACCTATAAATATTTACGTTTTTCCTCCAATTATATATCTCTAATTGCCACCAATGTTCTCCTAATCGAGATCATAATTTGGTGGTGACCCTTTCATTTCTCTTTTCCTCATATTAAGACTAAATTTTAGTAACCCAATCTCCGATGTGGGTTTTCCCACAAATATATTTTATATTTTAAACCTTTTATTTTCGAAGAACAATTTCAAATTGCGAGGACGCAATTTATTGAAGGAGGGGAGAATGTAACACCCCAAGATTTCATAGTGTGTTATTTCTTCAAAATAATTCAATAACTTGTACTACACGCAACACCGAGTTCAATCACACCATTACATACAAAAAAAAATTCCATTAAAAGAGGTCATGAATAGTATTAACTAAATTTTAAACTTTATATAATCCTTATAATTTTAGAATCCATATTATGAGTTTCTTAGTCATAATGCAAGAACAGATTCATTTTCGGTATTGCACTTTTATCAACTTTTAATAGTGAAACCTTTTTAAATATAATATTTCAAACTTTTTGACTAAATGGGTACATCAAATAAAAATTAAAATGAAACATCCCAAACTTACACGGTACGCTTTCCTTTGAATAAAACAGTAGCGTGTGTTGTACGCAACTTCGAGTTTTAACACACACCATAACTAATCAAACTAGCCGTTATGAATAGTAATACCTACTTTTTGAAATTATATATATTTTATATTTTAAAATGGACTTCATTTTTGGATTCGGAATATCAAAATTAGCCTAGGGTGAAATTTTGGTACATTTCGGATAACTTTCATATTTTGATGAATAGTGAAAATTACTAAATTTTAATTAAAAACAACTTTTTTAATCAAAATAATTAATAGTGATAAATTATGAATTTGAGTGGTTTTAAAGTATATTTAGAATATATTTTTACCATTCAATTTAATTTTTATCATTGGACATAATTTTACAATTAAACCGAACATAAACAAGTGTCAATCTTTTGATAGTTATTATCTCTTAAAAACACGCTTTTTGTTTTGACAGCGGGAATTAATTTTAAATTAATTTCTGCCACTTCTGTGTTTAGAATTTGGAAAAATGGATTAAATATTTGGAATCAGGATGTCCAAATTATGTAAATAGGTAACTTTTATTTTTACAAATTTTGAATAGTTACTGTGGTAAATATTTTATTTACCATGGTTAAAGGGTAAATCCGGTAAATAAGGGTTAAAAAATAATATTATAGTAATACAAAATTACCCTAAAACGTGTCCTAACCTTATTGGTGGACACATACCCGACCATGGGCATCCTTGGGTCAATTTGGGGACCCCTTGGAGCCACTTGTATGTGGTAGGGACACATTATATTAATAAAGTTAAAATAAAAATAAAAATGGCATAAGATTACATCTTTTAGAAGAACAATTTTTACATAGGGTTATACATGTTGGATTTTCGATTATAAATATTCATTTGAAAGCTAAAACGATTTCCTACATAATGATATTTTATTTATAATTTTTAGACATTATATAATTTATTTTATTTTTGACACAATGATGATGCAGTAATTACTAAAATAGTGAAAAATTAAAATAATTGATCTTATAAATACCCAAATAATTACAATAAGAAACTTTTAATGAATTAAACTAATTTTATATGATAATATGATATATTAGGATTGATTTAATTGACTTTCTTAGAATTAATCAATCTGTTAAGAGTTTCACAAAAATCAACTATTGAATAGTGTCAAAATTGACATAAAAGAGTTCTTAAAACAAATATTATATTATTAATTGATATTAAATTCCTAAAAATCTAAGGGTCGGCCAAGAGACTTATATTATTATAGGTTCCTCATTAATGGACCACTTGGGGGTCTCTTGGATGTATATAGTAAGTTTATTAACCATATTATATAAAAATACAAAGAGACATTGTAAAAGTGAAACTAATTAACTTAGAGTTAATACTTAAAGATAAGGTTAATATAAGTACCCAAACCTGTCTAAATTCTATTGGTTGAGTGGTTTTCGACCTATCCCCACCTTATCCTTTGAATAGTCAACTTTGGAGCCATTGGGAACCGATTATGAATTTATTATAAATTAATATTTCTAGCTTTTCCAAAGGTGCCCCTCACCCCTCTTATAAAAGGGCACTCCTCCTTCTCATTTCTTCACACCTCTAAAGCCTTTTGGTTCGGCCCAACTCTGCCCAAATACTCTCCCAACATCCCTCAATACAACCTAGAGGCCTTAGTTGGATCAGAAAGCCAACCTAAAGATCCCTTTTGATCAAATCAAAAGGAAGAACCCGAAGAAGAGGTAATGATTTCACCACCCTTTTCTATGTTTCTTTCTTCTTCCACTTCCTCTTTCTTTGTTCTTACCATTCTAAAATAATAACTCCAGTATCTTACATATACTGTGATGTTATTATAAATATGGTACAACCATATTCATTATTCTATCTACCCTTTGAATAACATGTCACCATACGTGTGTACGTACGGCTTACCGTCTCCACGTCGTGGTGTAATTGTTATTCAATATATTATTATTTGGATGGGTATAATAATTATGTGTAACTCATGTAAATAATAAATATAACATGTTAATGATTCTGTATATATGATATACCATCCATTTATATATTATTTTAATATCAAAAGAATGATATTGTCGCTCGTGCGTACGTACGGACTACCGTCTCCACGAACGCGATGAGATTCATTCTCCATCGTAACCATTAAAGTATAATTATCATTTGATGATTTAAAAATGAGGTTTAAGGACTTGATATCATTCTGGATATGAATAATATACAACCTATACTTTACAAACATGTCTAACGTAACAAAACATATGAAAGAAAACAAGTAAGTTAACACCCGAAACAACGATAATACTAAGATATCAATATTAAAAGATCATATATGATATCATATTAATGTATATGATTCTTGTATAATTTAATAACAATTATTTCACCATTATACAGGAGGTTAACCTACCCCAACAAAGGAAAAGTACAAGGTAAGGGTTATTTCACAATCTCTTCATTATCCGAGGTTGTTTTTACGTAAAAATCTACTGGGATCTCGTTATCATCCACATCCATGTTTCTTCAAAATTTATTTCAAAACATTTTTACAAGAATATGTGTTAAAGTCATTTATACCCTTGTTTGACTTTTATAAGAGGTTTATAAAGGAATCTTTCCGTCGTTTTCAAAAAAAGGTCCTTTTTAACCTTTTTGACAGAATTGAGGTAAGAATGATTTTTTTAACTTATACGGAGGGTGCGGTTATTTTACGCCGTTATAAAATCTTCAAAGAATTCCTTAAAAGCTTATAAGAATATTTTCAAAGAAAATGTTTTACTTTATATGGATCATAAATTATTTCAAAATAAAATGAGATATTTCTTTAAAAAGAATTTTGATTTCATCTATGTCAACATCCTTTGATGGATTTTAAGATTATTTGAAGTTGATTTATTATGATACAAAACTTATATATTGTATTGAAGGTTTTGTGATATGTTTGACTATGGATGTGCTATTTTTATACCATTCATAGTTTATGGTGAAATTATTGACATTTCGTATGCTAGTTTTAATACGAATGTTTATGTTATGTTTAAACCTTTTCATATGGGAATGCATTGGACTTAATAAGTGACGGGTGGAGCCCGCTATAGCTCCTCGATGCATCGGTAGGTCTCATGAGACAAACTAGTGTCTTGGCACAAGGCCTTGGCAAAATCTTATTTGTAGTCTTGGCACGAGGCCTTGACTATGTGGTTATGATAGTCTGGCATTATGCATTCCAACATTATGAAAGTGGTTATTGATTTTGCATGTGATTATTCGATTAGTAGAATATCCATGTGAACAAGTAAATGGCATTATTTCATTTTACTTTTGCCATACTATGTTGAAGTTCAAGTTTAAAAGGCTTTTGTTTTAGTAATTCATTGCCTTAAATGTTTATGCTTATTTTTGAATGTTCCGCTATATTGTTATCCTTACTGGGCATTTGAGCTCACCCCTTTTCTATGTTTTATTTTCCCCAGGATGTGAAGATGTAAGTTATGAATGACCTGCAGGGATATTATGAGGGGATTATAGTGTGGACTGTGGAAACATTATGTTGTTATAGTAGTTTTTCATTTTATGATGTAATGTAAAACTTATGAATATATCTAGTGTTTCCAAGGCTACTAAACCAATCAGTCTTTCGAGATTTGATCTTTCTTGTGATCATGCCAATGTTATGTAATTAATGCACCGACTCTGGGTAACTGGGGTCGGGGCGTTACAGTTAAAACTCCTAAGGGAAGTATCATTGCAACAATGTTTTGTGAATCAGTCCCCATTAGTGCACATAAATGTTCTTTATCTGCTGATCACGTCATCATAACTATGATTGAGATTGAATAATCCTCGGTATGGACTAGCTTTCGGACTATGATGCGAAGATTTATTGTAAGAAGAAAGAGGTTACGATTCTTGATGTTGATGGTAAGGAACACCTTATCTTTATAGCAGAATGGTCACCTCCTAATTCTTATTTAGATCCACCCCCAGTAGCTCAACTAAATTCAATTATTGGGGAGGAATAGAATGAAATAACTGTGGGTGAGGAAAGGAATGTTCAAATAGAGGATGTACCTGTTGTGAAAGAATTTTTAGATGAATTTCGGGAAGATTTACCTGGACATCCTCCAGAACGAGATGTTGATTTTTCTGTTGATTTAATTCCTGGATCAGGGCCTATATCAAAGACCCCTTATAGAATGGCCACTGTAGAATTAGTTGAACTAAAGAAACAACTAGAGGAATTGAGTAATAAGGGATTTATTCTCCCTAGTGTTTCTCAATTGGGAGCCCTTTTCGTTATGTTAAAAAGAAAGATAGATCATGTAGGTTATGTATCGACTACAGGGAGATCAATGATTTAACAATAAAGAACAAGTATCCCCTACCACGCATTGATGATTTATTTGACCAACTGCATGAAGCTCAATACTTTTCAGAGATTGACCTTCGATCTTGATACCATCAGTTGTGTGTGAAGAAGGAAGACATTCCGAAGACAGAATATCAAACCAGGTTTGGGCATTATGATTTTACAGTAATTCCTTTTGAATTGACTAATGCACCCTCTGTATTCATGGATCTGATGAATAGAGTTTTCAATTAGTATCTCGATGAATTTGTGGTGGTATTTATTGATGATATCTTAGTATACTCCAAAATCTACGAAGATCATGAAAATCACATGCACGTTACCCTGAAGGCTCTGAGAAGACATAAATTATATGGAAAGTTTAGCAAGTGTGAATTCTGGCTTCATGAGATTTCTTTTCTTAGTCATATTGTCTCTAAAGATGGAAATATCTATTGATCCTTCTATGACCAAGGTAGTCCAAGAATGGCCAGAACCTACGAGTATAACTGAGGTACGTAGTTTTATTGTCTTGGCAGGTTATTATCGATGTTTCGTCCATGAATTTTGCCTGATTGGCTAACCCATTAACGAAGCTCACACGTAAAGGGGTTAAATTTGTTTGGACAAAAGAGTGTGAAGAATGATTCGAAGAACTGAAGAGAATATTATTCAATGCTTTTATATTGACTCTACCATTGGGGAATGATGGGTTCGTTATTTATAGTGATCCATCGAAGAATGGACTTGGTTGTGTCCTTATGCAGAATGATAGAGTTATTGCCTATGCATCACGACAGTTGAAAATTCATGAAAAAAACTATCCTACTCATGATCTTGAGTTAGTACCTATGATCATTGCTTTTAAGATATAGAGGCACTACCTCTATGGTGAAGAATGTGAGATTTATACTGATCACAAGAGTTTGAAGTTATTTTCTCACAAAAATAACTCACACATGAGGAAAAGGATATGGCTTGAATTACTCAAGGATTATGATTGTACGATACACTACCACCCTGGGAAACAAAACAAGGTGGAAGATTCTTTGAGCAGAAAAGACCATGGAGTTTTGAATGTGATGAGAATTGAAAGGGATCCAATTTTGATGGATCTAGTGAAGATGGACATGGTAATAACCAGGGAAGGATAAACGTCAATGCTTTTTCAAATGGTTGCCAAACCATCTTTACTAGAAAGGAATAAGAGTTCTCAGACTAATGATGGAGAATTTCAAAAGAAGATTAAAATGTGAATGATGGGAGATTGAGAGATTTTGTGTATGAAAATGGAATTTTGAAATTATGGAATAGACTTTGTGTTCCCGATATACCTGATCTAAAAAGAGAATTGCTGGATGATGCTCATAGTTCCAATTTCTCAATACACCCTGGGAGCACCAAAATGTATACAGATTTGAAGGAACATTTTTGGTGGGACAATATGAAGAGAGAGATTTCTGATTTTGTGTCAAGATGTATGGTTTGTCAATAAGTGAAAGCTGGAAGGCAACACCCTGGAAGAGTCATGCAACCTCTTCCCATATCGGAGTGGAAATGGGACAATATTACGATGGTCTTTGTCATGGGGTTACCAAAGACTCCTAGAAGGAATAATGAAATATAGGTTATTGATGATCGTCTTAACAAGTCAGCACATATTCTTGGTATAGGAGAAGATCTACCACTGGAACTTCTAGCTAGACTATATATTAATGAAGTTGTGAGACTTCATGGAGTACCCCTATCGATTGTTTCTAATCATGATCCCCATTTTACTTCAAGATTCTGGAGGAGTCTTGAGAAATCCCTGGATACTTAACTTCATTTGAGCACTGCCTACCACCCTCAGATAGAAGGAAAATCAGAACAGACTATTCATACCTTAGAAGACATGCTGAGATCTTGTTCAATTGACTTTCAGGGTACGCGGGATCAATATTTACCTTTGGTAGAATTTTCTTATAACAATAGCTTCCATTCGAGTATTTAGATGGCACCATATGAAGCGTTATATGGAAAGAGATGTCGCACACCAACCTTTTGGGATGACGTTGGTGAAAGAAAACTTTTAGGTCTATAACTTGTGGAGGAAAGGACAGAAATGTTGAAGGTAATCCAAAATCACATCAAAGCAGCTCAAAGTAGGCAGAAGAGCTATGCCGATAATCGAAGGAAGGATTTTGAATTTCAAGTCGGTGATCATGTTTTCCTGAAGGTTTCTCCATGAAAGGGAGTAATAAATTTTGGTAAGAAAGGAAAATTGAGCCCCAGTTACATCATACCATTCGAAATTCTAGAATGAATTGGGGCTGTAGCTTACCGATTGGAAATGCCGCCAAGTCTCTCCAAAGTTCACGATGTGTTCCACGTATCTCTATTGAGGAAATACATGCCCGAACCAACGCATGGACTCACCTATTAGGAGTTAGAACTGGAACCCGATCTGTCTTATTGTGAAGAGCCAGTCAAGATTCTTGATATGAGAGAACAAGTACTGAGAAATCGGATGACGCGTCTGGTAAAAGTATTTTGGAGAAACCATAAGATGGAAGAGGCAACGTGGGAACCCGAGGAACTTATGATGAAGAACCACCCGAGTCTTTTCATGTGATAAGTATTCTAGAAATCTCGAGGATGAAATTATTTGAAGGTGGGGAAAATGTAACACCCCATGCTTCTACAGTACACTTCTCTTTGAATAATGTGATAGCGTGTGTTGTACGCAACACCGGGTTCTAAAACACCATAACCAATCAAAATAGCCGTTATGAATAGTAATACCTAAATTTTGAAATTATATATTTTATATTTCAAAATGGACATCATTTTTGGATTCGTAATATTGAATTTAGACTAAGGTTAAATTTTGGTACTTTTCGGATAACTTTAATATTTTGATGAATAGTGAAAATTACTAAATTTTAATTAAAAACAAAATTTTCTAATCAAAATAATTAATAGTGATAAATTATGAATTTTGGTGGTTTTAAAGTATATTTAGAATATATTTTTACCATTTAATACAATGTTTGTCATTGGACATAATTTTACAATTATACCGGACATAAACAAGTGTCAATCTTTTGATAGTTATTATCTCTTAAAAACAGGCTTTCTGTTTTAACAAAAGGAATTAATTTTAAATTAATTTCTTCCACTTCTGTGTTTCGAATTTGGAAAAACGGATTCCATATTTGGAATTAGGATGTTCAAATTTTGTAAATAGGTAACTTTTATTTTAGTCATTTTGAATAATTACTTCGGTAAATATTTTATTTTCCATGGTTAAGGGTAAATCAGGTAAATAAGGGTTAAACAAATAATATTATAATAATACTAAATTATCCTCAAATGTGTCCTATCATTATTGGTTGATACATGTTCAACCATATGCGTCCTTGGGCCGATTTTGGGACCCCATGGATCCACTTTTAGGTGATAGGGACACTTAATTTTAATAAAGTTAAAATAAGTAGAAAAATGACATAAGCATATATCTTTTAGAAAAAAAATTGAATATAGGGATATATATGTTGGATTTTCGACTATAAATATTAATTATAAATCTAAAATTATTTCCTACATAATGATATTTTATTTATAATTTTTAGACTTTAAATAATTTAATTAATTTATGACAAAATTATGATGTCGTAATTACCATAATAGAGATAAATTAAAATAATTGATATTTTAAATACCCAAATAAATATAATTTGAGACTTTTAATGAATTAATATAATTTTATAGGATAATATGACATATTAGGAATGATTTAATTAACTTTCTTCAAAGTAATCATTCTGTTATGAGTTTCACAAAAATCAACTATTGAATAGTGTCAAAATTGACATAAAAGAGTTTTTAAAACGAATATTATAATATTAATTGATATTACATTTCTAAAAATCTAAGATTCGGCCAAGAAACTTATATAATGATAGTTATATCATTAATGGACCACTTTTGGGTCTCTTGGATGTATATAGTAAGTTTGTTAACAATATAATATAAAAATACAAAGAGACATTGTAAAAGTGAAACTAATTAACTATTAGTTAATACTTAATGATAAGGTTAATATAGAAACCCAAACCTGTCTAAATTCTATTGGTTTAATGGGTTTCAACCTATACCCACCATAACATTTAAATAATAAACTTTGGAGCCATTGGGAACCGATTATGAATTTATTATAAATTAATATTTCTAGCTTTTCCAAAGGTGCCCCTCACCCCTCTTATAAAAGGGCACTCCTCCTTCTCATTTCTTCACACCTCTAAAGCCTTTTGGTTCGGCAAAACTCTGCCCAAATACTCTCCCAACATCCCTCAATACAACCTAGAGGCCTTAGTTTGATCATAAAGCCAACCTAAAGAGCCCTTTTGATCAAATCAAAAGGAAGAACCCGAAGAAGAGGTAATGATTTCACCACCCTTTTCTATGTTTCTTTCTTCTTCCACTTCCTCTTTCTTTGTTCTTACCATTCTAAAATAATAACTCCAGTATCTTACATATAGTGTGATGTTATTAGAAATATGGTACAACCATATTCAGTATTCTATCCACCCTTTGAATAACATGTCACCATACGTGCGTACGTATGGCTTACCGTCTCCACGTCGTGGTGTAATTGTTATTCAATATATTATTATTTAAATGGCTATAATAATGATGTGTAACTCATTTAAATAATAAATATAACATGTTAATGATTCTGTATATATGATATAACATCCATTTATATATTATTTTAATATCAAAAAAATGATATTGTCGCTCGTGCGTACGTACGGACTACCGTCTCCACGAACGCGATGAGATTCATTCTCCATCGTATCCATTCAAGTATAATTATCATTTGATTATTTAAAAATAATGTTTAAGGACTTTATATCATTCTGTATATGAATAATATACAACCTATCCATGACAAACATGCCTTATGTAACAAAACATATAAAATAAAACGAGTAAGGTAACACCCGAAATGACGATAATACTAAGATATTATTAGCAAAGCAATGTTAAAAGATCATATATGATATCATATGAATGTATATGATTCTTGTATAATTTAATAACAATTATTTCACTATTATACAGGATGTTAACCTACAACAACCAAGGAAAAGTACAAGGTAAGGGTTATTTCATAATCTCTTCATTATCCGAGGTTGTTTATACGTAATAATCTACTGGGATCTCTTTATCATCCACATCCATGTTTCTTAAAAATGTATTTCAAAACATTTTTACTATTTAAAAGAATATGGGATAAAGTCATTTATTCCCTTGTTTGACTTTTTATAAGTTGTTTGTAAAGGAATCTTTCCGTCATTTTCCAAACAAGGTGCTTTTTAACCTTTTCGACAGAATTAAGGTAAGAATGTTTTTTTTAACTTATATGGCGGGTGTGGTTATTTTCCACCGTTATAAAATCGTCGAAGATTCACTTACAAGATTATAAGAATATTTTCAAAGAAAATGTTTTATTTCATAAATATATGACTCTGAAATGATTTCAAAATAGAAAGATATATTTCTCTAAAAAGAGTTTTGATTTCATCTATATCAACATCCTTTGATGGAATTTACGCTTATTTGAAGTTGATTTATTATGATACAAAACTTTTATATTGTATTGAGGGTTTTGTGATATGTTTGACTGTAGATGTTATATTAATATACCGTTCATAGTTTATGGTGAAAGTATTGACATTTCGTATGCTAGTTTTAAAACGAATGTTTATGTTATGTTTAAACCTTTTCATATGGGAATGCATTGGACTTAATATGTGATGGGTGGAGCCCGCTTTAGCTCCTAGATGCATCGGTAAGTCTCATGAGGCAAACTAGTGTCTTGACACAAGGCCTTGACAAAATCTTATTTGTAGTCTTGGCAGGAGGCATTGGCAATGTGGTTATGATAGTTTGGAATTATGCATTCCATCATTATGAAAGTGATTATTGATATAGCATGTGATTATTCGATTATTAAAATATCCATGATAATAAGTAAATGGCATTATTTCATTTTATTTTCGCCATACTATGTTGAAGTTACAGATTAAAAGGATTTCGTTTTAAGTTATACATTGCCTTAAATGTTTATTCTTATTTATGAAAGATTCTGCTATATTGTTATCCTTACTGGGCATTTGACCTCACCCCTTTTCTATGTTTTATTTTTTCCAGGATGTGAAGAAGTAATTTATGAATGACCTGTAGGGATAGTATGTGGGGATATGAGTGTGGGATACAGAGACTATTTTTTTTTTGTATTTTTTCACTTTATGATGTAATGAAAAACTTTATTGATATATCTAGTATTTCTAAGGCTACTAAACCAATCGGTATTTCGAGATTTGATCCTTCTTTTGATCATTCCAATGTTATGTAATAATGCACCGACTCTAGGTAACTGGGGTCGAGACATTATAGTTGGTATCAGAGAAAGTTTAGTACAAACCTTGGAAGCTAGATTTAGATAAACTCTGAATAGAGAACGTAGACCTAAGATGAACATTGAGGATTAGTATAGAAGAACTTTCTAGAATTTTGGTATTGTAGAGATTTTGTGAGTTTTCAGAGCAATACATCCATGTCTGGATACGATCAGGTAGAGGCGGCTCTGGCACAGATGTACCAAGGGGTAAAACCCGAAAACACTGCTTTGAGCTAGACTCGAATGGGAACTGGTGCACGACAACGGGCCTTGCTGCACTCTAGGTTATGACACTCCCAGGGGATATGCTTAGGATAACTCTCATTTTCTTTAAAAATCATTATGAAGGGTTTATGAGTATATACTTCCTCAAAGAAAACATTTTTATTTTTATGGATTATATCCATAAATAGTTCAATTTATGTTAAGTGTTTTATAAGTATGGGATTATGTATTTTGATTCATAAACTGATCTAGTTTATTCCATTATTTAGAAATGGCGCCTAGTGGAAGAAATGGAAACCGTATCAATGCACGCACTGCATGTAAGGATTTCCCTCCTACTCAAGATAATTATAGTGGAGCAGGTGATGTAACTGGTGTCGATCAGCTAATCACCATACTAGGACAACTCACTCAGGTTATGAATAATAACCTTACCCATATGGAGCACCCTGATCTGTAGCGTGGAGGATCAATGTTAGATCGATTCATGAGGAAACAACCACCAATGTTCAATGGGGGTACAAATCCATTAGTAGCTGAGCAATGGATATTTTCCCTAGAGAAAATATATTAGGCTTTGGGTAGTAGTGAAAGGGAAAAAGTTATCATCGCAGTTTACCGCCTCACTGGAGAAGCTGATCAATGGTGGTCATTGATTCAAAATACAAAGGAAGATAATGAAGTGTAAAATATGGAATGGAGGGAGTTCAAAGATCTGTCTTTAGAAAAATACTTTCCTCGCGACCACCGAGCAGATATGGAAAGGCAGTTTCTGAGTCTGAGACAAAAGGAGGATGAGAATGTCGCAATGTATAAGGCTAACTTTAAAAGGTAAGCAAGGTATGCTGGAGATTATATACGTAACCCATGAAGTAAGATTGATCATTTCTATGATGGGTTAAAACCATTTCTCCGTCGAGAATTAGTCTCATAATCCTTTTCATCGTACGAAGACATTGTCTCATGTGCTATCAAGACCGAAAAGGAATTCTCTAAGTCTTATGACTTTAATGCAAAGCAAGAGAAGAAGAGACCTTCTGATCAATCTGGGATTGGAAATAAGGGGAAGAAGGGAAAGGTTGAATATCCATCCTATGGTAAATGTGGTAAGAAACACCCCGGTACTTGCTTGAAGGGAACATGAGTCTATTACAAGTGTGGTGAAAAAGGCCACCAAGCTCGTGATTGCAAGGTGAAGAAGGAAGCTACCAAGGTTTAGTGCTACAATTGAAGGGATATGGGGCATTATGCAAATGAATTTCCTAAGCGTCATGAGAACTTACCTCAAAAAAGGCCAAGGGATCAAGGCCATGCTTTTGCTATCACTATTGCTGAGGTAGAAGCTCCGAAAGACGTAGTGGCAGGTAATTTAATGGTTTACTCAAGTTTAGAAAATGCATTATTGGATTCTGGATCATCGCATTGTTTCATATCTTCCCGGTTTGCTAATAAAATTAGATATTTACAATTTTATTTAAAAAGGGAGTTGTCAGTTAAAACTACTAAGGGAAGTATCATCGCAATAATGTTTTGTGAATCAGTCCCCATTAGTACACATAAATGTTCTTTATCTGCTAATCTCATCATCATACCTATGATTGTGTTTGATATAATCCTCGGTACGGACTGGCTTTCAAACTATGATACGAATATTTATTGTAAGAAGAAAGAGGTTACGATTCTTGATAATGATGATAAGGAACTCCTTATCTTTAGAGCAGAATCGTCACCACGTAATTCTTATTAAGATCCACCCCCAGTAGCTCAACTAAATTCAATTATTGGGGAGGAAGAGAATAAAATAACTATGGGTGAGGAAAGGAATGTTCAAATAGAGGATGTACCTATTGTGAAAGTATTTGTAGATGTATTTCTGGATGATTTACCTGGACATCCTCCAGAACGAGATGTTGAGTTTTACATTGATTTAATTTGTGGATCAAGGCCTATATCAAAGACCCCTTATAGAATGGCCACTGTAGAATTAGATGAACTAAAGAAACAACTAGAGGAATTGAGTAATAAGGGATTTATTCTCCCTAGTGTTTCTCCATGGGGAGCCCCTGTTCATTATGTTAAAAAGAAAGACGGATCTATGAGGTTATGTATCGACTATAGGGAGATCAATGTTGTAACAATAAATAACAAGTATCCCCTACCACGCATTGATGATTAATTTGACCAACTGCATGGATCTCAATGATTTTCAAAGAGTGACCTTCGATCTGGATACCATCAGTTGTGTGTGAAGAATGAAGACATTCCGAAGACATCATTTTGAACTAGGTACGGGCTTTATGAGTTTACAGTAATGCCTTTTGGATTGACTAATGCACCCTCTGTATTCATGGATCTGATGAATAGTGATTTCAAGGAGTATCTCGATGAATTTGTGGTGTTATTTATTGATGATATCTTAGTATAATCCAAAAGCTACGAAGATCATGAAAATTATTTGGGTGTTACCTGATGACTCTGAGAAGACATGAATTATATGGAAGGTTTAGCAAGTGTGAATTCCGGCTTCATGAGATTTCATTTCTTGGTCATATTGTCTCTAAAGATGGAAATATCTGTTGATCCTTCTATGAAAAAGGCAATCCAAGAATGGCCAGCACCTACGAGTATAACTGAGGTAGGTAGTTTTATTGGCTTGGCAGGTTATTATCGACATTTCATCAATAATTTTTCCCGATTGGCTAACCCATTAACGAAGCTCACACGTAAAGGGGTTAAATTTGTTTGGACAAAAGAGTGTGAAGAATGTTTCGAAGAACTGAAGAGAATATTAGTCAATGATCCTATATTGACTCTACCATCAGGGAATGATGGGTTCTTTATTTATTGTGATGCATCGAAGAAAGGACATGGTTGTGTCCTTATGCATAATGATAGAGTTATTGCCTATGCATCACGACAGTTGAAAATTCATGAACAAAACTATCTTACTCATGATCTCGAGTTAGTAGCTGTGATATTTGCTTTGAAGATATGGAGTCACAACCTTTATGGTGAAAAATGTGAGATTTATACTGATCACAAGAGTTTGAAGTATATTTTCTCACAAAAATAACACAACATGAGGCAAAGTAGATGGCTTGAATTACTCAAGGATTATTATTGTATGATACACTACCACCCTGGGAATGAAAACAAGGTGGCAGATGCTTTCAGCAGAAAAGACCATGGAGTTTTGAACGTGATGAGAATTGAAAGGGATCCAATTTTGATGGATCTAGTGAAGATGGACATGGGAATAACCAGGGAAGGAGAAACATAAATGCATTTTCAAATGGTTTCCAAATCAACTTTACTAGAAAGGATTAAGAGTTGTCAGACTAATGATGGAGAATTTCAAAAGAAGATTAAAGCTATGAATGATGGGTGATTGAGAGATTTTGTGTATGAAAATGGAATTTTGAAATTCTAGAAGAGACTATGTGTTCCCGATATACCTGATCTAAAAATAGAATTGCTGGATGATGCTCATAGTTCCAATTACTCTATACACCCTGGGAGCACCAAAATGTATAGAGATTTGAAGGAACATTTTTTGTGGGACAATATGAAGAGTGAGATTTCTGATTTTGTGTCAAGATGTATGGTTTGTGAACAAGTGAAAGCTGGAGGGCAACACCCTGGAGGAGTCATGCAACCTCTTCCCATACCGGAGTGGAAATGGGACAATATTACGATGGTCTTTGTCATGGGGATACCAAATACTTCTAGATGGAATAATGCAATATGGGTTATTGATGATCGTCTTACCAAGTCAGCACATATTCCTGGTATAAAAGAAGATCTACCACTGGAACATCTAGCAAGAGTATATATTAATGAAGTTGTGAGACATCATGAAGTTCCCCTATCGATTGTTTCTGATCATGATCCCTATTTTACTTCAAGATTCTGGAAGAGTCTTCAGAAATCCCTGGATACTGAACTTCATTTGAGAACTGCCTAACACCATCAGACAGACGAACAATCAGAACGGACTATTCAAACCTTAGAATACATGCTGAGATCTTGTTCACATGACTTTCAGGGTATGTGGGATCAATATTTACCTTTGGTAAAATTTTCCTATAAAAATAGCTTCCATTCGAGTATTCAGATGGCACAATATGAAGCGTTATACGGAAAGAGATGTCGCACATGAACCTGTTGGGATGACGTTGGTGAATGAAAACTTGTAGGTCTATAACTAGTGGAGGAAACGATGGAAAAGGTGAAGGTAATCCAAAATCACGTCAAAGCAGCACAAAGTAGGAAGAAGAGGTATATCGATAATCGAAGGAAGGATTTGGAATTTCAAGTCGGTGATCATGTTTTCTTGAAGGTATCTCCATGGAAGGGAGTTATAGGTTTTGGTATGAAAGGTAAATTGAGTCCCAGGTACATCGGACCTTTCGAAATTCTAGAACGAATTTGAGTTGTAGCTTACCGATTGGCAATGCTGCCAAGTCTCTCCAAAGTTCATAATGTGTTCCACGTATCTTTGTTGAGGAAATACATGCCCGAACCAACGGATGTACTCACCTATGAGGAATTAGAACTGGAACCCGATCTGTCTTATTGTGAAGAGCCCGTCAGGATTCTTGATACGAGAGAACAAGTACTGAGAAATTGGACGACGCGTCTGGTAAAAGTTTTGTGGAGAAACCATAAGATGGAAGAGGCAACATGGGTAAATATTTTATTTACCATGGTTAAGGGTTAATCCGGTAAATAAGGGTTAAAAAATTATATTATAATAATACTAAATTATCCTAAAACGTGTCCTATCCTTATTGTTTGATACATGTTCCACCATAGGCATATTTGGGTCGATTTTGGGACCCCATGGAGCCACTTGTAGGTTATAGGGAGTCTTAATTTTAATTATGTTAAAATAAGTACAAAAATGACATAAGCATATACCTTTTAGAAAAACAATTTTTACATAGGGTTATATATGTTTTATTTTAGACTATAAATATTAATTAGAAATATAAAACGATTTCAAACATAATGATATTTAATTTATAATTATTAGACTTTATATAATTTAATTTATTTATGACACAATTATGATACCGTAATTACCATAATATTGACAAATTAAAATAATTGATATTATAAATACCCAAATAAATATTATTTGAACATTTTAATGATTTAATATAATTTTATAGGATAATATGACTTATAAGGATTTATTTAATTACCTTTTTTCGAAGTAATCATTCTGTTATAAGTTTCACAAAAATCAACTATTGAATAGTGTCAAAATTGACAAAAAAGAGTTTTTAAAAACAATATTATAGTATTAATTGATATTAAATTCCTAAAAATCTAAGGATCGGAAAAGAGACTTATATCATGATAGTTATATCATTAATGGACCACTTGGGGGTCTCTTGGATGTATATAGTATGTTTATTAACAATATAATATAAAAATACAAAGAGACATTGTAAAAATGAAACTAATTAACTAAGAGTTAATACTTAATGATAAGGTTAATATAGTAACCCAAACCTGCCTAAATTATATTGGTTTAATGGTTTTAGACCTATCACCACCTTAAAATTTAAATAATCAACTTTGGTGCCATTAGAAACCGAATATGAATTTATTATAAATTAATATTTCTAGATTTTCCAATGGTGCCCCTCACCCCTCTTATAAAAGGGCACTCATCCTTCTCATTTCTTTACACCTTAAATGCCTTTTGGTTCGGCCAAACTCTGCCCAAATACTCTTCCAAATTCCCTCACTACAACCTAGAGGCCTTATTTTGATCAGAAATCCAACATAAGAAGCCCTTTTGATAAAATCAAAAGGAAGAACCCGAAGAAGAGGTAATGATTTCACCACCCTTTTCCAAGTTCCTTTCATCTTCCACTTCTTCTTCCTTTGTTATTACCATTCTAAAATAATAACTCCAGTATCATATATATAATGTGATTTTATTATAAATATGGTACAACCATATTCAGTATTCTATCCATCCTTTGAATAACATGTCACCATACTTGCGTACGCACGGCATACCGTCTCCACGTCGTGGTGTAATTGTTATTCAATATATTATTATTTGGATGGGTATAATAATGATTTGTAACTCATGTAAATAATAAATATAACATGTTAATGATTATGTATATATGATATACCATCCATTTAAATATTATTTTAATATCTAAAGAATGATATTGTCACTCGTGCGTACGTACGGACTACCGTCTCCACGAACGCGATGAGATTCATTCTCTATCATATCCATTCAAGTATAATTATCATTTGATGATTTAAAAATAATGTTTAAGGACTTAATATCATTCTTTATATAAATAATATACAACCTATCCATGACAAACATGTCTTATGTAACAAAATATATAAAAGAAAACGAGTAAGTTAACACCCTAAACGACAATAATACTAAGATATTATTAACAAAGCAATGTTAAAAGATCATATATGATATCATATGAATGTATATGATTCATGTATAATTTAATAACAATTATTTCACTATTATACAAGAGGTTAACCTACCCTAACCAATGAAAATTACAAGGTAAGGGTTATTTCACAATCTCTTCATTATCCGAGGTTGTTTATACGTAATAATCTACTGGGATCTCTTTATCATCCACATCCCTGTTTCTTAAAAATGTATTTCAAAACATTTTTACTATTTACAAGAATATCAGTTAAAGTCATTTATACCCTTGTTTGACTTTTTATAAGTGGTTTATAAAGGAATATTTCTGTCGTTTTCCAAACAAGGTGCATTTTAACCTTTTCGACATAATTAAGGTAAGAATGTTTTTTAACTTATACGACGAGTGTGGCTATTTTCTACCATTATAAAATCTTCGAAGATTACCTTAAAAGATTATAAGAATATATTCAAAGAAAATGTTTTATTTCATAAATATATGACTCTTAAATGATTTCCAAATAGAAAGAGATATTTCTCTAAAAAGAGTTTTGATTTCATCCATGTCAACATCCTTTGATGGATTTCACGCTTATTTGAAGTTGATTTATTATGATACAAAACTTCTATATTGTATTGAGGGTTTTGTGATATGTTTGACTTTGGGTGTTCTATTTTTATACCGTTCATAGTTTATGGTGAAAGTATTGACATTTCGTATGCTAGTTTTAATACGAATGTTTATGTTATGTTTAAACCTTTTCATATGGGAATGAATTGGACTTAATATGTGACGTGTGGATCCCACTATAGCTCCTCGATGCATCGGTTGGTCTCATGAGACAAACCAGTGTCTTGGAAGAAGGCCTTGACAAAATCGTATTTGTAGTCTTGCCACGAGGCCTTGGCTATGTGTTTATGATTGTCTGGCATTATGCATTCCATCATTATGAAAGTGATTATTGATATTGCATTTGATTATTCGATTAGTATAATATCCATGTTAATAAGTAAATGGTATTATTTCATTTTATTTTTGTCATACTATGTTGAAGTTCAAGTTTAAAAGGATTTTGTTTTAAGCTATACATTTCCTTAAATGCTTACTCTTATTTATGAAAGTTTCTGCTATATTGGTATCCTTACTGGGCATTTGAGCTCACCCCTTTCCTATGTTTTATTTTTTCCTGGATGTGAAGAAGTAATTTATGAATGACCTACAAAGATAGTATGTGGGGATATGAGTGTGGGATATGGAGACTATGTTGTTGTAGTAGTTTTTCAATTTATGATGTAATGCAAAACATTATGAATATATCTATTATTTCCAAGGCTACTAAACCAATCGGTTTTTCGAGATTTGATCCTTCTTGTGATCATGCCAATGTTATGTAATAATGCACCGACTCTAGGTAACTGGGGTTGGGGTGTTACAAAATATTTTTCATCATATCTTTTACATGACATGTTTAATTTAAATAGAATTAATATATTTGTTTAACCCAATTTCAATTAAAAAAATAAATGTAATTATTTTAATACAATCGATGAATTTTAGACTATTTATTTATTTGATTGAGGTGTTATATGCCTAAAATAAATAATATATGAAATATAAAATAAAAAATAAAAAAGGGATTCCATCCTGAGCATATCTTATTTTGGAATCATTGATTGGACAACAAATAAATCAATGAATATAGGGAAAAATCATTGTTCTATTTTTAAAATTAGATGAAACATTCCACATGTGAACATATATATTATCCAGTTCGTTTCCACCTCAGTTACATATTGAACCACCATAATGTGACTTAAAAATATAAATATGATATAAATATTTTTAAAAATCACTAAATCATTAGGGGAATCGAGGGGTTTTTAAATAGGAATTTCATAATAAAATCTAGCAGATGTATGTCATAGATAATAATAGTTGTATTGTTGACATGTAAACCACTATATTTAATTTAATAATAAATAAATAAAATAACCATGAAATAAATATAAATTAAATAAAACCATAACATACATATCACTGATCAATTCTCCAGACCACTTATACATATTTAATGATTATGCACATAAAAGATGTTGCAATCATTTATATCAATTCGTTTATCAATTTCCTCACGAATGAATAAATTTATTTTAGTAATTTATTATTAACTTATAAATTAACATAATCTAATTCCTTCCAATAATTCTATAATTTCTCATAAATTTTGTTTTAAAATTAAATAAATTTCAATGATTTATCTATAGTTAACAAATGTAGAGTAAATCTTTTTACATGGAAGAAACTCACTGAGTACCTTTCTGAACTACTAAGTGTGACTGTTGATGTATTTAATCCACTCATATATTATATTTTGTACAAGATATGTTACAGAATTACATGTCACTTCTAATAAATTTATTTAAAAATGGAAGAAATGAATATCACATTTCCTAAATAAATATATGTGTTGAATTTTTAGTAAAAATGACCATGTATGAATTAATGATAAAAATATTTTTATTATTATTAAGACATTTAGTATATATAGATAATTAAGACTAGTTTATATTGAAAATTAAATGAATATCTGAACTTTTTCCAATGAGGTCTAATGTAGAAATTAATTAAAATTAATATTTTCATGTAAATTTTTACTATACATGACATATTAATGTTTTCGACAATGAATGAACGTCAATTCACCAGATAAATATAGAATATGAATATGGTCTCATCTTGTACTACTTACTTGCATTAATGAAATAAATGGTGTGTTGGAATGATAAATGACATGTATTTCTTATTACATAATAGTAATATTATGGACATTTCTATTAATAACACACCATGTTTTAATATGATGTGTATGGACCCTGTCAATTTTTAATTGAAAACTCATCCATCCAAAATAGATATTTATTAAGGAAAATGAAAAAAAGGGTGCACCAATAATAGGGGTTCTATAGTAATATAATTCGAGGTCATCCCCTGGTCAAATTTATACATTATGGTTTAAAAATGTTAAATGGGGGTGATGAGTAGAGATAGTACAATGATCCTCCAATGAAGCTAGGTGATCGATATCCTAGATTATCTCATGCCACATGCGGGACACCTGGATACTGTTGCAAATGAGGGCTCTACCTCACCTAAAAATGTATGATATGGACAATGGGATGGAGGTTTCCCCAAAAAAATGAATTGTAAAGGGTAATATGATCGATTCCCCCCTTATTGAGGTCAAGGTTATCGTGAGTGAAAATGGTGAGCCCGAAGAGAATCGCATTGGATTAAATAGAGAAAATATTAAATTTTTCATAGGAATAGGGAATCCAATAAGGACATTACCCCTAGGCCCGCAGACCCGTCCTCCACCTCTCGAAATTCTCGAAATATAGGAGCTGTCGATATTCAATTAGGGGCCTGAGGCAGGAGGCTGCCAACACACCCATATCCCATGCAGCAACAAATATTCCAGGGAGGAACAAACCTAAATAAGGTTCAAGGAGGGAGCCTATTAACAATATTGGGTGAGAGACACCAGGTTTGACAATAGGAAGTTAGTTTTCAGGATCATGGAATGCACTATGGGAAGAGTGCATTCGTATCTAGCCTGATTCCTGGATTGATATATGCACCGACACCCTGCTCTTATAATAAAGGACATTACCTAACATTACTTCCCCAAATCATCCATCCCTTGAAAAAAAAATTCAAGAAGGAGACATTTTCCATCTCGATAGATGAAAATGTGGTGAAGCACCCAATGAAAGGATAAACCACCTAAGCCGAGTTACCATCAATGAAGTGGTGGTTAGTGCTCTCATCCCACCTATTGGAAAAACTGTGGAAACCTAAAGTGAGTATAACCCCCAAACTCGTGGTAATATCATCCATGGGAATAGAAATATTTATGATGATCTATATAAGGAAATTGTATTTCTCCAATTTAAAACTCATGGACGATAGGTATCTAGGGATATCTATAAGATATGAAAAAGAACGAAATGGACTATGGAATGAAATGTCATTTAATGAAAAAAAATTAATTTATGATTTCATCAGAAGGATGATAATTTTCCCACTTCTAATTTTTTTTAATGAAATAAGATTTAATTTATGTGTTCATCAGAAGGTTTCAGTTCACCCATACATAATAGAATATTTTGATAGAGACGCTCATTCATCATTGTGGTAGGTACATCTACGATAAAACAAAATGGAATAGGATATGAAATGACGTTTAAAGTGAGTATTAAAAAATAACATAAAATTTATTCCATTAATACAATATAATATTAAAAAAATAAAAAAATTAGAAAATGTAAGCAATATATCTATAACATGGAAGATACAATTATTTAGTAATTAAAGTCTTCACAATAATATATGATATTAATCTATGATATGTAAAATTATCTTATTTAGTATATAATAGCCAACCTCATTGATGCAATTTAAATATGTATGAGTATTTATGGAAAATTATAACACTCATTTATTCCATTTGTGAAAGAGTTTTTTATAAATAAATTCCCAATTTAATAACATCACCATAAGATTATTTTCTATTTTAAATAGATAGTTATTAATTACAAGTCTGAGATTTAGAATTTTCTTTTACAGAATGATGTTTCCTTATCCACTATAATATATTCATCATTTTTTTTAGAAAATAAATGTCATGGTAGGGGTTTAATGAAT
This sequence comes from Viscum album, assembly GCA_963277665.1. Taxonomy (NCBI): domain Eukaryota; kingdom Viridiplantae; phylum Streptophyta; class Magnoliopsida; order Santalales; family Viscaceae; genus Viscum; species Viscum album. The sequence continues at coordinate 1,912,071,535 of OY728120.1, forward strand.
TTTAAACATAATCCATTCATTATATCAAAATAATGAAGGGATGTTAATGTCAGCGGAATAACTCATGGAAATCATGAAGTGATTCCCTATAGTGATATTTCATTAATATTTTGTGTCATTTTTACATAGTATGAGAATAACAATTACTATCATTTAATAGGTTTTCATAGACATTCTATTAATTGTTATTGGTGGTTATATAAGATATATTTTCTTCTAGTTCATGTTGTTGAATCATTCTCGATTTACATTACCTTTATCACACTTTCTCTCTTTATCATATTAAATTTTTCATCCATCTAATTAGGATGCATCATTTGTTATATATTACAAATTTGGAATATTGTATAATGATTTAATTGAATTAGGTTCCTCAATACTTCTCCATGATTCAATAGTTCTTTGTATTAATTCACAAAAAATGTAATTCCACAAATTAACTAAGATATGGGGCCCCTAGGCCTTTCATATATCTTTTAGTTTATATTTTACATGATATGATATGAAATATTATAATTTCAAAATGTGGAATATTGTTTCACCAACATTAATATCTCTCAAAAATAAATATTTGTAAATCTCTTCAACTTATTTCACTTTTTTCAAGAATTAATAAAATTACATTCATTATACATTATTTAAATCATCCCATTAATCCTTTGAAAACATAACTTCTGTATAAATCCAACCTTCATCATAACAACCCTGGAAAAATTCATTAGATTCCTGATATAAATGATAAATTTATATTATTCCATTAGGATTAGTATATAGTACCATCTAGAGAAATGGGATGTTTCATTCATTACACAATTCAATAAATTAATAACATCTCTTTGAATATGTGTTATAAGTATTGGTTGAGGGTGTAAGGTTATTTTATATTCCATTTATTATTAATTTTTGTAAATATTTAGTTTTATCGTTAATGGATTATATTAATTCTCTACATTTAACAATTAATTTCTAAATTAATGTAGTATTATCCATAATCCATCAGGTTATGATCAAAATGATGTATATTTGAGTTGTAGAAAATATATGGTATCCATTTTGATATGGATTTTATTTTAAAAATATAATAGTAAGGATAAAACTACATTAATAATGAAAAAATATGTAACGATGAAATTTTTTAGCTATATTCATACTAAATCATTATGAAACATTTTGTAATAAATATATAAATTTTCATTTATTGAATTTATGGAATATTGTTTAATAAATTTATTTAATAGAATGTGATTTACTAATTTTTATAATATAAAAATAAAACGAATAACATAATATTAAAATTAGATTTATTTAAGTTCTGTAATTCCTTATAATTTCAAGGTTAGTCATATTATGAATTATGTTTATTCTTGTTTATGATTGTACTATTATTTGCATCCATACAATTCTATAATGTTAGTTTCATAACAATTTGATATATATTATTTAGATGATATAAAAATTGTTTTTATTTGTACCATTACCAAATTAATTATATTTCTAGTCTTTCCCCCACTACAGAATGAAATGTATAAATGTTTTGAACACATTTGATATTTTAAATATAATAATAGTGTCCATGATTTAATTGTTAAATGGAGTAAAAAGGTTTGGCTTATGATATTTTTTGTATATTGTGAAGTGATAATTCATATTTATTATTTAGATAAATGTTTAATGCATAATAATGGGATTCATAGATGTAATTTTTGATATTTTAGATAAATGAGATTTTGATAGTAATATAGTGTGTAATGTTCTATAATAAGATTAGAATCACATCATAGATAATCCTAATTTATCTAATTGAGTTTAGTTATCTAAATAATTAAATGTAATTGTGATATTTTATAATTAATTACTATGATATTATTTTTTATTGATATCATTATAATATCTTATTACTGTATCTATCATGATTTTCTAAGGATTATCATTATTTGAATTTATGTGGATAATTTATTAGAAATATCATAATGGTGTATATTTATTACAACATGATGTTATATTCACTATAATTATTATTTATGATAGTATAGTTAATTAATTTACTAATTTTATGTTTTTTTGTTATTATATATATGTATGATGTAATTTATCTAATTAATTTTTATAATTTACTAGGGTATAATGTATTAATTTATAATAATAATATACAAGGTCTAAAATTTATCAATGTAATATATTCCTAGTACATACAAGATGTAAGAATTCTTGTTTTTATATGAACTTAAATATATAAAAAAATCTATAATGAAATACGGTACAATGTATGTATCAATATTTGTTTAGGTGTTATGGCTCTTGATATTGAAATAATCACATATATATGAGATGAAATTAATTATGTTTATAACATGTATAGATATTTTGAGGATGTGACAAATTGAGGTTATATATTTTTTTGGGTTAGTATTTATCAAGGATATCAAATGATTTATTTTAATCAATATTTTTGGATGTTGTAGTCAGTGTGGTGAGGTTTTAGTGGGGGTGTTGTGATGAAAAAAATGATCTAGAAGTGGTAATGACGTGGTTATGGATATTATGATGTTGTATTGCTGATGTATAAGTGATGATGATGTAATTGACCTATTATGACTGTAATATAATTATAGGATTAAACTTTTTTAAATATATCATGAGATTTATAAAATCATCATTATAATATTTATGAGAATAATATAATTAATATTCTAGATTGATTATAATGGAACTAAGATTAATTCTTTGTTTTTAGGGCCTTTTAATTTAAAATTATATAATTATATAAATCAAATATCACAGTCATTTATTTATAATACATTATTTATGATATAATATGATTAATACATTTGAAAAAGTTAAAGGTGGAATATAATTGATTCCATGTTATTATATTTTTCAAAAAAAAATTAACTATTTTATTTATAATCCTTGATTAAAAAATAATTAAACATAGTTATTCCAACTCATATCTATCCAAGAACACTTAATAATCATAGATTTTGAATGTTTTAGGAATATTATTTTAGATAATATCTAAATTTGTTACCCCCTCTATAATACTCTAGATAAATTTTTGGTATTGTTTAATTTAGATCACTGATATAGATTTTTTGTAGATAGAATGGATTCTTTGTGGATTAAAATTATTAGTTTTTGTTTTAATTATATTAATTTATATGTATCAATAAAATTTTAATGAGAATTTTATATTTAAATTCTAGAAATATATTTTATTTTGGTTTAATATTATTTTTTCTGGGAATTTATTTCAGTATTTCCATCCATACATGTAATTGGTAACATTTTTTCTTATATATAAATCGTTGATTAGTAGTGGATATATTTTAGGTTTAAACCGATATCACTATATACATGAGTCGGTTATAGAGGTTGTATATCAAGAAATAGTTGTATTAAATATTTTAGTTTAGAAATTGGATGTATTTGTTGGATAGGAAGTTATTTGGATTGAATGGATTTTTTAGAGAAACAATTTTATTTAACCTAAACTCTTATTAAAGTTAGGGATAATCTTTAAGAAAAATATTTAAATCCCTTTGTGAATTATTCAAGAAACCATAGTATCTTAGAAATCACATCAGAGTAAGATATAATTTCCCCCTGAAGTACATCACTTTTACCATGATAACCATATAATCATGATTATATTAAAATAAAAAAATAGTTTGGAAAATGTTGAAATTGAAAATTCATCATTATTATTCATTATATTTATATAAAAATTGTAATTTTTTTATATTTTTATAAAAAAATTGAAAGTGTTGACATTATATTTAATTTTAAGTCATTCAAAATAACTTGATTCATGATTGTTATATTTTGATTTATTAAAAAATAAAGACATTACATGACGTTTTTTAAATATATATATATATATTTAATAATATCATGTTTAAGGTATTTTAATTGGAAAACATATTAGTGCATGTTAGGAACTAGTATTTTAATTTTGATTCCATATAATGTGTATGAAAATAAGATTCCATTAATAATTAATCATAAATAAAACATTTTTCTCTCCATGAATTACTTTTATTGATGACATCTTCATTAATTATTAATTTTATAATAAATTATTGATTATATTTTTAAATATTACATTAATTATATTAGGATAATTTTTTATATTTTCATATTTCTTCGCATGAAATTTCATTCATATTATTAACATATAAAAAAGTCCATTATTTATAATTAAATTATAATTTTATATTTAAGTACATATAATTAAAAACATTTAGAGATAGGAATTCTTATTATGTTAAATACTTGACTTAGGAAAATTTTGTTAACCATTCCCAGAATAAATTATTCCTAGAAGGAATTAAATAATCATTTTGTATATTTCGAAATAATTTGATAATAATGAACCTGTCATCATAAATAATATTCATTTGAATTCCAAATCCTATAACTATTTTTTTATGAAGTGATGTAAAAATATGTTATGTTTAATTAGTTTTTAAGAAATATTATACAAGAAATGTTATTGATATTATTATATAATTTTGACATTATACATGATTGATATTTTTTATGTTTTTATTAAATTTAAATGATTTTAGAGAATCATTTATAAATTACTCAATAAACTAAATCCATTTATGAGAAATTACTATATAAATTAACATGATAAAATTATTCACATAAGAGTATTATAATCATGTGGAAATTAGAAAACAATTTGATATTAATAATGAAATAACACCTCTTTTTAAATGTTACTGCAAATAATGATAAAAATTATCAACTGAATCATTGATAAATTTTTTTAATATTTAAATATTTATATTCCTTGGTTTATTATTTGGTTCTTCAATCACGAAGTCGTCATATTATGGAAATTGATATATTATTAATGATTTTTAGAAGAAAATATTATAATGACCTAATAAATATATTTTGAATGATTCGATATGAAATTTTCGGGGGGATATAATTAATTATGGATATTTATAATTGACATGGAGATCTGTTTGCGATGTTTTTAAGGTTCAATGAGGATGTATGTATTTGTTCATTGAGGATTTATAACATGTCACTCATCATTTTCGGAAATTCATGATGGTATTTAAATTGACTATAAAGGATGGAGGAGTCTGGTCCTTGTTTGATTTATGATTGAATGATTTAATATGGACTAGTGTGTTTAGTTTAATGATGTTTGTTGTTGTAGTAATTATCATTATAGAACAACATATTTTCTAGAATAAAAATTACATTTCATTATTTTAAATCGTACCCCAATTATGGGTTAATATTTTATGATATTATTTGATAGTGGTGGTGAATACAACCTTATGCATGATGTGATGTTTTCCATTATGATTATATGAATCTTGAGATATTTAAAATCACAAAAAATTGTTTGGTATATTATTGAAGATAATGGATGATACACTACATCAAAAATAATGATTATCATTGGAAGATGATTCATAAAATGATCAATAATGTTTTTCTTTTATTATTTTGATAGATGGATTTTTTATGTTTCTGAAATTCTGCCAGAAAAGGTTTAAATGAATTAAATGAGTTTTGAATCATCTCGAATATTAACATGCAGTGTGGAAATCCTCTAGAGCTAGGAGATTACGCTGAGCCATGTCCATGGGATCTTCAAGGTAACTAATGACTATATTGATAACCCGTATCCATTTTACAATTGAATGAAATCCTTTTTCGAATCATTTTGAATCCAATGTATCACTAAAAAAACTTCTGGGCTTCTAATAATATTTGGATCATGAGGCATGTTGTAGGATTGTAACTCTACTCTCCTCCAAAAATAAATTTTGTGTTCTTGAAGACGATTCCAAAATAACACTTGTTAAATGGTTTTTCAAATGGATTATTTTAAAATAAATGAATCAGTCCATTAATAATATTTAAAAGCTATAAGTAAATTTTTATAAAGGGCTCTATTTTATAAGAAATTAATTAATTTAATATTTTTTAGGTATTTATTTATATGGGTTAAAATTTGGATATTTAACATATAAATTATCATAACAATAATTAAAATTTATCTATTTGAAAATTCAATTTATCTCTCCCTCAAAATAAATAAATATAATGGGTTCTCTCATATATAAATGTCAAAAAAAATTCTTGGAAACAAAAAAATTATTGTTTATTAAAAGACATTATGGGTTTATTTAAATGTTTAAATAAATTTTATAAATGGTTTGCTATATTTATGCATTGTAGATAGTGGTCATTGAATATTTGAGTTTGTTAGAGGATATTTTTTATGGTTTGGTTATTAATAGTTTATTTCATTACATGTATTCATTAACGATTCACCCATTAGCCAATTGACAATTAATTATAAAGAGATTATTTAATGAAAATTCATCTATGATTTTGGCCCCATTATATTGGGAAAAGGAAATGAATAATATGTATTGTGGTTTCCATTTGAAAATTTTTAGATTTTTCATGCTATTATCTTAGATATAAATTGTGGTTACCTCACTGAATAATGAATGGAGGTTAGGGTGTGATTCAATATTTTATTAATTGTGTATTTTTATGTCTTATAATTTTTATTTACAAGATAAATTTTATTTCATTAGAAACTTTGAGTAGCTATATGTGAAATATTTGTATGATTGAATCATTAGTATTGATAACAATATATGATATGTACTTAAGTAAAAAAAATGTTCCATATTTTGTGATTTCCTCTTGATCAATTCATGAAGGTTAAAACTATGAGTTAGGATGTGATTATAATCATCAAAAAATTATATATATATATATATATATATATATATTTAGTACTATGTTTTCATATATTTTTCAATGTGCTCATCATTTTCCAAGCATAAACGAGTTTTTACTTATTTTATGAAATGAAACTTATATATTTTACATTAAATATTTATATTACATTAATTTTAATGAAATCTCCAAACCACTTCCCTCAACCATAACTATATTGGTTTTTTATAGGACCTCAGATTCACTTCCATGTTTTCCAAAAGTAGTATACTAGTATGGAGTATCTAGGGTTATATTATTATGTGATAATATAATTATATCCCATAATTAAATTGAATTGTAAATAACCAAATAAATTTCAATTGGATATAATAAATTAAATTATGTATAATATATTATAAAAATTCTATATTCTATGAAAACTAAGCATATGGTCCAACCTACTGATCGGTCCCTAGACATCCACACTATAGCCACATCATAATGTTGAGAAATAATGTACCAAAACGTCACAACTTCAAAATATAGAAATATCAAAATCGAAATTTGAATATTCCTACAATTTTATCCTCCTAGTTCATGAAAATATTAACCTTTTAGCTATTATAATTGGAGAAAAGTATAGTTTTCTCATGTAAATACATTATATGGCCACCAAATAAGGTTGTGAGTGAAAAATTATATGGAAACAATAATATAATCCCAAACACTGCAATAAAATTTAGTTTTCGAAAAAAAATATTTTCTAAATATTAAAAATATTGGTAAAATAATTATAAAATCATCTTCATAGATCCTCAACTACTATTAAAACACTGAAGATCAGTTATTTTTTATTATAAAAATACTATAGTGTCTCTGATAATGTTCCATAACACGATATATATGACCAAGAATAACACATGATACTAGGGAAAATATTATGATTCCCAGATAATTATAATAGTTCAAACCTATGTAATAAACAAGGGATTTTATATAATCATACACACATAATACTAGATAATGACCATGGAATCCAATATATGTATAATCACTATATCCTAGACAATAATAATATAATTTCAAGTCCTCAATATAATCTACAAAACCTATGGGTATCATAGGAATCCAGTATATGTGGTTTATAAATTAAATCCTTTGGAGTATCATAGGAACACATATAATAATTAATAGAATCAAATCATCTATAAAAGGAATTCCATATCATTAAGAATAATAGTCAAATCCTAACTCTACTAGAAATACATATTGTACTAGGGTCAATATTTGGATCATACAGAGTAAAATATGTGTCTATATATGTATAACCATTGAAAAAAACAAAAAACTAATGAATTAAATAAATATTTGAATGTTTATTCCTATTTAATATCATCATAATTACATATATCCATAATCACTAAATCCAAGGTGTTCTAAAATGCATTCATAATTTCATACATGGGGCTATAATCTATTTATTATCACCAAATTAGTGATGAAATATGCTAGCCTATTTTCTATATAATATCACAAAAAAGGAAAATTCTCACATTCATGACTTATCGTTATCTTTTAAGTCATAAAATACTCTATTCATTTATTAGGGTACTATATTAATTCCATGAATAGACAACATATACCACAAATATATACCCATCTCTATGGTCAATTAAATTTTTGGGAACCTATAAATAACATCTAGGACTCATCAGGTCATGGAGACATATGTTTATTAACTAATATTAATATTTTATCCCTATAAAAACCATTCAATATGCATCTACAAAATCACCCAATGTCATTGTTATCACATTACTTCCCCACTTGCCTCATCGGAGAAGCCCCACTGGAATTACACATGATATGTGAAATATTTTTCACACCCCTTCTGACAAAATACCATATATGTCTCATTTTACAGCATAACATTTGTAAACTCTTGTCTCACCAACATGGGTTGTCACATGCAAGTGGGTGTGGAATAGTTGGACTAATCTCATCATAACTGGAATGATGTCTATAATGAATCTCATTGATTCCACCCAAGTCCTAACCTTAGGGTTTGTGGTGATACTCTGGCTTATCCAATCCTTTTCCAAAAACACTATATTATTACGGAAAACAAAAGAATATATCCCAAGGTTAACATCATCCCAATGAAAATATAAAGAATCAAGCCCTTGGACATTAGAAAATTAATATTCAATTTTATAAAGAAGGGGAAATCACACCACAATTTAAATATTCAAAATCAATTATTTTTATTTTAAAAGTAAAAAATCAATGAAACATGGATCCATTTCCCATAATTGAGAAACAATATATCATTTTCTACATATCAAAGAAAACCACTAGGATTTTCTCAAGGAATATGACATCCCATATATTTATATTATTTATTTACTAATTTATTGCATAAATTAAAATTTAATACAACAATAAATGATCCTGATTCATAGTTCCATTTTAAAGTTTTATTCCTAACATAAAAATTTGAAACATTTTAAAAATATTATTATTTGAAGACATTAAAATATTTATATATATTACACTGATCATCTAATACTGCATGGGATAACCTAGGGATGTACATAAGAATGAGGTAAGCTATAAAGCTAAGTAATGGAATAATCAAAGAATAAAATGACTAAATTAATACATCTTAGTCAGTAGGCATAGGATATTGAAATAAAATGGGTGGAAATAATATGTATAAGTATAATATCATAACAGAAGTTTAGAGTGTCAAGGAGACATAAAAACAATGAAACAACAGTAAATATTCCCTCATAAGAATAATACAAGGATAACCATTAAGAAATCATAGCCCAGTTTTCATATGATATCATTTAATGAGACATTGATTATAATTAACGATAATGAATCATTACACAACTTATTAGAGGAATATATTAATTTTTCCTCTCATATCTCATTCATTTCATAAACATGTATTCTTACACCACATAATTCCTACTACAGAAGAACAAATTCATCAATTTTATCCAAATTATTTTAGAGTGAAGTTTAAATACTTGTATTAACAAAATTAATTAAGGCTATGTATAAGAATTTTAATATTCCTAGTTAGAAATTGTGTTGGGTATTCACTAGAAAAAATTTTTGTCACGAAATTCTAAAGCTAATTTCAGCATCTTAACAAGTGCATGTAAATATTAATATAAAAATTGAATTGAAAGTAATGGTGATATCTCATTACATGGAATCAATAAAGACAGTAAAGGGAGGTTCTAAGACACTTAATAAATGGAAAAATTGCGCCCAAAATTTCTTTGATCAATGTAATAAATTGTAATAAAAATGAAGTGGTGATAGTCCATTACCTTCAAAAGAAAGTTATAAGAGATTGGAAGTATATTAATTATAGGATGGTAAAACCATGAGATGGATTTAGCGAGAACATGGATAGTAAATTATTTATAAATGTGGGTTTTATTGAATAATAGATTAAGGATAAGTTAGTATTTAGAGAAAAGATAGTATAATTAATCCTTGATATCCAAACATACGTTTTGACTCTATATAATAGAATAATATAAAACCACAACCCTAACCATGGGTTTTTGCCATTAATTCATTAAAAGAAGATTTTCCTAAAATATATTAACATAAGATGGACTTAAATTATTAACCTAAAACCAATGGTGATGTGGATGTGAGTCATGTTCATAAAGAAATGATTTTAAAACCTTATAATATAAAATCGTTTTATAGGATTCATGAATGGATAATTAAATTTTTCAAATATATTAAAAAAAATAAAATTTAAATGGATGAATATATATTTTGTCCTGGAATACATTAATGGAACTTATTACCTAACTTTTTGTGAATTATGTATTCATAATGTAGACCAGATTTTTATTTAGAATATAGATTTTACCTAACAATTAAGTTCTCTCAGTTAAATATGAAAAAATCACCATTGGATAATATAATCATGATGAGTTCAAAATTAATACATTTTTTATAAAAATAATATTCTATGTATGATAATATTCACTTTTTAAAAATCTATATTTTCTATAAAATAATATTTTTGGTAGTATCAATGACCTTCTAAACCTTATAAAAATAACATTGAACATAATTGAATTATATAACCACTAATATTTAAATAAATATAATATAATAAGATTTTTTTATTAATATATCATTTATTTCAAAAAAAAGTTATAAATACTGCATCTTAAATGAAATTATATATTTTCAAAAAAATATGATTTTCAATTCGTCGTGTGAATATAGTTTTTTTTACCATAATAGTTATATAATAATTGATTATGTAATATTACAAATTGATAAAATTTATTAGTATTTTATTGTAATATATATATATATATATAATATTAGTGACTTGATACATAACCCGTTATTACACCATCATACTCCCTTAGGGTAAGGTGTTCGAAGAGGGTGATTTCAAGTGGGGAGTTGGCAAGTATGATTATATTGTGATCTTGATATTCTTGAAATTATCTTATAAAAAGGTTCACTAGTTCTTCAAATATTGAATCCTCTCTTGTCTATGGAAATGGGAAATGTACAATGATTTCATATCACTCATAATATATGATAAATATGATTCATATGGTAATATCCAACTGGTCCAGTCCATTACTTCATCAGTCTGTGTCAATTAGACATTATCATAACTTTTGGTATTTACTAATCATAATTCCCACTGCTCAATTAATATATTATTAATGGTTAGGATAATTAATTATATTTTAAATATGATAAAATATATAATATATATTTTTTAAATAACAATAGTGTATTCTATAACTATATTACTAAATAAATAATTTATTAAGAAAATTTATTTCAATTTCAATAGTTTAGTTCATACTAAGGGATGACCTACCTCATTCATCATGTTATTCCATTTTAAATTTTCACTACCACAATCTATGTATCCCTTAAAAGGTTTTCCCATTCATGAAAAATATCCCAAGCCCCTACCTCAAGAGAAAATAATTACATAACAAATAATAAAAAATAAAAATAATTTCGCTATTAAATTAAATTATATATATTTTCCTAACATACCACTGAATTATTTCTCAGTGATAAATATTTAATAAAAGTGGTGAGTGCATGTAATAGTGTCACTTCTGCAAAACACCTTGAATAATAACCAAAGAGTTTTTCTACAAAACATAATGCATTCCCCCTATATGATATAGGCTTTTGACAATAGATGAGGGTCTATAAGGTTATTAAAGGGAGAATATTCCATTACATTTAGAGTTTACACCATTAAATTGAATATATAAATTGTAAACTACTAATATATAAATAAATAAATTTCGGTATAAATCACGTATTAAATGATCATATATTGTATTTCAAAAAAAATACACAGTATGCACATCAGTGAGTTAAACATATTAGATGTTCTTGTGTATAAGTAAAAAATATTAAAAATAAAAAAGTGAATAACTAAATGAACCCCAAGATGTTTGAGTATTGTCCCTTTCATGAACTCAAATTTCAATTTCTACTGATATTCTTATTTTCCCATCAGTTCGTTACCTTCTCAAGAATTACATCCATGAAAACAAATTAATGGCTAAAAGGGTGTGAGTATTACTCTATAAGAAAACAATAATGGTGTAAAAAATGATATCCATCATTATCAAATGTAATTAAAAATTATTTATTCCATAAAAAATGATATAATGAGGTGAATAAAATATATACAATATCTCTGTTGGATTTGTGTTGAATACATGATTAAAAATAACTACATATGTCAGTTCCATATGTCACTGATCAGTTTATCATAACCAAGACAAACATAATCACGAGATTATATCCTAATGTATATGGTATAATTACATTGAATCATGTATCATATGGAATCCATATGTTCATCTCATCATTCCAAATAAACATATATCATATGTAATCAATATGCTCATCCCAACATTCCTAACAATTATATATAACACATAATCCTGGAACTCAACCCCATTTTCCATAGTATCACATATCATTTGGAATCTAAGGAGGTCATCCCAAAATTCATGATTTATTATTCTTATTGAATCCATGGAAATCATCTCGAAATTATATGTTATTTAACATCTCATATCATATGTAATCAAACGATCTTAACCCGAAGCTCTAATTTTTTTAACATCAGGGATCATAAGGAATCCAATGATCTAATCTATAGATTTCCATTTATGAAGTACCAATTTCTTCATGTCATTTTTTTCAAATAATCCATAATTTATCCATTGTATCCCACTTATGTACCATTATTCACAAGGCTATAGTAAATGAGTATAATCTAATATTTCTTTTTATTAAATCCGTATTTAATATTCAAAATCGTATGAGATTTAATGAATCTCGTTCAACCATTTTATTTTTCTAGGTTTGATAATCAAACATAAATATGTATATCATTTATAAGGGGGTTTCATGATTAAAAATATAATGGTGTGTTGGTGAACATCCCATGAACCTACTCATTATGCCTATGGTTCATGTACAATACAAACCCACCCCAAGGGTTCCCCATTAATATAAAGCAATCATTACATAATCTATTCTCACCATAAAATGGGAGAAAATGTTCTAATTTGAATTTAATAATAATCGAATAATTATTATTAATAGGGTTCCAGACATAATTTTTTGTAAAAAATAATTAAATGTGTTTTCAAAGACAAATTAATGAAAAAAAGGAATGATGGAATTAATTAATTATAAAAAATTAAAAAACAGTATAGGACAGCTCGAAAAGAGCCTATAATAGGACATTAGACATAGATTTTCTACGTATTGGACTCTATCAAGAGAATAAATGAGAGTAAATATGTGAGAATACCTTAAAATGGGACATATTGGCGATATATGAGAGAACTCGTTAGGATTAAAATTATATGAAGAACAGAAAGAAGATGATTTTTATTTTTTCCTATATCCTTCAAACAACTATAACATATGGATAAATAGGAAACAAAATTTGGAGGACCCCAATTGAAAAAGAATATGAGAATAAGATTATAATAGTTTGTTTTTATGTATGTAAGTTGTAGTAAAACCAGGTCATTTAAAAGGGGTGAAAAAGGTTGAAATGGAAAAACACCCCCACCCAAAAAAACATGTCCAAATACCACAAGATAGTTTTTCATCCCAAAAAAATAGACAATGGGACTACAACCCAAATACTAATGTTTTAGGATCTTCATAATAATCATAATCACCTATTATAAATTGAAAACACCCATAATAGCATATTTAATAACAAAAGGTGATATTAAATATTAACACCCTTCTACCTCAATATAGAGGCAGGGTTTTACAATCTTCCCACTATAAATTAATTTTTTATTATTTTGACCTACCAAACATCACTAGAATCATTATTGTATAGTAATATCCAAAAATCCATCTTGTCCATATCCCTTTCCCATGCCTCATCCAGAGCATGTTTTTTGTTTCCATAGTGTATTTAAAAGTAGAACTAACCTGTATATAAGTTACTTATCGTAGTGAATGACAATAGATATTTGATTCTCCATAATGGGAAAAAATAAATTTTACTCGATGTAATTAATATTAATATCATGATATGTACATGGAAAACTCATTCATAGTTATTATATATGGAACATGTCATGAATGGTAGTGAACTATTATGGAAGTTCTTATCAGGACACCACTAGGCTGACCCTCTCCCTAATCTGAAATAGTTTCATGTACCAGGGATATAATTCTATATATCTTTGAAATAATTTTTTTCCTAATAAATTGTAGACATGAATATTAACCATGTCATATTTCATAAAAAAATAGGCTTGTAACAATATCCCACACAATATTTTCTATTTCCCTATGCAATTGCCACTTTCTTCTGGATTATTTGGACATGCTCTATAATGCCCTGCATGATACATGGCATAATAATCACTAATCCACCTTCACATTCTAGTAAAAGGTTAATAAACATGAAATATTACATATTGAATTGTATGGAACCATTTGAATAATCTCCACATTGATATTATAAATTTAAAACTCCACAATGTTCATGTGACTTTCCCAAGAACCTACGTAGTTATTAATTTTTACCCTAGGCTTATACTAAATAATAAATATAGTCCCATATAAATTTCTATCTATATTTTTTGGGGTGGGAAGGAATCCTAAAAACATTTATTTTCTATGTACCTATGTGAGAAATTCAATAAGGGTGGGGTAAAAATAGATTATTTAGCAGAGAAAATATATTTATGAACCCCATGCTTTAAAATAATCTTATTGACATAATGATTCACTTGATCATAAAATAAGATTTTATCTTATTTATCCATGAAATCAGTGAATTTAGATAAATTTTCCAAAACCACCCATGTGATGTCTTAATATCAGAGTTTCCTCATCAACCCAACTGTAGTGTCCATGGTAATTTCATCCTGCATCCACTGAGGAATATGGAACAACAACACATGTCTAGTGGGTCACAGGTTGTCAAAATTCGCATATTGTTAAGGTTGAAATGTGTGAAAAAAAACCATTATCTCCTTCATTAGTATGCACACATATTTACATCATTGTTTGTTATACATTTTTGTTAGAAATATGAAAACCACATATTATATTGTTTGATAATTCCTCATTAACTCTTCCTGTATGAATGTAGTATCCAAGGAACAAACATAAATTGTAATAATATCATGCTTATTAATATATCAATTGGATGGTATATTGAAATAATAAATACTATCCCTTGGAGCCAAAAACGCTTTATAAAATAATTATCTCCTTTTTATTTAATTAATATGATAGGTATTCACTAATTAACATGTCATTGATCCTCACCGAAAATATTTTTATATTAATTTTAGCATCTTAGCAAAAAGATCCATCAACCACCATTCACCTATAAAATCCCAAATAACCTGATCAAAGGTCTTCATTCATAATTTATCTAAAAAAATGAATCCCTTTATGGGAGTATTATACTACACAAAAAACAATATGAATTCATAATATGTTTACTATAAAATTTTACATCCCACTATCGAAATATGTGTTTCTAGAAATTATATTTCGTATTAATTATATAACTAAAACCAAGTAGCTAAATCATCTTGTACCTCAAAACATGTCCTACTACTTCCATGTCATTTTTTAGTGTATGATAGTTGAATTCTTGTTCCCTAAATTATCTGGACCTGGAATCCAACATGTGACCTCTCTTTATCATAATTTCCCTATTCCCAACCCTAGATGCATCTTAATATCCATTATAATATTTACTGGGATTAAGTAGGATCAAGAATAGTTTTCTGGTCATTCAATTCCATTGTAATTGAAATTAATCATTGAATGGGTTATACTAAAAAATATTCCCCCCCCCCCTTTTTAGTAGAGTCAAAGGTAATTCAACGAATAATATGTCTTCAACAATCTTATAATATTTTCATTCCAATCCCAAAATTATATATATGTCAAACATTTTATTCATAAACTCCCATGAAACCATATCTATATCTTTATCTAGTAATATAGATACACTATCCTTAGCGATAACATATCGAATAAAATAAATCTATTCTATCCAGAAATGAAATATAATATGATTCACATATAGCTGACAATCCTTTAGTGTGCCAAATACATACCCCAAATTATAACTGTGTTCATCCATTGATGTTGATTTTATATGAATATCAATAATAAACAAAACAGATAATTTATCCGTGTATGGTTGAATGACACAATTCATTAGGTCCATAAATATTAATTGAATATTCATAAATATGAACGACATAGACATATAATTAGATGAATTATACCAAATCTTAATCATTTTATAAGAAATTTATAATGGATATATCATTACATGGTAAGAGAGTGATATCAAATCACTATTGGAATGTATATTGGCATTTTTCAATTGATAAAAAAATCATAAATCAATGGTATTGGGTACCTATTATTATTCTTAATTTCATAAACCTTCCTATAATCAATGTATAACCACAATGAACTATCAAACTTTAAGAAAATTATTATAGATCACCAATAGATAATAATTATATCGATGAATCCCATGTATTTTATGATCTTTAGAATGAAATTATTTTCTCAAGGCTCTATAGGATCAAACATGTATGATGGAATAAAAATAGGATTCTCCCATAACATAATCATGATCCTAAACCTAATGCCATTATTGTGTTGTATTCTAGAAAATTACTTCGAAAAATAATATTGAATGGGTAAAAAAGGTTATTAATGTAATACCACTAGATTCTACCCTTATTGAATATAATTTTAATGACCTAGTCTATCACCATGCCAAAATTCTAGAAAATGGTCACATATGACACGCTAGGATATTCCACTGTCTGACATGTACATACATAAGATCATCAAGAAATATGAAAAACCATAGCCAATAGTAGTAGCCAATGTGATCATTAATGGATAAAACCATTGGATTAAATTCTTTAGATAAAAAAAATTATATATAAGATAATGGGATCCAATATAAACTAGTATTACCCAATCTCTAGGGAGCACTCTCAAAAACAAAAAATTCCCACTGATTTTAATCACAATGGAGTGTTTATAGAATCATTCAACACAATTATTCTTTATATATTCTCAATTATTACACAATACATGATAATATAATTGAATTTGAATAACATATATCACATAACTCACAACCAAAAATTGAAGCTACAAAAATCATTCAACAAACTATTGATAATCTGACATCCTAATTGGTGGGAGAAGATTGTATAACATGAAACTATCCTGAATAGTTCCCATGTAATCTAACATAATTTCCCTGACCAGTACAACCATGATATCACTACTACTCCTAACCCTATTCCCTATAAACTCTGCCTCACCTAGACTATCTAGTAGAGATCAAACTACCTTCTATATACATCGTAGATGAGTCAAACAAATATCAATACACTATTATGGATTCATTATCATTAGGGGACTCCTAATTTCTCATAAATATCTATTTATGTCACAATTATTTCCACAGACTCAATATTCCATCAGTGATCGATCACACATTGGTTGAATATTTCCTCACAAAAACACTTGTCAAACTATACAACGCTTCCGATTGGGCCACTATATAAACTCAGAGATATTTATTTACGGTGTATTTGGAAATAACAAATTTCTAATACTCCTTGATATTATTTTCTATATAGATAAATTTCCCTCACAATGGTTATGTTTATTAAAAAGTACATGTTTCACCACTTCCAAAAACATAGATATTAAAAATACTTTTACATAATCATGGGAAAAATATAAAAATATATCCATAGGTTATCTCACCTGATAAAACTCATCCTATTCAATCAAAGGGCAATCATGTTGTGAGTTTCTAAAAAAAATTTAGAACTCCATGAATGAAATAATACCTAAATTAATGTGTGTGAACACCCAAGCACCGGCATCCCTTAGAGATAATGAGAATAAATTTCCAATGTAAAACATATTAATGTACTTCTAGGATATTCCCATTTGTTTCTCATTCTAGACAAAATTGTCCCACCATTATTTCATTGATCCCTAAATCATCAAGTTTTATAGTTTCGCCCAATTATTCTGAGAGATCTCTATATATTAATGGAGAGTCTCAAATAACTAGATCTAGAACAAAACATCATGGAGGATCCTAGCACCGCAATCATCAATGTATGAAGGTGATGAAACTCAATCATAAACTCAGTAATGTAAGGGATTGTGTGAGAAGACTCCTTCTACATCACATTTACGAATCATAAGAAATATTACCAGATATGATCCTATACAACTACACCAAAAAACACAATAAATTATAACCTGACACCGTTATGGGCGTTATCATCTCAACCCTCTTGGTGGTAAACCAGTGGAAGATGAGGATGCATTACACTATAATATGATAACAAATTCTTGGATCAAATTAACATCATAATTCATGATTTAAAAACATAAGGAAACAAGTAAGATTTAAAAATCCATCTTATTCTATATAAGTTAAAGCATAAAATATTTGTAACATGATCTCCCCCTCTATGCCTTATCCAACCACTCTTGGGTCATGTAATAAGGAAATGGATTCAGGTAATTTTATCCATTTAATCTATTCATACATCTCTATCATCCTATATATATGTGTATAATAATTCCCATCCATGGTGTTCTTATATGTTGTGTGATCCACATTTTGTATAGAAAAATTTATTATATGTTTTTGTTGGCACCCCATTTGACCATCGTCAAATAATAATTAAATGTATTCAAGCTAAATAATAAAAATTATGTAATGAATTGATCAAAAAAATTCCTCCATTAAATTATATAAATAAATACATTATATGATACACAAACATTAATTAACCATACTATGTACTAGTAAAAAATAAATGATTCCGAGGTTGTATACTCATATTAGGAATTCCAATATTCTTGAATGATTCATGAACATGTGTACCGTATCATACCTACAAAAATCTGAAAATCTAATAAATTATTCATTTCCATGTCCCCCAATCATGATAGAAATCAATGAAGTAAATAAACACAATGTAAGAACAATATTTCCAATTCCAAGAGACATGGATTTTTCTTTATCAATAGATTACATACTCCTAAAGATTAGATCATTATAGAGCATTGACCTATATTGTTCTCATATCAACTATCCCCAAATTGTAACGAAAAATAAAAGATCATTTAATACATCTTTATAGAATCCCCCTAGAACACCATTATCATTAGCTAGACTCCACTTATACAAGGACAAAATCTTACCACACCCTATATATGATGATTATGACATGTAGAGAGAGCCTATGAGTATAATGTGGGGTGACTATTCCCTTTTTTTAAGAGTGTGAAACACTAAAATAATGTTGTCAATTATCCTATATATTGAAATATATAAATAAATCCGGTCATAAAACATTAAAAATAAAATCATATAACCAATGAGAAAAATGAACCATATACCCATCCTTGATTCATACATATAATAATTTCAAGTCTACATGTAAAAAATAATTAAAATAAAAAAATTTCATATATTCGATGAAACCACCAGAGTTCAGAAAACTATCCCAGTCCATAAATCCAAATCCCTATACAATACCATTTTATTCTGATTCTATATGGCCCATTACCTTGTCTGTACCTTTTTATTTGATGTATTCTTTAGTATCAAATGAAATTCAAATTTGAGTGTGAGTAAAACATAGAAATCCACTGATAAATGTGTCTAATATAATTTCTAATTTTTATTCAATATAGTGCATGTTTATATATTCCAAATATAAATATAGGAAATAATGTAAATAAAAATAATAATATATAATCTATCATTAATACTTCATATTGACTCATATGTCAAACATACCTTCTTAGGATAGTGATTGATTTATCTAAGAACATCATAATGACAGTTTTTGACATTGTCACCATGTGAAAAATGTATTATAATCACGGAATTCCCAATCATAATGTATCTCTTGGAATTAGTGATCTTATTAAGAAATTACTAATAATCAAAAGCATGTAGAATTTATACACTCGTCTTGGAATTATCATACATCATATATCACATGGAATTCGGGTTCTCGTCATAGTTTTCCAAAGAATCAAGTATCATGAGGAATCAATGTAGATCATCCATATATTCCCAAACCATGTATCATATATAATCCATGGATACTATTTTGGTATCCCAATTTTTTTATCATCATGTAATATATGAAATCCATGTAACTCATCATGGAATGAAGATTTATTTATATTATTTCTTAAATAAAAAATCCAAGGAGTTCACCTAGGTATTCACATTAATTAACAATCACTTTCATAATCTACATTTATTAAATAATCTCAAATTTAACAATTTATTCCCATTTATGTATCAATATTCCAGATTATAAATTTATTACATTATTAATTATTTTCAATTTAAAAGAAATCATAATTAATTTTCAGATTATAACTGGATATCATGAAAACAGTTCATTCATTTCATTTATCAAGGCTTCAAATGCCAATTTAAATATTTAAATAATTTATAGGGTTTATTCATGTTTCACAATATATGTGGGTAATATCATATATCCTATGAACCTTATGATTATTACCGTGTTCTACTACCATTGCATTGACACCTATATGGTTCACCATTAATATATACCAATCATTACTTGTAACATGATCACCATAGGGGGATCCAAAATACTGATATTAAAAGAAATTGTTGATTCATGATCACTAATGGGTAAACGACTTAATTATGAGAAAATATAATTAAATATCATTTCTAGGTCAAATTCACACTAAATAGCTGTGGAAAAATACATTTCATATAGCATAAATTGATTAATACTTATTTGATAGGATGGATACTAAAAACCATAATTTAGTGGAATTCTAGTTTCTATGTATCACTCTTGGGTTTGAATTTAAATGAATAGAAATGAGTAAACAAAAAAAATCCCTAAAAATATACAGAATTATCCTTAAATGAATATAACACATATGAAGAAACTTATCATGAAAAAATATAGAAACATTAACCTTTAAATTAACCTTAAATATCCTAAAATAGATGAAAATAAGATAATAAACAAGGGATAACATCTTTTGATAAAAGAAAGGGGATTAAGATCCTCATCTTGGGCTACTATGTGTAAGAGGGGAATGAAAATTGGATATATTTTGGGGTGAAAGAAGGGTGAAAATATATATTATCCATTAAAAAACATTCCATATCCCACCATCCATTTGGTGTTCTCCAAGTGGTATAAAAAGCATACAATAAGACCACCCTCTAACCAATGGTGCCTAACTTGCTAGCTGGTTTCACTATATCGTCTAAGTGTCTAGCCTGAACTAGCCCATATAACTCCAGCATCAGGGATACCTTCCTTTTCCACCACTATAACCTACCTATCACCTCTGATCCATAATGAAATCCCATAGAAGGTTCCATAAATTCAAAACCATTTTATTATAGAAAATATAAAATGTTCTATACCTTGATGTGGTGTAGTGGTTTTATAACACCACCAATTTCCAAACAAACCATTAACATATAAAATCCACAATTTTCTAATTCAATATATTCATCTATTTTATCAAGAAAACCAAATTCCTGAAATACTATAACTAGTTGATCAGCTATTATTGAAATTATTTATGATCATTCTTTTTTGGAATCCCCTACCTCCACCAAACATAGTCCCCTTCATGTGGTTTTGATTGAACCATGCTTTGTTGGAATCATAACAACAAACTATCACCTAATATAAAAATTGAGAGATTATAAATTAGGGGAAGATTAAATAAAAACAATATATAGTGTTATATTTACCTAAATATTTCCCCCATATTTAAAATAACCTGAATGTGAAAAAAATTTGGAAAATAATACCCTATAATTGATTATAGGTGAATGAAACCCACATATAATGGTTTAAATAATTGATATGGAATGGTAACCTCTAATTCCAGTTAAAAATATTTTTTTACATTATTTGATATTTTATAGATAACCTGGTTAAAATGTTAAATAAAACCATATATGGTTTATTTTATGCGATCATATGGATGATCCCTGAAAGGATGAACCCATGTAAGTGTCCGATATATTAGTGGAAATGAATTGGATAAAAATTTATGAGTCCCCATGTATGGAGGGGAATTATATGATTATAAACATAATAACAATGATGTACGGGTCACTAATTTATAGGTGAATTTATGTGGGCCATAAAAGTATGGGTGAACCACATACAAGACACCATGTATGGATAACCCAAATTTGGGTTACCATATTGGGGTCTTAAATATCCCATTCATTGTTATTATATGTTTCTGAAAAATTTCAATGTCACTTCCACAAAACAATCCTATGGAAGTGGCGGCTTTGATTCTACTCTGGAGGCTGAAATGTTCGGTCTCATCCATGCTATCTCTTTTGCAAAACATTTCAACTAGAGCAACCTATGGATTGAGAGTGACTCATTTACCATTTTTCAGGCCATCTAGAATGGTGAGACTCACCTAGCATGGTCTCTCACCCCCCGATGGATCAACTGCTTCAACTCGCTCAACAGTCTCAATTTCATTTCTACACACAGCTTCCGTGAAGCTAACAAGATCGTCGACAACCTCGCTATCATGGGGGTCTCTCATGAGATCACTTGGAAGAATGATCTCCCTTAGGATTTGATTCCGGTTTTTATTAGAGACTCTAGAATGTTTCCCTCATTTCATCTCATGTAATTTGTATGCTTCATTATTTTTAAAAATAATTTTTAGGGTTCTAGTTTTTGACCAGAACATATCTTCAATGAAAATCATATAAAAATGTATTGTTTTTTCAAAATCAACTATTTTCCAAGCCAACAATTGAATCAAGAATCATACATACTCCAACAAATAAAACACATCCACAATGACCCATTTCCTATGGTTTAACCAAATTTCACCCTAAAATATACTCTTGGAAACCATATAACATATAGAAAACCCAAACACCTCAACGATGTCCCTTTATTGAATACAGAAAGATGTTTGAACGAACAATTCATCTCAAAAGAGCATTAGTCATCACTACAAAATAAAAATTTTAAATATTTTATTTTCAACTATCCCAACTCTCCAATTCTAAATTTCAATACTGATTATCCAAAAATCCTATCATCAAGATCAAAAAGTAAGATTGACGATGAAATTCATATCTTGTAAAGATGTCATTGTTTTCATCCTCTAAAAAATAAAATTATCATCCCCATGAATACTCTATTTTATTTAGTTAAAAATCATACACTATCTATGTAATAATGTATATATAGACCCACCACGTTCTTCTTCAACACATGAAACACATATTCACTAATAAAATTTAGAAATAATGTACACTATTCACTATTTTCTTATATATCACTCACCATTTGTATCACCCCGAGCTTCCACGATACACCTCTCTTTCAATAATGCAATAGCTTGTATTGTACGCAAGTTCGAGTTCTAACGCTCTGCGACTAATCAAAGTAGCCGTTATGAACAGTA
Source organism: Viscum album (assembly GCA_963277665.1). Taxonomy (NCBI): domain Eukaryota; kingdom Viridiplantae; phylum Streptophyta; class Magnoliopsida; order Santalales; family Viscaceae; genus Viscum; species Viscum album. The sequence continues at coordinate 1,912,095,352 of OY728120.1, forward strand.
ATAACCACTTTTTAAAATTATAGAAATTTTTTATTTCAAAATGGGCTTCATTTTTTTATTCGTAATATTGAAATTATCCTAAGTTGAATTTTTTTTAATTTTCTAAGAACATTCAATTTTTTATGAATAGTGAAAAATACTTAAAAACAACCATTTAAATCAAAATAATTTATAGTGATAAATTATACTATTGAGTGGTTTTAAAGTGTAATTATAATATATTTTTACCATTTTATCCAATGGTGGTCATTATAATTAATTTCACTTTGAAATTGAACATAAACAATTGTCAATCTTTTGATATATATTGTTTCTTAAAAACACGCTATTTGTTGTGAGAGCGGGAATTAGTTATAAAATTAATTAATGCAACTTATATGTTTGTAATTTTATAAAATAGACATAATTTTTGAATTCGGAATATCAATTATAGCTTAGGGTGAAATTTTGGCGTTGTTCTGAAAAACATCAATTTTTGATGAATAGTGAAACCACTAAGTGGTAGTTAAATAACTGATTTTTTCAATAAAATGAAATATTACCACTTCTGTGATTTGATTTTCAAAAATCCGACATACATGGTTGTCATTAGGAAATAAAATTTGGTTTAATGGGATTAAAATAATTTTTTTTGTGAATAGTAACTTTTAGGTTTAATTAATCGCGATTAAAGGTAATTAGTGAAATTTAAGGTGAAAATGATATTATAAAAATATGAAATGACCCTTACACTTGTCCTACCCCTATTGGATTAGTAATGGCCGACCCAGACAACCCATGGGTCAACTTGGGGACCCCATGAAGCCACTTGGTAGGAAAATGACATAAATAACTTTTATTTAAAGTAAAAATAAAAATGTCACAAACATAAGTTGTTTTACTAAAACAATTTTTAAATGGGGTTATACAAGTCATCTTTTTGACTATAAATATTCATTAGAAAGATAAAAATATTTTCAACATCATGATAATTGTTTTATAATTTTTAGAAATTATATAAATTAAATAATTTATGACACCATGATGATGCAGCGATTACCTCATTAATTAACAATTTTAATAAAATGGAAAGATAATGTAAAATATAAGCATTACACTTGTCCAAAGCCTATTGGATGAGAATATTTCAAACCCTTATCACCTTAGTCTATAATTATATAAGTGTGGGACCTTTATAATCCGAAAAGCATTGTATAATAAAGTAACATTTCATTACGTTCCAAGAGTGCCCCTCCTCTCCACTTATAAAAGGCCCCCACCACTACCACCTTACTCACACTTTCAAAGCCTTTTGGCTCGGCCAACCTCTACCCAAATACTCTCTCAACTTCCCTCCCTTACTCCTAGTAGCCTCACTTTGGTCATAATGCTTCCCAAGGAAGCCTTTGGCACAAATCAAAAGAGTTATCGGATTTTAAGGTAATGTATTATCTAATGTTGTTTTGTTTTATTTTGCTTCTCCAACCCCCTAAACTTTTTTTATTAATTTCTTATGTGACAACACTAGTATACTCAATATACTAGGATGTTGTTATAATAACTATTTGATCTACACTTACACACACCTACATCTAATGGTTAAAGAACATACTATTTCTTCAGATGGCGAATTTCTGCCGCACGAAACGATGATTGTTCAAAACTCATATAACACCTTCAAAGGTGGCCATTAAGATGTCACTATATTTATATATGATATATAATATGTTTATGTTTTACTTAAGCTTCTGTATTTTTAATTTATTGTGTACATTTATGGTTTCCATTATGGGTAAATGCGATATTTTCATTTTAGGAAGTGCGGACTACCGCCCCCTCAAAGTGATTTGAATCATTAATACCTTATGTGTGATGTATAAAGGATTGAGTAAATGGTATTATAAATCATATTATAATGAAATTATAGTATAACTTTATATAATTATAATTTTGTTTCATTAAATATGAAATAGAAATGAAAGTAGCATTCATACGTATGTACGACATACCGTCTCCATGAACGGTGCATTTCATTTCTTACCTCTAAATGTTACGTAATATTATGAGTGAATGTATATACTGGATATATATGATATATATGATATATAAATCATGAATATAATTCTGGATATAATGGATATATTACCACATGAACAAAGTGTAATTATAAGAAGTTAATCTTTGACTCAAGTACCCAAGATCGGCAAAACGACCGTTATAAACATAAATAATTACATAATGTTCATAACATGGTAAAAAGTGATATAAAAGAAATAATGAACATGAGAAATATTCTTAAGAAAATATAAATTAACTCTAGTTTATTATTTAGGAGTTTAAAGACCGTTCGAGTCAAGTCGGACACGAGGTAAGGGAATATCTTAACCCGATTTCCATTCTTTGGGTTAATCTCCTATTTTCAAATTATGTCATGATATTATTATGTCCTATCTTGTATTTGTACTTTATTTATGTGTACTTTGAGTGAAAACACATAATAGATCTATTTAATTTTAAAAATGATCTTTGTAAGGAATTCTTCTAAATCTCCTTTCATTGAGGCATATTTGGTTTTACACACAACTTTCATTTATACGGTGTATAAACCCCTTTGACTTTTAATTCTATTCAAAAGGAATATTTTTATACGCAGCGTTTTTACTAAAAGACAAAAGGAATGTTTTTTCTTACTTATTCGGCGACAATGAATTCTCTACTGCCGTGACTATTTTTTATGTTTCGGCTTCCTCTATAAGCCATAAATTTTTTTAAAAGAAAAATAAATACCATGTTTTACTTTTCTTTTATTTTGGTATTGAAAATGGTTTTGATAATGTTTTTATTATATCAATGTGTTGTATTGATATATTGTGATTGAAGTACGGAAATCTTAGGTTTCATTTATGCATGTTTTATGTGATACAATTATGTTATGGTTTATGATATGTTTAAACCTGTTCATATGAGGAATGCATTGGACATAATAAGTGACGGGTGGAGCCCTCTATAGCTCCTCGATTCATTGGTAGGTCTCAGGAGACAAACTAGTGTCTTGGCACGAGGCCTTGACATAATCTTATTTGTGGTCTTGGCATGAGGCCTTGGATGCGTGGTTATGATAGTCTGGCATTATGCATTCCATCATTATGAAAGTGGTTATTGATATTGCGTGTGATAATTTGACCAGTAGAATATCCATGTGAATAAGTAAATCGCATTTTCTCATTTTACTTTTGCCATATTATGATGAAGTTCAAGTTTAAAAGGCTTTTGTTTTAGTTATAAATTGCCTTAAATGTTAATATTTATTTATGAAAGCTTCCGCTATACTGTTATCCTTACTGAGCATCTGAGCTCACCCCTTTCCATGTTTTAATTTTTCCAGGATGTTAAGAAATATTTTATGAATGACCCACAGGGATAGTCCGAAGGGGATATTAGTGTGGAAAATGGAGACTATGTTATTGTAGTTTTTCACTTTATGATGTAATGCAACATTTATGAATTTATCTAGTGTTTCTAAGGCTACTAAACTTATCTGTCTTTCGAGACTTGATCTTTTGTGATCATGCCAATGTTACAAAGTACTGCACCGACTCTGGGTAACTGGGGTCGGGGCGTTACAGTTGGTATCAGAGGAAGTTTAGTACTAACCATGGAAGCTAAATTTAGATAAACTCTGATTATATCACATAGACCAAAGATAGACTTTGGGGATTAGTATAGAAGAACTTCCTAGAATTTTGGTATTATAGAGATTTTGTGAGTTTTCCGAGAAATACATCCCTGTCTGGATACGAGCAGGTAGAGGTGGCTCTAGCATAGATGTACCTAGGGGTAAAACCCGAAAACACCGTTTTGAGCTAGACTCGAATGGGAACTAGTGCACGACAACGGGCCTTGATGCAATCTTGGTTAAGACACTCCCGGGGGATATGCTTAGGATAATTCTCAATTTCATTACAAACCACTATGAAGGGTTATGAGTATATACTTCCTCAAAGAAATTTTTTTTATGATTATGGATTATATCCATAAATAGTTCAATTAGTGTTAAGTGTTTTACAAGTATGGAATTATGTATTTTGATTCATAAACTAATCTAGTTTATGCCATTGTATAGAAATGGCACCTATTGGAAGGAATTAAAATCGTATCAATACACGCACTCCGTGTAGGGATTGCCCTCCTGATCAAGATAATTATTGTGTATCTGGAGATACAACTGGTGATGATCAACTTATTACCATACTGGGACAACTCACTCAGGTTAGGAATAATAACCTTACTCGTATGGAGCACCCTGATCCGCAACGTAGAGGATCAATGTTAGACCGCTTCATGAGGCAACAACCGCCATCATTTAATGGGTGTACAAATCCATTAGAAGCTGAGCAATGGATAAATTCCTTAGAGAAAATATTCCACGCCTTGGGGTGTAGGGAAAGGGAGAAAGTTGTCATGGCAGTTTACCGCCTCACTGGAGATGTCGATCAATGGTGGTCGTTGGTTCAAAACACAATGGAATATGATGAAGTATAAAATATAGAATGGAGGGAGTTCAAAGAGCTTTTCCTAGAAAAATACTATCCATGCGACCATGAAGCAGATATGGAAAGACAATTTTTGAGTCTGAGACAAAAGGAGGATGAGAATGTCGCAAAGTATGAGGCCAACTTTACAAGGATAGCGAGGCATGCTGCAGATTATATACCTAACCCAAGAAGTAATATTGGTCATTTCTTTGATGGGTTAAAACCATTTCTTCGTCGAGCATTAGTCTCACAAACCTTCTCGTCGTACGAAGACATTGTCTCATGTGCTATCAAGACAGAAAAATAATTATCTAAATCTTATGACAATAAAGTAAAGCAAGAGAAGAAGAGAATGGTGGAACAAGAGAAAGATAAAGGGAAAAAGGGAAAGAAGGATTTTCCATTATGTGATAATTGTGGTAAGAATCACCCTGGTACTTGCCTAAAAGGAATGGGAGTTTGTTATAAATGTGGAGAAAAAGGTCACCAGGAGCGCGATTGCAAGGGAAAGAAAGATGCTATCAATGTTGAATGCTACAATTATAGAGAAATGGGGAATTATTCAAATGAATGTCCTAAGAGTTAGGGAATATTACCTCAGAAAAGGCTAATGGATCAAGGACAATCTTATGTTGCGACTACAGTTGAAGCGGAATAATTAATGTATTGGTGCTTTTGGACTCATGGATTATATTCTGGTTATTAGAATAATGTGATATATATATATATACAATGATTGTACTGTTGTACTTGTTGATTTCATTAAGGTTTTAATATGATGAAGGTAATCATATTTTTTTATGTGACAATAAGATAAACTTTACCTTGTCTGAGGAATCTGATGATACAATTGGTTTTGGAATTTAGAGACCTTTTAGAGAAAGTCTGGACAGAGGTATTTTGGATAACTATAAAGGTTGTAATGGATTAAGTTGAACCTTGGATAGTATTGTTTAAGGTTAAAACATTTCTGAAGATTACTTTTGGAATATTATAATACTATATTTTTAGGAAAATGACTACCTGCAGGTCGGGGGATAACCAGTCGCGTCGGACAAAGCTTCAGGAATCGAACCCACAACCATAGTGCGACATACCTTTATTACCTACCACTATCCTATAGGAAGTCCCTGGTTATTAAAAAATATTTTTCCAAATCTAAATGGTATGTGGTAATATTTAGAACCATATACAGTTAGGATAAATATAATATTTTTGAGTTATATTATCTTTTTGAGTGAAAGAAGGGTTTGTGGTAGAAATTTGTTGAAGGTTGAAACTCTACATTTCAAGCATAAATATATATATAAATATCTCTTATTCTATGAATAAATTAATTCTTAAACTTTAGAAAAGGGATATTAAAACAAAAAATGTTTTATCATAATACCTTATGTATTATTGAACTGATAATATTTTAATTCAACATAGATTGAAGGCTTTGAGGCCCTCAATTTTACACCTATTTGGGATTGATGACCTCAATCACTCCCTACAAATATTTACGTGTTTTCTCTAATTATATGTCATTAATTTCCACCAATGTTCTCCTTATTGAGATCATAATTTGGTGGTGACTTTTTCATTTCCCTTTCCCTCTTATTATGGCTAAATTCTAATAACCTTATTTCCAATGTGGGTTTTCCACAAAAGTATTTTCTATTTTCAACCATTTATTTTCAAAGAAAAATTTCAAATTGCGAGGATTCAATTTATTGAAGGTGGGGATAATGTAACACCCCGAGCTTCCACGATATACCTCTCTTTCAATAATGCAATAGCTTGCATTGTACGCAAGTTCAAGTTCTAACACAGCGCGACTAATCAAAGTAGCCATTATGAATAGTAATAACCACTTTTTAAAATTATAGAAATTTTATATTTCAAAATGGACTTCATTTTTGTATTCTTAATATCGAAATTATCCTATGTTGTATTTTTGGTAATTTTCTGAGAACTTTCAATTTTTTATGAATAGTGAAAAATACTTAAAAACAACTTTTTTAATAAAAATAATTTGCAGTGATAAATTATAATATTGAGTGGTTTTAAAGTTTAATTAGAATATATTTTAACCATTTTATCCAATGGTGGTCATTAGAATTAATTTAACTTTGAAATTGGACATAAACAATTGTCAATCTTTTGATATATATTGTTTCTTAAAAACACGCTATTTGTTGTGACAGCAGGAAATAGTTATAAAATTAATTAATGCAACTTATATGTTTGGAATTTTGTAAAATAGACATCATCTTTGAATTCGGAATATCAATTATAGCTTAGGGTGAAATTTTGGCATTGTTCTGAAAAACATCAATTTTTGATGAATAGTGAAACCACTAAGTTGTAGTTAAGTAACTGATTTTGTCATTTAAATGAAATATTACCACTTCTGTGATTTGATTTTGAAAAATCCAACATATATGGTCTCCATTAGGAAGTAAAATGTGTTTCAATGGAATTAAAATAATTTTTGGTGAATAGTAACTTTTAGGTTTAATTAATCGCGAATAAAGATAATCAGTGAAATTTAAGGTAAAAATGGTATTATAAAAATATTAAATGACCCTTACAGTTGTCCTACCCATATTGTATGAGTCATGGATGGCCCGGAAAACCCATGGGTCAACTTGGGGACCCCATGGAGCCACTTTGGTAGGAAAATGACATAAATAACTTTTCTTTAAAGTTAAAATAAAAATGTCACAAACATAAATTGTTTTACTAAAACAATTTTAAAATGGAGTTACACAAGTCATATTTTTGACTATAAATATTCATTAGAAATATAAAAAGATTTCCTACATCAGGATAATTTTTTTATAATTTTTATACATTAAATAAATTAAATTATTTATGACACCATGGTGATGCAGCGATTACATCATTAATTAACGATTTTAATAAAATAGAAGGATAATGTAAAATCTAAGCATTACACTTGTCCAAAGCCTATTGGATGAGAATATTTCGAACCCTTATCACCTTATTCTCGAATTATATAAGTGTGGGACCTTTAGAATCCGGAAATCATTGTATAATAAAGTAACATTTCATTACTTTCCAAGAGTGCCCCTCCTCTCCATTTATAAAAGGCCTCCACCACTACCACCTTACTCACACTTTCATAGCCATTTGGCTCTTCCAAACTCTGCCCAAATACTCTCCCAACTTCCCTCCCTTACTCCTAGAAGCCTCACTTTGGGCATAATTCTTCCCAAGGAAGCCTTTGGCTCAAATCAAAAGAGTTATCCGATTTTAAGGTAATGTCTTCTCTAATGTTGTTTTGTTTTATTTTGCTTCTCCAACCCCCTAAACTCTTTTTATTAATTTCTTTTGTAAAAAACAGTATCCTCAATATACTAGGATACTGTTATAATAAGGATTCGAGATACACTTACACACACCTACATCTAATGGAAAAAGAACATACTGTTTCTGTGGATGGAGAATTTCTGCCTCACGAAATGATGATTGTTCAACACTCATATAACACCTTAAAAGGTGGCTATTAAGATGTCACTATATTTATATATGATATATAATATGTTTATGTTTTACTTAAGCTTCTGTATTTTTCATTTATTGTGTACCTTTATGGTTTCCATTATGGGTAAACATGATATTTTCATTTTAGGAAGTGCGGACTACCGTCCCCTCAAAGTGATTTGAATCATTAATACCATATGTTGGATGTATAAAGGATGGAGTAAATGTTATTATACATTATATTATACTGAAATTATATTATAACTTTATATAATTATAATTTCATTCCATTAAACATGAAATAGAAATGAAAGTAGCGTTCTTGCGTACATACGGCTTACCGTCTCCATGAACGGTGCATTTCATTAATTACTTCTAAATGTTACGTAATATTATGAATGAATGTATATACTGGATATATATGATATATATGATATCTAAATCATTAATATAATTCTGGATATAATGTATATATACCCACATGAACAAAGTGTAATTATAAGAAGTTTATTTTTGACTCAAGTACCCAAGATCGTCAAAACGACCATTATTAACATAAATAATTACATAATGTTCATAACATGGTAATAAGTGATATAAAAGAAATAATTAACATGAAAAAGATTTTTAAGAATATAGAAATTAACTCTAGTTTATTATTCAGGAGGTTAAAGAGCGATCGAGTCAAGTCGGACACGAGGTAAGGGAATATCTTAACCCAATTTCCATTCTTTGGGTTAATCTCCTACATTCAAATTACGTCATGATATTATTATGACCTATCTTGTATTTGTACTTTCTTTATGTGTACATATAGTGAAAACACATAATAGATCTATTTTATTTTAAAAATGATCTTTGTAAAGACTTCGTCTCAATATCCTTTCATTGAGGCATATTTGGTTTCACACACAACATTCATTTATACGGTGAATAAACCCCTTTGAATTTTAATTTTATTCAAAAGGAATCTTTTTATACGAAGTGTTTTTACTAAACGACAAAAGGAATGTTTTTTCATACGTATGCGGCGACAATGACTTCTCCGCCGCTGTGACTATTTTTTGAGTTTCAGCTTCCTCTATAAGCCATAACTTTTTTTAAAAGAAAAATAAATACCATGTTTTACTTTACTTTTATTTTGGTATTGAAAATTGTTTTGATAAAGTTTTTATTATAACATTGTGTTGTATTGATATCTTGTGATTGAAGTACGTAAATCTTATGTTTCATTTATGCATGTTTTATGTGATAAAATTATGTTATGGTTTATGATATGTCTAAACATGTTCATATGAAGAATGCATTGGACTTAATATGTGACTGGTGGAGCCCGCTATCGCTCCTCGATGCATCGGCATGTCTCATGAGACAAACTAGTGTCTTGGCATGAGGCCTTGACAAAATCTTATTTTTGGTCTTGGCAAGAGGCCTTGGCTGCGTGGTTATGATAATCTGGCATTATGCATTCCTTCATTATGAAAGTGGTTATTGATATTTCATGTGATTATTCGACCAGTAGAATATCCATGTGAATAAGTAAATCGCATTATCTTATTTTACTTTAGCCATATTATGTGGAAGATCAAGTTTAAAAGGTTTTTGTTTTAGTTATAAGTTTCCTTAAATGTTAATGTTTATTTATGAAAGCTTCCACTATATTTTTATCCTTACTGAGCATCTGAGCTCAGCCCTTCCATGCTTTAATTTTTCTAGGATGTGAAGAAGTATTTTATGAATGACCCGCAGGGATAGTCAGAAGGGGATATAAGTGTGTAAAATGGAGACTATGTTATTTTAGTTTTTCACTTTATGATGTAATGAACAATTTATGAATGTGTCAAGTTTTTCAAATGCTACTAAACTAATCGGTCTTTCGAGACGTGATCTTTTGTGATCATGACAATGTTACGATGTAATGCACCGACTCTGGGTAACTGGGGTCAGGGCGTTACACCATTATCAATAAAATAAATTATTCAACATACATAGGCCAATAAAATCTATATAACGATGGTTTCATTAATTATTTAATTCAAAAAATTATGGTTCTTTCCACTATATGTCTCGGCATGAAATTTACAACTGTGAGCCAATGTTAATTCCACCATCAGAATTTCCTATCAAAAAAAATTGTTAGTTTTCAAATGAAACAATAGTGATACTTCAATCTCACTACTCCCAATTTCATGAAAAATTACTAGTCAGTTCCCCTATGGTTGACCATTCAAAAAAAGAATATATAAACTTCCAGACATGCCATAAAATTTTTGAATCATAATTATTTATTTCACAATGGTAATTATAGATAATCAATCACTCGCTCTAGTGACAAAAAAAAGATTATAGAGTCAATAAAAAATTAGATCACCCAATTCCTAAACTATCCATTATGCTCAGCATCAAAGAACTAACACACCCCTAACCTGACTCAGGCATTGATCATATCCTAATCTATTATGTTTTTGGTGTCCACACATAGACTCCTTCGAAACTAATATTGCATACCTATTCACTAGATTACTTTTGATTTACTGATAGTCAAATTTCCAATTTCATCACACCTATTATCATACCCATACATGTTTCATGCCCCCTAGAAGATAAAATAATATCCAACATAGGTGTGTCTTTATAGTCATAGCACTAAATCCAAAAACTACTCTATATAATAAAAAACAAATCCATTAATTCATGAAATTCCTGGACATGTCCATACATCTCATACACAAGCAATAGGATGAAGCATCCAACTATAACCATTTCCCACTCATTAAGAATATAATCTTTAGAATAACATAAAATTACATACCAAAGTAGTGTAACTCCATATAATATCTAATGGAATACACCCCACCACAAAACATCCCATAAAAAAACTAAATGATTTCATCCTTTGTAGACCCCATAAAATGACATCTTAACAATTGGTGATAAGGATTAATATCTAGCCAACTATACGTAGACATCCTAATCAATTAGTTTTTTCTCCTTTCATTATAGAGGTATGTTTCACTTTTCATTTAAGGCCTCATGATATCTTTACCTTAAGTGTATCTTTGATTCCATCATTCCTTGCATAAAAATATCCTCTCATTGGTCAGAAAACAATGGATAGTGTGAATAAATATAATTAGATTTTCCTCAAACATTGATAAATTCCCAAAAATTTCATGAAAACACTCACTCTGTTCATCATTAGGAAGAAATATATCTAATAATTCATTAATAGGTTATTGTACACAACTTAACTATGTATAATGCAATCCAAAAATGTGATGTTCCAGTATAACCCTTTCGCACATCTTGAATCATGCTTCCAAGGGTCACCCATTATCTAATATAGATTCATTCACCTAAATCACCTAATCCTTCGACTATGTATCACATCATGTCAGTATCATCTCATAATAATAACCTACTTTCCTTTTCAAATAATCCAAAGGCATCACGCTCAGGACATGTCCCATAAAATGATCTATAATTACCAAAACATCGTTAAATTTTTGGAATCATCTATCCATTAAATTTTCATCCAAAATCGGAACATAATGGTCCTCAACATAATCATGGTCCGTGTGTGAAATATATTGGGCTAGGAATCCTAAATAGCCTTACAATAAAATCAATCCCTTACCCCAAAATAACCTCACGGTATGTTTATATTGAATTCCAATGGATTCTGTATTTCTATACCATATAAAACATAGTTCATTCAGTGTACTCATTCACAGCTCAATGAACCTTCCCAAACATCCCATATATATGTAACTCTAATGCCTTGGATAACCCCTCTCTCAGGATACCAACATTTATCATATATTATTTTTTATGTAGTAGGAATTTCCACCTAGTTTATAAAACCAATTATACATAGCCCACTACTTTCCTATAAACACCCATGTTCCCATATCAAACATAAAAAGGATGCTCGGTTTTCACCAACCCACTGTATGGTAATAATTAATATATATAAATAAAGAAGCACATTCCATGTCATCATACCACACTAGGAAAATGATCCTCACTGATAATCTATTGAACATAAACTACTCATTTATGAAAATGATATCTTCCACATATATGTCATTACATCATCATGTGATAATTTTTCTCGACTGATATTGGAGTCACGATGTTTGGAAATGTTTTATACATGCAATAATCTATATGAAAATTCATTATATAAGATATCAATGACACATAATGTATAAAAACATATTTCTTTATTGGAACAATTTTTTATGAATCAAATGAAAATATTAACCCCCTAATTGAAATTAAAAATTCATTACATAGTGGGGGTATATATCCATATCTCTGTAGCACCCTTTTATTGGAACCACATGACCTATGAATTGAATAAAATATAATTCTATCTAGTTGACTAGAATTTCACCAACATGTTTTATAAGATAATAGCCATATGTTTTATTCTTGAAACAATAAATAGTTAAACCCTCACCATCAATTATGGATTGTACATTGATGAACCCAAATTTAATTCGAATACTATGTAAATAAATGATTTATGCACACATGAATCTACCATATGGTCCAAGATCCAAAAGCACATAATTCATCATTTAAAATACCATGGGAATCACACTCAAATAAATCATAAAACTAAAAAAGAAAAAATATGAAAAATATTCCAATATCTATATTAACCCAAATAATGAATTAGAAAATAAAATCTTGAAGCATTAATTACAGGTCCATTACAATCATCAAGATATTCATGTATCACGTTTCTACCATATAATAAATTTTCACACAATGAAAATGTTTCCTAGATACCCCTTTGCATCATCACTGGAATGATTCACTCTATAGTAACTAGATAAGTTTTCTACAAGGCCTCTTGTGTGACTCCTCATACACCCAATTATAGTGAATAGTAATGTGGGTCTTGGTTATTACCTTGGGGATACTGTACAATCATGTTAGAGTGAGAAATATTAGTGAAACCAACCAAAGAATATCTATAAAAAATAAAAAATATGATTCCAAAAAATAAATTCATAAAATTTATATAATATAAGAAAATGAGAATTCATAATATCATAAATAAATTATATTATATTACTTGGGTATCAATATAATGAAAAGTGACAAAAATATTAGAATACAGAAGAGGATATACTACCCTCTTTGAGACTCACCATATCAATGTCTCTATTTTAAATCAAGGATATATTCCTCGATCATGTTACTATGATATTATATTCTACATTAATAAGTTGATAATTATTTAGTCTTTGTAAAAAAATGTTTATAACAACCTAAGTACACAATGAGTAAAAATATATTTGACACGACCTGTGGGTTCTCAATCATAATTATAAAACACATTAGATACATAAGGGATATTCTATGAATAAATAAACATAGTCAAAAAAATAAAAAATGCATCACCATCGAACCATAGTTTCTTGAAAAAATCATATGATCCACAATACATACGTTTTCTAGGGAAATTTAATTACTTTTATTGTGTCATAACCTGCTATTTAATATCCTACATAACCAAAAATGCAAAAGTACATACTAGGATTCCCTAATAATTATTGATGCTAAATCCAATGTAAAAATCTAGGAATTTTGAATATGAATAATAAATAAATCCCAAATGATAATATTTGATTTATTTATATGAAGACTCACTAAATAATATATAACAATAACGTAATTCCACATCTTCAGGATCATCAAATTGTCCTACAGTTAACCAATGAATCCTTCATGTCATTTGAATGAATCAGATCATTGGAATTATCATAATTATCCCCTTTAGAGAATCACTAAATCTATGGTGATATCCTATAGATTGTTACTAAGAATACTATTAATCCATATAGAAACACATTTAATGAAAAAATCCTATGGAGTATCCTAGGTATCTATAAATACCTAACTATCTAGTCACATGTAATATCATAGACATTCAATATAGTATGAACATTGAGTCAATGGTGAATTCATAGACATTAAATATAGAAATAAATGATGAATCTATAAATAAATCCTAAAAATTTATAATTCAGTAATCAATGAAAAAACATATGTGGAAACTCAATTTAGGAAAGACATGGGTTGGCCACCTACAATAAATGTCTAATAAAACTATGGTTATCCATTGAATTGCATGATCAATCCAAATCACTAAAAGAATACCATTCTACAATGACCTATTTATGTTCTAACATGACAATGCTAATTTATGGAATATTCCTCCCAAACATGCCACATTTTGACCAATGTTATAATGACCACCAATCAAGGCCCCTGGGTATCATCATAGTTTTCAAACCCTATATGGATTACCTAATCTCAAAACCATCTCTGAGGTCTAACATATATCCCAGACAACATATATTACATATAAATCATACTGATACCACTATAAAATAACTATCCACATAAGATATTCCATATAAGAATTAAAATTTAGAGTTGTAATAATCAACATCCCACATACACTATCATCCACTATTAGTCTCCTCACACATACTAACATATTTACACCTACGTATGACCCACGTTGGATCTCAGAAACTATTGATGGAATATTAATTACCCTGACCTCATTACAGCTAGCTCCAAAGTAATAAGGAATAATATTGTTTTACTAAGGCATGCACCCATTGTCTATGTTTATGGTTGGGGTAGTCTACACCAAGTCCATAGTGAAAATAATGTAAACTATCTCATCATTTCGTCCATGCCATGGTAACTGACATTAATAAATAACCTCATACTCATTGTATAAGTAATTAAATATGCTTATAAAGAAACATCCTGGGACTAAGAAAAATTTCTATTTTTGATCATTTGATTTCTAAAGAAATAATTTGCATAATGGGAGACTAGTTATCAAAAGTAGTGTGAACACATATCATATGCTACATAGAAAAATCATAAATCTATTTGGTATTACCTATTGAATTAGTATATAATTAACGGAGTTTTATCCTTTTATACCTGTTGATCCATAATTCAAAAGGAAATTATCAAATTTTCATATATTCACATCATAATAAGAGGCCCTACCTAAATCCATAAAATTAAAAAAAATAACTTATATCCTTTATAAATAATTTAAAAATGAAATTTAATTGAAAAATAATTTAATATATCACAAGATTATTAATAAAGTCATATCTCTTGAAAAAATTGGTGAAAAAAACCCCATTATCCATTAAAAAAATTAACACACCAAATCCATAATTTATCATTTCAAAAATTAATATATTTCATATTAAATTTATACAACCGAAATAATTTATCTATATGTTTTTATTATAGAGAAATGTGATAAAAACGCATATGATTATCCTCTCAAAAAACTTTCAACCCACACTACATAAAAATTAAATTTCATTCAGAAGATTCAACAATTACCCAATATATTCATCAAGAAAATCTCATAACTAACCAAGAAAATGAGAAATGTTGAAGAACAAGGAGAAACCAGGAGAAACTCTATTTTTAGTTTTTCATTTAATAGAATATTTCATATATATTTAAGATATTTTGATTCATACATGAATTGAGGGGGATACTGCCACCCTTATGATGAGGAGAGATTTAAGAACCTTATGTTGAATGAGTTAAATGTTGAAGATGGAATGTGAACCTATAATTCACCTTTAAATGATTTTTAAACAATTATTTAATATATATATATATATATATTAAAATGAAATCAATGATCACCCACACCAAATTAAGGGTTCACATTATGGTTCCATGTAGTGGTGATCCATGTAAGGGTCACCCAACGTATGGTTTCCATAGACACGTGGCCACATATAGGCCACCAATGTATGAGACACCAGAAATTGGTGGCCACATATCTAACACCCCGAGATTTTGTGAATTAATTTTTTTTGGAATTAATTTATCCATAATGATATTTTTCATTCATGTAACATTGCGGATAATTTATTTTTTTAAAGAACTATGTCTATTTATTGTTATATTCAACACCCTGTTAATCGTTATTTATAAGTAACCTAAAATTTTTATTTCTATTTATGTAATTATATGTTCAGGTTGCATTATATGCAATAATGACATTCCTCAATGACTTATTTAACATGCAAGAACGATGTTTACCAAACAATAATATATTATTAATATATAATTATTTAATGTAAAAAGATTAAACCAGGAAGTTAAATTAGATGTTATGAATATTATTATCAACTTTAGTAAAATATGCAGTTTATACAATATAATAAGAATTAATAGGTTACTAATTAATAACAAATGAATATAAAAAATTGTTGAATATAAATGGAAATATTTGCATGGTAACAATGCTATTTTACCCAAATAAATTATATTTTAATTTATTTCTAGAAATAAACTACGAAAAATATTCCATTCAAATTTAACTGACATAGATTATGTTATAATCAACCTCGATAGGCATAAGACTATGTATTTGTTACACACAACACCGACTTGGTGTACCATGCACACAACATTGTGTTTCATTGAAAAATTATTGTTTATATAATTATTTAAAGGATATAATTATTTCATATCCATTAAAATTAGTTATATGAGTTTTAAAAAATACTTTTCTAATATTTTTTTTAATTTTTTCATATAAATATATTATTGTTAATCAATGATATTATTTATGGTAAATTAATTTTATATTAAAAATAACATAATTTTAATAAATAACTTTTTATAATAAATTTTCATTTACTAAAAATTTGAAATTGAATATGGTAAAATAAAATTAATTTTTTAATTAATAATGTTGAAATTTGCTGAGGGATGTTTTTTGGGATTTTTCTGAGAAACCTCATTTTTTATTGAATAGTGAAAAATATCATTTTTTGTTTAAACATGCCTTTTAGTTTTATTGATTACTAATATTAAATGTGTTTATAAATTAAATTTATGATCACATTGGATAAATATTACATCTATATATTCAATTTAATTCATTAGAATCAATTTTCCATTTGAAATTGAATACACAATCATAACAATCTTTTACACATTTTCTACATTAAAAACCATTTATTTCATCCAATCTACACGATTATCATTAATCCAAATTATGAAAATTCGTTGATTTAAATTTTGAGAATAAATAATAATCAATTTTTTCAGTATAATATATATATTGTAATTATGCCAAGTCAATTTTTTTCCAAAATTATTAGTAAAAGTGATTAAAATTAATCATCGTGACTGAGGCCAAAATAAGCATAGTTAAGGACAAAAGCTTAAAATTAAGTGCCCAAATAATGTATTAACTATCCCAAAATCCATTGGATGTACATATTATTTCGATAAACCTTATATTATTGTTTTTTTATGTATTTTTTTTACATATGAAAATTTGTACAACTATGTTGTTTTTTAAAATTCCATGTGAGACCTTTTCATTCCCTATAAGAAGTTGTCATCTCCCCCAGATCCACAACCCTCTCAAGCCATTTATTTTTCGAAAATACCAACCCCATATATTTCACATATATACTTTCTTACTCCTAGAAGATTTCTATTTCCTAGAAGGAAATACAAGGAGGTCATTTTGCACAAACTAAAAGTACATACCCGATTAAGAGGTAATTTTTCTCTCGTGTCCTTTCATTTATTTCCCATATACACCCCTAATACTCTATTAATTATTTTATTTTTTTAAAAAAACTTGTCTCCTCAATATACTAGTATTTATTATTTGAATGGTTAGGCCTACACTTACATACATCCAACTAATGGTTAATAAACATACTGTTTCTGTGTAAGATGAACTATTTCCCCACAAAATAATGATTATTCATTTTTCTATTACCACCTATAAAGTTGAAAATTATGATGGAATCTATATTTATATATGATCTATATAACATTTATTGTGCCTAAATTCTTTCTTAATTATTATTTTTAACATTCCTTTATGATTTCCATCTTACGTTAATTTTGTTTGACGAGAGGTGGACTACCACCACTGCAATTTGATTTGATTCATTAATACACTGCATTAATTGTATGAAGTATTATTTTAGTTAATATATATAATATACATGATATCATAATTTTACAATAATAATGAGACATATATATACGTATATTTCATTTTCATTATTTCTTTATACAAGAGAATTAAATATAAACATTGTACATTCATATGTACGACATATTGCCTCCATGAACCCTGTATTCTGTTTCATAATTATATATTATATAGATTATTAAAAATAAATAATATATATATGAATGATATTTATATCTTTCATTATATCATTGAATCATGATATAATTATAAGGACCATCAATATAAAAAATTAAGACCTATAGGAAAAACAAAGGGAATATTACCCAATGTGAAACCATAACATTAGATGGTTAAAAAGCGGGTAATAAAAGGAAATAATAAAACAATATATGGTATTATATTTAATAATATGGTTATGTGAGACATTTAAAATAAATTTATATTTATTCTAATTGTTTCTTACTGAATATGATGAGATTCAAGACACATGGTAAGGGGATTATATCTCACTTTTTATTCATATGAGATACATGAAACGTTCACCAGTAATTCATTTTGTGTGATGTAAGTAATACCCATTATTGTTTTTTATGTATCATATACCTAAATTTAGGGTTATAAACACATCATTTTTATGAACATTTATTAATGTGTATTATGTTTCAAAAGATTCCAAATCGGAAAAATAGTATTGTCACAAATTACATTCTTCTTGTACACCTAAATTATTTTCCAAGGAGCATATATTTCCATTTTAAATTTTATATCATGAATCTACCACATTTAATTAAATTATTAGATTCATATAATATCATTTTTCATACATGGAAAGTATGATCCAACATTACGGTTTTATAAGATTTTTTTGAAACAATTTCATCACTTTTCGACATTATTTATGTTTATGATTTATTTGATGAAATATTATTATCACACTATCAATAAAATTCATGAGTAGTACTGTCATAAATATATTCATAATATTAGTATTTTTTGTACCATTTTTACTCTTTGGTTCATAATATATTTCATAAAGTGTTTTAGTGAAGTTATGTATTTACCCTCTCTTTGGTCTGAAATATGTTTTATTTAAAAAAAATTAAAGATGGTTTCCAAAGAAAATTTTTCATATATCATAAAATCACCAAGTGTAATTTTTACCCATTTTAATTTTATAAATTTACAATGGAATATTATTTTCTCTTTCCGAAAATGTAATTTTTCTATCCTTTTTTCTTGCAAAAGGAATATTTTTTTACCTCATAGGACATGTACATATTTACACTCCATTGTTTCTATGAAGCTTCCATTGCATGATTAAAGGGTTAATTTTAAAAAAAGGTTTTTATATTTATATTATTTTCAATAAAAAAATTTCAAATTATTTTTAGATTTTATTTTTAAATTTTCATAAAAAAATGTTTCCAAATCATTTTTAAGCTACTTTTATATGTTTTCACAGACAATAGTTTTCAAAAAGTTTCCAACATCTATTTACATGTTTTAAATTTATTTTCCATGAAATCATTTTCAATAAAATTTCAATTTTACTTTATATTTTATCACGATAAATGGATTTCAAAATGTGTTCAATATATATTTATACTTTTTTCATTTATTTTAAATGAAATGGTTTTCAAAATATTTTCAAGAATTATTTAGAAGTTTTCAATTAGATTTAAAATGAATGGTTTATTAAAATTATTTTAGGATTATTTTTTATGTTTGCAAGGAAATTCTTATGAAATGATTTCTATCAATTTTTATATGATTTATCAGTATTATTTTAGGATATTATTTTCAAATTGTTAAATGTATTTAAAATAAATTATCAAATAATAAATCATATTTTCCTCTAGAAACATTTTTTAAAGATATCTGAATATTATTTTCCATCTATTATGACATATATTGTTGTTATGCATACCATTTTATGAAATGATCAAAAGGTTACATTCATTTTTTTTGTATGACTGGGTTACAAAAAATGTCATGGTCTTCTAGAAACTCATTTATATTTCACGAGATAAATTATTTTGAAACCCACTTCCTTTAATGTGTTATTTTTATGATGAAAATATTATGAAACGTATCATTTTTCACAGGTTATGAAAATATTACGTGTTTATAATAACCATTTCATTTCATGGGTAATGATATGATTATTTATGATGATGTTTCACAAGTGATTGTGATTTTATTATGAGATAGGTGGGATATATATCTCCCTAAAATAAATTTTTAAATGATTTATATCTCATTATATAGGAAAATATGGTATTGAGAATGAACATTGACTTCTATAAAGGCCATAGGAGTTAATAATGACTACCAAGATGGTACGTGGAGTGAATCCATACAACCATTAATGTATTGGAAGAGATGCCTTAGCCACTATTGAAATCATATTATATGCATATGTGTTTCCCATAAATCCATGTTTTATTCCTTTGTTACGATTTTATGTCTTTGTTATTTATTTTCTTATGAATCCTATCTTATGAACATCCAATATTTATTCCATGATTCATGTATATGATCCTTGATATGCAGTGTGTGGTCATATATTTTCATAATCTTGTTCTCATAAACTTATTCTCATGATTATTCTTACATATCTCTCTTATTTACCCTTACTAAGCATTTAAGTCCACCCATTTCTTCTGTTTCCATTCCCTATTATTTAATGTATTTTGGTAGATAAATGTATTAAAATGTGAGATATTTATGAGAGATGTTGAATATCATTCCCTAGGAAAGAATAATTTGTATAAAATTTACCATATAATGTAAAATATTATAGTTTATGGGCATATAGTTTTATAATGTATGGAATATACTTCTAAAATTATGTAATATCCTTGAATGTTAATGCTATTTTTATATAGATGGTATCAAAATAATGGATTATCTTACCTTTTGTAACAAGGATGAGAAAACTATTTTGAGATACCAACTTATATTTCTAAAGATATTTATAGGGACTTCCATGATGATAAGTATAAGGATGAGAATCAATTTAAGAAAATGTCTGAGAATTATGGAAATGGGTAGAGTGAATGGTTTCATTTCAAAACATATCTTTATGGAAAATATAAATTGATGTGTCTATGGAAAGAATATACCTAGGGGTATCAAATTTGAAAAGTTGTTCTAGGCCTGACTCAGGGTAATTTGATTTATAACAATGAGCCTTACTATACACCAGGTTCCACAATCCCATGGGATGTGGTTTGGTAAATAACAAACCCTTTCTGAAAAAACATGAAGGGTTTTGAAATAAGTTGGATTTTAAAGACATACGAAGAACCAAGTGATTGATATATTAAGGAATATTCCAGGATTTAGAAATCCCAAAATAAATATTTTCATGATTATGTTTCTTTATACTATGAAATGTAATTCTCACAATATGATTTTGATTTTAAGAAATGACAGGAACTAGAAAGAACTAGATTAATGTTGAATGTGATGGAAAATTTTCAGATGAGAGGTCATGTGGGAATATCACTGATGTGAAAGATTTTTTTACCATAC